>CM061361.1:24119342-25511842 GCA_030867105.1 Liasis olivaceus | reverse complement strand
CCATTTGGATTGATGTTTTTAACTGTTTTTTGTAGTTTTCTAGCTTGGTATGCTGCCCAGAGTCCATTGGAGTTGGGCAGCTAATAAATTCAAATAAGTAAGTAGATACATAAATAAAATAGCTTCTCACCTTCCTCTGGCTCAGGCTGCCAATTGCACTTGAAAAGGCAAAAATTAAACAGCTACTCAGAACAATTTGGATTAGGGTGAGTTGTTTTCTCCTATGAAGTTGAGCATCCTCTTTATCTTTTGCTTTTCAACTGCAATGCTAACTGGAGCCACCAGAGGGCAAGCACCGTAGGAGGAGACTGCATTGATCTATGGTGGGGAAGAAACAAGCATCTGGTCACACCTTTTCGGACTAACATTTTATTAAAAGCACCAGCTGTCATGAGCTGCAGCTTGCTTCATCAGAGGATGAGCCATTAGGTTTTCTTATGTAGCATGTATTTCTATTTATAACAAAATAGTTCCTGAAAAGGAATTATTTTCCTTTCATTATCCCTAAACCTAAGCTGACAGAAGTGAATATAGCTCTTTGCAATGTAGGACCACAAGGGGCTGGGGAGGAGTGAGAACCTGATCCAGGGGGCTCCCAATGAGACAGGACGGGCTCTCCTCGCCTCCTTTACTAGGAAGCCCCATCACCAGGCAGATGATCTGCAGGTTATCTTGCTTGCTTGGTTAGCCTCCCTCACACCTCGTCCTATTTTTCTCTCATACTCTGAGGTCTCTCTCTCTGCTTGGTCTTGCTGCTCACTCTTCTTCACGTGCTCATCTGCCCCTTGCATTCTTTATCATGTGATCTCTCGCACACTTTCCCGCTTGCTTGTGCTCTCTCACTATCTCTCACCCTATCCAAAAACAGCTGGTGGGTAGAAATACAGTCTTAAGTAGCCTCCAACTATGGCTGGAAAGGCCACTTGCAGAGGTGTCAGAGGGGGGAGTGGAAGGAGGGGGCTGTTACAACTCTAGCACTGCCCCTTTTGTATATATGAGTCATGACATCGTGTGCACAAACAAAAGGGGCAGCCGTGCAACACAGCTGTCATCATTTTCATGAAATCCTCCGATCCTTGCATAATGAGGATATGTCCTTAAACAACATACTCCAGCCATGGTTGGGGGAGATGGCTGGGCCTTTTTGAAGTTTCAGTGGATAGCAAAAGTGCTCATAAAGGAGAAATAATTGCAGTCTTTATTCACCAGATGGCAATAAAGAGGTGCTGCCTAGATGCCACTATGCCTCTGGATAGTGCCAGAACTCTTCTAGGATCTCCCTAAAATTCTAATTGGGTATAAAAAATAAAATTATTGGAGAAACAGTGCCACAAGGCTTTTCCTGGCCACTACAGGAGAAGGGAAGGGAAAGAACCATGCCTCATCTGCTGGACTCCTTTAACTTAAATGTGGATGAAGCTGACCAATTAGGCATTTTTGCTTAATCCATCATAGAGTGAGTGCAGGTAAACTTTATTTTGCTTCCCTGCTTCTTTTGGGGAGGCATGTTATAGTAATTGGCAGTTTGGGGGGAACTGCCTCCCTCCTAGGTAGAACTGACTCCTGTACCACCACCACCACCATCACCACCACCAACAAAGACAATCTGTTTTGTTACTCAGCCAGGCAGCAATGAGTCAGGACAGAGGACAGCCGATTGCATTCCCAGGAAGAT
Organism: Liasis olivaceus; assembly: GCA_030867105.1. Lineage (NCBI taxonomy): Eukaryota > Metazoa > Chordata > Lepidosauria > Squamata > Pythonidae > Liasis > Liasis olivaceus. The sequence goes on along the minus strand of CM061361.1, from coordinate 25,510,167 downwards.
GTTTTGTTGTTACAGCAAAGGCTGAGTCACACTAAAGATCCCTAATGAGGAAAACCGCTAACACAGCTACTACTCTGCAAAATGTTAACCGTGCAGGAACTTTGCTTCTGTTTTGTGTGTCTCTTTTAATTAGCCTCTTGGGTTAGTGGGGTAGAGCTCTGTTCTACTTGCACGGATCATGGGGTGAGGCTTGTTGGGCAGAATTCTGGATTTATTTGGCTCGAGAAGGAACATTACCTCAGCATATCCAGAGAGCCTGACAAAGGGCCCATAGTGAGAGACTCTCAGTGCGCCTTGCATCTGAGCAGGACGTCATATGTCAAACATACTAAGGCCCCATGGTCCAACTCTCCTGCTGATTTTGCTGCAAGCCAGCCTTGCTGATGTGTGTGTGTGTTATTTTAAGACTTTGGATTGTCAGTGTAACTACATTTTCTCGACGGTGTGTCATTTGCAACGCTTCTGGCTCCCACAGAGGTCAAAAGCTGTCCTGGTGTAGACTTCAGGGGATTCCTCCAAGTCCAGATCAATTTCCACACAGAGAAAGGAATGCCAGGTAGCCAGCTCCTCCTTTACAGAGACTTTTCTAGATGCTGGGACTTGCTCCTCCCCCCCGCCCCCCCCCCCCGGCCCCGGCCCATGAAGGTACAGGCTGGACAGCAAGGGAGACCAGGCCATGGAGCAATGAAGAAAGACCTCGCTTTGAGAGAGCCGGAAGAGAAACCCCAGCCCTAACCCTAAAGCCCATGAGCTGGCTCGGAATATATGAAATGCCTTTCCCTTAAGTTCCTTAAGTTTTGGCCTCAAGTAGCTGTACGATCGGCCACAGCTCAGAGATCCTGCGCCTTGCTCAGAGGAAGAGCAGGGACTCATTTGGAGCTCATTTGAAGGTTTCCCCTTCTCCCCCCGGGCTGTTGGCACCCCTGCAAGCAGCCTCCCTCTCTCAATGCTGAACGCGAACCCAGGGGAGGGAGACCTGCAATCTGGGGGTCAGGGTTAGGGTTAGGTTAGAGGGCGGTAATGCTTACACACCTGCCCCTTGGCTGTCGTGTAGAATAAAAGGGATTCTGCACTTTATGAGTTCATTTAATTTGTATCCCTTGTTCCTACTCAGTCAAAATAACAAAAGGTAAAAGTAAATATTCCCCTGAGATCAACTTGATTCCTGAGGACTATGTCATTTTCTTGGCAACAATACGTAAGTTGTTTTTCATTGCCTTCTTTCAGATTTTTTTTTAATCTGCAGTCCTGCAGTGGGGTATAAATAAATACATGAATTTCCTAGTGGTCTCCCATCCAAGTACTGAGCAGATCCAGCCCTTTCAGCTTTGATGATTGGCCTAGGCAGGCTAGATGCTCCCCCTGCCCTAGGTTCAAGACAGCTGCTAATCATTGAATATTTGCCTCTACCTGAAAAATATATTGAGCTGCACAGTATCCCTTGAGCAAGATGCCCTCCAGAGACCCCCAATTCCTGAGTCGTCATCCTCCTTCTCTGTCCCTGCCACCAATGCCCCATCATTTGCCTGGCTCCTTCAAAGAGAAGGCCAGGGGAGGAGCCTCCTGGACTGGGCTCCCTCTCCTTGTTCCTGGAATTGCACTCTCTTTTCCAGGGGTGTGCAACAGCAAGGATACAGAGCGGGCGGGTCCAGAGAGTTGTAGGCCTTGGCAGCTGCCCACCAGAACCACTCCCTGGTGTTGGTCCCAACCATCCTGGCAGGACATGTTCACAGCCCTTGAAAGTGTCCTTGGCCGGGTCCCTGAGACAGAGATGCCCCCGCAGTAAGGTCTCCCTGGGTTTCCACTCCTATGTCCTGTGGGAAGTTACTGAAAAGCAAAGGAGTCACTTGCTCCGTCTCTGCACAGTCCAAGAAGGTATATATTGTGGCAAGCAGAGCTGAGCTTCTTTTCTGGCAATGCCAGCCTTCTTCTTTCACACCGAGGGCCCAGAAAAGCTGCGTGAGAGGTCCTGGGTTGCACCCCTGTCAGGAGAGGAGGACCTTCCATAGCAAAGGGACTGCCATGGCAAGACAACCATTTCTGCACCGTTTTGCAAGAGGAAGATATTGTGTTCCAGCCCTGCAGCTAACCCCCAAGTTTAGTTCTGGTTCAGCCGTGAGCCAAATGGTCAGGACTGGAGGGCAGTTCTAAGCATTCAGAACATGCAGTGTTCCACTTAGTTACTGTTGGTGATAACAGGTGCATACAGGAGTCTGCGCACACGTTCTCTCTCATGCACACACGCGTGCACATTTTGGTTCTACGCCCTCGTGGCTGTCAACTGGCACTCAACAAACGCATAACAGCAGCTATTTTTAATGCGGCAGAGAGTGCAGATCTGACTGGGCGATAGGTTTGGTGGCCTCTGTGTGGGTCAACCCTCCTCCTCCCACTCCCAGACCACTTGTTTTTGATTCAGAGCAAGTTTCTCTACTGAATATGTTCCCATCCAGTAGCCATAGGGTCAAACGCCATGGTCTGAGTCCCAGGTTGCCCCCAAACAATGCCCATAGTTCTCCCCTTCTCTTCCCTTCTTCTGGGTGGGTTTGTTCCCCAAACCAGAAATGAAGCATAGCGTTTCTCATTCAAACTGGGGAAAGAAAGGAACATATTTTCTATCAAGCTGTATTTTGAAAGTGTTATTTCTTTTCTGGGTTAGAAAAAAAAAACCAAAAAAGTTTCCTGACCAATTATTATTTAACAATTTTAAAATACATTTTAGTCCATATACATTGCCATTTGATTTTTCTTTAAAAAGGTGTAGGGTTAGGGATGTGTGTGTGCGTGCGTGCGTGCATGTGTCTGTGGGTTTCAGTACTTTTCAAAAGAAAAGGAAAAACATGAATGTACACACTTTACGTTGTTTGGCACTGTTATGATTGTTAAAAAACACCGTTAATATTGATCATATTTTATACAAAACTGTAAACTATTTTCAAGTGTATTTTTTAAACATTAGTTCATTGTCCTCTTTCAAAAACCGTCGCTGTTAAAGTAACAGAACCAAAAAGGAAAGCCAACCTATATATCAAAGGAGGCAGTTTTTGAAAGGGCACTAATGAAACAATTGGTGAATCTGCACTTCCAGCCACCTTCTGCAGAGCGGGAGTTCTGGATGGCTCTCCAGTCACAGCAGGCAGCGGCTGCTTGTGGACAGGAAGTACTTGCTCGCGCCTTAGAGTAGACAAAGATGGCTCTTTAGGCTATTTTATTTTCCTTCTCTCTTTCCTTTTTGTTTTGTTTCTTTTCTTGCCTTGTTATACAAAAATCTGCATCTAAATCACTTTGCTAGAAAGATTATTTCCTTTCCTGGTTTGTACACTCTCAAAGCAGAATCTGCTTTCACGAAGAAAAAATATATAAAAATCAAGGACATTTCATGCAGAAAATGCAAATCAAATATCATTAAAAAGCTTTTCTTTCCTTCTTTTCTTTTAAACTTTGCATAGGGTGCAAAGTAACCTGTTCAGAAAAGATTAGATATGTCTGACACAACAGTTTGTTCTGTAACCTCTGCTCACAGGTCGTGATAGTGAAATGGATTCTCCTGCCCTTTCCCAGCTTTATTTAAGGTCTGCCAGATTGTCTCTTAGAAGCCAGAAGAGGAATTATCTCGCGGGTTCCGGTGCACGCTGTGACTTGGCCAAAGACCTGCCGCCTCTATCTATGGAGATCGCCGCTAAATTACGCCTCCCAGGCCAGCCACTGTGTTGTTTGCCCCGCAAAATGACACCCACTTCAGATAAATGGCCATATTGCATGTCCAAAACTTGACTGTTTCATAATTAAATTATTGAGCAGGAATCCCTGTTGCCTAAAGATAAAGTAATGCCAACCCGCAAAGCACCTAGCATAATTACGGCCCTGAAAATCTCCTGAGCATGTAGTCCTCTGATGTACAGAGTGTAGACCTCCAGAGCAGTTCCAAAACTTGCCAGTGAATTGCAGGGCCAATTAATTTCAATGTGATAGAGGAATTAGGTTATTAAATGCATTGGGGTTTAATTTGAGTCAGTTCAAGTCACATTTGGATTTTGACTAGGCCCCCATCTTCCTTTTCCCTTGGGTCTCTGCCTCTTTTCTGGACTGGCCGGCACAGCCCTCTTTCGCCGGAGAAAAACCGAACTCCTTCCCTGCCGGGTCTTAGCTGGAGGAAGCCTTCTTTAGCTACCATTGACGCCCGGCACTCTTGACTGGCACAATGGCTTTCCCATGCTGGATTCAGATCATCGGCAGGTAGAACATCCTGGCGAGAGTATAAAAGGCTTTACATGCCACAACCCACTTGACAGAATGATGAATTCTGGTTCACAAAGAACTTGGTGCACTTTTCTGCCTCCTGTCCAGATTCAGATGCCTTGTGGCTGACCTGGGTTCAGCAGTGAGGCAATATTTGACAGTCTTCTACTCACTCCTAAAGAGACTCAGTTTGCTAGTCCTGCCACTGGAAAGCCACATTTTCGTGAAGTTTGGAACACCATCTCACAAAGCCTGAGAGAAATTTGATGCTAAGAAGGGTAAAATCAAATCCTGCTAAACTCACCAAGATTCCTTTTTCCATCAAAATAGGAAAGGCAAAAAGTACCAATGGGGTGCAGGTTCTCTTCTCCCCTTGACACCACTTTCCAGGTTGGGCAGAAGTTCAGTCCAGCGTGCATTGCATGCTGTTGCAGGCAAGATCAAGGCAGCTCTTCCATGCAATGGGCTCCTTCAGAAGCTTTTGACTGAAACGCCACAGAAGCACCCTATACCACCGCAGAGTCACTCGGCAGTTAATTCCTTTCATTTCAGTCAAGCACAACTTAGAATTCCCAGTTGGCACAAATACATGTTCTGTCATTACAAATTATATGGCACTTAGGAAGTCTATTCATTTGTAATATGTCACTTGCCCCAGGACACAAGTAGGAGAGTTCTTTAGAAAGGAGGATGATAATCATATAGACAAATTTGGGGATTAGACACCATCTTTGATGTCTCAATCTTGCCAAGAACTCTGACTTCCTTTCTGCAATTTCCCACCACCGCCATCCCCAGCCTGGCCAAGCAGTGCCTTTTTCCATCCTGAAATGCAGGCATGGAAGCAGCACAACCCAGGGCCAGCAGGGGTGAGGAAGATAAGCACCTTCCTGGACCAGGGCTAAATTAGAAGCTGAATCTACTTATTTAGTGCTGCATTTCAGCATCTATCCGTGTCCTCTGCGCACTGAAAGGGACCCATCCTGCTCCCTGTGTGGTCTCCTCTCCAACCCATACTTGCTGAATTCCTGAAGAGCCCTGCAGCAGTCAGGGATTCTCCCACTCCTGGAAGGTGGTAATTGCACATCATGACCACAGCAAGGAAAACTAGCTAACATAGCATATGAGCACTTCAGACCTAAATTACTTAGCACTTTAAGTTAGTTACATGGTCAATTTAAAAAACAGTATCTGATTTAGAAGTTTTCCTAATGCTGGGGTTCATGAACATTATGCATATAATGTCACCTTTGGGTGTGCCCTGCCTTCCTGGAGGCTTATTCATGCCATCTTATGAATGTTGTTCAGTTAACCCAACCATCCCTATTTGAGTACTGGGTATCATACTGCTCTCTTCCAGCTGTTATCCGTTTATAGCTGGAATTATTACTACTACTACTATTTGATTTGTACTCTTTCATCAGCATGACCTGTCCACCTTGTCATTCCTACCCAAGGTTCCCTCCTTATTTAAAACACTGTCACCTTATTTTTCTGTTTAAAATGACTCCGCTAATGAGGCATTTTTGGGGCAGAACTATTGTCCAAATGTTCACCAATTACAGACAGCACAAAACCCTGGCCAGGGGGAAAAGACCAAGAAGTCGTAGGAGGTAACTCACTAGTTGTGCAGCCACCAAAAGACCTCTGGGCCTCCTGGGATATTCCTACACCCGCAGCTTGACAACCAACCTGCCGCATAATGTTGGCTCTGAGAGAACAGCCTGATAGGATGTAAGACTGTTTTTCCTGGGTTACAAGACAGGAAGGCCTTATTTGGTATACAACTGTTCTAAATGCTTTATGCGTCATACACTTACACATTTATCAGAGCTACTATGCTAGCTAAGAGGGAGCGTCAGGCAGGAACACAGCAGCACTGAAAAACTGGAGCAGGGAAACTTGATTTTCCAATCACTTCTGGAATTTATTTTGGTAATAAGCTTTGCCTGATTCTAATGGAGAATTACCACATGCTGGTATTCCTGATTACTCTGCGTTGGGAACATAGCCCCAGCTCTTCTTCTGAAATCTGGAGGAAGAACAGACAGCAGTCTTTTTCCTGGGCAGAGAAATCCTTGGAAGGGGCCTACATCTTTCAACTTGCCAAAGGGCAAAAGTAACTGCAGTGCTTTCTTTTCTTTCTTTTCCAGACCTGCCAGTCTCCCTCCCTTCTTTTCATATGGGGAAGACACGGGAGAGAAGCCAGCGCCAACTCAAGCTTGTAGTGCGTGGCTAAACTCCATCTTTGCCCACTTCCTGTGGCTTAATGCAACCGAATACAAGAATGCCTCCATCAGTGGCAGAGGCAAGATTTCTTGTTCATGTTTCCAAATTAAGGCTCTTTCTGAAAAATTTCACTTCGCCTGCTGCTTGTTTCCTCTTATTTGCTTGTCCACAAAATGTAATAGCAAAATGGTAAGTGAAAAATCACACACGTACACACAGTCTGCCTCTCCAACAAATCTTTTCCTTCCTTTACTGTCTTGGGTAGGAGTCTCATGGGAACACAGAAATCACCCTTGCCCTGAATTAGAGGACTCATCTGTTGTGTCTGTTTTGCCTGCACTGAACAGCAGCAGCCTTTCAACATTCCCAACCTCTACTGGGAGAAGAGATGTCAGTATTCAAATCAGGGGCCTTTTCGTGCAAAGCAAATATTCAAACACTTGGGATACAGTCTTTCTTCCTTTCTTTCATAACCTCCCCTCCCAACTGACCTACACTTTTTATTCTGAAGATGTCCTCTGGAACCAACTGCACATACCCGATCAGAAGTCCTAACTGGTCTGGATGGTGCAGCCAACCCCTCCAGCCTGGAAGTTATTACCCTGCTGGTGAACCACCTTCCTCTGTAGCCCTGACTCTCTGACATGCTACTAATTACCGAACACCATTAATTACTAGTTTTCCTTCATTCATTTTCTTGTAAACAAGTGCCAATCCCAAAAGCTCTGAATTATTCTATCAGGCCTCCTAATGCACTTTAGCCATTCCTGCAGATTGCTTAGCTTCTGGGAAGTTGTCATAGTACCGTATTTACTTTGAATAATTGCAGAGATCTTCTCCACACTTGGTTCAAAATTACGTTTCCGTGATATCTGAAGTGTCTATCAGCTCAAAGGTCACAGGCTCACAAATCCCCCTCCCCAATAAAATTGATTCATTCATGGTGAACATTTGCCATATGACAGTTAGGCAAGTTGATAGGTGAGCTTGGCCTCCAAAAGCATAATGTTGACTTCCGTCCACATTTCTTTTCTCCTATCTACTCTCTAGTCCATAGGCTCATTTTTTTTCTCCCTGAGGAAGGAGTGGGGTATTGAAATATGGAGCAGTTGATTGGATGGCATCCGCAATTCACAAAAGTCCCTGAGTGGTGGCCCTATTTTGTGCCAGCAGAAGAAAATAAAGCATGCATACAGTTTGTGCTGTCCTGAGAGTTCTGACATTGGTATTATTATTATTATTATTTCTTCTTCTTTCTCCTCCTCCTCCTCCCCCCAAAAAGGAATTGCGATGGAGATACTTCATCCTGGGTTTCTGACTAATCCAGGATGATCAGCAGACTCATCAAGCGTTCTCATGAAGATCTTTCCTGCTCCTATTCTCTTGGGTGTCGCTTCTCCAGCATTAGAGAAGCAGATTAAATCCCAACTATTTTATTTGCATGCATCAAAGAAGATTGAACAAAAATGTTTTGAAAAGCTGATCAAGAGTGACCTAGAAAACAAGCATAACAAGAATCAAGATAGAAAATGGGATGCCAGTTCAGGCTCTTGCCCGTGAGGCAAAGTGATGCTCAGGTAGCTCCTAGCTACTTCACAGCTGTTAGGGGGATGGCTTGATTGACATGCTAATGAACAGAAATCAAGCCATTTTGATATAGTTGGTAGTCAAGTGAGGACTGACTGCAGTTGTTAAAAGGATGTCAGTTACGGGGTTGGATGTACGGACAATAGGAAATGGACAGACACTACTTGTTTGTGTAGCTGAAGCCTTCGTCCAAATAGTGACAAGTCACAGCAACACTGCTATCCTCCCTTTTTCAGAGTCACTGGCCAGAATTTTTGTTTGGAAATACAAACTTTCCTAGATTATACAATGTTAAGAGCTGGACTTGGAGCAATTTTAACTGCACGGGTGAAGGAAAAGGGGTGTATTTGCAGGAATGAGGAATAAAAAGATAGATGACTCCTTTAATCTGTTACTCTACTGACGTGCACCTTCCATAGAGTTGTCAGTATTTATAATTACTTCTTCATAGAGACCTCCAGGCATAATTATTTTGTTTTCCATTTGTACAGATTTTAAAAGGAGCTGCAACTTCCAACTACAGGCATTTCCACACCCAGAGAAAGGTGGAGCAGTGCCAACTTCTGTTTGTTCTAACTGCAGCTGACCTCCAAATGCTGAGAACCCACAGGGCTCCTTCCAGGTTTGGGAATCACGGTGGTCACTACGAGAGTCAGGGTTGTTATGAGTCGTACTTCTTAGAAGGAAAATTGTAATTGGGCTAGACAAGTGGATCAAGAGAGTTATCTTTCGGTGCTGACAAGCACCTGATGTAAACTGGTAGCAGTAAAACTTACAGGAATATTTGATTTGGGTTTCAGTTATTTCTGTTTGCCATGACAGAATAAATATAACTCGGTGTCAGAAGGAAACCAAGAAATTTTGGAAGCTTCTAGTACAGATCAGCTGCAGTCTTCAGGTCGGTTAGGTTTTATAGGATATGTGGCAGAAAACTGGAGAAAATGGGAGCAAAGGCTTGAGCTGCATTGGGTGGATAGTAGACTTAATGCAAAGAATGAGAAACTACAGACAGCCTGTTTCTGCATGTTACTAGAGATGAGGCAACCAAAGTCTTTACTACACTCCAGTCTGACCATGACTCTGATAAGCAAAAGCTGCAAGCATTGTTTGAGAAATGTGAAAATTATTTGGGCACCAATAAAGAATATTACATTATGAAAGGCATGCTTTTTTATGAAGAAACAAAAATGAGATATTAACCTCTACATAGCAGAGTTAAAACTTTAGGACATTTTTGTGAAACTCTTTAAAGACTGTGTAGTGTTTAGAATGAGATCCAAAAGAGTAAGAGCAAGATTAATGTTGGAACATGCCATTTATGTCCGTAGGGCTGAAGTGTTGGCTGTAACTCAGCTAAAAGTACCAGTAAGGAAGCTGATATTTTGAGGAGTAAAAAGTTAATCTCCACAAAAGCTAAATCTCAATAATCAATTGTGATGCCAAAGGCCAGAGACTGGAAACACCCATGTTTCAGATGTGAAGTTTATCACCCTAAAAGAGCACGCACAGCAGTTGAGGAATAATGAAGGAGAGTGGTGTGGAAAGCTTAATCATTTTACAAAACTGCGTAGAACTAATGACAAAAAAGTTATGTGCTCTGAATGAAGAAAAGGATCATTCAGAGCTTTTTACTGGAGTTATTAAAATACAGGGAATAAAAGATGAAGGGGTTGCTTATATAATTATTAATCATTATAAAATTGTAAATTTTAAGATTTACAGGGGCACAAGCAAATGCTGTGTCTTATAGAATGGCTGCAGTTTATAGAAAAATGTGAAATAAATTGTAGGTATAAGCATATTACTTTGATATTAAAGTTTCAGTGGTAGATTTCAAAGCAAAGACTGCTTTAGGATTAAAAGCAGTAATTTATTTAAATCTTGTACTGAGAGTTTTTGCAAGAAGTAGGGTTCCTGTAGTATAGCATATGAATTTAAAAAATGAATTTTCAGGATTAGGATGTTAAAAATTAAATTAAATTAAATTAAATTAAATTAGCAGATGGTTTCAGTGCACCAAGAAATATTCCTGTAATATTAAAAATTGAAAAAGAACTGAATACAGGACTTGTAATAAAAGTAGATGATTCTATTGAATGAGTAAACCAAGCCCTAATTGTGGAGAAACCTGGGAGGAAACGTAAGGATATGTTTGGGTCCCAGAAATTTAAATGAAGCTATTTTGAGACACTATTAGTTACCAACTGTAGAAGCAGCCAGTTGAGTGGGTCCACAATTGTTTGCAAATCCAGTTAGATTACAGGAGTTCAGAGCTATGCATTTTTAGTACATCTTTTGGTAAGTACCAATTTAAAAGGTTATTAGTATTTCTTCTTTCCAGAAGTATATCAGAAAGTAACACAGCAGATTCTAGAAGGTTTAGACGGAGCCTTGTGCTTCATGACATATAATGATGATATTCTGACATGGGGCAAGGGTAAACAGGAACATAAGAGTTAACAAGCTTTTGAAAAGGTGGGGGGAGAAGTTTAAATTAAATAAATGAAAGAGTAAATTTGGACTAAATGATGTAAAGTATTTAGGACATATGTTAATTTCTAGTGGCGTGGTACCTGATCAAATGAAGATTGACACTGTTGTTAATGAACCGAGCAATATTTAAGTATGGCCACTTATTCAGCAAAATATCTTCCAGAAATGGCCATGGGACAACTGCATTAAGCAAATTGTTGCCGCAGGATAAGGAATTACAGTGGATGCCAATTGATAAAGACAAATTTAATAAATTAAAAGAGTTGTTAACAAAGGCACCCATATTAAAATATAATGTGAAAAACACAGTATCAGTAAAATACTAGTGCGTCTGGTTTAGGTGCAGTATTGCTATAAAGAGGATTTCCTGTGGCATGTTTCTAAAGCCATGTCTAAAACACAACAAAATTATTCTCAGATAGAAAAAGAAACGTTAGCTATTGTTTTTGGATGTACAAGACTTCTCTTTATTTCTGGAAAATAACTGGTCATAAATCTTTGCAATCTATTTTTAAGAAACCATTATACTGTTCACTTATAGGAATCCAAAGATGGTTATTGATGTGCCGAAGTAGCAACTGCAAGAAATGCTTAAGTCAGGAAATAAGCTGGTAATTGCATACGCCCTGCCTGTCTAGAGATCTTTTAGAGATGATTTGGATTACTCTGATGTTATAATCCACATACCTTATTTATGTTTGACAGAAAAATGGAAGAATTTAAAGATGCTACATTAAATGATAGAACTTTACAATTATTCAAAAAAATTATTTTGACAGCATATCCCAGGAAGGAAAGAAGTTCCAGAGGATGTAAAAAATACTGGAATTACAGAGGGAAGTTGAATGCCTATGAAGATTCACTTTTCAAAAATGATAAAATGACAGTACTTCAACGGTTAGATCAAAGGCTTGTGTGTAAGAGAAAGGCTAAAGAGGTTTTCTTTTGGCCAGATGTGAATACTCCAAAGACAACGTACAAGTTATATTAGACTTTCAGAAATATAAAGGACCAGTGGAAATGCATGAATTGTCTATGAGACCTTAGCAGAAGTTGGGAATGGCTATATTTGAATTTCAGAGTAAAATATCTCATACTAATTGTTATTCTAAATTTCTAGAAGTTTGTTTAGAATTTTTGTTTAGTCAAATAATAATTTTGCATTGTCTCTCCTTGAAAGCATGGAATATCTGAAGAGATTGTTTTGCTTCGCTTTATTTTGGCTTGATGTTTTTGCATTTTGCTCTTCTGTTGCATTTTCTTTTAATAAGTTGGTTTTTAGTTGTAAGCCACCCAGAGTTGTTTGGGGGTTGGGCAACCTATAAATTAAATAAAATAGGAAACATAATAAATAACAAACAAACAACAGATAATGGGCCACAATTCTGCTCACTGGAATTCGCAAATGTTTAGGACTTCATAGACTCTACTCTCAGGTCATATTGCACCCAATCAGATGGTATGATAGAAAGAACCATACAGACTGGGAAGGATCCGTGTAAGTTTCACCGCTACTTGAGATGTTTTCAGATCCATCTCTCTGGCATCAGGAAATAAGGGCAGTGGCCAGGAAAGATGTTGCAGACTGAAGGGGACACTCCAGATCCAGGCAAAGTCAAACTCCATACAGAGCAGCAGCAGCAGCAGCATTTCTTTATAACACCTACTGACAAGTGTATCTGGGATGAATCTTCTACCTTTTTCATACCTACTACTATCGGTTATATTCCACCAATCTCATTCTGTAACAGACAACACAAATCCCTCCCTCCACCCTAGAACATATACATTCATCCCACGAAAACAAACACTCCCAAACTTCTGAAACTTGTAAATGCAGCTTGCAAACATACCTTTGTCCTCAACACGCACACCCCCAGATGTTCCCCCACCCACTAGTAATTTCCCATTTCTGCCCAAACAGTTGTAAAATAGGGGTTCCATTGTTTTTAAACAAACTCTTATACACTTATAAGATAGAAGGTGAGACAAAACAAAGGAAGCTCATGCTATGGGAGAATGTAGCTCCATCTTTCAAAAGAATCCATGAGGAAAGGAGGAAAAAAAAGTAAGAAAGGGCTCTTGGAATGACCTCACAAGTAAGGAACTGAAAGATCTGTGAGCAAATGGAGCTGATAACTAGGCATTTGCCAACACATTCTAGAGTTAACTAAACTAGCTGCAATAATGAATTAAAAAAAAAAAAAGATTATCTCCCCCCTACCCACCCCTGGTGGTGAAGTACTTCAAGCATACAAGAGAGAGGGAGGAAGGGAGGGAAGGAAGGAAAATCCCTGAAAACCATTCCCTCCCCCTTCAACAAACCCACATAGCCCACCACACATACTCTGTGTGTGCATAATGTGCTGAAAAGAGGAATAACACTTTGCAGAAATGTAAACCAAAGGTGGGGATGGAGTGAATAATTGAGCATTGGTCATAATTAAGAGAATAACCCAAACCCCAAAGATTGCCACACTCCTGTGTCGTTGTCATAGTTTGAGTGTCTTCCCTTATTCTTTCTCTGGTCTGCAGGCATCAATTTACATAGTACAACCAGTAAACCAGGTTGAAGAATCCAAAAGTGATAGGGAAAATGATCCTTGACCATTTGTCAATGGTGCTGACATCTGCCAGGTCAGGAATTTTGAGCTTCAGCTTGGATGATCGCCGGCGAAGTCGGCAGTTGGCACGATTACGGGCTGCAGCATGATGGGCCAGCGGGATGTGGCGTTCTACAGGTGGGTGGTGTCCAAAACCATCTCGGGGAGCCAGCTGCTTGCGGAACTGGATTCCTGATCCTTCAAAGGACATGACGGAGTTTCGTGATTCCCCTACTGTGGTCATCATATCAGAAGCTAGTAATTCATTGTTCATTTCCAGAGTGCTGAGAAGAATGTTGCCATAAGGGTCCACCTGAAAAAAATGGCCAAAGGCATTGCACAGCATTAATATTTTATCAGTTCAGTGGATGATATCTGAGCACAGGGATTGATTTTCATAAGTGATACATTTATTTGAGCAGCTTCTTATCATTTTTAGAACAAGTTTGCATGGAAAGAATCAAGAGTGAAAGTACAGGAAGTCCTCAGGTTATGTCAGCAATTGGGACTGGAATTTCCATTGCTAAGCAATGCAGTCAGAAAGTGCAATGTCATGACTGTATCACTTAGCAATGGCAATTCCAGCAGTCCTGTCGTAACTTGAGGACCGTGCTGGTCATTAAGCGAGGACCTCATGTAATTGCAACTTCCAACTTTCTGCTGACTTCCCCATTGACTTTGCTCATGGGAAGCTGGCAGGGAATGTCAGAAATCACAATCATGTTCTCAACAAGTTAAGATTTTTCAGCAACAGCTATCCATGTTAACAATAAGAGAAATGGAAAAAAATTGAATTATGCACAACAAAGACATTTTGAATTTGCAAATAAACCAGGGAAATGGTTGGCTTATAAATTGTGAAGAGAACAAGAAAAGAAAATGATATTGAAATTACACAAGGGAGATAATATACTAATGGATAATGTCGCTATACAAAAAACACTGTACCAATATTAATCTAATTTATATAAAGGACATAATATTTCATTGGAGAAAATAGATGAATATCTTAGAAAACAAAACTTACCAAAAATTACAGAAGAACAAAGGCAAACTATTAATGGACCTATAACAATAAGGGATGTTTCAGACACTATTAAAAAGAATAAACCAGGAAATGTGCATGGACCAGCTGGATTATCAAGTCTGTATTATAAATGCTTTGAGGATGAACTTTTACAACCTTTACAAAACATGATGAATTCTATTTTACAGGAAGGAAAGATGCCAGAGAATTGGAAAGAGGCCGATATAACATTAGTACCCAAAGAGGGCCAAGATTTGACTTTAGCAAGAAACACTACTGAATAGCAGTTATAAGTTGTTTACAACAATTTTAGCTGAAAGACTGAAAATGTTTTGCAAGAATTTATTCATGGGGACCAATGTGGGTTTTTACATAAAAGACAGTTAAAGGATAATGTTAGAACTGTGCTGGGTATTTTGGAATATTTGGAACAACATAATGAAAAACAAGCCACATTGATCTTTTTAGATGCAGAGAAGGCTTTTGACAATTTGAACTGGACTGTTTTGTTTAAAGTTTTAGAAGATATGAATTTTGGAGAGAATTTTCTAAAATGGGTGAAATCAATTTATACTTCACAGCACAAATAATCGTTAATGGAAATTTAACCAAACCATGTAAGGTACAAAAAAGGAATAAAACAAGGTTGCCACTGCCCCCTCTCTTGTTTATTCTGGTCCTTGAAATATTGAATAGAGACATATAAGATGGATTGTGGGCATAAAGATTTTTAAAAATATGTAAGTTAAGAGATGATTGCAGGTGATTTGGAGTTGGTTCCGGAAGACCCTTTAAAGGAAGTTGAATTATTAATGAGTAAATTAAAAGAATTTAGTGCATTAGCAGGTTTCAAGATTAATAAAGAGAAGACAAAGGTGTTAATAAAAAAATATGGAAGTACAAGATTAAATAGAATTGATGGATAAAACGGGTTTCAAGGTGGAGAAGAAGGTAAAATACTTGGGTACTACTATGACAAATATGAATTGTATGTTATTCTAAAACAATTATGTTAAGACACGGAATGAAGTTAAAATAGATACGTTAAGATGGGACACAGTACAATTGTCTCTATTGGGGAGAATCTCTGTGATTAAGATGAATGTTTTACCTCAAATGTTATTTTTGTTTCAGACAATACCTGTTTTGACAACTGATGTACCATTTAAACAATGGCAGAAGGATATATCTAAATTTGTATGGCAGGGGGAAAAAACCACAAGTTAAATATAAGGTATTAAAAGATGCAAAGGAAAGAGGAGGGTTGGGTCTACCGTAACTTTGTAATCATACTTATATTTGCTGCAAAGAAAATCAGAAGCTTCTATTTCTTTAAATCTTTTATTTCTCCACCTTTGTCCTTTTCTTTTTCTTTTTTTTTCTTCTTTACTCTGTATTAGTTTCTGTTAGTTTTTATTTTTGCTTTAAAACTTTTCATTAAAATTTTATATAAATAAATAACTACATAAATAAAATGGAAAAAAAGAAAAGAAATCATGATCACATGACCACGGGGATGCTGTGATGCCTGGAACTCAGTCATAAGTACCATTCATTCAGTGCTGTCGTAACTTTGAATGGTCACTGAACAAATGGTCATAACCTGAGGACTACCTGTAAAGTGATTGCAGGAAGAGAAAATAAACATTATATATGAAAAAGTATTAGAAAACATCACTCTTCCAACAGAATAAATGAAAAGTAGTGGTAAGGAAAGATGATGTGGGAGTTGCTTAGAAAAGAGTGAAAAGATAGAACACCACAGAAGCATGTGGTGTTACACTATGAGGGAGTATGAAGTATGCTTGGTGGAATGACAAAGTGAAATAGACTGGGGATCAGAAAAACTGAAACTAAGAGAATGATTGCTGCAAAAAGCGAGGATGTGAGAAAGGTATTATGTAATGTTTATATAGAGAAAAACAGTGTTGCACAGAAGGTACTAAGAAAACCCAAGGAACAGTTAAGAACAGAATGAAGAATAAAAGTGGTGAAATTATTTAGGATGAAACTAAACTGAGGAAATGCTGGAAAGAGTATTTCAGAGATGTGTATATGTATGTATTATCTCTATAAAGATAATGATTAGTTGAAGATTGGAATTAATAATACATGCTATAAATGTTTGTCAAAGAAAAAGAGATGAAGAGGAAGTGATAAATGCTGCGAAAGTGCTGAAAATGGTAACGTTGCTGGCGTAGATATCAACATGTCAACATTTGGATGTAGTTTGTTTATGAATAGATATGCAACTTGTTTAACATGTGTGTTAACATGTGTATAAAGGCTGCATATGACCTGACAGTTGGAAGGGTGCCATGATTGTTCCCCAGCGTAAGGGCAGCAAGAGTGAATACAGAAACAGCAGGGGAGTTGGCTTGCTAAGTGTGCAAAGACTAGATAGGTCTTTGGCAGAATTCTGACTGAAAATGTATCAGAGTGACAATGGGCAATAACTGAGAATCTCAGTGAGGCTTTATGCCAGGCAGAGGTTGGGGCTCTTCGGCAAGTCACTGAGATATGCATCAATGTAGGAATTTTATTGTACGTTTGTCAGTTTAGAGATAGCACATGGTAAAGTGATCAGGCTTGAATTATGGAATGTTTTGCATGAAAATGGAATTGAAGGTTCATTGCTGAATGCAATCATAGTATATGATGGAAATTTGAGACTGGTGTAATGGAATTCAAGACTGGTGCACAACTTGGGGGTTCTCCTGGACTTACAACTACTGCTTGTGGCCAGGAGGCCCTTTGCACAGGTTCATTTTGTGCACCAGTTGTGCCCCTTCCTTGACCAGGAGGCCCTTAATACAGTCATTCATGCCCTGGTCATCTCACAATTGGACTACCGCAATGTGCTTTACATGAGGCTGCCCTCGAAGATCATCCGGAAGCTACAGCTGGTTCAAAATGCAGCGGTGTGAGCAATAACAGGCACTTTTTGTTATGCCCACGTGTCACCGCTGCTATGCAAGCTGCATTGCTTGCCAGTGGGCTTCCAGGTGTGATTTAGGCTGGTTGTTACCTATAAAGCCCTTCATGGCATAAGGCTTGGTTATCTGAGGACTGCCTATCTCCAATTGTCCCTGCCAGCCCGGTACATCTGGATGGCACCCACTCTCCTGGGGTTCTGGAAAACCCTTAAATACTAGCTCAGTTCCCAGGCCTGAGGTTAATGCGTTTGTGGGGCCCTTGTGTTTTTATTGTTATGGCTTTTTTAGTCCAGGCTGTCTGTTTTATGTTAATTGTTTTAACTGTGTATTTGGAGTTTGTAAGATGCCCAGAATTTGTTATGGGCAGCCATAACAAATTTAAAATAATAGTAATAATCATAATCATACATGAGAATAAATGGAATGCTTAGCAAGTGGTTCAACTTTGAGCAAGGAGGTGAACAAGGATGGGTGAGGTCCAATTAATTGTTGAATGCATTTTTGGGCAACTATATAAGGAATGTTTGTGCTGACAGTAAAGGGATATTGGTCTGCATGTCTATGTATTTTTGTATACAGATAATACCATATTGTTGGGTAAGAACCTAGATGATTTGTAGTGAAGGCTAAATAGATTGCATGATGCAACAAGAGAATGGATCTGAAATTTAATATATCCAACATCAAGTTATTTATTTTACATAATATAAATGTAAAAGGAAAAAGAAAAGAAAAGTAATGGTGGGATAGCCCTGATAAGATCATCTAAGAGAGGGTGAGAAGTTAAAAGAACATATTCAGACTTGCAAGATGTCAGCCCTACCTGGCAGACCACACCAGGAAAAGCTAAAACTACTTTTATTGAGAGTGGCTTTAATAACAGAATCTTGCAAGTCTTGATTCTGCTATGCATCCTCTCCCTTCTTATACTCCTATGAATTAGGGAGGTGTCTGTCTGAGCCTCCCTAACCCTAACCCTAACCCTAACCCTAACCCTAACCCTATTTTCTGCCTGTTGTGGACTTAAGATATATTTTTCCCCTCGTCACTTTGGTAATGTAGCTTACACAACTCTGTCCAGGTCATCTTCCTTACTCTCTACACTCACACTCACAAGATGTAAACTATACTTTGCCCATGATTCTGCAATGAGGAAAGTGACAGACCTGCTCTCTCACCCGCTTCTCCTCGTATCGGTGCTTTTCATTATTTGCCCTGCTGAGACGCTCGCTCTGTTTCTTCTGCTGCCGAGGGCCTCGTCCAAAGAAAATGTAGTTGACAAATGCATACTCCAGGAGAGCCAGGAATACGAAGACAAAGCAGCCCATGAGATAGACATCAATGGCTTTGACGTAGGGGATTTTGGGCAGAGTTTCCCGTAGGTGTGTGTTGATGGTCGTCATGGTGAGGACTGTGGTGACCCCTGTGGAGGGAGAGTGCGTACACAGGGTTAGTGCTACAAAACTGGCTGTTGTTGGGAAAATGTTTTCAGTGGAGCAAGGGTGGCTGAAGAGCACCTTTTAAAAATACTTTTGGAGACAATAAAAAAGACTGGACACCAGGGAGGGATGGTTGTGTGAAACGCCTCAGCTAATTCTGCAAAGGAGAGCCGATTCCTGGGTGGAGCACCTCTCCTTAGAGGTCACACTGCCTGCCTGCCTGCCTGCTTTAAGTGTAGGATTATGGGTTAAGTGTTCCGTGTAACAAAATCCCAGATTGTTCTATCATCCACTTTACTATACTGTACAAGATCCACAATACAAGTCTGATACATTCATACAGAGTTGCTGGGAGTCGAGTGGCATATTATTATCTTGTTGTTTTTGCTGTTGTTGTTTATACACAACAGCGTGAAATCATAGCTGCCGGTTCTTTGGCTGGTGTTGGCCTTCATTCGCATCGAGTTCTTCCCAAGAGCCTCGGATGTCATAATGTATTGACGTAGCAAATGTGTGGATCCAAGCAGGGCGGCCTTTTGCAGTTGACAGGTGGAAATTTTGTGAATGCCCAGATTTTCTAAGTGCCATCCAAGGCTTTTTTGGTATGGCACCCAGAGTGCCGATAACCACTGGGACCACCATGGCCGGTTTATTCCATAATCTTTCAACTTCAATTTTCAGATCTTGATACTTTGTGATCGTCTCCAGTTCTTTGTCTTCTTTTCTACTATTCCCTGGTATTGCCACATCGATCATCCACACTTTCTTCTTTTCAACCACAGTTAAATCTGGTGTGTTATGCACCAAGACTTTATCAGTTTGTATTTGGAAATCCCACAATAGTTTAACCTGCTCATTTTTGACTACTTTTTCAACTATACGTTCTCACCAATTTTTCACTACCGGCACATGATAATTTTTACAGATGTTCCAGTAAATCATTTTGGCGACTGTGTTATAACAACCATCATCATCATCATCATCAAAATAAGAATATGAATAATCTGAACTGTCAAAATTCAGACATTTTAAAAGTTCAAGTTTAATTTCTGGGATTCATTTTTCAAAAAGGCAATCAAAAATATTACCGTAAGTGATATTTCACTTTCATTTAAAAAAGCATGTTTACCTTATCCAGATTCTTTAATTTTCCTTGTCAATTCCAGAAATATTTTGACCAAATCAGACTTGCCCCAGGTTTTCCTTTATGCAAAATACAGTGGCTGTACAGATAACAAAATAACCCTGGAGAACCACTAACTGGTATTGGTACTTACAAGGGAATTCAGCAAGCATGCTGGATAAAATTAAGCATCCAAACAAAATCAATAAGGTCATATTTGCTTTTGATAATTAGTCTGGGGGGCAGAAATATTATTTATCATTATTTATTTATTGGCCGCCCAAATCCAGTAGAGGCACACACAGATGGTTGATTAATCGTAGCCAAGGCCCTGACTTCAAAGGTTGAATAACATTTTCCTGTTTGTGTTAGCCTCTCAGTTTTCACAGGCAAGATAAATTCCTAGATTTTGCAGAACTTCTGAGAACAAAAGAGCATTACTGATAAATTTACATCCTTAAGAAACAATTTTGCATCTTGAAAAAGAAAACAGAAGCTTCCTTGCCACCTTCCTGATCCTTCCCACCACCCACTGCTTACTACTACAAACTTTTAGAAAACCATCCCAGTTTCTTAAAGCATTCAGGATAAACATATTTCTGCTGTTGCAGCCAACTCAGTCTCAAGTCTATGCCAATCTCCGGACATACCTAGGGCAACCCGGGCTGCAGAGGCATCATAATTGATCCAGAAAGAGACCCAGGAAAGAATAGTGATGAGAATAGAAGGCATATATGTCTGCAGGATGAAGTAACCAATGTTCCGTTTGATTCGGAAGCTGAGAGACAAGCGAAGGTAGGAACCTATCAATTAGATGAGGGGGGAAAAAACAGCATAATGAGAAAGAGATGTTGGAGTCATCTCAGTGGAAATTTCTAGTTTTTCACAGCACAAAACTCTGCATCAAAGTAATCACTATGCACTTTCAAATAGATGGTGAATAAATCTAGATGACAGGTAAAGAAGCAACAACTATTCCAAGTTGTACTGACAGCCACAATATACAGTTATAAAGCAACACCCGTAACCCATCCCTCGGTCTGTTTTCTGTTCTGCTCGAAGGAGCAAAAATTAGTCTTCCTGTGTCTTTCCAGTCCTTTCTAGCACTGATTGCCCCATTCGTGTAAATGGCTGTAACCATCCACTTCATAACCCCTTAAATTGTACAGTCTTCTGATGCTCAGCCAAGCGTGGGTGCAACCTGATCCAAGGGCGTCCCCGAGTTCCCTGCAGTGACCAGTCGTCCCAGGAATCCTGCACTGGACAATGTGGCCACCAAGCATCAGAAGCCCATGAGAGCAACTGAAAATTAAATCTCTTTTTACCTGACCATTTCTCTCTCTCATCGTTCTTCATTACTCCCTACAACCACCATCTATTCTGAGCTAAAGGGAGCATCATTTGTATTTACTGTGAGTTAACCCCTTTCAAGTATAGCCCTTGCTATGAAACAATAAACTTTTGTTATTATTTTTTACCTTTGGTTTATGTGCTTTGATGGTTAATTTACAGTATGGATTTTAACTGGTGGCATTGGCTGTGAATCAGCAGTATAAGAACAGTGGTAATGAATAATAAATAATAAATAATAATGCTAATAGATGGTAGAGAGTGATGTACTTTTTGGGGGGGAGGGTCTGCGAAGTATGAAGGTTCTGAAAAACTGGTTCAGCTAAGTAGAAATAAATGCAATTTTTTTCTACTTAGCTGAACCACTACTTAGCTGAACTGCTAGGGCCCTTAGCCGACAAAAGTGTGGTTGTGTAGGAGAGAAAAAGAAGAAGACAACGGGCAGATGAGGACGTGGGAAGCAACAACTGGAACATATTATCATTTCAGGCAAGCTCAACTGCCAGGGCCACCAGCTACGGAAGGCAGCCCACTGTGGTGCGATTCCCGCCTGGAGCCCGGCTCAGAGGGCTTGGCCTGGAGCTCAGTGGCCACCCAAGAGAAGCAGCCACGCTGCGGCAGCCTCGCATCCTGACAAGTGCAAGAACTTCTGGAGGAAGGCCAAGGCTGCTCGCCACTTTACGAACTTTAAGACATTTCTTCGTTACAAGGACTCACCCTCGAAGACTTATTTACGTGGCTACATCAACTTGCAAAGCCTAGGCGGGCAGAGCTAACCCAGGGCAACAGGAAAGTTGTGTGCTACAATAAAGTATTTTGTACAGTTATCTTCTACACTGTGGTATGTCCAGTTTTTGGAAAACAAAGAATCCCCTCAGTACCACAAATACTTTGAAAAGTGAGTGAAAAAAGTTATAAATATTGATAGTTCAGAGATAGAAATATATAAACACCCCCCCCCAAATGATACTTGATTAAAAAATGCTATCTAAGACTCAATGAGCAGACTAAAGACACAGGAAGAACTACTTGGAAAAGGCTGGAACATACTAAGTTTGATGTACCCACACATTGCTGGAAGAATAAAAACTGACTTCAAAAATGAGAGAGGGCTTCTAAGAAAAATGTCAGAATTTCAAATGCTCATACAGAATAAAGACTACCTACTAGGACATATATATAAACTGTTACTCAGATATGACACAGACACTGAACAAATAAAAACATGCATGATAAATTGGATACAAAACTTTAAAGAAATGATCACAACACAACAATGGGAAGAACTATGGAACAGATCTATAACATTCACCCCAAGTTATAACTTAAGGGAAAATTGTTATGTTTTATAGATGGCATAGAACTCCATCAATAATTGCCAAGATAGACAAATTATACAGTAATAAATGTTGGAAATGCCATGAGAGAAGAAATGTTCATCATATGTGGTGGACGTGTTAAAAAAAACTTCAAGCTACTAGAAAGAAAGATGCAGCAGAGTATTTTAGAAAGCAAATTGGAAACAGAACCATATTTTTCTTTACTAGGCGTAATTCCAAAATATATTAACAAAAATATCACAATTTACTAAAATACATGTTCATGGCCACAAGGATAAATTTAGCACAATACTGGAAAAGAGATATGTCACTGATACCAGTTTGAGAACTTAAACTTGCGGAACATGCAGTAAAGGCAAAATTAACATCATACATTCACAACAGAAGTTTAATTAAATTCAAGCAAGAATGGGTTCCAGACGTACGATGCATCATGCAGCAAGGCAAACGTAAGAATTTTAGAGTATGTTTTTTAAGGGGAAAAAGAACTGACAAAAAGAATTGAAAACATAAACACAAAAAAATTAAATATCTATAAATACTGTATATCAGTCGGAGTGCAAGGAAAAGTTAGAAACTAATATTTATCTACAATGTTTTTAGTAGTTTTTCTTTTTTATATTTTTAAATAACAAATAGTGGAGATTTGGGCAGTTAGTTCAGATATTCAAATCCTTTTTCACATTGTTAAAATAATTTAACTTCGTTTTTATGGTTAATTTGTCATCAACGATATACTGAGCAGTAACTGTACAATCCTGGCAACTCCTTTGTCCTCTTACCGCTATTCTGTTCCAACAGAAGAGCATCTCTGCAGCTCAGGGCTGAACTGGGGAGTCCTTGGTGCTCTCTGAGCTTGATGGTTTGCTGGCAGACGTTCATTGCCCGACTAAGCAATGAAACACCATCGGTGCTACTGAGTGAAGGGTTTGCTCCCTGTTTATATACAGTAGTTTGCCCTGCCAGTGTTGGTGGGGGTGCGGTTTTCTCCTTGGCGGTTCCTTGATTAGGGTGTTGTTTTCTGCTTGCTTGTTTGTCTGGTGTTAATCCCTGCTTATCCGGGTGTTGGCTGCTGGAGAGGATGTGTTCTGGTCTATTGTCTCTTTTGAATGGTGTGTAATCTTAGGGTGTGTAATGGTGTGTAATCTTAGGGTTAGGGTTAAACCTAACCCTAACCCTAACCCTTGAATCCATTCAAAAGAGACAATACAAAAGCTAAGAAGGAAACAGAAAGACCAGAACACGCCCTCTCCAGCAGCCAACACCCAGATAAGCAGGGATTAACACCAGTCCCAGATCCACATCAGTGTGTCAGTTGATGGCTGATTTGTCTGAATGCTAAGCTTCCAGGAATTCCCTAGCATTTTTAGATTTAGCTTGCTCTAGGATGCTCATAGTTTCCCAGTTGAAACTATGGTTGAGTCTGTCCATGTGTTGTGAGATTAAAGAGTTTTCATCGTGTCTTCTGACTGCCTATTGGTGTTCATAGATACGCTCTGCTAGTCTTCTATCTGTCTGTCTGTCTACATGGTGGGCGTTACAGTCATTACACTGTATTATTATTATTATTATTATTATTATTATTATTATTATTATTGCTGCTGCTGCTGCTGCTGCTGCTGCTGCAATTTATATGGCCACCCAACTCACTCATGGTGACTCTGGGCAGCTTACAGAAATAAAACCCCAAATATCCCTATACGTTGTAGAAAACTCCTGTTTTTTTGTTTTTTTATTATTTTATTAAATTTGTATGCCGCCCATCTCCCCCAGTGGGTGACTCTGGGTGGCTCACAATGAAAGTAAAAGCCACAAACAGGTAAAAAATAAATACCCACATTGATTAATTAAAATTAATTAATTAATTAAAAAGTCAAACTACAAAAGCAAGCCCTATACAAAAAGACTAAAACACATTCAAGATGACGGGGGAGTAAAATCAATTACCTCACAAGCCACTTCCATTGTTGCGAGCCCCCATGCAGCCCCCAGGCCATCTGGCATAGCCAGAATTTCACGCTCTTCCTGAAGGCCATGAGAGTGGGGGCGCACCGCACCTCGGGTGGTAGGTTGTTCCACAGAGCAGGGGCCACGGCAGAAAAGGCCCTCTTCCTAGATCCCGCCAGTCGAAATTCCTTGACTGGTGGGGTCTGCAATGTGCCCCTTCTGCCGGACCGAGTGGGGCAGGCTGATGTAACGGGTGAGACGGCGCCTCAGATAACCTGGTCCTATGCCATTGTGAGAACTAGAGCAGAAGGGGTTAAGCGCGTACTCTTATCCCCAGAACAAAGAGGAAGAGATAGGAGGATGAGACTGGCACCTCCCTGAGGAATGCAGGATGTTTGTGGGGTGACTCTGGGAATTGCTTTCACTCTGAGAAGATTTCTGTAATGGGAATGAAGCCAATAAACCTTGCTGGATAGAATCTGTACTGTCTCCTGGAGTTTCATGGGCTAATCCTGACATCAATCTTCTCAGAGTGAAAGCAATTCCCAGAGTCACCCCACAAACATCCTGCATTCCTCAGGGAGGTGCCAGTCTCATCCTCTTATCTCTTCCTCTTTGTTCTGGGGATAAGAGTACGCGCTTAACCCCTTCCGCTCTAGTTCTCACAGCCATGAAGAGCTTTAAAGGTGATAACCAACACCCTGAATTGGATCCGGAAGCAAACCGGCAACCAATGCAGCTCGCATAACAGTGGTGTTATATGGGCCCCCCAGGGGCATTCAGAACTGTCCGCGCAGCTGCATTCTGCGCCAGCTGTAGCTTCCAGATACTCTTCAAGGGTAGCCCCATGTAGAGCGCATTGCAGTAATCCAACCGGGAGGTGACCAGGGCATAAGTGACCATGCGGAGGGTCTCCTGATCGAGGAAGGGGCCTAACTGCCGCACAACGCGAAGTTGTGCAAGGGCCCTCCTAGCCACGACTGCTACCTGCTCTTCGAACAGAAGTCGTGAGTCCAGGAGGACCCCCAGATTACGCACAGGTCCGTCTGGGGTAGTGCGACCCCGTCAAGAACCAAAGATGATAAACTCCCAGATCTTGAGGCTCCCTGTACCCACAGCCACTCCGTCTTACCAAGGTTCAGTTGAAGCCTGTTGTCCCCCATCCAGGCCCCTACAGCCTCCAGGCACCGCGAGAGGGTAGCCACAGCATCACTTAGGTCACCCAGGATATATAATACCTCACCCAGGATATATAATACCTCATCCCATGGTGCCAGATGATCTCATGTAGGTTTCATGTAGATGTTAAATAGGAGTGGCGAGAGCACTGAACCCTGAGAAACCCCACAAAGTAGGGGCCGTGGGTTGGACCTCTCGCTTCCTATCAACACCGACTGGGTTCGGCCTTGGAGAAAGGAGCTGAACCAGCACAGAACTGTGCCACCCAGCCCCAACTCCTGCAGCTGACCCAAAAGGATACCATGGTCGATGGTATTGAAAGCTGCCGAGAGGTCAAGAAGAGCAAGGATGGATGCACTACCCCTATCCTGCTCTCACCAGAGATCATCTAAAAGTGCAACCAATGCTGTTTCTGTCCCATAACCGGGCCTGAAACCTGACTGATAGGGGTCCAGATAATCCGTTTCCTCCAGGATCCTCTGAAGCTGCTGCGCGACGACCTTTTCCACCACTTTCCTAAAGAGGGAAGGTGGGAGTCTGGACGAAAATTGTCCAGAAGGGTGGGATCTAGCGACGGTTTCTTGAGGAGGGGGCAAACCAAAGCCTCCTTAAAGGCTTCAGAAACACCCCCTCCTGCAAGGATGAATTGACCACTGCCAGTACCCACCCTAAAGTCACCTCCTTGGTGGCTCTGACCAACCAGCAGGGACAGGGATCTAAAATACAGGTAGCAGTGCTAACAGCCCCGAGGACACTGTCCACTTCCTCCAGGCCGACAGGATCAATCTGCTCCCAGGGAACTGGGTACGACCGCTCCCCGGGCACCTCCACTTTCTTCTTTGGCTACTGGGTCTTTTGATTTACTTGATATTATATACCGGTATCCAATATTTTTCTTTTTCTTGCTCTTTCACTTTTTTCTTCTTCTTTTAAGAATGATTAAGCAATATTTTTTTAAAAAACACCATCTAATGCTAATACTGAAAATGGTGATAGGAGTCCTGGATTATCTAGTACTGCTAGTCCTTGGCCTCCATTCCTGCTACCTCTAGGCCAACAACATCCTTCCATAGTCCATAGTCCATCTCAGAGGAAGAATTTTGTAGTTCAGACCCCAAATAGGTAACAGGAAGGCCAGAATGGACTTCTCCTGCAAATGATAGCCAAGAAGAAACTGGATAAGCCTTGAGAAAGGAGTGGGGCAGGGCAGAAAATTATTAGAAATGTTATCAAGCCATTCCCAGAATGGGCTTTTATTACTCCTATTTTTTTTTTTTTATCTGCTTAACAGTCATTACTGACCCTGCAGGGACCGCCCCCTAGCGGTTTTCAAGGCAATTGCATCTTTCTAGTTTCGGAATTAGACTTTGCCAGAGCCTAATTCCTAGAGCGTCAGCCCAGCTGGCAGCACAGGAGGCGGGATTTCCGTTGCTTCGCGCCCCTTTTTCGGACGAGCGCGATTTCGCGCTTTTTACCGGCAACTGTCCCGTCTCTTTGTGGAGTCGCTGCCAGCATTTTCCTCCCACCGGAGTGAGAGTGCTCATTTATCTACTCACGTA
The DNA here is from genome assembly GCA_030867105.1 of Liasis olivaceus. Lineage (NCBI taxonomy): Eukaryota > Metazoa > Chordata > Lepidosauria > Squamata > Pythonidae > Liasis > Liasis olivaceus. The sequence continues at coordinate 25,483,116 of CM061361.1, read as the reverse complement.
CGTTTTCGATCTGCTGAGTTGGCAGAAGCTGCGGGTATAGAAACAAGCGAGGCTGGACTCGAACCGCTGAAGCTTTCAGCCATTTCTGGCCGGCACTTTCAGCGTCATTAAGCCGCTGCGCCACCGCGTCCCCATTACTCCTATAGGTTCCAGCTAAACTGACTCTGATTTGAATATTGTGAAAGGATTTTGAATGGCTGTTATAGGGAAATTATGGCTGTTCATATTCAGATCATAACTGAGGCTCCATTCATGTTTTCTCAAGTCTGTTAGTCATAAAATAAAAACTGGATATCTCAGCTTGGTACAACTATATACAACTTGGTATACAGAAAGCCCTGGGTCATCACTTTTTTCCAAATTCAGTCCATATTCAGCCAAACTGGCACTTTAAACATCTATGGACATCTTCATAAGTGGCAACATATTTTAAGAAGAGCAAACATATATTTATGTTTAGTTTTGCTAATTTAAAGTTGTAATAAAAAGTCAAGAATGTCCCCAACATTCAGATGGATTCTGTAAATACATTTATAAACAAATAAAAACTAGAAACAGTGAAATCGCTAGACACACACAATACCCCAAAATAGTTTGCCAAAGTTTGATTCAATTCAGCACAGAATGTTGTCCCGTATTCTTCCCTGCATTATGGTCAGTGACTGTGAATTCTTTTACCTAAACCTTCCTGAACCTCTCCCTCATCCCATTTCACCTACTTGCACCAAGTTCATCTTACCTCCTCCTCCTCTGCTGCCCTCAGAGATATCTTGAACCATCCTTCATCAACCTTCAGGCCCACAGCTACAGCCTACAGCTAACCTGCCACTGTGCCCAGCACTGCTTTCCCTCACAGCTGTGCGTTCTGTTCTTCGTCCTCAAACTACCCTGTGCCCTTTCCAGAGTTTCTTCTTTTCGGTGACTTTTTTCCCTCCCCCAACATGCCTTCCTCAGCTTTCTCCCCCTCTTTCATTTTCCCCCTTCTTTCTCTCTATGCTTTCCTCCAGTCCCAGATCCCAAGGTCACTGTACTGTGCTCTATGCTGGTTAAACTACCCTTGAAGTCCTGTATTGTGTTCTGGGCAGCACACTTTAAGAATGATGTGGAGAAACCAGAGGGGGTTCAAAGGAGACCTCCATGGCTAGGAAAAGAGTTTACCCCAGCTTTGGGGGAGGAGTAGCTGCAGTTCACTGCTAAATGCCTGCTTGCAGGGAATGCAGCAGACAGAGGATGAAATCCCAAGAGGAGGACTTGTGCTATGAACTATAGCAACAGAAAGAGAAGCACGTGCAATCAGAAACGGGGAGAAGAGCTAGGCATTCCATTACCTGCTCTCTTCTGCCCAAGTGGAAAGCATTTGGCCAAGACTGATTCGTTATGTGCCATCACATCACGTTCTGCTCCTAGCGACCACATCGATTTTCTCCATGCCGATCTGTCACCAGCCTGGTCTTTCAGGACTTCCAACAGTGCCCCCATCGCCACTGGAGCTGAGTCCATCTGCCTGGCTGCTGGTCACCCTCTTCTTTTCTTTCCTTCCTCCCTTCCCAGCATTAGAGCCTTCCCTAGGGAGCTGGGTCTTTGCATAACGTATGTAGCTAAATCCATTAGTGCTTGCATCAAGTCCTTGATGCTCCAAGAAGTAGCAATACGTGTCTGAAGCGAGAACTCACCTGTGGTAAAGACCACTTCTCTGGTGACAAGCCTTTGCTCAATTATGGTGAACTGGGGCAGCTCCAGCACCTCCATCCCCGTCACGGCTGAATTATTTCCTTGCCAAAAGAACACGATGTCGTCGACTGTGTAGCCATCTGGGTACAGAAGCACAGACAAAATTAAGCCAAAGCCCACAGCCAGGGTATTTCTGGACATTTAAAAGGCTGAGCACCCATAGGCTCACAGGCCACAAATTAGTATCTTGCTCACACATGCTGATTATATTAGGGTTACTAGCATTTATTAGCTTTCACAAACTGAAAAATAAATTGTAGTTCCTCTGCAAAAAAAGTATTTCTCTCTCCACACAGCAGGAAGTTGCTGTTGCTGCTGTCCTACACTCTCAGGGGAAGCTCAGCCTCAACGGCCCTGGGCAGCTGCCTTCAGAAACATTCTCTCTGTCACCGCCACAAAGGCACGCCTAAGAACCGAGAGGAAGAGAGAGGAAAGGCAGGAAAGCAGGGGTTTTCCCAGCAAATGCCTCCAGGCTGAGAAAGGCTTGGACGCGCTGACGAATGAAAAAGGATCACGTACAGGATTTCTCCCCTTCCCCCCACCCCCGTACACAGGTGTCTGCGGGCGTGCAAGGGACTGCTTCGTTTGCTTTCCCGGCACGCTCACTCACCCCCCAGACGGACGGGGGGGGGGGTCGCTCGTCCCAGCCGGAGCCATCCTTGCTTTAAATCGCCGGATTCCCAGGAGGGATCCGGTCACCCTCTCAGCCCTGCCGCTCGGCCGGCCTCGCCCTCCTTGAAGCCCGGGCTGAAGCGTGCGAGTCGCCGGGACGGAGGGTCAGAGTCGCCCCGGCTCCCGGGAAGGACCCCCGGCCAGCGGGGGCGACGCTTGGAAGGCTGGAACCCCGCGCCCCCCGCCTCCCCCAGACCGGGCGTGCCCTTCTGCCGGCTAATAGACCCCCGGGGCGGGGGCGGGGGCGGCCGTCAAGCGCGTTTCGGCGGAGGACGCTGAGCCTCGCCCGGAGGCGGCGCCAGCGGGCTCCTCGCCGATTCCCCCCCGCTCCGGGCCAGCCTCGCTCGCCGGGGCACAACGCGAAAATGCGGCTTTCCTGGGGAGGGAGGGCGGGTGTGTGTGTGTGTGTGTCGGGGGGGCGGTGAGAGAGAGAGAGAGAAAGGGGGAAGCCCTCGCCTCAGCAACGCCGTCCTCCTGCGCCCCGCGGGGAAAGGGGCTCCTTTTCGGCAGGAGGCCTCTCGTGGCTGCGGCCGCGGGAGAGGAGCGCGGCGAAGGGCGAGCTCCCTCGGTGACGGGGAGCTTGGACTCGGCTCCCGCCCGGGGCCGAGCCACCTCGTCGCCATCCCGCTCCGCCGAAGCTGCAGGCGGGTCCCGGGCGGCTGAGGTGTCTTCGGGCAGGCGGCGGGACAGCAGCAGCGCGGGCGGCGTAGGGCTCTCTCCGGACGCTCCCGGACAGCCGTAACCGGACCCCTTTGCCGGGGTGGCAGCCCCTGCAGCCCCTCCCCCGCCTTTTGCTCTTCGACAAGCAGCGGAAGCCTCCCCCCCCCCATTATAAGGGGTGGCCTGGCCTGGCGGTCATTAAGTTACGGCAGCGGGGAGGGTGCTCCGTGACACAGGGCAAGTGTGCACGTCCTGCAGACCGAAGACCACCAACAGCCTCAGTTTTGCAGGGCCTCTGAAATAACATTCCCCCCAGATTCAAAGCTGTCCTGTTTTGAAGCAGTCGGGGAAGCTACCCCCCCCCCCATTAAAAAGATGTAATCATAGAAAGTCATTGGCAGATGGACACATCAGAACCCCCCTAGTCCCACTCAGCAGGAAAGAAGAAAAATAGAGAGGGAGGCTCTGGCCTTCTGCTGAAGGCTCAGCGGGGAGAAGTAGATTCCAGCAGTGGCAGAGTAAGTGTAAAAGGCAGGCAGGCAGGCAGGCAGGCAAAGGGGTAGATGCTCCCCCCCCCGCCCCGCCCCCCTCACCACATGTTCCTCTTCTTCATGATCAACGGGGGGAGCCCATCCCAGGCTAGGGACACTGGTACTCACAGCTCTCAATTTCCAAAGTGCAATTTTGCTGGTCAAGGGGGTATCTCCTTAGGTCCATCATGCAAGCAGCTGTGGTGGTGATTCTGGAAGGAAGGAAGGAGGGAGGGAGGGAGGGAGGAAGGAAGGAGTTTGATGGGGAGGGAGGGAGGGAAGGAAGGAAGGAAGGAAAAGTTAGTATTGTGGGTTGCTGTTCCTATGACAACCAGAAAGAGAGAGTGTGGGGAAGGTGTGTGCATGGGGTGGGGGGTGAGAGGAAGAGACTGGCTGTGCTGCTCTTCTTAGCATCAACAGCACAGTTTAAGTAATTTGTGACTCACTGCAGCCAGCCCAGCAGCTCTACCAAAACAAGCAGTGTTCTTGAGGGAGGGTCAGAAAGAAAATGCAAGAAGACAATCATTAAGTGAACAAGAGACACTCATGTTTGTTACAGTGCAGGCAGAGCTCTGAAATAAATCTAGTCTATGGGTTTTTTTAAGAAAATGCAAATGCCTACATCTGAACTCTTCAAAGAGGGTTAGTTGGCTTGAAACAAAACTAAGTTTCAAATGGAAGGTGGAAACCAAATCTGATCAAGCATTTTGACTGTCCAAACATGGTTTCTGTAAATGCACTGCATTCCAAGCACAGTCTTAAATCCCTCGGATCATCAACCCTAAATTACATAAACATTATGCGGTTGCATTTGACCAACACAGAAGAGTCAACTGCAGATCCATAAATATCAAATAACCAATTCATGAATGCCAATTTCAGGCCACAAAAGTGATCCTGTCCAGACTTTTGGAGGGTAACCTGGAGTCAGAATGAGGCACCCTTGTGATGTCTATTGTGCCCTGAAAATCTGCCCAGAGGATGGGATGTGGCTGTGTCATGGATTTGGTCTGAAGAAGGAGCAAAACGCTGAGGAGGAGAAGGACCCCAAATAACGGGAAAGCAAAAAATTTGATACAAGGTGAGGACCACAAGGCCGGAAATCCCAGGGACCTGATGGGCTGGCCAGTTTGGGGAAGCTGGGCAGGCCTTTGTCCTTGTATCTGGGATGAGTGCTGTTGCTGTTGGGCGAAGTGGGCCTTTCAGGAGGGCAGCAGAGCCAGGGAAGTTCCTGGTGAAGGAGGTGGAGGGTGGAGGTCATCAGCTGAGGAAGGATGGAAGGTTGGGGGTTCTCAGCTGGCTACTATGTTTCAAGTCCCTTCTCAGGGCTACCCTTGGGCTAGGCTACAAGCTGGTGGGAGGCTGCTAGGGATGGCAGAGGGCTTTGTCTGGGGCAGGGAGGGTCAATTTGGGTGTGATGAGATTACGCAAAGAGATGAACAGGGTGTGGGGAAAGGGTGCAGTTTCCATTTTGTTTATTAGATTTATTTTCTCCACTACTGTGCTATGGTGGCTTTCTCACACTTAGGGTTAGGGTTAGCGTCAGCAGGGTCATACCTACTGCCTCCTGGATGTGTTGTATGCCTGAGTGAATGTTTGGGTTGGTGGATTCACAGCTCATAGACAGTCCAGTGAGATTGAGGCACCCAGATATAAGGTCTGGACCCTAAGAATGCAAGTTTATGTGGAGTTCTAGGAAACAAATGGTGGACTGAAGACGGCTCTGCAGATAGTGGAGCCAACAACTACGGCAGAATGAAGAGCCAGCAAGTAGACTGGCTATTCAGTAATTCCTCTCCAGACAAGAAGACTTGAGATTGCCCAGAAGTGCTCCAGACAGCTGCTCCTCATGAGGAGACTGCAAGATAGCAGTCTTCAGCAGGTTTAGAGCTGGGAATAACCATCTTGCTCAAACCGCAGTCAGTGCCTTTGAAAGGACACTAAGTTCACATACTTCCTTTTCTAATCACTTTCAGAAATTGCTTGTTAACTGCTTTTCAGTTATTAGGATTGACAAGTTTTATGGCACCAGGTGAGTTTCCTTCAATTCTTAGCAAAAGAAGTTTTATCTACAAGTTTAAGAACTTTTAAAAAAAAATTGGAATAAACAGCAAAAGGGTGGTTAAAACTTTGATTTTAGAAAGTTACAGACAGACTAAGGGTCCAGGTAAATTTGAAATAAGTCTTTGGAATTAAATATAAAAAATCCTTCCCAAGGGGAAAATGCTTTTGTTTTGAATTTAAAAAAAACATAAGATAACACTTTAAAATTTGTACACTAGAGGGAACTAAAGACAATTACAATTGTAATTACAATTGCAATTAAAGAGAAGAACACTCAAACTTGACTTATAACTACAGAATGAAGCAAAATATTGTAACAGTGAACATACTGAAGGATATTTTTGAACAATGGACCCAGAAGTTAATGTTAATAGTGTCTGCCTCTATAGATAGACTGTGTATAAAAGATGTTATGGAAGAGGAACATGTTTTAGCAGATAAGACTGAGACTGATCTGAAAGTGGATTTAAAAATGACAAGCTACAAGAGTGATATGGAAAAAGATGCTACACTGGACATACAAATGAAACTAGTGTAATGACCTGACACCTACTGCTCCCAAATCCAGTAACTCTCCCAGCAATCATTTCTGATTCAAAAAAGAGTTCATTTATTTGAGAATAAGTGTACAAGTGTACAGATCCAAAGCATTGCTAAGACTAAGCCCGCACACGCCAAAAGTTGCTTTTACCCTTTTTCCTTCTCCTCCCCTTGCCCCCCTGCCACCTTAGTCTTCTCACATTCTCCCATTGGTACAACCTTAAGCATTCCATTGCTTGTGATAAGAGCCCATCTGCCTCTAACGGTCTTCCATCCATCTTCCCATAACCTTACATTCCCCCCCCCCCCGTGTCTTTCAATGGCAGAACCACAGCAAGTGAAAAAGCCAAGCCAATAATTAGCATGATTAATATTTTGCAAGGATGTTTTGCAAGAATTCTGACAACTAGCTGATGTCTTAATAATTAAAAGGGATATACAAACAACAAACCAAGAGAGTGACCTGGATAATTTTCCTATACTGGATTTACCAAAGAGGCTTGTTAAGGTTTTGAAGAATTTTGTGAGACGGGACAAAGAAAAAATGGAAAGAAATCAAGTTCTACAACATTATTTGAAGGAAGTAAAGATCGAGAGTGTTAGAAGTAAAAGGAAGGAATATAAAGTTGGTTTATTTAATCATGGTTAAAATAGATAGGTTGTTATCTCTGGTAACCCTTAATGGGCTTTTGCTGACATCACAGCTGAAATGACAAGGCTTTATGGATTTTTTTATAGATAAGAGATGGGATATGGGAAGAAGAGATCATTGGCTGTATTTTAAGAGAAGGTGATACTAAAATTGTTTATACTTTTTGTGGTGAAGGTAGGAAGTCACTTATTTATATATATTTTTTTCTTTACTATATTATTATTTTTTCTTTCTTTTCTATTTCTCCATTTTTTCTTTTTCTTTTCTGCACCTTCTACTATTTCTTTTTATTCCTCTTTTTTAGTTTGTATTAGTTTTTATTGCTGTAATTATAATCTTTAATAAAATTACTACTGAAAAAAGGAATGCAAGTGTGTGTGTCAGCTGGACCTGATGAGCTGCTTCAGTTGTGCAGGCAGTTTCTGCTCCCCTACCCAAAAGCAGGGCCTGCTCTGCAACCAAGTTTATTTCACCAGCTTCTATCGGGGAGGATTCTCAGCATGAAACCATCTGAAACCTGAACAGATTCTCAAGCTGAAGCAATTCTAAGACTAAACTAAGTGAATAGGAAGGCTTATCTATTCATGCGTTTGGCTGAATGATTTTTTTTTAATCAGTTCAAACAGTGGGCCAGAGACAAGTAAAGTGGAAGTGAGTTCATCTTTCTTCCTTTGCATGTTTCTTTTGCTGCTGAAATCCAAGCCCAACCCGATCCCTGCTTTTTCAATGAAATACAGACCTGGCTTCCTTAGAAGCATGGAAGTCTTGCTTGATGTTGGTTGCCATGTGCTCAAGGAAGCATGCAACATTTTTATGTTCCAATCTGCTGTCTCCAGCACTGAGCCTGACTTGATTCTAGCTAGTTTCCCACTTTCTGCTGGCAGCAAGGCAAACCCCTCAACTCACTTCTGTTTCTGCTCGTTTTCAGCCACTTCTGCATCCAGAACCTTGAGAAGAAAATGATCGTGCTGATGCCATAAGCCTTCTGTTGCCCTTATGTGATCAGAGCAGCAGGTTTTGGCTGTGCCTGCTGAGAGAACCTTATAAATCCCAACTATTTGCTGCAATTAGTTAAAGGGTGCTAAGTTTTGTGAACTTGGCTGCAAACAATATAGCACTGTTATTTGTGGACATTGCCATGCATGAGATTTCTGTCCATTCTTCTTGCTTATACCCTCCTTTGGCAAAGATGTTCAGTAAGTTGACTGAAGGCCAGTAAGCCAACAAGAATCACACCTTGCCAAGGCACGGTTCTTTCTGTCATTGTTAAAATGCTTTTTCTATTACTTGCTTTATTCTTTTCGTCATCATGAAAATGCTGCATGCTCCCTAGAGCACTGGAAAAGAAAATGCAAGGATTTAAAATAAACAAACACAATACCCATTTATCCTTGGTGAGTACTGTGGACGGTGGAAGACAGGCTGTTTTGGAGGCTTGAAATGGTGGTTTTGGAATATAAAACTCTGATAGATGGACAATCCACAAAACTGTTGCTTTGTATATTTTCCCCCAGTTGTGCATTGAATGGGACTGAATGACTGTGCCCAAAGTGTTCTGCTCATTAAGGGCCCCAGCTTGGAGGGAACTATCAGATGAAGTCTGTGCTGTTCCATATGTTTATCAGCAATTTGGAGGAAGGAGTTGAGGGAACACTTACAAACTCAGCAGATGACACAACACTGGGAGGGGTGGCGAATAGTTCAGATGAAAGAGAAGATTCAAAATTTCTAGACAGGCTCAAGCAGGAGGTGAAATGAATAGGATGGAATTGAACAGGGAGAAATCTAAAATTCTGCATCTGCATAGGAAAATGAAATAACCATGTATAGAGTGGGGGGAGGCCTGGCTCAGCAATGATATGTGAGAAAGGGATCTGGATGTCCACATCAGCTGCAAGTTAAGCATGAGCTAACACTTGATACAATGGTGAAAAAGTAAACAGTATATTGGTATGTGTTAACAGGAACATAGCGTTTGCCAAATCATGGGAACTCATTCTTCCACTCTAGTCTGCCCTGGCCAGATCCCACCTGAAGAACTGGGTCCAGTTTTGGGCACCACGATGCCACCAATTGGAGCAAGTTCAGAGGTGGGAGCTCCCACGATGGAGAAGGATCCAGAAACCAGGCCCTATGAGGAACAATTGAAGGATATGGATATGTTTAGGCTACAGAAATCTCAAGGTTTGTCACACAAAAGAATGAGTGGACCCTATCTATCTCCCCAGAAGGCAGGACCAGAACCAGTGAATTAAAACTACAAGGAAGGAGATTCAGGGTAGATGTCGGGAAGAAGTTCCTGGCTGCAACAGAGCTGTCAGCAATTTACTCCACAACTGTCATTAAGCCATTGCTCTAATTAATTATGCTCTTCTATCAGCCACAGCCCTGAAGACCACCAGGCTTTTCACACATGCTATTGGCGTATGTGGGTTTTTTGGAATAGAGGTAGCCCAGGTTTGTAGTAGTACCTACTTAGTAGTCTTGTTCTCCAAGCTTCTCCAGGGAGCTCAGCTGGTATGTCTTGGGTTGCCCTGAAGCCAAGGGAGCTTTGACCAAGCTTTTAAACAAAAACCAGCAGGGACTTCCAATGGATTCTGCTTGCAACCCTTTACCACAGAAGAGGCAGCACAAACAGCTACTTCATAAGAAGAAAAGCGAAGCCAGTACAACTCTCGGCAACCACTGATATCAGCAGCTCAGGCCCAGAGCCGGAACTCAGACCCTTTGGGGAGCCTTAGAGCTTTGCGGCCCATTATTCACCTTCCTCATCCTCCCTTTCTTATTCTCCCTGGTGACCAGAAGGCACCTTTTCTCTCGTTATATGCATGAGAGGAGTCAAAGGACGGGTATGGCAATAATAACTCCCATTTATAAGAAGAGGAAAAGAAATCTACTAGCCTACTGCCATCCTCCTGGTTCATTAAGGGTTATTATTAATGCAAAACTACTGGATTGACTAGAATCTGAACAAATCCTTGCAGAGCAATAGAGCTGGCCATTTTCCCTTTGATCATGCTTGCACTTTACAGCATTTGGCAGAAAAATGTATAGGTCACATTTATTGATTTTAGGTTTGCCTTCAAATACCCTGAGTTAAGCTGTGGGATACATTCATTAATTCTACATTAGATAGATATCTACTATTAATGTTATACAAGATACATGAAAACTCCTGTCTAAAAAATTGATTTACCCCATTTCACTAAAGCAATTCCCTCTATGAGGAGAGTTAGACATGGTGGTATCTTGGTGACATCATTACAATTCAACTTTTATATAAATTCTTTGATTGCTCACCAGAACAACTCTGATTATTTTCCTCCAAAGTTAGCCCATGAACATATAACAATGCTTCTATATGCTGATGACACAGCTTTCCTTTCTCAGACCTCAGTTGGCTTAAATCGTGTCACTTGCTGCTTATTGTAAGGTTGAAGAACTAATAATAGTTGACAAAAGTACATGCATTTGCTAAATGTCCTAGAATTCATGTGTATCAACTAAATAGCCACAAAATCAAAGAAGTTAAGATCTTTAAATTGAAATTTTCTTTCAGGCTTCAGGTGGGAGGAGTGCCCACTTAGTTTATGTAATTCAGAAGGCACAAAAAACAGCTTTGGTAATTGAAATTTTTTATTGATCAAGAGATGCCCTCTTTGTCCCTGCTGCCTAAAAGTTGCTTTTGGTGAAAGCATGTACTCAACTTCTGCATAGTGTGTCACTTGAGCCCTATGATTACTACTCTAAATTACAAACTATACAGTCAAACTTTTGCAATGTTTTCAATATGGCCCTCAGTTGTGAGGCTGGAGTGATCAAGATTTGGCTAATTTTTGCTTTAATATTTTTTCTCACACAACTGGTCTTCTGACTCTAGTAGACTATTTTAATGTTAGGTGGATGAGATTCTTATTAGAAAAGTTACATTTTCATGGTTTCTCTCAGGAAGCTTTTCTGCCTTTGGAGTACAAGTAGTCCTTGCTTAACGACCATTAATTCAGCAACCATTCAAAGATGGTGCTGAACGAATGGTAGTTACAGAAGGCCCTCAAAGTTATGACCATTGCAGCACCCCTGCAGTTGCTTGACCAAAATATGGGTGCTTGGCAGTCCACCCACATTTACAACCGCAGCATGCGCTTCAACTCTCCCCACCCACCTATCTCCCCCCAACTCTGCCCTTTTGGCCACCTTGCTGGCCCTTTGTGAGGTCACATGAGGCCTCATGAGGCCTCCCCATCACACCGCAAGGCCTCCCCAAGGCCTCGTGCAGCCTCATGAAGGGCCGGCGGCTGCCTAGGCTAGGCATGCCTCATCAGCAGTGAGAGGAAGAAGACAGCAAAGGTCAGCTGTGGGCAGCAGGGGCAGGTGGTGGCAGCGGAGCACAGGGCAGCCAAAAGGGCAGAGATGGGGGGAGATAGGTGGGGGAGAGTTGAAGTGGAGGCAAGCGCAGCAGGGCAGGAGAAGCGTGAGGCCCTTGCCCGACAGTGGTGCAGTCCCAGCCTAACCACCACAACCGGGACTACCAGAACTGTCATCACAGTCACATGATGTTTTGCCTAATGACCACTTCGCTTAGTGATAGAAATTCCAGTCCCAGTTAGGGTAGTTAAGCAAGGACTACCTGTATAAGCAAACTAAGAGGGTAATGACACAATATATTTTCTTGGACATGGAAAGATAACTAGCCAGTCTCCTTGTTCAGACCTGCAGGACACTTAAACTTTACCACAGCTAGGGTTAAATTAGCTTGATTTAATACCTTCCCATCAGCCACTCTGCAAGGCAGGTATACAAGCTGCCTGATTATGTCCATGTGGCCCAGGAGCTGTAGGATCCCTTGCTGGCCATGTTTTATTGTACTGTTTGTTCTATGGCTATTTTAGAGCCCATTTTATTTAGCCTCATTTGGTAAAAATATTCAAGTCTTACTGAATTATTTTCTATGTAGATTCTTTTTTGTGATCAGATAGATTTTATTTCCTTGGACATTGCTAAATTTCCTATGCCACCTACAAACTAGGTGTGACCTAACTGCTTTTCCTATAAGTAGAATAATGATATCTGATTGTAGTCAGTCACACTGATGAATAAAAACCCGTGACAAACGACTTTACCGCCATGTGCACAGAGCAACAAAGACGTTATGATTCTCCTTCGATCATATATTCTAGCTGTAGTTTTTTGGCTTTAGTACTAGCAATATTATGCATTTTAGGTTCTAAGCATTGGTTTTAGAGTTAATAGTACTTTTTTAAATTATACTCCACTTACGTTTGAGAAGGTCCAGTGCTTTCTGCTTTGTGTTTCTGTTTCCTTGCCTCATTGCTCAGTGTTATGCTGGTCTTTAACCAAATGAAGAGAGGAGAAAGTGTGTGGAGCTGTCTGCCAGAGGCTGCCATGTGAAGTGGTGGGTTTTCCTTTGCTGGAGGTTTTCAGGCAGAGGCTGGCTGGTTATCTGACAGAGATGTTCTAGTGGATCCCACACTGAGCAGGGGATGGACTTGATGACCGCTTATATCCCTTCCAACACTATGATTTTATCAAGAGGTACAGTCTGTCAGTCCTGCAGATGAATCTAGATGTAGGCACGAGCCAGTGGCTAGTAGCCATCAGTGTGCAGACAACTGTTTAAACAGTTCAGGGTGCCATTCTGAAGAGATGATCCCACTTTTTCCAAGTACAAAAGTGCCCTGAAAGTTTCTTGTGCAGCTCTGAAAAACTGGCATGGAGCCTTGCTCTGTGGATCACTTGAGGAGCTGCTCTCCTCCATAATGGTTACACGTCTAGTTGCACTGGCCAGAATCCTGTGTCCCTTGCCCCAGGCAGAGGAGCTAGCTCCCTTCTAACACCTTGGGAGGCAAAATCAGCACCCAATGGCAGCTGCATTAAGTTAAAGCCCTGTTTGGGGGAGGGGGGTGTATGCTGTATGTGACTGGAGTTCCAGGTTGGTTGGCAAGGCTCAGTTTCCCTAGAGCAGGGTTCTCAGCAGCCCCTGGAATCTTCTGGCCTATGTAACTGGATGGGTACAGTTCAGGGGCTGAGCTTAAGGCACTAATCAAGCAGTATGTCCTCACACTAACAAGGAGCATTTGCTCTCCCAGGAACATGGAGCAAGGAAGAAGAAGAGGTGACTGCAACCGACGGGGGGGGGGGGGGGGAGATGATGGGGAGGGTGCAAAGGGAAAATCAGGGAAGATGATGGAGGCAGGGAGGTAACAAGCAGTGACCTCCTCACGTTATGTCTCTGTGGTCAGGGATGATGGCTGTATTGTGGGAAGGTGGGTGCCTCTGCTGCTGTCTCATCCTAGAAAGAGATGCAAAGGAATGGGGAAGGTAGGGAAACCAAACCCTTGGGTAGATCAGGACCACTCGCCAAAGCCGGGGGAGGTGGGGTCTGTTTAGTGTGGGGCTGTCCAGTGGCCAGGACCATGTTGTGTAGGCTGCAGCATCCCTTCCAGGAGTGGGCTAAGCAACAGCTAGCTGCAGCGCCCAGGAACAGACTGGCTGCCACCAGCAACTGGGCAGCTACTTGGGGCAGGGGTAGCGGGCTCCTCCATTGGCACCAGCTGGCTTCAGAGCAAATCTTGCAGGAAGAATCACCTCCTTCATGAGAGACATGAACTGGTGGGGCTACATGTGTTTGCGGAATGTACTGTGGAGGTTCGCAGGTTTTTTAAGGAAAGAGAGCCTACGAATTGCGGCTCTCGGCTCTCTGAGAGCTGTAAAGGGGCAGCAGAGAGCCACCAATTTCTGGCTTTTTATGGTTGATGAGATTTCTCTTCTTCCTACGAGGGATTCAGAGGCTTTTCACCCGAAGCAAGGCATTAGGTGTGCTCAGTCTGGGGCTGCACAACACTCAGTGTTACAGGTTGGGCTCCTCTTTCTCTGGGCCAGGCGTTCACGCTCAAGTTTTGGGGATGTGAGGATGAGCTCTCTGTTCCCTAAAATTAGACTGACAGAAAGGTAGAGTAGAAGGCAGCTTTGAATCCCAGCCCCTGTTCAGTGCGGAAACGCACGTTAAGGCCGTGCCCCGCGGATGGCAGCTTCCAGCCTCCCCGTGAACACTGCCCCACTCTCCACGCTGCCCCTTTTCTGCTGCTGAAGACCGCTGTCCCTGCCCTGAATTCGGGGACAGCAGCGATGCAGCCTTGGCCCCCTTTCCGGCGTGCAGCAAGTGCTACCGCGTCCCTCCAGGATCTTCTCTTCCCTAGGGCTGAAGGCATCCCGCCCCGCTTCCTTTTCTTAGCATGTAGTGCCTGGTTCCCTGATAATCCCATCTGTTTCCATTTTTCTTCATCTTTCTTAAAAACACGGTGCCCGGAACTGGACACAGTACTCGAGGTAGGAACTGACAAATGCAGAAGGTAGTGGAACTTTTATTTCTTGTGGTTTGGAAGCCATAGTTCTGCTGGTACAGCCAAAAACTGCATTTGACTTTTAGTAGCCACATCACTTGTTGCTGGTTCAGATTTAGTTTGTGGTCCATGACAGTTCTTAGATACTTTTCATATGTACCCAGGTAGCCATCAAGTCTTCCTAACAGCCTGCTGGAATGCATATCCCCTCCTCAAAAAATATTAAGCCCCAGTGGGAATAGCCGAGCTGCTCTGCCTTTTCCTGGTTACCCTTGTATTTTTGTCACCTTCAGTGCTAAACTATACCATCTCTTTCCTTGATGGCTGGGTCACACAACTACCTTTTTTTACTTTCAGCTTTGCATGTTCCCATTGCCTCAGGGGTTTAGTCCAGTCCAGGCTCGTTGGCAGCTATCTGCCACCATTATCCATAGTGGTTTGGCCACCCATAACAAGTATCTTCCTCTAGTTTTGTGCCAGGTGAACTCTGTGCCCATCTCCTATGCAGCTGGTGATCATGGCATAGATTCTAAAGAGTTCTGTGCTACAAAGGAACACAATCAGATTGAATAGTTCTTATGGGTGGTTAAAAGCCACACGCCAATACAATTGCACTCACTTATCCCCCTTATGTGGACCACACATTTTTCTAAGCCAGGAACAGGAAACGGAAAGGAATCCCTTAGCTTGGTTTAACTCAAAACTTTATCCAGGCCAGCTGAACTGCAGTTGTCCTGTACAAATTGAAATAACCATTTTGAGCTCCATTTGTAATTCATACATTTTGGCCACAAACTATTACAGTATTGCCACAAAACCACTGATTATCAGAAAACCACAGCTTTTTATTTCTAGCTTTTAACTGAAGATCAGAAGCCATTTTGGAATGCCCCTAAGGGTGAATTTGGAAACAATACAAATAATTCAAACCCAGATTATTTATTTTACTAAAGCACTGGGAAAATATGTTGATATTGTTAAGTACAATAAACACTACATACACACCACACAAAACCCAGCTTTCTCCTCATTTTACTAGAACCTAGAAGGCAGAGTTGAGTTTGAATGCTCTGTTCTGGACTCACCTCAAGCCGTAAAGAACAGTCCCATCTGGGTGAAGCCGGATCATCCGATTCTTGACTGTCACCCCATGCAGGAAGGACTTCTTGTCATTCAGGAAGTATGTGTCTGGGAGCCACAGCTGGTCAGCTACCCGATTATCCAGGGTGAGATTCAGAGCTAGATCACTATATGCTAGACGCTTATCTCGCCAACTTTGCTGGAAATACATGGTGATGGTGTAGTCCTGGCAACACAAGTGGAGAAGTCATGGGTTAAATGTCAGAAGAATGGCCCACCTGGCTTTTCTATGCAGTAGCACTGAGAATATCAGGGCATCTGATGGGAACTGGATTCTCTGAGAAAGACGCCTTTGAAGCAGACCCCAGAGAGACCCTGGACCAGTTAAACCTAGAAGAACAGCTGTTGAGTCAGATGGTCAAGGCCTCATGATCATCACCTGCCAGATGAATGTGGAGCAGGAGATTGCAATGCAATTACTTGTGGGGAAAGGGGGTTAGGGAGGTTGTTATGTTTCACACAGGGCACTTAACTCGATCACTGAATTAACCTGTCATCTGTAATGAAGTTCCCCAGAAATCCAGGTGGCTCCAGAGAGACTTAAGATGGTGTCTCAGAAAGCCTTGAAGGCCTGGCTGTTCTCCCAGGCCTTGGGCTAGGGTGGCTGGAGACCCTTGCCAGTAGTGTTTGTATATGTCTTGTGTACAGTAGTTGGCTGGATTCACCTCTGGTTTATCTTGTTCTTTGTTTGTTTTTTATTCATCTCAGATTTTATCCTGCTTGCTACATTGTGAGCTGCGCAGTCAGTTTGGAATCGGAAGGCACCTAAATCAAATGAATAAAAAATAAAAATAAAATGATAACCTTTATTCTGAAGTCATAAATGTATTAAATAGACAGCTGGCTCTGACAACCTGTGAGCCATAACACACAGCCTACAAGTCCTGCTATGTGGCTTCATCGCGACAGGGAGATGTTCCTAGGAGGGGTGAGTGAAGAACGCTGGGAGCTGATGCCAAAAATATATACTCCAAGCAGGGCCAGCCCAGGTGTGAAGATCATCCCAGATGCCCAACTAAACCAAGCAGGCATCAGCGATATGAAGACCAAGCAAATGACAAAGGTCCAGCAACCAGCCTTGGAACTGACAATGAAGACGGTGACATCGTGGATAGCTCTGCCTTTTAAGATCAACTATCAGCAGTAAAGGAACCGGCAGTCAAGAAATACGCCGCAGACTAGCACTTGGTAGGACAGCCATGAAGGCCTTGGGAAAGATATGCAGAGGTCAGGATGCCTATTCAGGGAGTCCCCAGGTTAAGAATGCCCAGGTTATAGACGGCCCATAGTTAAGAACGGAGCCTATGGTAGCAAAATTTGAGTTAAAGATAATAGTTCAAGTTCATTACATAATACTACTTATACCTGACCTTATACTTATACTCTGTCCTTAAGATGAATTTGTATGTAAGCCAGAACAATGTTGTTGTAAAATACTGTTCCGGCTTACATACAAATTCGACTTAAGGACAGACCTTGGGAACAGAACTCATTCTTAAACTGGAGACTACCTGTATACCTACAAAGATCTGAATTGTGCAGATAATTGTTTTCCCTGTGACACTCTATAGAAGGAAAAGTTGGACTTTGAAGAATTAGGATAAAAAGACATTGGTGTTTTTGAAGTTTGGTGTTGGAGAAAACTCTTGAGGATGCCATGGATAGCCAAAAACAAACAGATCATAAAACAAATTAATCCAGAATTCTCAAGCCACAAATAACCACAAATTACCATATTCTGGACATATACAAAGACCTAGCTCCTTTGAGAAGACCATAATTCTGGAAAAAGAAAAAGAAAAAAAGAGAGGGAGGGAGGGAGGGAGGGAGGGAGGGAGAGGAAGGAAGCAAGCAAGCAGCAGGTGGATGGATTACAGCAGCAATTGGTGCATGTTGGAAGACCTGAAGGACCAGGTTGGGGACTGTTCATACTGAAGAAACTATGTGCTTGCTAAGATATGACACCAACTTGATGGAATGTAAGCAAGCAAACCTGCCCTTTAAAAAAAAGAAAGAAAGAAAGAAAGTACAGCCTGTTGTCTGTGCAAAAGCAGCTGTGGGGTCATTTATTGCTCTAGTTGAGCAAGTTGTGTGAACACAGCCATTCTTTCTTGTTGCCCATCCACCTCAATTTCTGCACTGCTTGCATTCAAAGCCTTGGGGCTGAGGCAGGTGCAGCCGGTTTCATACAGACTCCCGTCTGCACAAGGGCTTTGTTCCCTTCCAGGATGGAAATCTGCCCCATTTCTCACGACAATATCCATTACAAGTTTCAGTCGGAGCAGGAGGAGATTGATGGCCTCCACTTTCAATCATCTCACCTCGATTTTAGGATTTGCCAAACTTTTACTTTGAGAGATACTTAGAACAGAGTAAAGAGAATGATGTTCCAAAATGCAGCAGTATTAAAAATTAATTATTTGTGGAATTATGCTAATCAGAGGTATGAAAAAAAGATTCTGGGTGGAAGGATGGTATGAAAGAAGCTATGGCTGGGAGATAGGGATAGAATGACTGGTGAAAATCAAGGATGAGAGAAAGGTACTTTATAATGTGTTTACAGAGTAGAAGCCATGAGTCCAGGAGGGCCCCCAAGTCACAGACCTGCTCCTTCAGGGGTAGTGTTTCCCCTCCAGAGTAATTACTGGAACCAAAAGAGATCCCCAATGTACAAACAGCATCTCCGTCTTGCTAGGGTTTAATTTCAACTTGTTCTCTCCCATCCAGACCCTCATAATCTCCAGGCACCAAGCTAGGGCTTCAGTGGCATTCCCAGTGTGTCCTGGAGTCATGATGTAGAGCTGAGTATCATCAGCATACTGAAGGTACCAGACTCCAAAGTGCCAGAAGCCCCAACAACTTAAAATAGATATTAAATAGTGGGAGAGATAACTACCCTTGTAGGATACCAACTTGATGGAACATAAGCAAGCAAACCTCTTTTACTGTAAACCGCCCAGAGTCACTTCCTAGTGAGATGGGCAGTGACCAAATTTGAAATATAAATAAATAAATTAAAATACCACAAGGGAGCAACTATCAAGTGGTCTTTCTCCACCACCACCACCACCACCACAACTGGAACCATCTGCTAAGGAAGGAATGGAACCACTGCAGAATAGTAACAACCCCCATCCCCAACCCCCACATTAGGTCTAGGAGGATATCATGTTTGATGATGGTACTGAAATCCAGTAAGAGGTCCAACAAGACCAGTATAGGCATCTCCATCCAAGTCTTGACAAAGATTATCCATCAATAGAGCAATTGATGCCATCTCAGTCCCATGCCTGGGCCTGAACTCTAACTGATATGGGTCCAGATAATCTGTTTCCTCTAGAATGCTCACTAGTTGATCTCAAACCACTGTCTCAACAACCTTCACTAAAAAAGGAAGGTTGGAAGCCAGGCGGTAGATGTCAAATGCTCTGGATCTAGGGAAGGTCTTTTAAGGAAGGGATGCATCACAGCCTCTTTCAAAGCTACCAACATCATCCCCTCCCACAAGGAAATGTTAGCAACCTCTTGGATCCAGAGAACTACCCCACCACCACCACCCAAAGGACCAGGAAGGACAAGAATCCAGCCCACAGGTAGCTGGGGACACTTTAGACAGCACCTTATTCACTTCATTGGAGGTAACAGGCTGAAAGAAACCCCAGATAACCCAACCAGACAATACCCCAGTCACCACACTAGGGCCCATCCACATGGAGGCCAGATTGGAGCAATCTAAGAAACTTTACTGGCTAATTGGTCACAGTAACCAGATGGAAACTCCATGGGCCAGCTCTTATCCTAGAGGGAGTTGGCCACCTGAAACAAGACCACTGGATGGCAACCTGCCAATGCAATAATCAGTTGTTGATTAAGCTTGCCTGTGAAAATGTGTTGCAGAATTCTGATGTAAGAGGCGACAGTGAACAAAATCTGAGAAATGCAGGGTGATGTGCATTCATGCCGAATGGTGGATGCTCTGGCCTTCAGCAGGTCACTGCAAAATGTATGAATATGAGCAATGAAGTTTATTGTACATTTGCCAATTTAGGGAAATTGTATGATAAAATGAATAGACATGAATTACAAGATGTTTTCATAGAGTTGGAGGTTAGTTGTTGAATAGGATAAGAGAAGTATATGATGGATGTAAAGCATGCTTGAGAATAAAGGGAATGCTTAGTGAATGGTTTTAAGCATTGTGCAGTAATTAAGACAAGGATGCTTAATTCCTTTTGGTTGTTTAACGTGGTTATAGAGGAATGTATTCAAGGTGTGTTGACTGGGGACATGAATGTGTATGAATGCAGCTGATGCCATGTGGTGGAGTGAGAATCCAAATGATTTGCCACATATGTGATATAGGCTGCATATGGAGTACTGATCTGAAAATTAATATATCAAAGTAGTTGTGTTTGACTGAGAAAATGGAGGAAATGATTGCAAGTTATATATCTATATAAAAAAAAAAGAGCACGTAGATGAATTTAGGGTGTTTATTCAAGATGGAAATAGGCAAATACCAGTAGAAAGAGAGTAGGGAATATGTGGTCTGTTGTGAAAAATAAACATTTGTTGCAAGAAAAAAAAGGCTGTGTATAAGTGTCAGAGTCTGCAAAGCTCAATTCCCAATCCCAGTAAATCCTCTGGAGACTGATTTGTTCCAGTAAAGATTTCTTTATTGAGAAGAAGCATACAGCGTTCCATAGATTGCTGAAACTGAATTCCCCATGGCCAGAGACTTCCCCTTTAACCCCTCTTCCTGCTGGTTTCCCGCTTGATTCCTTTCGCGCCCCTTCTCCGATCTCACGGTCATCCGGCCTTGCTCTCACCTCAGGCCTTGATGACGGGCCATCTGGCTTTTGTTGTTTATCCCGCGCTCCCCTCCCTTGTTTTATGGCAGGAACAAGCAAACAATCTATATAACCTAACATTCCTGCAAACTAACATCTAATGTATAGCTATACTGAATAAATGTTCTATACGTACCAATTCTCTAACAACTCTACGCTTTGGCCCCTTGACAGTTGATTGATTGCGAGGATCCTGATAATAAGAGTGTGGTTCTGGCCGTCCTGTTATATGGAGGACAGAATTGAGTGGTGGGTATGTCAGGAAAAACATAAATACTGAATGTAGTGGGAACTGGTTACCTGAACTACTGGGAATCCTTGTGTGTGTGTGTGTGTGTGTGTACATGCATGCATACATACATGCCTTATGTGGCAAACCAGAAGAGATGGGGGTCAAGCATGAATAGGAAGTGGATAGGCAGTGGGCGGATGGATGGACCGAGCAGAAAAATGAGGGACTGGTATGAAAAAAGTCTCCTGAGATGGCTCAGTCATACGGAGAGAGAGAATAAGGACTGACTCACAAATCAGACACACGAGGAAAGAATGCATTGAAAGTAACGGGAAGACTGAGAAAATCACGGTGGGATGTAGCTGATTATACCTGCAGAAAGAGATGAGAAGCTTAGAGAACAAAAGGCAATATATGAATCAATGTATGGATGTGTTGGAAGCAGCAATTATTTACAAGGATAGAAAGCTATGGAAAGATATTATGAATGGTGCTGTTGGTATAAACGGGGTTTAGATTTCTTTTTCCTTTTTCTTGTGCCTTTGATTTCTACAGTTTTCAACTTCTGACTCTTTTTCTGCTTTTTGTATAACATTACCCAAATAGGAATAATGTGACAGATATGGATGGATGGATGAACGTATGACGTCAAAAGGAACAAGACTCTTCGCTAGTAGGGAGATTAGCAGCAGACGCTTCCTTGCTCAGCGTTTCAAGGGCTCTCCCTATGTCCCAGCATTCTCTGCACTGCATGATATTAATGGGTACATGTTATCACTGGGAGGGCATGTTTGGACCTTCTTTAACTAATTCGAAGGCAAGGATAAGAGACATGTGGCCCTCGAAAACCAAGGAGTCTAGATGTGGCTGAAATCCAGCTCTTACCAGCCCTAACCATCCTCACAGGGCTAGCCTGCCAACATCATCTGCATCACCACATATTTAAAGGGATTTCAGTTTTTAAAGAAAAGAGGGTGCCTCTTCTTTTCACATGCACATCTAAAAGGGGGCACTTTAGAATGGCTTGAGACAAAGGACTTTGGGAACATATGCTCCAAGCTTGGTATTTGACATGCTTGTGTAAACGTGAATAGTTTAACGCTGAGCAGCTAATAAGACAATGATGTGTATGATCCCCTGTTTAATGTATTTGTAGACAAAGGGATAAGGAATGCTGGTGGTGGTGACAAAAGTGTGTTGGTTGGGCACATGACAGTCTGTATGCTTTTCTATGCTGACATGTTTTACGGCAAATATTACAGACTGTATGTCACAACAAGAATATGGAGCTGAAGATTAATGTGTTGGGGAAAGATATGGAGAGGTATAGTTGGTATAAACTAGATTTGGCTATACTGTATTTTCCCTTCTCGGCCCATGTCTTTAATTTCTTTGGTGAACTATGTCTGCCTCCTTTTCTGCTGCCTCTCCCGAAAGGGATGCTGTGATGGGAATGTCTGTACACCCAGAGCTAGGGGTTAGAAAGACAGGGGACTATTTTTACCTGTTTCCTTGCTATGGTAAAAAAATTAAAACTTTCCTGTATAATATAGTCTTGTCTTTTTGTTAAAAGGGCATGAGTTTGCAACTTCATTTTTTACTTAGATGGCTCTTCATCCTGTAAGGAGAGGTTGCCAGGTAACCCTGCCCTACAGGTGGCAAGATCCAAAAGGCTTTGTCACTGCAACCTGGAAGGTAATGAAATGTGTTCAAGACACATGTCGTCATTACCATCACCCCAGAACAGTCCAGGGCATCCAGCAGTGAAGCAACATTGGAACCCATTTCAATGGGTTGGCACGCAAGCCAACAGTTCTTAAGGGCTCGGGTGTGGGGGAGCCAGCTGGCTACACACCACTCTGTTCGAAGTAAGTCTGGATGGGCTCTGCTCGCTTTGGGAGTGGCATCGTTCTCTTTGCCCCAGGGACTTCAGGACTGTATAGAACTCACATTAAAATCCAACCGCTTGCTCTGCACCTTGCCTGAATGCACCTTCTTTTCCGTCTTGAGCCACCTGCTTTTGCTGTCTCAGGATAGAAATTAAGGATTGCCTGGTTAGGAGGAGTGTACCTGGAGGTGAGCACACATCAGATGGGAGAGCTGCAGCCTCAGGCTGTCATGCCCAAGGGTGATCTGGTGCCCATCACTGTTGGACTCCTTTCCAGGCTTGGCTGCGCTCCTGAGGCTGGGTGTGTGTGTGTGTGTGTGTGTGTGTGTGTGTGTGTGTGTGTGAGACAGAGACAGAGACAGAGAGAGAGAGAGAGAGAGAGACTGCTGTCACTGATTTCCTGGAGGGCAGGCTTCTTTTATATAAAAAAAGTAGGGCAAGCTACTGTATATAAACAGAGAGCAAACCCCACTCCTTCCTGGCACTGAAAATGTTACCTAGATGGGTAACGAAATGTCTGCAAGAAAACAGGCAGGCTCAGAGAACCCCAAGGACTCCACAGGCTTCTTTCAATCAGGCCATTGTAGCTGTTACACATGAGCCTTTGGCCTCATTCAGTGAAGTACGAAGAAGCCTCGAAACTGAGGCTACTGTCATCTACTGGGCGTGGGATAGAGGCGGGGACGCAGAGCCGGAGGATGGCCTGGGAAAACGGCCGCCTGGCTGCTGCTCAGGAGAGAGAGACACCCCTTCTCCAGGCCAAGGC
Organism: Liasis olivaceus; assembly: GCA_030867105.1. Classification (NCBI taxonomy): domain Eukaryota; kingdom Metazoa; phylum Chordata; class Lepidosauria; order Squamata; family Pythonidae; genus Liasis; species Liasis olivaceus. The sequence continues at coordinate 25,460,030 of CM061361.1, read as the reverse complement.
ACTAACAGATGGGAGCAGTGCTCCAAAAAGGCCGGGGCCTAATCTTGCCCCAAGGCCGCCTAACAACAAGGAGGGCATGATCTCGCTAGATCCCCTTGGCCTTTCCCATTGTGAAGCAGTGCCTCACTGCCTTGGAATACTAAGTGCTCTCCTCCCCTCCCCTCCCCTTCCACGCCGTTGGCACCGGAGAACAAAAGAAGGGGAAGAAGGAAGCCGGAAAGGCGCCTGCAACGTCTTATTCCAGCACAGCTCCCTGGCTACCTCCGAGCGCCCATCAGAGCGAGACCCGCATCCTTACCTGGCTTCTCCAAGAGCACAATGTTTCCTAAGCGCTCGCTCTCTCGCTCTCTCTCTCTCTCTCTCTCTCTCTCTCTCACTCACTCACTCACACACACACACACACACACACACACGTTCACCTCTGACTTGTCTTCTACACAGGACCTCTCTGCCTATCCAGACATATTTTGCAGAACAAACGTCCCAGAGAAAGCACTGCAGCAGTAGCACTTCCAAATATGCACACATGTACCTCTTTCTCACGCAAGAAAAATACTTAAGGGGGGGCAGTAAAGAGTTGTAACAACTCTCTGCTACTAAGTCTCACTAGGACTTCCACCTTGCCTTTCACTATCCCACTAAGTTAGGTTACTAGTTTTCAGCTCCTTGATTATTCAGCCCAGTCAGGTAATGAAGAAGGGGCTACAAAAATATGCTCCCGCTCTCCATAACGTACCTTGGACTACAGCGGCCAGGGTGGTGTAGCGGTTAGGGTGTTGGACTAACACCCGGGAGACCCAGGTTCAAGTCCTCGCTTAGCCATGGAAATTCCCTGGGGGATTTTGGACAGGTCCCTCCCTCCCAGTCTGTCTCACAGAGCTGCTGTTGGTGGGGATTACATGATGCGCTGTATAAATTGCCTTGAGCTCTCAGAGAAGAGGTGGGAAATAAATCTAACTTAAAAAATCAATAGGGGTTCTACCCTTTAAGGTAAACTGAACTTCTTTCCAATTGAAAGCAACATTTTTGTGCAACACACATTAGTAATGATCCCAGTGACAGTTGTAGAAACTTAACAGTATCCTGCAATAAGTCTCAGCCATGCCACATGGTCTATCTATGGCTCCAGGATAATGAATTTTACAAGACAGATTTGAAACTCACCTGGCCTAGTTCTTTCCGGAGTCAAAAAACACCCTCAGGTGAGTACCCCCACACCAATAATGACCACTCAGTGTAGACTGTCTGAGGAACAGAGGTCCTGCACTCTACTGCAAGCTCTGAGATACCCCAAACGCTGACCTACATACCCAGAATCAGTATAGGTACCACTTGGCTGTGTCAGCAGGCTTGGGGGTCTCAAGGGAAGGGTGACTTGATGAGGTGGCTACACTGTTTGTAACATCTAATGCTCTCTCCTAGCCTTTCGGTAATAACATTAATGTTTTAATTGTAGAACGTCTTTTAATGCTTTTTTTACTGTACACCGGCCAGAGTTACATTTTGTGAGATGGGTGGCCATATAATTAAGACTGATAGATAAACAAACAAACAAACTTCAGAGCCTTCTCTGGAGTTCCTGCAATCTACCTTGCTGGTGCACTGAGCCAATGAAATTTGCAACAACGAGCGAGCATGCCCGTGTGGGTTGCAATGCCTGGCCATATCTGGGTTTATTGCAAGCTTTAGAGAGAGATGTGAAATAAATTTCTCTCATCCTTTTAATCAAACCTTCCAGCTCATCTGGATGATCTCTACGTCTCCCTCTTACTATCCCAAAGGCCTGAGGCCAAATTCTGCACTGAAAAGCCCAATGTGAGGTAACATTCGGCTCGTGTATAATCCTAAGAAAATTAATCAATCTAGCTATGTGTAAACTGGATACAGTAACTTGGTCATTCTGTTCATATTATGTCTACTTTTTGTCTGTCTTCATTTAACACTGCAAGTCTTTATAAAATTTTGCAGCTTCAGTCCCCACATCCATAAGGGAAGTCCTTGTTTAAGAAGATTTCATCATAGTCTGATCAAAAATTTCTTTGGGCACATTCAAGGAGGAGGAGGATGACGACGACCAAAACATGTAAGCCACTGTAAAATGTGGCTACCTCAAAGCATCAATCTACTTCTCCAGGAAATTCATATCTAGCTGAAATTCATATCTTCTTTCTGTTGGTGCAAAGTATGATGCAAAGAATGTACCTCCATGTTAAAATGTTTAGAAAAGAGTTAGCTCCACAGCACACTTTGCCCCAACCCCAAAGTCATTTTCATCCAGGCCAACGCCAGATAGTGACAAACCTGTAAATTAATTTACCATTCTGCCTTTTCCTCTTCCAGACAGGCAAAACCATTGTCTACTCTCACTTAACTCTTTTCATATAGCTTTAAATACATGCCCTGATTGGCAACTACATTTCTAAAATACAAATATCCATGTTTAGTGATATTTAGCAATATTTAAGTTCTGGTAAGGAAGAGAGGTTTGACTCAAACGTTGATAAATGAGTTGCAGATTTAAAGGAAGGCTTTTCCTCTTGAGGCCAGATATCAAAGAAGGGGTTAAAAAAAATGGGAATGAAGATAGAAGTGTCTGAAAAGCACAAGTATTGATAAAGGAGGCTGGTAGACATAAGAAATATTATGTGCTTAAGCAACACAAAGGTGATCGTGGCTGTGCCTGATTTTATACATGACGTATCATGTTATTTATTTTCTAAAGACTATGTGGAGGACACACCGTGATCTGGTTCTTCAGATGAAGCTGAGAGGATCTGATGTTTTAAAAGGCAGGCAACCGATATGATTTCTAACTGAGAATGCCAGTGTGAACTGCCTTTTATCACAGCAGATGAATCTGTAGATCCTTTCTTTCATACCTGTGGTTGTGCGGATACAACCCTGGGAGGTCAAGCGTTACTAGTTCTAAGAAGGACTGATATGTTATTCCTCACAAACAAGGACACACACCCCTGAACAATTAATGGGAGTCCACTGGGATCAACTGGGGGGGGGGGGTTGGTAGATCAGTTTCCTGAGGCCAGGGGGTCTGCACAATGCTTTGGAGGACAACTCTGGAACTCCTTGGACTCACGGTTCCCCTGGGAGAGACAGGGGAATCCCCTGCCTGTTCCAACACCTGTTCTTCTCCTGGTCCCAGGGCTCCAGCACAGACAGCAGACACCATGGCCTTGCTGAGTCTACCCAAAGGCTTCTCCTGGGTCCTTGTCTCTGGTTGAGCAAGAGGGATGTTGAGGCAGCCTTTCTGGAATGGCAGTCAAATCATAAATTCCCTCAGCTCCTGCCCTCCTGGCAAGCACCCAGACCACTGGTGGAACTGCAGCCCTAAATTGGATGAGCTGCCCCAAAGTTCAGTGGCTTTTCCTGGAGAGGAAGGAAACCCTCCATGGGTTAGGGCTAGCCAAGAGGGATGGTGCTGCCTTGCTGGCACCAGCTGTTTGGGTGCCTTAGCTAACTCTGGATTTCCTGACTAGGCCTGTGGAGGGCCTTTTCATCCTCTGGCTGTCGGATCCCAAAGGCGACAGTGGTTAAAAGAGCACCCCAAAGGCCTTCTCCTCTCCACTCCTTGGTGTGTGATGCTGCTAGTACTGAACGGGAACACGTGGGGGCACCCCACTGGCTCCATCCCTGGAGCTCTTGGAGCAGAAATGCTCAGCACAGCCTGCCTTGGGAGATGGAGAGGCCTGGCACGGCTGGGGGTTTGTGCTCCCTCTCTGTGGAGCAGCGTCTTTGCCAGCCCATCCAAAAAGGTTGCAGCCACGGCTGTCAGCTTAAATTTTCTAGTTGTCTCCCCCACTTAGACAAAGCACAAATGAGAAATGGGAGGTATTCCACTGGGGTAGTAGTAGCATATCGCCCAATTTATGGGAGCATAAATTGCTGTGGTAATTGCTTTCAAACTCATAATTCTGCATAGATTTGGGTAGTTCTACAGGATAAGTATCCATTGTCTTATCAGTACAATCATGAATGAAAATGTCTGTCTTTAGAGGTCCCAACCCAGAATGTAAACTGTAGTATTTTGTACTAACCCTGACAATCCACATTTCATATTAGAAAATGTGCTTGATGCCCTAAATATGTTGGGACTGTCCCATTTGGGGTCAACAGAGTGTTATGGTTTGTCCTCTCCCTGAGGCCACAGACTCCACGTTCGGGCGGTGCCAGTGACCGTCTCTCAGAGGGAAACCGATCCTTAGGGTCCAAGGTACTTTTTTTGTGTTCCTTTATGTGACTTCACATAAAACAGATATAAATGACTTCTTGAAGTACAGGATTAAAAGGTACACAGTCTGTACAAAGGACCTGCAGCTGACTGGGTCTTTGAATTTGGAGGGCTCATCCGACACTGGGGCATCTCTGTTTCCAATGTCTCAGGGACCTTCCATTGCCTACATTTACCTGGTAGACAAAATGTCTTTTTAAAATGTATTTCTAGGGTTTTTGAAATTGCACGCATAATACATTACCATGTTTGTTTATTTCCCTTAACTGTATTTCTATTTATTTTGTTAGATTTGTGTTGTTTTTACAGTGTGAACAGCCCAGACTTGGCATGGAGTCGGTCAGTGCCAAAGTTGAATTAAATCAATCAGTCAATCAAGCAGACACACTACATTGTCTACTGCTACCCGATCACCTCATTCACGCAGAACAGGCTATCAGTGTCCAAAGAGTATCGTCAACAGGAACAAGCGTGCAACTTGGAGGAAGCATTCCAGATGCACATCCTTCAAGCCCCTGCCCTTCCTTATCAAACACTCTACCTCCGGTAGTTTGCTAACTCCCTTGCCCAGGGTTAAGCTTCGCAGCAAACTGAAGTCAGAGGAGCATAATCAGGTAAATGAACCTAAGTATTTTCTTCACTGAATTAATGAGGGGATTGGATGCTGTGAGAGCAACAGGAAGCATCAGAAGCCCAGAAAGAGCAGTTCAGGCCATTTTCCTGGACTGGAATTTGTCCAAGCTGCCCTGACAAGAATGGGTCAGGTCTGGCCCTTTCATCCATTTCACCAGGAAGTATTCCGAAGAGCAGAAGCCCTAATCCAGAGGGAACTTCAGTTGTTGGTGGACTGAAATTGCAAGTCCTTGGATGCAAATCATCCTTTTAAAGTTTTTAAAATATAAAATAATTTTATTTTACAAGATTCTTATGCCAAAGACTATGGGAAGCTTACAAACAAAAAATAAAACAATAAACACCACTGACACAAGATTGAAAGCCATCTGAATAAAACTACAGCAAATAAACACAGCTGGGAACTGTAGCAAAACCGCTCTCCTATCCACAATGTTCCAAAAGAGGGAGCACAATGGGGGGGGGGGGGGTATATTAAGGGCAGCAGTAGAAAAAGCAAGTTTCCTGCCCCCCACTCCCTTAGCCCTATGGGAGCTGGGGCCTTTGGGGAAGCAAGCCCCCAAACCTCTTGGCCCCAGTAACAGGTCGCTTTTTCTGGGGTTGATGGAAAGGCAGATGACACCAGATTTGCCACCTGGCAGTTCTGTTTGCCACTCAGAGGGAAACTGAATTTTGAAAGGGAGAAGGGCTACTGGATTCAGTTTATGTAATGTTTTTTTAATATGATTTTAGTGTCCTTTTTTGCTTCTGTTAAATGTTCTTTTATTAGGACTATCATATCTGGGCTGCAACATCTGCATAGATAGCAGGAAAAAGTTAGTTTTATTTTCATTTATTTTTATTTTATTAATCAAATCTGCATGCCGCCTGACTCCCAATGTCTCTGGGCAGCTCACAACAACTAAAACAAGGAAAATACGATAATAACCAGATGATGATGATGACGATGAATGAATGAATATTTAAAAGATAGCACGAATGACAGCAGACTGGACAAGGACAAAGCGAAGGCTCTTCCTTCTCCCTTGCCAAAGGCCTGGGCGAAAAGCCAGCTCTTTAAGGCCCTCTGAGACAACAGCAGGGTGGGGGCCATCCAGATCTTGGGGGGAACCTCATTCCAGAAGGCAGGTGCTGCTACAGAGAATGTTCACTTCTAGGGTTCGATAACAACTTTGTTTAATCAAGGGACCCAGAGCACGCCAACCCTGCCGAGCAGATGGTACAGGAGACAGGCACTCCCTCAAGCAGCCAGGCCCTGTGCCATGCATAAAGGGGTCTTGGAGTTCTGCAGCCAGATATGGTAGCCTAGTTTTATGTTGAGAATACTATGAGACACAAAGAGGCCCTTGGGAATACATGACCAGCCAGTCTGCTGTCTAGGTACGTTGCTTCAGAATGAGTTTCCCAGCTTCATGATTGGAGAGGGGAAGAGGAGCTCAACCAAACATGCAGAGCTAAGACCTGGGATGGGCAGAGGTTCCCAGGATGCCTCCTCGCACTTGCCTCGGATTGCAGCCTTGGGGTGATGTAGGCTGCTCCTCCAGCCCTGCAACTGAGAGCAGGGGAATGCAGGACTTCCCTCCCCAGCTAATTCTAAGAGACACGTAACCACTGTGATGTGGTGGTCAAGGTGATGGACTGGCACGAGTCCTAGCCACCAAAACTCACAGGGTATCTTGGTGTCAATCACTCTCTCTCAGCCCAATCTACCTCAGAAAATGGTGGTTGAGGTTGTGGGGGAAATAGGAGGAAGGCACGCTAGGACGTTGCCTCTTGTTCCTGAATGAAAGGCAGGATAGAAATCTAATAAACATAGAAATATCATGGGCCAGGAATTCAGCCGGGTGGTAAACAGATTCTTGATTCTTTGCAACGTTAATTTGGAACTTGCCTTTTTTTTTTTTAGCCCTCTGCTGCAAGGGATATAAAGGGAACTCCTCTGCTGAAGCAATATTTGGGGATTAATTAATTATATGATTGGAAGTATGCAGCAATCAAAGCTAGCTGTCTCCATAGCAACTCAGCCCTGCTGGCACACCTTGAAGAGACTGCATAAAGTCCCAGATCCACTGCACCTGGGTGCAAAGACAAGGAGGGGGCCAAGTCGGCCTCTGGCTGACTTGGAGTCCAGTCCCGAATCTTAAGCAACCAATAAATAAAACAACTTTTGATTTGGAAGATTTGAAAGAAAGTTGAAAAATACCACAGATGTAAGATTTTTCTTCTAGTTTATTAAAATATACAGTCATAGACCAAACATGGAGTTTTATTCAAGTTGCCTTTTACTGAAAATATTACTTTTAAAAAATTTTAAAGAAAATTGCCTCATTTTATGACAGAACTAAATGATTTAGCAGGAAAGACAAACTCTTCTGGAACTGAGAGATTAAGTCTGCCGAAGTTCTAATTAATAGGTTCAGACATCTTGTGCAAGAGCAGCATTTGCACAGGGGAAGGTAGATCCACACCTGCCTTGTGTTTTCTGTGAGTGATATTATGAACATGCTGGCATAGAGCAGCACAGAGACTAATAGGTGATAAACCTGCTTGCTTTCAGAAAGTTGCCAACTGTGGTTCTTGTGAAACGGCACATGGGGCAGAGGAGGAGCTGACTTCCCTACCCAAGTCCTCCATCTATGGGTGACGCACAGGAGACTGCCTGTGCTATTGTGACTGCCTTCTGTTCACAGCAGTAAAACAAGATGGGTGCAGGGCCCAGGCATAGGGCAGAGAAATAATTCCAAGGAATCCAGCAAGGAGGTACATGCAGTGGGTCAAAAGCCCCTAAGTGCGTGCATCCATGGAGGGACACAGGGAGCCACAGTGTGTTTAATTGGCTAGTTCGCACAATACATGAACACATGAAATCAAATGAGCCACTTTATGATGACCCTGAAGCATGACTGAACAGGAAAGAGATTTGGGCCAGGAAAGAACAGCTTCAGTGAAAACATGCAGTGTGGCTACTCTGACAAAGGAAAATGTTATTTTAGGAAAGGCATTTAAAAGAAAACTGCCAGTGTTTTTATTAAATATATGTTGCACCTTACTCAAGAAAGAATGCAGGCCACCAAAGTGATGAAGTGGCTGGAATATTTCCTCCCTCCAAAAAAACAAAACAAAAAACAAAAAAAAACTATTACCTTTGGGTATATCTAGTTTAAGAGGAAGGGAACCAAACAGGAGGGTATTGGAGAGATGCTTAAAATGGGATATATTGTGGAGAAAAGGGACGGAGAGGTTCTTACCCTCTATTACAACACACCAGAGCCTAGAAGAGCTCTGCATATCCAAGGAAGCAATTTCCTCAAGATATATTTAGACTATTGATTTTGCTGCCATAAGAAATGGTGAAGGATGAATGATTATAGAAGAGAATGATACACATCTTTAGGGAGAAGATGCTTATGGACTCCTCCCCTTGACCCTCATCTGTCCAGACATCTTTACTTGAAGTCTGCCTTCTTTCTTGGGGGCGGGGGACATCTGGTTGGCCACCTTAGGCAGTAGGGTGCTTTACTAAGCTGACCTTACTATGCTGGTGCTTCCTCTGGATGCCCTATCTTCTTCTTAGGCTACAGGTTGAGGATGACCTGGAGAGATGGCATCCAAGCTCACAAAGCCCAGAGCAGGGTGAACATCTCCTGAACCTTTTGCAGCATCTTTCCACACTGAAAGGTCCCCTTACAAAGACTAGACCAAATGTAGCTTTCCTGCTAAATCTGGAAGCAGGATTTTAAGAATTAGCACGTGCTCATTTTAGGCTAATATCACAGCATTTCTTCACAGGAGGCTGTATTGTGGTGACATCACAACTCAAGCTCCATCCTTTTGTATCTGCATCAAGACATCACACACAACTAAGTCAGGGGTGTTGTTTGCATCACAACACTCTTCCCAACATCCAAGACTCCATTTCAGGTTCCTCACTTTTTCTCACTCCAGGAAGATCTAGGCCAGCCCTGCCACCCATGAGAAACAAGAACTAGCTTTGGAACTACTTCAAGCCAGCATCTCTCTCGGCTGAACACCCCATTCTTTTGTAAGAGTGTCTCCTTCACCTTTAAAAAGACAGGTGCAGAGGCAGGACTCTCTCATTCAAACGAAAAGTGTGACATCCAGATTTAAAAAAAAAAAAATTCAACTTGCTTTGCCCCAGTGAAGGAATCGTTTCCATTCAAAATAAATCATGGGAAATTGTCAGTCCTTCTCCTTCCATTACAACCTCAGTGTCAGAATGAACTTCTACATGTTCTCAGTAGGAGATCTGCTCATGGAATGAATCATTTAGCAATCAATTACCTTTCTCTTTCATTCTCTGGCTTTCAATCTTCCTCAGCAGATTTCATTGATTTGAAATGACCCTTCTAAGGTCACCACTTAAAAGACATTCCTCCACCCTCTAATGTCATGCAATTGTGGTATAATATTCCAAAGATCCTGTTTTTCTGGTCCCAGTTTTATGCCCAAGAAGAAGTTGTAGAATTTCCCTTTTGGAGTTTGGCGGTTTTCAGGGTCCACTATAAATCTCCATAAAAGACAAGTCCATCACATTAGCATCTAACATCATAAAAAACTGCTTCAATCAACCAATAACTTCTGCCTTATCAGCTGGATCTAAATTTGAAAACATTATTTTTTTCTCACCAGTTAAGATTAAGATATAAAAACTGCTCTTTGTTAATGCTCCCACCTGTGATGGAATTAGATACAAATTCAGGTGGAAGGGGGAGGGATGTCAACATTTTGAATCTGCATAATAGTTAACTTTCAGACTCATTATAATGCATTTATGGACTGCTATCTTCAAACAAGCATCAGCACCTGGACCTCCTCATCTTCCTGTGATAGTCCCCCTTCATTTCTAGTATAAACCAGGAAGATCAGAGAAAACATGCCTAGTTTTATCTAGCTGTGGAAGGATATCCAGGTCAGGAAAAGGTGATCAACACATCCTCAAATATCAGTATACAAAGCTATTAATTCTAGTTCCTTAGTGATCTAATACTTAATAGCAGAAAATCTCAGTGCCAAAATGAACAGAACTTCTTACTGCCTGCCTGCTCCTCCAGAGCTCCTCTCATGTGCATAACCCAGTGGAGAGATGCTGCATTTAGGCAAGTGTGCCAAGCTTTTCGCCGAGTTTATGTTTCACTTTCAAAGCTAATTCTAGCCCCACAGCAAGGATGGTAGATTCCAACAAGCCTCCCCACTGAGTTCAGGGCAGAACCTTTCCACGAGGGCCAGAGGGGAAGCAGGGGCGGCAGTAGCGCTGCACGGTTCACTGGCTGTTTGTTGATGCAATACAAGATCATTTATCAACCGAAGACAGATTTTTCTGTCCTATTTCAAAAGCCTTTTCCTGTCTGATATCTGCCTCCATCACGATAAAATAGAATTTGTTTTAAATAGTCCCATGGGAAAAAACACTAACATTAAATATTATATTTTCCATATACAGTATTTGGGTTGAGAAGATACCCTGTGTTTGAATGTGTGCTTGTGCATTTACCATAACCCTACACCTCATTTCTCGCTAAACATTGTCTGCAAGTGAGGACAGTGGGAACATTAACTCCTTTCTTTTCATTTCAAATCAGGCTTCCTGGATTGGTTGCATGGTATGGAACTCCCAAAGAGAATGATTTCATTATTCTCATTCGTACTTACCATATTCACTTCGGAAATCTGATCAATGCTTGAAATATGGATGCTCATTCCAACGGTAACAGGGTTACCTGAAATACAAGAAGGTAGGATTAGTTCCTGTGCAAACTGAACAACTTGGTGACTTTTGCCCGTCATGGACGATGAACCCTGGTATTTTCTAGAGAAAAAACGTCAAGCACTCATAAAATGGATAAAGTGAAATGGGCTAGCTGGGTTCTTGATACTCTTTGAGCTTGGTTGTTTTCTTCCAGATGCTTCACTACCAGGCCAGGCAGCAACATCATTGCAAGCCTAACCCTAACCCTAGCACCAAGAATCCATCAGTTCAACTCTGAGCTACATATATTCTCGGATATGGGCAAGCTTTGCAGATGACAAGAAGGTGTCTATTTCTAATCACCAAATGCCGCTAAAGCCTGGATGTGGGAGAATGAAACCTCTTTTATATGAACCAACAGTTGGCTAAAAAAGGTCTAATTCCCCCCTAGTTAGAAAAGGAGCCATGATTACAAGCAACAGTGAGGCTAATTGCAGGTTCACTTGTGACGGATTTCCCCAAGCTTGGATGTTGGATTGGAAGGGAGACTTACGTATAAATGCTATTAAAAATATAAAGCCACAGAATAAATGGCCCTACTGAAGGTCCCTCTGAAGAACGCGGGATTGCTTTTCTTCCTAAATCACAGAAGGAAGAAGGATCCTGCCCTTTGCCCCATTAATTGGTCCTCTGTAATCAGAGTTCATCCATGTAAAGAATACTCAGGAGCACATGGCATCTCATGTAATAGGACGGTCAAAGAGGTGCTGCTAAACTGGTCTGGATGTTCCCTCAGCACAAACAGCTGCTCAGAGTGGGGCCATCAGCCGGGCCACTCACTCTCTCAGGAGATCTTCCACCGCCACCATCCTCATCTGCAGCTGGGGATAACAACATCCAGCCAGTCTAAACGGCCTGGGGAAGGTTGCTTAGAAGATGAAGGCAAGGCACTACGAATGCCAGAAAGGTTGACAGAAAACGTTTCACTAAACAGTGATCCTTGATCACTGAAAGGTGCCCTTCTTTTTTCAGGAGAAAGAACTTAAAAGAACCACAGAAGTTGGGGAATCAGAACCTTGACTAGGAACCAAGGCAGCCTTGTTCAGTCTAAGGAAAAAGAGCTCGCACAATACATGTCTTTGTTGATTCGACAGGACCTCTTGGCGGCTTCCAGGGAGCTGAGTCCTGGGAATCGTTACTCCTTCTCTGAGAGCAGGAGTAACCCTTGCCATTGTGAAAGAGACACTAGCCAGGCTACTCCTGATGAAATCAGTCCTCAGTAGGTCCAGTAATAGGCTGGTTGCTAGTTACATAAGTTGCTCAAATGAGTGGTTGCCAATTAGCTTCTGACACTTTATGATAAAGTTGATTTTGTAGGTCCATATCATTCCAACTTTCAGTCTCCTTTGGTGCAGAATTGCTTTGGTCACCCTGTGGGATGACTTTTGCTGAGAGAGGTTGACAGATTGAGACAGTAATAACTTGCTGATTCTTTTGGAACACATAGTGCCTTCAATATCCTTAATTATGGAATTCCTCCAGACCACTGGAGTTAGGGAAGGGTACTGTATTGTTTTTTCCTTCTGGTTGTTTCCAGAAGATGGTGCTGGAGAATTACAGTTCTCTCTTTCTGGCAGATGCAGCATGAAGTTTTTCAGGGCTGAAATTCAACTGGCTGTGGGAGATCTTACAGGGATTTGGGCTGAATTGTCTTCACTATTCACACAGCATCTAGCTTTATCTCTCCATTATGAGCATTATCTCTTGAGCAGGTGCCTGAGCACAGTAATTAACTTGGTGAGACCGAAAAAATTGAAGCAAAGTCCAGACAAGAAAAAAATAGTTGGTAGGAGGCCCATATAACCACATGAATAGTGTTCAGCCTATTTCAGGGAGAACTGTGCTCCCTTGACAGATTAAACACAAAGTTTGGGGGGCTCTTGATCTATTATCATCCCTGTCACAGGTGGTCTTGATTGTTAGGAAACCTTTTACCATCTTACAGCTGCCACCCTTTCTTGACAGAGATAGATGATCTCTCAGTTGGGATACTGCAATATATGACTACCCCTAGAGATGCTTCACACACTTCAGCTACTTTAAAATAGAGCTGGAAGGTTATCAATTGGAACCTTATCACACTAATGCTCTTCTAGCTGCACTGGGACCCAGCTGGTTTCTGGGGCCAATTCTTGGCCCAGCTGGAGCTGGTTTTTAAAGCTCTGAACAGCTTGGGACCAGAGGCTCTCAAGGGCCTCCTCTTTCTTATGTATCTGCTCAGTGCTTCCATTACTCTTGGAGGCTCTCCTCCAGATGCCCCTGCCAAGTGAAGAGAGCACCTCTTCTTAGGAGCGCAGCCCAGGGAAGCATCTCTCTTTTTGGTGGCTGGCAAAAATTTGCCTCTTCTCCTACACATTCATTTAACTTTGGAATCAGTTTGTTTTGAAAGCCCTGCTCTATACCTGGAAGGCTTGCGTATATTTTATATCTTCACTGTGCTGTTGTTAATTGTATGTTATCTAAATACAACCACAACTCTTGTGTCTGTTTGTTTATAACCTTTAACTAGGCAAAACGGTACATTGTAGGCCAACAATTTTTGAGCCAAGGTACCTCAAATGGGCTAACTTACAGAATGCGTCCGAAATCTGGGACCCATGACTCCCGTGGAATTGAAATTTGGCAAATTTTATAAAACATGTTATGACATAAAAATTATCATAGAACATTTCCTGTAGTCAACTCCTGATGTTTGACTTGCTACACAGTTCAATATGAATGACATGGGCTATTTTCAAGACAGATACATCTCTGAATATCTTCCTGAATTTTTAAGAATTTTTCCAGTGAAGGCAGTATATTAGAAACTCTGCCACTGTTGAAGGCATTGAGGAATCTGGTAAGGAAATATCTCTGAAATGATGACCCCACAGGTCACAGGTGGTCTAGTACCTTTTATTGTTTTATGGTTTTACAAATGTTTTAGTAACTTTAGAATTTGAACAGAGAACGTGGGTTAATGTGTGTGATGGAATGTGAGTTTGACTCAGAAAAGGGGCAGGACAATGTCAAGCCATTACAAAAAAGGATATCTGAGTCCTGAAGGAAACTCAGAGCAACTCCACCTTTTGTATTAGATATAAGCTGAAGTACAGAGGACAGGCTTTTGACAGGCTTTCAAGATTCTTTTACAATACCCTGACTGCATTACAGTACATTTCAAGACACCTAGCGACTCCTCTTTCTTTATCTTGCCTACCTCAAAGGGCTGACAACAGATAGACTAGAAGCATGTATGGAGTGCTGAGGGATGGGTTGAAGGCCATGCATACATACATAGTTTTCACTCTGGCCCTATTTCCTTTTGGTAGGGAGATTCCCTGCACACAACTGAGAAGCCAAATGCATGCCTTGGACTGAGAAAAATTATGGCTCCCTGTTCTGAGGAAGCTCTGTGGCTCCAGGGTCTTGCAAAACATGGCCATTGCAGAAAGAGCCCGTGATCACATGTCCCTGATCACTGCTGCCTATTTTGTGATCCACGGGGATTCCTGTGGTCAGTCAAGCTGAGATTCCAACCAGAAAAAAACAAAACTCAGCATTCAAATCTGGGGACTTTTAGATGGCATTGCAGCCCCCTAAATGTTCCTGTAGCCGACAAAAATAGTTTCATTTCTTTCTTTATTTAAAACATTTACATTCCACTTCTCATCAGAGAATCTTTTGCTCAGATAATTTAATCCTTCCAGACTCTTTTGGGATGCTTTTTATGTTTTGGATGTTTTTATTATATCTCTTTATTAAATACAAAGATCTTGAAAAATATTCCAATTTCAATAAATGAAAAAGAATAAAAGATGGCCTAATTATGAAAGGGTTCGCTGATTTTTTTTCTGGCTGATATTATTCAGACAGAAACAAGAAGGTTAGTTCTTATATCTAAACTGCACCCAGCCTGTGGATTTGATGCTGGATACTTAGCAAAGGGAGGTCTGCTAGGAACCAATAGTTTGCATAAAATATTGTTCTGAGTGTGGTGGGGACCCCATATACTCTCCTCATGTTTCACATCTGAAAACAGGGATCCATCTATAGAGAATAGGATGCTTTCTTCAGGAGAATCACAGATGAACAAATGTCTCCATTCTCCCCTTGCATCTTACCACACACAGCTGAAGATTTGCTTGGCCTGCAGTATCTGCTGATTTTGCAATTGCCCTGTGTCATCCACTGGCTTAAAAGCTGAGAGAGCATCTGTTATTTTACTTAAAGATCTACTTGAAAAACATCATGCTCCTACAGTCGGTTATCAGCAGTTCCAAATATATTTCAGCAGCTGCAGACTGTGGAATATCAGCAGGCTGCACAGGACTTCTGGTATTCATGCATTAAGGACAACAAGTGTCCACTTTGAGCACTAAGGTCCAGAAAGTCTGGGGAGGGAAATGAGGTCTGTAGCAGACAACTCAGACAAAAGGCTCAGACAAAAAAAAGTATTCCCAACACATCACTGTCAACAGGGCTAACAGATACTGTCACCTTCCAGAAACTCCCTCCCCTGCCCCCAAATGTTCCACATGGCCCAAAGTGAGGTGATGGAAAAGCAGGAGAACAATGAGGTTGCAGAAGGGTGGAGAAATCAACAGTATGGAAAAAGATGATGGCAAGGATGCATTGGTTTAGCTTGGACATAAGAAGAGAAGAAAGCCATGGTAGAAAAGAAGGGTCTGGTGGGAAGTGGACAGAGAGTAAACTGAGGGCTGTGGAACATGCAGGAGGTGTTAAGGAACCCCTTGATGACTGGAAGAGATGGGAAGCCAAGCAGGTGAAGTTGGATCAAGAGGGGATGGTTGGACATCAACAAGTAGGGCCACTCCCAAGTTGAAACACACAGGAAGGAAGCAAATTACCAGGGTTCAATTTCCTGTTGGTCTTTGAAATATAATGGTAGGGGTCACTCAGGAAGCCAACCTACTTAATTAGCTGCTCAGTTCTTATGATGCCCAGGGTAGGGACTGGCTGGCAGACAGGAAGTTTGCATTAGTTTTTTGAGCATATGAGGGGGAAAAGGCTGTTCTGTTCTAAGATGGAGCGGGCTTCATCTAAATCTTGTATATGTTTCTCTCAGGCTGGTTTTTACTTTTAAGCTTCAGGAAAAAAATGCCATATTCTTAATTTACTGGTTTCACTTCGCTTTTTAAATACAGGTAGTCCTTGACTTACAACCATTCATTCAACAACTATTCAAAGTTATGACAGTGCTGAAAAAATGGACTTATGACTGGTCCCCGAAGTTATGGCAGCACCCCCACAGTCACATGATCAAAGTTCAGGCACTTGGCAGCATGCCCACACTTACGACCGTAGGGACGCTTCAACTCCCCCCACCCACCTATCTCCCCCCCATCTCTGCCCTTTTGGCCACCCTGCACCCTGCCTTGTGAGGCAGCAAGCAGCCCCACAACTGTGTGGCTCTGGGGCTGCTTGCCACACTGCAGTTCAGGGGCTTCTTGGTACACCACAGCTCTGGAACTGCAAGAAGCCCCTGAGTGCAATGTGAAGCTGCAGCCGCCCCGCCACTGGAAGTCACAGCCGCCCCAGTCCGCCCCAGCAGTGAGGCACCAAGCCACAGCATCCGAGAAGCCCCAGCAAGCCCCAGCAAGCATTCGTTCGCCCAGCTGCCTTCTCTCCCAGTTCCCCGCACTGACCTTTCGCCTTTTGCACCCAGCGACCGCAGCCAAAGCAGAAGCAGCTCCCTGCCTTTGCTGTCTCCTTTTCAGGCCTGTGGCCGCCATGCTACTCTAGCTTCATACATGTGGCTCCCTGAGCCAGCGCTTTCCCATTGGGCAAAGCCACATCCGCTCTTCCCATTGGCTAGCATTTTTATTTGTACCACACTGCTGGGCCGGGCTTGGGAGCCACATGTAGGAAGTGTTTGCCAGAGAAGCTGGAGCACCCAGGGTAGCATAGTGGCCACAGGTCCAAAAAGGAGACAGCAAAGGGCAGCAAGGCGCTTCTGCTTCAGCCGTGCAAGGCAGGGTGCAGGGCAGGCAAAAGGGCAGAGATGGTGGGGGGAGAAAGGCAGGGGGAAGTTGGAGGCAGTCTCTTACTTTACTGAGGCTCAGGGCTGGGAGGAACCAAGCCCGGAATGTCTTGGATTGGGGTGGGACTAGTGTGATTCACTTAATGACAGCAATGGGGAGTGGCAGGATTGCCATCACTAAGCAATGCAGTCATGTTACATCTTGCTTTACATCTGCATCGCTTAGCGATGGAAATTCCAGTCCCAATTGTGGTCGTAAGTTGAGGACTACCTGTACATTTTGCTGTAACATGCCACTCTGTACATGGGTTGTATGTTTGATTAGTTAAAGGCCTTTGCTCAGCACCTTTCTTTTACTAGTGTTGCCCATGACTGCTGAGTGCTTGCAGCAGATTCAAGTGGAACATCACAGAGAGCCCAGAGAAGACCTCCTGTCTTAGGTCATCCAGTGATGCAGTGCCAACTTTCAGGAGAGTTTGGGCGCTGGCTGGAGAAATTCCTCTGTGGCTTTTCTTTCTGAATCTGTAATTCCTGAAGATTGGGCTCAGTAAAATATGCTGCACTGTTCATTTAAACACAAACACTTCATTTCATATACCATCTGTAATACCATTAATATGCCATGGAAATACACAACAATCTAAAACGGTTGTTTCATGTTCATCAGAAGAACACTTTTTGAAATTTATTTATTTATTTATTTATTAAATTTATATAGCCGTCCATTTTACGGCTGTGACTCCAGGTGGTGTACAATAAGACAATCAGGTAAAACAAATATAAAACAACAGTATAATACAACAATTTAAACAATTTAAAATGTGTTAATGAATACTTTGTAGACAGTATTGCACATTTCTCTTGGTACAAATTCTGACCCCTTCATAAAAGGGCCCTAACCCTAACCTTGATATCCTGCAGTACCACAGCGATGGAGAGGGAGGGGGGAACCCGCCTTGACGTTCAGGCAGCAGCCTTTCTTCCTTTAACAGCTCCTCAAATGACTGCCCAGCTTTTTCTCTGCAGCCTCCAAGAATGAAGGTCTACGTTCTTCTCCCTAGGACCACTCTCTCCTGACCCTTCACCTCCAGTGGAGGTTGCCAACTCAGCAAATAGTAAGACTTCCTCTTCGCTTACATTTGTTTTGATACTGGAGAATCCTGCGTTCTTCAGCCTTTCTCATATTGTAGCCAGCTCTCTGTTCTCACAAACATTGATTTGGTCAGAGAAACAATGATTATTTTTCTTCTCCATTCTTGAGGATTGGAGAAGACTCCCCCCTCTAACCCTGGCCCTAACCCTAGCTCTGGCTGTCAAAAAGGATGAAACAAAATTAACTTTCATGGGGAGGGGGGTGTCCTTCTTTCTCTGAACAACCCTGATGTGCTCAAAGCCTCTGATTAAGCATCCCCCCCCCCCGAAAAGAGTAACCGTCACCTCCCAAAGCAGGCACCTCATTGCCAAGGTTTATGTCCTGACTAAGACCTCCTACTTGCATGAAGCCTCCTTGGCAGGCACCTCGATTCTTCTTCGTGTCAAGTCTCACCTGAAGTCAGATTGAGCCCCATTGCCCCTTGTAGCCCTTGAAATCATACTACCTCATAAGGGCCTTTTTCATTAGCTACCATATTCTGTTTCTTCATGTTTTCCCCAGAGGCCTTGCACTCCAAGTCCTCCCTCCTCTTCCGTGCTTCATTACCTTAACGTTCTTTTTAACCTGGAGTCTTCAACAGTAAGAAGAGGAATGAGATCAGAGTTAAGCCGAATGACCTCTCTGTCGCACAACCTGGGACTGAATTTAGGCTGCAACCGCTTTTAAGTTGCTGCACTCACAATTCCTTACGACATGCTTTTCAGATACCGCTGTCAAAACAGATACAGTACTATCCACTCAATATATGCACACCTCACCTTTTCCTACCTAAATTCATAACTTTACAATTATCTCACTGAAAACCATGTTTAACTTGGTGTCATTTGCTGATTTGATAAACAACCAGCAGAAAACTTATCATAACAAGAAAAAGGGTGCGAGCAGCACCTGTCTGCCTAAAGCTGGAGCTGAACATGCTTTTCTCCAGCAGCCATTGTGTGTCCAGGGCTGGGCCGTGTCACGCCTTGGGAACGTAAGCACTTGGGGATCGGCCTACTTTCTCGACGCCCTCTCCTAGGACCATGGCAGGCCTCCTTCTGTGCGGCTGGAACGAGGACCCCCGGCTCCTCAGGCTCTGATTCCCTCTCTCCCTTGTGCCAGATCGCAGAGCCAGTCCTTATGCAGGGATCCCTTGCTGCCATTTCAACAGTTGGAGGGCTGATTCTATAACTGTTTCTGGTCCAGAAATCTATGCAAGCTGAAAGCACATGATTTCCTTATAACCTGCGGATTTGACCAGTCCAGCTGGGATGGAGAGTGATCCAGAAACTGAGATATAGACTGCTGGCAAATTTAAATTCTTGAAGCTTTCATTTCTGCTGTAGCAGAGGATGAAGGGAAAGGAACCTTCTGATGTTGAAGAAGAGCCATAATGTGACCCAATGCTAAGTTCGACAGCAATTTCCCTTTGATGATCTGCTGATTATTCCTAATTGGTTCATCCAGCTTTCTCATGTGAAACTCGTTGGTTGCTGTCACAGGTCATCAACTTCATTTTTGATCATGGCTCTTCCCAGTTCACTATTTTTATTTTATTTTATTTGGCCGAGCAATGTACACTACTCACATCCACACAGTCATCACCATAAACAACCTTCATTCAGTAGTGAATTTCGATTGAAGAGACTCCTTCAGTAGTCAAAAATGTCATGTGCACTGCTGAGTACTCACCGCAGACTTCCATTTCACAAATAATAGCAACACAACCTTTCCTCACAGCAACCTCCCACCAAGTGGAAGTGAAAGAACAAATGCTGAAGAACGTTTCAGAGCTTCCTAGGAGTCAGTACTGCCATCTGTTGGTGACGTATAACTGTAGAGGCATTACTTTTCATTCAACCCTTATATTTTTATATACACTCTAAATAACCAAACACACAGTAAAGCGTGTTCCTTGCACTCATACCTTTTTCCAATGACCTGCCAAAGGGCAAAAATACGGTCTGCGTACCCCCTGCCTGGCATAAAGCTGCACTGCATTTCCCAAATTTTGTTCGAGGTGACTCTTGTACTTTTTCCGTCTTCCCAAGCGTAGACCAATTTCACCTCCTCTCTTTAGACAGCGAAACAATCACAGCATTCCTCCCATCATCAGGCATAGAAGCAGTCGCCATACTAGCTAAACAATTCACAAGCCACTCCTCATGCAAACCACATCCATTTTTTAACATTTCTCCAGTTACGTCACCTACACCATCTTATCATTTTTCAACATTCGACAAGCACGTATGACTTCCTTTTCATTTATAGCATTACAAACACTAGCCTTTATAGCATCCATTTCAATTCCACCCATAAAAATCTCTAACGCTATTGTTCCCATAAAACCTCTAAAATACTCCTTCCAGCATTCCCTCATTTCAGTTTCATCCCCCAAATTTCATCACTTTTATCCTTAATTCCACTCAGTCTGCTGGAGACTGCTTGTTTAGATCTCTTCACCCACTGCCAGAACAGGTTTTTTTAATTTCTATCAAAATTGTATTTTCTTTGCCACCTTTAATCTTTCAACATAAACCATCTTAGATTTATATTCATTCCTTTACCACATGTACATATGAAAAGACATGCTTAAATCATGAATTTCAAACTAAAATATCTTTTTCCAAGCAGATAATCTCCAAGAGCCCTTATTCTCATTCAGTCTTGGAACTCCAAATGTCCCAATCACTTTTCCTGTATTCTTCCATTTCACCTACCAAAATATTTTCCCAAGAATCCCATTCACTAGAACACAGTAATAGTAGTAGTTTTGATAGCATTAGTTTTATTTTTCATGCACCTATAACTAAGGTCTCACTCACAAAGGGATTCCTGCTTTCTTCCACACGCACAACCACTTTGATGACACCAATTCATATTTTATGACATGGATTTGTAGCCCTTTGGTTCATAAATGCACCTCTACCTTCATGAAGTTGGAAGGGATTTTAGAGATTATCTTAGTTCATCTCTCTGCAATATCCATTATAGGATCTCTGAGAGATGGTCACCTAGCATCTGTTTGAAAAGGAGATGGAGAAGGAGAACTCACCATTTCATGTGGCAGCCTGTTCCACTGGCTTACAGCCCCATTGCAGAGTCAAAGTGTTCAGAGCTGAACAAAGTTCACAATTCATCCAATCAAAATTCCACTCCTGAGCCAGCAGAAATAAATGTATTGCTACTACTGTTCAATAATTAGGAGTGAGAGATGCGGTTTGGCACATAAACAGTATATATGTTGCTTTGGGGCAGTTAGCCAATGAGAGCCTCAGCTTCTTCTCTGTCATTCAGCAAGTAAGGTTAAAGGTCATTGTCATGTCTCCCAACTTTGTCAGTCCTTTGAGGTAGACCAGACTAGGAAACCAAAGTTATGACTGCTAATATTACTTTTATTATAAGGGTTAGGGTTAGGGTTAGAATCTTGTAAGTCTGAATGCGCTTCCTCCTCCCTCCCTTTGTCTTCAAGAGAACTAGGGAGGGCCAAGTCTAACATGCTTTCTCAAATTACATTTCTGCCTCGGACTCAAATTTCTTTTATCTGACCACTGTCTCGGTTGCCTTGGCTCTTCCTCCTGTTCCTCAAGGTTACTCTTACAGACCGTCTTGAAGTTGCCTCACCAAAAATTCTTTAAGAACACACCAATATGATGCAGATATCTTCTCATCCTCAGCCATCAGATTTCTGCGGTTTTTCTTCTTATAGGAATTGTTTCCAACTGTGTTTGAGCATCTCATTTCCCACGCTTCCTGGACACTTTTCTCCTTTAAGATTTCAAGCCATAGGATCCAACCTACTTTCCTCAGTTCATAGTTCAACAAATATGCTCCTCTGAAGTGCAGCATGCAGGTCTGATTCTTCTTAGTTTCTTCTCCCCTGGATATCATGAATTCAAGGATAAAATGACCACTTTCCTCCAAAGGACTAGTCACCATGACTTCTTCAACCAATTCATCCCTGTTAGTAAGGATTAGGTCCAGGATAGATGTTCTTTCTTCCACCTTCTGATGAATGAATTTATCAGCAAGAGAGCAATAATTCATTGGGCCTCTGGTTCCTGGCAGAATTAGATTCCAGCAGATGTCAGAGTAAATTAAATCCCCCATTAGCAGTATCTCACAACCTCTCCGAAAGACTGTGTATTTATCAATGCCGCTCCACAAGATCAGGCCTCCTTAATTTACATCCTTCCTCTTCCTATTTTTATTTATTTCATTTGTTAATTCATGCTCTTTACCATTAATTCCTCTGATACATTCTATGTCATCATCTTCCTTATGACACGATCATCACCAGATGTGGCCATAGATATTGACTTCTACCATCCATCATGGTTTTGAACCATCTAGGTTTTCATATATTGCTTTTTAGAAGATAAGAGACTGAATGGACTATGGTACCAGTCTTAGCTGCACCCAGGACACATAAAGCATTCTCTGATACTGTTAAGGAGAGCGATAGTCTGTTTTGGTACATTTTGGCTAAGATACCATAAGCACAACCAAAGCCTAGTTTTACTCCAAGCAAGTTATTCTCTGCAAACCAGGATCTCTAATCTACCAAGTTCTTTGCAAGCCAACATTCTATTGCCCTCATCCCACCAGCTAGGACATATAATGCAGCATGTTGTCACACACTCAAGTCATGTTTAAACTATAAAATATATGCAAAGCACTTTCAATACTTTTTTGCTGTATCAGTAGTAGTAGTACTAGTATTGCAGAATCTTAGCAAAGTGAACATAAAGTGACCCAAAACATATACAAAGACAAAAGGACAATCAGCACCCACCATGAAGAATGACAATGTCCAATACACAGTGAAAAGCTGTACATTGCAACAAAATAACAAAAGCTTCAGTCCCGACATCCTGTCAGTCAAAAATGCAAGATTAACAGGATCGGCGCCTGAGGAGTTTTCCTGAGGGCACCTTATCTGAAGTGCCATTGGGCTCCTCTCCTCGGGGCAAAAGGCTGGTTGCCTTGGAATGCCATACTGGTAGAACCGCAAAGGAATTACACGGGCGAGACACTCGTGTGCACGCACTGCTCAGCCTGGGAAGGCATAGGTGGGTGGCCAAAGGACAGGGGATGCCTGCCAACGTGACGGCACGGGATGCTGGGGCGAGGAGCAGCATCCTGACCTTTGCAGCCGGGAGGGGCCTGGAAGCCTGTGGTCGCAACCAGTGCAGACAGGAAGCCCGGAGACAAGGACAGCTTTCACTCCCCCTACCCCCATCATTTCTCATACTGTGAGCAGATCCTGGAGGAGACTGGCTGTGATTTGGCACGGTCTGTCTGGCTGACCCGAGAAATGGGTGAAGGGGAAGGGAAGGGACTTGCGAAAGGTCATCACAAAAGCTACGAAGTGGCAGTAGCTCTGACAAACAGAGTCCAAATAGCCCTGGGGGCCTCTGTCTGCTTTGAACTACGGTCCCCAGACAAAGCAAAGAGAATAAAGGATCCACGTACCTCCAAAGTCGGGCCGGAGACGGACATCGTACCCTTTCAGCAGTTTGTCCACAATGTCTTTAACCACCGATATATTCCCAGTGGCCGGGCTGGAAGACAGAAAGGCTAATGTGACCTGGTCACTATCACTGTCTCACATTCACACCCACACCCACACCCAGCACACCATTGTCCCCCAAGATCCTGGGTTGCGGTGAAAAGTCAACGCTGACCAAGAAGCTGGTGACCTACTGGAGGAGCAACCACTCTGGCCAGAGAAGCCGGGGGGGGGGGGGCAGGCAGAGGAGAACAGGTCAGGACGCAGCTGGGCAACCCCCACCTTGGCTTCTTCTCTCAAGCCGCTTCTATTGCCTGCCGCCTGTCTCGAGCCCAGATAGCTGCTATACCATCCCGCCCCTGGCCCCCCCCTTCTGTGAGTATCCGGAAGGGATCCGCACAAATTCTCATGGCTGTCCTGGCTCCTCTTAGCAGTCCACTAAGAGCTTCACAGCTTCTGCTCCATAACACCTCATGTGCTTGGCCTTCCATGACATGTGCAGCTTCTGAAATCAGCTCACAGGGCCACAATATCACAGGCCACATCCCTTTACACAAGGAAGAAGCTGCGGTTGCTCTGCCTCCTTAACTCCCCCAGGGCTTCCTGAACATGGCCGTCATTTCTGCTGTCCCTGCTCC
Source organism: Liasis olivaceus (assembly GCA_030867105.1). Lineage (NCBI taxonomy): Eukaryota > Metazoa > Chordata > Lepidosauria > Squamata > Pythonidae > Liasis > Liasis olivaceus. The sequence goes on along the minus strand of CM061361.1, from coordinate 25,436,119 downwards.
CTCTGCTGCGAGACACGCACGGGATTCCTGAGCCCCTGAAATGGACGCTCCTTGCTCTGGAGAGCAACTGCCTTTCTGCAGGCAATGAGAGGCAAGCCTCCATCTTGGCATCTGTGGGGTTGGCGTGAGGAGTCTGCCTCCATCCTAAACCTGTTGTTTTCCTCCTAAAGACTGAGGCTGGTGATATTCTTTTCCCTCCAAGCGGGCAGGATGGGGTGGGGAGGAAGAAGCAGGTTCAGACACAAAGGAAGCAAAAATCCTGTGGCACCGAGACAAAGAACCCAGCCCCAGTTCCTTGCTCCTGCACCCACTGCTCCCAGTCCAGCACCACAAGCCTTGTTCTCTCTGCAGCGTGGTTCACAGCCACCTTCATCCCCACACTTCCCAAGGCCCAAGGCCGAGGGTCTGTTTCCTTGTCGGACACTGAAGCAGAAAAGAAGCTGCAGCATGACTCTCAGCCAGCCAAGGTGGGTCATAAGCAGACATACAGTGCCTAGGAAAACTATTCGGATCCCCCCTCCTCCTCCTCACAACCCTGTACGTGATTCAGACACAGTTAGTAATGTAGAGAGAAGCAGCATGTTGCCTCCCTGAGCATGTGTCTTTGCGCAAGTAGAGGAAGCCTTTCTTTTCAACCATAGATATTGCTAGTGCTGATTTGGGGGGGGGGGGGCAGTTAACCCTCCTCCTGGGGCAAAAGTATTACTTGGTGATTCAACCTAGAGAAAAACTTTGGAACTCTGGTCTGCATTTGGCTTCAGGAAAAGGCCCCTGGCCCTTGGGCAAAGGGTTGGTGTTTCCTGGCCAAAGTCAGCCAGGACGCCATCCAGGTGGAGCTGGGCAAGGCCCCAGATGTGTCCTTTCTAAAGATACACAGGGCAGCCATTCAGAATGCTGTGCACAATTTCTGGTCTTCTCATCTCAAAAAGTATCTTGAAGAAATGAAACAATGCAGAAAAGGATGATCCAAATGATCCTGAGACTGCAGGAAATCCCCTGTGATGTTTTGGAGTATGTAAGGTGTCTAAACTTATATCTAATGTGGAGAAATCAGATCAAGGAAAGCATTCTCTCTCTCCCTGGAAGAGCAGGCCCCATGGAGGCATCTAATGAAACTGGAATGTGGTAGGAGATTTGAATCTGACCAGAGGAATGTTTATCATCAAGCATAAAGTTCAGCCATGGGATTGGTTAGTGTACGGTACAGAGCTGGCCAGCTTGGATGAACATAAAAGAGGGCTGGATAAATTAACGGAGGTGGAATTCTCTGTGGCCAAGTCCTGAAGGCGCTATACTTCCTCACCAGGAGCAGGCACTGCCTAATTCTGAACACCTATGCTGGTCTATGACCATAACAAAGATTTGATTTGGTAATTCTGAAGATCAGTTGCTGGGGAGCAAATGGGGCAGAGTTTTCCATGGCTTGTCCCCCTTGCTCACCAAAGGCCCAACCCTGCATAACTCTCCTAAGATTTTATGCTGTATGGAATAAGCTTCCAGCTCCTTCTGGCATCATCTATCTGTTGATTAATGCATGGTCCTTCTTTCCCCTCTTTCAGGCAACCTTATGAAGAGACGCAGAAAGATCCAGATGACAGCCTAAAGACTTGTTCAGAAGGATTTCTCCCCTTTAACCCCAACCTGAGTACCTTCTGGGTATGGCTCAGAAGATGATACACCTTAGTGGGTCTGCTGTTTTGGGTACAAGCTTCTGAATTGCACAGAAGTCTTATGCAGATGGGAGGCTTGCTATGCCACCAGTTCTTCCCAGAACTGCATGTGGTTTGGGACACAGGCGGCTCCACTTTCCAGGTTAAATTTTCAGTTGTTGAATGTCTGGATGGATGCTTTGTATTACGTCCAGGCCAGAGGCTGAGGACACCGGTCTGCAGAAGGGCCTGAACTTAAGGCCTGCTGAACTGCCTTGCCTGTGGTCAGAAGAGGACCTGGGGGAGGGGGGAGGGGGACTGGCTCCCCTGAATTATCAAAAGGCGTTTGGCAGAGTCCTTCAGCAGCTTCCACAGCAGCTCTGCCCCTAGCTGGGCCGCAAGAGTCTTCATACTCTTTCCAGAACAGGGGAGGGGGTCTCCTCTTCACTGTAATCCGGCACACGCACACGCCTATTTATTGTCGGATTCCAATTCCCCACCGACGGCCAGTACAGGGCAACGGGTGGAGATCTCTATCTCTGTCAGGAATCTGAACCGGAGGTCGGAATGCGGCCTCCTGGTCCCGATTTCTCCGGCTGTTCTGGCTGGGCAGGCGGAGGCGAACGACGCGCCGGCGATTCAGTCCGGCCTTGGATCGCGTGCAAAGGAGAGCCAACCTGGCAGGGCAGCGGGGCGCTGGCACCGCTTCTGCACCGCCGCCGATCCCCATTCGCATCCTGCCGCGGCGCCAGCAGCTCCCTCGGGGTCCAGAGGCGCAGTAGAACCGGCGATCTGCTCCGGCGGCAAGCGGTCGGCGGCCCCTTCCTCCCACTCGCCCCTCCCCGCCACAGGCCTCCTTCGGCGCAAGGCTTTCTCGCCCCGTGCCGCCGGCCGGCCGGCCGGCCGCTCTGCCCGCGGGACCGGGCGGGTCCCCGTGCCGGGGCTCGAGGGTGGCGCAAGAAAGCAGTGCGGGAGGGGGCCTCTGCAGCCTTCCGCTCCTCCCCGGCCCGGCGTCGCTTCTTACCTTTGGGCGCAGCAGGCGAGACAAAGAGCTGCCAATGCAGAGGCGAATCCACTCAGCCTGCGTGCCTGAAATCTCCACATTTCCACCTCCAGGACCATGGAAGGGAGGGAAGGGGGGGGGCGGAAGGGGTGGAAGGGAGCCGCGCTCGTCGCCCTCCCCAGCGGGGAGGAAGGGCCGATGCCCGCGACCGATTTCCTGGCTGCCCGACGTCGGGGTGCTGCGGAGGCGGCTGCTTTTTAATCACATGAAGCATTTAAAAATTGGGGAGGGAAGGAGGGAGAAACCGGGAGGGGAGGGGAGGGGAGGGGAGGGGCGCCCGGGAGGGTCCCCAGGCGCTCAGCGCCGGCCCGACACTCCGCTTCTCCCGGCCCCCAGCAGCGGCAATTGCGGCAGCAGCAGCAGCATCCTCGGGCGAGCGAGCGAGCGAGCGAGCGAGGTATCCTCTGGCGGCGGAGGAGCAAGTCCCGCGGGAGCGAGCAGAGACTAAACGGTCGCGAACGGTCTCAGTGAAACGTAGACTCCGCTGTCACAGGCGGCGGCGGCGGCGGCGGCGGCGGGGAGGGCTGAGAACAGGCGGGTGGGTGGCTGGGTGGGCGGGGGACCGCGGAAAAGAGCTGCCCGCCGAGCGCCCGCGCTGCCTACTCCGCGCCGCTGCTGCCCCTGCCGCTGCCGCTACGCCGCCCTCCGGCCCTGCGGAGGATCGTCCCTGCCTGCTCGCCACCTTCGGGGCGGGGGCGGGGGCGGCGGAGGAAGAGGAAGAGGAGGCGAGGGCTGCGCGAGCCGCCGGGCAGCAGCCGGGGAAGAGCGGCGCGCTGCGCCCCGCTCGGACTCTCGGCAGCCCCCTCCCGCGCCTGCCCGGGTCCCCCTTCCCTATTTTTAGAAAGGGGCTGCCTGCGCACTCGGCTCGTTCTCGCCGGGTGGCATTTGCGGAGCAGAAGATGAGGAAAGTGATTGGCACGGACGAACCGTAGCGGGAGGGGCAGCGAGAAACCGGCAAAAAGGGAAGGGAGGCGGGGGGCGTTTCCAAAAAGAGAAGGAAACACCGCCCCCGCATGCGGATGAACAGAAGATGGTTCCGCGGATTTTCCCCGACCCGCACCAACTCCGTCACGAGATGGAGGAGGAGGAGGAAGGGCGGCAGAGGCAGCCGAGGGCAAAGAGGGAGGGAGCCCGCCCTTTCCTTCGCTCGCTCCCCGACGGCCGAGTCATCACGGCTGTTCTCCGGCTGAGGTCCTTCTAATCCCCCCCCCCCGGCAGCTCTGAAAACGCCGCCCCCACTTTGGGTGTCCGGGGAGACCTTTCCTCTCTGAGTTCAAGCCTGGCCGCCGCCTGCTTTCCCTCGATCCAGCCCAAGTTAAACACTCTCGTGCTTATCCGGCGGCGGCGGCAGCGGCAGCGGCAGCCCTACTATTTCCTGCTTAAATCGACCTAGAGCCATAGCGTGTACTTTATTTCCCTTTCTCCGCCCCTGCGCCCCCCCCCACTTTTGGAGGAAGGTGCTCATGTGACCAACAACCTTAACCAGACATTGGTAGATTCCTGGGAGGGGTGCCTGTATCTTAGCAAGCAGGTCAAGAGATGCAGGCCATTGGCTATTCACAAGCCAATCAGCGTCCTCAACAGTATTTCCCCATCGCCGTCGGTGACGACAGTAGATTTTGTTAGTCACCCGGGAGAGCGCCCTGCTTCCAGCCCCGCCAGATGTTACACCGGTAGCATCGAGGGCTGAGTTACACCCAGGATCCGTGGAGAGAGGAAGCCCCTCGTCCCGAGTAAGTACCCCCTCCCTCCCCCGGCCGCGTGCGAGGGCAAGGGGAGGTCGCGAGGCAGCTGGAGACCCACCGACGCTGCGCGCCCTGCTTGGCCAGGGCTGGGCCAGCGGCTGCCCTCGGGCAAGAACAGGGAGCATGGCGAGGCTGTGGTGCCGCTGCCCCCTCCTGCAGGGGGCGGACTGGCTTGGCTCCAAGAGCCAGGCGGGGCGCGCTGAGCCAAGAAGAGGTCCCCGCGTCCAGGGGGAGCAGAGGCTTGGTTCCTTCTTCCCTGTGAAGCCAGGTGCTGTCTTGTGGGCAGAGAGTTTCTGCTTCATCAGGTTTCTTTGCTTCAGGTCTCGTGCAGACATGAGATTTCGGGTATTGCCAGTGTCACCGCAGGAATTTCGGAAGCACACTGTGTAGAGAGGACTGATGTGTTTGGCGTGTCCGTCATCTTGAGCACTTTCTTTAACACAAGCGATCTACCAACACCTTTGCTAATAAATGTAAATCTGCTGCATTTTAATTTCAGTTGATACCTGAAAATATGTTTTTCCTGTTTCCAGTCTAAAATAAACTGAGAAGCCCTGACCTCCTCCCTCTAAGGCAAGGACTGGCAAGCTGGGGCCCGTGGGCCTCCAACACTTTCTGCGCAAACAGAATCCAGGCTGGAGGGGGCCTTGAGCTCAGCAGGCTGCCTCCCGCCCAGCGAGGAATCAGTTCTACAGCGTCCCCACCAGGTGGCAGCTCTGAACGACTCCATCCACCACCTAATGACAGCCCGTCTGAGGGAGGGGGAGGCAGATGTATCAGAAATGGTGGACTGGATCCAGAAAGGAGGGGAGGAGAGAAAGGGAGGCAGTCGAACAGCCAGCTCTGGGTGGGTGCGTGTCTGTGTGTCTGCAGGCCAGGGAAGGTGGTACTTTCAGGGCGGGATGGAGAACTCCACCGCCAGCAGTTCTCTTAGTCAGTGGTTCTCGCCTTATCGTTTTTTTTCTTCCTAGCATTTTTCCCACATGTGCAGGGTCTGCTTTTTTTCAGATCAGCCGAACACTGATCCGTTGGTTGCCTTATAAATATCTTATAAATATCCATTGGTTGCCTTATAAATATTGCTGTATAAATGGGAGGGGGTTTCTTTGCATCTGTATCCAAGGTGCCTGCATTGCACGGCATTAGAACACCCAGCTGGGGCAGGGATGTGGCATCGCACTTCTTTGTTGTTCTCTGGTTGACCTTTTTTGCAGGAGGAAAAGGCAGAGCAGAAGGAAGCTGTCCTTCACGACACAGTGATGTGGGAAGTCCATGTTCCTGAACTTAATCAACCCGGGAAAGCCCCTTTTTTCAGATGGAAAGATTCTGTTTCTCACATCTTAAAGCATCTCCTCATTCTTTCACCTCTCCTTAACTCAGAAAGGGAAGGAGAAGCAGTTTTCACCTTTCTTCTTTCTGACTGACATCTTAAAAACCATTTCCCAAATATGGATGGCTTTCTTGAAATGAGAATTTTAATTTTTGTTTTAATTTTAGTTTAATAACCTCAACAAAGAAAGAGACAAGAAGGCCCTTGCTAATTCCAGGATTTAGGATTTTGCTGTTCAAGGTAGACCCTCCCTGCTTGCTGCTCAACTGAACATTTCTCCCCATGCCACCCCACCCCACCCCACTCCTTTTTTTTCTATTTCTCTTTCCCTTTCTTTCAGAGCTAGGCCAAGATACTTTTGCACTAATTCAAATTATAGGCATACCTTCTGTAACTTTTCACTAAGATCTAACATCTGTGAAAATTCTTGAAGCTTGCATCTGCGTTTCCACAATTAGATGGTTCCCGGTGGGGGAAAAATGGCGGACTGACGCACCTCCACGAACAGTGGAGATGAAGCTGCAGCGAAGACCAGCAGCCAGGCGTTAAACCTGGGTTAGTGGCACCTTTCTGGATAAGGAGAGGCCGGGAGATTACTTGCTTGTGCTGCGAAAAGCTGCTGCTCGCGAGGACTCGCGCAAGGTCCAAAGAGATTTTGCAGGTGTCCCAGGAGTCTGAGCAGAAGAGACCATGAGCTCATAGCTGCAGCACAGCCTGTCTGAGAACACTGGGTTTGCAAAAAAGCCCACTTTCTTAAACACATTTGGAAGGCAATTGTCTTAAAATTAAAGAGATCTTCGGAGCAGCAGAGCGATCTAGCCACCCGGTGAGTGATCCTTCATCCCAGATTAAAGATAAGAGCAAAGAAAAAATTTAAAAGATTTTAAAATAATTAAAGGGAAAAAGCTTGCCAAAAGTTTAAACTAAGAAAATTTAAAACCAAGGGGACAATTGAATTTGGAATTACTGACTTTAAAGTATTTTTTAAACAATTAAACAATTAATGTATATCTCAGTGAAAAAGAGTTTTTTTGGATTAATTGGAGACAACAATTGGTTAGCTTCGCAAAATGAAAGATAAGGGAAAGTTGCTAGAGACCATCTGACTACAGAACTACAGTGCTGAGTGGCACTAAAAACTTAATGATCTAGAGAAAGGGGGGATTAAAAGAAAAAGAAAAGGCCCTTCTTTTACTTTATTTCCCCTTTCTTGATTGAAATGGTTGTTACTAGAAAAGTAGTGAAACTTACAGAAATGAAGGAAAAGGTATTACACTTGAGACATTCCAAGGGATCTTTGAGGAATTGGGAAAGAATGTTACAGCTATAATAACTGCTTATGTAGATGCATCATTAAAAGAGACCTGAAAGAAGAAATGAAAAATAACTTTGAAGAATCTGCAGGACAACTGAGTGGAGAGGTGAAACAAATTAAAGTCAAGGTGGAAATTTTGGAAAGCAAAACAGAAATAACAGAGAGGAAATACAAATATTAAGTCAAGGCAAATGATGTAGATTTTTTTAAATTTTTTATCCCACCTTTCTTATTTTTATAAATAACTCAAGGCGGCGAACATCCCTAATGCTCCTTCCTCCTCCTATTTTCCCCACAACAACCCCCCGTGAGGTGAGTTGGGCTGAGAGAGAGACTGTCCCAAAGTCTCCCAGCCGGCTTTCATGCCCAAGGTGAGACCAGAACTCACCGTCTCCTGCTTTTGAGCCTGGTGCTTTAACCATTAGACCAAACTATTACTGGACTATCACTGGATTTACAAGAGAAAGAATCCTGTTCGAGACCAAGAACACTATACTTATAGAACAACTTGGTGAAAACAGTAAGGAGAGGGCTGTTAAAGCCTTAAAAAAATTTAGGATGGGAGGAAGAAGATGGGGATGGAGACGAGGTCCTACGACAACATCTTAATGTCAGGTTAAGGATTAACAATGCCAGAATGCTGTGTAGGAAAAAAAAATACAAAATTGACTTGTTTGATCAAGGCTAAAATAAGTACTTTTACAAAATACTGGAAACCCTTTATGGACTTTTTGCTGAAAATGGATAGAACTGAGTTAATTATTTTTGGACTTGCCAATTGAAAAGTGTTGGATATGGGAAGTAATGATCTATGCAATGTAATTTCAAATTGGGAGGAGTGATATTAAGTCTGTCTGTAACTGCTGTAAAGAAGATTGGAAGGCACTTCTTTAAATATTTTTTTCTTTTTCTTTCTTTTCTCTTTTACTTTCTGCACTTTCTATTTTTCCTTTCTATTTTTCTTTTCTCTCTCTTTTTTCTTTTAATCCTATTTTTATTATCTTTTATTATTGTTAAAATTTTTCAATAAAAATTACTCTTTAAAAAATCCTTCCTTTAGATGTTACTCCATGTTCTGCCTTATCTGAGATCGTTCTTAGTGTTCACCCTTGTTTCTCACCAGCTGCAGCATGAATTTCCTCGCCGTTTTTAGAGGACACGGCACAACATATCACAGCTTTTGCCTCATTTCTAGTCTTCTGCAGAGGCAGCTCACATCCGTCTTCAGCCGTTTGATTTTAAAGCAGGGTTTATCCTCTTCTGCCGGCACAAGTCTTGACATGTGTATGTTCTGCAACGCCTCACTGGTTATGTTGACTGGTGGGGTTGGGATCTTTCGCAAATGCCCGCGGGCAGCTCCCGACTGCTGTGGGCAAGCCTTCTGGCCGCTGTCCTGGCCAGGCTTCCGGAGAGGTATCTACCAGCAGGTTGGATTAGTGCGTTACAGGTTTTCTGCTGTTTCTGCCAGCAACAAGATTCATGTGGCCCTACTTTTTATATCTTTATTACATCTAGGTGGGGTGGTGGCACCATTTTGCTACCCCAACACCATTTTGCGTAATCCACGGGAAACAGTAGTAGCTACAGGTGCCAGCACTGCCATTCCCTTAAAGATTGGGGATATGGGGAGCTGGGGTGAAATTGACAGAAGTTCTGCCAGTTTCCCCTTCTAGCCTGAGGTCACAGGTACACCTAAGTCGCAAAAGCAGTCAGGGGAAGAGAAAGGAAACACTGTGCTGGTGGCTGCTACTTGGGCTGCTTCTGAACTTGGGTTGATCAGTCCTTTGGAAAACCAGTAAGCCTGTGTCCAGATGTTCCTGGCTGACCAGCTCATGGAGGGAGGACAAGCCCTGGACAAGACAGGAAGACTCTCTCAACCCACCTGGCGAGCCCCGTCCCACTTCACCCTGCTTCCTCCTCTTGTGGCCAAAGCCTGGCTTGCCTAGAGCAACCAAGTCACCGTGAAGATACAGCACAAATGTATTAGCGTGCAAACAAGAAAACAGTGTATGCTGAGCTCCCAGCAAAGCACTGGCAGCTGGCTGAGCAGCCCCGAGCAGAAGCAGAACCACAGTTTAAATACCTTTGGCCTGCTGCATTTCTAAGACAAGACAAAGGAAAAGGCAGACGCAGCGTGCATTACAGCATGATGCTGGAGTGTTTTTGATGAACCCACCCGTGTGACCTTCCATTATTTATCCCTTCCTGCTAAGTCGGCATGGCAGCCATGCTATCTTCGAGATACGGCCCGGGAACGTAAGCCGTGTGGTTTACTGGGCCACTGGTCCCTGTCTGATTCCTCCCCCCTGTCGCTGCTCAGGACCAATTCAGCTTGCTGTGAATGTTTTCTTACAAGGGCACCTTGAGCAGTTCACGTGTATTGGGGGGGCGGGGGGAGTAGTGAATGCAGCCCACCTGTGTGTGAAGGGGAACCTTTTATCCCCACACTCTTCTACCAGCCAGGTTACTTTGGGACTTGGGTACCCTCATGTTCAGAAATAGCCCAAGAACAACCTGGCAGGCAACTTGAAAGCCTCTGTCTTAGGCATCCTCCCATATACATCCCAGCCTGCCCTGTACAAGTTAGGGAGGGGGCTTGGTGGTCCTCCCCGCTTTGGTAGGCAATGCTTGGAGGATGAAGCTGGGGGAATCCACCACTTTCCTCAGCCTGTTCTGAAGCCAACTGTGGCACCTGAGACAAGCTACGACTTGGCCACCAGGGCTGGGCAGATCATACCTCGGGCCTTTTCCGCCAGTTCAGTGATGGGAGGGGGGCACATGGACGGGGTGGCCAGGGGGACCCTTCGTATCCCTTCCCCACCTTTCTTCTCCAAAGCTCCTTTCTGGCGCACCCTCATTTAGAAAAGCACCAGTCTAAAATTGTATTCCTCCTGTTCCAGAAGTAGCCATACGCTCAACTGGGCTGGAAATGGGGGTGGGGTGTCTCCTCAAACTCTCCTCTCCAGGCTTTGTCAGATCTTGCTGCTGTAAAATCAAAGTGCAGGACTCAAAGCAAATAATCAAGGCTCACTGCAGTGTTTATTATATAAACAGTACATACTGGAAGGGGCCCCACCAAAAGGATGGTGAGAGCCACCCCTCCAAACAAAAGAGATGCACTGATATTTATACATTTCAGAAATGGGAAAAATGATGCATACATACCTGTGCATAAGCAGTAGATCTCAGGTTACTTCCTGCCCTTCTGCTATCTATTATCTTCAAAGAAAACAATTGTCTTAGTGAGAAGAAACTCAAAAGGAGGGGGCAATTCAGGGTACCAAATGCCAGAAAGAAGACACCCTTTACTGGCATCTTGAGGACAGATTCACGGGTTGCCATGGAAATGTTCTGATAAGATTTACAACAGACTGGTGTGAACTAGAGGATAAGCCAGCTCCAAGGCTATTGCAAATTCCTTATGTTTCAATTTGATTTAAACGACACCTTTCATCTGAAAACCTATTTTCCTCATACTGCATTATTGCCTTTTCCACGTTTCTTATATTTTTATGAGTGATTCTAATTCCCTGATCTGCAACATCCTCCCTTAATACGCAGTTCTAATCCCCCCAGCTTTGTTTCCTTTAATAAACCAATGGCTCTTTTCAGAACTATGTCTGTGGTCTTTTGAGGTATCACATTTTCTAAAGCACGTAAGATCCTGCAGGTATATAGGTGTTCAATTTGTATAAGAACCTCTGCAGGGCCTGCTGAATCACCCAGTGGCCAACCGAATGCATCTGGGAAGCTCCCAGACCCGAACGGCAACTAGCATTTAGCACATTTAGCTGTGTGTCACTCAAGAGGAGGAAGCAGGGGCATGAGTAGAGCTTCTGGGGCCCATGTTAGTGCACCCACCCCACGGGGGAAGAGCTCAGATGCAACAAGCCAGGAGGGGGAGGCGGAGGAAGGGAACACGGCCGCCAGCAGCCGCCCTGGCTGGAGAAACAGCCAGGCCTATGAGGGCTGGGCTTCCATCGCATGGCCCTCCAGCCCCGCTTGCAGGCAACTCAGAATGACAGCAGTTGGTCCTCCTTCACTTGCTCCTTGCCAGCAATCAGGAATCGAGAGCTTAAACACCTCCTTCAAACTCTAGGTCCCTAAGATTGTAATTCTAGTCTTTTGATGCAGCTGGATTAGATTACTGCAACAGGACACATGCTGCAGTATCTCAAAATGGAGACAATATTTGTAAACCATCCCAAACAAAAATGACTCTGGGCATTGGCTGGACTACTCTTTAATAATTTCAAGTAACATTTAGTAATAAATTGAACAAGATGCTTTGATTTCACTAGGTTTTCTGAGGTCTAAGTCAGGGTGCTAGAAGCATCACATTTTGGAAGGTATATGTGTTTTATCTTTCTTTTTAATGTAATTGATTGATTTTGTGATTTGGGGGATTCTTGACAGAGAGAAACAAGTCAAGTCAAGTCTTTCTGTTCTGCACGCATCTACTGATTTCAGATGCTACCTGTGATAAAAGTTAATGTGAGTTCTGAATAGGAGGACACCTTACTCTTGGGAAGAACAGCAATTGCTCTGGAGGAGGATTTGGGTTGAGAGCCAGGGGCTGATGTATGCACACCTGTGTACCTACTTGCCTATGTGTCCATCATCTCTCAACCTCCTCCCAGTTCTTGGTCCCACTCACTGTTCAGACAACTAGCCCTGCAGTTTAAAAGATCTACTGTGAAAATTGAGCCAGCACAAATGCTTAATGAGGCACCATGCTGTGAAATTTTTCTTAAATGTAAATCTACATAAGCACATATACACAACTTTGCATGGAAGCCAGTAAAATATATCCCTTCAGTGCAAGAGACAATCTCTGAGTCTGAAGTAGTTTCCCCTTTACTGCACTAACCCTCGTCTACATTAAACTCAGGAGGCTTTGACCCTGCTGAGTGCCGTTTGACACCATCCCTGCATACCAGAGTAATGTGTCCCCATTAGCACATCGGCGCACATGCTGTGCAAAACCAAAAAACTCTGCTGAATAAAGGCAATTCGCTTTACCATCCAAGGAAGACACCCAGGAGACCACACTGGGTCTGATGGCCTTCCAGTCCTGCCTGCTGCCTTTTACTTTTTCCATCACCCTTCTGTGGCTTTCTTCCTTTCTTTTAAAACCCCATTTAAAACTCAGGATGAGCTAAAATTACATTAGAGAAGAACCTCTCTTCTGATTTCCAAACAAAGGAGAGTGCCACAGATACAGAAGAAACCAAGGGCACTTCTGGATACTCTTGTCCTACAAGTTAGATGGTTAAATGCATTTTTCTTAAGAGGATCTGAATGGGTAAGTCTGAAACTCACAAGCTGCAAAGGGAGAATGCAGAGACCAGCCCCCACCTCTCATCACTTAATTGTAACTATTAATCATAATTTCATTGACATTCAGGGACCAATGCTGTAATATGCATTTACTTGCTTACTTAATTTTTATATCACCATGCTTCTGTGGATTCCTGGCCATTTGCAACAGAAATGGGAGGTGCTTCTGCCATTGCTAGCATCTCTACTATACTTTTCACATCAATTCCAAACTTTCTATTTCTTCCTGCAGATCTGCCTGTGATCTACACGCAACACTTACTCCAATATTACTCTTTCTTTCATTTTAGGGTTAAGGATCAACCCAGCTGATGCTCCTTTCTTCTCATTCTTATGAGCCAGAGGCACAGGAAGGAGGCAGCAGCTCCTGCTCTGTCTTCGGCTGTCTGTTGGTGCTGCGGTCCTGGCTTGACTGTCCCTCTCTTCCTTACTGTGGGATTCTACCCGTGTTCCTTCTTCACACATATGGTATGGCTCAAACTATAGCAATAAAAGAGCAGCTAGGTACTCTTCTGCCATCCCTTGGAGAACTGTGTTTCTCCAAATAATGGCTGGTTTCCTTTTTCGGCTGTGCTTTATTGTGCCTTTGCAGGATTCGCCTTGGCCACCAGAGAGCAGATGAACCTCACCTACCAAAGCTGCTGTCTCCTGAAGTTTGATTCGGTTGGAGGAGCTAATGAGTCTCTTCTCCTTCGGCAGAAGAATTGCTTGCTTAGCAGCTGGCAGGAGGAGGAGGATGAGGAGGGCAGATGTAGATGGAGCAGGGAATAGATCAGCATTCTTTCAAGCACTTGGAAGAACAGGATGAAGCTTGGGATGGAGAAAAGCAAAATTAGGGAATGGGATGACCAGCTTCACGGAATTACACTGCTTTCCATGGACTTTGTTCAAATCTTCAGAGCTAGATGAACAGCATCCAGAAAGAATGAGCTGGTGGTTTTGTTGAGAAATCCTGGGGAGTGGGTGAGGGATCTGGTGCCTGGAAGATGGCAGAAGGAAACCTACCCCACAGGAAGACTAGAATTATATTTTATTGAGATTGTCTCTAGCGACAGAATCTTGCAAGCCTGCTTATGTTTTTCCTCCCCTTCCTCTTATATTCCATTGAGTGAGTGAGGAGCCAGTTTGAGCCTCTTCCTAACACTATATCCAGGAAAACTGGAGCTTAAGGAATGCTTCTGTCCTTCTTGTTTCTGTAAAGGCTTCTGAATACTTCCCTCAAGGCTATCTTCATGGCTCTGCACTGTCTTAAAACAAAGTGGGGGGGGGGGGGGGATACCAGTCAGTTTGACTTGGATAGCTGGGATGGCTGTAGAGCAAATTGTAAGAAGCTTAATCTTTAAGCACAGGGATGGTCTTGCTAGACTATCGTTATCTCACACGATGGACGGGTAAACTGTGTTGGTAATTTGTGAGAATGCTGTGTACCCAATATGCCTTGGTGGCAGCAAAACATCTGACAAAGAGCGGAGCCAGGGAAGCAGCTGCTTACAGGTGCAGAGCTCCTTCATGCCCCATTTCTTGCCCCAGCCTTCAGTCTGTGGGGAGGGAGGAGCCACTGCTGCCACCGCCACCGCCACTGCTCTGCCAGTGTATTCTGCATTCTGTAAGACTGGAACATTTTGCACAGCCTCTTTAAAGCAATTGTTGATATCAATATATACAGCTAAATACTTAATGTTCAGTTAGTTCTTTAGAAATTAGGAATGAAGCGCCTAATCAGCACGGATCACATTGGGAGTGGGAGGCAAGCGTGCCTGGAAGCTTTATGAGACCACTGGGGAAGGAGGGTCTCCACAGAAGGTGGGCTCGGGGTTCTGTATTTCCCATCTCCCGTATTGGCTCCTGAGAATCCCAGGAAGGCTCGCTTGGGCCTGAGGGGGAACAGCGGCAGAGCTCCGCCCACCTCCGAGTCCAGTATCCAGTGCAGACTGAGCACGTTTGCAACTGCAGCTGAGAACGGCTGCAACCCTCTGCAATAAAAACGAAACAAACTCAGCGGTAAGCACTTCAGCCAAATTTTAAAATGCTGCTTCCACGACAGCCCAGAAATTGTCTGCACCCTGATAGCTCTCGTCTTCCAGACAGGTGACAGGCCATCCTCCAGTGCATGAGAGTGCGGACGGAGCTGGATGTGCGACGTTGTCCTCCATGGGCCTTTCTTGAACTTGTGATTAAACCCTGTGCTCTTTCATCCCTGAGAAAGTGAAGTATCAACTGTTCAGAACAAAGACTGGAGTGGGGGGCTGACTTCCAGACCACCATGGTGAGATGGGGTCTGTCTGAGTGAAGCTGCGGATGGGTTGCTATGGAGATGGACGAAGGAAATCCTTGGCATCAACTGGCTTTGGCAATGCAGCTCCTGATTCAGAAGCAGAAAAAAAAAAAAGCAACAATGAGATGTGTGTGTTGGGGGAGCAGAGATAGATGAAAGCTCTTAAGTTGTTTTTTTTTAATCCCGCCTTTACTGTTTTTGTAAATAACTCAAGGTGGTGAGCATACCTAATATTCCTTCCTCCTCCTATTTTCCCCACAGCAGCAGCCCTGTAAAGCGAGCTGGGCTGAGGGAGAGGGACTGGCCCAAAGCCACCCAGCTGGCTTTCGTGCCCAAGGCAGGGCTAGAGCTCACCATCCCCTGCTCTCTAGCCTGGTGCTTTCACCACTAGACGAAACTGGCTCTCCGGCTATCCAAGCTGTGACGTCTCTTCCTTAACGGGAGACGGGGCACACGCAGTGGTTGAGAAGTCTGTCAGGGGCCTTGCTCCAACTGGGCAAAATGCAGGCAAGAGGACACCTGGACCAATGGGAAGGTCTAGGCAGAACTTCCGTGAGAGGATGCAGAAGGACCAACCTGCCTATGGAGCAAGATCTTTCCTGAATGCTCTGCCCTGTCCCCAGACTTCAAACTGTTTCCTGCTTGTGCCTCCCCTGATGATCTCCCTAAACTCCAGGGCCCTTCTCTCGGTGAAGTCCTGTTTCTCGGATGAACGGGCTTTGCGAAGGGAAAGATGCATGCTTTCAGAGCAGGCTCAGATCCCACTTACCACTGCATCCTTGAAGCCATCCAAACCCCCTCCCTGATGCAAGGACTGCCCTCCCTTCGCCAGGCTGCTGGAGTTAGGCCACGTCGCCGCTATGAAACACCAAGAGGAGAAATGCATTGGCTCCTTCACGGGTTGGCTGATTCACTGCCTCTCGTACTTGCGAGGCTGAAAAATGACCGTTGGCCTTGTCTTCTGGTGGCATCGCCTCCACTTTTTTTCTGCCACCCCAACACGTGTGAAGGCGTACGGCAAGTCTCACATAACGTAGCGTTCTGGGAGGGCCTTCAGCTCGCCCCGAGAAGCTCAGCTTGACTGAGGTTAGAATAGGGCCTTGCAGCTTTCAGAGCACTTCAGCCCACCCAGATCAAACCATGAAGGACAAAAGACACAGAGTGTCCTGTGCAAAAGAAAAGAGCCCCTAAGAAGTTCAGGTCCACCGCGATGTCCTCCTCATGAGGTGTAAGTGATCCCTCCTACGACAATGCAAGCAGCTGACTCGAATTCCCAGTGCTTAAGTGTGAATGTTCTGAGAAGCTATTTTTAAGTAACCTGTTAATTAATTTCTGAACGCTGCTTAATTAAGGCAGGAAGGGGGAGAGTGGAGCAAGTCCAGACTTCCCATTTTCTACGTGGGACCCGTTTGTCTCAAAAGGGGACAGGGATGGGAAGCAGGTGGGAGAGGATGTGCCGAGGGTGCTTCTCCTCTTTCGTGCAGCTTTCCCATTGCCAGTGTGGCTCTGCTTTGCACCAGGAAAGCGCTGCTCTGCGCATAGGGACCTCAGACAAAGCCTCTCCTGTGGCAGCTCTGCACAGCAAAGTCTGGGCCCTGGGTGTTTAGGAGGGTCGCCTAAGGCAGAGCTCTCTCATGAGCGTAGGCTTTGCAGATGGCAACGGGAGTGTCCCAGAAAGCCTGAACGGAAAAGAAAATGCCGCAAGAGTCACCAGCCAGCTCAGAGACCCAGAAGAAAGGAATCCACTGGCTGGCCAGAAAGCCCAGTGGTGGAGGGAGGTGTGACCTGTGTCCTCGCCAGCCTGTGTTTCATTACCAGGAGGAGGAGGAGGAGGAGGAGGAAGAGAAGGGGAACGTGGAAGAGCTTGGATCAGGTGAACCCTTCCAGGAAACCTCTTCCGCTACTGCAATACGCCCCAGGATGAGTTGTTCCATGAACACTGGGCTGCTGGCCGCCAGCCCCTGGACCAGCTCACCAGCACGGCTGCTGTGGGGGCAAAGAAAACCAGTGCAGACGTGAATCCAGGGAGTTGCTCTGTACTTGCCATCCCCCTGAAGGAGGGAAACCCCTTCTGAGCAGAAAGGATAGGCAACCAGCTCTGTCCATTTTGCTGATTGGTTCCTAAGCAACCCCCCACCCCGGGTGCTGCCAGCCCAGTTGCTGTCTTCTGGCTGCACTGGCTTGGATGCCACAAAATGCAGTCGGTGCCTTCCTTTCTCAACTCCTTTTTTCTCACACTGCCTGGCATCATTTTTAGAAGTGGCAGCACCTCGTCCAGTTCCGACCCACAGGATGCCCCCTCCCCCGGGCCCCTCCAGCAGGCCAGGACAGAAGGGCCGTGCCCAGCCACTTGCTTTTCCCGAGGCCCCAGTGAGTGTAATCGCGACCTGGCTGGCACGGGGGTCCCTTACTGGGTTTGGCCTGTCGGAAAGCACCTGTTAAAACAACCGGTCCCCCTCGGCTCTGGGGCGCTGCGGGGACTGCTGTGCCTCCGTCTGACCAACCACTTCTCTGATGTGGTCAAAAGAGGGGCGCTTCGGGAGTGACCGCCCTCTGCCCGTAGTTGCCACCCAGGCGCTCTTCCTGCGGGCGCCTCTTAAGGTCGCCGGGCCCTCCTCCGGGAAAGGTGGGGAGGGGAGGCGCGCGGGGAGGAGAGGAGGAAGCCGCCCGCCCGCCGCGTCTCGCCGCCCTAACCTCGCCAGTCTCGGCGGCGGAAGGCGAATCGCGGCCGAAAGCGGCAGCCGCGGTGCTGTCGCTGCCCCTGACGCTGCGAAGCCCCCAGTCTGCTGCTGGGAAACCGAGGGACGCGAATCGCTCTCAGCAGCCGAGGCACACAGGCTTAAATGCGCCCCTCTCCTCAGCTGTTTGCCGCGGCCGCCGCCGCCCGCGCCTCTTCCCTCTCCTGCCACCCGTGAAGGCGGAAGCAGCGCCACAGACTCGCCGGCAGCAAGACCGAACGGCGGCGGAGAGCAGGCGCCCGCGGAGCCGCCCCGACAGGATTCGGGCTCCAGCAGCTCCGACGGCGGGACTGCGCCTTGACCCCTCGGCTTCCTCTGCCCAGAGGGGCGTCTCGTATCACCAGGACAGGCAGGTGCTGTGATCGGAAGCGCTGGGCGGCGTTGCAGGGGCGGGCGAGCGTTGTCGGTGCGCGGGCCCCTTTTTTGAAGCCCGGTCGATAGACGCGAAAGCCAGCGGTCGCGCTGCCCGGCTGCTTACTATTCCTGTTGCGCGACCTCGAAGACCGCAGCCTGCAGCCCACCATCTTCCTTACACCATCCCCAACCCGCCCCAGTTGCGCAGCGCCAGCGGCAAGTAGCGAGGGAGGGGGAGGCAAAGGCCCCTCAGCCCTTGTTTTCCGGCCCACTGGCAGCTGGGCCAGTCTTGCGCCGAGTTCCAGAGAAGGACAAAGGGCCGTGCGGCAGCTGGCCGCGTTTCCTTTGGCTGAGGCGCTGCCGGCCAGACGTGGCCGAACGCGCACAGCGGGGACTCTTGCGGCGCGCTGCCGAAAGAGACGGGTGGAGAAGCCGAGACAGCAGCGCCTGGCGGACGCCTCCCGCTGCTGGGCCGGTGGATCAGGGGCGGGGGCACCCAGCGTGGGGACTGCGCGGACAGGCTCGGCGCCTCCGCAGCGACCTTGCCTCCCTGGGGCGCTAGCCTCTCCTCTCGCGCTCCTAGCTGGCGGTGCTAGAGGCTCGTCTGATTAATGGGCTGCAGCAAAGGACTGGCGGGGGGTGGGGGGAGGCGGGGCGACGAAGCCCTCGGCCTGCGTGCTCGCAGGGAGTTGCCAAGCTGCGCGCTGCTCCAAGGGCGGAATCGAGAGCTTGCAGGTGACGCTGACCCGGAGTCCTCCGCCCGTCTCGGCGTCTAAACGGCCGCGGCTGGCGCGGAAAGCTCCGTGGGGTGGAGTGCAGTCTTTGTGCCGGAGAGAAGCGTCTCTGCCCAGCGGCAGCGGTTCCGTGCGGAACAGAACCTGGGAAGGCGCGGCAGAAGAGGGGTGGTCGAGCCTCCCATGCCCGCCGGGGGCTTTGGCGGGGCAGGCCAAAGAGGCTTCTTGCTGGGTTTCGGGGCTGTGGGCTCGGGACGGGGAGCTGGCGGTGTGGCCGAGCACACCTTTCTCTGCCCGAGAGCATCAACCGGCCTACAGACTTTTCCCCACGGGGGGCTGAAGGGGAAGAGTCCGCGGTACCCGCTCCCCGGAGGCCCTGCTGCACCGCTCCAGCAGCCACTTGCGGGGGCAGGGCCCCTGGGGGTCCGTCTCTCTCCAGGCCTGCAACCGGCCGGACCAGAAGATTGTGGTGAGTCCCCATGGCTTGCTGGGCGGACAGAGAATCCCAAAGCAAGACGGACTGGCCGCTCCATCAGGTTTGGTGCCAAGGGGGTGGGGAGCCTTCGCCAGGGCCACAGGGGAGCAGGAGAGGAGCTTAATCCCCCACTTCTCTTCCCACAACTGGTAGCTGCCCTTTGCATCCAAGCTTTCCCAGAGCCTCTAGGTGTAGCCTGGCAGCTTCCTTAAAGGGCAATTCACCTGCAGAAAAGGCTGCCAACAGCACAATATGCGCTTCCTCCATGCTCAGCCCTGTTCTGCCTCGATGGTGGTGCTGTCCTCATAACGTTACTGCAAGACAAACTGAGGAGATGGAAGGTGGATCCCTCCCACCTCCGCTGCTTCATTCCCCTTGCCATCAAGCGTTACCTGCCAGTGGGATCAATGGCCACCATTTGCTTGCTTTCCCATGTGCCAAGTGTAGTTGCAGGGGGTTCAGAAGCCCCTGGCTGATTCACCTGAGAGGTGGAGGCACTGAGGTGCTTGATACCTGCAACCTGCCAGCTGAGTTATTTCTGAAGGCTCTTCCTTTGAAAGAGCAACAGTCACATGTCCAAAAATGCCTGTCTGGCTGGTGACAGATATGGAGTACCTGGTGCCCTCAAGAAATAGCTGAGCCACATGGGACCACGGCCAGCCATAGCTGTGGATAAGCTGCTTTGCGCACTCTCTGTACGCATTTTCTCCTTCTTTGCGGCTTCTCTTCTGGCAGTCTCTTGTTCTCGATACTCCTTTGTTTGGGGGCACTTGTGGCTGTCACATTCCCCGAGTTCAGCCATTTCCCTCGGGCTTGTTCTCGCACCCCCCTCCATCTCAGTTCTGCTGCGTCTGATCCACGGCGCTCATGGAGGCATCGCTGCCAAGGTTTACTACAAGCAGCTTAACGTACAGACGGAGCTCCGACATAATTAGGCACGCAGAGGGAGACAGTGTAGTAAATAAGGCAGCCATTTAATACGCCCCCTTTCCTACTGGCATGACTGCTGCTGCTGCAAACCTCCTTTCCAGACATCAGCAGGTGCGCTGGTTGCTTGCCACAGGCTATACCTTTCCTATGAGCGCAGAGGGGGAATGCTCAAAAGCAGGGGTGGCTGTGAAGGACATGTTTCTGTCATTTCAGGTAGAAAAGCTAGCGAGGTTGACATCAAATGTAGGAGCATCACAGACCCAGCAAGTCAGGCCAGCTCACGGGGTGCCGTGGATCACGCAAGGCAGGATGTGTTCCCCATCCCTTGCACCCCTGCTACTCTGTTCCTTGCCTGGTGGTTAGGCTGAGCCTTCTGAGGGGGAAGCATCTCAGTTCAAACGGGGGGGGGGGGGGTCGGGAAGACCCGCACAAGCTCCCGAATTCTCCCTTTCCTGAGATATGGCACTTTTCCAGAGTCTCTCACTCCTCCCTTAGTGAGCTGCCCATTTTGCTGCTTCAGCCTTATATTTATCCAGGAAATATGTTGGCGGGCACATTTCATTTACTCCAGCCTTCCCAACCATTTGTCCTGAGGCTATTTCTCCCAGAGTTCCTAGGTAATGGAACTTGTCTGGTCATCTGCATTTTCCAGAGCTCTCTGTCATGGTTGCGCTACTACCTTCTCCACAACCATTCCAGGCAAAGCTATACATCAGATCTCATCTCTGAGCAAAGGGGCTAAAAAAGTGATGAGAAAAACACAGTATAGCCTGTTTAAAATGTATTGCAATCTAATATTTTGCATGATAAGACTGAAGCTCTTAATCTCCAACTGTTTTCTTGAGATAATTCTGATAAAGAACTTTGCAATGTGGCCCTTTAATATCTACAACTTCTTACCACTCCTTTGATTTACCTCTCCAAATTACAGGGTTTTAGCAAGTTTAGATAAGAAAAGGACAAAAAAAAAAACACTGAGGAAGACCTGTGGAATCAACAGGAGTGAAGGCTGAGGTTTATGGAAATGTGGAAAAGGCATAACTTTATCTTTCTAAAAGTTCTTTGAAACTACACACTAATATACAAAACTATCCAAAGCTGATAGTTCTCACCAGCATGAACCTGCTACTGTTCACCGCTGTAGTCCTGCTCCTCCCTCCCTCCCTCCCTCCCTTCCTTCTTTCCTTTCTTGCCATGCTGCTCATCTCTGCATTGCACATTGCCTGTTGCCAAAGACAAGAAGAACATCATCAAAGTTTGGGGCTATTATGCTGCTGGGCTGTCTAGAAGCAGCAGCCCAAACTCAACATTATTCAGGAATAGAATAATGGCCACAAGGACCATCATGGGGGATTCACAGTGGCTAGCTGGGACCTGGCTTTGCACATCAGCACACATGATTCCTGCTTTCAGTCCTTTAGACCAAGACCCCAGAGAGTCATCCGGCTGCCCTTTGACTGTGCACCTTCTGTCTCCCCATCCTCAAGCATCTTTCTGGCCCTTGTGACTCTCCACTTTTCCTCTTTGGCAGGTGTGGACCATCTGCTGGCTACCACTGCTGCACTGTAAAGTGATGGCATTAAGGACAATCTGGGCAAGGGCACCCTTCTGTGCTGCTAGCCTTGGACTTCTGGTTCTAGTCTACGCCCTGCCTGCTGAAGGGTAAGGTGGCAAGAACGTGGGTCTCTGGTTCTAACACGAGTGGAAGCAGGGGCAGTTGGGTCGTTCCTTCTGACCCAGCAGTGATTGTAGGGAGGGAGGCAGCAGCCTCCGTCTGGACCCACATTCTGGCCCCACAGGATTGATCTGCTTATTGGGAGCTGGCTGAGAACTTACTCTGCTCAGTTCCTGCATTAGGGAATGGGTGATTCAGGGCACTCTTTTGTAGGCTGCATTCGCTGCTGGGTCAGCCCCTGAAGCTTCTCGGAGACAAGAAGTAGGACAGCTCTGCTGGGAGCTATCTTGAGTCCCCATTCATCGTTTGCCGTTTGCTTTCCGTCAGGCAGAGCAAGACCTGAGGGCAGTGAGCCGGTGGAGTCTATAGCCCAGAGGGGAGAGGAAGGGCTCCCCTCGGCTGGACGCGTTGGGGCAGAGGCTGGAGAACCAGTGGCTGGGGAGGCTTTAGCTGGGGTTCCTGCACTGAGCAAGAGAGCAAACTCCGTGGCCTTGAGGGCCCTTCCAGCTCTGAACGTATGGTAGTGCCACCAGAGAAGAAATGGAATGGTTGTATTTATTGTTTGCCCTTCTTTCCTGTGTTTGTCCATGAAAATAATGTTGGCTGCAACTCACGTTTCTGCATTTAAACCTCTCCCTCCCTCCTGTGTCACTGTGATGCATCTTGTGCATTTTGCGAGTGTGCGTGTTCTTTTCCTGAGTTTACTCTCGGAGTTTACAATCCAGAATTTACTTCCTACTTGCTTTGCATAACTCTTCCCCACGAAGAGAATTCTGACATGTGAACATCACTTTACTACTGTGGATAAAGGTAGTCCTTGTTTAGTGACTGCCTCATTAGCAACCATTTGCAGTTATGATGGTGATGAAAAAGCAACTTTGCAACCAATCCTCGCATTTACAACCTGCACAGGTCTGTAAAGCCAAGGAAAGTTGAAGTAAGATTATAAGCAGATTCATGGTTTCACTTAGCAACCACTTCACGTATTGACTAAGTTGCCAGTCCCAATTGTGATTGCTAAATGAGGAGTACCTGTATAAAGAAATCTTATTTCAGAACAAAACATAGAAACTCAAGTGACCTGCCCCGCCTCCACACCCACAAGGCAGCATGTGCCTGATGAGCAGTGGTCCAGGGTTTTTGCTCTACTAAGCAAGAGACTCATTTATTCAACTGCCTGTTCCTCCTCACAGGGCACGTGTGTGGTTGTGGGGCAGGGGGCCGAGGAGGTGGTGAAGATCATGGAAAAGCAGTGAGGAGACGTGGGGAGGTTCTTAGTGGGAGAAAACCTTGCCTCAAACTCCTGGGCAGTTCCATGAGGAACTGCATGCGACCATCTTCTCAGGAAGCACCTGCTCACCGTGTGCACCAGCAGACAGAACCAGGTGTTTTCCTCGTGCAAGAGAGGGATGCCAGCACCAGCCCAACACGCTGCACCTTCTCTTCTTTTGCCAAATACATGTGGAACAGGCAGGGATGCCCAAGAGTGGTGGGCTGCTTTGGCACTGATCATGCTGCAGTTGCATTGGTACAACCAGCACTCTTCCAGTCAACCCAGTAATCTTCTCAGTCAGCCTAGGAGAGTGGAGATTTGGCAGTTGTAAATCACCTTCTTTTCCTTTCCACAGTGTAAACCTAAAATTGGTTGAGCTGTTCTAACTACAAAGAGAAAAAAAAACAATTTAACACAAACTGGTCAAGAGAACAACAACTGACTATCACAAATCCTACAATTACCCTTAATAGGAAGCAATAAATTAGCTAGAATTTGCAAACAGGAACTGTTCAATTAACAGAACAATTGTCCTCAAAAACCTCAATAACTCTTTGCATATCCACCCTGGGGCGAAAGCAACTGCTGTGTATTCTATAGTAACAGCCCCAGAAAAAGGTGGGGAGAAAAAAAGAATAAAGGAGTACATGTAGCGATAAACCTTAGAATGAAAGAGTTTGACAACAGTGTCATTTGGATTAAGTATCACCAGGAGAGGAGCAAAGGATAGAAAATCCAAAGGAAGGGATAATGAGGAAGAAATCCCAATATGTGATCAAAATCAAAGTTCAATTTTGTTACAGACCTGTTGGTCAAGTAAATAAAGGTGAAGGTGCAAGTAAGACATGAAAGGTGGTAGAAGTGGTTTGATTGTTGTACTGGTGAAGATCTCCATTCTCCTCCCTTCCTCTGCAGAATGCAAAGCACCCATTTCTCAAGCTTATACAATCATGGACTTTACCCTAGAGGTCATCTAGTCGAACCCCCCTTACTCAGTCTGGATGCACTACAACATCTCTGATGGAAGGCTACCTCTGAGCCCCCTTTCCTTTGTTCTGCTTATTCCTGTTAATCAGCTTTTGCTCCCAAGCAACCTCTTCCTTTTTCTCTCACTGTTAAGGCAGTGATTGATCTCCCTGTGCTGGGTGATGGTGGAGAGAGCCACAGAGATGGTCTTGAGAGAAATATCCAGAGGCTGTTACAAAAACAAAATGGGCAGAAGCATTCCTTAAGCCCCAGGAGAGAAGATAGCATTAGGAAGAAACTCAGGCTGGCTCCTCCCTGACTCACTGGGCATAAGAAGGATGGGAAGAAAACACAACCAAACTTGCCAGAGTCTATTAATAAAGTCTATCTCAAGAAAGCTTAGTTCTAGTCTTCTTATGGAGCTTGTTTCTTGGTCTGGACAACCTCAAAGGACTGACAGGTAGCAGCTCACTGACCAGTCATCTCATAAAGATGCTATTCATCCAGCATATACAATTCTCAAACTTGCCTTCCTCCAGCAACCCTACAGATGCAATCTCTGGGCTAGATCCCCTTCCTTGGAGCTGATTACAGACATAGCATTGGAGGGAACCTCAGGGGTCATCTGGTCCAACCCTCTGCTCCCACACTCTGCTAAAATATTCTGGACAGATGGCTCTCTGCTCTCCCTCTTTGAAGGCCTCCCATGAAAGTGAACGTACCACTGCCTGGAGTAACATCTTTCACTGGTTGACAGCTCTTAAAGAAAATTCCTCCTAGTAGGTTCCACCCATAGGTTCAGCTTTTGTCTCCTAGGGCAACAGACAACAAGTCCATCTCCACTATTAGACATCTGAAGGCTGCTAT
Organism: Liasis olivaceus; assembly: GCA_030867105.1. Classification (NCBI taxonomy): domain Eukaryota; kingdom Metazoa; phylum Chordata; class Lepidosauria; order Squamata; family Pythonidae; genus Liasis; species Liasis olivaceus. The sequence goes on along the minus strand of CM061361.1, from coordinate 25,411,390 downwards.
CAGTTGTCTCCTTAGACTTCACTTCCTCAGGCTAAATGTTCCGTTAACCATTCTTCATAGGATTTGATTTCCAGTCCCCTCACCATCTTGGTAGCCCCCCCCCCAAACTTACTCCAGTTTGTCAATGTCTCTTTTAACCTGCAGTACGAGGCACAGTATTAAAACTTGGGCTTAACCAAAGCAGAGTGAAGTTGGACAATTGCTCTCTATATCCAGTTGGGGCGTCCCAAAATAGCATCTGCCACACTGTTGGCACACGCTCAACTTGTGATCTACTAGAACACCCACAACTTTTTTGCATGTTTTACTACTCAACCAGGGCTCCTCATCCTAAATGTATGCATTTATTTTATTTTGTTTTCCACAGAAGCAGGACTTGATATTTCTGCTGCTAAATTTCATTCTGGTTTGGGTGGTCTTTGTTTTGTTTTGTTTTGTTTTTTTGTTTGGGAGGGACTTCCCAGTGTTTAATATGTATAGATCTTTTTGAAATGTCTTTTTCTCTTCTAAAGTATTAGCCACTCCTCCTAGCTTTGTGTCATCTGCAAATTTGATAATCATCCCTTCAACCCATCCATCCAGGTCATTAATAAAAAGGTTGAACAGCATAGGGCCCAGGACAGAGCCCTGCAGCACTCTACTTGATCCTCCCCTCCAGGCTGAAGTGGAGCCATTAACAAGCACTCTTTGGGTGCAGCCAATTGTAAGTCCATCTAACAGAAGCGTCATCTAGCCCATATTTTGCCGCATAGTTAGTTAATGATGCCGTCGCTAGCCCTGTCTTTGTCAGCCTTTGCAGGAGTGGAAGTATGGAGAAGCTTTGCCAGCAGGGCCATGGGACTTGCCTGAAATCTCTGTAGAGATGGTCTGGGATGGTTGGTCATCATCTAACCCCTTCTCAGATCAGTTGGGTGGGGACTTGTCACAATATGTCTGACTCCCCTAAAGAGATCACCGGGAAGATCTGATAGAGAAGTCTCCCTAAATGAAGGCATGTCTTGATCTTTCTGTCTCTCCTTGACATGACAGACTAGCCCAAAAGCATGGCCCTGATATCATTGACGATGACAGCAAAGACAACATCACCATCTTCACACGCATCCTGGACCGTCTGTTAGATGGGTATGACAACCGACTAAGACCTGGCCTTGGAGGTAAGTCCATTTTACCAGTGTTTCCTGTGGTTTCTTGACCTCCTTGAACTAAACTCTGTTTCTCCTTCAAGCTCCTTGCATCCTTTGTACATGGGATGTCTCTGTTATTTGAATTTATATGTCACCAGCTCCTGGTGGCTTACTTTGCTCTGTGCTCATGAACAGCTGCTCCTGTCTTGGGGTGGGAGAGGTGGTGAAGTCTCCAGCAACACAGCCTGTGGGTGCAGTGCTGGCAGTGCAGAGCATTCACCCTCCTACTTCCTCGAGTCCCATCTGCACTTGTCTGGGCAGGTGTTCTGTCACCCAGTGAGTGTGGGCGAAAAGTCCCTCCTTGAAGACCTAGGAACAGAGCACCTCCCATCTTGACTGTCAACCACTTGGGGAAGCCTGAGAAGCTGGGGGAGCTCAGGGCTGCTGCGGTTATCTTACCAGCTCTCTCTTGTCTACAAGGTGCAAAATAAGTCATTGGCAGGACCAGCATTGCCACCTCTGACTCTCCAAGTCATTTCGACACCAAATTGGTTTGTGCTTAATTCCGAATGGATGTGGATTTACATTCACCCAGTAGTGGCTGGGATGTCTGCTGCTAATCTCTTCTATACTGTACATGGGTAGGGTGTGATTCTATAGTTGTGCTGTATTCAAGGAGATATAGCCACATTACATTTCTGGGTGGATGGGAACGGTAGTTCAACATTTATACCCAGCCCAACCCTTCCTGCTCCCTGGCAGTGCAGCTCCCCCTCAGAAGGGAAGGCCGGGTCTCCACTTCTCTCTTGCCCCAGGCATCGTGTCCCTGGATGACCAATGCTTGTTCTTCTCTGCATTGCCACTAATTGAGCCCAGACACACATCCCCCCACTTGGGGGATTTATTTTTTCCTGCCTCCAGGAAATACAGAAGTCTGTCTGGCTTTCCAGAGACCACTTGCTCAATTCTGACCTGAGGATGCTGTCATGGCAACATAGCTGCTCACTCAAGAGAGGTCCTGAGAGTTAATGGGCAAGTTTGGTCTACGCTCACCATGCAGGAAAAAGCTTATCTGTGCACACTGATTTGCATCCTGGGGCCTGTCATTGGCCCCCCTCTCTCTCTCTCTCTCTCTCACCCACCCACCCACACCTGCACACCTGCAGCTTTCTAACCTCTGCCTGGGCAATGAGGAGGGGCTTGGCATCTTTGAGCAACAGCGCTTGCTAATCCAGCCTCCCTACTTCAGGTCAGCAAAGGACCCTTGGAAGTCCCAGGCTCACCCCACATCTGTGTCAAGGCTCCCCTTTGTGCAAGCCTCCCTTCCTTTCTCCCCAAGAGAGGACTTCTGGGGGACAATTGTAACTCGGGGTGCCTTCCATCCAGGGCATGGCGCAGCTCACTCGGCTTTTGCTAGGATAAAGGGAGCATGGTTGCCTACTGGAAGCAGCAGACCATGTCCCTAGGAATGAAGTAGGGGAGGGGGAGGGGGAGGGGGAGGGGGAGGGGGAGGACCACCTCTCTCCCAGGTTTGGGGCAGGAGACCCTTTGTTACCTGGCCAGGGCCACGGAGGGCAGCTTGGCATGTGCTCCTGCCACTCCCCACTCATTGCCCCACTCTTGCCTTCCGGAGCACTCCTGTGCTGGGCAAGAGGCCCTCTGGGTTCCACCCCACCCCTCGTGGAAGGGCTGCCAAAGAAGAATGGCAGAGATGCCCGTAGCAGAGCAGTTCGCCTGGCTCCCCAGCTTTGCTCCAGGAAGAGCCAGTTCCATTGGCTGCTCTGGGAGAAGGGCAGCAAGAAGACTGGCAAACTGGGGGGCAAAGTGAACTGATCTTGATCGGATTTGTACCGGGCTCAAAGTTGGATAAGCAGAGTTCGGTCTATATGGCCCCAAAGGAGAAACCGGTGGCCTGGGTAAAATTGTGATAAGAGCATGGGGCAGGGTGGCTCTGTATGTCAGAAGCAGAGACTGTAAATGTAGTAGCATAGCCAATAAAATGAATCAGTGCATCCTTGCACATTCAGGTTGAATGTGGGGCAGGAATCCCGCAACCGTCCAAGAAGCCGCAGTGAGTGGGGAGACCGAAATAGGTTGCAGGGGACTTTCCCTGTTGCCACGGTGCTTTGAATTAAAAAGGGTGGCACTTTGGGGGGCTGGGGAGTAGCTAGGAAGAGTGGGCTCTGCGCAGTTGAGCACCCTGTGCCAAGAATTGCTCTATGAAAGCGGCACTGGCAGCAGGGAAGGTACCTCTTCAAGCGGTCAGATACTTGTCCCTGGGATGACCTGGATTCGAAAGGAACGGGGGGAAGAGGCACCTCAGGCTTAAGCCAACCATTCCACTGTAGATTTTGGTCCCACCAGCCATAACAGGTCTTCTTTTACGGCTGCTTGGGCATGTTGTCAAAGTGCAGGTCGTTGCCAAAAATTCTGACGCTGCTGGATTTGCTTTCCAGGCTGAGGAAAGCAAATCCAGGCGCAAACTTAGCACCTACTCCTGAAAAGGTGGTTAGCCCCTTTCCAAAGGAACAGCTCTTCTGTGTTGTGGTGAGGTTATATGGTTTGCGGGCCAAAACAGGAAGGGGTGTCCATCCAGAACAGCCCTTGCTTTAAGTACCGAATGGAGAGGTGTTCGTACAGAGCTTCATGGCCTCCAGTCCAGGCAAGCACCTACCTTGACTGGTGAAGAGTCCAGTTCCAGATCTTGCTGGGGCTGGGATGCAGCCATTCCATGGCCTGGCCAAAGCACTGAATTGATTTGATGAAGAAAAAGGACCCCTGTAGCTGTCTGACCTCAGGACAAGGAAGACACATATTTCCTGCAGGGCCTGCCTTCCAAGTCCTGATGTTTATATTTAGCCCTTGGTATAACTGGCTGCCTGTAGACATCTATGTAGAGGCTGCTTTCTCTACAACCCTGTGTTGTTGCTGTCCTTTTAATTGAATGCATGGTTTTTTGTGTTGCTCTGTGATTTTAAATTATGAAGAGCTATAGAGTTCACAACAGTTTATAAATGTGTAAATGTAGGGGTGCTGTTAAATAACGCAAGAAACATCAAAGCACCATTACCATCAAAGGAACTAGAAATGGGCCAGGTTTATCCGTGGTCTGCGGATGTGTTCACAAAACGCAGGAATTGGGGGTTTTCTAAGATCAGCAAATAGGGGGACTCACCTTGGCTCATCTCCCCCAACCCCGCTGGCCTGCGAGCCTTCTGAGAACAGTATTTCTGGAGCGCACAGCAGGAGGCAAGAGATTGTTGCCCCCTGCATAACAATGGCACCTGCTTGTTCCACATTCAGAAGCCTGTAAAATGTCCAGTGCTGATTTTATCTCAGAAGAAATACGTGTCCATTGTGTACACACCCTGTCGCAGGGGCCCCTTCCTTATTCTTCTTTTCTTCAAAATGAAAGTTCATCCCATTAATCCAGCAATACCATTAAGGCTCAGTGCATTTTACTGCCACCAACAACCCTTTCCTGAGTTGGGACTTCTTGCGGTTTTTCCCTCTTGGTTAACCATCTTTTGGTGAAGTTCAAACATGGAATCAACTGTTATAAAATAACTCTGAATGGGTTGTAGATTGGTTCCCTTGTTATTGCAGCAGAGCCATGGGTTGCCAGCCCCGTCTCCCCTGGCCTTGCGTACCTATCCTAAGCCCGCCCCCTTCTGCCAGCCTCCCCGCCACGCTCACCTCGGCTCCTCTCCCTCGAGCCTGGGAGGAGGACCCTGAGCCAGCTGGCTCCGTGGGCAAGGGAGCCAACCTCCGATCACCACCACCGAGTCCGTTGAAAGCAGATGCTCTGCACCATTATCTCAGCCTCGCTCAGCAGAAGCGCCGAAGAACATCCCATTAGGCAGGAACCGAGCTTGTGGCTGGAATTTTCCAAAGCTCACCCAGCTAGCTAAGGAGAAAGAGAGTGGCCCACAGTCTTCAGAAGCCCATCGAGTTGCACTGTGTACAAACGTTGGTTTCTCGTGTGTTTTACTTTGCATTTGGCTGTTTGGGAAAAAACAATGTATTTCTTTGACCCAATGTGCAGAATAAATGTCGGCACTTGCCAGAATTTTATATTGGTCGAGCTTGAGCACAGCACAGGCTGTGCTGCCATCTAGTGCTCTTCCAGGTTTTTGCAACCCAAATACGGTAGCCCTAGCGAAGTGGTGCAGCTTTTCAGCAACCTTCTGAGTTTGCTCTGCGTGACAGACTCCTGCTCACGCCCAGCTGGCACCGAGTCGCCATACGCTGCTCAGATCTTGCGAAGGGACTTGTCAAGAGGCCCAGCACTCTTTCATTGGGTCTGGTCCAGTGCATCAGAGGACAAATGTAAACTATCAGCCAGACCATGGCCCCGCTCAGACAGAGCTGCCGAGGGTCTACCGGGGATGGTCTCTGTTGCTCAGGTTCACCTCTGCTGCAGTGCAGGGAGGCCAGCGGGTGGCTGCCTAGCACACCAGCAGCAAGCACGTTTTCCATTTGGGCTTGGGAACACCCTCAGGCATTGCAGCATTCGGTAAAAGTCACATGGCCACAAATGGGAAAGAAACTGGACAGAATTGGAGTGCCAAGGAAAGCCTGTTGCATCTGCCTTATTTTCTCACAGTGCAGAGTTCAAGCCAGAACAACACGAAAAATGGACGAGGCAGAAAGGAAGAGGTAGAATTCCATAGGCCGTCTGGGAGTCACTTCACGGGTATGAATCATAAAGAATAAATCCATCTCCCCCAAAGCCTCTGCGAAAAGAAAGCCTCTATCCTTGGCAAAGACCTTGTTGAGGTTCCACGTAAAGCTCCAGAAGGATTCTCAGTCGTGAATAACCAGGAGCCAGTTGGGGCCTCCTTTAAAAGCAGAATCCTCAGCGTAGGAACAAGCAGGGGTGACTTTGGAGCATACGGCACTTGCCTGGATAAAAAAGCACATGCGCAACAACCCTGCGTGTAACGTGCTGCCGAATAAGCATTTTTCCAGCGTTCAGTGCTGCCTCGGTAACACACAGCAGCACACTGAAAGATGGGCGGAAGGTATTATGGTCCCTAAGGCCAGAGCAGAAGGCCTCTTAGGGATGTGTTTGATCCCAATTTGTAAAAAGAGAGACTACCTGAAGTTGTAGAAAGCACCTAGAAATGAAAATGTCAAATAACCTAGGGACTGTCAGCCGAGCTGTGTAAAGAAGATCTACAAGAAAGTTTTTTAGGGTCACAGTTTACTATTCATCCCTGTACTTTACAATTCTTTTTTCTTCAACTGCCACTTGAAAAATTACTAAGATGAGTGATGGCTTTATTTGTCTAGATTTGTGTCTTGCTTTTCATTCACAAGATCAAGGTGGCGTAGGCACAGCTTCTTCCTCCCATTTTCCCCCGTAATAACTCTGGGAAGGTAGGCTTCGGCTGCGAGAGAGTGAATAGCATGAAGCCACCCAAGCAGCTATAGGCTTCCCCACCAGTCAGCATTTTGCACCAAATTCAGTTTCCAAAGCAGTCTTCAGCAGCAGCCCCACATGAAGTGTGTGGTTTAAGCATCTCATCAGTCATTAAGCAATATGTAAACATGTGCCCTTTCACAGAATTTGGAAGCACTATTCTTGGATGAAGTCTGATGGCATGACAGGAGGTCCATGGGTTACAACATGTGTATATGTCTATTGTAACTTAGAAATCCTATAAAATTAAAATATAGACGTTATGCAACTTCCAATTTGAATTAAATTCTGTATCTGATTTACTTTTGAGGTACACGGTTATTTCAGATATCGACGGATCCTCCCAAGGCACAGACATTTCAAGCAAAACCGAGATGCTAATTTTATATCGAGGTATGTTTGCTCTGTCGGTACAACTCACTTTCAATAGCTATCATGTTTTCTGTTCTTCCAGATACAGTTACTGAAGTCAAGACAAATATTTATGTGACAAGTTTTGGCCCTGTCTCAGACACGGACATGGTGAGTGACGCTCTCTGTTTTTCTGTCTGGAAACATCCAAAGCTTCCTTGGGGGCAGAGCAGCATTCCCTTAAAAATGTCTCGGCATTACAACCTCTCCTTTCCCAAAGGTCTGCCTGTGGTTGGATTGTAGAGGGGAGGGCTTGAGAGCAACAGTGGGGTGATTCCATGGCAGAAGCAGGAGCCCACCAGGTATGTGTTGAAGGGCTCAGTAGGACCAGTGTTGCCCTTCTGCTGTGGGGAGAGGGAATGGCTTCCCAGGGCTAATGGAAACATCCCCCAATCCCTGGAGCTAGACTGTCCATCCCACTTCTGGCCAAGAGCAGGTTGGCAAAAGCTGCCCCTGGAGGTGCCAACTTTGGTTGGCTGCAAGGAGGTCAGTGGAGCTCCAAACTCTGATGGGGGAGAGAAGGGATGGAGGGATGCTGGGAAGCCCTTGAGGGAAAATCGTAATGGGATGGCTGTGATCTGAACAATTCCCCACTTAGTTAAAGCAGCGGTGAAATAGAATCCCGTCCATCAGAAGAAAACAGGATCAGCTTTCCACACCCAAAGCCGTGATCTTTCTGGGACTGCGGTGAGGAATCTTCCTGGGATTCTCCAGCTAATTCTTTGGCTTGTTTGGTGCCACAAGGCTCACTTCCACTGGCCCGTGGAGAAGCTCTTGCCAGGACCGCTGGCTCGTCTGCACTTACTTGCTGGGATCTGCATTTGCGTCCTTCCTGAGTCAAAGGGAGCTGAATTGGGCTCCTGCAGGTCCCTCTGTGTGGGCTGGGGGGATGAGGCGTTTGACTCCCCACCTGAGCCATCAGTCCTGGTCCACCGTAGAGATTCCTCAGAGCACCTGATCTACAGGGTGAGGGATGGAGGAGGCTTGCTAAAGCAGCCACTGTCCCCCCAGGCCTGTAGAACAGGCACTGCAGGCGATCCCCATGAGGGACAGTGGGGGGTTGGCAGCTTGCTCAGCGGGATGGTGCAGGGCGATAGATACTGGGAATTCCCTTCCTTTTGGACTGCTGCTCTTCCTTTGCTCTGGCATCTCTCTCTCTCTCTCTCATCCTTACCATAACGTTGAGCGTATTTGATTAAGGGAGCGTGTATAATAAACTGTGAAGCAAGGAGAGGTCAAAGGAGTTGAAATGAATGGCGCTTTCTACTCTACATGATCTTACAAAATTTACTCAGCAGGAGGAGGGGAAAGCAGAATGCAGGTGCTTGTTTCAGCTCTGCACACGTCGTCCTTAGCAAGCGCACCCCCACGTGGCAGGAAAGAGGGGAGGCACCTGGCCCCCGCCCCTCGCAAAGCCAGACTCCATTGCCCCTCTCTCAGTGGCCCCCTTTGTCCCCCCCGGCTCGCGGAGGGCGATGGCAGTGGTCCCCGCAGTGCCGCCAGAGGCGGGAAGGCCAGATGCAGGAGTGTGTGGCCTCCTGCTGGCTGAAGGGGAGGCTGCCTTTCTCTGCCCCAAGACCGTCTTTCCCGGGAGGAGTGACTGCTGCTGCGGCTGGCTGGCGGCGCTCTGCCCCCATCATCGTTAGCGCTCTTTGCCACACGATTGTTACCATGGCAACTGGTGGGAGGGGGTCTGTTTTTCTGCACTTCTTGCTGGGCCTTTTCTCCTTACGACGATGGGGGGGGGGGCTTGGAAGGGCTCTGCAGCGCTTCCTCCTGAACCTAACTGCCTAGGGCGCCAGCAGCTGCTCCCCAGCCAAGAGTGAGGGTTCAGGAGGGGGATGCGCGATCATTGCCCTATCCCCACCCCCACCCCAGCCCTCACCATTTTATTGCTCCCAAGGAGGTCTGAAAAGGCAGCGCCCCACAGCAGCCCTCCCCTTCCTTGAGCTGTTTCTGGGGACAGGAGCGTCGCTAGGGCGCCCCCGAGTGCCCTTGAATTCCTTCAGCCGCCCCATGTCCTGCCACGGGGAAATCAGCCAGGTTAGGGCGTCGCTGAGACAGGAGGAGAAAAGGGAGAAAACAAGGCAGCTACAGCGGCAGAAGCCGACTGCGGTGAACATGACAGGGCAGGAAGGCAGGACCACGAGCAGGGCTCAGGGCGCAGCACCGGTGGACCACAATGTACGATGTTGGGACAGTGGCACAAAAGGCTTCCTCAGGTTCTCCACTCTGTTGCTTGTGGAGCTGGTGCTAATTCTGGCGAGGGGTGTAGCAGACCAGACAGACACTGAACAGAGGACCCTGGAGGCGTGTGCCATGGTTTGTGAACTTGGTGAAGTCCGCTGGAACCAGGATTCTTCTTTATTGCGAGGCAGGGGGAGGGGAGGGTCTGTTCCTCAGACGTCCTAAACTATCTGCAGGGGAAAAGCTTCAACTCCTTTCTTCACTGGCAGGAGTACACCATTGACGTGTTCTTCCGGCAATCCTGGCGAGATGAGCGGCTGAAATTTGATGGCCCAATGAAGATTTTGCCCCTGAACAACTTGTTAGCCAGTAAGATCTGGACCCCAGACACCTTTTTCCACAATGGAAAGAAATCGGTGGCCCATAACATGACCACACCAAACAAACTGCTTCGACTGGTGGATAATGGCACCCTCCTCTACACCATGAGGTGGGTTGGGACCTCTGGGGCTGGGTGTCCTTGAGGTTGTGGCATGGGGTGCCCTGCCAGTACCTTAGAGGAACCTCTGTGGGCCTTGACAGGGAAGACCTGCTGCTCTGACTCCAGAAGCCGCAGGCAGGGCTACCGGGCAACATCAGATTGGCCACTGAGAGGTCAGATGGAGGGGCCAGATTGAACCTTGCTTACACTGGAGCTTCCCTCCCACAGCCACTTGCAGAAAGGGACAGTTGGGTTCTGCGCACTCTGGGCTTGTCCCAGCCCATCCCACAATGCAATGTACCTCAGGGAAGTAGAAACATAGGCACACTGAGGCAGCTTTAAAAGCATACATCTTATGACTCAGCACCATCTCCAGTGGAAAGACAAATGGGTAGATATCCAAGAAAGACACTAATCAAAGGGCTCCCCATAGGTCTCAGTGCTAATCAATTTGTCAGTAAAATTGTGCTTAGAACCCTTCCTGGGCAGTCCTGCTTGATAGTCCCATCAGCAGTGGACCCTGTGTTTTGCAGATTGACCATTCATGCAGAATGCCCTATGCATTTGGAGGATTTCCCCATGGATGTGCATGCCTGCCCATTGAAGTTTGGGAGCTGTAAGTATTTTATTCTTTAGCTTGAAGGAGAGATTGTACCTTTTTCAGTGCCTCCTGCTCTAGATGAAGTCGAACCAAAACTGGGCAAAAGCCTTCTGGGTGTGGCTTCCACCTGTTCTGTAACTCTTCCTCCATAGATGCCTACACCAAGACAGAAGTCATCTACACTTGGACCCTGGGAAAAGTGGAGGTGGCTGAAGGTGGCTCACGCCTCAACCAATACGACCTCCTTGGCCACAATGTAGGAAGAGACTCCATTGAGTCTAGCACAGGTAATGGAGTGGCTATATTCCTGAAGGCCACAAGAAGCAGAGGTAATCCAGGCTGCAGGAATAGAGGTCACTTTTAAGGGGGGGGCAGTTTTTGGGAACAGCCCTTACTATTGGATGATCCCATGAAGAGCTTGTTTGATTTCCATAAGGATTATGTCCGCCATACTTGATCTTTCTTGTGGCAAGATAGAGAAAAAACTTGTGTGCATCTAAGCTCGGGGGCTGGGTGGTTCCATCACTGTCAGCAGAAGGCAGGACCATCCAAGGAAATTTGTACCCGCAAGGGTTCCCTTAGTGCAATAATTCAGGTAGTTTAAGCATATGAACCAATTCGCTGATTAAATTTAAAGGCTCCATCCTGTTTCATGAAAGGAGATTGTAGAGCATTGCCAGCTGTTTCATTTCCCTAGAGAGATGGCACCAAGTTGTGAGGCCAGAAGAGAACCTACAGAACAGTTACAGATGTGGCACGTGATAGGCAGATCAAAGGGGAAGGAAGCAGGTCTAGATGCACCTGGATGGTTTGCTGCAGCTGGTCACCCCTGCGAGCAATTTTACTGGACATGTATAAGGATGGCAGCTGAATTGGTGCATTTGCTGCCTGGATTGTCCACAGCAATTGCGGCATTTCTCTCTCCAGGGACCTACATTGTGATGACCACTTACTTCCATCTCAAGCGCAAGATCGGATACTTTGTGATCCAGACTTACTTGCCCTGCATCATGACAGTCATTCTGTCCCAGGTCTCCTTCTGGCTCAACAGGGAGAGTGTCCCAGCACGGACCGTGTTTGGTGAGTGTGTCAGCTGAGTAGGACTCGAGGCGGCCATGAGTGAGCCGGAGGGAGGCAGGCCAGGAGAGCCACCGGGGCCGTCTGCCTTCCTTGCCCGGAGCCTCTTTCTCTTCTCCTCCTCCTCCTTCAGTAGGAAAAGATCATTGCAGGAATAATGCATTACAAAAATCAAGAGCCCGGGTTAAAAGAGGAATACTGATGAATACTAATTCACCTCTATATAAATACATAGGTTGTCTTGAGAAGTAAAAACTAAGATCCTTATTATGTAAAGTATGTAAAAGTAAAAATTATTAGACCTTTCTCAGGTGGGGTTCTGCAGGGCTCAGTACTCTCTCCGCTCCCATTTAGCATCTACCTGAAGCTGCTGGGCGAGCTCATCCATCGCCAAGGGGCGAGGTATCATCAGTATGCTGACGATGCTCAGTTATATATCTCAAGAGATGTTCATTCCCCCACTTTCTTGGGTTTTATCTGTCTATTTACTTTTTATTGTTCTTAGATGGTTATGGAGTTGTTAACTGTTGTGTTTTACGCCGCCCAGACTCGTGTGTTCGTGAGATGGGTGGGCTATATAAATATGCTAAATAAATAACGTATAAAATTAAATTAAACTAAATTAAACACCACTATTCAAGATTTCTATCCAAAATGGCAAGGATAATCCATTAGGAGAGCACATTATTATTAATATAGCAAATAAGCAGTGACTAAATTTGGCTGAATTTGTCCTTCGCTGCAGAGTTTTTCAAACATCTTTGATGTTGTATTTTGAAAGGTTGTTGGGTGATTTTTCCCAATTTATGAAAAGGAGCCCCCGCAGGCTGAAAAAGTAGCCAGTCCTCTCTGCTGTGGTAAGTGTTCTTGGTGGCCAGCCTAGTCTCTGCACGCCTGATCAGGACACACAGGCCTGGCAGTTTGCAGGTCCCGAACAGAAAAACAGAGGTGAAGTGAAGGCAGTGTGTTTGTACAATGTTATCTTGGGAGCGCTCTTCTTTGGCAAGATTGTCGAACTGCTGACTGATTTCGACTGTATGATTTTACAGTCATGTTGTATGTTTTGTATTTTGTTTTAATTGTGAGCCATCTGTAATTGTGCTTACCTAAGCAGAAAGTTAGGATTTCAATTTAATCAATGCAAACGTACTTCAGGACTTTCTCTGTCCTGGTCCTCCCATCCCTTCCCACTGAACTGTGAGCCCCACTAATAGGAATTCCTGCCCAAAACAGGTTGCCTCCATTTTTGGGGGGCCACAGAGCTGGTGATCTTGCTAGCCATGGCTCCACTGGGGTTGGGGCAGGCCGTGCTCACATAGGCCACCAGTTCCTTTGGTCATTGGAGACTGCTGTGGCCGAGAGGTCCACGGAGGCCTACTAACTTCTGTCAAAGTTAGACCTAAGGGTGGAAGCACTGACTCCTTCAGCCGCCTCTCATCTGCTTTCCTTCTCACAGGCGTCACTACAGTCCTGACCATGACTACTCTGAGCATCAGTGCACGCAACTCCCTTCCCAAGGTGGCCTACGCTACAGCTATGGACTGGTTTATGGCTGTGTGTTACGCCTTCGTGTTTTCTGCGCTGATTGAATTTGCTGCCGTCAATTATTTCACCAAGCGCAGCTGGGCCTGGGAGGGCAAGAAGGCGCTGGAGGCTCAGGAGATGAAGGTGAGAATGGAGAGGAAAGGAAGGGGGGGCACCAGAGAAACCGGGTTGAGGGATCCAGAGAAATTCTGGCCACGTTCACACAGTGCAACAAGCCGCAACGTACTTAATCCAAAAAGGGAGTCGTGTCATTGCTCTGTCTGATGTACAGCAGTCCGACTGGCAACACTTCTTTTCGTCATGGTTCTTTAAAGGGACACTTAGAGTGAGCACCTCTCCAAAGCTCTCACATTCATATCAGGAAATGCCTCCAAAGGACTCTCTGTTCTTTCCAAGAAAGGATGCCCGATCCTAAAAGTTAGAACTGCATTTCTGAAGGGCCTTGATTCCGGGAGCTGCCCTGTTTCAAAAGTGCCGCGCTGGCCCATTCTCCTCCAGAATGGCTCTTAGAGATCCATTTTAGGGCCAAATCAGAGCAACACCGCCCCTTTTTTTCACCCTCCTGTTTCCACAGAGGCAAATATTTCTGGCTGCACTTTTATCCAGGCAGCTGTGCCATTATTTAACCGTCATTGTTTCCCTTCTCAGAAAAAAGAGCCAGCCACCTTGGCTAAGAAGACCAACAACACCTACAACATTGTGGGGACCACATATGCCCTCAGTATCACCAAGGAGCCTCCCGTGCCAACCATTGCCAAGAGCGCAGCTGCCCCCACAGCCACCCCTGCTGCTGTGGTGGTCCCCCCTGCCAAGGTGCCCCGATTGGAAGAGAAGCCTCTGGAGAGCAAGAAGACCTACAACAGTGTCAGCAAGGTAGACAAAATGTCTCGCATCGTCTTTCCAGTCTTGTTTGCCATTTTCAACATGGTGTACTGGGCAACGTATGTCAACCGGGAGTCGGCCATCAAGGGTATGATCCCCAAGGATTGAAACTAACTGCACACCCTCCACATGTCCATGCAGTCCCGGACAGAGGAGCCCTGGGGGGGTGCTTTGGTCACCCCACTGATTCTATATTCATTTTTATCTTTTATTATGATTAATTTTATTCAGCTGACTTCCTCTCCTATGTGAACCAAACTGTGATTTTTTTAAAAAAGAAAAGAAAATCAAGAATGTTCTTGGATGTATTTACTGTTGGGGGGGGGGTGTCTCTGAGGGACCCACATGGAAAAGTGCATCTCTAAGGTAGAGTCTGACGTCCCTCTCCCCCAATCCTGCCTACTCTCCATCCTGCCGGAAGCCGGCTTCATGCCTTGCTCATCCTGCAGTGACACACGCCGGGAGCTCCTTATGCCCATGGCCTCTGGGGAGTCCATTCCGGCCAGTTGGAGAGGGGGGCTTTCTCACTGGGGTGGCTGGAGTTTCAGTGAGAAAGAGGTCCCCAACTTGGGGAGCAAATTAGGTCCACCTTGGAGCGGCCTGGCCATTCAGAAAGTTTGATGAGAGACAGAAGGGGGTAACTTTGTCTAGCAGAAAGCCACCCACACAGTCCAGGCAGGTTCTGGGCTCAGCAACTGTAAACTCTCACAAAGACTGCTAGGATGTAGCAGGAACAGCAGGGGACGACACTGAGCAGGTGTTTATTCCAGAAACTTTGCAGTTTTATCATGGCATACTTTGTATTCCATGGGATATTTCTTCTGAATTTTTCACTGGATCTGTGGTTCAGAATTATTTGTTTCTGGTCACATAGCAGCACCTATTTATAAGTTATCTGTTGTTATCTAAATTGGATTTTGAAATTTTGTAAATATTGTGTGAGCATAATTGGCTGTTGCTGCATTTCTCTGTTCCTTCAGATTTTCATTCTTTTTTCAATTCCTCCATTAAGCCACGTGCATGGACAAATGTGCACATTAAAATACAGTGCACAATGGTTTCTTGAGAATGTATTTGTGCAAATGAATGAATCAACATGTGCATTTCTATTTTATTTCATCATCAATATACACATGTGATAAATGTGCATTTACGGTCTTTTGAAATATTGCAATAGACATCTTTGTGCATAAAAAGCACTTGGATTTATTTAAAGCATCTCCTCCTGTGAAAATGAGCAGATAGTTTGCAGGCCTGAACTTCTCCCCTTTGAGGACAAGGGAAAAAAGCTGATCCATCTTTTCAGTTTAAAAGATAAGGAAGGCAGGCACCTTTTCATCTTCTGGCCTTCTAGCCAACAGGAAGGTCAGGAGAAACCTAGCTGTGACTTGGATGAGATCAAGCAGAGATGGGAGAAACTTTACGCACACTCCTCTGTATCCTGCAGCGCCAGCCTCTTTGTAGATGCATACAGTGTTGAAAGGACCTCATGTCCATTCCAGATTAGACGGTTGTATGCTGCTAGAGGGAGGGGTGCTGCTCAGCATCTGCGGAGCTGTGGCCACCCTGGCAGCAGGACATGGGGGTGCAATTGCACGCTCTTGCACATCGCTGCGTAGCCAGTTCAAAGAGTTCGAGGACTATTTCAGGGGTAGGGCTGTGGATGCTCGTATGACTGGGCTGCTTGTGAAGAAAGAAGGTGAATGAATGAACAGGAACTGCACTTAACAGTTGTTGCAAATTTTAAAACATTCTGTGTGAAGTTGGTCAAGACCGAGCGGAATGCAGGATGAAACTGAGTTGCAAAGAATAACCAAGAGGGAATGATGGCATTTCAGATGCACCTGGAAAATAATCATTAACGTGAACAAGTAGAAGGGAGGATAAATAAGAGGCTTGAAAATATGACCGCTTTCCCAGTCTTTTGGCCGGAAGAGGAATTCCGCCATTTCATGGCGGGGAGCCGGCCGGTTGTGTCTCACCCTCCGGTATCAAGACAGGATGCGGCATTTCTGTATTTATTACAGAACGTTTTTCTTGAGAGGGCTTGGGGCTTTATTTTTAAGTTTTGAGATTATTGACATAAAATATACAATTCCTGGTAAAATTGTCCTTCTTTGTTGCCCTTTTTTGTTGCAATGGTATGAGCTTAAATTGTTCAGTTGGATTCTTTTGTGTGCAAGTGTTGAAGCTTTTGCCACTTGAACCCTGAGCCAAAAGCCCGTTCTTAAATACATAGTCACTTAAAAGGCAGTTAGCCGCCTTAGTTACACATCCAGCGCTTGCCGTCCTGCAGTCTTGCCCTTCGGTCTTTCCTGCCAGGCCCCCTAACGCCGTTCCAAGGGGGCCGCAAGAAGCCCCTGGAGCTCAGCGGAGGAATCTGCTCGGCCTGTGAGCCCTTTGCCCTGCCCCGGCAGCAGAGGTCTGCGGCCAGGAGCCATCCTGAGCGGGAGCAGCCCCAGCGGGCTGCCTTCTCGTGGCCGGGCCGGTCTGTTAGGCAGCGTGCCTGCCATCGACCCTCTTGTCAGCTCCGGGAGGCTTACAGAGTTACAATAAAAGCGATCACTGAAGCATGCTTAAATGAAAGAAATACAAAATGTTGAAGCATTGCAACAATAAGCGCTCAAGCATTAAAAGGCCTGGCAAATAAGATCTTGGCTCCACCCCACCCCACCCCAAAGTGTAATGAGGAGGAAGATGCCCCCTTTCAGAAGAAGTAGGATCAGCATGGACTCCAAAGGGAAGTTTGGTGGCTCCACTGGCAGTCCCAAGAGTGGGGCAGACCTCAGCGGAGCAGGCGGTTCTGCAAGGAGCTGGCCTAATGATGCTGCTTTAGCCCTGGGGGCACGGCGGGATTTTGAGAAGCACCATTCCCACCGATTGCCAATTTCTAGTCCATCTTTAAGGGCTGGCCACGTTGCAATAGCTGGAGAATGAGAACACCAGCGACTGGTTTATCAGTGGGCGCAAACAAAAACCTTCCTTCCGTCCGATGTTATGTGGCAACACCAAACCCAGGAAGAAACGCAGGCGGCAAACTTGCAACAGCAGCGCCTTCTTCTCGTTCTGTGGAACGGCAACCACATGCACTCCTGCGTAGGATAAGCACAAATGACCAGAGCTGCAGCTTTGCTCCTAGGGTGGAAACCAACAACAACTGTTGCTGGTTTGTTGTAGGTGCAACAACTGTTGCATCTAGTCACATCTTCTGTAACAGCCGGTACACAGGGCAAAAAAACAAGCCTAGTGTGAGGCAGCCAAGACAGAACTGTAGAAGGCTTTAAGATGGTCCTTTCCTCATTTACTTAAAAGTCCCCATGATAGTGAAGGAGGCAGGGCAAAGGCTGAGCAAAGGAAAGACATTCCAAACCAATCTTACAATATGTGAAAAAGTTTGCCAAAGCTTAGACCAATGCTTGTAGCTCAGCAGCATCTCAATCCTGGGAGCGTGTCCATATGTGAAGCCGACTTCCCCATCTTCCTCCCCTGTACCTCCTCCCCTTGTATGCATGCAAGTATAGGGACTGCAGCTGGTGAGGTGGGAGTCAGAAATTCTCAGACCAGATGGAATCAGCTTGTGAACATTAAAAAAAAACATCCTAGCGCTCAAGGCCAGGGAAAGAACAGTCAAATCCATGAACTCAGAGACAGAGGGGAAAGGCCTAAGATTTAAACCCTGTGGCTGACACACACATATATTCATATGTGCATGTGTGCATGCATGCACCCACACAACTTGATTCCTATGCTCTGCGGGAGACCAGAGTATGATTTATCTTTTGTCTGCAATGAAGCCACATAAGTCTGACAGCTCTCACAAATGGGATTGTAGCCCTGCTTTCCTTAGAAATGTGCAGCCATTTTCCACCATTATCAGTTCCTTGCCGGAAAGCGCCTCTAGATCATATACAGTACTCTGGACTGAATTAGAATTCGGTGCTGGAGCCAAAGTGGTCAGCAAAGCGTTAGAGGGTTTTTGTATCACTTTGCTGCCATCTTGTGATTGTCCAGAGCTCTGCAGTCAAGATTGATACCCCTACTTCGAAATCAGCCATGCTGGCTAATTCAGGAGAGGCTTTCTGCCACCTCACCTCTACGTGTGGTGTGGGGAATTAGGGCACCTGCACAAATAGAAATGTTAATTCTTTATCTATGGAAGAAAAAAATCCCTCAAAGCAATGAAGTGGGGTGGGATAACTAGTCACCGTTTCACTCTTGAGCTTCTAAGAAGTACATTTCCTAGAATTATTTCCCAAATGTTACTGAGATTCAGATTCACTGGCTTTTACAACTTTAAACATTTCACTTTCAATTGTATTTCTTCAGTTCATTCATATTTGTTGTTGGGTTTGATAGTTATCTGTTGGATCTGCTGTTAACCACTACAGCCTGGATTTGCTAGGTGCAAATAAATGTTGCCTGAGAGATTAATCTTGTTTATCAACTTCAAGGCAATTATGCAAAATATCCCAAACTCAGTACACATGCAACATCTTTACCTTTTTGTAAAACCCCAGCATTGGGTTGTAAATGTAATTGTGAATGTTTAGAAAAAATTAAACAGGGATTGGTAGTCCAAATCTCTTTCTGGACAGCCTTTTTGTATGTAACTCCTGTGTCATCTGCATGACAGGCATCCATCTTGTGTCACTGCAGCCAGATAACCACCGATGTTCTGGAATGGCCTCTCCAGAAGTGGGTTTGGCTTACTGGAAGTTAGCAAAGATCAAAGTTTTCTAGAAAGCCTTTGGGATATTACTGTTTACCTTTGGTATTTTATGGTTGAACTGTTACTTTCGTTTCTGATTCATTATGGTTGCATTGTGCTATGATGTTGTGAGTTAGTTTTCTTACCCATTTATATGTTATTGTCGTTATGTTAATGTTCTTACTGCAGATATATGTTATTGTAATTTTATACTGTAAGCCACCATGAGTCTAGATAATTTGGAATGTCAGTGCTGCTGCTGCTGCTGAAATCATCGTCGTCATCATCATCACCATCATCATCATCATATAGCTGGGCATCCTTCAAGCTGACAACATCAACCACACTGAAGTCAAGAAGATTAGTAGTGACCACATCATGAGAGTGAAGAAGATCTTAAAGTTCAAACTCAGTGGCGGAAATACCATCAAGGCAATTAACATCTGGGCAATTCCAGTCATTAGATAAGCAGCTGGAATAGTGGACTGGACTCAAGCAGAACTAGAAGCCCTGGATAGGAAGACCAGAAAAATAATGACAATGAATCATGCCCTTCATCCACCCAGCGTCGTTGACAGACTCTACTTACCAAGGAGCATAGGTGGGCATGGAACGTGGCAAGTACACCAGACAGTTGAAGAAAGAAAATGGGCATTGGAGGAGTACCTGAAGGGCAGCGAAGATGCACTGAAGCTAGTACACCATGAAGGCTTACAGAATACCGAAGAGACCAAACTGGACTATAAGAAAGACCAAATGAAGAAAAGAAAAGAAACATGGCAAAGCAAAGTATTACATGGCCAGTACGGTAAAAAACTAGCAGGCAAAGCAGATAACAACAGGACCTGGCAATGGCTAAGAGCAGGAAAGTTGAAGAAAGAGACAGGGGGTCTAATTCTGACTGCACAAGACCAAGCCCTAAGAACAAATGCACACAAAGCCAGAATCAGGAAGACAGCAACAGACAGCAAATGCTGCCTCTGCAAAGAAGCTGAAGAAACAGTGGATCACCTAGTCAGCTGCTGCAAGAAGATCACACAGACTGGCTACAAAAAATGGCATGACAAAGTACCGACTCTGGTGCATTGGAATATCTGCAAGAAATACCATCTGCCTGCAAGCAAGACCACAAAACAGACAAAGAAATAGAAAATGAAGACGCAAAAGTGCTCTGGGACTTTAGAATCCAAACAGACAAGCACCTGCCACGCAACACCCCAGACTTAACAGTTGTGGATAAGAAAGACCAAAAAGTCTGGATAGTGGACATTGCAATGCCTGGAGGCAGCAGAATAGAAGAGAAAGAACTGGAGAACTCACAAAATACAAAGACCTGCAAATAGAAATAGAATAACTGTGTCAAAAGAAAGCAAAGAGAGTACCAATAGTAATAGGCACCTTAGGCGCAATCCCAAAACATCTGGAGCACTATTTAAACATCATCGGCATTGACAAAATCACCCTCAGTCTTGCAAAAGACAGCTTTATTTGGAACAGCTTAAATCCTGCGACGATACCTTTAACGCCATCAGACAACAACATCTGCCTATCCCAGGTCCTTGGGAAGGACTCAATAGGTGGATAAAAATGCCAAATCCAGTCTAAACATCTGGATGACTGCGCAACCAACCCTAATACCCAAGAGTATAGCCAGAGGTCATCAGCCTGGTGGGCTGGGCCACAGTGACCTCACTGCCTCCCTCTCCGTAGCAGCACCGGGAGGCCCCAGGTGTCCACAGGGAATGGAATTGCAGGGATGCGCTGGGGATCCCCGCTGCTATAAAAATAGGTCCAGTAAAGGGAGGGTTTGCTCGAGGACAAGAAATGAGTAAGAAAAAGCATAATTCTAGACATGCCCCCAAACTCTGAATCAAATGGAAGACCAGAGAAAGCACTGGCTGAATTAGGTGAAAGGAGAAACATAACCTACTTCTTAAGTAAAAAAGGAAGCTCAGAAGCAAGGAATATTTGTGAATCTGGCAAAATGGGGATGAGGAAGCAAGAGAAGAAAACAGGAACAAAGAGAATGAGACCTGATGGCTGTCATCCAAAAAGGAGAAAAGAAGAAGCAAGGTGCCAAAAGAAAAGCCAAAGAGATGGACAATAGAAGGGACTGCATGGAGGTGCGGGCAAGGATGGGCCATGCAAGCGTCCGTGGCAGGCCTCTAAGCACCTCCACAGAAGCCACAAGAACAGGAAGCCGGAGACCAGGGCAGTGCCAGTTCCCTCCGGAGGGCTTCCAAGGTGGCGGCTGCCTCCTGGCCCTTTGCCTCCCACCTCTGCACCTTTGCAACACCCCCAAAGTCAAGGCAACTCTCACTGTATAAGCAAGGTGAGACTGTGAACTGCCGTGCTTTGGTCTGGGGTGGACGGCCAGAAGGTAGGTTTGGTATCTGACCTCCCTGTCGTTTTGGCAGCGAGACACTACCAGGGATCTATTTTTAACTGGTGCCTCAGTGGATAAGAAAGGGGTCGTGGCTTCTATAATGATCTTTGGAAAATCTGCCAAATATGAAATTAAAATGGGGGCATGGCATATGTATTGTCCCGATATGCCTTTGGCTCGGACTAATTCTGAATGGCCATTGCTGGTATTATTGTCGATACTGTTGTCCTGTTCTCTTCTATCGTTTCTATCCTGTTTGCTCCCCAGAGGCCCTTTGGATTGGAGTGCGTCATCAATATTGTTAAATAAATAACTAAATGGAAATAACTATTCCTTTCAGCATCAGGAAAACTCCTTGGGAGGGATATGCTTGTCTTTCTCACTGAAGGACACAGTGCCACCAAGACCAAGTTCATGGCTAAGAGAGGACAGATTTCTACTGATGCCACCTTTCTATTTATGATAGGCATTCAGAAAATTTTAAAATTGAGCAGAGGACCTGTCTGCTTAAACATGCAGTCAGATGGTGGCACTTGATGTATTGGTTTGTAATCTCACGTTACCAAAAACTTCCTGGCAATCCCACACAAAGCTAGACAGAAAGCCTCTTTGTGCCTTGTTCTGCCACATTAATTCATCCTGGCACCTCTGTAATGCTGGCAGATCAGAGGGCATGACTGACTCTGTTGGGCACAGATGAAGAGCTGCATTAATCAAGGGAGCTGGAGGAGTCCCAAGCACGTTTTCATTCTTTGTGACCAGAAACATTTCTTGCCGAGATAATAAAAGGAAGTGCTTCTCCTTGCATCTGAGAATCCACTCCAATTTCTTTCTTCCTTATCAAGTGCATTCAAAGATGATTCAAGGTGTTCACAGGACATGCTTGAGTACCTTCCCTCTCCTGGAGTGTTTGGGGAGCAAAACTGGAAGCAAGAAGATGTGCAGAACAAGAAAGGTCTTCATAAGGAGGCCTTTTCTCCTGGATTTGCTACTAAGACTATCCTTGCTGGAGGGTGGAAATACAGGTAGTCCTTGTTTAGCAACCACAACTGGGGTCATTAAGCAAAGCAGTCGTGAAGTACAACCACGACTGTGCTTACAATCTTACTTCAACTTTCCTTTGCTTTACAGACCAGTGAAGACCATAAATGGTTGCAAAGTTACTTTTTCATCACCATTGTAACTGCGAACAGTCACTAAATGAGGCAGTCACTGAACGAGGACTACCTGGAGCTGAGAAAATGATATGGGGTGAATTTTCCAGCATTATGCTCATGCCAGTTTTATTTGTTACTAAAACTGGTTTATACAGCGAGCTGCTTTAGGAAGACAGCAGTCTTGAAATGAGCCAAACAATGGAATTAACCAATTAGCTAACTACGACAGAAGTAAAACAGAATCCCGCCCTTGCCAGCCTCATCCACTTTTTTTCTTCAGGAATCAGGAGGGAGCCCATCCTTTGATGTACATCCAATAATTGCGGTAACCTGGTTGGGGGTTGCAAGGCAGACTACAAAGGCATGCATTTGGGGGGTGGAGGATATTATTTCCATGTAAAACACAGGATGCAAAGCCCAGTGAAATGCCATTGCACTCAGACTGGGAGAAAGTTTTCGCATCCGTTGATGGCACCATTCGGTAGGGCACCCAGCAGCCCTGGCATTCTCCTTTCAGGCAGCCGCCCTCCACTTGGCATTCCAGCTGCTCCCCTCAGTCCAGAAAATCCCTTGGTCTGGTTCCTCCGTTACGTCATAGCATGTTGCATTTTGTGGGACTCGGGCCGTTCTCACAATGGCCCTGCCTCTTCTTCCAAATGAGGCTCCCTCTCCTTGCTCCTGCAGGGGATGATGGAGAAGAGGCCGCCTGCTCTTGCTTCGAGCCCAGCCTCTGCCGGAGAGCCAGGAGCTGTGGGAATACCTTGTGCAGGGGGGCACGGCTGCCCGCGCGTGGCCTCCTCCTGCATGGAGAAACAACAGTCTTGCTATGAAAGGGGGTGGGGCCAAAAGGGCAGCCGTGCTCCTTGACCCTACTTCGGCCTAGAAGAGCGCTTGGTACGTGTGCAACGGATACATTTGATCATAAAAGCAGACCACGGACCACCTCTCGGCTGCCGGCAGAAGACACGGACGCTCCCTCAGCAGGACTCCTCCACGGGTGCCTTCATGCTTCCCCTTTCCTGTAGGGAACTGTCATGTGGTCAGCTTACCTTTGAAGGGGAAATCCCTCCAAATCTATGGGCCACTGACCAAAAGCAGCTACAGTGTTGGGAATTAGCCTGGAACACAATGAAGGCAGAGGCCACAGGATGGGCTTTCGTCCTCAGCTTGCTTGTACAGCTTCCAGTCCAGCAACCCACCTGCTGTGTGAGCTGGAGATTCAGCCACTGTGCCTGAGGGTTTTGTTGTTTGATGCTGCTCATCCTTTTCCAGAACCATAACTTCTTGTTCAGAATGCAGAAGCAGAAGCAAGCGGGTGACAGGTTCCAGGCAACTGCATACCTCAAAGGCCATTTCTACTAGCAAGTCTCAAATTCAAGCTGCTGTTTCTATTCACCATTCTCTACTAGAACTCAGTAATAATTGCACGTCACTTTGCCCAGCAGATACTGGCAGCCATAGAATAATCTTTTAACCAAGTATTCTAACCCCCTTTATATTTCTTCATTATCATCCAACCTGCAGTCACTTACAACTTTGGTAAGGGCCCTGCTCTGATTCAGTTGCTAGGAACTCCTGTTGGAAATCCAAGAAAGCAGCTTTATGACAGGCGGTCCATCTGTGTCTCTGAGAGTCAGAGAGGGATGCCACCTTGACTGCCAAGTTCCAGGAACCTGGGCCAGAGTAGAGGTCCACTGAGCAGAAAAGGTTCTGAGAAAGGTCCTAGGAATGTCCCAGAGCAACAGAAGGGGCCGAAGTAACAGTGCTCTCATCCTGAAAGAAGCACCATTCAGAGAACTACTGATACTGCACTCTTCCCTTGAAGATGCCTTGAGTACTTAGCAAACCACTAGTTCTCAAATTCCAGATGGAGCACTCTTTCCCAAGCTGACCCTTAAGGGTGGGCTGATCCTCAAAGGACAGCTCCTGCTTTTGTGCAAGGGATAAGTAGGAAACGTTCCAGTCCTCTGGCCTGCATCTCTCCCTCAGAAACCTTTTGGCCTGATTTCTCCAGGCCAAGGAGGGATAAACGAGAGGAGGACAAGCCTTTAGCAAACCTTAGCAGAAAAACTCCCAGAGGACACATTTTGATGTTTCTTGGGGATTCCAGACATATATTATGCATGTGTAATTAATTGTGAAAGCGAGAGAGTACACGGGGACCTATTTCACAACTAATTATATTCTGAGCATTAACAGCTGATGGTGTTAACAGCTAAATTCTAGCCTACAAATTTCTGCATTTCAAAAATTAGCAAGTACAGAAGAATAGAGAAGTCGACCAAAGGCATGGAAGAAAAGTGGAGACACACCTCTTGGCTGCAGATCTGAGGTCAAAGGCCAACGAGTCCTCTGGCTGTGCTTGAGAGAGGAAGCGCACGGCCATGGGGAGCAGGCTGAGCTTCTCAAGTGCCAAATGCACTGCCTGTTTTTCTGCACTGGAGAACCCTCCTGGGCTTCCTTGTCATTCTTCCACACCAGGAAGTGCGCAGAGGCATGGCGTGTCCGCATCTTCCCTCTGGGGGTAGATAGGCGCCTGCTGTCCCAAGCAGCCCACTAGCTGTGAGCAGGTGGAAGGTGCTGTCTGATTGCTGCACAAGTGAGTCAAGTGGCGCTTCAGTGGCCTCCACTTGTGGGAGTCCCTCTTGTGCCTGGGGCAACGCCAGACCAGCAGAGACTGGCAAAAGGGTGCTTGTCCAGTTCAAACCAGAAAGGGGCTGGATGACTCTTGGTCAAGGAGGTTTCCTGTTCTGCGTGGGAATCGCTGATGCCAGAAATCTGGAAGCCAGAGAGGACAGACTGTCTTCCTCTTCAGGAACCCTGCTGGGGGACAGGTCAGCCACCTGAGGGTGCCGAACTAGATGGCCTTCAGGTCCACCAGGGGATCCTGACATTTTCACCCTGTTGCAGCTCCTCTGGGCCCTGCCTTGCTTTTGCTGGGTGCTGCCACATCCCTGGCCTGCCTTTGGCCCCGACAGGGGAACGCCTCATGCAAGACCCGACCACCTGCTCTAGAGAAAGCCCTCTCTCGGTTCGCTCGCTGCCAGCTTTGGCAGCTCATGACCTGCTCCCTGCTGTTTCACCCCAGACCTCTCCGAACCTGCCCCTTTGTGGGGCACCTCGATAGTGGCCAAGCCACCATTCAGGACATCTGCCCAAGCAAGCTCCACCCGCCCCATGAAAAAGACTGCTGCTTCGGGGCGGAGGGACACGGAAGCTGGGAATTCTCCACTCTCTTTCCTGACCGACCAGAAGAGCGAGGGCAATGGGATCAATAGCATCGGGACGCAGGAAAGGCGGCGGGGCTGCAGCTTCTCCCCGCACCGCTTCACCGAGAGACGCGCCGAGGCGAGGCTTTTCCCGGGCGACCCTGGTCACTTTGTCCGCCGCCACGAAGGCGGCCCGAGCCCTCTTCCTCTCTCGCGGGAGAGGCGTCCTCGACCAGGAACCCGGAGCCGCCGCCGCCGCCGCCGCCGCCCCTCCCTGGCCGCACGGAGAGACGTTCAGCACGGGGCGGGTTACCTGGCAGGCGCGCAGCAGTGCAGAGGCGAGCGCGGGCTCGGGCCTGGCGTCCTGCTGTCCTCCAGTCACCCTCTCGTGTTTGAATGTAGCGGCCTCGCCCTCGGGGGGACGGAACGGGCCGGCCGTTTACCAGCCTTCTGGTTGGGGGCTGAGACGCCCCGGAAGCACCGCCAGTGGCGGAGCTTGGGCAGCTGGGGGGGCAGACGCTGGCTCCGTCGTCCTCCGTTTTCTACGGAGACGCGGGGCGGTCGTTCGGCCCTCTGAGCCAGCGCAGTTCTGGCCCGGACTCAAAATCCCGGCCAGAACTGGCTCTTTCGCTGACTCGCTCGTTCATCTTCTTGCCCCCCACCCTCTCCCCTCCCCTCCCAGCCGCCGCCGCCGCGCACTTCTTTCAAGGGACTGCGGGGAACCCAAGAGCCGGCAAACGACCCACCGGTTCTAAGTGGCAGCAACCAGGTGTGCCCCTGGATGACCGCCTTGCAGGGCCCGAGGACAGTAGGCTTCTTCCCTTGTTCCCGGTCCTAGCTAGAGAGGGGCTCCTAACAGGAAGGTTCTCCATGGCCAATAACTATTCATGGATTCTTCTCCACCCCAGTGTACCTGAGCTGTTTTTAACTTTGCCTCTAAATTGTGCAAATCAGTATTTGAAGAAAGAGTGACACTCTCTGTTCCTCTGTTGCATGAAAAACATTGTCCAAAATGTTAAGATCCGAACTGGCCAAAAACCCAAATCTTAGGGAAAAACTTCTTTAGAAAGTATTGCTGTGGAGGGAAGTGGGGATAGAACTTTGTTCCCTCTTCTTTGAACGGTTTTCTCTTCCATCTTCCACCCCTTGGCCTTGCCAGGATGCTAGACTGCTTTGTGGCCGCACAGTGCAGCAGATCTTGACTGCTGCTGGACGAGTGGAATCCTGTGGAAGCCGGCGATCAAGTCCAGGCCATTCTGGGCCCATAAACAAGCCCTTTGCATGGCCGGACTGGGTGCTCTGGCCCTGGAAGGAAAGCCTTGACTGGCCTTGCTTTGTACCTACAACATGCCACAAGCCAACAGGTTTGAATTTGGCAGGGCATTTGCTATCGGTCTGACCTGGAGAACAAAGCAGCCTTGCTGGGGGACGACGAAGTGGAGGCACTAGAGGCTGGCAGGAAGCTGGGAGCAGGTAAAGCAGGGCTGTGAAATCCCCCAAGAAAATCACTCTCGGGTGAGAAAAGCCACGGAACAGAAACGGGTGCTAGAGGTGGTCTCTGGGCTCTCTCCTGGTCAATTCCTCCTTGGGCTCAGTGCTTCTGCTTGGCTGCACTGGACAGCTGGTTGTTACTGAATGGGCCTAGTTGCCTGAGCTGCACAGCACAGTCACTCAAAAACTCAGCTGTATTCACAAAACTGCCGAGCCACAGACTAGCCAACGTCATGCTCTGGCCCTGGAGTATAAGTATCAGCTGTTGGGCTGGACATGGCAGACACCCTCTTCAGTGGGGAGTCAAGGTGGGAGACCACAGCATCAAACTTGCCTGCTAATTATTTACAGGAAAGGGAATTTGTGTAGAGTGGAATGGGCTGCCCCACCCAGAGAAACTCAGACATACATAGCCAGACAAGATGCGCGTGTGGAGTCCACCCTAGAAAGAAATGGCATTAGCCACCCGTAGCTATATACGGTGCCTTCTTCTTCTCACAGCAGCAGGAATGCTGCCCCGAAATCAATAAAGGGTGGCAATTTCATATGCTGTTTTTTCCAAGGCCTTCCTTAATTCCACCAGTTGAGCCTTGAAGGGTATATTAAATATGTGAAAGGCAAAAGAAATAATAACCCTTTGGATAAGCTGCATCAACGGTAGAAGAAGAGTTATTATACACCTGACTCAGCTGCAGACAAGCAGTTCTTCAAAGATATGACAAAAAGTGCTCTAGGCTTCCTGATTCCCACCCAGCCCCCTGCTCCCTACTCGCCTGCCCCAGAACCCAGCGTCAGGCTACTCTTCCTGACTAGCTCTTGCCAAGGACTTCCGGGAGGGGGGGGGCATTGCTTCAGCAAGAGGGAGGCCCAGCTCTGTGTGTGTGCGTGTGTGCGTGTGTTTCTGGCAGCAATGAAGTTGGGCTTCTTTGCCTTAAATAAGGGAATAAAATTGCCTCCTCCTGGCCTGTTGTGTCTACTGAACATTTGGAGAATGTGTCCTCCAAACCTTCAAAGTCTGAGAAGGTTTCAGTTATCCTACATGAGAATTGCTTTGAAAGATATCAGTTCCCATTTGCCTTATTTCAGTGGGTGCAATTAATTAGTGGATTGTATGCTCTCTTGCCCCTTCATGGATCACTGCCTTGTCGTGGCGAAGGGGCTTGTGTAACTCAATGAAGCCATGAGCTATACTGTGCAGGGCTACCCAAGACGGACAGGTCATGACAGAGTTCTGACAAAATGTGGTCCACTGGAGAAGGAAATGGCAACCCACTCCAGTATCCTTGCCAAGAAAACCCCACGGACAATGTTAAAAGGCTAAAAGATATGACGCCGGAAGATGAGCCCCTCAGGTCGGAAGGTGTCTAATATGCTACTGGGGAAGAGCGGAGGGCAATTCCAAGTAGCTCCAGAAAGAGTGAAGCGGCTGGGCCAAAGCCAAAAGGACATTCAGCTGTGGATGTATCTGGAAGCGAAAAGAAGGTCCGATGCTGTAAAGAACAATATTGTATAGGTACGTGGAATGTAAGATCCATGAACCAAGGCAAGCTGGATGTGGTCAAACATGAGATGACAAGATTGAACGTCGACATCTTGGGAATCAGCGAATTGAAATGGACGGGAATGGGTGAATTTAATTCAGGTGACCATTATATCTACTACTGTGGGCAAGAAACCCTTCGAAGAAATGGAGTTGCACTCATAGTCAATAAGAGAGTGGGAAAGGCAGTAATGGGGTACAACCTCAAAAACGACAGAATGATCTCAGTGCGTATCCAAGGAAAACCATTCAACATCACGGTAATCCAAGTCTATGCCCCAACCACTGATGCCGAAGAAGCTGAAGTTGACCGGTTCTATGAAGACCTACAACACCTTCTAGAACTAGCACCAAAAAAAGATGTCCTTTTCATCATAGGGGATTGGAATGCTAAAGTAGGAAGTCAAGGAGTAATTGGAATAACAGGCAAGTTTGGCCTTGGAGTACAAAATGAAGCAGGGCAAAGGCTAATAGAGTTCTGTCAAGAGAACAAGCTAGTCATAGCAAACACTCTTTTCCAACAACACAAGAGACGACTCTACACATGGACATCACCAGATGGTCAATACCGAAACCAGATTGATTACATACTTTGCAGCCAAAGATGGAGAAGCTCTATACAGACAGCAAAAACAAGACCAGGAGCTGACTGTGGCTCAGATCATGAGCTTCTTACTGCAAAATTTAGGCTTAAATTGAAGAATGTAGGGAAAACCACTAGACCACTCAGGTATGACTTAGATCATATTCCATGTGAGTACACAGTGAAGGTGATGAATAGATTTAGAGGATTAGATTTGGTAGACAGAGTGCCTGAAGAACTATGGACGGAGGTCTGTAACATTGTACAAGAGGCAGCAACTAAAACCATCCCAAAGAAAAAGAAATGCAAGAAAGCAAAATGGCTGTCTGATGAGGCTTTACAAATAGCTGTGGAAAGAAGGAATGCGAAAAGCAAGGGTGAAAGGGAAAGATATAAGCAACTGAATGCAGATTTCCAGAGAATAGCAAGGAGAGATAAGAAGGCCTTCTTCAATGAACAATGCAAAGAAATTGAAGAAAACAATAGAATGGGGAAGACTAGAGATCTCTTCAAGAAAATTGGAGATATCAAAGGAACGTTTAGTGCAAAGATGGGCATGATAAAGGACAAAAAAGGCAGGGACCTAACAGAAGCAGAAGAGATTAAGAAGAGGTGGCAAGAATACACAGAAGAACTATACAAGAAAGATCTTAATGTCCCTGATGTCCATGCTGGTTTGGTCACTGACCCTGAGCCAGACATTCTAGAGAGTGAAGTCAAGTGGGCCTTAGGAAGCATTGCTAACAACAAAGCTAGTGGAGATGACAGTATTCCAGCTGAGTTATTTAAAATACTAAAAGACGATGCTGTTAAAGTGCTGCACTCAATATGCCAGCAAGTTTGGAAAACGCAACAGTGGCCCCGGGATTGGAAAAGGTCAGTTTACATTCCAATTCCAAAGAAGGGCAGTGCCAAAGAATGCTCAAACTATCGCACAATTGCACTCATTTCACATGCTAGCAAGGTTATGCTCAAAATCCTACAAGCTAGGCTTCAGCAGTACGTGAACCGAGAACTACTGGATGTACAAGCTGGGTTTCGAAGAGGCAGAGGAACTAGAGATCAAATTGCCAACATTCGCTGGATCATGGAGAAAGCACGAGAGTTCCAGAAAAGCATCTACTTCTGCTTCATTGACTATGCAAAAGCCTTTGATTGTGTGGATCACAACAAACTGTGGCAAATTCTTAAAGAGATGGGGATACCAGACCACCTTACCTGTCTCCTGAGAAATCTGTATGCGGGCCAAGAAGCAACAGTTAGAACCGGTCATGGAACAATCGATTGGTTCAAAATAGGGAAAGGAGTACGACAAGGCTGTATACTGTCACCCTGCTTATTTAACCTATATGCAGAGTACATCATGAGAAATGCCAGGCTGGAAGAATCACAAGCCGGAATTAAGATTGCAGGGAGAAACATCAATAACCTCAGATATGCAGACGATACCACCCTAATGGCAGAAAGTGAAGAAGAACTAAAGAGCCTCTTGATGAGGGTGAAAGAGGAGAGTGCGAAAGCTGGCTTGAAACTCAACATTAAAAAAACTAAGATCATGGCATCTGGACCCATCAATCCCTGGCAAATAGAAGGGGTAGAAATGGAAGCAGTAACAGACTTCATTTATTTGGGCTCCAAGATCACCGCAGACGGAGACTGCAGCCATGAAATTAAAAGACGCTTGCTCCTTGGGAGGAAAGCTATGGCAAACCTAGATAGCATATTAAAAAGCAGAGACGTCACCTTGCCGACAAAGATCCTCATAGTCAAAGCTATGGTTTTTCCAGTAGTAATGTATGGCTGTGAGAGCTGGACCATAAAGAAGGCTGAACGCCGAAGAATTGATGCCTTTGAACTGTGGTGCTGGAGAAGACTCTTAAGAGTCCCCTGGACTGCTAGGAGGTCAAACCAGTCAATCTTAAAGGAAATCAACCCTGATTGCGCATTGGAAGGATTGATACTGAAGCGCAAGCTCAGATACTTTGGTCACCTAATGCAAAGAGAGGACTCTTTGGAAAAGACCCTGATGCTGGGAAAGATGGAAGGCAAAAGGAGAAGAGGACGGCAGAGGATGAGATGGCTAGATAGCATCACTGAAGCAATGAGCATGAAATTGAGCAAACTCAGGGAGGCAGTGAAAGATAGGAAGGCCTGGCGCAATATGGTTCATGGGGTCACGAAGAGTCGGACACGACTTAACGACTGAACAACAAAAATGCTCTCTTGGCCTATTGAAACAACTGGTATTCCCACCTCTATCTGGGGCAAATGAGTCACTGTGAAAGTCAATGGCCTAATTACAGAAATGGGTTTACATAGAAAAAATACAGAAATGATGGGGCTGTGTTCCCTCAAAGACCTGTTCTTTGCCTAGTGGTATCTGATCAGAAACTGCAAAGAGGCTTTAACTCTGAGCAGCTTGTACTTAACAGCTGAAAAGTTGAAGTGTGTCATCGCTGAACATGGAGGTTTCATTCTTATTAAGTGACAGCAGCAGACTTGCTTCCTCCAAGAGGATTCCCTTTCAAAGCAGCATGTGTTAATTGCCAGAGCAAAATGAGGTCAACCTTGCTTTTGTGCACATTGACTCCAAAGTCCAGCCTCCTGTGCATTTCTTCCGGAGCAGGAAGACAGGCAGATTGCTCTGCATTGGGCAGGAAGGTTCCTGCGAGGAAGGGATGGCCGCGCTGCTGGCTGAGCCAGTGAATGTCTCAGGAAAGCCGCCCGGCGGAGGTGGCGCCTGAGTGCCCCCAAATGGTATCGCTGTAACGGCGCTGCTTGAGGGTGGCTTGATGGCAGCCAAAGGCTTCGTTTCCTTTTCATCTGTTTGCTCTTTTAATGGGCACAACCCGTTTATCCAGAAGGACAGGACCAGAACTGCAATTCCCCGAAAATGTGCACGATCCATAGTGCTTTAGTCAACTAGGTCTTATGGAGGTGGTGGTTTCAAGGTCTACCCTGCCACTTGTTACTCCACCCCTCCCCACTCTACTCCACTATCTTTTTCAGAGTCTGTGTGCTTGCACTTTATAGATCTGCAGACACCTTTTGGAAAATGTTACGCTCTAAGTCATTACATTATTTGTAGCCAAAGCCTGGCTTGCCTAGAGCAACCAAGTCACTGTGAAGATACAGCACAAATGTATTAACGTGCAAACAAGAAAACAGTGTATGCTGAGCTCCCAGAAAAGCACTGGCAGCTTGCTGAGCAGCCCCGAGCAGAAGCAGAACCACAGTTTAAATACCTTTGGCCTGCTGCATTTCTAAGACAAGACAAAGGAAAAGGCAGACGCAGCGTGCATTACAGCATGACGCTGGAGTGTTTTTGATGAACCCACCCGTGTGACCTTCTCATTATTTATCCCTTCCTGCTAGGTCGGCATGGCAGCCATGCTATCTTCGAGATACGGCCCGGGAACATAAACCATACATAGGAAGCAACCTCCAGATAGCTTCCTTCATGTAGAAATGTGAATGTGTTGGCTGTGTAGCAAAGCAGCGCCTTGCCCAGGAATATCCCCAGCATCTTAATGATTCCAGTCAGTCTGGAGCCTCCTGCCTCCATCTCCAAGTGAAAGGAGATGTGCCATGGAGACAGTCTGCCTCCCGGCTCTGCTTGCAGGCAGCAAGTGACTCAATGCCCGTTCCAACTTCGCTTACACACATTGTCAGACATCATGGGCCACTTGCACCCCTAAGCTCTGAGCACGTGCAGAATGACATGCTTACCTTTTCAACCTTGCTGGCCCTCTCTTGCTGGCCCTTTGCTTCTGTTCCAGCTAGGTGCTCCGCTTGTGGTCTAGGAGAAGCCATCAAAGTTCTTTGCCACATTGCCCGCTCTCAATGTCCATTGTAATGCAATAGACAACGAGGCTGCTCAGATTCTCAACTGAGGGACCATTTTAGGCATTTCTTGGGAATGATGCAAAGAGGGCAGCCATGAATGTCAAAAGCTTTTTGGGCTTCTTGCTGCTCAGTTTGTCCTCCTAAAGCAAATAATAAATAATGAGGAACAGCAGAGGGATCTTCACTTCATGGGCCCCCCTCAGAATCACACTTCCATTAAGCAGTGCCTCGGTTTAAGCTGAATTGTTAGAGATTATTCACTAACAGAGAGAGAGAGAGAGAGAGATTGTTTCCAGGAACCATGAAAATTTTTATGCTCTTGGCATGTTTTATTCGGTATTAAGGCTGTGCAGTTTTCCTTACCTATTCCAGCATCAAGATTCCACCATCGAGCTTCAGCAAAGTGATATTTGGATGTTTTGAAAGTCTCTGGTTAGGGTTCTTCATTCACCTCCACTGAGGAACTGGGGTTAACACCCCCACCCAGAGCAACTTTGTGCCTGCAATCAAGTTATGTTCCCATGAACACCACCCATTGATTATTAACCACTGGAATGCAACAGTTAATTTCATGTGGCGCCCCAAAACAGCTGCTTGATTCTCTGGTGACACCTGCTTTCCAAAAAGTTAAAATAAAATAGGTTGCATCAAGCATATTTCATTTTGTTTTGTTTATGGTGCTTTGTTTCGTGACCCTTCAGAGCTTTTCACGTCCATCGGCTTCTGCCCCAAGCAGCCCTTTATTCCTCCGGAGTGCGCCGTGCCGCAGCTGTGGCCTGCAGTTGCTGTCCAGAGTGCTGAAATAGCTGTTGCTTCTGGGTGAGTTTTTTTGAAACCGCCTTCTGTGCAAATGGATCGCCTGATTTGCTCACTGTTCTGGCATTATTCTGTCATGAGGGACTGAGCAGCAAAATGCAACATTCACATTTCTTCATGAAGGAAGCAAGTTAGAGCCTCTCCTATTTCCCCAAGGCAAATGGAAAGTAACTACAATAGCAGCAGAAGCAAGAAAGCAGATGTTACAAATGCTTGTAGCACAGGCCCTCCTCTTAGCTGAAGCATCTATTGTTCTTCTGCCAGTCCTGAAGCAGAAATAGCTCCTGCTGCCCCATCTCCCTTCATTGCCAAGTCTTGTTGTGTGGATGCCTCCCACTGTGGCCTGTTGAGTGAAACAAAAATTCCCATAAATCAGGAAGCTGCACAGAGCAAGAACAATTTGAGTGGGCTTGGGGAAGATGGCTTCACATTATCTGTGCCAAGGGCAAATGAGTTTCAGCAACGTTATACATGGTTTTTCTATCCATGGAAAAAAGTGTAAAAAAGTGTTGTTTTGAAGGAAGTCCTGTGCCTGCTGAAGGGCTCGTTGAACATCTGGAGGGCATCACAACACGCATTTGCAAACTTCAGGAGTCAGCCTGCAAAACTGTGTTGGTCCATACTTCTGAAACTTTTATAAGCATGTGGCTTCAGAACACCATCATATCAAGCTGAGCAGATGGAAGAATCCACACCTGAAGTATGTATGTTAGGCAAGCTACTTCCATCAAACAGAACCTATCTACACAATTGGTTTAACTCTCCAGAAAGAACAGGAGATTGTTGCAAGTTTGCTGCTGATCAAACTGAATTGGTTCTCTTGGGGAGGGGGTGTCAGTCCCTCTCCACCCTCTTTAGGTATAGGCCAACGGCTCCCCCTTGTGGACAGGCCACTCCCTGCAACTGCCACCAACCCAGCACGTCAGAATTGTCTCACTCTGCTGAGCCATTTACCAGGTAAAAAACACTTCTTTGGAAAGATCGGGTCAGCAGTTCCACTGCCCCATTTTCCACTTCATACAAGAAACAAAAAGGCAGCAAGAAGAAAAATCAACCAGGCTAACCTATCACTGACACAGGGGTACCCAATTTTTTTTTTAATGTATGACATGGAACCCTGCGTAACTCTGACTGTTACATCAAGGCAGACGTCTCTCAACGCACCCTAAAAGTGCAGCATGTAAAATGGCTCGGAGCACACTGCTTTCACCTATCCCTTTTTCTTGGGAACCTGGATGATTTTCAGCTGGCCTGATCTGCTCCGAATTCTAGGGCTACTTGGAGGGACCCAGCTCCTCTTTATAAAGTGGCCTGATTGGGTAGCTCCTTCTTCATCGCCAGCTTCAAGGGTGGGATAGTGAGTCACCACTGAGCCACCTCATGCAGACCAAGCCAGCGTTGCCACGAGCGTGCAGACAAGTCTTCCTCCTCTTTAGTCAAAGGGCTGCTTGTCCTATTATCCTTAGGACCAAGGCCTGAATCAGAAGACAAGATCAGGCAGAGAAGTGTTGCGCCAAAAGCCGTTCCTGACAACTCCGTTACCCAGACCTAATTCACAATCCCTGCAAAGCACACAATTTTACATCCAAACTCTCTGATTTTGAAAAGACTCCTGGTTAAAAAGAGGACCAGCTCTCATAGTGGGGGTCTGGTGGGCGTCTGTGTGTCTCAACCCACTTCAGTATGTATGTTGACTTGGACGGCTATCCCAGATTAATTTCAGGTCCTCCTGAAGCTGGATCTAAATACAAGAATGGATTGCTGGCCCAGGAAGGACTCTGGACCAAGCCTTCCCTGATTGACTGAGATACATGGAGATAATCCCTGAACACCTTCTCCTGCTAGGATGTGCTGCATTTTTTGGCACTTGGTTTTGCCCCAGAAGAAACTCCAGTTATCTTCAAAAACTGAGGAGAACACACAGCAGCAAGTCTCACTGGTGAGAAGTAGAATAAGAAGATTAGGCAGCAGAAACCGAGCTGAAGAATCCAAGTGGATTTAGGCACTTTTTTCTCTCTGCAATTTTGAAATATGCAGTTCTCACTTAAAAAGGTGACTCCATGCCCCAGCACACCACACCCACACCACACTCACATGAAGTATGTGTACACCCCTTCCTTCCTTCTACCCGCGAAATAACATAGGCAACAAAATTCCATTAGAAATTGTCTCAAGAATAGGAAGACTTGGGACTCTTTTATCTGCTGGTAGAAACCAAATGTGAAAATATGTTTCAAAAGGAAGAAGGGCTATTGTTACAAGAGTAGAAGTCAAAGTAAGACCAGAGGCAACTAGTCTACTTTCCATTTCATGGCTGTTTTTTGGAATGAACATCTGAGAGTCTGCATTGGCCCATCTGGGAGGAGGCTAGGAAAAGGAGTTTATGGAGGGAGTTAAGAAACAGGGAATCTGAGCTTCTTGAACAGCTCAAGGGAGAATTCATTAATTCATTAATTAATCAGTGTTAACTGATGAGAAAAAGAAAACCATAGTGAGAGTTGTAGGAATGTCCTACAGGGAGAGGGCCATGTAAAGAGCAGCAGTCTGGAAATGGATCTTGTGGTAAGGCAGTCTGATGAGAGCCACCTTTTGGGAAATAAGTAACATACAAGCAAAGTAAACAAAATAAATGAGCAGAAAAGGGTAGGAAGCAAGACCTCAAGGCTTGGTTTTTTCCTCTTCCCCCAGTGGGCTGATGAAGCCATCAGGAAAAAGCTCATCCTGCTTGTCTTCCTTCACCTTGGTCTCCAAAGAAGTGAGGCGCTGCTTGAGCTTCATCTGAGCTGCATCATATTCAGCCAAGAGTCGGGAGAAGCGAGTGTTTAGCGTATCCAGGCTGTTCTCCAACCTGTCCAGCTTCTGCCCCACATCCATCACTTCCATACTTTCTGCAGCTGCCGCTTCATCCAATAGTCCCTCCTTTGTGAGGATCTCTCGACCACGTTCCTCTAGGACCCTCTTGGCATCTGGATACTCAGTCACAGCTTCCATGAGGTCATCTTTGGACAGGCAAAAGAGGTCAGAGTAGCCAATGCTCCTTATATTTGCTGTTCGCCTGTTCCCCATTTTGCTTCCTTTAATGTTGAGAATGCTGATCTCTCCAAAACAGCATCCTGCTGTCAGTAAGGCATACTGAGTAACACCATCATCTGCCACCACAGCCAGCTTTCCTTCCTTAATGATATACATCTCCTTACCAATGTCTCCTTTCCGGCAAATGTAGTCCCCTGGGCTGAAAACCTGAGGGCGAAGCTTGAGCACCAGTTCCACCAAAAGCCCAGCCTCACAGTCCTGGAATATCCGCACTTTCTTCAGGGTCTCAAGGTGGACATTGATAGCTATTTCAGCCCTCAGTTTGTCAGGAAGGTTTTTGAGCACCTCCCACTCATCCACAGTTTTCTTGTTGGTCCAAAGGTAGTCAAACCACCTGATAACCTTAGCTTCCATTTCTTTGCTTACTTTGCGGAAGTGCATATAGTGCTTGACAGCATCAATCTTGGCCTGGAATTCTGCCCTGGTGGCATTCATGTTGGAGATCATGGACCCCACATTTCCCACAATAGTAGCAAAAATAAGAACTCCAATCAGGAAGTCAAAGATGACAAAGAGGTATTCCTCATCACGCACAGGTGGAGGAGTCTCACCAATGGTAGTCAGGGTCAGTGTGGACCAGTAGAGACAATAGACATACTCCCTTGTCAAATATCCATATTCCGGGTCTGATATATTTGGATAAACCCAGGTGTCTTCTCCAAAGCCAATGGCCTTGGAGATGGCATAGTAAATGCACGCATTCCAGTGGATGATGACCAAAATGTACATCACCAGATTACAGATCCTGAAGATGTTTGGGTAACTGGTCCTTGTTTCAGTCCGATCAAAGAATTCAAACATGCGGGGGAAGTGCAGCAGCCGATTGAAGCGTAACTCAGGCCGATGGATGCCAACCACAAGGTATGCCAGATCAGTGGGCAGAATGGACAAGACATCCAGCTTGAATTGCAAGGTGGCAATGTACTTATCACGCAGCTTCTTGAAGTCTTTAACAAGTAATCCCTGCTCAAGATAACCTACCAGGAAAAATACAAAGAGCAATTCAAATATGGTCAGTTTCATGTTTAGTTCCATGCTACTGTTCCTTATACACACTAGCCAGGACCCACAGTCTGTCTGTGGCCAGTGAAGGAGCCACTCTTGACTGCACAACCACACAGAGGAAAACATTTTCCATCCTCACAGTGGTGAATGGTGGAGAGGTAAGGTATTGAAGGCCACAGATGTTCTGGGAATGTATTCCCCAGTTTGGATATCTATTAACTCAGCATGCTGTCAGGGTGGAAACATTTCCATGGTGCCCAGTCTGGTAATTCTTTAACTAATTGTTCAGCAATAAAGCTTGATAAATCTTTCACTGGGTTTTTTTTCAGAACTGCAGCCAAGGAG
Source organism: Liasis olivaceus (assembly GCA_030867105.1). Lineage (NCBI taxonomy): Eukaryota > Metazoa > Chordata > Lepidosauria > Squamata > Pythonidae > Liasis > Liasis olivaceus. Next base: position 25,373,478 of record CM061361.1, on the reverse strand, counting down.
ACTCACTCACTTCGCTGGGGCCATTTTCTGCATGTTGGGAAGAGAGGGAACGTTTCCTCCATTACAGAACGAGCACCAAACAATTCCCAATCCAGATCCCACCTCTCCTCATTCACCTGTGTGCATCCGGATGACAATGTCCAAGATGTAAATGCTGTCCGAGAGGTAGTCCAGAAGCAGCCAGCAGAGCAAGTACCTTCTCTGGAGCTCATTGAAACAGGCTCTGCAAAGATACCACAGCTGAGGAGCTCAGGAAGCCCCTGCAGTTCCCATGACAAAGAGGACATGGAGACCATGGGGCCAGTAGGGCCATCAAGGAAAAGACAGGGGGATGATCCCCATAGTAATGGACATTCTTAAAGCTATTTTATGCTCCTTCGTTAAAGGATGAAAATAAGTTTGTGAAAAGAGCGGAAACACAGTCATGAGACAGAGCATTTGGGTGGACTGTGCGGGGAACTGGCTGATCCTCCCTTGCCTTGAACCAGAGGAGCCTCCTTGATTTCTTGGGGGCCCCCCAGGGGAGGAAAGACAGCCAGTACAAGTTCCATGGAGAGCAGCCCTGTACAGATGTTGGGCCTTCCCAAGATATGCATCTGAAGGTGACAGCTGTCCACTAGCAAAACATTCCTCCTGATGACAGACATGCCTGAAAGAATCTCTCCCACCTACATTCTTCCCTGGCAGCCAGGAGAACTGCCTGCAGCTGAGGATAGATACTAGAAACAACTGATCACACAGGAATGGCAGGTAAGGAAGGAGATGGTCTAGGTGTGCCGGCTCAGGTCTCCAATAGAGGCTGATCAGGTTGGGGCAGAATAACGGCTGTGAAAGGGACTACTTGTGAATCTTTTCTTTCCCCTTTGATGGCAGCAAAACAGAAGCAGCCAGTGGGCCCAGTCCCTGACCTGACTTCCCTGCAGAGGCTTCAACAGTAGGCCCACTCTGCAGTTGCTAGAGCCCTGCTTGGTTGCTCAACTGTTAGACCACAGTCAGGCCACGAAAGCAATGTTTTCCTCACAGCCCAGCAAGTGAGACATGCGGGAGGCAAGGCCCTAACCACCACCACACTTTCCACTCACCTTGCAACCAGCATGCACCAGTTGTACAGAACTGGTATTGCAATAACCAGGAGCCAGCGGTAGTACCATTGCCCAGCAGGGTCCACCACAAGGACTTTCCATTTCTTCCTGGAAACATAGTCAAAACCTTCTTTTAAAGGACCTGAGCTGGCAACTGCACTGGAGGGCAGGGAAGGAGGGTGGTAAGATGAATGATCAGATCCCAGTTGCAATCTCAGCTTAGATAGGGCTCCCAGGGTGGAGAGGCTAAGATGGTAGGGTTTTCTGGGGTTGGGGGAGGATTTGACCAAGCTCAAGCACAGCCACTGCCATACTTTGTTCAACATCTACTGCCTTGGTGTGGATAAAGCACACTCTTGGTTAGCCCAGAGGAAGAAAGAGACAGCTCCAATCTCTGGCTGAATGTTCTACCTCCTGGAAAAGCAATGAGAGGACTACCAGTCCTTTCCTGGGGCTGATTATGACTCACCTCCCTTCGATCAGTCTTCCAGCTTCTCTGGGCAGCATTTCAAGGCCTCCCTGGCTGCCCAGAAAAAGGACCCTGAGCATGCCATCCAGATGAAGTCAATGTCCTGGCAAAGCCTAGGCAGCTGGGGCCTGCTGGGCCGTGTGTGAGGACAGGAGTTGGCGGTAGGACAGCTGGTCTGTGAGATGAGGCACCTCTGAGGGACTGAGCAGCAGCTGCCGACACTGGCTGTTAGGACTGGCCCCAGGGGGCATTTTGCCGTTTTGCCAAACATCTGGTTAGCTCAAATGTTCTGCTGTTCTGCGTGAGAGGTCCAGGGAACTTTCCTCAAATGTGTTCAATGCAGCAGCATCATTCCTTTACCATGGACAAAGGGTCCCCAGGAAGCCATCTTCACACTGGTAGACCAGGCTGCATCAACCCACAGCTCCAGTCCACCAGCAGCACCTTTCCTTCTTCTCAGCTGCTTGCCTTCCCGCCACAGAGTGCAATGCAGCAGCTGTTTTCTGGTCATTAACCATCAGGCTCTTCCACCATCATCCTCCATCCAAAGTTGGTCTCCCTTCAGCATATGCCTTTCCAGTCTCTTTCACGAGACACCACCTCACCCCTTAGAAAGGAGGGCCCTCATTCCCTCTCTGACCCCCAGAACAGATAGGAATGCCACAGGGGAGTGAGGGAGACTTACTTCTTTTTCCCCTGGCCTGCAAGGCCATCTCCACCGGCTGTTGCCGACTCTGATGCCAAATTCTTCACATCTGGTCCTCGAAAGCGCTCAAGGAAGGAGTCTGGCCTCTCCTCTTCTTTCAAACCTTTTTTTGCCCATCCCCGGACAGCCATCACCAGCCGGGCTATCCTGGAAGGGAGGAAGGAAGGGAAGGAGGAAGGTTGGCTGGTTTTGAGTTGCAGATGAGGCACAGTTTGTCCAGGGAAACGAACTGGCCACTTTTTCTTTCTCCTGCCTGGCTAGGACTGGAGAAGGAAAGCAGGAAAGTCCAAACACAACACCACCCTGATCTCCAGCAGGCCCCAAAATGTTGTTACTCCCTCCTGCTGAAACCTCACCGCACCCTCGCATGTTGAAGCCAGGAGCCTGGGCTGCATCCTTCCAGACAGAAACCCAAGTCCTGCCAGGCAAGCTGCAGAATTGCTCTTAAGGCGATCGCAGCCCAGAGTTTCCAACAAAGGACACGTTGACCCGGCTCCTGCTCCCTAGGAAGAGATGCAACGGGAATCCCCAGCGACGCAGGCAAAAGACTGCTGGGCTTCAGAACATGGAGCAAGTCCCTGCTCTGTTACCCAGTTCCAGCAAAAGTGGCATGGACCAGCTGCCCAGCTCAGAAAGCGCTCCTGCCCTTGCCTTTTCCCCTTGGCAGGTCCTACCTGGAAAGGCCCCCTTTCTTGGGGTGGTCTGCATCCTCCAAGGCAGCCACCCGCTGCAGCTCTGAGGAGACATCATCATCGTCAACTGAGGGAAGTCTGTAGAGAGACCAAGCAGCAAGTGATCCTCCCTGGCTTATGGAGCTGAGCAGCACCCCACCCACACCAACTGTGAAAACAAGGCCTCTGTAACCCTCCAAACCCCTGAACTGTTTCTCAAAGTCATCCGATAGGAAAACAGACTCAAGAGCTTTTGCCTCCCTCCCTCCCTATGTGGGCACGGCAGAGAAATGAAGCCGAGTTGCCCCTCTGTTTTATCTACAATCTGGTGGGACTCTGTGGGCTTGTGCCTTGCAAACCAAGGTCAGGGGCCCAGTGATCTGGAAGGAAGCTCCTTATCACCAGAACCAGGTCTTGCTTCTCCCTAGCTGTGGGAGATACTGATGAGGCAGGTGAAGACTTCAGTTCAAGGGAAGGCCAATAAAAAATATTCAGGCATTTTTTCATGGTTCAGATGAGGAAGAGATTTTCCTTGGCTTCAGGGCAGCCTCTGTTTTTTCTCCAGCCTGATTTCCCTCTAGATGAGGCACAGCAGGTCCCCTTCTTTCCTCACAGCAGAAGACAGCCAACTGGTGAAGATCACTTGAATGATGAAAGCAGCATCAAAGCATTGCACTGCGTGCTTTTATATGTGGGTGCAACAGGAAACATGTATAAAGGGGCAGGGTTCGCAGCACACCACAGCCCTGCAACACCACCACTCTTGTTCCGTGTTCCCCCACCCTCTCTGAAATGGATACTATTCCAGAGCATATGCAGAATGCCATTTTCTTAACGTAAGCAGATGCCCCTCTGGCAAACTGATTCCTGGGCCACGAGGGTCTTGCAGCCTCTCCAAAGCCCCTGCAGTTACCTGCTGTTGTGGTTGCTGAGCTGGGTCTGCTCCAGGTCACCTTTGGCGGTCGTTTTTACCGCGATGCTTTGCTGATGGTTGGCAGGGGAAGCCTGCACCCCATTGGTCTTTGCCATCATCCTCCATGTGCAGAAGCCACCAGCTTTAACCTGCTCCAGCAAACATGGAAAATAAAGAACCCTGGATGGACACGAGGGAACATGATGGATGTTTGCTTTTGGGATGAGTGCTTAAGCATCACTTTACCCAAAGTTACACATTTGTGGTGTATGTGGGAGGGGCCCAGGAAGCTATATCTTAAGCACTTTTCCTGAGATTCACTGAAATGAGGCATCTTTGCTTGCTTGGCTGGTAAGCTCGGGCAGGTGCGCCTTGCCAAGGTGTTTGTCCAGCTTTCCTTGAGCAAAATCACTGCATTAGGGCTTTCAAAAATGATTTTGCTCATTTTGGATGGAGGATCATCTTAAACCTCTCCATGTAGGCTGTCCTTTCCTCCTTTCAGCCTGGCCACCTCTCCCAGGTGTCTCCAGTGAACTCCTGGTCCCACACTTCACAAGGAAACAACTAGGCCAGCCATTCTCTCCTGGAGTGGCCCAGGCCTGTGTGGAGATACCAGATCTGGTCCAAGGAAAAGTGGGGCTGCTTGTAAACTTCCAAACACCCAAGAGCCCCGTGGCCAACAGCCACAGCCCCATAAAATCAGTGAGCGGTTTGGGGGTGAAGGAGGCAGGAAGAGAACCATGGGCTGGTTGTTAATCGCATGGCATCTGCCACAGCACAGAGCTGAACTTCCCAGATCCCTCAGTCTAGCCTCCCGAGCCCCTACTGCACATAGTGACAAATCTGTGCAGATCCAATTCACTGCAGGAGTAACAATAACATCATCTAGATGGTTACACATTAATAAACAAGCCAGACTGTTGCTGACTATTGAACACATACAACTGTTCAAAAATGTGTCTGAATTTGATTCACATAGCCAGGGAAGAATTTCCTCCCACCCTCCTTTTCTGCGCTGCGCCTGCAGCCCCTGCCCTCTTTCCCTCTGTCCCCCACGTGGTTTCTCCATGTTATTATTCAAGGGTGCTCCCAAAGGCTTTCATCTTTGTCATCGGAACCATGGCGACCACATCAGCTTCAAGCTCCTACCTCACAACAGGTGTGAGATGCTTTCGTGGCCTGTCCTCAGCAGACTCAGGGGCACAACGAGGGAGGAACGGCTGGCGCGTCCGGCTCACGGGAGGAGCGGGGCCTAACTCCGCTGGAGGAGCAGCAACGGGCAGCCCACCTCGCCAGCCGCAGGGCACAGCAGAGCTTCCAGCTGAGCACAACAGGCCAGCTGCAGGAAGAAGCTGCCACAGTATATTATGTGGACATCTGGACAGCTATTTTAGCCCTCGCTAACTTCGGTTGTTCGTTTTGTAACAGGTTTCAGTGAATTTAGTAGTAATAATAGCAACGGTAGCAGCAGCGTTGCCCAGAAACTCAGGCTCAGTGCTTGCATATAGCTCACTAGAAGAGCCCAGGGCAGGATAGAAAAGAACTATCAGTAAAATAACCAAGAATCAAAGCAGTAATGCTCCAGAGTTTCACTGTTCAACTTTTAAAGCAAAATATACCCCCCACCCCACCCCATATTACAACTTGGAGTAGGCTGGACTTCAAGCTGTTCTTATCCTGCAAAGCTGAGCCGGGGAGACCTGCCCACCAGCTATGAGCAAAAGCCACTACTGAACTCTGTCACGTTAAGAGGCCCAAGTGCCGCGGGGGAATAGCCACCCATGGCCCACAAGGGAATGTGGGATGCCTCCATTATACCACCTCACCTGATCAAAGATGGGCTTCCAAACTCTTCCTCACAGCCTTTAAAAAGCTCTCCACCTGAAGCCCTGGCTGGTTTTCTGCATTTGAACAAGCAGCTCAGAAGAGTTGCAAAGGGTTAGGGTAGCAATTCAGAAATTAACTGTCCTGGCTTTTCTTCAGTAAATACCCTAGCCGATCCTCTGCAAGACGATCTACGTGTGCACACAGACACTTCTCCCTTTCTGCCATCTGAGTTCAGACCCAGGGGAGGGTGGGGTCTGCAAAAAGAGACAGGCCAGACAGCCACCGGGCTCAGCAGAAAGCAAGGGAGTTGGGATAAAAGTGAGAAACCAGCTCAGCTGCACGGGTTCTGCTGTGCCAGAGAAACAGCGGCTCAACTGTACACAAGAGACCGTTGCAATCATTCCGGAGCAGTTATAAAAGTCAGTTGAAGAGAAAGAAAGAGACGGTTGGAACGATAGGAGAGAAGGGGGATCTCAGAATTATACCCGATGCATCTTATTACCTATTTTAGTTATTTTTATTGACAAGTTGCTATTTATACATTCTCTGCCATCCATTGTCTATGCCACTCTTCCATCTCCCAGGAGAGACTCTGGGCAACTGGAACAGAGACCATCCTGCAGATTTGCACAAATATAAATGCTTGCTTCTGTTTAATGGCAAAGCACTCACTTCCTTTCTAAAATGGCATTAGTTTAGCCTTTTAATAACTATTTTCTAAGACTGCCAAGCATGGAATAAGGGTTTTCTTTGCCAAGAGATGCAGCTACAGGAAGACGGAGGCCAATAACCTTGGTACAATGTGAGCTTGTTCACCCAGGCCCCTCAACACAACCCTTCCCCCATCTAAGCAGGCTTAGGCGACCTTTTCCCCGCTGCTACTCACTAGTCAGGTGTCCTGCCACGGCCGTGTCAGAGGCAGATCACTGCATTGGACTGGAGGGCTGGAGGGCAGCTGCTGGTCCCAAGTGATTTTGCTGGCTCAGTTTCCCTTCACAGTGCTGCTGTGCAGAGCAGCTGGGAGGCTGACTTGCTGCTTCAAAGGGTTGCCCGGTGTTCCAAGGAACTAGGAGATCCTCTGTAGGCTGGGATGGTGATAGATGAGCTACGCATGTAGCCTATCATTCAAGAGGACTAGAAGGAAGAAGAGAAAACTTCCAGGGCATAAAGGCCCAGCCACTGTCCACCAAGCCTGCATTTGTCCGAACCGCTTTCTGTAGGAGTTCTCACACCCGCCTCCAACGCAAGGCAAAGATTGATTCCACAGCACCACTCCTGCCACTGGGATGAAAGGGCAGCCTGCTCTTCGGTGGTGCCTGCTGCGAACCCTACCTCCAGCTCGCTCAGTGTGGGAGCTGAGCCCAAAGGAGTTCGCCTTTTCTACCACTTTCTGCTGCTCAGGGACTAGGCTGTTTGCCAAGGTTACCTTCAGCATCAACACAGATCACTTTGAGCTAACAATCCTGCAGCTCCTCTTCTTTAGAAACAGGACCCTTCTGCTGATCCAGTGGGCAAAGAAAGTAAAAACATGTTGAGAAAGGCCAACGGATGTCAATCATTTCCTAGGATGCAAACTCAACAGGTGAACTGCATCTTCATCCCCCCCGCCTGTGCTTGCCTGGCAGCAGGGAGCCAGACAGCCTTCCCATCACCTGGCAAATGATCCTCTTTCAAACTGGAGATATGCCAGGGCTGAACCTGAAACCTTCTGCCCACAAAAGACACTTTCTAAAAATAGAGCAAATACAGAATCTATGCTATTACTGTCTCAGGTGGCAGACTTAAACCATGGGCAGCCCCCACCATCAAATACAGCCACTTCTTTGCAAAACTGCTCTTCATCCAAATTAGAAACTTGACTTGGAAGTCCTGGGGAGGGAAACTTTGGAAGGGACATCACTTTCCAAGATAAAGCTTCAAAATGGGAGGCTCTGGCAGCAGGCAAGGTTCAGGAGGCGGCAGCCGCCACCGCAGCAGCTGCCAGCACCACACCAGCCACTAGCATCCTCTGACATACAGTTAGGCTCCCTAGTGCACCTAGGTTGCAAAACACACTTACCAAACACACAACAATCCTTTCCCTGGAGAAGGGGGCAGCAGGAAGTGAGTGGCAGAGGGAAGGGCCGCAAACAACTAATGGGTTTATCCAGGAAGAATGCAACAAAAAACATCCCAGGCACATTCAGAAAGCTGGTATACCATTCTACGCTGGCACAATTTGCTCAGCCTGCATAGAAGGTCTCCGCTCTGCCTTGGAAGCAAGGCTGGAGAGGAATATCACCCTAATCATTTACTGGGAGGGAAGCTAAGGTGCAATGGTGGAAGAACACCCACCAGCTGCCCCCTGTAACAACGTGCTGGGGCTGGAGATAGCTAGAGCAGGGGGTTCACAGAGCTGTCAGAACCTTTTAGTGACAGCCCTGCTCTAGTGATCTTGGGGTGACCTGCTTGTCAGACTGTGTAAAATAAAGGCACTGATGTACAGGTCACTCTCCAGGGTGCTACAGCATCCCACAGAGCTTTTTGCAGAAGGGGGTGTTTGTATGTGGGTTGGGCGGGCAATTTGCTTTACAGGGCCCTGGTCTACAGCCTTCTCTAGTGATGTTGGTGTGATTGTTCTCCTACTATCACCAATGTGCAGCAGCACAACCCAGAATGGCCACAGAGGAAGTTGGCACCAACCAGAGAGGAGACACAGTACCTGAAGCAGCCAAAAGTTGCCAACAGAGACTGGGCAGATCATGGTCCCTGCCATGATTGCCATCAATGCAACACAAACATGTCATATTTCAAAGCTTATATCAGATCTTTGAAGGATGGGAAACTCTTCCAAATTAGATATTGAAGGCTATGACAATATTTAAATGGACTAAAGATTAAGACTGTTGTAAGTAAAAGGAAGGCATATAAAGTTGGTTTATTTAATCAAGGTTAAAACAAGATGTGTTACTTCTGGCAACCCTTTATGGACTTTCTGCTGACACCAGGGCTGAAAAGATGGATGTTTTATGGATTGTTTACAGATGAAGAGATAAATGTTTGTAACCTTAGAGGGGGTGAAAAGCCACTAAATTTGTTTATACTTGTTATGATGAAGGTTGGAAATCACTTGTTTATATACGTATTTCTTCTTTCTTTATTATATTCTTTCTTCTTTTTTTCTTTTTCCGTGCACTTTTTACTCCTTCTTTCTGTTCTCTTTTCTTTAAATTTAGTTTGTATTAGATTTTACTATTATAATCAAAATTCTTAATAAAATTATACACAAGTTATTTTTATATAATTTTTATTAACGATTTTTTTTTAAAAAGTAAGAAAAAGAAAAGAAAAAGAAATCAAAGAGAAAGCTAAAAGTGCAAGAAAGGAAAAAAAGAAAAAGAAAAATAGAAAAGAAAGAAAAAAAGATTCAAAAAAGTAGCTTCCGATCTTCTTTATAGCAGTTATAAGTACAATTATAAATTTACCTTTTACTCTATGGCTACAGCATAACTCTCTTCTTTCTATAATCTATCCCATCTATTCTTCATAGCCATTAATCATAAGTTCATTTTTTTCTGTTTCACGCAAAAAGCCCATAAGGGGTTCCCAGTCAGCCATAAACGTAGAGACTGTCTTTTCTCTGATCAAAGAATTTAGCCATCTCAGCAAGTCCCGTCATCTTCACCAACCCTTCCTTCATAGTGGGTAGTGCTGAATCTTTTCACCTTTGTGCATACAATAATCTCGCTGCAGTTATCATGTACAAAAACAAAGTTCCAAAAGATTATATACAAATTAGATATTGAAGGCATCATTACAAACCATCCTGTCAGCCCTACCAGGTAGACCAGGCCCAGAAATCAATTCCACAGGAAGGCTAAAACTATTTTTACTGAGAGTGGCTATAATAACAATCTTGCAAGTCTGATTGTGCTGGACCTCCTCTCCCTTCTTATACTCCTGCGACCCAGGGCAGTGTCTGTCTCGGCCTCTTCCACATATTTTCTGTCTGTTGTGGACTTAAGATACGTTTCACCCTTCATTGCTTTGGTAATGGAGCTTGCATATCTCCATCAGGCCCATCTTCCTTACTCTCTACACATCCCCAGGTGAAGCAAATGTTAGAATTATTATTAATTATTAATAAACAGGAGGAATGTGAAAAGAGGCCAGCATGGATATGGGCAGAGCCCTCTAAAAAGCCAAATTCCAATATTATCATGCTCTTAAATACACAGCACAGCCATACTAGGACTACTGTCTCTGACTTCTTGGAGACTGAAAAAGAGCGAAGAAGAGGGCCGCCCAATGCCAGTCCCCCCATGGAAAGACTGTGAAAATAGGAAAGAAGACATTTTCTCCCTCTAGACCCCAAGAGGGGCATTGCAGGGAATAACAACAACGACTTATTACATTTATCTGCCACCTGACTCCCAGTGATTCTGAGTGGTTTACACTTGTTAAAAACATTTTAAAACAAAGAACACTACAAAAACAGCACAAAAGAACAACAACGGCAAAGAAAACAAACCCGGAGGGGAACAGAAGGGAAGGAAGGGGAGTCAGTCATCCTCGCCAAAGGCCTGGCTGAAGAGCCAGGTCTTTAGGGCCCTTTGAAATGCCAGCAGGGTGGGGGCCTTTGGGATCTGTGGGGGGAACCTCATTCCAGAGGGCAGGTGCTGCACAGAGAAGCAAAGCTGGAGCAAGGAGACCACAAGGCACTGTATTTGTATCCCACCCCCAGGCAAGGAGGACTGTTAAATAAACAGGTGTTTTATTAAAGCTTCAGAATTCCCAACATCATAAAATATTCCCAAGATACATCTGTGGCCAGGAGACTTTCTCTGTTCTGGATGATACAGCTGGGAGAAGAAGGCGCAGAAGGCCAGGGAAAGGCTCTCAGGAGCACTGGCCAAGCCTGTGGATGACACGCATCTTCAGCGCAGTTGTAGTTCTGCAGACTCCTAGCAGAGGGACGCAACTTCACGCTCCCAGCTGATCCCACATACAACTCCCACATGCCTTTGCCTTTGGTCATACTACCTGGAGCTTATGGGGGAGAAGCCCCAAGCATTTGGCGTGGGCAAAGAGGCTTCCTCCAACTGTCCCATGTTCTATGGCCACTGTGGGTTTTTTTCCTGTTGAAAAGACTCCTCATCTGGGATCTTTTAAGGAATTCATGCCCTGATGAGGGGAAAAAAGTTCCCTTCTCCTGCTGCAGTAGAGAAACACACTCGCTTTTAAGAAACATCATCTCAGGCAGTTCCATACCCACTGATGACATCAGCATTCCAGCTCAAATGTCTCTGACCCCAGAGGGGAAGAACAAAGCAAGCCACATTCCAGGCCATTTGCTCCAGGGACGCACCTTCTTCTCCTCCAGGGCCACCACCTCCATTCCCTAGGATCAAGGGCATCTCTGGAAGGGCAGCATTTCCTCTCACCACCAGGGCACATCCTTCTTCTTAACACAGCAAAGCTTCTGGTCACCTAGGGACCAATAACACTAAGTGGCACACACGGGCGGCTGGTTGCAAGTATTACAGCTGACCATACCATCTTCCTTCAAGGTTGTCCTGAGCGAGTCATCTCCTGAGCCACAGCCACATGTTAAAGAGACAGGCAGAGACCAACATGGAGTAAATGAACAGCTCCTTCTGGCGCCAACTCACACTTTGCTCTTCCAGCACACAGAGTTGCCCAGAAATGTTAGACAACTGCATTTGAAACAGGAGAGAGGAACAGGAGAAAGTTACCTGGCCATTACTAAGCACCCCAGGCCCAAGAGGCAGGATGGCATCCTCTTTTGGGGGCATCTCAGTGCCTTACAAGGGAAGATCCATTGACTGAATTGGCCGATTTCGTGGCCCTCTCCCTTACCTGCCTCCTCATTGCCATAATCTCTGGGGTGCCAGACTCCTCTGGGGATCCATCCGAGATCAGGTTCATCTCCCAGGAGCTAAAGGGGAGGAGGTGAAAACACATCTTTTCCATACAGGGAAGGAGCAGAGAGGAGGGAGGGAGGAAGAGCAGTACTGGTCCAAGACTTCCAGCTATCCTAACATCTTCGCTGCACAGAGTCCAGTTTTCTGGGCCTTACACCTGAAGCTTATTTCAGGGCAAGCAGGAGGCCATCCTCTGCCATATCGAAGACAGGAGCCTAAACTAGATCAATGGGGGTGTGGTGGGGGGGATGTGTAGCTCCGAGAGCATTTCCAATTTCTAATTGCTTGGCCACACGCACATACCCTCCTGTGTGCATCCTGGTTCTAATCAGTTGAGAAAACAGCCCAGAGCAGCAGCTGACAAAGGCAGGATAGCGTAAAACAAATGCTAGCTCGGGAGAAGAGAAATTGAGAGGGGAGGTTCAAGAGGAGCACCCAAAGGAAGAAACTTTCTCTTTGCCTAAGGATGAGTGGTAAATGGGGGAAAATTGCATCCCCAACGGTCCAGAACCGGGATTAAAAGAAACTCTAAATTACCCCCTGATCTAGGAAGTGGGCAGAGATGGGACGGTCAGGAGCTGGAAGGGCCTCCTCTCAGGTGGCTGCTAATGAAAGAAAGGGCCAGTGCCATTCTGTCTTTATTTTTCCTTTTGTCCCATAGCAGAGCCAAAGCTCTAATCCCAGAAGTTTGGAATTGGAGATCCAGGAATGAAAAAACATTCTAGAGAAGAGCGAAGCTAGAGGCCGATCTGCTTTAGCTTGTATTCAGTGTGTCCTTTTGCTACATCTTGTCCTCTCTCTATACAGGTCTGCGTTTGCAGACACGCACTCAAGAATTCTGGGCTGGAGTAACAGCTATTGAGATCTGAAAAAAAAACCCAACTGTTGGCAACAAGGTTTATTTTCTTTCGACTTTCTTTTGCTTCCTAACCTTGATATGCATAATAGGCCCACATTCTTCCTGAATCAGGACTCTCATTCCAAAAAGACTGTAGCCTAGCACATTCATCTCACAGGGAGTGGAGGTCACAAGTGTTTCAGAGCCACCAAGGGCTTGTCTGGGGAAGGGTAATTGCAGCCACCCCCACCCCCACCCGTATTGTGGGAGAAGGGCTCATGGCTCCCCACTCAAGGGAGATGGGGGGGCAAGCCAACACATCCCTGCATGTGTGTATTCATAAGTATACCCTATTACAGGACAAGCTGGTGCCAAGCTGATAAATCTTAACAGTAACAGACAGAAGTGTTCACAGATGCATTCATCAGGAAGGGAGCCATTATGAGATTGAAGAAAGGGTGTCACAGAGCTGAAGTCGGTCAATTACTTCTGAACATGTGCAGAAGGCACTGAAATTTAAGGCTGATCTGTAGATAAAAACTAAAAGGCTGTGGGGGGGAAACAGGGCAATAAATGGTGTGGGGAGCAGACCAGAGAAAGTAGTCCAGGCAGGTCTTTTCAGCATTGAAGATGTGGCTGCTGTGCACACAAACACCCCCCTTCCCTCTTCCTAACTGAAAAACATGCGCCGCTTCCCAGTGCGCTACATGCAGAGCTCGACAGGGTGGCTGGGGGCTACCTGATTTGGACATGTCTGGGCTTCCAAAGCAGCTGGAGCAGTTGGAGCCCCAGGAAGTGTAGCGCTTGAAGGACATTCCTCCAGGAGTAGATCCTGCTCTCCCCAGAGAAAACTGGGAACCTGGGACACGGAGGCAGGGTGCTTGGCTCCAGCCTGCATGGGGCACATAAGCAGAGTGGTGATTTTCCCTAAAGCTGGAAGCTGAGCAAGCCCTTGCTTGCCCACAGACAGGACAAGCAGTCCTTCCCACAAGCTCAACCTTGAAGAAAATGGACCTTCTAAAAGAAGTGGAAGGACTTGCAAAAAAAGAAAAAAGAAAGCCTTTCGGGACACCCAACCCAGTCCCCTCCTTTTATGCTTTGTCTTTCAATATTCACAGTGAACTGAACGAACTTCAAACTGAGACAGATACTCTGCTGTGGAAGCCCAGAAGCAGAGTCAGACCTCTCTTCGAAGTCCCATGCTCCGTGTGTATCTCCCCAGCTGGTGCGGGAAGCCAACAGCTATGGCCAATGAGGCCAGCTTCTGATTAAAAAATCCCCTAAGAAGGACAGCCCCCACTTCCCACACCAGTTCCTAAACTTCAGCCAAAAGAAGTCCCCTTCTTGTGACTGGAGCCTTCTAGTCTGAGCCCTGCATGCTGAGCTAACAGAAAGCCTTGAAATGTCATCCAGAAATGTCTCCCTCCTCCTGCTGCACCAACTGACAGGCCTCTAGACACTTAACAGCCTCCTCCTCCTCCTCCCTGCATTGCCTCCTGTCTTCCTCCAGTGGCCACTGCTGTGCACTGGCACAGCTCACAACCTCATCTAGCTATAAAATGCCCACCCACTCTAAGCCAGGCCCCACCCAGCTTCTTGGAAGGGGGAGAAGCCAATGCTAGCTTAGCCAGCCAGAAAGGGAGGCTCCAAGTGACTGGGGTGGTTCTTGCCTACCTTCCCCTTGTCTTATCCACGGCCCCACACCTGCAACCTAGGCTGCCTCCTGTACCTGCAGAGGGAACCTGCAGCTTACAGAGGAAATTCCCTCCTCCCAGTGAGACATCATACTCCACTGCTTTCTCTTACCTGCCCTGCCTCTGCCTGATCCTCTCCATTGCCACCTGAGGGGTCTCGACTGGCATCCTCTCTGCCCAGGTTGTATCCAGAAATGTCTGTTGGACACAAGAGGCAAGGAAGTGAACCTGGGCTGCCCAGCAGTCTCTGTAGTGACTCTGAAAGCCCTGTGAACAGGCAGACCTCCCTCCAAGAGGCCCTCCAGAAGAGTAATAGGGAACTCTATCAACAGCCCAGGACGCCCAGTAGGGCCAACAGCCTTCTGCTCCACATGGCTCCCTGGCACCGCATGAGATATTGCACCAAGCCAGTAGGTCTCAGCATTTGCCAGGGCACATCTCCCTGCAGTTCCCTAGCAGTAAGAATGCAAACCAAGCCATTGGCTTATTTAATTCTTAATTACACATAACCACAAGCAGATACCCTGCTCACACGTGTGCACCCACATCTCTCATTAGCGCATTCTCTACTGAGCCTAAAGAAATTGGTCACCCATCAGTCATCAGCCACTGCAAGCAAAACTTCCTCTGAGCTATCGGAACATGCCATAGATAGTTTTTGCCCACTTTGACTGGCAAGATGCAAGAAAATCACCCCCTGTGCATTTGGGGCTAGTTCAGCTGATGGCTGGGAAGAGTTTGCAATGAAGATAGGCTGGAGGGCAGGTGGCACGCTGGTTTCCTTGCTCTGTCCAGTGAGGATCGGCACTTGCAGCCGGAAGACTGGGAAAGAGGATTTCAAGCCTGGAAGCGTTATGCACGGGCACACCACACATGTGCACACTGTTGGGGGGAATATCCATGTTCTTCTCCTCTCCTGCTCACCACCCCAGCAAGGCCATCCCTGCTTTCTCCCAAGGATGGAGCGGGACAAAGCACCCTCTGTAGCAGAACACCTGCTCTTCACACAGAGGCTCCTGGATTCAACCCACAGCAATGGCTTCAGGCATGGCTAAAGTCCTGGAAAACCTCTTCTGCTCCTGTCTCGGCCCCCACACCCAACTGATGGACATGGGGTCATTCAGTTCAAGCGCATTCTCTTTATGAAGCATAGAATGAGGTTTCCCCTCAGGTGTGACCTCAGAGACCTCTCTGTCACCTTGGGAAACTCTGGGGTCTCAGCCTCCCCCACCCCTGGGCTTCTTGCTACTATGGCACATTCTGAATTCAGTACCAGTGGTTTATTCTTCTGAGGTCCAGGCTGGGGGGAGAAGCTCAGAAACGTGTGCTGGCCACTGACTTTATGGGTGGCTGGTTCCAGGAAGAGACCATCAGCAAATGGACAATGTCGCTGTGCCAGAGAAGGTCGGAAAGTTACAGCCTTCGCTTCTAAAGGAGAGGAAAAAAAGGTGACCCCACCAATCCCACAAAGGGAAAACTTCCTAGAGGTCTTGGGAGTGAGTTCTATCAAGTATCCCTTCCCTGTGGTCTTGGGGGAACCTCAGGTACAATCCAGTAAATTAAACCCCCCTCCCCTGCACTTCAGATCGAGGATAGGTTATGAGTTATCCTTCCTTAAGCCACAAACCTTCTCATAAAGCCATCACTGCATCACCAGCTCCCAGCATCATTCCAGTTGGAAGGGGAGGGGGAGGAGGGAGGAAAGGAAAAGAAGGAAGGGAAGGGAAGGGAAGGGAAGGGAAGGGAAGGGAAGGGAAGGGAAGGGAAGGGAAGGGAAGGGAAGGGAAGGGAAGGGAAGGGAAGGGAAGGGAAGGGAAGGGAAGGGAAGGGAAGGGAAGGGAAGGGAAGGGAAGGGAAGGGAAGGGAAGGGAAGGGAAGGGAAGGGCTATGCAATGTCTGAAGATGACCAAAGGGGCTTGCATGCGAACAGCAAGGCACGCAGACTCCAGTTTCTCAGGTGTCAGTTCCACCCATACCTCACAGAAACTTTAGGCTGGGCTGACTTGTTCTTCCATAACTTGATTGAGGGAAGGATGTATGAAGTGGAGAGGGCATCCTGTGGCCTGAGTTATGACCCCTTGCAGCTAGATCCATGCCCCACCTCTGAGCTGCTGGAGGTGGGTGATTGGATGGACTTTGGGAAAAAGGCATTTCAGTTATCTTAAAGGAAGCAATTGTGTGCCCCCTAGAAGTTCATTATGGGTCCAACCATCCTGGCAACTTCTGCCTTGCCTCCAGCTTCCCTTTCTGGAAAACGTGCAGAGAAGGTGGTGGAATATCAGCTACAGAGTGACCTGGATGAAGCAGATTATCAGAATCTCCTTCAGTTAGGCTGCAAGCCTGGACATGAGATGGAAAGTGCACGGATTGCTTTGGTGGAATCAGGACCGGCATATGGGGAGTGCAACCTGTAGGGGACAAATAATCTTGTGCCCTTTCATGTATGATTCTGAAGTGCATATTAGGCGGAGCGGGCAAACTGAAACTGCCGGATGACCTGGGTGATGATTGCTGGAGATGACTGCTGGTGATTGAATGCTGGTGAGGCGATCTTCTGGTCTTTTGTCTCTTTTGAATAGTGTGTAGATGCTGTTTATCTCTATGTGTCTGCTAATTGCTGCCTTGTCCGAATACCAGGCTTCCAAGAATTCCCTTGCATATTTGGATTTGGCTTGGTCTAAAATGCTGACAGTTTCCCAGTTAAAACTGTAGTTGAGTCTGTCCATGCGTTGTGCAATTAAGGAATTTTCATCATGTCTTCTGACTGCAAATATGCAAGAGAATTCTTGGAAGCCTGGTATTCCAAAAGAGACAAAAGACCAGAAGATCGCCTCACCAGCATTCAATCGCCAGCAGTCATCACCCAGATAAGCAAAGGTCACCACCAGGCACACATCAAGCAGTCAACAGATGCTAATCAATGAACTACCAGAGGAGCAAAACAGACCCCCTACCCCCACCAGCACTGGCAACGCAGGCCACACCACAGCAGATAAGTAGAGAGCAAACCGCATCCCATTTTAGCACTGAAGATGTTACCTAGCCGGGTAATGAAACGTTTGCAAGAAAAGAACCAAGCTCAGAGAACCCCGAGGACTCCACGGTTCAACCCTGAGCTACACATATCCGCCTCCATTGCTACATGAAACTGCCTTTGAAGATCACCAAAAAACTGCAACTGAACAGCCCACCCACGAGCACATGTAAGCTGTTGCAACCATATAACACTGGTTTTGCAGACATTTCATTGGTTTCCAATAGGTTGTCAGGCAAAAATGTGGTTTTAGCGTATAAAGGCCTTTGTAACTTGACTCTCAGGTATCTTCAAGCCATCTCCTTCAAGTATAACTCTCCTGCCCCATGTGCTCGCCCCCCCCAGGGGAAACTTAAGGTCTCTTCTGCTAGAGAGTTTGGGGTGGGGGAGAAAATGTTTCTCTTGATCTCTTTCACTTTGGAACAGCCTCTCCCCAAAGGTGAGGTGCAAGGCTGTTAAAATGGGACTGTTAATCTGTAATGGTCAGCAACGGGTTTGGGGCCAGCAGACATCACTTAACGGATGTACTGTTAATTTATTTATTTTGCCTCCTTTCTATGATGATGAATTGCCAGGACAGTCTGGAGTATGGCAATATATGGAAACTGTGAACAGCCCGCCCAACCACCCCCACCCCACAGGGCTCCCTGCTTTACCTGCCGGCAAAATCCTTTCAGGGACCGGCATCCAGGAAAACGGGGGAAAGTCCTGGGTCGGATCCAGCGGCAGGTCGTCGACTGCCGCCTTCAGCCGGCTGGGGACCCGCATGAGCCGGCTGACGGCTTCGCTGAAGGCTGCCTCTCGGTTGGCCTTATCCAGCCGCGCAGAGCACGTGGCCCTCTCGTCGGTGCCCTGTAACGGGAGCGGCTGCCAAAAGGCTTTCCTTGCTGCGCAGCGATTCGGACGCTCAAGCGCGGGCGCGAGAGTTGTGGGGACAGGAGAGTTCATCTTGCGATTTTGCCCCCTCCCCCTGGAAAAGAGGTCCTGCGATGCCACTCAGACACCAGAAAGAGGACCTCTCCCTAACACAAGCCCCGAACACAAACGCTCCGCCGAGCAGCCGCCGGGCTCCAGGATGGGATTCTCGCCAGCCAGACCCGGCACAGCCTCCGTGTTAAACAGCCCTTCCCCCCACAAGAGGGGCCTGCCACAGGGCGAGCCGACCAGCGTCCAAACACCGGTCTAACTCTTGCGCGCGCACACACACACAATCTCTTTCTCCTGAGTGCGGGCGCGGTAGACAGGTCCGGTCACAGGCGTTCTTTAATGCTTTTGCACCACACCGAGGGGAGGCCGGGACGGGCGAGGAGGAGCAAAAGCGGCGGATCGCCCGCGCCCTGCCTGGCCTCGTCCCGCCCTGTCCCCTTCTCCTTCCTTGTGCCTAACTTCAGGGCCCACCTGCTGCCGCCGGTCCACCGCTTGCCGGTGATGTCGGTGGCCTCGACCCGCGCCGCGATTGGCCGGGCGTGGACCGCCCCCCGGTTGCTCCCCGCGCAGCGCTCGCGGCCGGCGTGCTTCCGCGGTCAGCTGACGCTGGCAGCCTGCGACCCCGACCGACGTCTGAGGGCTGCAGCTCGGCTCTCGCCTGCTGACGAGGAGGGCAGCCGCCGGCGGCTCCCACCCGCAGAGCCTGGCGCCCCTGTCCGCCCCAGCTCTCCGGCGTCTCCGCGAAACTTCCTCTGCGAGTGGGGCTTGGGGTCGCCCTGCCTGCCGCGCGAAGGCCTCCGGCGCAGGGACCCCTCTCCGGCCCGCTTCCCCGCTCCTGCAGGGAGCTTCAAGGACGGGGCAGCTGAAAGGGGCGTAGCTGCTGAGTCAGAGGCTCGCGTTGGACCGGCGCCCGATTCTGCTAGGCTGCGCTCTCACGAAGTCAGCACATCGTGCAAGTGCTCCTGAGGCAGAGTCTGGCCCCAGCAGCCCGCTGGTCCCCTTCACATCTGCATTATGGGAAGGGCTTTTCCAGCCCGATGTCCACCACAAGCTGGAAAATACAATCCTAATGCCCCCCCACCCCCCAGCATGGGACCTGCAGTCCATCACATTGGGCAGGGAGTACCAGGCTGGAGAAGGCTAATGTAAAGGAAGACTTTAGATACTGTAGAAATGCGGCAATATGACAAGTGGATCTGACCTATAAATATACCAGTGGCACAAAGCCTGTTCTGTGGGTTAAATCACCCCAGCGTCCACTCCCACAAAGCCCTTTGCCCATCCTCCCTGGGTGCAGGCTGGGCAGCTTCACATTTTGCCTTCAGATCCTTCTTCGGCGAGATGTTCTCCATCTGACCCTCCTCTGAGTTCAGTGGGAGCCTCAGCACAGAACCCCGATCCTCACCAGCAGCCTGAAGACAGTCAGAAGCCAACCCTCTCTGCTGATGAGAGAGCGCCCTTTGCCCGGAGACCTGTCTGCCTGCCCCATGCCCTCGTGGCCTTGAAAGGGAGCTCGGGGTGTTGATGCCATGATGGCAGCTCTTTCTCTTAAGAGTGGGCAAAATCTCACTGTGAGGCAGGCAGTGAAGGGAGAAGAAGAGTTACAATGCTTGGTTTTGATTTTGTTTTTTTACATTTTGCCACTGTGCACAGTGAATTCGTGGTTGGTTGATCAGCTTGCATCAGAATCATGACCTGGTTTTGACACAGTGCAAGAAACAATCTAGTACCCATGATAAATGAAGTTTCTTTCAGTTTAAACAAAATGTATAAATACAGTAAAGCAGCACACAGAGTGTCACACGAGGAGGGAACACCTGGCTATGCATTAGCACCATTGAGAAAGAAGTGAGTGTGTGTGTGTGTGTGTGTGTGTGTGTGTGTGTGTGTGCTTTGTCCAGGGAAGTGACCACCATCAAGCAGCTGCTCCTTCTGGCAGGGACAAGCTTTCCTGCCGACGCGCAGGTGGGCCTCTGCAACCTGGGCTGAGTGCCAGCCCCCGTGTCCCTCTCCAGGGGACCCCAGTGACGGAAGAGGGCTGCACGGAAAGCAGCCAAGGTTATGGGGGCGCAGAGCACTGAAGGCAAGGGAGGAGCAGGATGTTCCCCGATTCAGCAGGGAAAAGGCCCCAAAGAAGGTGCCCAAGGGAAAGGGCTCTACCGCTGGGGCAGAACATTCAGTGCAGGTGACCTGGAGGTCAGGCACGGATCCTGCCTGGGGAAGAAATGCTGCTGCAGGCAGAAGGGGTCCCCAGCAGAGATGTCCATCCAGAGTCTTCCCTGGCAGGGGGCTGCTCCCAGTGTCTACTTTCAGGCAGCCTCAAGGAGAGGAAGACACAGACTGGCCCAGTGGGATGAGCCTGGAGGCCCAGAAAATGTCCTGATGTATTTCCAGAAGGGAGAGGGGAGGGTGGGAGATAAAACCTCACAAGACAGCGAAGGGGAAAGAGCAGGACCTTGTGCCTTCCAGCAGGCAAGAGAGACAAAGAAGAGCCGATCCTTCTTCTCTGTCCTTCATCGGCACACGGAGATTACATGCACGGACACAGACACACACCCTTCCAGTACAACAGGTACATCAGAAAATGGCAATCATCAATGCATTGGCTTTGTGAACACAGCAACTCAGTCTTGCTTTGGGCTACTTCTCTTTGGAGAAGGAGGCTGCACACAAAGGCTTAATCCGCAGACAAAGAAAGCATTCAACGGGGGCAGCAAATGTGGAGGTGGGTTCCCCCCCTTTGGCTGAACAAAGCAGTGCTGGGTAGAAGGAGAAAGTGAGCCGAGCAGAAAAGAAGGGGTGATGTTTTCCCAGGCCAGACACACACCAAGAAGGAATATCTGCCCTCCTCCTCCCTACCATGCCAGAAACATCCCAGGTGGGCAGAAGGAGCAGTACAGCCCCCACCCCACCCTGTCTACCATCAGCGCTGGTTGCAGCCAAGTTCAAAGGGTGGAAATTAAGGGTGTTGAATGCCCTGTCCTAGACGCTGCGGCAGCCTTTCCTTGCAGCAGGATGGGGGTGCAGTAGGGCCCAGCCTCCTTCCTGTGGCACCACCCAAACAGCTGTTCAATGTGCTTCCCATAAAGCCCTCGGGGACCCCCGGGACACAGTTCAGCCTCGCTTCTCATGACTTCCCAGCAACCAGAATCATTCGAGCTGAGGGTCCTGCAACTTCCCAGCAGAAGGGGTGAAGGGTGTGCATGGCTGGCCACCTCTGGAGCACTTGGTGAGGATGGAGGGTAAGGCTTTTCTGTGATGGCATCACCTGGCCGAGAGTATCTGGGGGGCCGTTACTTCCTAGGGATGCGAAGGGGACTCATAATCTCCTCATATTTGGGTGGGGGGTCGCTGTAAGACAAGTTGGGCTCCTCTGCACTGCTGCTGCCACAACAGTCAGGCTGCCCCGTCACTTCTTCATACGAGGGGGGCGGAGTGGCACTACACAGTCTAGACAGGGGCGCAGCCATGTGGTCAGGGTCACCAAGTGTCCTGGCCAGCTGACTGGGCGACCCCTGCCCCCACTCACCATTGGCAGCCCCTCTGCCACTTAGGTCCCGCTGGCAGTGGGCTTCGTTCTGGCTGGGAGAAGCCTCCCGGTACACCATCACCCTGGGCAAGCTGCGAGCTGCTCGGCTGGCCAAGCACCTATTCTGGGGGTAGGAGGGCCGGTGGCGCGTGACCTTCTGTAGCTGGCAGCGCCAGATGATGAAGAGGCCAATGACAATAAGCAAAGCCACGCCTAGCAGGGGCACCACCACGTACATAGCGTCTGAGCGGTCTGTCCCATCTGAGGCATCTTTGACGGAGTAGGCGTAGCCCTTCCAGAACTCCATCTGTCAGGGGTGGGAAAAGCCAGTCATCAACAGTCCATCCTCCCATCTCAGCCCCCCAAGAGGGGTTAGCTCGAAGGTGGTGCAAGGATGTGGGGCCCTGCACCAGGAGCCAAGCAACCGCTCTGAGAGTTGGAGCATTTCATAAGGCAGCTGATGCCCACAGAGCAAGACCTCCCCCCCACCCCACATGCAATCACTCAGTCCCATCACTTGGAGTCAATGCCCGGAGAAACCACTAAGACAAGACTGTCCAGTATACTTATCCCTCTAACTTAAAATACACACTTTTTCCTTAGGCCTTAGCTGGCTAGCAAGCTCTTTGTTTTCCATTCCCCCAACTATTAGCTCATTCTGTTTTTCTCATGCAAAATTTTTCCTCTCACCCACCTGCCCACTCCTCACTCGTTTACACCATGCAAACAAGGGCTCTTATTTCTGTTTTGTGCAGTGAATAATGAGCCTTTTCATACACTACACGGAACAAATTTTATTGCTGCACACCAAACCAGCTCCTTAGCACCTGGAATTAATCTGCCAGTTCCCTCCTTAGTGGCTGAAGCCCTCACCCAGATGGATTCACCTCCACACCTTTGGAGTGAAGTGGGGAAACCTGGTGCAAAGAAGAATGCTAATTAAAGACCAGGGATCCCACCCTTGCTGCTCTCTGCCAGACCAAAAACTGCCAGACCCACCTACCGTCTTCTCCTTGTTTTCAAACACCTCCTTGACTTCCTCGTAGCTACAGACCTCTTCCACGCACTCGCGCTCAATGGTGCCCTGGCGGAATTCTTCCAGGAAGCCATTGGCCCGCGGGAAGCGCTTCAGGACGGAATGGGCCTTTTGGGCTGCGAGGAAGGCTGAAAGACAGGCACAGACACGGGCTATCCTCCAGTCCAGGAACTGGCAGAAAGGTCTGCCAGCATCCATGGCGCTGACCTCTCCAGCAGTTCCTGTTCTTCCTCACCCTTGCTGCTTCAGTGCAGGACAAGTTCAGGGAAAGAATGGGTAGGTCCCCTGGCTTCACATCCCCTCCCAGCAAACGTTTCCAGTGGCAGGAGAAGCAAGCCCCACTCATTTTCCTTAACCTGTGATGGGGCACTAGGCTAGTGTGGGCTGGGGCTTTAGCCACACTTCAAGTAGCCCAATTCACCTGACCACGTCATCAGCCACCTTGTTGATGAAGCATCCAGAGTCATGTCCACAGCAATAACTGTGTTGGGTGAAGAGGGAAAATGTTACCTTCAAGCTGGAACAGCTAAAGATAACTTCAGTCTGCCTCAGCGGTGGGCTGGGGATCGGACGGAGGCAACACCACAAAGATGTGGCACTTTAAAAGGCTACCTGGCATGCAGTTAGGAGAAGGCAAGGGTGAGCCACGGGCACGGGAGAGTACTCCTGCCAAAGTAACCTCAGATCAGGGCAGTTCCAGCAATGGCCAAAACACCCTTGGCTCCCCACTAGGCCTGGGCCAATCCAAGGGCGGCCTTCCGCCCTCTCCTAACCGCATTTTTAGCCCTGGATCTGTTAAGCCCCTTCGAGAAGGTGGAACAAACTCAGCCAGCCATAGTGTGGCCAAGGGTGGCAAATGCAGCCTACTTTACCTCTCTTGCCTTTGAGCCCCCCTCCCCCGGGATGGATGGAAAATACGCCTCCCCCCTTGGGCAGAGAATTCACTTACTTGCCATGTTAAGTCTTCACCCCATTAGTTAAGGGGCTCGGCCAACTGTTAGGAAGAGAGCAAACCAGTTAAAACCCCCCAGTGGGTTCTCTGGCTCTGCTTCCCCTCCTCCATGCCCGAGTGGCAAGGAAGGTTCTTGAAGCCCAGCTGCCCCGGCCAGCCCAGTGGCTGCCCTTCTTGTCTGAAGGAAGGCCAGACAACACGCCCACGAGGTAAGGATGATGGAAAAACATCTCCGGAAGCTGAGAGTCCATGTCGGCAGCGCAGATGCCAGGAACACCAACAGATTTGTGGGGAGGGGGGGACTGAAGGCAGACCCCTGCATGCATGAAGTTCTACGTCGGATGATGGAAGAGAAGCGGCATTCTCTCCCCCCCCCCCGCCCAGCATTGCACAATGCAGGGCTTCTGCGCAAGGAGGGGAGTGGCAATCCCATAGTCCAAATGTGATCTGCATCTCAGTTACAGATGTCGCAACCAGTGAGCCGAGCCCCCCCCCCCCCCCCACCATCTCTCAGGCATCCTCTCCTCGCAGCTTGGCTTGCAGGCTATCAAGGCTGCACGAGGAGTAAGCCCTTTGCCGCGAATGGAAGGGGCGACAGGAATGGCGGTATCAGCGGTGGTCTGGTCTGCCACTCGCGCGGGGGAGGGAGGAGTTTCTGCAGCCATTCCACACACCGCCGTCCCCCCCCCCCCCACCGCATTTCCCAGAGGGAGAAGCCTTCCTGGCGTGCACGATCCCCTACCTCTGCCGTCGGGGAGGAGGTTGCCATGGCAACAGCAAGCAGGCGTACGGGAGGCAGCGAGGGCAGGATGCTACTGTCGTCATGCGCGCCACCCCCAGGCATCGGGGGCACCCACGGGTCCAGGCCTGCCAGAGCGCGCCCGCTCGCCTGGCCCGCGGAATTCCTCGGATCCGCCTGGGATTCCTGCCTTCTGCCGGGCAAGTTGAGAGCGCCTTCGGGAGGACGGAGGCAGCCTCGCCGCCGGTGCTAGGAGCGAGAGATGCAGAGCTCAGGCAGCCACCGTGCCCCGTCCTCCATCAAACTCTCCTAGACGACCCCTACCCCCGCCCGAGGGCGCGTCCTTGCTCCGCGGCACCCTGCCCGGCCTCGGCTCGCTCGCCTGGCTCCTCGCGGTGGCTGTCCGACGGGTCCTGCAGAAGCTCGGCGGGGCAGCCGGCCGCCGCGGCCCGTCGGAGGAGCCGAGGGGCGGGGGCTGCCGCGCGCCCTGGCCAGCCACGCCCTCGAGGGCGGAGCTCGCACGGACCACTCCGCTCAAGACGGACCCTGGCCCCCCGCGGCATCTAGTCGCACGGTCCAGCCAGGGGGAACGGGCCGGCCGCCAATCCATTCTCCAAACGGGAAAGAAAATGGGTGGGCCAAAGGGTGCCTTTACTTGTCGCGTGGGCTTCTGGGAAATGTGGTCCAGGGGAGGCAGGAGTCGCGCCGGTGGCCAGCGTGGGGCTGAACGCGAGAGGGAAATTCTGCGCCCCGATCCCCGGGGATTTCCCTCTTTCGGGACGAGGGCTTCGGCGCAGGGTGGCTTCCCCCAGGACGCCGCCGGGGGGAGACGCGCTGGTGGAGGGTGGGTGCGTGTCCCCGGCTTATTCGGCTCAGGCTGTTCAGTCCGGAGCGAGCCTTCTCCGGCGAGGAGCGCTCCCGCGCAAAGGAGGCAGACGCGCCGGCCCTCGGTGCCGCGACTTCCCGCCGCCTTCCCGCGCGGCTCCCGGGCGGCAGTCCATCTTGGCCAATAAAGCGAAGGAAGATGAGGGGCGGGCCATTTTGCTGCGCAAAGCCCCCCAGTCAGTAAAAAGAGGCGCCTTCGGGCAAAGCTGGGGAGTAAGGACGGGTTCCCGTTGGACAACCAGCCCGTCCCTCTTGGCGGGGGACCTCGGGGGCGAGCTGCCCAGGAGCCGTTCTCTCCGCAGGGCTCTCCTGCATGGGCCCCACGGGGTTGTCTAGGTGGCGGACTGGGCAGCCCTGGGGCCCCTTCGTGCTCTTACCAGCCTGGGGCCAAACCACGGTCTACCGAACGAATGACACCGCCGGGCAAAGGCTGTCCGAGGCCAGGAGAGGGGGCAGCCGTGTCCCGCCCCTCAGCAGGGCCCCTTGGTAGGAGGAGGAGGAGCAGAGGTCCCGCCAGGGGCCCTGGGAGCGTTGAGGGACCAGCCTTGGCAAGAGGCGCCCCAAGGGCAGTCTTTGCGACGCGCCTGAGCGGGTGCCAGGACGGCGCCGGCTCCTTGCTTGTCCTGCAGTGCAACCCTCCCCGGTCACATTCCTGGGGAGGCGAGTTGGATGGTGCCTCCTCCCCGCGCAGGGGGAACCCGGCCCGGCCCAAAAGCAGGAAGAGAAGCCCGCAGACGGCGCGGCCTGTCCGTCGAAACCTTGGCCGCTCCTCCAGCCTCTCGCCTGCTTTACTGCTGCTGACAGTCGAGGAATTGTCTCGGTCGCACACCGAACTGGCCTTGGACTCGCGGCGTTCCGCTAGTCTGGGGTCGCTGCGGCGGCTGCAGTTTCCTTGCCAGCAAAATGCCTCCTCCTTTTCGCCCTTAGCTTTCTGGCGGCCATCGTCACCAGCTGAGCCCACGACCCGCCACCCACGCGTAGGGGAGCCAGGCGAAAACGGCTTCCGACGACGCGCGCGGGCAGTCCGCGAGTGAAACGGGTGAGAGCCCCAGCCCGTGCGCGATGCCTCAAAGCCCGTTTTCGTTTCCAATGCTGCGGTTATATTGCCCCGAGTTACTCTCCGGCATATCATGGAGCCCGCCCCAAACAGTCCCTGTTGGGCGAGCACCAGTGGCATTGCCCAGAGGAAGCGCCCAGGCAGGGCAGCCACTTACCCCCCCTCCACTCGCCCCTCCCCCGCCCAGCTGTTAGGACTGTGCCTGGCTTGCCTTCCAAGACTGCCAGAGGCCCGGGGGAGGCAGGAGCACCACCTCCCTCCCCGCAACAGCCACTTCCACCGGGAAAGGAAAAGCTGCTTCCGTGGACCCACAAAACAAGCTGGGAGCTGCCGGAAATATTTTGCTTTTGCACCAAAAATAGAGATTAAATGGAGACATCTCTGAGTGCAATTGCCCCCCCCCCCACAACCCTGCTGCCAATCAGTGCAGACAGAACTGCAGTGGGAGGGTAGCATGGAAGCCAAACCCCATTTCCAGCAGGTTGGGTGATTGGCAAGGAAAATCCCTTTTTTCATAGGAGGAGGAGGAGGAGGCAAGGGATTTGTGAAGCTGGCAAAGCTCCCCCATTCTTGCTCTTCTCCAGCTGAACTCAGGCCTGGCTGACCTGAAGCAGCTCAGCACTGCCTTGCGAGGAGGAGGAGGATCCACCAGCGTGAAGAGGAAAAATGCCACAGCTGAGCAGGTTAATCAAGAACACCCTCTATTTCTCCCCACCCAGGGGCTGCCAGTGGTAGTTCCCTCCCCCCCCCCCCACACTCTATAAAGTGTGAGCAAGTACAAGCGTGGCTCCTCACTTCTTTTTTGTCATTTTTTAATGTATTTTTATTACAAATAAAAAATATTTTTATCACTTTTCTTTTTATGAAAGATGTTTTTTTAAAAAAAGATATTTTTATTTTTCTGCACAAGTGTCCAAAATACATAGTGAGGCCATGAATAAAAAATGAAATAGAAAACTCAAAGGCAGGGCTATTCCATTCACCAGAAATCCCTCTGCAGTGGCTGAGTGTCACATTCACATCGAAGTGGGACAGCGCTCGCTATATGCTTCTTCCTCTGAGAAATGAGCAGTTGCTTCTCATCAAGCAGTCTTTCAGAATTTTTTCTTAAACCAGTGATTGTTAAAAGAAATAGATGTTCCTCCCTTTGTCCTATTTATCATAACTGATAGTTCTTTTACGTTTCAGGACGTAATTTCTACAGATAAGGGGGTGGACAAAGGGCACTTGGCATTTTTTTCAGAAGCTAATAATTAATCCAGGATGGTTTCCTTTCAAGCTCCCTATCTTCTAGACGTTTTCTCCAACCTACAGTTGGCCAGCACTGTGGGGCCTGGGAAGGGCACAGAGAACAAGACGCCAACGGGCAATAGCAGAGAGCAAGCATGGTATCAATGGGACTCCAGCTGGTAGGCTACGTTTTGGGGCTGTTGGGCTCGCTGGGTGCCCTGATAGCCACACTGCTGCCCAGCTGGAGAACCAGCTCCTACATCGGCTCCAGCATCGTCACGGCTGTTGGGTTCTCCAAAGGACTCTGGATGGAGTGTGCAACCTACAGCACAGGCATCACACAGTGTGACATCTACAACTCTCTGCTTGGTTTGCCCACTGACCTCCAGGTAGCCCAAGCCCTGATGACCACATCTGTTGCTGTATCTTTGCTGGGCTCCATTGTCTCTGCTGCAGGGATGAAGTGCACTGTGTTCTCTCAGGGCTCACCAGCAAAGGACAAAGTGGCTGTTATGGGAGGAGTAGCTTTTGTCCTGGGGGGGCTGCTCAGTTTCATCCCCATTGTGTGGAACATCCATGTGATCCTCCGTGACTTCTACAATCCTGTGGTGCCCGACAGCATGAAATATGAGATTGGGGAGGCCTTGTACCTGGGCATCCTGTCCTCCATAGTCTCTTTCGCTGGGGGAGCCATCCTCTGTGCCTCCTGCCCACCTCGGGACTCGCAAGCAACCTGCTACAGCCCTTACCATTCTCAGACCATGGCAGACAGGAGCTCCCCACCACCTATCGCGTCTCCAAAGACCAGCGCATATAACCAGACTGGCTATGTGTAGCAGCGGCTGGCCATTCACGAGCACCTGTGCAGTGCCCTCTGGCTCACCTGGACACACTGAACAGGTAAGCAGAGAGACAGATGGGCTTATTCTTTCCACAACCCTTCTTCTATCCTCAGCACTCCAGTCCTGTCCCTTCCTGATCCAGCTTGGTACTACCAGAGTGTTACTTGTCAACTGTCTGATGGCTGCAGCTTCTTCAAGGCTCTTGGGGCTGTATTTGCTGTGAAGACCTTCTCCCACTAAAAGACCAAGCAAAATGCCTGATGTCTGCACAGCAACAGAAATCAATTTGGAGCAGTCACAGGTGCCCACCAGGTCTCAGATCCTGCTGTTCTCTCTCCCCCACTCCATAGGACTCGAATGTTCTGGCACAATAGCCCCAGAAGGGGAAACTGGACTTAAGGATATGGGGCTGGGGGAGAGAAAGGACATGGCTCTGTGCTGTGGTAAAATAGGCACCATTTCTGGGAGAAACCTGCAAGTCCTTGATAAGGGAGTGAAACAAACTGAGCTGCTGGAGCCTAGGACAAGAGGGCTGATGGCAGAACAGAACCAAGAATGCCTGGGCATATCCTAGGGCAATTTAAGTTGGATGCCTCCTCTGAGAGAAGATCTCCCTGCCCTGCCTTCTCCTGCCAGAGGCACATTTCCAACAGGATGGCAAGGTGCCCACCGCAAGAGTCCTTGTTTTGGTCTCATGGTGTCTGTTTCAGCTTCTGGCTTTGAAGAGGCCAATATGTGCCTGTTCTCTGTGGGTGGGTACATGCTGGCCTTGGCAGATCAAAGGACTCCACAGCAAACATCTGCTACGCCTGCTCTGGGATCAAAGTGTTGCTCCATCTGCCCACTCATCCCGAGTACTCATAGCTCTGCTCTTTGGTCTTCATAGGGGCTGAGTAGTTTCACTGACTCCTAAGGGCAAAGGAAGGAGATAGAACATAGGGGCTTAACTGTGTCTGGGCCACTGAGAAAGAAGAACCTCCGGCAGAGAGGCCAGTTCCTTCTAAAGTGGGTGCCAAGGAAACAAGATGATTGGGATGCTTCTGGCCCTTCCCAAGGAATTGTTTTGGGGCCAGCAAAACGTGCCCAGGGCTGACCAGCTGTCCTACCGCAGTTCTTACTCAGTCAACAATTTGTTGGCACCAGAGTTTGTTTCCCTGATGGTCTATTAGGAATGCTCCAGAATATGGATTTCCAAAGTGGATGTGAAGTTGTTCAGTGTGATCTTTCAGTGTGAAATTATCCTCCTAAACATACATCTATTCTCAGAAGAAGAGCTAATGCTTTGGGGAGGAAAACTGGTGGGGCTGGATGGGCTGATGGGAGGGAAGGCAGTATGTGAAGGTGAGCTGGCAAGTGGGCGCAAGGGAAGATTAATAGACATCTAGAGGGAGGCATGGAGAAACCTAAAAAGCCCTACTGAAATATTCGGGAATCCTCGTTCTGGCAAATGTTTTGCTTAAAGGAAAAGGGGAGATGTAGCAAAGCTGTGAGGATTCCCAGAAACTAGCAGGTAATAAGGAAATGAAGCTTCCTGAGGGTGTGGCTGAGGGTATGGAAGTGGTCATACGAACACAAGTGAGAAAGGAACTAACAGCTCCACTCAGGAAGAGCTCAAAGTATGCAGAAATCAAGGTCCAACGAATTCCTTCGTGTCTGAAGAATGGACAGCCATCCAAGAGAGGGTTGGTTAAAGAGCCTGGGAGACAAACAGCAGGGGGCTGGGGGGCGTTGGGAATGATGTACTAACCAGGCCGTTTCTTGCTGCAACAGCCCAGGAGCTCTTTGGTCCAGCCTAAATGTGTTGGTCTTGAAGGTTCCAGACTGGGCCATTCCCAGGTTGCAGGGCCAGCACGTAGCCACCTCTCCTTGCAAGGCTTCAGGGCAGCCATCTAGAAAATTTCACAAGCACTCATGGATGTGGCCAACATGGAGAAGCACATGGGTGTTCCTGAACGGTGATGTCACGATGGAAATTTGGAGCCAAGAGACATTCTGCACAAAGGAAAATCTTCATGCCTTTTTCCATGAATTGAGGGGTGGGTGGATGTATAAGCTCTGTATAACAGTTGTAAGCCATGACGGATTAACTTCCAATTAAAAAAAATACAGCAGTGTCCTTTTTGCTTTCTCCGTCATGCCAGCAATGGAGAAAGGCTCAGCATTCTTGGGCAAAGGAGCAAGCTAAGCTGTAGGTGATGCCTCCTTCTCTGTGGCTGGACTGACACCCTTGGTCTAGCTCCCCTTTGACTGAGGCAAGAGGCTGGGTTTGTGGAAGCAGTTTCACCTGCCTTGTTCTGACCCAGGATCAGGAGTGTGGGACCACGGCTTTGTATGGCTTACAAAGGCAAAGCTTGGAGGACAGTTTTGAAAAAAAAACCTTTAGATTAATGCAATGCAGCAATGCCACCATTAACCTTTGCCAACCATTAAAGCTATTTCCCTGATAATAACTGACGAAGGCATTCTTCCCATTTCCCCACCCTGCAGGGGGAAATGGCTCCCCAATTTTAAGGAACTTTTGACCTTCTCTCTCTCTCCACCCCCTCACCAGACTGACTGCTTCTTGGAACAACTCACTACATGGTAACATTAAGGAAATCCCAGGTGGGCAGAGGGCTGCCTGGGCGGAGTCACACCCAGCAGATTCTGTGAGAGGTGGGATAGATCAAAGTGGCCTTCCGACACCTTGGCTCTCCCTTTAATACCTTTCCTGCTGAGCAGTCCTGGTCAGGGGGCCTGTAACTTTTTCCCTACTGCTGCCATGTGGGGGACCTCTCATGATTCTGCAGAACACAGGCCAACGTGCTTCTGCTCAGCTCCCTTCCATGTAAGGGGAGAGCTGTCAGAACAAGAGCACATCTGTGCCAACTGAGAAAGAGAAGCCACCTGCTAAGAAGCCTCAACGCATCGGCCTCTGCTGGTTTCCTCCTGCAGCCAGGCAAGAACTCGCTACAGGGACTCTAACAGGTGGATTCAGCCGTAAACCTCTGCTCCCCAGACCAAGAGGAGCCCGTTTCTCAACAGTCCTCCCATGGGGGGAGGAGGGATGTGGAAAGACTCATGTTGGCTGCCTTTCACCACCCTCGCTTTCTCTCCTCCCTTTCTACCTCAAAGGAGCATGCAGATGAACAGCCCAGGGGTCCCTCCATCAGAGCAGGCTGCCTGCCCCCTTGCCGCAGAGGAAAACGAACCAGCTGAGTGGGGAAAAGCAAGGGGTGGAAGCGCCCACCGCCTCTGGCTTTAATCAGATTTGTTGCTAAGCTCCCCTCGGTAACCTTTGCCCGGGATGGTAGAGGAGGAGCAACCATGGGCAGCTTTCAGCAGCTCAAGTTTCTTCTGCCAGGAATAGATTCTGGCCTGGGGGAATGATTTCTGAAAGGAGCCCAAAGCTGTAGGCCTGAGAAAAGGAACCAGCAGGCCAGCCTCCTTCCTCTAGCCCTGCTGTGGCCGGTGGGAGAAGAGATCCTGGGCCTCCCTGCCAGCTCTACCCCCGCCTCCAATAGCACTCCTTCATCCAGGCTGGCAGGGTAACGGCCAGCTCTTTTAGAGATACCCAGGCTGCAAAGGATAAATAGAGCCCCTATACTTCTGCTGTCTACCCCAGACTGGGGGGGAAGCAGAACTCCAGCCACTAACTGGAAGCTCTGCTTCCTGGAAGGCCTTGGGCTCTCCCCCCCCGCCAAGGATCACTATTTCTGCAGCGCTGAGGGCCAAGAACCCATTTTGCATGCTGAAGGCCTGGCCAATTGTCAACAGCCCAGCCTGAAACAAAGCAGGCGTTTTTAACTCCCAGCTAGCGCTAGCTGCTTTACAGATGAATCCATCTGATGACTCTTCAGCTGCTCAAAACAGACTGAGGAAAGGGATTCATCCCAGCCCCTAGAAGAGAAATACCGCCTCAGCGAATGCTGAGCAAGCCCCACCATCCCCTAGGAATGCTTGCTCATACTCTGACTGAACCGGGTGCCCCAGAATGCCTTGATGGTCTGGTGGAAAAGAAGGAGAGAGTCCAGAGGAATCATTAACATTCACAAATTTTATGTGAACCGATCAAGAAAAGGGCAACACAGCCTCTCGCTCAATGCTGCCTTAACAAACCCTGGTTCGCTGTAATGGAAGAGTCAGTGGGGGGAGAGACAACGAGACCCTTCATTTTCAAAAAATACGTTACTGCGTTGCACAACCATCATCCCAAAAAAAGCAACTGCCGCAGCTTGACGAGACAGCCTTTCCTTCCCCACTCCTTGCGCGCAGTTGGCTCCCTTCTGAACGCAGAAGCGACAGGGCTGTGCGCTTGCCCGGTGGCGAGGGGTCCCTCCAGGATTCACTCCGCGCCTTCTGCAGGACGAGGCCTCTGAGGGGCCCCGTCAATCAGTAGTTCACCTGAGTGGCTGCCCGTTTCCTCAAGCGCAGAGCTGGGCCCGGGGCCTGGGGCCTGGGCGGAGTGCAGGGCTGGGGCCGGCGTCCTGCTCCGCCCAAACTCAAGGATGAGCGGCTTCCCCAGCAGGCGGAACCCATTGAGCAGCTCCAAGGCTTTCTGGGCCTGCAGCGTGCCTGCAAGTGAGCCCCAGCAGAGTCAGCTCGGGAAAAGGTTGAGGAGATGCCCCCCCCCCGGCCCAGCCCCTGCACTTGGCCTCCCGCGGAGGCATTTGGGGAGGCCAACAACTTACTGGGAAAGGTGAGGAAGGCCTGGCCCCTCATGCGCCCACTCAGCAGGCGGAAATGAAGCGGGGGGCCGCCCTTCTCTTGGAAGCGCGAGAACAAGGGCAGCAGGTCCTTCACGGTAGTGTGGCGGCTCAGATTTTTCAAGTACAGCACCTAACCCCGCACAGGAGAAACAGCAGCCTGGGTGTCTGGCCGTGGCCCCTGCCATCGCCCCAACACAAGGGCTGCTTGCAGCACCAGCCTGCTAACGGGAGGGGGACAAGATAGCCTCCAGGGAAGCCCCTATGCAGGCTGACAGCCACTGCATTCTTCTGCCCCTGCAGGTTCCCCCAAGCCTTGCCGGACACACAGCCACGTCATCCTGGACAACTGAGGGTGGAGAAGAGGTGCACTGGATCTCACCACCACTTTGCCTGGTCAGCGGCCAGCCTCCAAGCCAAGCACCACGAGACGATAGGCAGGGCGGCTGGAAGCTCCCAAGGAACAGCAAAGGCGGCCCGGCCCAGCCCAGCCCAGCAAACGGGGGCTACCTTGCTTGGTTCCCCTGGGTTGTAAGAGGAAAATCTAGGAATCCTGCGGATTTCTTCCTCGGAAAGGCGACCCCGGAGAATCTCCTCCTCTGGTACGCACGCTACGGGCTCTGTCACCACGGTAGGCCCCGAAGCGCTCAGAGCTGCTGCAGGGCTAACAAGGGGCGCAGAGCAAGACGACTCAGGCGCCTCCTGGGGAGGCTGCAGCGGCTCCGGCAGCCTCTGGTTCGGAGGCGCTTCGCTCAGGAGCTCCTGGTACACCGCGTCCAGCTGTGCCGCCGGGCCCACCTGGGCTGCAACGCTCGCCCGAGCCTCGTCTGAACCGCAAGGAAAGGCAGAGTCGGCTCGGAGCAGGGGCGCGAACCCCACGCGCCCCAGGGCAGCCGCCGGCCCCGCCGGCCCGTACCTCGGCGGTACAACCTCCGCAGGAAGGAGTGCCGGTCCGTCCCCTGGAAGAGCGCGTTCTCGATCTCCATCTCGCGCCGGCTGAGCGGCTTGCTGCCCGCAAAGTGCTGCGGCAGGGAGAGGATGCGCTGGCGCTCCGCGATCTTCTCCCGGATGGCCCGGATCCTGTCCCGCGTGGCGTCGGGCGCCGCTCCCAGGCCCGCGTCCTAGAGAGGGCGAGCGGGCGAGCGAGCGGGTGGGCGGGCTGGCGCAGGGGCACGGCAGGGCCTGCCCCTCGCCTCCGGGCGGGGCGGGCAGGCGGCCGCCTTCCGCGGCGCCCCTCTGCTTCTCGGGGGCAGGCGGCCCGCGGAAAGGCAGGCGAGGGGCGGGGGCGGCCCTGCCGTGCTGCTGCTGGCGGCGCGGCGCGGCGGGGCGGGGATGAGGGGCGGGCGGCGGCCCGAGCGCGCCCGGGGAGGCTGCCGGCCGAGCCGCGCTCTCGAGCGCCCTACCTTCGGGGCCCGGCTCGTCCAGAGGCGGATCTCGGCGTCGGAGAGGCCCAGCTCGCGGAGAGAGGCCGCTTCCCCGCTGCGCTCCTGCAGGGCCTGGAACTCGGGCAAGGTGCGGGCCCCGGCAGCTTCCTCCCCGAAGGGCCGGTACACGGCCGCCGGCGCGAAGCGGTGGCGCTTGGCCGCGCACCTGCGGAGGACGCCGCTTACCCTGGGCCGGGCCGGAGAGCCGCCCGCCCGCCCCGCCGGGCACCCGAGGCCCCATCCGCCCCGAGGGCGGGGGGCCCGGCCCGGCCCGGCGGCCACTCACTGCTCGCGCGACGCCGACGTGTCCAGCTGCCGGCGCAGCAGCAGCCTCAGCTGCCTCTCGCCCTCCGTCTCCAGCTCCTCCGCCGCCGCCGCCGCCGCCGGCTCCCCGCCGCCCCTGCGGAGGAGGCGAAGTCAGGCGAGGCCCGGCCAGCCCGGCGGGTCCCCGGGCCGGGCCTCCGCGCCTCCCCCCGAGCTCACCTCCTCATCGCGGCGGCCTCGCGGTCGCGGCGTGCCGCGGGGGCTGCCGGGACCTCCCCTATTGGCCGGGCGCGCGCCCCGGAGCCCGCCCCCAACTCCACGCGCCGCGAGGCCCCCTGGCGGTCCGCCGGCGCAGGCGCAGCAGAGGAGACACAGCTGGCAGAAAACGCTTTATTGGAGGGTACAAAAAGAAGCGCGGGCGAGGGGCGTGCAGGGGCAGCCCGTTCAGTCGAAGGTGATGCGGAAGCTGCGCTCCTGGTCCTTACGCCGGCTCTCGCAGACCTTCGTCATCTCCTCCACTTTCCTCTGCAGCAGTGCTGTAGACAGAGGGAGAATGGCAGCTGGCGGGGGGCGGTACAGCCGCCCTACAGGGGCAAGCTCGCTCTGATGGCCTCAGAGGCGGAAAAGAGGGAATCGACTGAAAACGCCCTTCCCCCGTGAGCCCTGGAGCAGCCCTGGCAGAACAACGGGCAGCTTGAGAGACGAGGGATTGAGACCAGAAAGGCACACCTGCCAAATTAAACTGAAGCGGGAGGGGAAGGGTTTAATTCTGGACTCAAACACCTCCAGGGCCGCGATGCTGCGCCTGGCTATCAAAAAGGGACTGCCACTCTGTAGGGATTCAGCACCAAGTACCTGAGTTCTGATCGATCCACTGCAAAGAGTCCATGTGTGCGTTCAGAATTTTGCAGATCTGCTGAAGCTGGGAGAGGGAAGAAAACTTAAGTTCTAGTGGTGAAATGGCTCGGCTGCCTCTGTGCAAACCCGGGAAACAGGAGGCCCTTCGTCCCCGCTTAGGTGAGGTTCCTCAGCAAGGGGGCTTTCCCGGAACTCTGAAAGACTCACAAGCCTGGAATCGCCTCCCTCCCTTCTCTAGGCAGCCGTGGCCAGATGAAGCACCAGCTCTAGCGGACGCACGACTCAAAGGGCGAACCGAAGTGCCTTGGCAGAAGGGGAGGAAAACCAAGGCAGGGCCCTGCCCTCAGCCCCCGCCAGACGCCAATGCCCAGCGCCAATACTCACTGGGTCACTATTGTCTGCAGGGCCCCCAGAGGTATTCAGGTGCTCAATGATGTCTTTCAGATCTTGGGCCATGCGCTTCAGCTGGGCATCGATGTTCTCTGCCAGCTTATATCTGCAGCACAGGATGCAAGAGCAGGTTGGGGAGGACTGTTACCCTGGGCCCTGAAAGGACACATGGAGGCCAAGAGCTGGGTAGCTGTCACTGTCACCCACAGAACGGCGGGGGGGGGGGTTGAGGGGTAGAGAGAAGAGACCCAGCTGGACCTTCCAGCCAAGAGGGATCATGTCACCCAATGCCTTTGGCCACAGGAAGCATGGTAGCTGCCAACCTAAGCTCGGTACCCTCCCTTAAACAGATGCGCACATGAACACCCCCTTCTCTGCAGCCTCAAACATTCCCACCACTGTTCAGAATCTGCAGTGCTGGGCTCCAAGGAGACCCCACGAGGGCTCTCTTAAGAACAGCATGATGCCAGCCAAGCAGATCCTCCAGAAGAGGCAAGACGGCCCACCCTTGGCCCGAACTACACACGTCTTCTCTCGCTCCTCATCCGCGTGCTGCAAGTAGATTGTCCCACTCTGCTCCTTCACAGATTCCTCCAGCGGGATCAGCAAGTCTTCCAGCTCCTTTTGCTGAGACAAAATGAAGTCCAGCTCTTGGTCCAGCCTATGAAGGAAGGAAGGAAGGAAGGAAGGGAGCAGCGTACTAAAGAACCTGAGAACAGCAGTCACAGCAGAGCAGAAGAGGCACCCAGTGCTCCATCGCCTGTTGCGCCAAAGACGAACAGAGGAATGAAGGCAGATCAGAATTCCCAGCAAGGGCGCCGTTAACAAGTGTGTGCACGCGCCCACACCCACAGAGGTAGCACCCTGACTCAGGGTTCTGAAACCCCGAAGGAATTTGCAAGCCAGAAGTAGGGCCCTTGCTGCTGTTTGATGCCATGGGCAGGCAACAGAGAACCCTTGCTTCTCCCCTACCCACAGGACTTGCTGGGGTCAGGCACAGCTAGCCTCTTTAAGAGGTTGGAAATCTTGCCCGCTTCACAGGGGGCTG
Organism: Liasis olivaceus; assembly: GCA_030867105.1. Classification (NCBI taxonomy): domain Eukaryota; kingdom Metazoa; phylum Chordata; class Lepidosauria; order Squamata; family Pythonidae; genus Liasis; species Liasis olivaceus. The sequence goes on along the minus strand of CM061361.1, from coordinate 25,336,454 downwards.
ACAAAAGAGACCTTCACGGGGCCCAAAACACTGCTGCTCCACCTCTTTCAGGCGGCATCGCTCCCCTTTCTCCTAAAGGGCACCTGAGAACAGAGGCTGGTCGCAGGGCAGAGGAATGGAGACAAAGCAGCAGCCGTAACCCAAGCCCATTCTAATCCCTTTTAGGCCTTTTCTTTGTGTCCACCCCAACCCTTACCTCTTTTGATCCAGCTTCACCTTCTCTACTTCTCTGTGTAACGTTGTGATCTGTGAGGGAGAGAGGTGGCTTGCTGGGCCAAAGCCATACTCAGAGTTCAACTGAAAAGCTGCACGCTTCGTTTCCAAAGGTGCAGCATCCACCCTTCTGAACACCGTAGCCCAGCAGTCCCATACCTTCTCCCCGTTTTCAATCAATGTCCTGTCCCAGGCATTGACCTGGGTGGCTTGCTGAAGGAAGTGCTTCTCCTGGTCCTCCAGCTCCAGGCTCCATTTGTTAATCAGGCTCTCCAGCTGGGCATAAGTCATCACAGGGGGAGCCCTAGGCAGAAGAGGGGAGAAGGGAGCCCAGCCCGCCGTCACGCTGTCTGCAGAACAAAAGCACTAGGGGACAACGGGGGCCTGGTACTCCCCACCTGCTATCTCCACACAGCACCTTCAAATGCCATTACAAGCAAGAGCTCCCTCCGCCCGCCCAGAGCTTACATGACAGTTGTGGTGGTTGCAGTGGAGGTGGAAACTGCGGCACTCGTTGTGGCAAGGGGCTTCAGGTTCAAGGAGAATCCTGCGCTGGGCATGGAAGCAGCCCCTGGAGAGAAAGTCACCGGGCATCAGACTGTGGCAGGCACCAGCGGGCAGGTGGGCACTGCTCCTGAAGTGGGAGCCCAGCTGTGACAAACAGCAGGTGGGCCTCCAGGGGCAACGCAAAAGTCAATTCCTGCCACCAAGCCTAAAAGCCACTGCGGACCAGGATATCTGAAGGACGGTTCCCCATACCTGATTCTGCTTGGCGTGGGCCCCTAACCCAGGAACTCTGTACTCTGTGCCTCAGAAGCGCCGGACAGAACAGGAGGGAAGGCTCTGCTCGGCAACCTCTGGATTCGGCACCTGCCTTTCATTTTGGGGCAAGGTGCTGTGGCTGTATTTGCACCACATTTGCAGCAGCAGCTCTTTTCTCCTATTTTCACATCGGATGATTTCATAGTCTTGGTTTGGTGCATGAAACAGGTTTCCCTACTTCATTTGTAAACTGACTTCATGGTTTACTTTAGAAAAGAAAGCTGTGGATATAGGCGTGGCTGCCCGCAGAGGAGGACAAACCTCTTTAAAGAGCCTCTGAGCACAAAAGGCCATATCTTTCCCTTATCCCATTTCTCCCTGTGATCCTCACCAGCTGTTGGGGGGGCAGCTGTTGCTGCTGTCGTGACTCCAGGCATTTTTGAGCCAAATCCCAATGTCCCAATGGGGGCTGCCCCTGCTGAAGAGGTACTCACTGCAGGAGAAAGTGACAAATCTTCCTAAGCGACTGAGGGTTTCAAAAAGAGCTGAATCACAGATCAAAAAATGCTACAATCATTTGTGTCAGACAAAGACAGGCCAAGTATACAAAGTCCTGGCCAGAAGGGAGGTCAAATGACCCAAACCCACACCTCTAACTAGCCTGCACTCTCAGTCGAGAGGAGGCCGTAAAGGGACCCACTCCGGCTGCCCGTGCCTCCGCTAAAAACTTACGTGAAAGGCTAGTGGCAGTGCAGGCAGCTGGAGCTGAGGAGCCCACTACGGATGCAAACAGCGTGGGCCCTGACAGGCCCAGGAGGGAAGTTGAAGTCGTTGTGGCAGGTGCCACAGAAGTGGCAGTTGTACCTGTGGATGGGTAACAGGCAGCAGACACGTGCTGAGGTTTCAGCGCTCCCTGGGTGAGAATGAGCTGAACCTCTTCTAGACATGCAGTTTTCTGCGTATCTTAAGGCCAAACACCTTTCATTCCATCTCTCTCTCTAGAAACTATGCACAAAAAGAGTACAATAACCAAACACAAGCAGTGAAATTCTTGCAGCACCTCCTCTTCAGCTGTTACAAGGGAATCTAACACTGCTGTTAAACTACTTCAGTGCTACCACGCAAAATTCCAAATGAATCCTTTGATATGGGACACAAGAAAAAAATGAGGCTTATAAAAGAGCTGTTGCAACTGAGAAATTAAATAAAAATTATTGTAAACGTGCACATAAGAAAAAAATCATTTTTCAGGAAAAAAATTGTCAAAAAAATTATTCCAGAAAAAGATAACAGGAAATGAAAGTGCTGCTCTGTGCTGTCCTGGTCAGACCACACCTGGAATACAGTGTCCAGTTCAGGTCACCAAAATGCAAGAAAGACGCTGAGGAACTGTAAAGAGTTAGAGAGAAGAGCAACAAGGACAGCGAGGGGGTGGAGGCTGGATGCTACCAAGAGTGGTTGAAAGAACCGGGGAGGTTTAGCCTAGAGAAGAGAAGGCAAAGGGGAGAATCGTGGCAGCGGCCTTCCAATACTCGGAGGGCTGCCACAGGGTGGAGGGCGTGGCTTGATTCTCCAGAGGGTAAGGAGAGTGCTCCATCTGTGGAAGTTTTTAAGAAAAGACAGGGCAGCCCTTGGCCTGGGAGGGTGTGAGGATTCCTGCCCTGGGCAGGGGCTTGGACTAGAAACCCTCCTATGTCCCTTCCGATTCTGCGAAGCAGAAAAAACAGAAAGGGGCCACCGCAGGGAAGGTCAGGGAAAGAGCAGGGGATGTTGAAAGTGTTAAGTGAAAGGTTAATTGATAGGAAACAGTGTCTAGCCCGGACATTCTGAAAAAGCTATTGTGAACAGCGGCAACAGAGGAGCCAGCAAGACGGGCAGAAGCTCCAGCGCAGAGGGCGAGCGTCGCCTCTTCGCTACCCAAGCACAGTAACGCACCTCCGGGTTTAGTGCCAAAGGACAAGGCAGGTCCCTGGCTCGGCGCCCCCGTGGCGGTAGAAGTGACAGCTGCTGGAGCCAGTAGTCCGAAGCCCGAACCTGAAACAAGAATCGAAGACGGGAAGCCGTGGGGCCTACAGGCTCGTCTTTTTCCTCCTGAGGCCGAGGGACCCCTCGAGGAAGCCCAGCCGGCCCGGCCCGGCCCGTCGACCCCCCACAGGCTGCCAGCCACCTCCCTTTTCTCCGGCGGCCCGGCAGGCAAACAGAATCGCCGGCACGCGCGCAACGCGACCCCGGACCGGCCACCCCACGGCTCGGCCCGCCTCGCTCCCTCACCAGCGGACGGCGCCCCGAGGCTGAAAGCCGTAGATGCCTGCGACGCGGCCGCCGTGGTCGCAGCGGCGCCGGAGGCGGCCGGAGTAACGCCGAACGCCAGTCCGGTAGACGCGGCCGGCGGCGGGGCGCTCCCCAGCGCGCCGAGGCTGAAGGTCGGAGCTCCCGTCTGGGCCGCCGCCCCAAAGCTGAAGCCTCCGGCGACGGCAGGCTGCGAGGCCGCCGTGGTGGCGGCGGGGGCGGCGGCGGCGCCGAACACAAACCCCGCGGGCGCGGCGGCCGCCGCCGCCGCCGCCGCCGCCGGCTGGCTGCCCGCCGCGCTGCTGCTCGCCCCGGAGCCGGCCAGTCCGCCGCTGCTGCTGAGCCCGAAGCCTCCGGTCGCGGCGGGGCCCGGCGCCGTGCCGGAGCCGCCCAAGCTCAGCTTGGGTGCGCCGCCCCTGGGCGGAGAGAAAGAGGGGGCGTTGGCGGCTTCGCCTGGCGGGCAAGCCCCCGCGGCGGGGCCGGGGCGCCCGCCCCGCCGGCCGCGGCCCCCGCGCAGCCCCGAAGCCGCCTCACCCCAGCGCGAAAACGCCCCCCGCGGGAGGGGCCGCCGCTGCCGCCGCGGACGAGGCGGGGGGCATCCCGAAGCTGAACCCGGAGGCCTGCGCGGAGGTCGCGGGCGTCGCGAAGGAGAACAGCCCGGCGGCGGGTTGGGCGCTCCCGGCGCTCGGCGCGGGGGAGCCGAAGCCGAAGGAGGAGCCGCCGCCGCCGCCGCCGCCGCCGCCGCCCGCCGAGATGGTCGAGGAGAAGGAGAAGCTCGCGGGGGCCGCGCTGCTGCTGCTGCTGCTGCCGCCGCTGCCACCGCCCGCGCCCGCGCCCGCCTTCGGCGTCCCGAAGCTGAAGCCCCCGCCGGCTGCGCCAAAGCCGAACTGACTCATGGCGGCGTCCCCGTCCGAGCAGCCCTCGCCCGCGCGCGCCGATGACGCCCGCCCGCGCGCCGGAAGGGGCGGGCCAGGAAGCCCCCGTCGCCGGGGGAACGCGGGACGCGGCGTCGAGGAGGCGGGCCATGGCGTCGGCGGCGCGCGCTCCCCTCCCGGCCGACTCGCTGCTGGCGCTGGCCGAACTGCTCTCCTCCGCCCCGGGGGACGGCGGCGACGGCGACGGTGACACCGCCGCGGTGAGGGCCGGGCCTGGCGCCGTCGCGGGGGCGCCCCGGCCTGCCTGCCTGTCTGACCCGCCCCCGCCTTCTCTCCTTAGGCGCAGCGCCCCGCGGGCGGCCGCGCGGGGCCGGGGAGCATCGGGCCCCCCCGGGCGGGCGGCGCCGCGGGTGAGTCGGCGAGGGCGGGCGGGAGCGGCCGTCTGTCTTGGGCCCGCCCGGGAGACCCGCCCGCGGGCCGCGGGGTCGGGAGGCCGCGCCGCTCAAGGGCCCGCCTCTTCCCGCAGCAGCGCCGCCGCCGACGCCCGGGGACGGCAAGGCCATCTGGAGCGCGGAGGAGGTGCCCGAAGGGTCCGAGCGCGGCGACCCCTGCGACCCCCGGGAGCAGCCCGAGTACGTCCCCCGGCCCTTCCCGTCGGAGAAGCGACCCCGCAGGCTGGTCGGAGCCCCCTCGTCTGCCCCCGGAAACCCCCACCGCCTCCTGGGTGCTCGGGAGGAAACCTTCGTCTGCAGCCTCCTGAACGCGGGGGAGCGAAGTGGGCTGATGCGGGCGAAAACTCCGCGGGGCCCACCTGAGAACGATCGATGCTGCCCCGGGCCGGGGGGCGGGGGGGGGGGGGAGGCGCCGCCAGAACAGGATCTCCCGCTGTTCTGCTCGCGGATAAAACACTGGCCTCCGCGACGGCGAGCGCCAGCTTTTCCCGTTGGTTTGGGAGTTGTTGTAGCACGGAGGATAGAGAGGAAGTTTCTTCCCTCGAGGAAGAAACATAAACCACTGTAGAGGGTCTGGGAAAGGACGTTCTCAGATCCTCTAAGAGGCTGAGCATCTGTTGAAACTCCAGCTGCCTGGCTCACCGCTTTTTGCAGATACGAGATTCTGTTCAAGCAGCAGGTGGGCGCCGAGGACCTGTTCCTAGGCACGAGCAGAAAGGACCCCTCGACTGCCTGCTGCGAGGACATGCTGGTAAGAAGCAGCGGCTGCTCTCGGCAGTTAGCTTCCCTGGGGCGTTCCTTTCGGCCTCTTCTCAGTGAAAGCTATGCAGCATTATTGGAGTTTGGCAACTGCCCTTTCCTTGTGCGCGTTGCATTATGAAGCGTCTAACGTAACGTTTCATACATCTGAGACAGCCCTTTCCCCCGTAGCCTGAATTGCTGTGTACAAACATAAGATAGGAGGATATCCGTAAGCCTCTCTTGTTCTTGTCAAAAGATGCCCCCAACATTTGACACAGAGGGTCGTGCAATCGTTCCAGGACCTATAACTTTGGAATGTTGTGTGAGACAGCAACAGCGTAACAGATCATGCACGCACAGACAGACACACCCCTTCCTTCTGAAAATAAGCCTGGATACACGATTTTCTTTTTTTCCCATTTCAGATTAAGATTAAACTGCCGGACACAAAAGCTTCAGACATTACCCTTGATATCCAAGAAAAGCTCCTTGATTTCCGGAGTCCCCAGAAGTATGTTGGGGAATTTACATTTGTGAGGTTATTCTTATATTGCCTTTTTTAAATAACATTCCAGTGATAATTGAGATGTCTTGGGTGCGAGGCCCCTGTGTGGTGCTTCAGAGCAGACAGGAACAGATTGTTGCCTTCTCTCAATGCTGTGGTAGGTTGGCCAGGGGTTCATTGCTATCAGAGAAGGTTTGCAGCCTTTACATATGGAGTAGTGGCCATAGACATTTTTTACTGGGAAAGTTTCTGAGCTTTGATATGCCTCCCTTTGATATGCCTGTGTTTCCCTCTGATCTCCCCACTGCTTCTGGTTTTTACCTTCTTGCTGGCTTACTGCAAGTACTGGCGGGGAGGTGGTGCGGGGGAGCATGCTTTGGGATGTAATAGTCTCCCCGCTCTTCGTGCATTGCTCAATTGTAGCTTGGAATGGTCTGTTTTCCAGGAGGCTCCTCTTGCATCTACCTCATCCAGTGGACACCACTGGTGGGAAAGCCTGTTTTCTGTCTGAACAGGCCACGCTGGAAGTCACTTTGAGGATGAAGCGAGAATTTGATTTCATCAACTTTGCGTGAAGACAAAGAGGAATGGGCCCTCAGAGGCCTAGTGGAGAGTTTCTAGTTAGGTAATTGAGCGGGAGACCTTGGAGATCTGGCTGTCCTAGTTCCCTCTTCCTGAATTCTGATATTGAAATTTTTCTGGCAAGCCTCCAGCTTCTTCACTTTTCTTAATCGTTGCTTGGTATGGGGTTCCACACCTCCAACATCAGGGGATCAGCCTTAGGGGGCAAGATATGTAAAGCGGGGTTATAATGGCTGAACTGCTGACTGCTCTGGCATCTGAGGATTTGCTGCGCCCTTTATAGATAATAAAAGTCTTGCCCTTTCCTGTCTGTGCCCGCTTCTGTCCTTTGCAGAAGGCCTGCACTGAAAAGCACAGTAGGGGCTTCCTTGTATTAGATGCCTACCCACTTTCTTGATCATTTGGTATGGCACAGGGAGCTAAACAAGGTCGGACTTGTTCCAAGAGATGCTGACCTCTCTGGTCCAGCAATCCATCTGGGGCTCGATGAAGAGTAAGCAGTGTCTTCCACTCTGTAAAGTCAGGATTTAGCAGAAGAGGGTTTCCGTTGGAAGGGCGAAGGTTGCAAGCCAGCCCATATCTTAAAGACTGTGCAGGGAGAGAGGAGCTCCTGTTGATGTGGCTTGCAGCAAAAGGAGAAGGTGTGGGCGAACAAGAGCTTGTTCATGGCTTCCTCAGTAGAGCAGGGCCACTTGCAAGGCGTCTGTCACCTCTCAGGAACCAGTTAGGCCCTAATTCCTATTTGTTGTACTTAAATGATAGTATTTTGGTTTGATTAAGAGGGGCCTAAGGAGACAAGCTCAGGCCAGGTAAAAACAAAGATCAATATTGAAGGGAGGACAGTAAAAAACAGTACGAGGTTAAGACAGGACACTGGACGTTGTTAATACTGACTAGAGACAGGCAAGCTGCGAGAGGGGCCCAGAATTAAAGAGGACCTTGCTGGGATAAACTGCTGGCTTGGGTGGCAAGAAGCGCTGCTGAGGTCCTTCCTGGGGATGTGTTTTCTGAAGCCGATCCCCATCAGATGCACAGCAGAGACTGGACAAGGCTGCAAATCCAGTCTGGATGGAGGAGGCCTGAACAGAAACAATAGGAAAGTGATTGTAACGTTTTCCTCCTCCTTCCCTTAAGCACAGGCAGAACACAGCTCTCTTCCTACAGCTGCTGCTCTTGTGGGTCAGAAGAGAAGAGTGCAGCTGGCGCATCCTCCTGCACTGAAAGCAGGCGGGTGGGACTCTCAGGCAAGGGCACAGGTGCTGGGAAGGACCTCTTTACTGAGTTTTTCTTTCTGCACGTCCCACTACCCACAGGCAGGCAATGCCTTAGCGTCCTGCCGAGGGGCCTTGAATGGATGGTGCTGCTCTCCACTCCCCACCTATCCTGGCACAGAGGCAGCCGGCATCAGTTTCAAAAGTAGGGTGTTTGGACTGGCACAAGCGTGAGTCCCCATGCGGTTTCTCTGATAAGCTTTGGATTTGATCAAGGCAAGGTCTGCGTGCCTGTTGGTCACGGTGCAAAGCGAGGTCCTGCCTTTCCCTTCTGGCCACTGGTTGCGGGGTTCCATGGCCAAGGGGGAGGAGGGAAGGGAACTCCCCTCTGCTGAGCGCAGCCACAGAAGCACCTGGAGGAACTACTGAAGATGAGGAAGAAGGCTGCCACTGAGGGGAAATGGTGACTTTCCTGAAAAAGCCAGATAGCTTTTCCAATGTGCCTCCTGCCAAACAAAAATGCAATAACTGAGCTGGAAATATGCTGGGGCAGAATCCAGGCATTCCTCTTTCTTGGAGAGTTGTGGGAATATTTATGATCATGCTGGCCCCAAGCAGATCTCTAGCTAGAGACAGAAGTAGGAGACCTTTTGGAGTTCTTTGTGGCCCTGTTTAGTGTTTACTACCCAGGATAATTTGGCCCTGTTACTCCTTGCCCCCAATAATTTAAAGGCACCCTATGTTTCATCCTTCCGGAGAGAGTTCTTGGCACACCATTCCAAAGGAGCATTGTGAAAGAGACTGGGCACAACCAAGCCCGGGGTTATTTGGCATGGTGTCACCCCTATGACCACTGCTGACATTTCAACTGTCTCCCGTAGTGTCTGCCCATCCTGTTCAATCTGACAGAATTGGCATGCTCCAGGTTGCACCATTAAAAGTGTCATCAGATGAGACTCAGGAAGCGTGCCTTCTCTGTCACTGCTCCTGCCCACTGGAACCGCATCCCCCCAAGATCCAGATGGCTCCCATCCTTGCCTTATTTTAAAAGGACCTTAAAACCTGGTGGTGGTGGTGTTCTTTTTCCTCCCAGGCCCTGGGCTAATTTGGTTGCTGGGGTCCTTTAGAGCGCTGTTGCCCGTGTGACAATTTTGGCTCTTCTCTGTTCCTATCAGCTTCTGTTCATCGTTTTCATCCACTTTTAATGTTGTGCTTTTGGGGATGCGGTTCCAGAGGGCAGGAGCTTGCACTCATTTTTCCAGGGAAGTGTTTTCTCACATTTCTAAAATTGGGTCACTGGTTGGAAGTAACAGACTCCTAGGTGTGTTTGTTGTTTTTCAGTTGAAAACACTGGAAGGGCATCAGTTCTGGGGTTGCCCAAAGCCAAAGTTTTCCAAGAGGGCTCTTTGGGAATGTCTAGCTGACTTGCTAGGGCTGGAGAGGGGCAAAGCACCTCCTCTTCCAGGCCTCTAGAACGACCCTGGCAGCAACGGACCCTCTCTCTGGATTTAAGGGGAAAGCCAAAAACTGCTGGTAAGAGCTGCCCGGTTCCGCTCTGTGGCTACTCTCCAAAGCGCCCTGCTTCCAGAGCGGCATGGCAGATGGGACGGGGTGAGCCAGCCTCCGTGCCTTTGACAGTTGCCCAAGGATCAGGCGCTGGAGGAGGCAATTCCAACCGGCAGTACCGGAGCTACGTTCCAAAGGCCTTTCTCTTCTCTTGCACAGTGGAGACCCCAGCCCTCGGGAGAATTCAGGTAGCTCCCACCCTGAGGCTGTTCAGGAAATTACTGAAGACCTGGTCTGTGGGGGACGCTGAAGCCCCCTTGTTGCTCTGCTCTGCTCTGCTGTGATCTGCTGTGATCTGACTGGTTTTGCTCTTGTTCTGCGTGTTGCTCTTCTGACCCACCAACTGCATTTCTTTTACCACGCTTGTTTTTTAGTTGTTTAGGAGTTGGGCGGCCAATCGAGCAAACAGCATTCTCCTCAGGAGACCCAGTTTTGCAGCAATTCTCCTCAGCCCCACGGAGCTTACAGTCAACAAGTAGGGTGGAAAGACCAGGGAAGGCTTTGCCTTTCCTTGTTTCAGGTGGGTGGGGGCAAGGGGCTCAGCCCAAGACAGGTTTTGAGCTGGGCCTCCCCGGAGAGGCAAGGGTGGAGGAAACAGAGGAGACGCCCCTCGGCAGCGGCCTCCAACCTACTCGGGAGTTGCCCCCGTGTTCCCTGGCCAAGGCCCCCCAGCACCCACTCCTTTTGCCCTGCAGCACTGTTCTTCCCCCCCCCCCCAGCTGCCCCTCAGCGCCTCTCACACCTTGGGAGTGCTGGGGGCAGACCAGGCAAGAGGGGGTGGGGGCAGGGTGCTTTTCCCCTGGGCTTGATTCCCCTGCCCCCCAGAAGTTCCCTGGCAAGATATGTGCTTGACTTTGGCAGAAGACCATCAAGAAGACAGGTGGGACCCAGGCAAGCCCATTCTCCCCCAGGGGCCTTCTCTGCTGCCTGGGCTGCAGAGAATAGCCTGCCTGCCTCCTTAATTTGTGGGGGAACAGAAAATGAGGAATCACCAGCCTTCCTGGAAGGCACCTCCTCTTCACCCTTGCCCCCAAGGATGGCTGGCCATTGAAATTAAAGCTGGAACCCCCCTCAGCTCCCTTAATCTGGGAGACAAAAGCCTCACTCTGAAATCTACAAAAGGGGGCGGGGGGGGGGGGCACGGGGGACGTGCTTGCACTTTCCCATCAAGGCTGAACTTAAAATCTAGAATGCCGCTTTTTCAGAATGCTGCGCCAAACCCTCTTCGGGGGGTGGGGGAGGAAAGCAGCCCTTCGCGCAGGGCTGCTGCTGCCGCCGCGGTGAAAGCCCGTCCACGGCACCAGGCGTCACAGCAGAGGCGCCATGCACGCGGCCAGAGGTTAGGTGGGTTTCCCTTCGGTGACATTACCTCGCTGCCACCTGACGGGCGAAATAGGCCTTCCCGCCCGCCTCCTGAATCGCGGGGGCCTCCTGGAGGGGATCTTGCGGCTCCCGCTCACCTCCGGAGCACTCCCCAGGGGCAGATATTAAACTCCGCCCGCCACCCCGGAAGTGGGCAGCGCAGGGCAAGCGTCCCCCCAGGAGGTCCTAGACACGCGCGGCAGAAGCCACGGCGCCGCAGCCACTCTCCCTCCGGAAGAGCGGGCAGCGGAGTCCTGCGCTGGTGCGAGGCGCCTCGGAAGAGAGCCGGAGACGCTCCTGACGCCGCCGTCTCCCGCGCGCGCGCGCCCGCCGCCTAGGCCCGGTGGCGTTCCGGGAAGCTTCGCCGAGCCCCCCCCTCCCCGCCCTCCTGTCCGCAGTGCCGCCGCGAGCGGAGGCCGAGCGTGGAGCGGCCAAAGGCGAGCACCGACCGCCCTGTCGCGCCCTCGCCGCCGTCCCAGTAGAGCCGCACCGGCGAGAGCGAGTGCCAGGTAAGCCCCGAGGTCCGCCTCTCTCCGTACCTCCCGCCGGTCCTTGCGCCAGGGGGCTGCCTGGGGCTCCAGCGCAGAGAGCGCCAAGCCGACAGGCGGCCGTCGGGGCGATGCCTAGGCTCGACGAGGGAGCCCCGCGCCGCCGCACCACGCCCCCTACGCGGGCAGCCCTGCCCCTGCTTGATGCGGTCGGTCCTCGGGCAAGGCTCCCGCGTGCCGCCGCGAGCTCTCCTCGCTGTTCCGCGGAGTGCGGGCGGCGGGGAGGTTTTGCGGATGAATGAAGTGCGTGGCGGAAGCCTGGCCGGGCGGGCCGACGCCCCTCGCAGGCGCCTTGGTTTCGGGCGGCCCTCGCGCGATCCCGGGCCGGGCAGGAACGTGCTGGTGCGCTGGGCCCGGTTTCTATGGGGACGCGGGGATGCCAGCTTGCCGGAGGCTGCTGCGGCCCCGCCTTTTCTCGGAGCGGGCATGTCCCTGCTCTCCCCCCACCCCCGGCCGGAGCGTCGCGGTCGCCAGAGCCCCTCCCGACCAAGAGGGAGAAAGGGCTTCTCTCCCTGCGGCAGCGCTAATGGGGGAGCGTCGAGCGGCGGCAGAACGTGGCTGCCGGGAAGGCGGGTGGCGGACAGATTTGCCGCGTGGCCTTCTTTCTTCCAGCCCAGGTTAGCAGGTGGGTCTGCCCGCCCGCCCCCCGCCCTGCCTTCCGGCTCCGTGTTCTCCCTTCATTCCTTAGGACAACCCGGGGGTGGGGGTGGGGGCTTGGACGCTGCTCGTGGGCCCGGGCCGGCAGAGGAAGTGGCGGCCTTTCCCCGTTCCCCCCGGCGCCTCCGTGGCTTCCGTGAGGACGGGGACTGCACTCCTGCCGCGGACGCCGGGGAAGGAGCGCGAGAGGGGCTCCTCGGCGGCTCTGGAGAAGCCTGCGGAGGTCAGATCACCCTTTGCGGACACGCGGACCCGCTTCTCTCCCTGGAAAAGGAGTGGCTCTCCTCGCCCCCAGGCAAGTGGGAGAGGCCTCGGCGGCCTGGGTGGGCAGTTGCTGGCGTCCTTAGCAGGAGTTGTGTCCTTGAGCCGCTGGCTGGCCTGGGAGATGCCCGAGAGGCCCCTCTCTTGTCTCCGGGATCTGGAAAGCCGGCCGGAGGGTCGCGATTTTCCCAGCAGATCTAGGGTGCTGTGGAGGGATCTCTTTAGCGGTCCTCTGTGGGCACCGCTGGCGGCGGGGGCGGGGGCGGGAAGCAAACGCCTGCTGCCCCACCTTCCCCTGCTGCTCTCCAAGCAGTGGGGCGGGAGTTTCTCCTGGAACAGAGCCCTGGAGAGAGCAGAAGTGCCGCACTTTTCCGTTGCTCCTCCGGTGGTTGCTCTGTGGAGCCCTCTTTCGATTCGGGGCCATCCTTTACCATATTCTCAGTTTTCAGGTGGGGAGGGATGGCAGGTGTTTAGCCACTGGTGAGTCCAGCTGAGCTGGGCATTGGAGGAGCTCTCACAGTTGGCACGAATGCTGTGAGGAGCATGAAGCCATCCTCCGCCTTCTCTTGGGGTGACCAGGCAAGCCGCGTAAACACAAACAGTCGAGCAGCAGATGTGGAAGGAAGGGGGGCATGCCCGCGCTGGAGCTCCTTGCTCCTCCTGGCTGACATGAGCAGCTCCGTTAAGAACCAAGTCATTGTCTACTTGCGGCTCTTGTTGGGGACTGGGGTTCTGCAGGAAGAAGGCTGATTAGTGGTTAGAGCACAGAACTGGCTACTTGACTCTGCTAGCCTCTACTAGTCTTGGGAGCAATCAGCTGCTTTAATACAGATGCCCACCCGTCCTCTATGTTTAAATTCTGTGCATGTGTTAGTGCAAAGCTGTTGGTATGGCAATGGATTCTGTGTGCATGCTTGTGCATATTTACTCTTTTTGCTTGTTTCTTCTAAAATTTATTGAGAAATTAGACGATAATAATCTAATAGAAGGAAGGAAGTAATTTGTATGGTGGAGCCAGGAAAAATCAGCAAGTGTTCTTCATGATGGCCGTAAGCCAGGATGATGGCTGAGCTGGTGGCTGAGGGTCCAAAGGTGGTTGTGCTCCTACATCCTGGCCGGGGGAGTGGGGTGGGGCAGGGAGGGTCTGTTAGGCCCTGTTGGTATGTCCTTTTGGCTTATTTTCTGTGATTTATTATTTTATTTCAGTGGTGAGGATTTTTTCCCTTCCCTCATAAAATGAGAAAACAAAATGTTTGGGGAGTTGCATTAAAAAAAATAACCAAGGGTTTGAAGCACTTTATGAACAGAATGAAGTCTTGTTTTTAACCCATTCCTACTCATTTGATCAATGGCTCCCTCCTTTGTACTCCCCAGAATGAACTGAACAGCCTCTTTGTATGTTAAAAAAACAACAGCAAAAATGTATGGTCACATAACTAATAAAGGGATTTTTTGGGCTGTCAAGAGATGGCTAAAATACCCAGTTTTGCTTTTAAATGGGGATATTTTGGATATATTTTCCAAAAGCTGACATAGCTGTAGCTCCCTTCCTTCATTCCAAGTATAAACAAAGATGGCCTTCTCATTACTGACCTCCAGCATCTGTCATCCCTGGCCAGCATGACATTATTTTGGGGGGGAGAGACACTGGGAGGGCCTTACTCCAGTTTATCATTAAAGCTCTTTTTTCAGGATGAGTGGGGACTGTTACAGCTGGAGACCACCCTCTTCCAGAGAAAAGCAAGGGAGAAAATCCCATGAGTCTTCTGCCTGGCTACTCACAGACCCCTGTCCCCCTTTGGTCCTTGAAATGGATGGATGACACAAGGCTATGCTTGTAGGCAGAAGGGTGTGAGAGAGGGGTGTCTTTGTCAGAGGCAATAAATAACCTTCTGCAGTGGTAGGAAAGAGATTTGGAAGATAGAAGACCAAGCAACGTCTAAGCCTAAGTCCTTGGATCATGATCAAAAACTCCATCTCTGAGGCCGCCAAGAATCCAGGCGTTAGCAGAAAGGGGTTGGGGCAGAAGAGTGCCTTGGGGCACTGCTACCTCCCCAGGGCTTCTCTGATCAATCCTGAGCCCAGCCCACCAGGCCCTCAAAGAAGCAGGAGAAGGCTGGATCTCTGTTGAGGGGGCTACCTGCTTGGCCAGGAGGCCACATGGGACTGCTTTTTGCTGGAAATTCTCTTTTCCATGTGGGGGCTTAGCAGAAAGCCCCTGGAGGGTAGTTGAAGCCACAGGGCAGGGCCCTTGGCCAGTCCTGCTAATCCACCCCCTTCATGAGGATGGGCTTGCCAGTGGAATTCAGAACTAGAGTGATGGGGCGGTTGCCCTGACCACCAGAGAGGAAGGGGAAGATACAGCAATCCAGAAGGCCAGTACCCTCCACTTCCCTTCCAGGGTGTCTGCTGGAAGAAAGCAACGATGAGAAGAGGGGCTTGATCCAGGCAACATGAACATGGGATGAGGAGAGATTCTGCCAGCTTTGCAAGAGTCAGAGGGGATGGTATGGACATCACAAGGATATGTTAAGTCATTGCACAGCATGATTCCGCTTTGGTGGGGTTCTTCTGAGGAATGCTGAGTACCTCCTCCCTCCTTGGGTCTAACAGGAATGGCTTGAGCTGCAGAGAATAGAAGGGCCGGAGGAGGAGAACGGTGGCAGTGGCGAGTACTTGCCAGCTATGGCCCACTTCTAGCCAGAATGGCTGCTGTAGGGCGACCTCCCTGCAGGCCGCCGCATCGCAGACGTCCAGTTCAGCCGATGGCTCTTCTCTTGGTGTTAGGCCATGGTCTGGAGATGCTGGAGCTTGAATCCTGCCTCGGAGTTTCGGGCTGCTAAGCGCCTGCTCCTCTGCTGCTGCCCTCGGGGAGGGAAAGAAGGTCCTCCCGCCCTGCACCTTATGGGGAGAGAGAGGGCCTGTTATCAGCAAGCGGTAGTTGATCCTGGTCCTGCTCCTGGTCCCGGTTAGTCAAATTTATTCTACCTGCTCGAGAGAATTCAGTGAATAATCTACTACTATTCCAAGATCTTTTTCACATGTACAGTTGGCAAAGCAGGTACCCAAAGGCTGTTCTTGACAAACCCATGTAGACATCTGGTAATCATCACAGTGTTTTCCGATGTCCAAAGGTCAGTTGCTTTATGATTTCCTGTGGAATCTTTCTAGGTGCTGGGGTCAGACTGACTGGTTCATAGTTCCCCAATTTTTCCTTTTCCCTCTTTCTGAAGATAGAATCAACATTTGCCCTTCTCCAGTTATCTGGCCCTTCACTCATTCTCCAGGACTTTTCAGAAAGTTCAGCCACACCCTCAGCAAGTTCCTTCAGGACCTTCAAGTGCAACCCGTTTGGTGTGGAACATCTGCAGTCATTCAGAGTAAAGATGTGTTCTTTCACCAGGTTTACTGAAGCCTCAAACTGCAGCCTTCCCCTTCCTGCTTTCCATAATTGCCTGGCGGGACATATAGCCTCTTGTTGAAGAAACAGAGCCAGAACATAAGGTCTCTCTTCCCGGCTGTCACTTCTCCGTCTCCATCAAGCAGCTGGTACAGGGGTCCCTTTCTGTTCCCTGAAAGGGAAGAAGCTTCTTGTGCTGCCTCCTCCAACCGTCTCATTCTGGGCCTTGGCCTTGCCAATGCTTCCTCTGAAATCCCAGGCTGTCCCTGCGGGCTCTTTCACGCAGCCCGCCTTAGGCTCTTTTTTCTATTCTCATTTTATAATTGTCCTGATTTTATTAAAATCTGCTCTCTTGAAATCCAAGCTACATACTTGGCTATACTGAGTTCAGTTTCCCTGAAAATCAGGAACATTGTTTCACTGCCACTTTCCCCGCTGCTTCCCATCATAGACTCACTGAATTGGAAGGGGCCCTTTAGGCCTCTGAATCCGGCCCCAACCTGCTTCGGGTATTCTGTCAATGCACCACCCTTCCCTCTGGGAAGAACACAGGGTCGTCCACCCCAGTCAGGAATCCTCGGGAGGACCGTCCTGCGACGTGTCCGCCAACAGACACCTAGGAAATGGAATTCCCCGTCCCACTGGTTCACACCTCTTGGAAAAGTCTGCAGTTTGCTTTTGGAAAGCACCACCCACATCTTTAACAATATTGTATTTATTTATTTCTCCACTTACTTTAACTCAGATGCTTTCGGCTCATTCACTTGGGCTTCTGAACAGGTCTGGATACTTTTGAAATGTAATTCCTACTCCTTTTTTATTGTTTCTGTTCCTCATTATACAATGGGATATTCATGACTCCCTGTTTAAAGCTTTAAAATATGTGTTAAAATGAAACTGCAGAGCACACAGCAGAGACCAATGAAATGAAAAGACAGGCAAGGAAATCATTCTACAGTACTTGGAGAGTCTTCTCATAGTTATACTGTCACTGCTGCAGGAAAATAAAAGGCCCCAATTTGCCAAACTGCAAAAGCATTTAATGACAAGCCACAAATTGAAAAAGAATAGGGATTCCTTATTCTTCATTAAGTATTATCTTGGTGATTCAAAGCCACCCATAGTGAAGGTTTGCTGAGATTTGTTGTATTACAGTAAAGCAAACTAGCCACCACTAAAACCACCCCTCCATTTATCATGATGAATTAAATGTCCCAATTTGCCTCAGTTGCTCTTCTGGAAGGAACTGGACTATCTCCATATCAATCGTAAGAGGAAATCCTGATGACGTTTGTTGAATATAACCCAACTTGCCCTTCACCATCCCCACAGCATTTGTTCCTTACTCAGCCCTCTTGTGTGGGACTGTCCTCCAATGAAAGCTGTGCCTGTTCCCTTCCACACCCCGTGTATTTAGAAACTATGAGTGTGCACGCAGACCAGTGTGCATGCATGCATGCATGCATTTATCCATTCAGTGTTGTGCAGATAAAATCAGTCTTTGCCACTGACTGAATCTGCAGAATCAAGAGGTAGAGGAATCCATCCTCGCGTTTGAGGACTGGGTGCTTTTAGGGAAAGGGCAGGAGGACGAGATTTGGCCGCATTGCACGGGAGGCCAAGTAAAAGAAAAACTGTTGAGGGTTTAGGATAGGAAATTATATTTAGGTGTCAGCAATATAGAAGTGAGGTTGAAAGCTGTAGATTGGGATGCATTTCTTTAACCTTAGGATGAACATTTCCAGAACAATAGGATAAATATTTTGCCAGCATTTTCTAATTGTCTTGGGTTGATAAAGAGCTGATTTTCAAGCAACTGAATTCTGCTAACAGTCAAGAATTTGTCACACTGAATAGTCCGTTTCCAGGCAACCTTGTTAGCTAGTGAACTAAAGCAGATTTTTTTTTTTTTGCACATAGAATAAATGGAATAAATAAAAACAGGAAATGGAACCATGGCTAGAAAGAACTGGAAGAACATGCACCAGCTCTGTGGATAAGGTGAAGGTCTGTGTGCTGGCAATAAGGTGAGCCCCAGTGCGTGAGGCTCTGTTCCCTGCAAAAGGCTGGGCTTCGCACATCAGCCACGATTCTCTGGAGGGCAGCACGGAGCACCACTGGCCAGAGACTTTCCAGCTGTCTTCAGCTGTGGAGGGCCTTACTGGCACTCTCTTGCCATTATGGGGAGTCCCCAGGTTAAGAACGCCCAGTTTAAGGACCACCCATAGTTAAGAACGGAGCCTATTGTAGCAAAATTCGAGTTAAAT
Organism: Liasis olivaceus; assembly: GCA_030867105.1. Taxonomy (NCBI): domain Eukaryota; kingdom Metazoa; phylum Chordata; class Lepidosauria; order Squamata; family Pythonidae; genus Liasis; species Liasis olivaceus. The sequence continues at coordinate 25,318,763 of CM061361.1, read as the reverse complement.
ACACAACTTAAGTTAAATACACAATGGTTCAAGTTCATTACACAATACCATTTATACAGTATTATACAATAATACTGTTCCAGCTTATATACAATTTCAACTTAAGGACAGACCTTGGGAACCAAACTCGTTCTTAAACTGGGGGCTACTTGTACTTCTAGTACACGTTGCTTGCCAGAAGGAGGTGGGCAAGGAGTGGATGGCACTCCCTGTACCAGTCCTTCCACATGTTGCCTGTCAACTGCCAGATCCAGAAGAGGAGGAGGAGGGTAAGCCTGTCTGCTGGACAGTCAGCTTGGAGTAAGAGAAGCTGCCCTGTGGGCCCCTGGCCAGTCGGCCGACAACCTGGCTGGTGTCAACTTGCAGGCGGTCTTCAGCCTTTCTATTCCAGACAGCAACTGCCTACAGAAAAGTGTGCTGTGCTGAACAACCTAGTGGGGATCAGGGCCACAGGACACATGGCACCACCATGCCGAGACTGATCCAAGGAGTCAGCTTCTTACAGTATTCAGTCCAAGCGTTTGGCTGTGAACGCAGCTGTTTCTGCATTAATAAACAGTTCACTAGCTTCACAAGAGCTTCTCATCTGCTAGGCTTATGAGCCTTCCCTTGCTCTGATCTCTGAGCTGTCTCCCCAGATGTTTCTGCTGTAGGGACAGTGATTTTGCTAACCTCTGCCCCCCCCCCCCCCCCCGTCCTCTGGTTTCTTTGGCACAGAGTCTGGACACCTGCAGTCTTTCAAGGCAGCTTGAGGGTTGACAGTATCTAGCCCAGATCTGCAACAGCACTGCAGCAGCAGAGAGACTGGAGAGTGGATGAGAATCCCAATGTTCTGGCAGAAAAAGTCCAGCCTATCCCGGACAGTACCTTTCTTAGGACCAGCCCAAGGACGCAAAAGAATCTGCGAGGCTTCACGTGCTCTAGAACCCTCCCTTAGGCAGCCTGCCAAGGTTCTCAGACCCAAAAGGAACTCAGGAAGGCCAAGGCATGTGGACAAAACCCCAAGTTTTGAATGCATTGTGAAATGTTGCTTGTCTTCGTTGCAAGAAAAGGGCATGGCTACAAAAGATCAAACCCATTCCACCCCCCACCCCCCCCTGCCTTGGAAAGTGTAGTAATTAAGAGAAGCACAGTCAATCTTGCAAGGCAAATTAAGCATTTAAATACAGGATCATAAAATGCCAGCATTATAAATACACCTTTCATTTGATTCATAGGCTATAATAACTTGAAATCATTATACACCTATGAAAAGGAATATTTTTTAAGCTCTGCTTAGAACTGTAAGATATATAAGAAAACCATCTAATGTAAAACACAACGAATGGTGGCTGTTTTTTACATGTGTTCACTCAACATTTCTTTGATTCTGCATTTAGCTTTATACCGTATTAGGAGAGCTGCAACATGTGGGTATCTTCATCGAATCTGGCTTCAGGCTTCATGCTAAGTCATGCTTTGCTGAATAAAGCCCTACTTCTTTGGGTTCTCATGTTGCATTAAGCCACGGTGGAATTCTAAGGGAAAAATGGCTGCTTCTGGCAGTTGATGCAATCAGTAGTGGACTTCACATCATCTCTGGGGCAGGAGCTGGGGGGGGAGAATTACAAGACTGGACAGAAATTTGGGCCCCAGTCATCTTTCCAGTCCATGACGCTTCTCCCGTCTTGACATCAGAAGATGGTTTGGGGGGTCCTAAGTTTGGGTGGGGAGAGGGTTGCAAGCTAAGTCGGCAGAATTAAAAATGTTTTTTTGTCTGGCATCACAAGCATTTGGTGGAGAGTTAAGCATGTGGTCTGCTCTTTGCCTGCTGCTCTCAGCTCAGGTCTTCGTGTGCCAGGCAGTGTGCATTTCTTTGGCTGGTTGGTCAGGTCCATCTGAGAGTTTGCAATAGCTTCAGTTGGTTAGAGAACCTCCTTTTGTTGAGACGGTAAATAATTCAGTTTGCAGGCATGCCTCATAATTTTGGAACCCAGTTCTTCCCTCCCTGTTTTTTAATTTTAATTAATTTATTTGATTTAGACACCGCCTGACTCCCAACAGTTCTGGGTGGTTCACAACACAGCAAATAAAATAAAATAAAACACAATTCAAAAACATAACCAGCAAAAAAAAAGAAGTAAAAGCAGATAAAAACAAGATTATTTTCCAATGAACAGAATCAAGTTTAGAAGGTTTAAAATAGAGAGTGACATTTCTTTTAGTTTTCAGAGCCAGCGTTCTTCCTCAGGCATCGCCATCAATGACGCCTAGGAAGCTGACCTTCTCCCGGATCAGGGCGAAGTGTTTTTCCTCCTGCTGACTGGCTTGCTTATTCATTTTCATTCCATCAGCAATAATACAGATACAATCCAATATAATACAAGAGCAATAAAACATCACAGATGGGGAGAGGGAGGCAGACGGGGGAGACCGATAAAAAGAACCTGTCAAAACAATTACAGCTAACATATGGATCAGCTGGTGCCTCTGTTTGCCTCTCTCATGGCACGGAGCACCAGAGTGGGGAAGCCCACACCAAGAAGGCCCTCCCCACAGGTCTGGTTCCCGAAGTTGGGGTGATAACCGGAAGGAGCCCAAACCCAGGCAGAGTCATGGGGAAGAAGGTTCTTCTGCAAATAAGCTTCTTCCCAAAACCTTTTGCCACTGAAATCAAGGCAGCAGCCCCTTCGGCTAGAAGAGAAACAGAGCTAAAGCCCATCTCAGAAGAAAGCTTGGGGGAAAGTAACTGGAAGGGCTCGTGCTGCCACAGTCAGTGGGTGCAGCCCCGGACTGGCAGCCCCCGTGCGCTGGGCTGCCAAGTGGGACGGAGTTGGGCCAGGCTGGGCCTGCTGCTCTTCCCTCCTGTTGTTCTGCTCCTGGGGATTAGAGCGTGGTCTGGGGGTCTGTATTCTGAAACTGGAGAAAGCCCCAGGCAACAAAGCAAGCATGGCACTTTCAGTGCCCAGGTAAGGGGAGCCCCAACATCTCAAGAGCCAGAAGCCAAAGTCTGCCAGGGAGGGGCAGATGCCCCACGTGGTTTGGGAGGACCAGCAGCATCATGGCACTCCTGATGTTCCCAGCAGCTGGTCTTCAAAAACCCCTTCTCTGTTTCTGGTGGGCCTCGGCAGGGAGCCCCCCTGCCGCTTCAGGGGGCCAGCCAGCCATTGTGTGTAATCTGTCGCGAAAGACGCTGGTCGTTCCACAGGTCCTCGCAGGAAGGCGTGAGGGTGGGGAGATTGAGGGGGCTGCCTGTGCTGCAAGAGGCTTGCTGGGAACGTCTCCTTGGGCTGAGGAGGCTAAAGGCCGTTTCGTTCCAGCCTCTCAGCTGAGAATGTTTGTTGTGCTGGGGCCTAACGTGCATAATGCATCCTGGCACACCATAAAAACGTATTAGCCACCCTCAGTTGAATCCTTGCGAGTTGATCGAGAAGCGGTGGAAGCTGGAGTGGATCCTGGAGGCTGCTGAGGCGAGGCAAGGCGAGGCGAGGCAAGGCGTGGATGGAGGGAGCCCAGAGGGAACTCCGGCAGAAGCGTGTCCTTTGCAAATGTGAGGTGTTCTCTCCGGGCCCATCTGGGCAGCTTGTGAAGAGGAGTTGCCGTGGGAGTTTCTGGAGTGGGTGAATTCCATTTTCCATAAGTGCTAGGCAAAGGAAAATCAGGCAAGATAGCGGGTGAAACCAGACTGTGTGAATGAGACTTATCTCCTCATTTGTGCCTTCGCATGCAGGCACCGTAGCAGCCAAACTCTGGGGAAAATTTCTTCTCGGCAGAGTTTGCAGTGGCTCCTCAACTCCACCGCATCTCTCATGCCTTCTGGAAATTGACCCCCCCCGCCCGCCTGCAAGAGTGCACCTCCTGTCATCCAGCTGTTCCTAGCTAGTAAGTGACCTAAGCAGCTAAGCCAAGGAGTGGAGGTCAGTGGCCCTCAGTCAAGGCCGGAGGGCACCCTGGTGTGGCTCCTTTGGGTCAGCCACTGCAGACACCCATGACAGCAGAAGAAGGTTCTTCCGAAGGAGACCAGCTATTTACAGGGAAGCTCCCAAGAGGGAGGAGGGTTTGTCCTGTGGAAAAGGAAGTCCAGGCATGGCTGATGGATTAGTTGGCAAAGAGAGGGCGGGCATATTCAGCCCTTAGGGTGGGGGAGGGAAGGCAGAGGAGAGAGGGTGCCAGGACTGGAGCAGGAAGGGGAGGCAGCCAGCCAGGGAATAGCGGGGGTCTCACTCACCGGACAGCTCCGGGCCAGACTGGGGGAAGCTGCTGTTGGCTGGTGGGATCCTCTGGTTCCATTGAGCAACTTCCCACACTTCGGCAGTCTCCCCCACTCCATCCCCAGTGTCCTTCCACCTTGCAATCACTACTAGAAAAGGAGTATCTCCAACTCTGTTTTGCTCTTTGTAACTTCAGTCATTGCAACCCATTCCAGACTGCCCGAGAAAATGTGGGCACTTGGAGAAGCGATCAGCTGCTGCTCCACATGCTAACCTCCCCCCACAGCCCTACGAGGGGTGGAGGAAGCCTGCCTTGTGGGCAGCTGTGCCTGAGGATTGCTCGCATCAGCTTGCAGATCGTGGGCGAGGGAGGGAGGGAGGAGGAAAGGGAGACGGGGCACTCCCCACCGGCCTCTGCAGCTAAGGCCAGTCCTCAGGGGCTGTCTTTGCTAGAGGAAGATCTGCCTTCGGTGGTGGCTCTTCTTCTGGCCAGCCAGCATCGATGCTGCCGTGGCTCGGGGTGCCTGCCTGGGGACTGATATTCCTGGGCGATCCCCAGCCTGACTGGCGTTTCCGGTGCTGCTGCTAAGAGGGGGTTGTGAAATGGCAGAGCGAGGATGCTCAGAGACAGAAGGAGCCACAGCAGCACAGAGAATCGATGGGCTTGGAGGGCCGGTAGCACACGTGGCCGAGGGGCCAGAGAGCAGCGGGGGTGCAGAGACGGAGGCTTTGTGCATGTGGGGGGGAGGAGGAGATGACTGGGATAATAAATTGAGTGTTTCAGCTAATATGAAAACAGGTCCTTTACTGTGGCTTTTAAATGATGTGGCTGCTAACTGATGCTAGAGATATCACGATCAACTCTGCATGCTGATGTGAGCTAGAATAATATTTTCTGTACAGGAGGGAAGTGATCAAAGCCTGTTAAAGTTGCAGTGAAAATAGAAACAATGAAGAACATGGAACCTCCTCCCTGTGCCGTTTCTCTCTACATCTTGGGAGGACAGATGTCTGTCTGAAGCCCTCAAAGGGTGGAGAGAAAAACCTTGAAGGTGCCCCCCCACCAAGCCAGCTGTTCTTTGTTCCAGTGGGAAAAAGGTCTGTTGGGCTGCTAACATTTTCAGGCGACGTGCCTCTTTTGCCAACGAGCCACGGGATTTAGGGATTTGCTCCTGTTCTTTGTGCGGAACTGTAGACTTCGAAAGTGCTCAGCCCGTGATGGGGTCTTTCCTTAAACTTCCCCTTCTCTTCCTTTGCTGAGCCACTTGGAGAGGCAGCACCTCCCTCACAGCCCTGAATCTCAATCTATATATTCTCCATGGCTAGTGATCAACTAGCCACTAGCCATTAGCGATTTAATTGTCCCACTTTTTCTTACAAGCAAAGCAAATTTGTAGCGGTGGAAAAACAGCCTGTTCCAGGTGGAAGCCTTTCTCTCCGGAGCCAGCGGGGCCTCGTGGGAGAGGGCTTCTGCTGCAGGACTGGCTGGGGCCAGACCTGGAAAGGCCCTCCTCTGAGAGGCGTGCAAAGGTGGATGGTTGAGGAAGTAGCCTCGATCCAGTTTTGGCTCCCAACTGTGGAGACCTTGACGTGAGCCTCGTACAGGCAGGTGCATCACACTGGGATTCAGTCTGACTGCCCTTCATACTAGCTTTTCAGGGACACCTCATGTCAAGTAAGATGCTCTCCCCAAAAGCGCAGAGCAATAACCCCAAAACAGATCGCAGAGGAAAATGCTGTGTGGCTCATTTTATGCTGATTTCTGGAGAGTGACTGGATAGGACATTATATGGGAGAGGAGAGGAGCTAGAACATGGATTGGGTCCTTACAGAAGATGGTGGCCCAGAGGATGCAAGCTCCTTTCCCCATGAAAGTACGGCCTGCAGCAGTTGCCCTCGGTTCATCACCAGCTACAGCCTTCCGCAGGTCTATATATACATGGGAGACTGCTTTGCCTTTTCAGCTGCAGTAAGTGGAGTTGATTTGCATGGGCTGATCAAGCTAATTGCTTCAGCCATGTTCTTGCTCAGTGGGAATGCTCAGCTTTCCTGCTGTAAAATGCAGTTCTGACTTGTAAATCGGTGCCTAAAGGAACTCTCTTTGAAGAGCCCAAACAGCACAGTGGCTTCTGGTGGCTGCAACAGTCACACAGGGAATGTTGGTTCACCCAGGTAAGGTGCCGGTGATGCCGGGGCCACTCAGCCACCTTTGCCAAATGCCTATTGGGCCAACAAATGCTGGCTACTACTTCATCACGTTTGACAAGAGAAGCAAGCTCCACCGTGAATCATTTATTATTAGCAGCTCTTTTTGGTGGTGCATTTAAAAATATGTTTCTAAATGATTAATGCACATAGAATGGTTTTACTGTAGATGTAAAGCTTATGAGAAGGTTCACGAGTTGCATGAGGAGGAGATACAGAAGAGAGCCATTACTACTGCCAGCTAGTTCAGAGAAGCTCACAGGAGAGGTAGGGAGCGCCTCCTCGTCCACCCCGTAGGAAACGGTGCAGGTGAAGCTCAAGATACAGTAGCTCCCAGAAGACAGGTCTTCGCACCATCTCCACATCCCAGTTTTACTTCATGGAGCATTGTGAAAGCCATAGGCTGTTTCTGAGACATTCACTGTCAGGCGGGTGCAGACAGTGTCTGTAAAGGCTGGCACAATATAAAAATCAGAACCAGTAGATTATACAGGAATTCCTTCCTAAAACACACTTCTTTCCCAGCATCAACACCAAGGTATCAGGGAGGGTCACCGTCAAGAAATGGGGAGATGCTTGTCAATGAAGACATTCTGACTTCTCCCACGCAGTGCACAAGCCAGGACTAGGTTTTCCTAGAGGACAAATATCCCCCAAGAAGGAAGCCATTGGCCTAAGGAGGTCCAGCTTTAAAGACACCTCCTACCGTTGTCATCTTCTTTTGGAACAAGGAAGAGTTTATTCACGTAGTGATCTGTGTTAAATATGAACTGTTTCCAAGGCCTCTTCTCCTCCGTCCTATCCCGCTTGAGCATTCCATGCAGGAAGAACCAGTCCAGCTGTGAGTCGTTTCCTGTTCCCAACTGAGTCCCTCCCAGATGTTTCCAGGGAGCTCCAAGTGGCAAGCTGCACCTCCAAGCCTAGTTCTCACGTGAACAAGTCCATTCTTGCTTCCTGCTCAAGTCACTCACTCCAGGCTGTTTAGGCTCAAGTGCTTTAGTGCTTACTCACACACGACAGAGGCAGTGAAGTTATTTGCTGTCTTTGTCACTCATATTTGTCTCTCACCATTACATTATTGATGAGCTGCTTAAGATGTGCAGATGGCCACGGCAAGGATAGCTGTGCGTAGCCACCTTCCATTCAGCTGAAGGTGAGTTCAGCTACCCGAGGGCTCAGAGCACCTGGCAAACAAGAATCGGCCAGTTTGTCCCATCAAAGGTTTCTCTGTCATGAGACTGCTGTCCTCGATGCTGTCAGGCTCAGCCCAAGAACCACAACGAGGCCATCCAGTGCTGTACAGTTCCTTTATTGACTATTACCTATTAGGCAGAATCTCGCCAGACTAAACTTGTCTACAGCTACTAGAGAATATACTCCGTGAGGCTCTAAGGAGGAGCCAGCCTCATCCTCTTCGTCTTCCCACCATCTTGTCGTGGGCTGAGGAGGCGCTTGCCCTGGGATGCCTCTCCCCCCTCCTGACAACCTTGAAGCTCCGTTCCAGAATCTTCCCCACTCATGCTATCCATCACAGATGCCTTTGGAAAGAAAAAGAATTTGCCCCGGGCTTTTAGACAAACACGTCCTCGTCACATTAGATCCTACTCCACCTGGCTGGAGGGGGAGACACTTACAACAATAGGCCCTAGCAAGGCCACAGCTGGGCAGGCACCAGGCTTCTGTCCTTGCACCACAAACTTGCAGGCACATCAGGTGTAGGAGCTCCATCCATAGTCTGTTGAGGAATAGCTTTTGTTTGCATCCCTAAGCTCTAGTTTTTTTCCTGTTTCGCCTTTTGGATATTTCTTGCAGGCCTCAGTTGCAGGTTTTGGGGAGCTGAGCAATTCTTCACTGTGGTGGTGATGTGGGGTCCTAGACGCAGTTGATGTATAGCCTTCCACTTTCCAAAGCACTTGCCAGTCTGGTGGAAAGCCGGTGTGCTCTCCGCAAAGGAAACAAATTACAGGGTAAAGAAGGTCCAGGACAGCCAATTCTTTTTGTTACCGGAAGGCCTATGTCACTCCTGTCCTCCTGTGCCAGTACTAGAGCTCTTAGCAACTCCCTCTGCCCTACAAGAATCCTTGACACCTTTCCTGACTGCAAACCTAGCTCCCCTCCAGAGCATCTTCTCCTCCCCGGATTTGCTTCATGCAGGCCAAGAGCAGAACTGGGCAGCAGTACAGCCAGGCGGTGGAAATAAACTCTACGATGCAGGTAGGTGTCAGGGTTGCCTCTGGGCCAATGTATTTAATTTCGTTCGGAAGAAAAAACTATGCAGTCACAGAGATCTGAGAGCAACACTAGCAGCATTGGCTCTAACGCACTGGTGCATGCCATCTGTTTTATGGAGGGAAGGGATTTATTTGGGGAAGATGGTCTGCAGATGAAGTGTGGAAGGGTGCAGGTTTTTCTGCTTTGAACAGTGGCTGTAGAGTCAAGGCTGCCCTGAACATCTTGGTGAGAGGATAATCGCCTGCTGCTTGCAATGGGCGGGCACGTGTGGTATTGGCAGCCCATTGGGTGGTGCTGGCAAGATGGACAGTGGTGGATTTTATAGTTTGCCTTGAAAAAATATCAAGGGACAAGTGATTAAAATGTAGCCTTTGGAAGCAAAAGGCTTGTTGTTTTAAGCCTACTTCTGTTAGGAAAGTGACACATGGTACAGGAGGTGAAAGATACTAGTTTTAGTATTAGTATTAAGAAGGCAAGCTTGCATTTGTAGCCTCAGAATTAGAAAGTCCAGGTTATAGCTCTCCTTTGTGGTTTCTGAGATTAAACACTGTAATTTGTTGTTAGGGTTGTGCATGATGAATGTAAATTGGGATGGCAATTTCTACTGTGGATAAATACAAGCTGTATGTGAATGGTAGGTATAATCCAGTACGAACTGAAGCATGTATAGTTTTACCCATTTCAACTTGTTTATCTCTGACCAAGTCAACCTTTGACTGTGGTTTGTGGATGGAGTGCTGTGGCACATTACTGGAACTCTGCAGACTATAAATCAAGGGGAATGAAATGTACATGTTTTAATTTATGCTGCGATGGTGATAGGAATTCATATGACTTTTTTTTTAAGGAATGTTTGATCTCTGCAGATCTTTATGAGTGATCCAGCTTCAAATGAGCCACCAATAACTGTTGACCAGAAATGAGGTCACCTTCTGAATCCTTTTCGGTTGGGGCTGTCTTGTGCTTTATTTTGCTGGTATCCTTCTCAGTGGCCTTCCATCCCATGTTCTTATTTGGTTAACCCCCACCCCACCCCCACTGCCTTGGCTAACAAAGTCCTATTTGACTGAACTTAGGAAGGGGCATCTTCCAGACCACCTTGGGCCATTTAACCAGAAGTATCATTTTCCCCAGGTCCCATAAGCTATATGGGAACCAGGAAGCTGCAGGCAAACACATTTGAAACCCCCCAGGATGGAAGCGAGCCTTGGGATGGGCTTGACTTGCAGTGCATCCACTGTCCGTTCAGGTCAGGCAACGTGAAAAGCACAGGATACCCCTCTGTCAGCACTTTCCCCCAGCGAGCCAAACATGCTTCAGTCCTACAGGCCTTCTCTCTTGGAAGTTAAGCATTTCAGCACCCTGGCTAGCACCCAGGTTCCTCTGGCCACTTGAAGACGGGCTGAGCCATGGTGGGTCTGTTGCACTGTCACTGCTTTAGAAATTACCATGCCAAGTTTCAGTGACCAGGGATATCTCCCATCCTCATGATATGCAATCCAGGCCCAATCGCTCTCCCTCCTCTATCTTCCTGGAACTTCCAGTACATTGAATCTGGCCAGTTAGATGAAAGCTTTTGTGACCCATGGATATATATCTGGCACCTAACTCCTGTTTAAACACAGAGGCTGTCCTACATCCAAGAAGTTGGCGCCAAGAAGATGTCCCACCAGGATCTTTCTGGCTCCTGTCTGAGGCTACTTCTGAGTCTTCAGTGGGGGGGGGGGCCTGCTAGGGTGTTCTCCTCCCTTCCACAGTATCCAATAGGAAAAATACCAACACAAAAACAACGTTACTACTTGAATCAGAGAAACAACAGCTATAAAGCTATACAGACAGTATCATAGGCCCAAGATTAACTTTAAGCAAGTCTAAGTTATTGAACTTCTTGGGTGTCCTGAGGGAAATCAGCAGTCCTCCTCTCCTGTCTGTCTCTGAATCTCCTATGTACAGCAGACTTGTCCTCAATGGTGCAGTGCATATTTGGACAAACTGTCTCTCCCCCTTTCATGGCCAAATGCCCAAGCAACATCTGGGGCACATAGCGGTTCTCTTGCCCTCTTCTGCTTGATCTCTCCTGGTGAGTTGAATTTCCTCCATTCAGGTCTGCATCCCGTCTTGGCTCTTGAAGTCTCAGTCCTTCCCCAGCAGACCTCAGAGGGAAAACCTGCCAGCCCCTTTCTCTCTGTTGGCCAAGTGTTGCCAGCCGGCACTCCTGACCCCCCTGCAGCCCCAGGCTGCCCCTCTCCCCTTTGTCACTTCTGGAACCTCGCCTACCCAGAGTGCTGCGGGGAGAACCGAGGCCACCTTTCCCCTGCCTGTTTCCCCAGGCATTTGGGTCAGAGGAATAGAGGAACTCTGCCGTTGGGGGCGGGGAGTGGGGCTGTTGCTTATACTTGGGCGCCAGAGGATTATGTGTGGTAAGTTTTCTGTGTTTTCATCTTGTGTGAGATGGGCAGCTATTTAAGTCACAGAAATACATAATGCCTCTTGCTGATTCATGAGTGGTCTCCCTCTTTGTCTATTTAGACCACTGCTGTCTAGGCTAACTTTCCCTTTTTTCTTCTTATACCATTGCCACAAGCTTCTTCTGCTTCACTCCTTCCCCCATCCTTGAGTACCTCGCTTGCATCCAGTTCCACAGCTCACTTTTATATCTTTTTTAACTCTTCTGAGTTCAGTTTCTGCCTCTCTGCTCCTTAAGATGAATCTCCTCCCTTGACTGGGGATATCAAATTCTGATCCCCCTCACTGGCTCCAATTTTTTTGTCAGTAGCAACAGCTCATCTCCTCTTCATCTTTATCTTCTAGCTCCTCTTTCAGGAGGTTCTGATCTCCTCCTGATCTTATTTTTATCCATTTACAAGCTTTTGCAATCCTATTGTATTTGATGACACACCTATCAGTTTGCACTAAATTCTAACTCCAACACAACCACCCTAATTGTGAGTAGTCAAGCAGATATTTCCTAAATTTCAAAGTTAATAGCATTAAGTTCAAGCTTTTGGAGCATGGCCCAGGATGCTGGGGGGGGGGGGGGGGTAGGGGGGAGGAGCTCAGTCCAAATCCCAACTTGCTGGTTGCAGCTAAGTAGTGATTGTGTCCATGACTGCTGCTTTCTACACAGCTTTGGGAAAGCACTTCTCACTGGGAGGGAACAGTGCGTTTGAGGCAAATGTGCAGCAGGCAGATTGGAGCTGGATGGAGCTAATCCCCACATGGTGGCAATATCAAGCTTGGACCACAGAGGCCCTTGCGCCCAGGTGAAGCCAGGAGGGGTGCTGGCTCTGCAAGGTGTGCTTAGAAGTGTGCTCCTCCTCTTTGTGGAAGCGTTTCATGAACAAACTGAGGTGACGAAGGCCCGGACGCAGTCTGCATGCTGTTCTCCCCCTCTCCAGCGCTCCTTCTTCGAGTGCTGATTTCCCATTCCAATGGCAGCACCCTTCCTTGCGCAGAGACCCACCCGTTCAGCTGCTGGGTCAGGGCAGGACTGAAGAACAGGGAGCTGGGACTGCTAGCTAGTGGCGCTTGAGGGAGCATTTCTGAAAGGTTCTTTAACTGGTGCGTGCAAAGGGGCAGAAAGAACAGCGCAGAGCAGGAGAGGACTTTGCGTCCAAACAAACTGGAACAAGGCCCAGTTCTCTTGGATCTTTTTCTGTAGCATGAGGTAGGCCACCTTTCTTCCTTGCCAGGATTAACTGGAATGAGGGTTCATAGCCAGCTCTGTAGCTACGTAAGCGCTTGGAAAATTGAAAGCAATCACGATATGAATATCTGCCTCCCTGGACTTTCCCTCCTGAGCCCAGAACTGTGAGCTCACCTAGGTGTCTCCCCTCGAAGCCACGACTTGGGAATCACCGTGGAGTGCGGGAGTCATTCCCCCCCTTGTCGGGGGCTTCCTACTCAAAGAAGAGGGCTGGAGCTCTCTGCCCCACTCTCTCTTGAGGGTCTGGCGCGGAGGGAAGAATCTGCCTCCCTGACTAGGCTCTGCCGTGAAGGGGCCCCGTGAACCGGCCAGCAAACAGCTGCTTGGCACTCGCCAGAGTTTGCTCCAAGCTCCCTCCGTGGCCATCAAGGTTCTGGGGCTGAGCCAGGCAGCTCTTTAAGATTCCGGTCACAGATGGGGCTGGATCTCGAAGGCTTGAGAGCTCAGAGCCTCTCTCCGCTCTTTCCACAGACACCACCGTCGCCAATGCTAGCAGGGAGCAGGCCAGAGCAAGCCGTCTCTGCTCTCGGCTGCTGGATGCCAACAGTGAGTATCTCGCTACCTGCTGGGGGGCCCCAGGTTCAGGCCGCTTCCTTGAGGGGGAGGAGAATTGGGGCAGTTCCTTGGAAGCACTTGCTTTGGGGTCCCATGCTGTGAATGCAGGGCTTTGTTGTGCCTGTGACAAGGTGGGCCCTCTGAAGCAGCCTTCACCCCTCCCAGTTTTATTAGGAGGAGCCAGAATCGCTGAGATTTAGCGTCGGATTTTCTTGGCTGTATCCAGCCAAAAGCTATGCAGCAAAAGCTACGCATGATGGAGGAAACAAAACTGGAGACTGGGCACACAGATATTAATTGGCTTTTTCGTGTAAAAGTCTTACAGGAGAGGCAGGGAGGAAATGCGGTCTCCTGCCTGGGACAGCTGGGGACTGGCACTTGACGGGCATGCCGTTCCCAGACTCCCTCGGACCAACCAGAAGCTTCCCGCTCTTGAAGAAATCAGACACAGTTTGCAGAGCTGCCACGTCTCCTGGTCTTTATCTTCCGTGGTTGACCTGGTCTTTGGAGCCTTGTTCTGCTGGATAAGGAGGGCCCGCCACGTCTCTTGGGTCTGCTTAGTCCAAGCAAGGCGGCGGAAAACCCAGAGTGCCTGAAGCAGGCAGCTCCGGCTGGCGCTGTGGTGGATTTTTCCTTCTCTTTCCAGAAAATGCCTTCTGGTTGGTTTTTGGCTGCTCCTCAAGCAGTGCTTTTTCCACGGGGGTTTCCCTCATACGAAAGGACCAGTTCCGTGGATTTGGTTGATCCAGAGGTGTTCTGAAGCAACTTCTGAAGGGAAATTAAAGTTGGGAACCTGCTTTGGAGGGAGGATAGCCGGGTGCCATCCTTTCAGGCTGCCCACCTTCTGGGCTGGTTACATTTAGTCCAGGTATCTGCCAGGGCCACTAGCTGGACCAGTCTGGGGGTGCCCGTCTGAATCACAGACGGGTTTCTGTGGGATTTTGGTGCACAACCCACATGGCTTAATAACTCTCACTTGTGGATTTCCTGTCCTGTGCCTCCTGTTGGCAATAGGCATATGGTCAGGAAGGGCTATTAGATCTGAACAAGGGCAGCATCTGCAAAAATTTCACCCAGGTCCTCAGCCTAGTACAAAGGCACTGTCCTCCCTGCAACGAGGGAACCGACGCTTTCGACAAAGGACGATCGCAGCAACAGCCAATACAGGGCCTTGGGGCGAAAAGAATTTGCATCTGTCGGCCTGAGGGATGCAGCGCAGGCGAAGCAGCCAGCCTCTTTCTTCCGGATGGGCGAACGGGTCCATCCAGGGATCCGCTAGAAGGGCACCCGTGCCCCTTGCCTTGGTGCAGGCAGCCCAGGTGCACATTCTGAGAGGACCTTCATCCCGCCCAGATAGCCCCGTGATGCATAGCACAGACTGTGTCAGGTCTGCAAAAGGCACCCTAGCTTGATTTTGTGTCTTTTCCATCAGGAATCTAAACGTGGTTGCCCCCAGGCCTGCTCAGATGGCCCGAGTACACTCAGCTACACAGTCCGTGAAAGCTGAGAGAAGTGCCATGCCTTGGCTTGGCCGGGGGGGCTCTCTTGTCACCTTCTTCCCTCTCAGATTCCCCTCCTTATGCCCCCCCCCCCAATGTAGCTGCTTCCCAGAGGGCCAGAAGATATTCAAAGTGTCCTCTTCTTCCCGTGTTCTGATGATGCGATTCCCCAGAGGCGAGGCTGCGAGGACAGGCTGGCGCTGGGACTGCCACAGAGGGACTTTTGAACAGCTTCTTTCAAATAAGAGGCGGAGGAGGCTCCTTAAAAGCGGGGAGCCAGGGCTGCAGCCAGAAGTTGGAGGCAGCTTCAGGGGCAGAGCAGCTGTGAAAAAAGGAGCCCTTCTCCCTTCGTGCAGGAGCAGCATCTGCCCCTTTGAGCTTTCACAGGGCCCTTTCCCATCAAGGAGGCTCTTCCATTGCCAGCGTGCCTTTCTCAGCTTGCTCCGCCACCATCTTCCTCTTCAGCATGTGACTTAAGTACTACTGAGATAAACAGCCAGTTCAGTCTCTGGGCAGGGCTAAAAACCCTTCACGCACAACCCCCCCCCCCCCCGAAGAGCATTGGCTGTGCTGGCGTTGCAGCCCTATTTATCCGGAGGGACCCTTGGGGCCTGGCCGGTTGTGCAGGGGCTGCCCGTGCTGGTCCTGGGGAAACCCAGATGCACCTTCCTCCAGCTGGCGCAGAGACAGCCCTGGAACCCCTCTCACTGTGTTCCCAAGGGACTGAGGTGCGGGCAGGCAGAGGGGAGAAGGCACTCCGCCATCATTCTCCGTAGCCTGGCCTTTTGTGGCCAAGCCCTGCTGTGTCTCAGGGATGGTGCAACAGCCCACAAAGATTCCTCACGACTGATCACCAAACCCGCTGCCCCCATCCATAGGGCCTGCATCCCCGAGGTGTGGCCCTGCAAGGATCGTTCTCTGCAGTGTTTTACCTTGATTTCCCTCTGAGGGGCCAAAGAAAATCGCAGCTTGCTAGGGTGATCTCCACCCAGCAATGTTCCCAGCTATGGGGATGTTGGATTTGCACAGAACTCTAATGATATATACTAAGTATGCAAGCTGTTCACAATATATTCATCAGCATAATGCACGTTATTTTCTTCTTGATGTTTCATCATACTCAGGAAGGAGCACAGGAAGGTCACATCTACCCCTCTGGGCTTGCAGGGCGGGGGCGGGGGGTGGGCTCAGCTGAAGGTCTCAGGGCAGCAGACGCAGCTGCTTTGCCCAACGCTGCTTGTGTTTAGGAAAAAAGGAAGAGAAGGAGAAGGGTAGCAGAGCGAGTGAGATCTTCCCTAAAATGTGGATTAGGGAGAAAAGCGAGGAATCCTCCTGTGCCTGGAGACAAAGGACCAGCGCCGAGAGAGGCGAGTCGTGGTGCACACAGACGGGACACCTGCTTTGCTCAGAGCAGCGCTCTGGACAGTGGCAGGGCGCCAGCACCCGGACAGCTGCTTCCCTCGTGCGCAGGGGTCCCATGCCCCCCTCCATGCCCTGCGGGAGGCTGGGATGTGGGCAGAAACTGGCAAGAGGATTGGGCCAGAAGCGATTTCTTTGAGCAAGCAGATGTGAGTTCCTCACCTGTTCCCTCTTATTAATAGGGTGCCCTTCACCCCCCAGCCAATCTCCCTGAATCCAAAGGCAGAAGCAAGCCAGGCCCCCTCCATCTTTGGGGCAGGGAGGAGTGTTGCATTCAGCTTACAGTCTGCAGAGGCAGAGAACCCTAGCAACTGGTGCTGCTCCCTTCATCAGATGGCCCTCAAGCCAGAGCAGGGGACCTGTGGCCCACAGAAGGAGCTGAAAGACCAGTTCCAGCAGCTCAGGCTGAGGCAGGCTGGGCACCATTGTTGCTCAGTGACCTCTGGCCTTGATGTATCCTGTAGTCATATGTGCTGAGCCACCATGAGTCTCACAGACCCCTGACACAGACAATGTGGGGCTTGAAGCATATGACCCAGTGGGGCGGGAAGCAGGCCATGGCAGGAGTGGTGAACAGAAGGGATGGTGTGCACCTTCCTGATGAGCTTCTCAGCCTGTAGCTGAAGTCACACAGCACCGGTGTTAGCTTCCTGGGGCTCAAAACTGGGAAGGGACCCAGGGAAGGGAGGGTGCTCCCCACCAACCCAGGCTGCCGAGAGAGACAGAGCCTTACTTGGTTGGCCTGCAAAAGCTCCACCAACAGGAGGTCAAAAGGGGAAGGAGGGTGCACCTTGGGATATCAGCAACAGAGTGTTAATTTGTGCTGAGGTGCATGAAGCTGCCAGTCAGCCCCAAGCACAGCCTTTCGCTTGGAGGTTGTAAGTGCTGCAGAGAAGGAGAAATGCCTCAACCTGTCCTTCCAAGGACCAAGGAGCTGTGGGCTATGTCTCCCCCAAGGCAGCCACACCTGGCAGCAGAAATCTCTTCCTGGTTTAGCGTAGTCCATGGAGTTGGATCCTCTGGATGTCAGAGCCCTTAAGAAAATATGTGTGAACAGGAGAGAGGAGAACAGTATCTGTTCCCCTGCCTGAGTGGCCTCGTGGGGTGAATCCTGCTTGGATTCTTCCTCCCTGGCATGTCCTTGCTTTTCCCATTGGATCTCCTGGTGTGAATCTCATTGGCAAGAGAGCAGCCTCGGACTCTGCCTCGGCTTTAGTGCTGGTCCTCGGTGGGAGTGCAGTTCCTCCCTTCCAGTCTCGTGACTCCTTTGCGGATCTTATTCCTCTTGAATGCCAGAGTGCTGGGGAAACTGGCAAGCTGTTGCTTTGGAAAGAGATGGTTCAGTGACAGGTGTCTGGGAAAGGAGGGGATGTCAACTCTGCTGCTGATCCCTGCACCCACGCAGTGAAGTGCCACCCCCCAGGAATCGGGTCCAGGCCAGGTAGTGCCAGAGATGACCTCGTGGCCCTCCCAGGCCAAGAATGAGTGCACGGGCGCGTCTGAGGAAGAGGGTGCAAGGAGGCCTCTCTGGTGGGAGACAGAAGCCACTGCGGAAGTCAGCCAATGGCGCTCTGTTGTTTTGTGTCTCCGCATGCCCAGACATGTGATGCAGGAGGAGCGCTGCTGGGATGATATGGAATGTGGCCAGTTGCCTGCAGAGGCCCTCCGACAGGTGAAAATCCAACGTCACCCCATCTATGGATTTGGCTTTGTGGCCGGAAGTGAGAGACCTGTGGTAGTTCGCTCCGTGACCTCAGGTGCGGTGGGAAAGGCACTGAGGAACTGGGCCAGTGAAGGTCACAAGTATGAGGAGTGGGCACAGGGGACTCCTCTCTGTTCACTGGGGGTACAGCTATACCAGGATCCCCCCCCCCAAAGCCATGTGAGCAAATAGGAGCAAAGTGGGAACGTGCAAAACATCTTGGGTTCAAAACAGGCTATTCTGACCGTGCTGAAGTGACATCATTTCAAGTTAAAAACAGCCACTTCAAATTGCAGAGCTGTTTGGACTCAAAACCCATCCAGGACAGTCCGAGCAGCCTGTTCCCAATTCAAGGAATCCAGAGTGCAGAACTCCAGGAGCAAAGGTGTGAGCCAGGCAACGCCTGCAGGTGCAGTGGGACCGCAGGCACGCAATGGAAACACAAGGGGCCGCTATGCCCCCAGCCCCCCCAGGCAGTGACTCACAGTGACTGCCCTTTCTTTGACAGGAGGGCCATCTGAGGATAAGCTCTTGGCAGGTGACCACATTTTGGCCATAAACCATGAAGATGTCAGTGACGCCCCCAGAGAGAGAGTCATAGAACTTGTCAGGTAAGAGGGGGATGCCAGAATGGAAGGGGGAGACTCAGATGCCCCCCGGGCCTGCAAGCCAAGCCTTTACCACTTTGACCTGGAGACCTTTGGCTGCTCCAGAAAGCACCGCCTGCTCCTAGCATTGACCTCTGGACCTTTGCATAATCTTGAGGGCAGGGAGGAGTGAACCCCCGTGATCGAAGGCCGAGGCCATCCCAGGCGAAGCAGTGATTGGGGGTGGGGGAGGAATAAAACTTGGCTTGCAAAAAGGGAAGCCTGCTCTGCGGATCCAGGGAATGACATGGCGGGCCGGGGAGCTCCCGCCGTCCCCCGCTGCAAAGCTCCTTCAGCGATTCCCTTGGAAGCAGCTCGTTCTCCCTTTTCCTTGCAGAGGTGCCAAGGAGGCCGTGGTCCTTACAGTGCTACAGACTCATCAGGTGGGAGCCAAACTTTAGGGGTGGTGGAAGAAGCACTGAGTTTATGCCAAGTTACCAGTGAATATGATTGTCTTGTTCACACCACATGTGAAGAAATGGCTGGTTCTCCATAATGGGATGAGCCACAAGCTCCTGGTCCCACTTCAGCTTTCCTTCCTTCGTTGTGGCAAAGGCAACACAACCTAGGGTTGTGGAAGGAAAGCTGGATCGCCTTGGCCATGTTCTCAATGTATTGCTTCCAGCCAGAAAATGACCAGGGCACCAGAGTGAAACTACACCGCTTTTCTGACGATTGCCAGCAGCAGCAGGATCCAGTCTTGGCTGTCGTGACTGCCATGCCATTGGAAGGGGCAGGGCTATGGGTTCATGCTTTCTCCAGTCCCAGGCAGAAGGTGGTGCTGCTCTCTGTGACCTACACAGGAAGGACTCCAGAGACAGCCCTGTTTTTCTCCTCCATCAATAAACCGCAGGCCTCGGGGGAGCTGCCCTGACATCTGTCCTTCGTTGCCCCACGTGCACCATCCCTAGGACTTCCTCTGGCTGCTTCTGGGTCTGGGTTTTCTCCCTTCCTGTGGCTCCTGAGCCCATGTGCTCCTCTCTCTGAAGGGAGAAACACGGCCTTTGCTTTCCAGACCCCCAGCAAGGCAGGAGGAAAGCAACCTGCTCCCTCTCCCACAGCTGGAACTCCCCCCCCCCCCCATTATGGGCCAGAGGATAACTGTTGCTCATCCTGTGCAAAGGGGAAGTGCCCTGTTCTCTGGTCACAGGGAGGAAATGTTGGAGGTCTGACCTAGAGACTGTGGTGTGCTCTGCCAGGGTGCCCCACAGCCTTTGCCTGGCCAGGGCAGACTGTTAGAGAGCAGGGAGGACAACCCGATGCCCTAGAGCCCAAGTGGCAGAACAGGCTGAACAGTTGTGCCCTTAGCAATGAAGGCTGTGCCAAACATTTGGCCTTGAGAAGACCCTGGGCACCTGCCCCCTTCCTCTTCAGAGGCCGCAGCTTGGTGAAAGAGGGGAAGTGTGAGCCAGGCAGGCATGTGGCTGTCCTCCCTTTTCTGGAGAGCAGCATGGCCAGATCTCCCCCAGATCTCAGGGGAGGCAAGGCCTTCGGTTCATCTCAGCCCTAGGGAGGGAGGAGGATCCAGCACTATGAGCCTTCGTTGGCTTGTAGGCTTGGTCTGGTTGTGCAGAGATAATCTGACGCGTGTTCTCTTTGCAGTCCCCCAAATCAGCCTTTATCAGTGCCGCCAAAAAGGCAAAGCTGCGGTCCAATCCTGTGAAGGTGCGCTTTTCAGAACACGTCACCATTGGCAAGACTGATCCAGTGAGTGCCTCCCCAGTGGATTCCATGCAGTTCCCAAAAAGGCTCTGTTCACCCCCCACCACCCTGCAGGGCTGTCAGAGGAAGAGCGCTCCAAGGCCATCCTTCCAGGTGGACGTGGCTCCCTGAGCTGGGTCTTTAGAAAGCCCAGCTGAGGCCAGTGGAGAGGGCCTCCATTGCATACCGATTCACACATCCAACGAACTCTGATATTGTGCTGTGTGTGGATGTAGGGTGGGAAAAGGCCCTTGTGTTCTTTGAAACTGTTAAGGAGGTACATATATCTGAATCTGGTGTGGAAGAAAAGGAGGCATTGCTAAGGACAGATTGTTTCTGGGGACACCCCTCGAAGTTCACCGAGCTCTCGAGGCAGCTGTTTCAGTTTATGTTCAAATCAGTCTTAGGCAGGATAGGACCTTGCTTGGCATTTGACTGAGGGGAGGGTCCAGCAACAGCCCTTTTTGGCCAGGCAGGAGGCAGCTGACCCCTCCCTTCCTTGCAGCGGCTCCCAGCAGAGGCAGAGACCACGTACACATGCAGCCATCCCCCTGCTTTGGGCTCTGCCCCACTGGGGGCCTCCACCCTCCACCCAAGCCCCTCACAGAGCATCTGGCCCACCAGGCTCCAGCTGAGAGCACCACCAGAGATCTGGCGTGGCAGGCGTGCACCGTTCGGTCAGTCCTCAAAGGTCTCCTGCAGCAGAGTCTGCTCCCCCACAGTGGGGCCCTGTTCTGCTGGCCTGGCCTTTTAGAGCCAGGACAATTCTCCTTCTCACCTTTCTCCTTCTATATCTCTAACCCTCTTTTCTCTGTCCTGCCTCTGCTCGGTGGGTGGATGGGCTTCCTCATGTTCTCCAAGGACATGCTGAAGAAGGAAGCTCTTCTCCTTATTCCAAACGTGCTGAAGGTTTTCCTTGAGAACGGACAGATCAAGTCTTTCACGTTTGATGGCCGAACCACCGTCAAGGTAGGTGGCTGCCAAAGGAGGGTTCTGCTGCCAGGCTACTCCCAAGCCAGGTGACCTGTCGGGCAGGTCCAGATGCAGGCTTCCCACCAGCCTCCATGGAGAGGGGCACTTTTTCTGCCAACAGGCACAACTGGGCCCATTTATTCCCATGGTTGCCTTGTTTCTCCTGACACATACCGCCTCTGCCTGTGAACGGCCCAGGAAAGATGACGTGGAAGGGGTGGCGGGTGTTCCCCCTGCACTGGTGCCTGGCCCTGTTCCGTTCGTTCCGAGAGCTGCTGAGCAGCTGGGCCCACTGTCCCCTGGGGAGCTGCAACACGCTGGTCCTTCCTGGGAGGAGGGGGCAGCTCTGGGCTTTGAGGACGCCCTCTCCCGCCAGTTAGCTCCTCTCTTCCTCTTTCCGGCCAGGATGTGATGATGACCCTGCAGGATCGGCTGTCCCTGAGGCAGATTGAGCATTTCTCCCTGGTCTTGGAGTACTCCAGCCCTGAACAGAGCCATAAGTTCCTTCTTCTGCAGGACAAGCAGCCCCTGGCCCACGTAAGCCACTGCACTGTGGTGGCTTCATTCTCCCTGCTGCATGAATTAGGCCTCCTCAAGGTTCCCACCGTGACTGAGCAGGAAGCCGCCTTGGAAGAATGCAGCCCTTCCACGGCTGCCTGCTCTCCTCCTGGCATGGCTGAGAGGAGGGGATAGGTGCTCAGCAAATTTGCAGATGACGCAAGGTGGGGGGGGGATTGCTAACACCTCAGAAGACCAGCTCAAGGTTCGAAAGGACCCTGGTAAGACTTGAACGCTGGGCCCTTTCCAACAGAATGCAGTTCAGTGGTGAGAAATGTATGGTTCTACACTTAGGTAGGAAAAATCAGCTGTACAAGTACAAGATAGGTGGTGCTGCTGGCTTAGCAGTAGCACTTGTGAGAACCACAGATTAAGCATGAGCCAACAGTGTGCTCTGGCTGCCCAAAGAGCCAATGCAATTTTGGGCTGCGTCGGTGGAGATACAACGTGGAGACTGCAGGAAATGAGAGTACAGCTCCATGCTGCCCTGGTCAGACCACACCTGGAATACGGTGTCCAGTTCCGGTCACCAAAATGCAAGACAGACGCTGAGGAACTGGAAAGAGTTAGAAGAGCAACAAGGACAGCGAGGGGGTGGAGGCTGGATGCTACCAAGAGCGGTTGAAAGAACCGGGGAGGTTTAGGCTAGAGAAGAGAAGGCAAAGGGGAGAGTCGTGGCAGTGGCCTTCCAATACTCGGAGGGCTGCCACAGGGTGGAGGGCGTGGCTTGATTTTCCGTGGTGCCCGAAGGTAGCCGAGTAGAAGCTTTTCAGAGAGAGATCCAAACCTGAAATATGGAGGAACTGCCTGGCTGTGAGAGCTGTTAAGGACAGCTTGCCTTCTGGAGTCACTGGAGGTTTTCAGACAAAACCATTTGTCTGAGGATTCCTGCTCATGAAGACTTCTGAGGTTCTGTGCCAAAGTTTCTGTGCTGGGAAGGAACCAGGGCCCTGAAAGGGGCTTGAACCTGGCGCAGCCTTGGCTGCAGCACTTAAGGGGGCTGGAAGCGCCATCGGTGATCCTCCCCTCTGCTCAGAAAGGGCTAGCCAGTTACCATTCAAATACACAGCAACCTCTGCCAGATGTGGACCTCCCAATTTGGAGGATTGCAGGGAGGCTCCTGCAAACCTGCCTGGCCTCCCCCTTCTGCTTCTCCACAGGTGGTACAGAGGACGCACTACCAAGGAATGCGATGCCTCTTCCGCGTCAGCTTCTTTCCCAAAGACCCCGTGGAGCTGCTGCGGAGAGACCCTGCAGCCTTTGAGTACCTGTACATCCAGGTGAACATTGGGGGAGGGGCACAGGTCCTCCTAGGGCTTCCTTCCCTACCAGCACAAGGTACCCCCTTGCTTTGCTGCAGAGGGGCTGGCCCTCTTTCCACCCTGCCTTTCTTGGGGCTCCAGCCTAGCGCCTTGGCCCCAGGATGATCCAAGTGGGCTCCTGCCTGCAACCGCCGCCAAGCAGCACAGCTGTGCTGGAAGCAGAGCATGCAGTGAAGGTGCCCGAAAGACTCCAGGCGGCTGCTCATTCACTGACTCAGCTGCGGGCCTGAGCAAGGTCCTCGTGCTGCAGCATGGAGGGGAATAGGGGAGAGTAGCTGTTCTGAGCAGCCCCGCCTTCTTTCCCCAGAGCCGCAATGATGTGATCAGGGAACGATTTGGGATGGAGCCCAAACCGGAAATGCTGCTTGGCCTGACCGCCCTGCACATTTACATCACTGTTTCAGCCACGCGGCCGAGCCAGAAAGTCTCTCTCAAAAACGTGGAGTAAGTTCTGCCGCAAAAGCGGCAGCCGCTTCGCGTCTCCCCTCATGTGCCCAGCCACGCACAAGCCGCTTCCGGGGGGCCCAAGTCTCCCGGCACGAAGCCCACCTTGGCAGTTTTGTTCTGGCAGGGCCTTCAGCCCCTTCTGGCCACCGGACCGACCCTGCAAGCCTTCCTCCGGTTCTGCCTGTAAATTCCCCAGCCCTTCTCCTGGTCAGCTGAAGATGGCTGCACCTTTGCCCCTCTTGCCTTCTCCCACTGCCTCCCTCACACCGAGGCATGGGATGTTCCATCCAACGAGAACCCTGTGGGGCAGTGGCCGGGGGGCTGGGCTGGAGCAGGGAGACTCGATGCTCTTCACGCAATTTATCTACTGCCTCACTTCTTACGGGCTCCTGGCCATCTCCCGGCACGGGAAAGGGGTGCTGACCTGGTTTGGATGGGACTGCAAGCCAGAGGGACCCTTCCCGGGATTAGCAGCCGTTCTCCTCCTGCGCCCACTCCTCTACCCCGTTCCCCACCAGCCCAGGGACTGCAGGTGGAAAGGAGGGCTACCCACCATGCCCTTCCCTCACGGGCCGTCTCTCCCCTCCTGCTAGGAAGGAATGGGGCCTGGAGCCATTTCTGCCCCCCTCGCTGTTGCAAGGCATCAAAGACAAGGGGCTTCGGAAGGCACTTTCTCAGCAGCTGAAGGCGCATCAGAACCAGCCCCCCGGTGGCACCAAGGCAAGGCGAGGATGCGGGAGGGCTGACAGGCCGGGTCTCAGCATGGCCTGCCAGGCGCGGGTGGCGGCCAGAGCAGGGAGGAGCCGTGTGGCCCCCCGGCCCCAGATGTCTCCTCCCACCAGCACACACTTTCACCTCCTGCAGGCTGCAAGAGGAGGACACACATGACCTGAAATATAGAGAAGGGTTTCCTAGGGCTGTGTTGCCCATTCTGCCCCGCGCTCTCCTCTGCGCCCAAGCGCGCATCCTCTGAAACTAGGGTCATAGGAGGAGGACAAGAAGGACCTTCATCTGTAGTAGTTTAGTTTATATACAGGTTGGTGGAGGTAGTTTAAACATACTGTAATCAAATTAATTTCTTGGTTACAAAAACCAAGTTTCTTGTCTAAAGGTGCTCTGGATTTGGAAACTGTCAGGCCCAGCCCAAGCACAGCAATGAAATGGTCCGGTCAAGTACAGTTCCTTTATTTGCTTACACCTGAACGACAGAATCTTGCCAAACTCCATCTGTGCTACAGCAGCGAGTGGGTGTCCCCTGGGAGATTCCAGGGAGCGGCCATCCTGAACCTCCTCCTCTTCCCACGCTCCCCTGCAGACCGTGGTGCCTCCTGCCCCCCCCGGAATGCGCCCCCTCCTTCCCAACAGCCTTGCTGTCCCACATCACTCTCCTCCTGGTAGATGCATTCCATCACAGAAACAGACCTTACAGCCTGTGGCCAGGAGGTAGGAGCTTTTATGCCCGATTATGATGTGGATCGGGTGTTTGGACGTGTTGTTAGGTGTCTGTGGTCTGCCTGGAGAAACGTCGCGCAGCGGTCCCCTTCTTCCTACAAACGGTCTTTCCCTGTAAAGAGAGGAATATGGCATACAAAGATTAATAGGCAATTCCATATAAAGCGTAAAATAAGCTGGCACAGAAAAACCAAAGTTGGTGATAAGGCCATTCCCCCACGTTACTTAACACCTGTAGTGAGACAGGAAGCCTTTCTCTCCATTCACAGAAGGGGCTGTTAGGAAACCTCTTAGAAAGTCCAAAGTCAGCTCTTCTGGGAAAAAATTCTCTTGTGGCTTTACCTCCTTCTGGTGCAACTTTCAGACTAATGGGCAAGGGCTGAAATGAGAAGGCAGGTCAGTGGCTGTGCAAGCCCCCACCAAGGATGCTTTTCCGTAGCAGCAGCTGCATGCCCAGTATGGGGGGAGGGCGCAACCTAGCCTGGACCAACCATGCTGCAGAAGCAGCCCTTCCCTGGGCACCCGAAAGCAGACCCCAGAAAATGAGAGCATCTTTCGGAGGGGGTCTCCTGCTGATCTGAATGTCCAAAGAGTTGCCACCCAGGCACATAGCCCCTCGGGTGGTCAGGCCGCCAGCCTCCTAGGCTTTAAATGTCAGTGCCACCATTTGACATTGTGCCCAGAAACAGCTGGCAGACAGTGCAGGAATAGTTTGCATCGGTTAGTAGCTTGTCTGCCATGTCTTGTGCCAGACACTCCTTCAGCAAAGCCCAGGCAGAACACCCTGCAGTAGTCAAGCCATGAAAGATTGCCAGAGCTGAACTGCTTCACCCTCCAGAAAAGCTGCTGCTGCTGCTTTGCCATTGTCAGGGCAGGGCAGTTCTTGAGGGGACCTTGGCCTCTTGGCATCCTCACGGAGAAGGGCACAATGTCTCTCCGCAGATCACCACCACCCAAGCCAAGCTCCACTACCTGCGCATCCTGAACGAGCTGCCAACTTTTGCAGGCGTCCTGTTCAGCACTGTGGGACTGGTACAGTAACTCTGGCGCGTAAGGGAGGGGAGAGAGCAGTGACTGGCTCCCGGCCAGAGCCCAAGGCCTGCCTCTGACCACCCCCTTCCCTGCCTCCACCCTTCTCTCTCTGACTGGCCTCTCGCCTTGCACAGGATGAGAAACAGCCAGCCACCACCCTCCTGGTGGGGCCTCGCCATGGCATCAGCCACGTCATTGACTTGAAGACAAACCTCACCACGGTGCTGTCTGAGTTCAGCAAAGTCAGCAAGATCCAGCTGTTCAGGGAGAACCAAGGTGTGGCCCGGGTGGAAACGAGCATCCTGGATGCCAAGGTAGGTCCAGCTGCTGCCGCTGACTGTACATCCTGGTAGGGATGGAAGGAGAGGCCGCTTCTGTGTTGGCGAAGGGCAGGTTTCCCAAGGAGGGCATGCGCGAGGCCTTTCCTGGCTATGCACATCAGGTTTCCCTCTTGAGAACAGCACAGCCGCATCAAAAGGGGACCAGGGAACCATGGCTAGGAAGTACCTGAAGAAGAAGGGCCTTGTCCTTGGGGCCTTAGGTCCACACTCAGCGAAACAAGAGCTGTGTCTGACTCCGTGGGAGGCACATGCAAGCAGATGCTCATCAAGAGGCGTGGATCACAAAGGGGCTTGTAATGAGCTACCAGCAGGGATGAGAGCAGCAAGGAAGCCCCTAAGGGCCCAAGCTGTGTCGAGCTTCCTGGGGCAGATCTTTCCCCACCCCCTGACCAGCTGGCCAGGAGTTGCAGCTTGTGAACCAGCGTACATCCCAGTGCTGCGTGGATTTAGCTCCTCAAAGTTCACAGTGCAAGCTGCAGCATTCCTTCCATGTTTGCCTTCCCAGAGTTCAAAGCTATGCATAGAAGGGGCCTTCTTTCCAATTTCCTTTCTGGTGGGAATGTGATTAATCTGAACTAGGCCACATAGATCCTGATAACCCTGAACGGGGATGGAATGAAAGTCTAAAGGCCAGCCCCAAGCCTGCAACGTTAAGTGCTTCCTTCCAGGCCTTTTATCATGTTGGTTGTTCTTCTGAACATGTTCTGATCTATCACGGTCTCTCCTAAATGCAATGCCCAGGCCTTCACTGACACCGGAGCATCCAAGCACAGCCATGTTGACATCAGAACCACTCTTTCCATCCACCAAAATGTTTGCCTTCCTGCAGGCTGAGTTGGTAGGGAATTCTGTGATAATCTTGACTCAGCTGAGGCCCCAAGAGTTATGGAGACCAAAACCTGAACAGAAAGGCAGGTCTCCTTGAACATGGGCAAAGCAGCTGCCAAGGCAGAGATGTAAGCCCCTTTGGGGGCAGGGCCGAAAGCTGCTGGATGGACAGGAAGGCACTTGGGGGTGAGGTGACAGACACTTTACATCAGGAGAGGGGCGGCCTGCCAGTCTGATTCAGGAAAGCCAGTGGAGCCCAACTCTCGAAGGTGAAGGTGGCTCCTCCTTCCCCTCCTCCCCCTCCCCCGGGCATGGAGGCAAAGACCACCTGCTCTAAGGCTTGCAGCAATGATATAAGCAGGAGGTCCTTGCCCATTGCTCAGGGATAGCATTTTTTTCTTTTTGGCAGTCCAATTAATTTCAGGACAGATGGACATTTGACAAAGACCGCAATTCCGGCTGCCCTGGTTCTCGGTTGTTCCTCCGCTGGATTGTACCATGTTGGCCATATTTCGTTTGGGGACGATAGCACAGCCCAGGGCTGTGGGCTAGAGTGGCAGGCAAAAGCCATCCCCATGGCGGCAAACAGCTGCCAGGAAGACCACAGGCACGTGCCCGTGAAGTCCCAGCTCGGCCTAAAGAGGACAGGAGTTCCCTTCGCCCAACGGGCAGCGAGGGCAAAGTAAATTCAGAGACTCCCCTGCACCGCGCAGGTGCAACCGCAGGCAGGCCTGCCACTCTGTGACGGAGGTGGCGCTGACCCAGAAGGGCACGAGGCTGGGCGCTCCTGGCCCCACCGGCAGAAAGGGATTTGGCAGCTCCCAGGTGGGGCTTGCTCTGGAGCAGCCACTGCTTTCCTTTGCTGGGGGGAGCTGGCTGCAGCCGCCGCTGCCTCTGCTTGTCCTGTGGCCAAGCCGCTTCTGACCCCGTGGCTTCTCCTTCCCCCCCAGCCCCTGGTGCTGCTCATGGAATGGCCAGAGGCCACCAACTTCACCTGCCTCATCGCCGGCTACTGCCGCCTTCTGGTGGATTCCAAGCGGATGATCTTTTCCCGGCCCGCCAGCCAGCCGCCACCTCCACTGAACAAGGCAGGTGCGTTTCATCCTCTGTGATTTGTGTCCCTTGCCAGACCCCCATGGCTCAGGGCTGTCCCTCGACCTGGGGGCTCCAGTGATGGGCCCCCCCCGGTGGCTCTGGAGGCAGCAGCATCCCAGTCGGAACCCCTCAAAGCGTGGGGATCCCCCCTTCCCCGGCCTAGCCAAGCAAGGCCAGAGGCACCCAGAGTGGTGGGTCAGGAGCTCTTTTGCCCCACAGGACTGCAGGCCCAGCTCTTCCCCCTCTCCCCGCCCGAGAGAGAGCAGGTCACCTTGCCTCTCAAGCTCCTCGCCATCTCCGAGAGCCTCCCTTGGGCAGCCCTGAGCGGCCCTATTTCCTCACAGGCCCTGGCAGTGCACATGCTAAGCTTGGCATAAGTGCCACTGGGCCAGAGCTCTCTAGAGGTGCTCTTTGGAGCGATACCCAATCGAACCCGATTTCAAAGCAGTCCCCCTCAGGACTTCTCCCACTGAGGATCCCCTGGAGGGGAGAAAAGGGGAGGTGCGCAGTCATTGGGCCAGGCACCCAGGGAGGATGCAGAGGGGGAGGGACAGGCATCCGAAGTCGGGCTGGGCGTGGGAGCTGTGAACATTCCCGCAGCAGAGTTCGTCCCCCGTGTCTCTGCATTGCCGTTGGCGGGGGTTCTGGGATGGTCCGAAAGGGTGTTCGCTTGCTTCCGCGTTTCGAGTCCCTTTCCAGAACAGCACAGAGCCTTGGAAGGGACGCGGGCAGGCTTGCCAGGGGCGGCAGGTCTCTTGTCCCAGAAGGTGCGGGGAGCGCCCCCTCTTGGCCTGGGGCACGAGGTCAGCTGTTGCTGCAGGGGAGGCATCCAGGCCACCCCAGGTCAGCC
Organism: Liasis olivaceus; assembly: GCA_030867105.1. NCBI lineage: Eukaryota > Metazoa > Chordata > Lepidosauria > Squamata > Pythonidae > Liasis > Liasis olivaceus. The sequence continues at coordinate 25,290,010 of CM061361.1, read as the reverse complement.
TTTTCTGCACCTCACCCTCGAGGGGGAGCTCGTGCAATGGACGGGGAACAAAATCCCCCTCTCGCCACATAGAAAACTGGCAGCTCCGGAGAACAGTGGGCCAGGCTTTGGCCCCACTTTCTTCTTTCGATGCGCTTGGAGCTTAACCTTTGTACAGGCGTGCAGAGGTGCAGGCCATCCCTCGACACCCAACCCCACTACAGCTCAGCATATTCTCAAACAGGGAGCCTTTTGCCAACAGTCGGTGCCTGCTCAAAAAACGGTTCTTGTGCTGCGATTTGTGATTCAGCCGAAAGTACAAGAAGTGAACGCGGGGAGGGGGAGACCGGGGGGGAAGAAAGGAAGCAGCAGAAACTTCCAGAGAACCATTATTGAGAGAGAGTCTCGTTCACCTTATCTTGCTGCTTGAAACCAGTTGATCCCCACGGGGGTCATCTGCTGATCCTGGCGCCAAGTGGGCATGGGCTGAATTCCATTGCTGCGCGTCCTCCAGTAACCTTGTTCCCCACAGGCACTGTCTTAACAGCCACTTTGTTTTATGCTTCAGATGGCGGCACATTCGTCAGCCACCAGCCTACTGCACCAGCAGGGCACCTGGCTAAGAAAGAGAGCAGGCTCCCGGGAGGCACCCTCCCCAGCCCCGGAGAGTGGCGCCCTCAAGATCCGCTGGCCTCAGACTCGGAGCTCGTCAGCTTTTGCTACCTGCACATGCGGGAGCAGAAGGAGCACAAGAGCAGGACAGACATCAATGAAAACGTGATCCTCTTTGAGGAGTCTCGGCCCCGGACCAAGTCTGATCCCACCTCCAAGAGCTCCGGGCGAGGCTGCAACGGGGCCGCCCAGGACTGTGATCCGGAGGGCCCGGACCAGGAGCGCTGGACCAACCGGGCCAGGGCATACACCATGGACAGCCAGCAGGGCAGCCAGCCTCCGCAGCTGTACTGCGACTCTTGCAAGGCCAAAGCCAGGCGCCAGCAGCCGGCCTCTCACCGGGGCGGCACACGGGACAACATGGTGGACCTGATGTCCCTCCCCCCTCCCGGGAGCGATGAGGAGGAGGACGAAACCACATCCCTTCTCCCCGCCATCACCGCCCCCCCTCCTGGTTTCCAAGACAACAGCTCTGACGAGGATGACTCTAAGCGCCGGGCGGCGGCCATAGCAAAGGGGCAGGAGCAGGGCCGTCACCTCTGCGGCATCCTCTATGAGGAGATTCCTGTGACGCTCATCGACAGCATGCAAACACGGACGGTTCGAGACCACGCCCAGGACCTGGATGACGCTCTGGTCTCCACTCTTCAGGCCCTGGAAGCGCTGGCGGCCGCGGAAGACGGTCCGCACGCTCAGCCGCAGCAGACGGCAGGTACCCGTCGGCATGCACCCAGTGGCATAGCAACACCTTCCACAGCCTGCAAGCTTCGGTCCAAAGAGAGGGAGCTGGCAGCACCATAACTCTGTGTCGAAGGAAGGTCGGGAGGACTCTCGCTCCCAAACAGAGGGGGTGCAGCCTGTGGGTGGACCCCGGGGTGCTCTTCCCAAGAGCTCTGGCTGCAACTGGAAAGATGTGATTGACCAAATTTATCTCCGATCCCATTTCACAGACTCAAACAGGAAAGCCCACAGGCTAGGTCCAGTTGGTCGAGGAAGAGGGCCAGAACCTGACCCAGAAAAGGGGCTCTTTTGAACATTAGGGCATAACAGAGGGACCCAAGCAGAGGATTCACTGGCCTTTGTGCCAGGCATGTGGTTGCTTTGGTCCCTCATACGTGCAGCCCTGTTTCACACACATTTGAACCTGCACCATTTATGTTAACCTTGCATTTTGTTCCACTATAGTTCAGTGTGTTGTGCCAACCCAGAACACAGTTTAAACATACTGCACGTGCCTCACAGTATCGGTGTTCTCACATAAGCCTGCTTTGTTGATTGGTCAAATGTGGCCTTTGACAGGCTCCAGAGGAACATCTGCTTCCTGAATCACTTCATGGGAGGTTTTCTTAAAAGATCCAGAGAGCTCCTGCACCCTTCCAGAGACCCCCAACAGTTTCACAGGTCTCTTGATGAGTTAGTTGGGATGGTTGAACACGTACCCTCTACATTGCAAACAGGACTGATTCTACCTTTCCAGTGTTCTGTCCTTAAGAACCGTTTTCCTGGCACGTTTTTTTTTTCCTGGCAGGAAAGGAGAAAGCTCTTTCTCCTTTTTAATAATCTAGGAAGGGTCTTTTCCCCCCATGCAAACCCCCTCCCCTCCTTTCCCATGCTGGAGGCTTCTTCCCTTAGGTGATCCTAGGGTTCACTGGCAAGGAGCAAGACGGGAAAGAAGAGGCCGCGCCATCTTTCTAGCAACACACGCCCACCCCTTCTTTCCAGCTGCTGCTCAGACTGAGCGACCGCAAAATACGAGGGGAGGAGCAGGGGGCTTCAGCCCTTTGAGTGGTGCTGCTGCAGCACCTGGCCTCGCCACCAGAGCAAAGCAGGTGTGGGGGAAGGAGACCCATCAGCCACAACAGGCTCCACAGAGCAGACAGCGTCCACCCCCCCCCCCGTCCCCTCTGACTCTGGCTTCTCGTACAGGGGCACTTGGGCTGGCAGCCCGGACAACAACCCTGCGAGTATCCTTCTGCACCCTAATCCAGGACTTGGGCCTACAAAAAGACAGGAGGTCCAGCAGCACTTAGCATACACAGCTCATCCCGTGCTATGGCCTGTCTGCAGTGCGCCCTGCTTGCCCCCCGGGACAGGAGGAGCAATGCTTGCAAGGCCCCATCTCATTTGCTGCAGAGATAATGCCTTTGAAGTTGTGACTTTCCCCTGTTAATCTATTCCTTACGTTCATCCCTCCTTCATTTTTTTCCCACTGGTCAGTTGGGCTGAGAGGCCGTGACCGGTCCAAAGTCATCCAATGGCTTGACCCTCCTCCAGCAGGAGAGCGGTTTCCTCTGCTTGACTCTAATGCTCTACCTCTCGTTCTCCAGGCCTCATCGTTCTCGCTGCCATCACTCCTGAGTCGTCGATGGACTCTGGCCACGAAACCACCTCCTCGGAGATCCCCGACGTCACGGAGATCGTCTCCGCCATGAAGCAACATCAGAATGCTGCCTTCTTCCTGACCCAGCACCTCAACAGGGAAAGCCTCCTGGCCCGGAAGGATCTTCCTTTCCGCATTCAGAGCAGTGGTGCGAAAGAGCCGCTTCGGCACCCAGAGCCGGGTGCTCCCTCGAACCAACCCCCCGACCCTGCCTGCGCCAGAAGCAAGCGAGAGCTGCTGCAGGCGGGGAAAGGCTATCCCTCCCAGCAGCTCAGCGAACTCAGCGCCACAGGGGCCATTTTGCCGGCAGGCCCCAAGCCCAAAGGCTCCAGTCCCCAGGGGGCAGCTGCGGGGACGACCCTGCGCACCGCTGCCACCGCTGCCCCAGGCAATGACCATCCGGACGAGGGGGCGGCCCCTGCCCTTGCTTCATCTGCTCTGCAGCAAGTCGGCCACAAAGCCCCCCCTCCCACCACAGCAGCGCCCTCTCCAGCTGAAGGCCGCGCTCCCCCCTGGGGTCCTGGGTGCAGGCAGCAAGCCAGCCCCCAGCCTTGCCGTTCAGGGATGGCCTCAGTGGGCCAGCTGCCCCCCAGCGTGCTCTGCTCTCAGAAGCAGCAAACAAGCGAGGCCTGCCAGCGGTGCCAAGGACACCAGGGCAGCCCAGCGGAGACGGTCCCTCCTCCTCTGCCAGCGGCAGGAGAGGAGAGGCAGGCGCCCCAGAGCTGCCAGCCAAAGGGAAGGCCGGAGCACGCGGGGCAGCCGGGGACCATGGAACTCAGTCAGAAAGGCTGGGGAGAGGCTGCCTGGTCCGCTGGCCAGAGAGAGACTGTTCTCGCCAGCCACGGGGAAAAAGGACAACGCGACACAGGGGCCGACGGCCTCAGAGCTGACGTGAGCGACCCAAGCTCCCCCCCTTCCAAGAGCCCGCAGGCCTTCAGTAGCTCCGGGGGCGAGGCTCTGAAAGAGAAGGTCCACCCGGGCCCCCGGACCGAGAGCCTGCTCTCCAACAGGCCTGAGAAAGCTCCGGCCGCCACGCCGCCAGACTCGGACCTCCCAGCCAAGCCCAAAGTGCCCAAGGCATCCTTCCGGCTCAAGAACCTCATTTCTGCCACCTTCCCAACGCGGCTCAAGAGAGAGACCGACGAGCGGCAGGCTCAGCTGCAGAAGGTGAAGCAGTACGAGCTCGAGTTCTTGGAAGAGCTCCTCAAGCCAAAGACCAAGCGGGACCCCGCATCTCCGGACCGCCTGGGCCCCTCCGCCGCCGCCGCGGCCGCGGCCGCGGGGCACTGCGCCTGCCAGCTGCGCACCAGCCCCGTGCAGCAGGTGCCGGGGCTGGGGCTGTCCAGGGAGCAGCGGCGGAGCTGCGACTGCAAGCGGCTCGGCCGCGGCGCCAGGCCCCAGCCCGGGCCGGAGCGGCGGCGGGAGCCGCAGCGGGCGGAAGGGCCCGGCGACTCCCGCCTCGGGACCCCTCCGCAGGGCGGCCGGACCAGGTCCACCAGCCTGGAGTCCGGGGGCTGCCGGCCCGACCCCGAGAACGGCCTGTCGTGCCTGGCCGCCTGCGCCTCTCCCGGGGAGTGCGCCGCGGCGCCGCGCTACAGGAAGCTGCGGCGCCGCTACAGCGTCGGCGCGGTCGAGAGGACGGGGCGGACGCCCCCGAGCTCCCCAGGCCCGCAGGGGCAGGGGCAGGGGCAGGCCGCCGCCCAGGGCCCCGCCGCGAAGGGCAAGGCGCAGGGGCCGCCGCTCTGCGCCGCGGCGGACGCGCCCCCCCGCGCCTTCCAGGAGGACGTGTACCCCGGGCCGCCCCCGCCCCAGGTGGGGGAGGGGGAGGGGGGCGCGGGCGGGGAGCGCTGCTGCTCCTTCCGGTACTGCTTCTACTACCGCAAGTGCGACGCGGCCGAGGACGGGAGCGAGGGGGACGAGCTCGCCTACGCCGTCCCCATGCGGGCGCCCGCGGGGGGCGAGCCCGCCGGCGCGCGGCCCGGCCCGGTGGTCGGCCGGACCCTGCAGGTGCTGGACGCCGGCGCCTGCGGCCGCACGCAGGAGATCGACCTGCGCGCCGCCTCGCTCGAGGGCAGCCTGGCGCAGATCCACGCGCTGCGCGGCCGCACCTACGCCTGGCCCCACGGCTTCCTGGCCGCGCAGCTGGACGCCGGCGAGCTGCTGGCCGTGCTGCGGCAGTGCGCGGCGCGCCCCGAGCCCCGCGGCGGGCGGCCGCCGCTGGCCGAGTGCCGGCGGGAGCTGGCGCTGCGCTTCCGGGACTTCCGGGCCGCCTGCCGGCGCGTGGCCGCGGCGCACCAGAGCCCGACGCGCCTGCTGGCGGCGGTGAGCGGCAGCCTGCGCGCGCTGGGCGGGCTGGTCGAGGCCTTCGCGCGGCTGGCGCACGCGCTGCGCTCCGACGCCCAGCGCCGCGCGCTGCTGGCCCAGGTGGAGGAGGTCGTGCGCAACTACACCGCGCTGCTCAGCGCCGCCGAGGAGTCCGCCGCGCGCAGCGGCCGGCGCGCGGGCCGCCCGGCGGTGGCCTCCGTCGTGGGCACGCTCGCGCGCTCCCTCAAGACGCTGGCGGCCAAGTGACGGGGGGGCGGGCGGGCCTGCGCGGAGCCCCCGGCGCCGCCGCGGCCCTTTTTAAAGCTACCTGCATATTGTACATGGGGCGAGCGGGTCTTGTTTGCGGACGAGGACGAGTAAAGCCTTGATTGAGACGTGCTGCGTGGGGCGTTTCCTTTCCTTCCGCGGCCGCCGCCTCCCGCCCCGCCCCGCCCCGCGCGTGCGCGTTGCCATGCGAGCCGCGGTGAGGCGACAAAGGGAGCGCGGCGCCAAGATGGCGGGCTAGCGCGCGCGGCCCTTCCGTCGGCGCCTGCGCGCTCGAGGCCGCCCTTGCGTCGCCCCATCCCTCCGAGCGGAGCCGGCGCCCGAAGGCGGAGGCCGCGCGGCGCTGCTGCGGCTGCTGCTGGATCCCGACAGCGGCGGGCGGGAGCGGCGCAGGGAGGCGGCGGAGGCGACGGTCGAGGCGGAGCTGCTGCCGGTGCCGCAGGGGGGCGGCGGGCCCGCGGAGCGCGCCTCGTCCTCCGCCGCGTCGCGCCGCCCGCCGCCGCCGCCGCCGCCGGCGCTGGCCGGCAGGATGCCCAACATCAAGATCTTCAGCGGCAGCTCGCACCAGGACCTCTCGCAGAAGATCGCCGACCGGCTGGGCCTCGAGCTGGGCAAGGTCGTCACCAAGAAGTTCTCCAACCAGGAGACCTGGTGCGCGCGAGGGGCGGCGCATGCGCGGGGAGGGGGAGGCCGGCGGGCGGGCGGGCGGGGAGGGGGCGGGCGCGGCGCCCGCCGCGCACCGCCCCGCCGCGCTCACGCCCCGCCCCCGCAGCGTGGAGATCGGCGAGAGCGTCCGCGGCGAGGACGTCTACATCGTGCAGAGCGGCTGCGGGGAGATCAACGACAACCTGATGGAGCTGCTGATCATGATCAACGCCTGCAAGATCGCCTCGGCCAGCCGCGTCACGGCCGTCATCCCCTGCTTCCCCTACGCGCGCCAGGACAAGAAGGACAAGGTGCGCCCCCGCCCCGCCCCGCCCCGCCCCGCGCCCCCCGCCGGGCCTGGCGCCGGCCCGCGCCTGACCCGCCGTGCCTCTTTCAGAGCCGGGCCCCGATCTCCGCCAAGCTGGTGGCCAACATGCTCTCCGTCGCCGGCGCGGACCACATCATCACCATGGACCTGCACGCCTCCCAGATCCAGGTTCGCGGTCTCGGGGGGGGGGCGGGGGGCGCTGCTCGTCCGCGGCTCTCGGGCTGCTGGCTGCAGGCGGCCCCGGGGCGGCCTGCGCCTCTCCCGCCTCCAGGGAGCGGGAAGGGGGCCGTGGCGTCTCTGGGCACTGCCGGCTGGCGCTGAGGGGGCGGCCGCCTTTCCTCAAGGGCTTCTTTGACATCCCCGTGGACAACCTGTATGCTGAGCCAGCTGTCCTCAAGTGGATCAAGGAGAACATCGTTGAGTGGAAGAACTGCACGATTGTCTCTCCTGATGCAGGGGGAGCCAAGAGGTGAGGCCCCGGAGCTGCTGGGGGCGAGGACCTGTTCTGCCGAGCGTTTTCAGCCTCAAACCGCGGGTGTGGCGACGTCTTGATGGGCGACGGCCTTGAAGGGATGCGGCGAACATCCCCGTTCGTTCTCCGAATTCAGAGCACGCCTGTATCGTGCTTTTTCTGACTTCTGGCTTGGTGTAGTGCCGGGGGTCAAAGGCAACCTCCGTTAGCAGAGGACATCTGCTGTGGTGGAACCCTAAGCTCCCAGCTCGATCGGCAGACTCTGAAAATGCAGCCACGGGGGTCTGCTTGCGTTCGCAGAATCCTCTGACCGAAAAACCCTTTAGTGAAACAAATTATTTGGGGTTTTTTGGCTAGTTGTTGACTCCGGTGCTGCTTCCCTATATTTTGGACCTCAGAATGGAAGCAGATGGGCTTTTCCTGTCATCTGCGTACAGAAGAAAACTCACCCAGGCATTGCTACGTGATAAAAAGAGGGCTTACCTCTGTTGTGAGAATTGCAGGACAAGCCATTGCGCTGTGTTGGGAGTTTGGTTATGTTGGGCACATGCTGCTGGCAGAGTTTGTGCTAGCCTTGCCCAGCCCAGTGTTTTTTGGGTGGACTCGAGACTGCTTTGCTTGCTAAGAATTCAGGGAGTTGCTCCCATTCAACCGGAGAGTGTTAGGAAGGGGAAGGCGTAGTGGCTGATCGCTACCATTTCTTGAAATTGCCGGTATGGGACTGTCTCTCCACAGAGTGACCTCCATCGCTGATCGGCTGAACGTGGACTTTGCCCTCATTCATAAGGAGAGGAAGAAGGCCAGTGAGGTGGACCGCATGGTGCTGGTGGGGGATGTGAAGGACCGGGTGGCCATCCTTGTGGACGACATGGCAGACACCTGTGGTACCATCTGCCACGCAGCAGACAAGTGAGTATCCTGCCAGGGTGCAGGCATCCATCTGGGTTCCAATGACAGGAGCGTCAAGTGGGTGGGGTGGTTAGTTCTGTCCCAGCTGATTTCCTCTCCTGCGTTTGGCCTTATCCTTAGTTCATTTCTCTTAACGTAATTGGATTTCCTAAAAGCAGGATAGCCATAGGATGCTAAGTTTGTGGACGGTAAGGCTGTAGAGGAGGCCCACAGTGTACGTACGCACATTGGAATGCTGCCTTCGTTCAGAGAGGAGCTGCCTGATCACCCAGGAAACCCTTCTGTCTTTCTTCCACATAGGCTGCTTTCAGCTGGTGCTACCAAAGTTTATGCCATCCTGACTCATGGGATCTTTTCTGGGCCAGCCATTTCCCGAATCAACCATGCCTGCTTTGAGGCAGTTGTAGTCACGAACACAATCCCCCAGGAGGACAAGATGAAACACTGCCCTAAAATCCAGGTGGGGCTGCATAAGGAAAGGTCTTGGACAATCTGGGCAGCTTGCGGGCTCTGGAGGGCTTGACCAGTCACTTCCTCTCCCTCTGCAGGTGATCGACATCTCCATGATCCTGGCTGAGGCCATCAGGAGGACTCACAACGGGGAATCTGTCTCTTACCTCTTCAGTCATGTCCCTTTATAACTGTAGATGCTGCTGCTTGGGTGGCGTTTTGAAAAACCAGAATTTGTTTTAAGGTTCAGTAGATGTTGCTTGTTTGATTGCCACGCTCTTCCTTTCTCCTTCTCAGTGTTTGGGTGGGGGAGGTCGCAGTTCACATTCTCAGCCCGTCCATCGACCAGGCGCTTTGATGCAAATTAGGCTCCTCATGAAATCATTGACGCCTTTTCCTTTGGAGGAGAACAGAATCGGTGCTGCATGTCATGGCGCATCCTTGGAAGGAGGTGGCGGCTGGTGGTTCTTTCTTGTGTACAAAAGTCCAGGATTATGTTTTTAATCAGACCTAGATCGGTCACTTGGTGGAAAAAGATGTTCAGATACAGCATGGAAAGAAAGGCCTTTCTGTGCCAAAAAAATGCCCAGAGTCTAGGGTTTGCCTTGATTGGAACTCACCCGCCTATCTCCCCCACCCCCGCTTACATCTGGTTCATTTCCAAAGGGGCCGGTTGGAGTATCCCTTGCCCCCTTCCTTTTAAAGGTTTCCCAGGGAGTTGATGCACCTTGCGATGCAGGGACATTGCGTGCTCGTTTGCTTTTGGAGCGACTTCACCCAATTCTGACAGCAGCAGAGGTGACTTCGCATCCATTTTAGAGACAAAACAGATGGCAGTCCATTTTCCCCATCCCAAAGGTTTTCAGAGCATTTGAAGATAGGAGAAATGCAGCTTCCAGGAAAACAGATATTTACAGCCAGGGGGAGTTTCCTTCGATCCTGTGGCAGTTCAGCTGGATTCTGAGCAGCAGCTCTCTTGATTTTGTGCCTGTTGGTCTGGTACGTGTGTGTGTGTACATATATATCTATATATCTATATATCTATATCTTTATTTTGCTTCTTATTTGGGCCCTTCCTGCTGTCTCTGCTTCGCTTCAGCTGAATCCCTAGAAGGATTCCACCGTGATGTTTGTGTTACTCAGAACCTCACAGCAGGAGGAATTAAACTTTTCCTTAAAAATGAAGAGCTTTCTGGATCCTGTTCCCACACACAATGTTCTGGGGAGATTCCTTGGAGCATAGCACTTTTCCCCAGTGAAGACAGAATAAAGGAGGGTGGGGAGGAAACCAGTCTTGGCATGGGTGAACTTAGTAGGATGTGGTCTTTTGTACTATAGGTAGCTGTGACTGTTGCGGCCCAACACCATGTATTTCTTCCTTGGATACAATGCAAGCCCTTTCTCATAAGCCAGTAAACATCCAGGATTAGCAGCCATTATTCGCTAGAAACCTCCCCCAAGCATTGGAAAGGACAAGACAGTAGCTGTGCCACACCAAGAACTAAAAATACAGCTGTAAGGTTGCCCGTGGGAGGTCATCTCTTACGATGGGGGTCGGAGATGCTGCTCCTCCACTTGCCTTACGGGGTTCTCTTTCCGCAGCCTTTCTGTTCCCAGGAGGGGCACGTGGCTGTGGGGACATGGGGTCAAGTGGCTGGAGCAAGCTTGCTAGGTGAAGGGTAGGGCTGGACGCAGGGCTCTTTTGCCTGCGGAGTCGGAGTTACACAGTGCTTGGTGCCCCCCCCCCCCGAAGAAGCCATCACACGTCCTGGAAAGCACATGATCCAGTGAGAGGAGTAAGCCAAACCTGCATTTCGTAGACCTGTGTTGCTCTGCTCCTGTGTGAAAGCAAGATTGGTGTACCTTTGTGACCTGCTACTTTGCCGCCTTAGGGTGCTGGCTTCGCAAGGCTGAGGGGTGGGGATCTGTCAGCCCAGACCTTGATTGGTGGTGCTCTAATTTGATGCCTGCCACCACCACCTCTCCCCAAAGCAGCTCAGAGCATTTCCTGTTGGGTTGGAGAGCAAGAATTTGGGCTCGCCTGGTGAAAGGGGCCCTCGCTGTCTTGCAGCTATCCTGAAAGAAGCTGGAAGGTCCTCTGGGTGTGATCAAGGGCCCCTGAACGAATTGCAAAGTCTGCCTGGCAGAAGGGGGGGGTTGCTGCATCAGGTCCCATTTTGTTCACAAGTGGTGAACCACCTCTTGGCACAACCAGAGATGCCTCTCCTGCTTAATGGCGGCATCCTTTGCTCTGCGCATTTGGCTGAAACGAGATGAGAGTTTATTTCAGGGAGGCTTCCTCTGTGCCTGCAAACACGACTGGGACTAAGTTCAGTTCCCCACTTTACATAACGCTGTCCGAGGCAAAGGAGCTATTCCTGCCTCTAAGCCAAGCCCCCCTCCCCTTGCTGAAAAGAGGAAATTAACAAAGGCAGGATGAAATTGACTAGAGCAGCGGAGGTCCGGCCCCGAAACAGAACAATAAGGACGGGCAACAAAGTACCGGGGCGATGTGCTCTAATCCCACTCAAATTCAGCCGGTTTTCCCTACACAGTCCTAAGGTCCTGGGGGCGAATCAGGGCCCTAGAGTTTCCCCCGCTACAGTTCCAACACCTACAAAAGTCTTGCTTTCCTATTCTCTGTCATCTCCCTGTGAAGCTGGAGCCTAGCTGGTCATTTCTTCTCAGGGTTGTGGTAAGTTGTGAATTGTTCATGAGAAGGCGCCATAGGAAGCAGCTGCCGAAGCCTCACCGGAAGCCCCGTGGGTGGAGCTCTCAGGGCAGAGAGAGGATGCTGTGCCTGGGAGCAGGTCTGCGTCTGTGTGCGGAGAGGCGGGCTGGAGCACGGAGGGAAGGTAAGGTGCCTTGGGCTGCTGTGGGAGGGGCACAGTGTCCCCCGGGCCTTTAGGGTTCAGGGAGAGGGTAGATTAGGGTTGCCTCAGGTCAGGTGGGTGGAGTGGTACTGGCACTCTCAAGGCTAAGGGGCTGTGAAGAGCATCGGACTGGCTACGCCTGGGGCTGGTGGTCTGGGTGCACCCTGTGCAAGGAAGGGTGGAGCTGAAAAACGGGCCAGACCACGTTGGGAACTGCAGAGGACCCCCACCCCCGTGCATCCCAATGGGGGAGGCCAAGGCAGTTGGCAGGAGCTTGGCTCCGGCCTTCCCTCCTGCTGCCCAGGTGGCCCAGAGAGGACCTGCTGGGAAGAGGCTGGAAAGCAGCGCCGATTTAATAATTCAGTACAGCAGCATAAAACCCACGTGGGCATAGGCGCTGGTGCACAGGGAATCCTTACAGTGACCAAAGAGTCTTGTGGAGGGCAGCGCATCCAGCCTGGCTACGGAAAAGGCCCTATGGGGTTTCAGTATTGTGATGGATAATAGATAGGAAGTTGGTGCAAATTATTTAGAAGAATCCCCAAATTGTAGGACAAGATGCTAGGCTTAGATTGGCTTGAAGGTCAGCGTCCCAGATCTGTTGCTTGAGAGCACTTCCGGCAGCTTCAAAGCCTATTGAGCAGAGGTTCTCCAGTGAACCGATTTTGTCAACTGCTTTCTTAAACCATGTTGATTTGAAGCTGTCCCTAAGAAACAAGGGGACCAAAGCTATGCAGAAGAAAATTAATTTTAACCAAAAATTGATGGGTAGGGACCAAGATCTAGCATCCACAGAAGCCAAGCCTGTCTCCAAACATAAGACAACATTCTTAATTCATTTTGGGACTGCAAGACTGCAAAGTAATAAACTTAGTTTGAACCAACTTCAAAAGTAACGAAATTGGCAAGAGAGATCTGAGTACCATAAAGAAGCTGAGGGAGACTTGGCTAAGAAAACCCCACAGGCTGCGGGGGTGTAATGAGCTCCCTTTGAATGAAAACGCCTCATGGCAGTCGAGGAGCTACGCTGTGCAACACTAGCCCAGTAGCAAAAGTCTGCACCCCGAGATAAAGAGGCGTGGAATAGCGCTCCAAGATATTTATAAAGTAGGTATGCACCCGCTCATTGGAGTCCTGTTAATTTGACATTTATGATTTTCTGACAGCCCTGAGCAAATACTAGAACTTTGATTTTCTGATCCTCTTTCTTCTGAACAAAAAAAGGCCTGTACGCTTCTCATTCCTACTTCTGAAATGGACATGACAACTACATTGTCTGCATCTAAAAGTGCCTGAATCTCTCATTCTGCTTGAACAGGAGGATGGTGAGCAGGGACCATAAGCACCTGAATGATTGGATTTATATAATAAGGGGGCTGGTGTATAACCTTGTCTTACCCCTCTGTAAGTTGGAACCACAGCTTCAGGAACATGGCCCCAGGAGAAACATCTAATTCTCAGAGAGTAGAGAGGCCTGATGAACAGAAGCAGCCCTTTGTGAAGGGTGGATTGCCTTAATCTGTCCCACAGTCTCTCCCTTGGAATTAAGTCAAAAGGTGAGCTAAAGTCAGCAAAGGTTGCAAAAAGGAAGCTTTGTGAGTGTGTGTGTGTGTGTGTGTGTGTGTGGAGAGCAGCTCAGAAGCCAAGTTTCCCCTCACAAAATGAGGCCTGTAGCAGAAGGAGGTCCCGAGCTTCAGGCAGAAGGGCCTTTAAAACATGCATGGGTTCCTCTTTATATAAAGATTAAGACTGAATCGGGAGGGGGGGGATGAAGCCTTTCCCCCACTTGCCCTTTGCAGCAGCCTCACCTATTCAAAATCCAGGGCTCTGAAGTCACCCCTGCAGCAATCCTGCACCGCCTCTGTTCCCACAGAGACTTCAAGAGCAAGAAGCAGGTCAGAATCCTTCCCGGATGCTCTGCAACAATGGAGGAGGATAAAGAGCAGTGTAAAAGGCAATGGAGTTCCAGGAGCTACTTTGTGGGTGCTGCCTCCAGCAGCCTTTCCACCCTGGCAACCTTCCCCATCTACAAGACCATCTTCCGCCAGCAACTGCATGCCTTCTGCATCACTGAAGCAGTTCGCCAGCTGCGCCGTGAAGGCTTCTGCCAAATCTACCGGGGTGTCTTTCCACCACTCATGGCCAAGACGCTGCAAGGAACATTGATGTTCGGCACCTATAACAGCCTCTATGGCTTCCTCTCGAATCAGCCTTTGGGGCCCTGCTCCCAGAGGGCCACAGCCGGGCTGTTTGCTGGCTTCTTGGAAGCCTTGGTTTTCTGTCCCTTTGAGAGGGTTCAGAACGTGCTCCAGGACGGGAGGAAGGTCCAGAGGTTCCCTACCACGAGGCACATCCTGACGACCTTCCATTCCTACACTCTCTGGGAGAGCTTCAGCCTGGGCTTCTACCGAGGCCTCGGGCTCATCCTGATCCGCAACGGCCTGGGGAGCTCCCTCTATTTTGCCTTGGAAGAGCCTCTCCGCAGCAGCCTCTCCCAGCGGGGTTTGCCTGACGGAGTCCCAGCCTTTCTATCGGGCAGTATTAGTGGCACTGCGGTGTGCCTGCTGCTGTACCCGCTTGGCATCCTCATTGCCAACGTGCAGTCCCAAGTGGGGAGGCAGGAAACCCTTGGCCTCTTGGCCACGATGACTGACATCTGGCAGGCTCGGGGAAGGAAAGCCTGGCTGCTGTATAGGGGCGGGTCACTGCTTGTTCTCCGCTCAAGCCTCACGTGGGGACTCACAACTGCCATCTACCACTTCTTGTCCAAGGCCACAAGCTAAGGGCTGATTGGCTTGAACGGGCACCCTAGCAGCAGCTGGGGCTAGGAGGCCCTCAGCATCTGTAGACCAACCTGCAAAACATGGCATAAATGGAGACAGTGACACAAGAAGGAAAGGAAAATTGCCCCACATGAATTGGGGGGGCAGCCAAACAGTATCAGGCTGGAGAGAGAGGAACACAGAGCAAACTCAGAATCAGAGACTTTCTAGAAATCTGAAGTGGGACCAACTTGATTCCATCTGAGCTGCAGAAAGCCCCCCCCCCCCGCCCTAAACTGGATCAGCAGTGGGCCAGCACAAAACATCTTTTACTTTCCAGCAGGGTGAGCTGGGCCTAAAGGGAGAGGCTCTGTCTGCATTTCAGATGAGGGGATTCATGCTTCCTGTCCGTACATGCATGTTGGAACCTTAAGCTGCAAGCTGAACATCCTAGGGGAATTAAATCCCATTAAATATGCTGGGGTGCCTTATTTGTAACCCTAAATCTGATTTGTGAATTAAGCTCTGGCTTAATTATTGAAAACATGTGTATTAATTTTATCAACCAACTTGTCTTGGATCCATTGGAGACAGGAAGTGTTTTGTTTTGAGTTATAAATATTGAACTGAGTATTGCTTCTACAAACTTTACCTTCAGCTGAGCTGGAATTTAATGGCATAAATTAATTTTGAATTAATAAGTGTACCCATTGATCACTTTGATGAATCAGGTGGGTATTCCTGTCTGACACACACCTACGTCCCACATTTCCCACTGTAACCACCACTGGCTGATTGGAAGTCCACAAGCAGGAAATGAATGTTGGCACTTGTATTTCATCACCTGTGCTTTTATTTTAGAGGGCTTCCAAACTTTTTTAGACTTTTCTTCTTTTAAAAAAGCAACGCGCACACACACAGGCACATAATTTTTAGTGGCATGGAAAACAAGTGAGCACATCCGCACGCCTCCCCCCAGTTCACCAGCAAACTATTCGCAGCCTGCAAGGGGAAAGATCATGCAGAACAGCCACGCGTTGTCTTACCATGAAGTATCTTATTAACTCATATATAAATGTAAGTTCAAATGTCCACCATGAAGGAGCTACGCTTATTTTAAAAAAAAACCAAAAAAATCAGCCCAGCACGTGCCAAATTTGCATGCCCCTTTCCGCCGCCGCCCGGCGCACAAACCCGCCTCTCCGGCGCGGGACACGGAGCCTGCCCGCCCGGCCGCCCACCTGCGAGGAGGCGGAGCTCGCCACAACGAAGCGTGGAAGGCGGGCCATCCTGCCTTCGGGTTCCGCCCACTGGCTCCGGGGTTGTGCTTGGCGGGGCGGCAGCGCGAGATCCCTTCCCGTTTCTGGTGGGCCAAGGGGAGGCTGCCAGCTGCGGCCAGCAAGACCTTTGCACGAATTCACCTGGCGCGCCGCTTGGGCCCTTCCCGAGGCTCTTCTCACGGTCGCTCGCAACGTAGAGCCCTTCGCGTGGAGTACTGCCGTGGGCTCCTCACGGGGCTGCCCCCACTTGGAAGCCACCGCTGATCCGAGGGCGGCAGCAGCAGCAAGAGCGGCTCTGGGCACCTCTCGGTATGCCCGGGCCTGCTTCTGGAGACGACTCGCGCTGTTGTGTCCTTCGCGGCACAGGGCCTGGCTATCCGAGGGACCGCTGGTCTCGCACAGCTTCTGCCCATTTGGTAAGCTCCAACGGAGCAGGCCCACGTCGCATCCCATCTCCGGGCGATGCCCGCCGACGGGACCTACGAGGCTGCCTTCTCGGCCATGGCTCTGCATCCCCCGGCGGTTCAAACAGCCTTTTTCGTGGGGAGGCGAGGAAGGCTCTCTAGCGCCTTTCACCCGCGTGCCACTCGGTGTGGTGGTTGAGCTGGGCAGCCTTAGAAATCCAAATTATAAACAAACAAATGCAGGTCACCGGCTTGGCTCCATAGACAGAGGAAAAGCGAATTGTTAACAGAGTAGGAGAGCCTAATCCAAGAAGCAATGTTTTAGCATCAACCCAGTGTTCAAGCTTCAACGTTTTTCAAAACCATCGCTTCTCCCCACAGCACCCCAAAACATTCCCATCAGGAAACACACACACCCCAATCAGGTCTGCGCAGCCAGCTGGCCTCTCCGCGAGGCTCCAGGGAGACGCGCGCCCACAGCGGATGTTCGTTCAGAACCGGTGGCCGTCGAGTCCCGTCATCCCCGGCGAGCAGCCTGAGATAGGTCGTTCAGCAGCGTCTAGAATGCGGGCCGCTGGGTTCCCTCGAGGGCGACGCCCTCGTCAGTCGCAGGCCGGCGGAGAAGCTGGACAGCTTGGGGGCTACGGGGTGGTGGCGCGGCAGCCTCCGACCGCGCCTTCCATCCTCACTAGCAGCCCAGGGCGGCCCTCGAGAAAGGGCGCAGCGGCGCCCCCAGCACCCCCGGGGGATAACGCTGCGCCGGAAGTGGGCGAGGGCTCCGAGGGAGCGGGCAAAGGAACGACCCAGCGCGCCGTTCACCGTCAGAAGAAGGAACCGGCAAGGTACCCGATCGCGCAGCGCCCTGCCGGGATGGCGCACTCAGCTCAGGCCGGGCGCGCCCTCCAGCATGCTGGCACGCCTCGGGTCCCTTGGGGCGCGTAGTTTTCCATGGTGCAGCGCCCCCCCGCGTTCAGGAAGAAGAAACTACACTTCCCGACATGCCTCGCGGTCCGGCCGCCAGATATAAAGAGCCGCCCCGACACGCTGGCTTAGAGAGCGCGGAACGCCGAGACGGTAGCTGACGGCTTTGCAGGTAACGCGCGGGGCGGCGGGCGGTGCCCTCTGCACGCACCCGCGGGCGGGGAAGCGCTCCTCGGAGGCCCCGCGCTGGCGAAGGGGGTGCTCGCTGCCGGCGGCGCGGCAGCTTGCACGGCGGAGAAGGCTCCCTTTCCCTTTCCGGGCGTGCCTCTCCGCAACTCCCGAGTAAAGGGCCCGGGCGGGCTTTGAGAGATCGATGGGTGGGCTGTGTTAAGCCGAGACGAGCTTCCCTCGACGGCGTGGCTCGGAAGGGGGGTGGGGAAACGGACGCCCAGGAGCGGAGCGGGCCGCGGCGGACAAAGGGGGCCAGGCGAGAGGGGCGTGCCTCTGCCACCGAGCTGTCCCGGGGCGGGGCTTGGGGCGAGGAGAGGAGAGGAGAGGAGAGGCGCGCCCCGCCCGGCTCCCCCCGCCCCCCGGCGCGCCTGCCGTTCTTTCCGCCCCGCGTCGGGACGGGGGCTATCGCTTCCTTGCTCCGGGATGCCCCTGGCGCGCTCCCCGCAAGAGACCATGTGGCTGTTTGCAGTTCTGGAGATATCGGCTTAGCTTCCCGCGTGGCCAAGATGTGCGACAAACCAGATCTTTCGGAGGTCGAGAAGTTCGATAAGAAGAAGCTGAAGAAGACAAATACGGAGGAGAAGAACACCCTTCCTTCCAAGGAGAGTGAGTATTTCGGGAGGGACCTCCAGCAGCAGCAGCAATAGTGGCACCCTGCCAGCCTGTGGTGTTGGGAGGGAGGGAGGGAGGCTTCCGGGGACCCTTCTGGACTGCTTGCAAGGTGGACAGTCCAAGCGTCGGGACCAGCAACTTGGGAAGGCTGTAGCTTCAGGGAGAGCTTTTTCGGCCTGTAGTCAAGCCCCACCCAGCTGCACTACAGCGGGGAGCGGGAATTTGCCAGCCAGCCTCAGGAGGTCCAGGAGCAGCTGGCTTGCAGGGGTTCGGTCCTGCTTGGTGTGGGTCCTCCCGCCGAGGTGGGAGTCTTTCCTCCCGAGTTCTGGTTTTGGCAAAGTCAGCAACCAGCGGCAGCAGAGTCTGTCCGTTTCGCTGAGTTTGAACCCCTGGGCCTGGTGTGAAGGATGAGCCGCCTCCCAAGGGTGCGGGTCTCCACCAGTCCCTTCCTTGAGGACCGAGACCCTGCCTCACAGAGCTGCTCTGCCCAGGCAAGGAGCTGGAGAACTGGAGCTGCCCGAGGGTCCCTTTACCTAAGCTGGCTCCTGACTTGCCAGGGCCTGGGGGGGTGGGCAGGTCCTGCTGTGGGGCAGCAGAACTCGGTGCAGTCGGTTGCCAGCAGAACTTGCTGGCGGGTTCAGGCTCCAGGCTGGCCGGAAAATGCATTCTCCTCCCCCAAGGCCCTGCTAGGCAGGTCTGGAAGTGCCCAGGTGACTGGGAATGCTCAAGGTGCTTCTTCTCTCCTCAGCCATTGAGCAGGAAAGAGAGTGTGCCAAGTCGTCGTAGAGGTGGACCAGCGGCATGAAGCTCTGATGTTCTTTCTCGGTTGTTTCTCTGAAACAACTTTCTTTTCTTTTTTTATACAACTCACGTCTTGAGAAATGCTGCAGCCCATCCACGGCGGCCGCCTCTCTGGGCCTTTCCAGAGCCCAGCAGCAGCTGCCTCACCCCCCCACGCTCGACCTCTCTGGGCTCAGCCACCCCTTCTGCTTCCAGCACACAGCACAGAAAAAAAATGATCCAGAGAAAATTTCTGGGGCTCGCGCAGCTTGATTCTCATCCTCTGCCTTTCTTGCCAGTTGGGGCAATTTCATCAGTTAAATCCTATTTAGTAAAATTGTTCATAATTGTTTTTGCAGCTTTACCTTGATTTCCTAAAAATGGAGAGAAAAATCTATTAAAATTTTTAAAATGGAATGACCTTGTGACTGCCTTCTGATTCCTCCCAAAGTTCTGAAGCTATGCCTGCTGGGGCCTGGGGCTTTTTATATCCATTTGCCCTGGGCCTGTGCTGTGCAGAGCTGAAAAGGGTGATACTTCTTAAAGGGACTGCTTGGGGAGCAGAAGGGTCCTGTGAGAGGGGCTGGAGCCAGCATCTCGGCCTCCTGCACCAAAGGAGTCTCTCCTGGTGGAGGCATTTTCTTTGGGCAAGTCAAAGGACCGCCTGAGGGATGCCGTGGTAATTCCACTGCAGTTCTGGGGGACACCCACACACACCGGCAAGTAGCAACTGAGGAGTAAAATCGGGTCCAAGCCAATCTTGAACGGGGAATGTAAGATTAAAGAAACAGCCTGAGATGCAGAGGGGTTTTAGAAGCAGAAAGGGAGTTACTGGCCTGCGGACTGCATGTGAGATAAAGTGACCCTGAGGACCTCCTGAAGCTGCAT
Organism: Liasis olivaceus; assembly: GCA_030867105.1. Lineage (NCBI taxonomy): Eukaryota > Metazoa > Chordata > Lepidosauria > Squamata > Pythonidae > Liasis > Liasis olivaceus. The sequence goes on along the minus strand of CM061361.1, from coordinate 25,270,835 downwards.
TTCAGATTCTGGCTGGCAGAAGACTTGCCCAGAGCAGGTGCTCTGGCATGTTTGCGGAGCAGTGCAAGAGGGCACCTTTGTAGCCAGGAGGAAAGGAATCAACAAACCCCCAGCTTGTGATCTTCTAAAGATACCTAGATTGTTTCCCTAGATATTCAGATACAACTTTGCTGTGATGAAAGATGATAAACAACAACCAGCATGAAACAGTAACAACTGAATGCCAATACAGTAGTGAACTTTGGAGGCACCACTAATGAGCTAACTCCCCCTGCTTCTGTGCAAATGCACTTTGCTAATAGGGGAGGGATTTGCTGCAGATGTCAAAAACCTGGAGGGAGGGAGCAGAAACTGCTGCCTTGAATGCAACTTCCCCTCAGCACTTTATGCAAGACAGGCTGTTCTTGCATGCCCTCCTTGGATGGGCAGCGTGAGGGAAGGCAAAACATTTGAAAGAATGCTTGCACTGAAAGCTTTGTGTCAAGTTCACAGAACACAAGATAACTGCTAGAAAGATTGGCAGTCGTCTCACAGCCTCTCTGGGAAGGGCGCATAACTTTAGATATGCAAAGCAGGATCCTGCCACTTCCCTAAACCCTTGTGACTACGCAGGTGTGAGACTAGGCTGAAGCTGCCATAACCTAAAGATGAAGCAGGCACGTAAGCAGAGAGGACAAAAGCCAAGAAACGTATCTATGGGATCCCTTCGGGGAGGTAGATAAGAAGGAAGCAAGTCGTTAAGGGAAAAACAAAGGACCTGAACCAGAAAGAGGAAGTTGGGCCTGAGCACATGGAAGCCCTCACCCCAATCCCATCAACTTGTAAATCAACCCAGCAAGGACTTTTGGGGATAAAAGGGGTCCCAAAGCCCGCCCACTCTGAGTCGTCTGAGTCATCTGAGCTGAGTCACCTGAGTCACCTTTGGATCAAGACTTGGCGGCTTCCGTCCCTCTAGCTAGTGCCTGGCAGCCTAGTTGGGAAGGACGTGGGTAAGTGTGGATGAGCGCGTGCGTGTGTGTATGAGAAAGAGCAAATGTACCTTGCAACCAGTAAAGTTTTGCTGTTCCTTTAAATTCACTGGGTCTCCGTGTATTACAAAGAACCTCTTGTGCCTCAGTGTTCGGTTGGAAGTGATTTGTGTGTATCCCTAATTCTTTCCCAGCTGTTGACCAGGGCTGTGTGTCTGTCTGCTCCAGCCGCACCTATCTGGAAAACCCAGGTAGAAAGCAAGGGGGGCTGACAAGATCCGCGTGCCTCAACAGGCTGTGAGTGTGTGATTTGTGTGTATCCCCAATTATTTCCCGGCTGTTGACCAGGGCTGTGTGTTTTGTCTGCTCCAGCCGCACCTATCTGGAAAACCCAGGTAGAAAGCAAGGGGGGCTGACAAGATCCGCGTGCCTCAACAGGCTGTGAGTGTGTGAGTGAGTGACCATAAGCCGAACCTGGGAGCAGCGTTTGTAACATTCTTATTGGTGTCAGAAGTGGGATACACGGTTTGGACCCTTTGAATTTATTATTTGAGTGATTAGTTATGCCTTTGTGGAAATTTGGAGATGCCCAACAAAAGGGTGCTTTGTCACTGCCTGCCTCCCAGGCAACAGCTCCACTGGAGAATCCTGAGGAGGGGGAAATGGGTTTGGTATATTGTGAAGTGATGGAGAAACTTGTTAAGAAGTTGGGATTGCCTCTTGGTGACTTGCAGGAGAAAATGAAGTCAGTGTATTCAGGAAGGGATGTTAGGATAGAATTTGGAAAGCTGTACAAATTAAGAGGAGGGAAGAAACAGAAAGATTTACCTGGAGTGTTGGCAATAATATTGGGAGTGGGCTTGTCCCAGATGGACCAGCTCCTCACACAGCTGCAGTTAGAGAACTGCTCTTTAAAAGGAGACTTGGAACAACTCAAAAATAACCATCATGTTTTGCAGGCTGATTACCAGCTGCAAAAGAGCCAAATGGTGGAACTAAGGGAGACCTTGGCTCAACTGAAGGATAGTGTAGAAAGGGAAGAGGAATGGCAACAAAAGCATGCTGCACAAGAACTCAAAATTGAAGCTTTAAAGGACCTTGTGCAGACCTCTGCTAAGAATAAGGGCAGAGCATGTGGAGAATGTAGTAAGGTAGAGGAACTACGCAGACAAATAAGGCAGCAATCTTACCAAATTGCCTGCTTAACAGGCTCAGACCTAGATGAAACCCCAGACTTTCCCTTTGATGGGAAGGAGCATTTTGAGGAATTAAGCCACAACCTCCCTGAGGCTTCAATAGCAGTAGTGGAGCACAAACAAGGCGCAGAAATGCCCAAAACCAGCAATGGGAAGAGTGGGAACAAGTAGTCACTCATACCCCTTTATCAGGAGGAGAGCTGAAACAGATTGTTACAGATCTGGGGGCCTTGAGCCCTGACCCTCTCAAATGGACCTGGAGGCTACATCAGCTCAGCCTCCAGTACAATTTGTCTGACCAAGAGATTGAGCGGGTCATATTAACATACCCTGAAGTTCGCACCAAGTGGCACACATACCGGCGACATCCTAATCCCCCAAATCCCGGTGACCGCCTTAGTGTCTTACAGGGGCTCCAAAACATGGTGCAGGACTTAATGGTTGGTACCCAATTACGGCTTAAAGCCATTGGGGATCGGCAGGGGAAAGAGGACCCTTTAGAATTTTGCCATCGCTATTTATGGTATCAATTCATAGCCAGAACAGAGCCACCTAATAACAGGGATGAAGGGCGAACGATGGGTGACATCATGCAGCGCCCTTGGAGCAATCAGTCTTTAAAAGGCGTGCTGGGTGCGCTGCAGCGCCCTGAGCGAGCTTGGATTGGGCGAGTGGATGCAGCTTATCCATTAGACTTGGCCACCTTGGAAACAGATCTGCGAGAAGCAAGGAAAGCTGTTGGAAATGTTGGAGAGGAAAGTAAAGTAAAGACTGTGGGGGAGGTGCAAATAATAAAAGATAGGTGGGAAAGAAGTGGGGGAGACAGCAGGAATAGGAATTTGTGGAGTAATCAGGGGCAGAGAGTAGGGAATGGAGAGGAGCGTGTACAAGTGTGGCGAAAGCTGAAAGACTTAGGAGAAAACATGGAGAGATGGGATGGGGCTCCTACTAGAAGCTTGAAGGAGCGGGTGGAACAGTTACAGAGAAGTCAGGGAGGAAAGCATGGATCAGAAGAGGAAAATGAAGGGAAAGTGAAGGAGAAAGAGCAGCCTTTTTTGCTGTTCCAGCAGGAACTGAAACAATTAACAGAAGCTTTAAGGAAAGTTTCAGTCCTAGCTGGAAGGGGAGGATATGTGGATTGGAATCCTGAATGGCTTAAAAACCTAGCAGAAGTAAGAACAGACATAGCTAAAGCCTTAGAACAAGCTGATGCTGCTTCCAGAGAATCCAAAATTACATTCAACCAGGGGATCAAGTTATGGTGGGAGAAAAAAAAAAAGGAAAACCAGGAGGAGCCCTGGGATCACTATGGAAGGGACCACATACAGTCCTTGATGAGTTTGTGTGTGTCTGTGTGTAATTTCACCCCATCTAGTGTATCTGGACACAAACAGATGGTGCCACCGCTCCCAAGTCAAGCCTGTGTAATCTGTGTAAATAGGCTAGGTTACTTTTGTCTTCCACTCCCTCTTTTGTCCCCCCCTTTCTTTGTTTTCCTTTGTTTTTTGTTTGTTTGTTTTTGTCCCCCCACCCTTTTGATTTTATCCACAGGATCCAAGCATGAAGATCTACATCCAAATTCTCCTGCTGGGACAATGCCTAGAAGCTCTGCAGCACAGTTCTAACAACAATTTTTTTGTAGAACTGGCACAAACAGCTATGAACAGCTCAGCTTTTTGCGTAGGGCGACTTTTGACAGTGGGAGGGGTCACGTCCACCTGTTTCTTTGGAATACCCTCCAGCCTAGAGACATTAAGAGATGTTACTGCTTTAAAGAATTTCACTAATGACTTATGGGAAGGAATGTTCTTTCACTTTGGATCTTCTCCAGAACCTGAACCATGGACAAACCAGAGGAGAATGACCCTGAATCTTTTAGGGGTAACCAATGCAACTCAGTGTGTATATTTCACTAACTTTGGGAATCATAAACACCCACTGCCCTCCAATTCTCCTGTTTTTACTTGTGAAAAGGTCTACAATCTCTCCTATGCCTCCACCCCTTTATTTTTACCTAAAGGTTTCTTTTTGTTATGTGGGCATGAGGCCTATACTCATGTCCCAGCCTACAGTTCAGGGGGGCCTTGTGCCATTGGGCGCTTGACCTCTCTATATGCCCTGCCTCCCATGCAAGTAAACCCATCAACCCGACTTAAAAGGGAACTATCATCTGATTGTGAGAGTGATGTGACCCTCTTATCCAAAACAGAAGTCATGGCTCTGGCCCTCTCCTTAGTGGGGGTCCCTGCACTAAGCAAAAGAACCTATATGGACCTAAGAAAAGTGGCCTGTATCCTAGCTAAAAGTGTCAACCTCACATCCTCCCTTATTGCAGCTCTAACTGAAGAAATGACTGATATCAGGGCTGCAGTCATCCAAAACCGTGTGGCTATTGACTATCTACTATTAAGAGCAGGACAGGGCTGTGAATCCTTTCAAGGTCTTTGTTGTTTTAACCTAACCAACAATGAGAACTACATTGAGGCAAAACTAGCCAAGCTTAAAATTCTAGCCTCTCACATCTCCCAAGATCCAGAGGGATGGAGCTGGTCATGGCTCACATCTTGGTTACCAGACTTTGGATCCTGGAGAAGGAAAATTGTTCAAACCTTACTGTTTGTATTATTTGCCTTTATATTAATTTCCTCAATCTTTCAATGTGTTAAATCTGTTTTCCAGAAATATTGTATCTCCATGTCAACTGGACATCAAACCTATTGGCAAGAATACCTAAAAAAACTGTAATGCTCTGAGTGGGTGATGAGTGAGCCCCATTTTGTGGCATCTCCTGTTTAACTCGATGCCAAGGGGAGGAATATGTGAGACTAGGCTGAAGCTGCCATAATCTAAAGATGAAGCAGGCACGTAAGCAGAGAGGACAAAAGCCAAGAAACGTATCTATGGGATCCCTTCGGGGAGGTAGATAAGAAGGAAGCAAGTCGTTAAGGGAAAAACAAAGGACCTGAACCAGAAAGAGGAAGTTGGGCCTGAGCACATGGAAGCCCTCACCCCAATCCCATCAACTTGTAAATCAACCCAGCAAGGACTTTTGGGGATAAAAGGGGTCCCAAAGCCCGCCCACTCTGAGTCGTCTGAGTCATCTGAGCTGAGTCACCTGAGTCACCTTTGGATCAAGACTTGGCGGCTTCCGTCCCTCTAGCTAGTGCCTGGCAGCCTAGTTGGGAAGGACGTGGGTAAGTGTGGATGAGCGCGTGCGTGTGTGTATGAGAAAGAGCAAATGTACCTTGCAACCAGTAAAGTTTTGCTGTTCCTTTAAATTCACTGGGTCTCCGTGTATTACAAAGAACCTCTTGTGCCTCAGTGTTCGGTTGGAAGTGATTTGTGTGTATCCCTAATTCTTTCCCAGCTGTTGACCAGGGCTGTGTGTCTGTCTGCTCCAGCCGCACCTATCTGGAAAACCCAGGTAGAAAGCAAGGGGGGCTGACAAGATCCGCGTGCCTCAACAGGCTGTGAGTGTGTGATTTGTGTGTATCCCCAATTATTTCCCGGCTGTTGACCAGGGCTGTGTGTTTTGTCTGCTCCAGCCGCACCTATCTGGAAAACCCAGGTAGAAAGCAAGGGGGGCTGACAAGATCCGCGTGCCTCAACAGGCTGTGAGTGTGTGAGTGAGTGACCATAAGCCGAACCTGGGAGCAGCGTTTGTAACACAGGCAGGTCAGAAATTCTGTGGTAGACCAGGGCGGAAGAACGGCTGAGGACTCTCCAGGCCTGCAAACTGGGTGGCAGCTTAATGGTGGTTTCTCGGCTCTGTAGTCAAGGCCGTTGCATGTTGGTGCTAGTCTGCACAAGGAAGAGGCAAGCATCAATGCTCCGTTCAGCAGCTTAACAGCTTCCTTGGACTCTGAGGGCAGGACCAACCTCCAACAGGGTGGGGAAAGAGAGCAGCATGCCCAAACCCATTTTGTTCTGCTCAGACATGTGTCCTGGCTTAGTCGACAGAAAAAGGGGGTGGTTAGTTCTGAGCAGAAGAAAAGCTTCCCAGCCAGACTCCTCCACAGCCCCTTCCCAGCCTGGGACAGGCAGCAGGGAGGTGGAGCACCCCTTTCTGAAGAGAGCTGGTGCTGTGAGTCAGTCCTGCCCAAGAGCAGCAGGACAGAGCTGGCTTCCTCCCCCCACCCCGCCAGAAGCTGTCAACCTGAACAAGCCCAGGCTGCACAGGGGAGCAAGGAGCATTCGCGTCTTGCCTGGCACGGGGCAGTCCTGCAGGCAACGCCCTGGAGCCAGAGTTGTGGTGGCACCTTGGGCAGACAAGCTACTTGGGGCCACAGCAGATGGGGGCTTCTCTTTTGCTCCTTCATAATTCACTGGCGGGTAAATCCAGGGAACTCTTGGCTGCGCTCTTCAGTAGAAGGCCCCATTTCCGCAGCATTGGCGCTAGAAGCAGCACTACAGCTCCGGCCTGAAGACCCCAGCCAGCTTTCTGCGCAACCCGGGGACCCACCAGAGCACTACTGAGCCTGTGGGAGAGAGCTTGCTTTATTCACAAGAGCCATTTTACACAGTGCCCTATCTTTTAACACGGCGCCTTACGCAAAGCTAAACCAAACTCCACCAAACCACAAAAACTAAAACCATAAAAGAAAAAGGAGCCAGTAATTTTTGCCAGGACTTGAGTGGGAAACTGAAACTCCCAAAGCTTGTTCATCTTGAAAAAGGTAGCCAATAAAAGTAACTTGAAAAGATACAGCCATGATATTCTCCAGTCTTACCAGAGATTACGTATGTTTGGGGCTGTGCGGGAGAGTAAGGCAATGTGATGGTCAGAGAGAATGAAGGATGGCTCTTCCAGAGGCGCTCCAACCAATCAACCTCCTCTCGCTGGCATCTGCGCCTTTTCTCATGCATACTGACCCTGGTTCCACTCTGCAGGCATGAAAACCTGGGGAAATGCTATAGCCCAGATGGTAAGAAGAATCCCAAAATGGTGTGCAGATTCCCCAAGATCTGCTACAACTGGACTTATGATCAAAGACAGCCCCATTTGCAAGAACGCTGGTCTGTGATGATGGGCAATTGCAGGGCCCACCTTTTCCGTGCCCTCCACTGGAGATACTGGGGGGTGGGGGTGGCACTCTTGATTCTTTGCTACCGCTCCAGGATTCATTTACTCTGTGGAGGAGGGGGGAATCAATGCCATTTGCACCCAGTACCAACAGCTAGACAGCCCTTTCCCGTCTTCTCCTGTACTGCTGCACTGATCCTTGTGCTGGTTCTGCCAGGTGAATCAGAATGATTCTCACCAGGATCCTAGCTCACCTGGGAGTTCAGCCTCCGGAGGCCAGCCAGCTGAAACAGGCTTGGGGATGGCTGAGGGGGCTCCACACAGTGTCGGGGGCCCATCTGCATTTGCACCAGGCACTCGGTTTGACCAGTGCTCATTGTAAGGATGGGGCAGTGGGCACATTAGAGGAACCCAGCCTATCTTGTTAATTTGGTTCAGTGTTCTGCTTATGTTCAGAAAGCACATTCCTTTAGGAACCACGCTGAGCTGCCCCACAAGGCCACCAGGGTCTGCTGCCACCAGTGTGACCATTAGTGAGATGCTGCTGACCTCTGGCTGCAGCAGCCTGCTGGCCTGCCCCAAGTGCTTCCAAGCGTCCAGCTGCAGTGGGGCCCTGCCGGTCAGGCTCCAGCTGGGACAAAAGCTGTTTGCTTTCTAGGTGTGGGTTTCAGCTAAGAAAAATGTGCGCCTTGTTTGGGCAAGACCTGCTTCCCTCCCCAGTGGAAGGCCGTCAGGAGACAGGCCGCTCCCTGCACAGAACAAGCAGATCGGGCTAGCTGAGGAGACGTCGCCGGCTGGGACGCGCCGCCTGTTCACGTGTTGTTCAGTCAAGCATTCCCATGTGCACCTGAAGGCCAGAGAAGGAGGGCCCAGCGCAGAACCAACCCTTTCTCCCTCTTTGCAGTGCTCAGAGCCCCGGGCAGCCCCACGCACCGCCTCCTCCGCGAAGACCGCTTGACCTCGAGTCCACTGGGAATCATCCGGCCTCTCCGCCCAAATCCGGGGGCAGCCCCAGGCTCGGTTACACGCCCTGAATCGCACTTGTGAGATGGGCGGCTGCGTAACTCGAGGCATTTAATGAATTAGCTGCCAAGCGCCCCGCCGCCGGCCTGAACTTCTTCCCCGCAAAGCTGAGCGCAGCCGGAAGCTGCCGGCGCTGGGCCGGGAGGAGGGAGCTGCCTTCGGAACGTGCTCGGCCCGCCGCTGCGTTCACACAACGCGTTCGTCCAGGCGGAGCCGAACCACGCTTGTCTCAACGAACCCTCGGCTAAAACCCGCGCTGGCTTCGGGCCACACTGAAGGGAGACGGAGGATCCGCGCAGCCACGCGAGCCGCCGCGGGCACAGCGACTCTTGGCACGTGCGCCTTTCCCACTTGGCCTCGCGCCGCCCCCGGCTCCTGCACTCCCCCGTTCCACCGGTCGGGCAGAGTCGCTGGCGACCCTTCCGGGACTCTGCTAGCACAGAGCGAGCACTGCGCTCGCCGGCGCGCGGTGTAGCCGCTGGGTCGCAGCGCTTCCCGGGTCCCTTTGCGTGAAGCAGGGAAAGATGCAAAGAGGCGTGGCCTGATCAAGGGGCCGCCCCTCGATTGGCGGGTGCAGCCGTGGCCGAAGGATGCTTGGCGGGCCACGCCCGGGTAACCGCATGCCGCGGGCGCATGCGCACAAGAGATGCCCGGCTCCAGATGCTGCCGCGGATTTGAGGTCTGGCTGCGCGGGCGGAAGCTACGGTGTCGCGAGTTCGAGGCCAGCCCTGGCTGTGGGCAGGTGCTCCGGGACGAGCCACAGCCTACTGGTGAGGAGGTTTGGTGGGGGCAGAGAAGTGCCTGGCGGGCGGAAGCGTCTTTTAGCCCCTAAACCCTGCGGAAGCGTCTTTAACCCTAACCCTGCAGTTTTTCGCAGGCAGGATCAAGGTTCGTTGCGTACCCGCTGCTAATGGGCAGAGATGCCTAGTATGGAGGAGACGGAGCTGCGGATGCAAAGGCGCGGCGGCGGCTGGGATTGGCGCCCCCCGCGCTCCGGGTCTTGGCCGGCAGCGCAGCCTCCCCGGCCTCTCCTCTCCTTTCCTCCGTCCCCCAGCCCCGGCGCCCCCCGGGCCCATGGCAACAGCTAGGCCAAACTGGTGGGTGGTGTCCAGGCGGTTCGGCCCCTCGGAAGTGATATTTGCGGGGAAGACAAAAAACGGGATGCGGAGCGGTTCTGGAGTGCGGGGCCGCCGGGCTGGCAGCTGACTGCCGTGCTCAGGTTGCCTGCGCCCGGGCCGCCCCGTTTCTCCCCTCAGGCGTTTTGCGGGCTCCCACCAAGTCCGGCGCCTGTCCGCCCGCCCGCGTGCGGCTCCGGTCCACCGCCGCTCTTCCGGAGAGCCGGCGCGGGGCGCTCCTTCAGCCGGCCTGGTTCTTTGAGCCGGGGAGAGCCGCGGAAGGGCTCCTGTCAGTAGCCGGACCGGCCACGGGGCCTCAGAGCTGCCAACCGACCCGCTGCGCCCTGAGAAGAGCCAAAGCCGGCCTCGGTTGGCTTCCGGAGCGGGCCTTGGGGCCTCTGCCTCTCCCAGGCACAGGCACGGGCCCTGGCTTCTCTTCTTCCAGCCCGGCCCAAAGCAGGAAGGGGACTGCTCAGTCCCCAGAAAGGTGGGTTTCTGAGCCGGGGGTGTCCTGCCTACCGCCTGCCAGGGAGCTGGGGGGCATTGCCTGCTAACCCCTGTGCTCTGCTGGTTTTAAAGCTCGCTGCTGCCGCCATGAGCGGGAAGTCTCTGCTGCTGAAGGTCATCCTCCTGGGCGACGGGGGCGTTGGGAAGAGCTCCCTCATGAACCGCTACGTCACCCACAAGTTCGACTCCCAGGCCTTCCACACCATTGGTGTGGAGTTCCTCAACCAGGACCTGGAAGTGGATGGGCGCTTCGTGACCCTCCAGATTTGGGACACGGCGGGACAGGAGCGCTTCAAGAGCCTGCGGACGCCCTTCTACCGCGGCGCAGATTGCTGCCTCCTGACCTTCAGCGTTGACGACCGCCAGAGCTTCGAGAACCTGGGCCACTGGCAGGAGGAGTTTGCCCGCTACGCCAGTGTCAGGGATCCAGAGCGCTTCCCCTTCGTGGTGCTGGGCAACAAGGTCGACAAGGCCGAGAGGCAGGTGGCTGCGGAGGAGGCCCGGGCATGGTGCCTGGAGCGGGGCGACTACCCTTACCTGGAGACCAGCGCCAAGGATGACACGAATGTGGCGGTGGCTTTTGAGGAAGCCGTGAGGCAGGTGCTGGCTGTGGAGGAGCAGCCGGAGCACTGCGTGTCGAGCCGCACGGTCGACCTGCACCCCGGCGCCAAGCCAGGCTCTTCATGCTGCTGAGAGGCGCCAGACTAGAACTGGCTGCCGTTTACAGAGGGAGCAATGGGAGGTTCCTGAGCTGGAGGCCAACCCAAAGGGGACAGAGGGTCCTTGTGGGGGACACTCTTCTGTTTAGCCTACTGAGCGCCCACCTGGTTGAGCTGCGGCCTCCTTATCAGCGCAGTGCGGAACTGGGCTCTCGTGCAGAGCGCTTCCTGCTCCCTTTCCTCTCACCTTGCCCTTGTAGCTGTAGAGAGGCAGTGCTGGAGTCCTTTGCCTGCCCAGCAGCCCCTCAGCTCTGAGCAGGATCAGGGAGAGTTGGAATTGCTGGAGACATTGCACAGTCACCTGGCAAAGACATGTGTTATGTGGGACTTCCTTGCCAAGGCGCATTGTGCTGACAGGTGGGCCAAAGGGGTGGGGGGAGCTGAGCAGAATCAGCCCGTCTCTGTGACTGCTGTCAGTGCCAAGTCAACAAGAGACCTCTGTGATATCTCTTCCATCTCTTCTACCTTGGCGGTCTTTGCTCCTGTTGATTCCCCTGGGATAGCTAGAGTTGGCAGTGGGAAAGATCTGTGGGGCAGAAGGAAGATGGGCTGGGAGATTGTGCAGGTGCCTCACCTGGAAACAGGGGATAAGGCTCATTTTGACTTTGGAGGAAGCAGATGGCCCTGGGGTGAATCTGTGGGGACAGTAACTTGGCTAGAACATACTGTATATGCGTGTATGTTAAGCACAGTGAATCCAAAGTGTGGCCATCTTGAATCTCTGATCAGAGCAAAGGTCAACTCCATTTCCTCCATTCTGCTTTGGGGAGGGGAGACTGGCCAAATTGTGCATCTCCACCAGTTGCGCCTATCTTGGGGGGAATTCTTAGCTCTGCAAGGTTGCAGCTGTTAGCGGAGTCCCTAAGAAGCAACATTTCTGTGCTGAGCCAATGCTGGGAGAGGTGTGTCCCCCTCAGGCTGTTCTGAAAATGAGGGTCTCCCACTGCCTAGAAAAATGGGGGTACAGGTGAAAGGTGAGCTGCTGCTGGAGGCTTTGAGCCAAAGAACTGAGCCCCTGAGAGCGCTGGGTGGCCTCAGAAGGCGTGAGGCCTGGCGGGGCAGTGAGGGCCACGGTTTCCAGGCTGCTGCTGCTTCTCTGCCGCTCACGTCCATGATATTGGGCGACGTCCCTTCTCCTGCAAGCCAGAGTCTGACCGTTCCCCCATTGTCTTGGGGTCCAGCAGAGGTGGCTTCAGCAGTGGGGCAGTTATAGGTGAGGCAAAGCCCTTGAATTAGTTTTTGCATAGAGCCCCCGATAAGATAAGTCCTGCCCCGGCTGCACCTGCCAGGGGGTGTTCTGAAAGGGAAGCAGCCAACTATGAACGAAGGAGGGAAGGCTGCCAAACAGAGGGGGGCGTAGCCACACCTCTCAAGGGTGTTCTTGCTGCCTTTTGCGACAAGATTAATGCGTTTAAGATGCAGTTCATTCATTTCCAGTGAAAACATACTCCTAGTGTTATAAGCATGGCGAATTTTTTTCAAAGCTTTCTCCAGAGAGATAGTCATGTCAGTCTGTTGCAGCAAAACCAAACCAGTAGCACTAATAAAGATCGGGTTCAAACCTTAACCCTCTAAAAATGGCAAGTTCATTATCGTGTCAGAAAGGAGACTGCTCTGTCCAAAGCACCCCACGCCTTGCCCTCCTTTGTATCTCTTCCTGCCCGCTGACGAAAACAATCGATCTGAAGAAGTGGGCTCTGATTCCTAAAACTTCTGTCCTGTTAGATTGGTTGCAGATAAGACCTCCCGAGGCTCGCTGCTCTTCTCCTTACCAAGCACCCTCTCTGAACGCCTGCAAGAAAGCTGGGGTTCCCATTTCATCAGGCAGCACCTCGCTGGGCCATCAGCAGCTCATCCAGTTTTCTCCACGGTCATCCAGGCATGCTCACAGTCCTATACTTATAAGTTTTGGCAGCATAAAAAGGGAACACAGACGTGTACTTTGGACAGTAAAAGGTGAACACATCCACACAATGCCAGCTTTCACACTGTTTTGCCCATTAAAAAAAAAAAACAGTGCAGATACAGGTTCTTGCCAGAATTTGACAACAGTTACAGATCTCGTTCCTCCTCAGAGGCTCTGTGGGAACGTCAGAGCTGACTAAAGGAGGGAGGGAAATTATGACCCACTTTACAGAGTGGCTCAACCAATGATATTAAACCAGGCCTTTGGGAGACTGAAGGAACCATCCAGCCAGGTTGACAGACAAATCCATTCCCAGGGAACACCTGCTAAAATCAAGTTTACCAGCACAATTGACAATCTAAATCCTACATCAGTATAGCTACTCCATGCACCTGACAAAGTCAGCTGTAGCAGACATTTTTTTTTTAATAAAATGGGTAAGTCTGAAAAGGTGCTAGGAGACTCCTTTGGGTTTGAGGCTATCTATCCAGGTGCACTTGGATTTGGGACACGTAAGCCCACCCACGTCTGTGGCGTGTCACCTGTTGGTGGCTCACCTGGTAGGTGCGAGGAAATCCTCCTCCCTCGTGGTTGTGACTTGGTTTTGCTCTCTTGCCCAGAGCCACAAAGCGAAACAAGTGTTGCAGTTACGTTTTTGTGTAACTGACGTAACCTTCCCCTTCCCTACCTTCGTTGGGCATAGTGGTAGGGCCTCCCCTTCCCCATGTATTTGGGAAGCTCTCTGTGGGGCAGCAGAAGAGGGAGCCTTGTTTGTGGGTCTGATTCCTGATTTTTAGCCAATCTGCACGCCCACCAGCTTTCAGAGTCCCGAGAGAGGGAATGTGGGAATGCCCTTAGACAATGTGCTCTGTTGGCGTGCCTGGGGAGAGGCCCGTGAGTTCTTGGAAGAGTGGGTGTGAAGAACAGCCATCTGGCCACAAAAGGGAAAGAGATGGAAGAAGCAAGGAGCGTCATCCTTTTTCTCAGAAAGCCTGCAGACCCCAGAGGGTGAGCAAGGCACGATCACCTGCAATCCTCTGGCTGGAATGCAGTGGAGCTGAGGGCGGCCACCCCTCCCCGCTGCTTTTGGAGATACAATCCCCCCCCAGGTGCTTTCTTGCTGGGGCTCTGACGGTTTCATCCTGGTGTTCCTATTTTAAGGATCAGGAGCATACTACATCCTTACGTTTGGCGAAAAAACAATGTCTAGTTCACAAAAATACGCACCACAGGCAGTGCATTGTATTTAAGTTGCCCCATGACCCTCAGTCGCATTTCTGTGCTCATAAGCTGAGTGCTTCCACTCCAGCATTGGCTCGATAGCCAGCAAATCTATTGCATTAAGTATCCGGCCGTGTTAGGACTTCTGAGCAATGTCTTTGAAGGCTGGCTCCTGCTTCTGCAGCACACGGCTCTCTCCATGTGGTGAGCATTTATAAATCTGGGGACAGGAGTCCAGGCAGCAAGACCCAATCCTTGCTCTCTCCATCAAGAGTGGCAGATGGACTTGCAATGAGCATCAGCCTGAATTGCCATGGTGGCATTTGGAAAACCATGCCGAGGCAGGTCAGGCTTTTTGCAAGCACTGCTGAGAAGTTTGCGCTCCGGCGAGAAGTCTTACCCCAAACCCACAGGCAGAGAAAGGAAGAGGCCAACTCCTGAGGATCTTCCAGCCTTGGGGCAAGGTGGAAAACCAGTCAAAAAGGAAGAGAGCAGAGGATTCTTCAGAATATTCTTAACTTTTATTCCCTTGAACATTACAAAATACACTTTGCAAGGTAAGTCTCAAAAAACAATCTGTCATGCTTTGTTAAAAAATTGAAATTCAAAAGGAGAAATAAACACACTTAGCTTATTAGCTATGTTTCCCCAGTATTTATACTGAGGGAGTTTGGAGGGCACAAGTCCCAGTTATATGTTACTTTAATCAGCGTGAAATGTCAGGTGCAGACGACTTCATTTTCCCCCAGTGTCAGCTTCTGGTGTCTAATTGGGCCATAACGGCAGGTGCGTCAAGAGTGGTGTCAGCTGCCTGGGCCAAGCCCGATCGGCAAGGCTGCCCTGATTGTTAGCAGGCCAGGGAACAGGTGCCTGGCCCAGCCGCCTCTCCAACGAAGGCACCCGAGGCTGGAGCCCGGTGCTGGCTTGCTGAGCACGGCTGGCCACGGAGCTTCTTGCCACGGCCTGGCTTCTGTTTACAAGGACAAAGCCCCACTTCAGAACTGACAGGGCGTGGGGGAGAGCCCATACGTCCTTACTATTTTATATCATTGTTTGAAATCCGGGGACGCTGCTTTCCCACACAGACCCATGATTTTCTCTTGTTTTACGGAAACAGTGGTCCAGAACGTTCAGTGCATTTCTCCTCTTTTACCTCTCTATTTTGGCCAAGTAACCAAGACAGGAGGCTCCATATAACTGGGAAGGTTTATGGCTTGCAAGAAATCGGAAAGCGTAATTATAAGAAAAGGAATAAAGGTGATATTCTGCAAAAGATCCCTAATGAAGCACAATTATGAAAGAAGCAGATGTCACTGGGAGAGAAGAGCACCAATGTGACGGTCGGAGAATTTCGGTTCCACAGCTAGTTGCGAGAGGGGAAGCGCATGGCCCAGGTTACAACCCCCTCGTGTAACTAAGGAGCTTCTAGCATTACACACTCAGGCTTCTGGTTATGGGTGCTCCTAGGAGAAGGCCAGTACCTACCAGCCGGTTAGAAAAGTGGCCCGGGCTGGCTTTTCCTGTTCAAAGGATGAAAGGAAGAGCTGCTCCCCCGGGTCCCTCAGTGCTCTCCGTAGGGCTGCTGGGGTCTGGACAAGGGCCCCTGTCAACTGGGTGGCTCAGTGCTCTCTTCCCCCTGGGAAGATCCTGGCTCTAAGCGCCCTGGCCCTGGCAGACAGGAAGGCTGGCCTATGTACAGTTGGCGCTGCTGCTGCTTGTGCTCTCGTCCTCCACCTCCGGTGCCGCGGCAGAAGGAAGCTGGCCTTCCTGGGCAGAGTCCTGGCCACACGCAGCTGCTCCGCTTGCTTCCTTCTCTCCCCCACGGCAGCACAGGCCGCCTGGCCAGGCCACACGGGCCTTCTCCGGAGCAGGCAGCTCGCTCCCCACCAGCCCCCAGTCTGGTGATCTGGAGGAGTCCAGGTGCTACAGAAAGACGAGAGCAGGAAGACCTGTGGCCGCGGGGCAGAAGGGCCTCTCCTCCTCCGTCCTCGGGACACGCCCTGCTTCATTGGCACAAGGGGAGGGGCAGTCAGGCGGAGTTAGAGGAGGAGGTCTGGCGCAGGGGGACCGCCGTGTGGGTTAAAGCCTGGTAGTTAGAGGAGGAAGAGCATCTGGCAAAGGTAACTGTTCTCTCTTTCTCTTGCATTTAAAACTTTGTGCCTCTTCCCATCAGCTTGAGGACTGCAAAGTTGTAGGTGGCAGCGATGATGAAAGTGAGCTGGAGGGGCAGAGAGCGGAGAGGTGGCAGTGAGATCACAATGCCCCGTGAAGTACAGCCCCGCTTCTCCCAGGCTCCCATCGTGGCCCCAAACCCTGTGCAGGGGGATTCCTTCTCTTGGGGCTTCCCCATCCCTTGCCTAGAGGTCTCCAGTCGTGCCTGGCAGACGGCCGAAGCAATAACCAAAACGGCTACTTTAAAGTTAAATAGAGGCTAATTTCAACGTTGCTCTATTTGCAGTTTGAAATGTTGCCGTTTTGAATGTTTGGACTGAAAGCGATAACAGCAATACTTCTGTCCCCTCCCCTGGAAACTCTTTTCTGCTGCCCTTGAACCAAAGAGGAAAGATCCAGGAGGCAAATCAAGCCTTTGCCGTGCTTACCAGGGCCACGAGTGTAACAGCAGCACCAACAAACGCAGCGATGAAGAGATGGAAGGTCATCTGGAACTGAAAGCAAATAACACACAGAGGCCTGAGCCCTGGACCCCTCGAGGACAGTGGATGTAGCCCCCTTGGAGAGGGAGGGCTCACTGGACTGAACCCAGAGGTTAGAGGCCTGGCCAGGGTCACCCGTGGAAGCCCAGTCTGGTTTGCACTGGCTTGCGACCAAATGAGGCAGCACCTTCGTCCATGTGATCAACCAAATGCTGGACTAAGAGGGGCCTTCACTGATCCGGCAAGGCTGGTCTTACAGATCCTAGTATGTGGTGTTTTTTCCTTAGACAATCCATCGCACTGAACATTCAGAGTTGCAGGGGGGATCTCCTTTTATCTCCCACATACAAAAGTGAGTGAGCATCACCTCCAAAATAATGCCAAGATGGTACCTTAAATCAACTTTGTGCAGCCATATAAATAAAATACGTACTGTCTTCACAATGATGGTTTTTACTCAAACGGCAGTAGCTGACTGAGCTGCTAAAATGTGTTGGACGGCCAACCTGGATTGTTAACAATCTGCTGATAGTGTTGAACATGATGCATTATCCACAGCCAGCAGATTGCCAGTTATGAAATTACAAGTTGGAAAAAACAAATTATTGAGTTGCTTAGTGAATAAACAAGTTATTGAGTTATCAAAGAATGGTTCAAGGAGGGGAAAACGAACAACTTGGAGGCCCCAGTGAATCCTTCTAACGTGGGGATGGTCAGTGACTAACACTTTGACAGAAAGAAGTGCACAGAGTCGTCTCATTACAGTTTTCCAACAGAAACACATCAGTCCATGGATACTGTTGGCCTCTACTCCCTCTCAGCTGTCAGCTACTGCGTCAAAATCATCTTTCTTCCTTAAGGAACCTCCTCCCCTGTGTCTTTTGGTTTGCTGGGAACATCTAGCCCATCCTCTGCTCCTTTGTGAAGCAGAAGAAGCTCACCTCAGCAGTCTTGCAGATGGAGAGGAGACTTTGGCCGCAGACTCTTCCTGGAGACGCGTTCCAGGGCAGCACACCTGGGTGGGTGGAGCACAAGAGGTCCTGAGCACAGACCAATCCACCCCCTGCGGGTCTACATGGGCAGGGAAACAGGTGGCCTGAAACCCTGGCAAGAGCCCCCTGGACTGCTTTTCACTAAAACGTGCTCCTCATCTGGCTCAAGAAGCCAGGAGGCCTAACCATGCCCAAGTTCACACAACTCACTAAACCATACAATGGTTTGATTTTGGCTTAGGGTGTTCTATGAACCTAGCCAGTTGCAGTTAAGCAGACCAAGGCTGTGCATGACATGAAAATAACCATTCCAGCCTCCTGAAGGCAACTTTCTGCCCATTCCCCAGGAAGGACGCATAGTGTGAGCAACCTTCCTGCGTGCCTGTGACAGGGAGGGGCTTCTGGGTTTCCAGGTCAGACTCAGGTGGGCAGCTACCCATCTGCCATGCCCCAGAGCCCAGAGAACTGCCTAGGCCTGTATAGCCTGTAGATGGTTTGACATCAAGGAGAGGAGCCGTGTCTCCTGCAGTGGACTGAACAGGGCCGTTCTGCCCTGGCGCCTTCTACAGATGTCTCCTGTTTCTTAGGAAGAAAGTTGCTTTTGCTACTCACCATACATCCTGGCATCAGCGCACAGGTTGCCAATACTTGCAGAGGTCTTGGTGGGGTTGGCAATGGAGTTGCAGGTGGTCCAGGTGCTGAAGTAGACATAGACCGGGACAGCGGAGCAGGCCAGGACCAGAAGCCAAAGGACAGCCAAGACATAAGTGATGCCCACAAACTGAAACAGTCAGAACGGGAGGGAGCCGTTACGGGTCAGCTTGGAGCCTTTGGCCAGAAGAGCATGAGACTGGAGATCTGCAGCCTGAGACGACTTCCCAGACCTCTTTCAACCGGAGAGGGAAGGAGAGACCCCTCCAGCACCAA
Organism: Liasis olivaceus; assembly: GCA_030867105.1. NCBI lineage: Eukaryota > Metazoa > Chordata > Lepidosauria > Squamata > Pythonidae > Liasis > Liasis olivaceus. The sequence continues at coordinate 25,252,584 of CM061361.1, read as the reverse complement.
TGGAACTGCCAGGGAGGGGTGTGGGATTGCAGCCCACCTGTGCACAGCTCTTGCACGCATGTCCAACCCAGGGCCTCTCGGCACAATTGGCCAATAGGATGCAGAGTTCTCCATCAATTTGCAGGCTCTGTAATCTTCCCTCAAAAGGCTGAAGGTCTGCTGTGCCATAGCAGTTCGCAGTGTTGTGACTGGGTGTCACATACAATCTGATTTGTGACCTAACCTCAGGCAATTTAGAAAGTTGTGTGTATCAAGTGCAGAGATGCTCCCTTACTCATGCACTTTTAAAAATAGTGAGTGCCAGCAGATGTCTCTTCTCTCCCCTCACCCCTGCCACCTGCACTTTCCTTTCCAGCTGTGCTTTACACTGAACTGGGCTGCGGTTCACAAAGACTTTCACCCTTCACAGCTTAACCTTCAGACACAGTGTGCACCTTCACAGACTTTTTACAAGGAAGAAAACAGCTCTCTGCCCCGCTTGCAAAGTGCCAACCTCCTGCCCCCAGACTCTTTTGAATTGTTGCTTTGAGGTCCAAGCTGCGTGCTTGGTTGTGAAGAGAGCCCCCACCCCCAGGTGCCAACCAAGGTTTCCGGCTGGGACAGATGCTCAAAGCAAAGCACGCTCGGTATGCACATGCATGTCAGGTGTCTGCTTATAGCGCCCGGGGAGCCAGCCTTCCCATGCTCGCACTGTGTGCGCTCTGGGCTGGCGCGACAACAGGGTCTGTGAGCTTGGGTGGAACGTGTGTGAGTGCAAGAAGGCATATTGTGCGTGCCTGAGGGCGAGCATCTGCCCAAGAGGTGCAGAAGGAAGTGATTTTGAAAGAAAACAGCACTTGGTCTGCTCATGTCCTTGTCTGAGCCTGTGGGGAAGCTGCTGGGTGGTCTTCGGGTACAAATGGGCACTTCTGAGGCAATCCACCCCGTGCTGTGGTCAGCTCCGCTTGCTTAAGATCCAGCTCCCGGGCCCCTCATCCGTTGGCAAGGGCCTCTCCATCAAGCCACAGCAGTCCCCCACCCCAGCCTGCTCGAGGTCCCCGTGCCCGGGAGGCTGTTCTTTGTGCCTTCCCCTGGCAAGGGGCTCGTTTGAGGCGCCTCAAGGGAGCAAGAGCTTCTGGCTGCATGCGGGTGCTTGAGCTTGCCCTGGGTTTTCAGCTGATCACGTGTCGCTCAGATGTGCCCATTTGAGGCCTTCCCCATTGCTCAATCCGTCCTTGGTCAACCCCGTATTCTCTGCCCTCCCATCTTTCAGGAACCCCACCTGGGATACCGAGGAACCCCGGCTGGAGCGCTTCATGGCGAGCACCCCCCAGCCTGACCACCAGCCTTGGGAGGCCGAGCCCCAGAACGCTGGGCTGGCAAAGGACAGGCACATCACCAGGCAGACGTGGCTCTCGTCCTCCAGGTCTTCCTTGTGAAAACCGGAAACACCAGGAGGAGGGAAGGAAGTCCTGTGAGGGGTGGAGGCGAGGCGAGCGAGCGGGTTAGGGTGGGACAGCTGGGGAGGGAGTTAGGAGGGGCATGCATTCGCCTGGCTGCGGGGGGGGGCGGCCGTCCTGTGCGGTTTTCTCTCTGGGGTGCCACCGCCCATCCAGTGCAGCTGCTCCGCCCTGTGCCTGGAGCCTTCTCAGGACCAGCCACCGGGCGACCAGGCCTGCAGTCTCATGCCTGTCTGCCCACGCCTGGACCAGCCACATGCCCGAAGGAGAAGCGAGCTGCGCGTAGATCACCTTGTCAGGATGTCCCAGCCACTTGCCCAGACAGTGACACACCAGGTCCCAAGAGTGAGCCTGACGGTGTCCTCTGGAACCCCTCCCCTTGTGGCCCCCTGTTACCGTAGCGCTGAGGCCCTTGCCACAGATGGTGGTCTTGTAGTCGCCAAAGATCTGCCTGACAGCGCCGGTGGTGTAAAAGCCTTCGGCCAGGAGGAGGGCTCCGAAGAGGAAGAAGAACCCAGCAACTCCGTAAATGGCATACTGGAAATCGTGGATCCTGGGGAGGAAGGCCAAGTTCAGAAGCGAGGAGGAGGCCTCGCCGGGAGCCTGTTGGCCAAGGGCTTGGTCTTGCCCAGCCCTTGGGAGGGAGGAGGGCTGCAGGTGAAACAGCAGCCTGGTTTCGCCCAAAGGCAAGCCCTGCCACGGGGGCAGCAGCCACCAAGCCTTGTTCTGCAGACAGGAGACCCCCGGCAGATTGAGCTCTGGGCCACGGGGCCTGGCCTGCCTCACCACCCCAGGCCAGGTCGGCTGCTGCCCCCCTCATGCAGCTTGGCCAAGGACCACCTTGCTGGGTGGGCCCAGGCTGCTCTAGAGACGTTGAGCAGAGGCCTCGGTGCCCGCTCTCCCCCATACCAGTCCAGCATCAGTGAGCAAAGCCCACCCGTTTCTTTGGTTGGTCCCAATTGCCCGCCTGTTGCCCTGGCCTCGGTAGAGCAGCTGGATGGGGTTTTCCTCCTGGGGCCGTCTACCAATCCCACGCTGGATTGCCCACACTCCCAGCAGCTTTTGAGGACATGGGTGCAGGGTGAGATGCCCAGCCTCCCCAAGGGGAGGGCTGTGCCCAGGGGAAAGCAGCGTTGTGCTGCAGCTTTCGGAATGAAAGTCTGCGCAGCTGCAGTTCTGATGCTGGGAGGGAGAGCAAGCGACGCTCTGGAGCTCAAGCTGCAGGTGTCTGCAGCCACCCAGGGCCGTCGCGCCCGGGCACGAGACTCCGTCTCCGCCCACTCTCAAAGGTGGCCAGTACGAGGTGAGTTTTTGCAAAGGGGAGGGGAGGGGAAGCTTCCTATGAGAGCTTCCTATGAGAGCTGGGCTGTAGCCAGGGCTGCACGGTTAAGTTTCAAAATAACATTGTGTGTGTGTACAGTTATATTTTCAGTTGAATAAACTTACATAATTTCTCATTTCTAAACATAATTTTTTGAAATGACTCCCCACCCCCATCGCCCTGGCCCGGAGCATCTGCTTTGCTGGCTGCACGAGCAGAAGCTTCTGAGAGAAAAGCAAATGCAGGCATTTGCAGGAGGGTCCGGCTTGTCCAGAAAACTGAGCCGCGGAGCGATAGTACTTACACATCCACCAGGTACTCGTAGTCCTGGTAGTTTTTGGAGAAGTAGGTCTCAATCAGGTGCTCGGTGCCCGTGAGCGCTTCATGGCCACAGCCACAAAATAGAGCAACTCCCAAGAAGCATAACCCTGTGGCTACCAGGGAGGCAAAGGGGGCTCCCACGAGACATCTGGCACAGCACTCCAATAGACCTGTGCAGAAGGGGGGGGGGAGGGAGAGAGAAAGGGTTTCCATTAGCAGCAGCAGCAGCAGCTGGTGAAATGCTCTGCCCCATGCAGAGAAGAGAGAGCTTTTAGAGGCTGCATCAGGTCAAGAAGCTGAGGCTGGGCCCGAATCTGTGGGGCAACCTAATCCAATCCTAGAACAGTTTGAAAACTAGCACCGGGGCAGGGGGCTGGTCAGATGGAGCAGAATCTGCTTCCACAGAAACTGCCCAGTTCTAAAAAAAGTGCCCATTTTTAGGTTTGCATCTGCTTTTCTCCCAAGGGGTGTTCAAAGAGGCTGACAACAATTTTTCAAAAAAGCCAACGATAGCATCAATCGAGGTATATAATTATCAAAAAGTTAACCATAGACACCAACTGAAAACCACATTATCCCATTCACGTACTTGTTTCCTGGCCACTGTCTTTTCGTGCAGGTGGGAGGTCAAAAAGGAGGCCGCCAACCTCCCTTGGAAATGAGCCACGGACTTTAGGAGCAGAGTCCTGGGTGGGGGGGGCGCGCCTCTACTTGCACCATTTTGGCAGGGGGACCCTCCTCTTCCGGGACATGCATCGGGCAGAAGACTGCTGATTATGTGGGGGCAGACACTTTCAGATAATTTTCTTCTCTTTTTGTCTGGTGTCAGGCACTTGTTTTTGTTTTTCTCTGCCTCTACCAATCTTAAAAGTTACCGGTTTATTGCTTGCTGAAAAAGGACGACCCCATGGAACAATGGCCTCCGCCGCCATGCTCCCAGCGCAAAAGCCTCCCTCCCAAGGAAGCTCAGTGAAAGCGGGATGCTGAATTTCACGGGGTCGGGGGGGGGGAGAGGGGCAAAGTCTCTGGCTGTGAAGTATAGTTAGCAGGTTGCCTGATCTTCTGGCAAGATTTAAATCAAGTAACGACTCCCCCCCCCCCCCCATCTTCTGCAAAGTGTTAAGCCCAAAGAGGAAGAATTTTGGACTGCCCAGAATCCAGAAAGCTTGTAATGTCTGTTTCATTTTATTTATTTATGCCTGTTTGATCGCTGCCTCAGCTCTGGGGGTCCATCATTCACACGGAGAGGTGGGGAAGCCCCCTTTGCCTTCCTGGCAGAGACCTCATGCAGAAGTCTTTCATGTCTTTAATCCCAAGCAGCGGCTTGGCTCTTGGGGGCGCTGGACTGATTAGCCCACTCATTGGAACCGTTCTGGGATCTACCCAAGGTCATGGTCCTTTGCATTTCCTACGCGCTGGATCCACTCTGTCCTTCCTTGGGCATCTTCACTGGGAGCAAACAGAAATACCTAATCATTGGTGATGGACAGAGACAAATGCCCAGATGGAGTTTCTCTCTGCCCTGGTCCTGGTCTCCCCAAGAGCTGTTCTCGGTCTGCTGATGCCAGTTGAGAACTTGCTCAGAATCTGGGGGCGGGGCAGGGGGAAGGCAGCTCCGTCTGGAAGGAGGAAGCCTGCACTGGAGGAGCAGGGCATCGTTCCCGGCAAGGATGGTTGGGGGAGCCTGATCTGGGCCAAAGAGCCAAGGAGGGGGAAACTGCTCTGACCTGGGGGGCAGGGGGCGGGTGAGGTTCAGAAGGGCAGATTGAGAGAAGGGCAGCTACCTGGAAACCTTGGTTGTGGAACTGGATCCAGGTTTGGATTCTGAGGACCCGAAGGTTGTGGATGTGTTTGGCTCTGGGGTTTTGGCTCAGGCACTTCACTAATATTATCTATATTATAAAAATACAACAGTAAACCCAAGAACACTCAACACAGTGCAGAGCCCCGCCCCACCCCCTCTCCCATTACCCCCAGTGGCAATGCCATCGCTGCTGGGTTTCCACAGCGAGGTGAGGTGAGACGGGAGCCGGTCCACCCCCGCTTGGCCAGCTGTCGGCATCTGGGCTTGGTATGCCTCGCGCTGCCCAGGCGCTTTCACCATTCTTCTCCTCCTCCTCCTCCTCCTCCTCCTCCCTCCCTCCCTCTTTGTCCCCGGGGTGTTTTTCTCAGCCCTGAAGAATGGGCCCGTCAGAAGTGCAGGGGCCGAGGGTCAGCGCCGCAGGCTGTACTGATCTCTGGGTGGCACAAAGGAGGACAAGGGGCATTTGTTCTCCCCTCCAAGCTTGAATAAGCTCCCCACTCTTCTCCCTGCCCGGGCTGGGCAGAGAACAATGGGGCCCTATTGCTTCGCCCTTCGTTGGGAGCAGTCTTCCCCCGTTCTCCCAAGTGGGGTGTGGAACAAGTGCCCCGAGGCCTCAAGCCAGCAGGGTCCACCACTTGGGACTGGCATCTGGCAGGCGTTGTGTAGCCAAGGAGGGGGGCACCCTAGAGGCTGCCCTGGGAACTCGGCAGCCCCAAGTGCCCTCCTCTTTCTGCCTCTTCCTCCCACCCGCCCCATGAATGCCATGCTATCACAAGCCCAGACGACAGGTCCACCTTTGCCCAGGGGCCAAGGGGCTGCCTGCCACCGAATCAGGTGGCTAGCCCACTTGGTTCAGGGCTGTCCAGCTGCCCCTGCTCCTGCAGTCCTTTGGGAAGGACGTGCTGGCCTGGCCGTGGGCTCTGCAGAGCACTGAGGCAGGAGACCTGAGCACACACGGAAAAGTTCTGGTTTGGATGTGGACCCGTGCCTCACCCTGCTCTGCCCTGCCACACCCCTGCAGCAGCGGAGGTGGCATTCGCCCATTTGGTGGCACTGACGGTATTCAGGCAAGGCTTCCTCTGTTACGCTGCATCTGTTGGGAGCCCCAAGGGTGCCACCCATGCACCCGCCATGGCTGTATCAAATCTCATCTGAAGGCTAATTTCCACGGTTTGGTCTGAAGATGCCGGGAGAGACTGCTCTTCTTCCCAAAGCTGAGGAGACCCAGTGGGTGAGATAGGATGGGAGGCTCTCTGGGGAGCCCACGTTACGAACTTCAGGGTGGTAATTTGGGACTCGCCGGAGGCCAAGGTGGCTTGACCGTTCCCTGGAAGCCCCGTCCTGTCTGGAGGCTTCTGCTCAGCCACGCTGGGAGGAGAACGCTAGGCTAAACACGCTTTGGGGTTTTCGTGCTTTCGTTCTTTGGCTTGGCTAAACTCAAGATCCATGCGAAAAAAGTGGGGCACGGTAATGTGTGCAAGTAAAGAAGAGAGGCTGTCCTGTCTGCAGAGGCTTTCAGCAGGAGTCTGCTGGACCACCTTCCAGCACGATACCGATCCATTTCCTCTCTGCCAGCAGGGGCTTCCTTTCTCGTAATCTCTGCATGCCTCACATTTTGTGCTTCTGGGCGGGACCAAAAGCGGGAGGGCTTGTGGCCGGAGCATCTCTGCACTCTCTGCCGGACCTTGAATAGGCCGCTGGCACAGAGGAGCCCCAGCTGTAGTGTGGCAGCCAAGAAGGCTCTCTCAGCACTGGGGCCTTGTTGCTTGGCCCACCACTGCCTCAGGCGCAGCCCACTAAGCTGACATAATGGCTGCCGGGGTGGGGGGGGCTGTGACAGAAAGAGGCCCTTGTCTGAACACAATCCCCAGCCTTGTGCCGAGGCTGGAACAAAGGGCACAAGAAGACAACCGGGATGAGCCTCCCGAGGCCTGAGCTCAGCGCCCCCCGCCCCCCCCGGCTCGACACAGGGCTGCCTTGAGTCCGGAGGTGCTCTGGCTGGTACCAGCAGGAGGAAGAAGAGGCGTGGGGTGCTGCAGGGATGGACAGGGGGCTGAGAAGCGCTGAAATGGGCTGTTTTGGCAGAGGCCAAAAGAGGAACCCTCAGCCAAAGCGGTGCCTTGGTGCGGTGGGTCAGGGGCAGGAATCAGGCCAGGCTGATGCCAGTCAAGAGCTTTCCCTCAGTGCTCAGGAGAGGTGGCCATTGTGGGAAGAAAAGAGGCATCGTTTCGCCTGCAGAGAACCGGTGCTGAGCCCATCCCGACCTTGCCTCAGCCGGGGCTGCTCTCTGGGGAATGGAGTGCTGTGAAGACCCTTCTCCTGTCCTCTTGTGGCCCCCATGCCCTCTCGCTGCCCTGAGACCTAGTGGCAGGGAAGGGCACAGCCCGGTATGGCGGGAGCCCCTTCAGCCACCCCGCACAGGGCTTCTTCGGGTGAGGAGATGCCTGAAGGCTGCTTCTGGGTGCAGCCACGTTCCAGGCACAGGGTTCCACTTGCCAGACTTTTCCCAGCTTGTTGGGGCAGGTCCACCAGGGGCCTGGGGCTCCTGGCACTCTGAGCAATGGACATTTCTGAGACCTCCGGCATAGCTTTCGCCTGGCAACAGAGCGGCGGCGGCTGGAGCGACCCCAGGCTCAAAGCAACCCACGTGGGAGACTGCCTCTCTACCCAGGGAACCACATGCCCAGGGCACTGGGGCATTTGGTGGACCTGGGCATCTGGGCACCTGTCACCCTGCGAAGGCTCAGATAAATCAAAGTGAGCTGGGCAGCGCTTGCCTCCCCCACCCTCTTTGAAGCCAAGCTGGAGCTGCTATTTTACAGCAGGCGGGGCGGGGGGGGCGGCCAGGTGGAAGATCCCTGGGCCAGGGGCCCTTTGCACCTCCAGCTTCTGCCTCCCAGCCAGCGACTCCCAGCCCCCTGGAGGGGATTGGAGGACCCTCGGACTGAAGGTCCCCACCCACATAGCCAAGAAAGCTGCTTCTGTCAAGAGAGGGCAGCTGCAGGAAGGTGCCAGAGAGAGCAAGCCTTCTGACGCTTGCAGACAGGTGGCTGTCTTGTCATGACTTAAATTAGGGGTGGAAGCAGTCCCAAGAATGGGTTTGGGGAGCAAGCGGCAAAATAAATAAATAAATAAATAACAAAACCACAGAGAACGACTCGGAGGTATTTTACAGTTAAGAAGAAGAGCGGCTGCATGATGAAGCCAGAAGGGGGAGCACTTGGGGACATGTTCACCTCTTCCCCTCCTGCCCCCCAAAATTCTGGTGGCAGCCTGCACCGGAAGACTTCTGTCCAAGTCCATCCCAGCCCTGTTCATGCAGCTGGGCAGGCAGGCACAGTCTCTGCCCCAGATATCAGACCAGCTCCCAATCTCTGAAATGTATCAGCAGCTGCATTGCCCAATCTTATCAGAGAGTCTCCAGGTTGGTCAGAACCTAGAGGTCACCTCATCAACTCCTCACTCAATGCAGGATCCACCCTGACAGGAGACTACCACTCTAGGGCAGTGTTTCTCAGCCTTGGACTCCAACTCCCAGAATTCCCCAGACGTCCATGCATGCTGGCTGGGGAATTTTGGGAGTTGGAGACCACCCCAAAGGCTACGGTTGAGAAACTTTGCTCTAGAGCATTGCTGTGAGTGGCCATGATCCTAGCCTGCATAAACGGTCCAATGAGCACCTCGTGTTCTGCTGATGTAAGAGATTATCTACAATTTTAAGGTACTTAGGACCTACAGAGCACCCTGTAATATTTGCTTCCTATTTCTTCTCCTTCTTGTGTGCATGTTTGCTTTGCTTTTGTTTTTGGGCTGATGGGAAGAAAAAACCTGGGGGAGGAAGGAGGAGAGATCCTGTGCCGGAGAAAAGGAGGAGGGGAGCGGGAAGGGGGTACTCAGGGCGGGGAGCATCTGACCGCCTGCACGAGCCTGACCTGCGTCAGGGACACTCCCTGCCTTCCAGTGTGTGCTGGCTCCTGGGGGGAGGCAGGGACCCTCCCCACCACGGAATTCTCCGGGATCTTGCTTGTTCCAAGCTAGAAAAACGTCTTTTATTTGCCCACGCCACCATGGTTCCATGACATGTTATTTTATAGCCACATATTCATGATTTAATGTTTTACTGGAGATTGGCTGTTCTGTTTTACTTCTTGCAGCACATCAGGCAGCCTGGCAGGGGCGGGAGGAAAGCTAAGCCTCTCTTACAAGTTGGAAACAGCCTGAGAGGGTGGGGGCGAAGAAGCCGCACCCTTTTAACACGTGAAAAGCTGAACCCAGGGGCTGCTGTAGCAGCTGAGCGCTCCTTCCCCGAGAGGCGCTCCTGATTCCCACGGAAGGCGCTCGTCCCTCCGGCTGACTCTTCCATGGCGTGGCCCTGAGCGGCGGCTGCTCCAGCTGAGGGCCAGGCTGTGGACCCAAGAAGCCAAGGAGATGGGAGTCCAGGAATTCCAGAGAAAAGACGGCAGCCACCCCTGGGAGAGACCCCCTCTCAGGGCGGAGCGCCTGCCTTTTGCCCTCGGCGGCCTGGGAGGGGAGCGCTCTCTTCGGGCCCTGCAAGAGCGATGAAGGCGCCCACCTATGCAGTCAGATTGCAGGGAAGACGCTCCAGAACAAGGATCCGACAGGAGTTAACGGGGATGCACATTTTAGCAGGATGATGATGATGGTGGTGGCGGTGCAGCTGAAGGGGCTGAGTCAGGTCCTGCCCACAGACAGGGACCCCCGGCTTGCAGGGCTTCTGCAGACTCCTCCCATGAACTCTCAGAATAAAAGGACCCGCAAATCCTTGGTCAGTTAATGCCTGGTGGATTTGGCACATACCGCGCATGTACAGCTTCCCCCCGCCTGCCCCCACAACCACCATGCCAGCATCTCACTCCCTGCCACTTCAGTGCCCCCACATTCTGGAGCTTCAGGTTCCAAATCTGCAGCCTCCCTTATTCCTCGGAGCAGCTCACACTGACCCAACCTTTTGTAGACAGCTAGCATGCCCAGCGCGCTCCTGGGGTGCTCCTGCACCTCCCAAGGAGATTTTGGCACAGGCTCAGTTGCAAAGGTCCCTTCCTGCAGGGCCAGAGGGCCCTGCAGCCCCCCTGCAGAGCTCAGGGGAGATGCGGGAGAAATCTCCACAGCCATGAAATTTCCTAGTTGGTTTGCCAGTCACCGCCAGGCTTTCCTCAAGAAGTTTTGTGAGGATAAAATGGCAGGACAAACCATTCTCTGCATGCTTATTGTGCCTAAATTCAATAAGTAAATTTAAAACCCCAGGTGCCTGGAAGAAAGGGGGAAAAAAACCCTTCAACCCAGCACTATTTCTTGAAGGGCAATTATGGTGAAAAGAACCCAGATACTTCTCCACAATGGAGCAAAATGCCAACTGAATTTGAATCAAGGCAAAAAGGATTAGAAGTTCCCTTGGATCTGCCAACTTACCCATGGCTTTGGGATGCGAGTCAAGATACCCTTGGTCTTTTCCTGTGCTGCTCAGCTAGAAGAATCCTTCTGTGCTGCCCCTCTGCTTTCTCTCCTTCCCTCTGGCAACTCTCTTGTCCTGTCCTCCAGCAAAGAAAAGGGCTCTTGGGTTGGCAGCCAGCCCCCTTAAAGGGACAGCCCCCCCTTCATCTGCTCCACCCCCTTGGGCTCTCCCTTCTCTCTTAACCCTCCTCTGGACAATGGATGTGCACATTTCTTGGCGTGGCACAAGCTGCAGTGTGCACTTGGTGTCCTCACGTCGTGCTTGAGGGCCACCCTTTGCAGCAGGCTTTTGACCACTGTAGGAACAGAAAGGGCAGCCCTTGGTGCACCTTTGGCCAGCTCCAGCTCTGGGGTTCTTCTGGTGGTCCCCACAAGAGTTGGGGGGACTGGAACCTCTGGTGACTGTGCTTCACCTTGACTTTTGTTAGGCTAATCTTCTGGCAGCAGCTCTCCCGATTTCCAGTCTCCTCTGCAGAGACTGCCAAGGCTTGGAGGCGGATGATCCGTGCTGCGCCTTGGGCCTCGGGATGCCTTGATCGCAGGCAAGGGCCCCACAGGCTGGGGCCTCCTCCCCAGTGAGGACTTTGGGCCTTGAGCCCCCATGTCCTGCGGCATTCACAGGTTCACCTCTATCTTTTTTGTAGCTGTTAACCAGTACCAAGCAGATCTAACAGTAACCCTGCAGGTAAAGTGAAGGGAGTAAATACACGAGGCTCAGTGCGAAATGAGCGTTGCTTTGGAGCTTGTTCATCGGGGGGGGGGGGGGCAGTATAAGCCAGTAATTTTAACTCCTTTGAGTTAATTTTAAAGGTAAAAAAACGCTCCCTTAAAATGCCAACAGTTTTGGTGACCACATCAACCAGCAGTAAGCCAGTCATTGATGGAAAAGCTGCAAAGGCCCAAGGCAAGAATGTCCGCTTGGGGGGCTATTCCTGCAGTCGGTGACCTTCCTGGCCTGGCCAAGGCCTGCAGCACCTCTCATGCCATCACCTGGAAGGACAGGGGCTGGCAGGGGCTACTCTCCTGCCTGGCCACTGCCTTTTCGCTCCCCGCCTTCTCCCCATTACAAAAAGCCTCCCCTTCCACCCCAGCTGGTCCTGAGGCTCAGAGGGTGTGCAAAGATCAGCATGACCCTCCAGGCTTGAGAGAGGAAGGGAGGAGAATGCTGGGCTGGTTCTGGAGGTTAAGCCAGGAGGGGCTGGAGGAAGTAAGTGGGCGTGGAGTAGAAAGACTAGGGACCAGAGGGGGTCACGTGCACATTTCTTCCCTGGAGGAAGCAGAGTGGGGAGCGGGGTGAAAGGAGAATGTCCCAACGAGAAGAGGGCGTCTGGGCGTGTAGTGACAGCCCCTGAGCTTCTCCTGGGATGTTCCAAGGCTGAGCAGGAAAAGAGCTAGAAAGAGTCTATGCTGGACCAAGGGACACTTCGGAGATGACTTTCCCAATCCTGCTAAGCCTCAAAAACCCCGGATGCCCCAGGAACGCCCAGCGCAGGGGCTTTGCTGGAAAGAGCCCAGGGGCCTTCATGGCTTTAAAGCCCAGATAAAGTGGGTGTGGGGGAAGGGTCCTTCCCTGGGCAAGGTTCACTTCCAAAGTGCGGCTCCCACGGCTGCTTCAGGCACCCGGGCAGTGCCCCCAAGTCTGGTCTTCCTGTGTAGTCAGGGGCTGGCAGCAGCAGCCCATCTTTCCACCTTGCCTTGTCCCCTCCCCGCCCACGGAAATGCCCCGGCCCAGGAAAGAGAGGCGAGACTCAGGAGCCCGCGGCTCTCGGCGATGGACGCCCTTGGTCCTGCCGGCCTCTGCACAGTCCGCACGGCTGGGCGAGCACCGGCCGAACGGACGCGGGCCCTTTATGGGAGCCACTGTGGCGCCCTCAGAGCCCGGGTCGCGAGGAACAATAGGCCGAACGGCGACGAGGCCCCGAGGTGTCACCAGTCCGCCGCTTGGCCAAAGGAGGCGAAAAGCGCTTCTCCCGAGGGGCAAACGGAGGCGCCTCCGGCGTGCGAGATCGACGCCGCCGCCCCTCTGCCGAGCACCGAGGGCGGGTGGTCCAAAGCGGAGGCGGGACAGAGGCGAGCCAAAAAGGCGAGGGACAGTGAGACCCCGGGCAGGTCCAGCCGCTTTTCTCCGGCGCGCCTCCCCCCGTTCCCGAGGACGTCCCGACCCCCCCCCCCCCCCCGCTGCCAGGCGGGGGGAGATCCAAGGGAAACGCGGGAAGCCCTCCGTGCCTGAGTGGGAGCCGCCGGACGACGGAGGGTTTCTGCCTGCTCCCAGTCAGCCCGAAAGTCCTCCTCCGAAAAGGGATCTAGGCTCGCTGGGCGCGAACGAGTCTTCCAGTCTGCCAGGATCTCCGTGCGGCGCATTTCCCGCGACTAACCCTGGTCTTTCCGGGCGGCGGGGGGCTGGTTCCATGGGAAGCCCCCCCGGCTGAGCCCGAGAGCTGTCAAGAATTCGAGCCAGCAAAGGCATTCTCAGGGGTCATAACAGCCGCCCATGCAAAAGAGGGGGAGTGGCGGCCTTGCGGGGGCAGAGGACTGGTCCTGGGGATGGGAGAAGTAGGGCTATAGATCCGGGCTGCACTCATCCAGACGATCGTTAGGCGGCAGCTGGACTTTAGCACCCTTCTGTCTTCTTCTCTTCTTCTCCCGGTTTAACTCCGTCTCCGGTTGCAATATTTGCTCCAAAGGGAGCGCCGTCTGGTGTGAGCTTCCTCCGGGGGGCGAGATCCTGCCGCCCCCCCTTCCTGGGACGCGCTAGCTGCCTTCGGCACTTACTCCCCAGAGTCCTCAAGCCCTGCCCGCCTGCTTGCTTGCTTCCTGGGGCTCTGGCTGCCTCTACAGGAAGACCTGCCCACTCCCCTATCCCCTACGCCATCCTAACCCGGCCGCGCTGGCGCCTCTCCGGGAGAAAGTAGGAGGCAGACCGGCCTCGGCGCAAGCATTTCGTAGATGGGGAAAACGGATGTTCGATCTGGGACCAGCAGGGGGCAGCGGCAGCCGTCGCGGAGAACAAGCGGCGGGAGCGCGGGGGGGGGGGGGCGACATAACAGCCATAATCTTGTTGCTATCAATCCAGCGCTGCGGGGTGCTGCTGCTACAGGGTCTCCTCGGCTGCGGTGTCCAGGCAGTCCAGCGGGTGGGTGGAAGGTCTGAAGGGTCTTTGATGAGAAGGCTCTTTCTGCAGTCTGGCTGTGCTCCATGTGGGGCTGTGGTGGTTCCTCCCATCGGTGAGGGAGGGAGAAGCAAGCAGCCCCCTCTCCCCTCTGACCCCAAGGCATGGAAGCTCAGAGGTTGGCATCCTTCCTTGACTCCCTTGCTTCTTATGAGGGCAGGAAGCCCCTTTCTATGGGGCCAGGGCAAGGGAGCCTTGAGCTCTACTGACCAACCCCATCAGTGGCCCCCCAGATGTTGCTGGGGTCTGAACCAGGGACCACATGCACTGAAAGCTGCTACTGACCTTCACAGCTACCTTCGCTTTGGTTCAGCAGGTAGGCAGCATCCCTCGGGGGGAAATATTTTCTCTACCCTCTCTCTGTGTAACAGAAGGGACCCCCACCTGTCGTGTGTGTGCGCACACCTGAGAGAGGAAGAGTAAACTACACAGAGCTCAGTCTGCACTGAGTCTGCCGCAAAGATTTGTTGCTCTGTATGCTAACTTGTTCCTTCTTTTTCTTCCACCCTTGGAGAAAGATCAAATCATAAGGGGAGCAGGCAGCTACGACTGCCCCACCAATTAATTCTAGACCCAGTGCAGAAACAGCTGAGGAGAAGACATCTGTCACAGGCATAGGAGACCTTGGGACAAGGGCAGGGCCAGCAGAATTGCCGAGAGCGGGGCCCTCACCCCAGAGCTGTGCTGTGAAATACTGGTGGAAGCAGGGGCACAGAGCTACCACCACTCTTGCTATGGAGGGGGCTAGCTTTAGGTCTGAGGGACCCCAGTACTCGCCCTGCCATGACAGGTGCTCCTCCTGAGTCTAGAATGGCCCGAGTTAGAGGAAGACTTCTGCCTCCCCTGCAGCTGCTGCAAAGGGTCTCCGAGTCCCAACCTTTGATCTTCCCATCCCATAAGGGCCCAGTCAACCCCACAGCTGCTTCTGGAACACAAAGCTTTAGCTGGCCAATCTTCTGGTAGGCAGTCTTGACGCTCCAGGCACATTTGCACTGTTGATCTCTGGATGGAGAGAAACTCTCAAGCTGCCAATTGTTTGAGAAGGAGATGTGCCTGCTTGGCAGAAGGTGCCAGCTAGCCTTTGCAGGTACAGCTAAGAAAGATTCTTGCCTAAAAATCCAAATAGCTGCTATCAGCACTCCAGGTGGACCAAAAGTGTTGCTCTGGGGTAAGGTGGTCTCTTCCTCACTACAGAAAATAGGAGCAGCTTGTGGGTAGATGGAAGAAGGAAACTGCTTTGAAGGAGTACCACATTTACACCTTGGGTAGTGTCTACTTCCCATGCTCCTCTTCTGTGCCTGTTTGGGTGGGGAGGGGAGACATGGCTGTCTTTTAATTAAAGGCATCTGTCAGAGCCACCTACTTAATAAGAAAAGCCAAGGGTGGAATGGAGAAAGGAAGAGGCTGGGGGCGGGATGGGGTTGTTAAGCATCTCCTCTGCCTCTTGGGTCCAGATGGCGCACACAATACACCCCCCTTTGCAGTTGCATCAGCCAGGAGCCTGGCACACCAGTGGACACTTTCTTTGGCAGAAAGGAACTGGAACAGTGGTGGGATGGGAGAACGTATTGCAAGAGGAGCCATGGAAAGCCTCACCTCTTCTTGGTTCCTCCATCCTCAGGGCTTATAAATCGCCATGGCAACCAGGAGGCCTTTAGACTCCCACTGCCAAGCAGTCTTGAGAGGCAACTTAACTGCTGCTCTTGCGGAGCAAGAAACTTAAAATAGAGGGAGAGAAGGAGATGGAGCAGAAAGTCCAGGCTCCCTTCCTTCCACCCATAAATGAGGGGAGTGCTCCACAGCTTCTTGAGCAGCGGACCTTCCTCCACATCCGTCCAATACTTTGCTTGATCAGTTATAATGACTCTTGATGACACAGATACAATGGCTGGATTTACACAACATATGAGACTAAAATATGGTTGCATAATTTGTGGCTCAGTGTGTTGTATGAACCCAGGCAACTGAGTTTATGAAGGAAGCAGTGATTCGGTTGACAACTATTAGCGTTTGGTATATGCAGGCAACAGAATTACAAGTTTTCTATTTCCCCTGCCCCAGCACCCATACACTCAGGCTTGCAAAAACACAGGATTCAAAACTAGCCCCGGCACAGAAAGATCCTTTAAGAGAAGGGCCATAATGTCAGAGACATTGTTTCGCATAAAGAAGATCCTCGTTCTTCAGTCAGATCTTCAGCTAAGGCTGGAAAAGTCTCTCATCTGAATGCTGGGAAGCCATCACTGATGCCGGACCACATTTGCAGCCCTAACTGAGGGAGGAATGGACAGGGAAGGAGCTCTCTCTGTCCCCGCATCGTTCCTATGTCCAAAGGCAGCTTGCTTGCTCCTAGTTCAAAGCCCAAAGGTCTTGTACAACAGTGAGGACATGATCAGCCCAAGCAAGAACAGGAGCTCCCTGGCCCCTACAGCTTGGTGACTCTGCCCAGACAAGTGTTTGCAATCAAGGAAGTGGAAACTCTAGGGCAGAAGCAGGCCCTGGACAGAGCCCAGCTGGTCAGCAGCCAGCAAGAGGATTCAGCAGAACGGTGGACATTGAGTTCCTTGAATCCAGAGGGTGGCAAATAAGGAAGACTCCTCTAGCAATCACCCACTCTCTCTCCTTTTGGGGCTATTAAGCTTGGAAAAAGTGAAGATGCAGCAGAATCCTTCAGCAGTCAGCAAAACAAAAGCAGGCTGTTATCCACAACGAAAGCCATCCCTTTCAGGAGGTGTCCTCTGGACGATGCCATCCTTGCCACAGGTTGCGGCCCAGGGTGAGACCAGGATAGGCCTTTCCGAGGATCCCCTTGGACCCTCCCCCTTTGCTTGCTGCCTCCTCAAGTTCCCCAACTTCCTCTCCCATGGCTTTCCTATCACCCTGCATTGCTCAGCCTCCCTGTCCGGGTTGAACGAAGTCCAAGTGGGAAAATCCCAAGGCGGAAGGGAGGGGCGATGCAAGAAGCCCAAGCTGGGACAAAGCAGGAGGCGGGTCACATCTGCCTGGAGTGGAGGTGCGGACCGTTGGGCTTGCCTCGCACCCCGTGGGAAGCTTGGGCTGATCACTGCTGGAGGAAGGAGGGAAGCAGCCCAGAACAGCTGCAGGGGACATGCCTTGTTCCTGCAGAGAGAAAGACATCAGTCCCCGCTTCTCTACCAGCTCCAGCGAAAATGCCACCAAGGCCCTGAAGGTCCTTTCTCTCTCTATGGGGCTAGAGGCTTTGGGGAGGAGTGGAAGACTCAGAGGAGTTCCAGTGAAGCAGGATCCAAGCAGAAGCACCAGCAGCTGGATGTCTTCGAGGCCTGAGTGCAGCAACCTCCCCGTGGGCCCCCACCCCGCTTGCATTGTTTCTGGCTCATTGGAGCCTGCAGGCAATTCCCACTGAAGCCACCTGGGTATTTTTAGCTCTGAACGAAGGACGGAGGAATGGAGTCTTGATGTTAGCCAAGATCACCTCTCCTAACTGAGCTTTTCACGCCAGTCAGACAGGGTGGAGCTCCTTTGCCAGAGCAGCAGTGGGGGCAAGAGGCATTTTTCTTCATGTAATCTTGGAGACATGCAAAGCAGGTGTGTGATTCCCACCAAGGGCTGGCCTTTCTTGGTGCCAGAGGAGCGGATCTGTCATGATCCTGGTGCCTTCTCACCAGCACAGTGCTGCACATGCTGCCTGGGCCCTGCCTGAGACCACCTTGGTCCCAGCAAGCTGGAAGAGAGGCAAGTGGAGCAGGTCACAGCAGGCAGAGAGCCTTGGGAGTCCTCCGAGAAAGGAAAAGAGCTCCCAGCCTTGCTTTCTCAACATTAATCTCCTCCTCCCGAAAGGTGTTTGCCCTGAGAAAGGTGTTTGCCCTTTCTCACTGCCTCTTCCTGGCGTGGGGATGTTTAAGTGCTGCCGCGGGCCTGCTGGTGACCCAAGGCTGCCTTTTTGGAATGGAAAGGGGAAGGCGGCAGGGAGAGGTTTCCTCTATGGAAGCAGTGCCCGTTTCCACTGGTTCAAGGGCCACACAATGGCCACGAAGAGGCGAAAGCTTTGGAGCCACATCTTTTGCAGCTGCCTTCCTGATGAGGACTGGGCGAGACAGCTCATTCTCCCACCCCACGGAGGCTCACCCTGCCGACCCACGCCCTGACCCAGGCTCTGTACATTCAGTCCAGGCTAACACTGAACGAGGACTGAGCCTGGCCCGGACTGGTTGTTCAGGTCCCCTTGGTGTCCTTGGGTCTGGCACTGAAGGACCCAGAAGGGGATCCTGACATGTGAGCATTTCTCTTTGCCCTGGGGAGAACTGGACTGCCTTCATCCTGGGAATGAGCAAAACCCTGTTCACAGAGTATCCACGGCAGCCTCTTCTGCTGTGGAATATTGGCCCCTATCACCTTTCCCTTGATATTAAATATTTTCTTTCCGTCTTTCCCACAGCATTGTCTACCAGGAAGGAAACACTGAGGGCACTCACAGCCGGACAGATAACCTCTGTCTCTCCTGTGCCAAAGCCCCTTTGGTCCTCCTGCCAAGGCTCTCCGGGGGGGCCAATAATGAAGCACAAGGGCACCCCCAAACCTTTCCTACAGCAACCCCTTTATGCAGACAAACCTAAGGGAACCAAGGATTCAAGTCACCAAGACAGGATGGACATGAGAGGTGAACATATGCATACAAAATGGGTGTTTAATAAGGAGAAATTCTTAAGAAGCAGCTAAGAAGAATTATTCGATCAGCCTAGATATAGTAACTTCGTGTCTAGATAGCCGTAATTCACAATGAGCCCTTTCACGGAAATCCAATTTCTGAGAGTAATTTAACCCAATTTTCTTCCGTGTGATAGCTTTTTTGGAGATTCCTTTTCTAGTAAAATAAAGATGCTAGAATCCCATGGCAAGAGGCAGCTTCCTGCTTCCACCCAGAGCTCACTTCCAGGAATTTCCACCTGTTTGGCTGTTAAAGGATGCTGGAGTCCACATGCAGTCCTTGAAGGATGCTGGAACGTGCATGGCTGGTAAGTGCACACTGTATCTCCCCATGGCTGGGAGCCAGCGCGGGCAGAGCAGGAGCGCCTCGTAATACTTCCCGTTGTCCGTTTTTCAACCATGAGGTGCAGCTACAGAGGCGCTGCTGGTGTTGCTGCTCCCCAGATTGGCTGGATAGCGCAGGGCAAACAGAGCGGCAAGGCCTGGGAACAGCAGGGGGCCAGTGGATGGCTGTGAGCTGTCCTGCCCCATTTCCCAGCCTTAAGCCATTCTGCTACTGAACTGTAAGGCTTGAAAGGCAGAGAGGGGTGCAGAGCTGCATGTGGCCCACTGGCATTGTCACCTTGAGCTGGAGTTGCTGTGTCCACCTCCCAAGTGACAAATGATCGTCCTGCTGTCATCGGCTAATTTTAGCCTTGCAGTGGGAACAAACAGCACTGCAATCTTTTCTGGAACTTCACCTGAACATCCTCTCTCTCTTCATAGTTCCTGTGGTTTTGGAGTGTTTTCTCTTCTTACTGGAGAATTGAAAGGGTAGGAGCCTGGTGGCAGGAGGGCCCAGGGGGTTGCAAGATGGGGCTGGATGCGGGATCCCAAACAGATGGCCATGCCCTTTACCATTCTAGCCCTAACCCCTCCCCAACCGCCCGTATCATCGTTTGCCCATGGAGCAGGATGGGCAAGGTTTTCCTTGCCTTTGCTTCCGCTACAGGTACTTCTGCAAACCTTGGGATTGCCCCCTTGGGCAGGAACAGGGCTGTTGTCATCAAGATTCCCAAGTTTCCTCAGAAAGTTGCCTTGCACTTATCTTCCTCTGGGGACACTGGCCGAGGATGGGCCTGGCTCACGTCTCCCTCCACAGGTGAGAAAGGCTGTTCCAACTTCACACGTCAGCTGCATCACAACACACTTACTGGGTCACAGAATTAACCAGTGTTCTTGGCTGGCACAATAATTTTAATCAAACTCGCCAAAGCACTAGGTCATCTGCGCAAATTGCTAAACCATCCCCAAACTAAACAGACTTATAATCAACCAGCTTCAGATATCTGAATATGCCATGCTATTATATTTTGAAAGAGTCGTGAAAACAGAGAGAACTTGGGGGGCCCTGAAGACTTCACTCCCCAGATGTGACAAAGCAGGGCCGTGTAGCTTTTATAGGTTACTAATACCCTTTGTTTTAATTGGAGGTTGCTGACTGTAAGCTGCTCCAAGTCTTCAGAAATGGAGCAGCATATAAGCTGAAGGAACAGATGAATAAGGTGTGAATGCAGCACTGCTCGTTAGAAAGTGACCTAGTGAAGGAGGTTCCTGGACCCAGCTTTTGGCAGGGAGAAGGTAGCCCAGCCACTGCTCAGGGGGTCAGTCCACCGGCCGATCAAAATAAAGGTGTGGAGAGGCCCCTCGGCAGGGGCAGAGAAGACTCCGGGCGAGGTCCAGCGGAGACGTTCTTCCATCCATTCCGCGGCCGGCGCTCCAACCGCAAGACCGCTTTGTCCGGCTGACCGTCCCTCGAGAGCCCGGGGATCCCGCGCTCGTCCTGTGAGGAGAAGCAAGAGATTCGCGACAGCACTGCCGGGCGCCCCGCCAGCGGGAAACGCTCCTTCGCCGTCTTCCGCGCGTCCACACTGGAGACGGAGAGGAGGCGGACACCCGGTGCCCAAAACTGCTGGTGGTTTCAGGGAAGCCTTCCGCTCCGGCCAGGTAAGAAGGGGCGCTCTGCATATGCCCCGGCTTCTTCGCCTGCTGTCAGCGCCGTCGAGGCTGAGCGCACGCAGAGAAACGACGGAGCCGGCTCCCGGAAGGAGGCGGCGAGACCGGCAGCCACGCGTCGCGCCGTCGGGGCTGTCCTTCGCGTGGGTGGGCAGTGCCCTCCCCGCTGGAGGCGGGGAGAAGTGAGCCAAGCGTCTCGGGCTCCGGCAAGGCCGGCTTGGCCGCCGTCCGGACGCCTGGGTTCGGCGCTGTTGCTGCTGCCGCTGCTGCCACCGAACCGTGCCGGGAAGAGTTGCGGCGGGACATGCCCGCGCGCCTCCCCGGACTGGAGCGCTGCCCCGTGAGCCTCGCCGTCCGTCCGCTTCGGCCTCAGTCCCTCTGGCCTCACGGTCATGCCCTGGGGCCATAGGATGCGAGTCCCGCTCCTGCTCCTGCATGGCGCCCTACTCGGGTGAGTGGAGGAGGGTGGCCGTCTCGGCCGGGGGCCTGGCTTCTGGGAGGGCCGGCCGGGACGCTGCACGTGCTGGGAGGCCCGAGACGCGGGTGTTTCCTTCCCGGCAACCGTGGCTGAGGCGGGGACCGCTCAGGTCTCTTCTCTGTCCGCTCGGCCCCTTGGCTTTCTTCCCCGGAGCAACCTGGAAGCTCCGATGAGTGCGCAAAGAAAGCCCGCGCCCGGCGGAGATGGTGCCCGGCTCGCTCTGAAGCCGCCCCGCAGCAGCACCCGCAGGAGTTTCCCCAAGGAGAACCAGGAGGCTTGATTGAGCCCTGGCGGAAACGGTGGGCTGGGCGGCCTAGGAAGCCCGCTCTTCCTCTCCGCGGCTGTTGGAGCCATCCCGTTTTTCCCGGGGCGTCTGCCGCCCAACAGCTTCTTCACCCTGGCTTCGCGACTCCATCTTCCCTTGCCCTCTCGGCCATGGATACTGGTGGTCTTTGCTCAGATGTTCGTTTTGCTCCTTGCTTTTCTTCAGATATTACTTATGAAATATCTGTAAACAAAGCATTATTTTATGAAACAGGTATGGGTGCTGTTCACGAGCCAATTTTTCAAGGTTGAATTGATCAATAGACGCCAGCAGGTTATTTTAGCCCCCAAAGAGAGAAAAGCTGCAGTTCTTTTCTAGCCAACATAAGCTCCAGGGGGTGCCTACCCTCTGCTTCTCTAAGGCAAGAGGTAAATTATGGTCAGAATAGAAACTAAGTCTGAACTCGTAGAGAGCTGGTTTTGCTTGACTCCAGGAAGATCTGTGATGTTTGTGCATAGGGTATTTTCTCCCAGAATTTCTCAGGATTTGCATACAGTGCCTTGCTCCTCTTAACAGAGTTGGGGTTGTTATCTGAAAACTTTCTGACTTGTTTGTTTGTTTATTTATTTATTTATTTATGTCTTTTAACAGGCAACATTTTCTTTCCAGAGATCAAAGTAAATTATTCAGCATTACAAAGTGGGAGTAGGTTAGCCTTAGAACAAATGTCTTAGGCCCCTTAAAACTGGCAGGAAAAAACTCAAATAAGAGTTTATGGACCAGCAGAGGGGAAAAAATGCCCATGTGCACTTTCTTTATCTCAGACACTGAGCATACATCTGCCTGTTCTGCTGTGAAAAGGACCTGTGGGAGCTCAGTAAAGCCGAGCCAGAAGACTGTAGAG
Source organism: Liasis olivaceus (assembly GCA_030867105.1). NCBI lineage: Eukaryota > Metazoa > Chordata > Lepidosauria > Squamata > Pythonidae > Liasis > Liasis olivaceus. Next base: position 25,230,730 of record CM061361.1, on the reverse strand, counting down.
ATCTTGCAGTGCTCCGTTGCCTGGGGACTGGGGGGGGGGGGGGGGGTGAGAGGCATATATCCCCTGCAGCCCTATAGGAAGAATGGACTCCTTGGGCTATGGAGGGCTCTACATTTGCCATGCTAGCTTTCCAAGGGCCACGTGGAATGGCTCAAGAGTGTCAGGACAGCAGCTCCAGGGGCAATAGAAGAAAGCCGGTGCAACCTCAGGCAGTGTTGATTGATTTCAGCAGTCTGGCTGAAGCATTTGGACTGACCAAGCTGGCCATCTGAATTCTGGGCAAAGTTCCTGGGAGGGGACCTTGCAGCTGTTTCTACAAGAAGGATGAAATGAGTGTTCCCATGCAACCCAAGTGCTGCGCATTGTGAGGAGCTTAGCAAGGCATTGCCCCATGATCCAGGGTCCTTCTTCCCTGCTTTTTGCACACTATCATTTATTTGGTCTCCTTGTGCCAAATTATTTCACAATCAAATGTAGTGCTCACGGCGGTCTTTATGACCCCAAACCCTCAGCGCTGATGGGAGTGCTGTATCTCCTGAAGTACCTGCCCCCTGTCTGGATCCATTCGACATAGTGTCTAGCAGGTGACCCCAATGAAAAACCCAAATCCCTTCCTTTGCTGCAGAAGGAAAGGGGGTCTCAGACTGGAAGAAACTTGATGTTCTAGGTTTGCATGACACTAGGCCATAAACTAACCACATCACAAGATTGGCTCAATGGTGGCTAGCCACTTGGCGTATGTCCCAGGAAGACAACATGTGCACGTGGAAAGACTGTCAGGTTGATACTTCTGTGAGCGCCACGATGAGCTGACGTCTTGCTGGCTCGCTGACTTGTAAGACAGCTTTTGTGAGGGAAATCGCGGCTGGATGTTGGATCTGGGCTGGCGGCGTAATCTCTCTGGATCGAAGGAGAGATCGTTGAGATCATCCACGTGACTCCGCACAGCCACTGCTCATGGTAGACCGTGGAAAATGTCGCTCTACGGATGGCTTATGAGTGGAGTGGCTGGGAGTTGGGACTACATCGAGCTCACGCTCAGAAAGCAGCCTGGTGGACAGTAAGCTCAACCGAGCCTTAAATCTTAATCCGTTTTTTGGATTAGTTTTTTGTATGTTGTATATTGGAGAGATTAAGACCCTTCGGACCAGCAAGGTTTTACTATATTCATCGGGTGAGTCTCTGCCTCCTTCAAAGATGATGATGTAAATTTGATCTTAAACGTTTTGAAAATATATGATTTTTGTGGGGACTATGCAGCAAAAGGGCACCTAGTATAATTTTGGATTTTGGAAAGTTCATAATGGATTAAGGGGCCAGAGAAATTTGGAATTGTAGTTTTGAATTTATTAGAAGATGGGAAAATGCCAATTGCTTTTATTTCTTTATGATTAAGAGACCATGAAAGTTGGATATTACAGGGAGCCAGAGGACAAAGAAAACGGAGCAGAAATCCTTAGTGCAAACTTTTAAATACCTCTCAGCCAAGTTATTGGACAAAATGGATCAACTGCTTGAGAAACTGGACATAACATGCTTTAATGAAGTTGTAAAATAAGAACAAGTTGTAATGGAAGTTTATGAAATTAATTTGAAGGAGGACTTAAATATAATGCAAATGGATCCGATGGATGATTTATCCCCTAAAGGAGATGAACAGATACTAAAGCAGGAAATTGATTTGGATAATTTTTTTCTTCTGGATATACAAAAGAGCTCTGCTAAGGTTTGGAAAGACTTTTTTAGAAGTGACAAACAAAAGGATAAACTTTATCTAATGGACATGTAAAAGAAATCTGTTAATGTTCTGAAGGATTTTTGTCTGGATACACAGATGATGAGCAAATTGCCTCTGGGGCTTTTTTTGAAGTGGTTAAAGAATAATTTTAAAAAATCAGGGAAGGTTTATAAGGTTGGCTTGTTTGATCAGGGCTAAAAGAGGAAAATAGTTACATCTGGCTGCCCTCACTAGACTTTTGCTGACAAAGAATGATTGATGAAGCATTTGGTTTTTGGTTTTTTTTACTTAAGAGATGAGTTACGGGGAGAAGAGAGATTATGTTTTATTTAGAGACGGTGATAAGCTATTAAAAATGTTTTTACCTGCTGGGATGAAAGGGGAAGTTTCTTTTTCTTTTTCTTTTTCCTTTTTTTTTCTTTTCTACACTCCCCCCCCCCTCTTTTTTTGTGTTTTTCTATTTGCGTTTTTTGTAGTTTGTATTGGCTCTTATTCTTTTCATTTATAATTCTTAATAACATTATTTGGAAAAAAAAGAAAGAAAGATTGTCAGGTTGACATCTGCTGTATTCTCCCCCCACCCCCTACCAGGTTTGTGGCAGGGAAAGGAGTCAGATCAGCCTTGCAGAGCCTCCCCCGGCCGATGTCGCCCTCTGATTTCCTGGACAAGCTGATGGGCCGGACATCAGGGTACGACGCTCGCATCAGGCCCAATTTCAAAGGTAAAGTATGGTTCGGCTGCTGGGCCCCTGCAAGACGACCTGGATTCATCTGGACCAGCTGCTTCACCCTACGGAAGTGAAATGAGGCTCTGCACTAAGGCAGAGAGAGCTTTCACATCCCCTCTTCACCTTGATAGGGGCTTGCGGCTGCTGGAAGAAACTTCTGCACGTGCAACAGGGCTTCCGGGAGCTGGCGGGGCCAGATGGGGCCTCGGAAGAGGGGTGAGGCGATGTGGCTGCTTTGCTTCTCTCTGAAAAATGAGAGGGCGTGTTGCTGCACTAAGCACCTTCCAGGGAAACGTACCTTGATCTTTCATGGAGGGGAGCAGCCTTTCAAAGAGCTGCTTGGCCTAACTGTCCACAGCCTTTGCGCCGTCTTCATCTTTTCCTGTCAGGGCTGACAAAGATGCTACTAAAGCATGATAACCTGGAACAGAAGAGCTCACCACGAGGCAGTCCCAACCATGCAAGGTTGGGGGGTAGAATCAGTCTTCCCATGGGGAGCAACTTAGGAAGATGCTGTGTGTGGCTGAGCATGCAGTTGGGCTTCATGGCATGGTGGTGGGTCAGCTGCTTGGCAGGTAGAAAGATCTGGGTTTCATTCTTGTTGATCCCCCAGGAAGGAGGTCCCAGGGAGGCTCCTTTGCCTGCAGCTCCTTTGGGGAGCTGCAGATATTAGGATATTTACATGGCATTAGATTTATGAGGGGCAGGAGTCTCTGCATTCAGAAGACCAGTGGTCTGACTTTCCACAGAAGAGTTCTATGGGTTCCCCACCTCAAGGAAGTTACATAGAAAAAAGTGGTTTATAAAAAAGGCAACTGAGGGAAGATGTGATCACGGTGTAGGAAACATGGATGGCATGGTGAAAGTGGACAGAGGGAAGTTGGTTTTCTCCATCTCTGAAGATTAGAACTGGAAGCCTCCCAATAAAGCTGACTGGAAGGAGATGTATGACAGACAAAAAAAGAGAGGACTTTTTCCTTCAATACATCATTAAGCTGTGGAATTTATTTTCACAAGATGTGGTGATGGCCACTAGCTTCATACAGGGGATAAATTCATGGATGGCTGTCAGAGGAGATTGGATAAATTCATGGAGTATTGGAAGGCTCCATGTTTAGTCTGGGTTGGGGTTTTGAAGGCTCCATATTCAGTCTGGGTTGGGGAGCAGTCCCCCAAATATCAGCTACAGGAGAAGGGGGAGGGGGAGGAAAATGTCTACTGCTTGGAAGCACTCCAGAAGCATTTGGTTAGCCCCTGTAAGAAACCACATGCTGGACTCTGATGGTCCTTGATCTGATCCAGCAAGACTGTTCTTATATTCTTATCTGGTTGGAACCTGTCATCAGACTTGGTAGAGGCCAGGTTCATAATATGCCAGGCATAATATGCCAGTCATGTGTCCTTTTCTCATTTCCTTACAGGCCCACCTGTCAACGTGACATGCAACATCTTCATCAACAGCTTTGGTTCAGTCACAGAAACTACCATGGTAAGGCTTAGCCCGCCCACCCTTCTCCCACACCTTTCTGAACCTGAACCCTGCAGCACCTTCAGCCCCTAGAAACTGCAACAGAATGGCTTGGCAGGAGCATGGCTGACAGTCCCAACTATCCCCGAGCGCTGTGCCTTGAGAGCTGTTACAGGCTCATAATTGGAGACCAATGGAGTCAAGGGTCTGGTGCAAGCGAGGGACTAAGGAGCAACAGTAACTAAGGGAAGGAGCAAAATAACAGCCCTGTGGTGGGTCCACTTCCACTCCTTGCACCTCTACCTTCTAAGCCACCCTCTGCTGCCTCAGTCAGGCCCATTTCCTTCTTACAGTATTTGGGTGCTATTCTTGTCAGAGATGCCCAGCTGAGCGCACATATGCCTTCTCTTGCCTTGCCTCCACCCGTGACAGCTTCCCTTGGCTCTTCCAGGATTACCGTGTCAATGTCTTTCTGCGGCAGCACTGGAATGACCCCCGCCTGACCTATTGGGAATACCCCGATGACTCTCTGGACTTGGACCCCTCCATGCTGGACTCTATCTGGAAGCCAGATTTGTTCTTCGCCAATGAGAAGGGGGCCGACTTCCACGAGGTCACTACAGACAACAAGCTTCTGCGCATCTTCAAAAATGGGGGTGTGCTGTACAGCATCAGGTATCAGCATCAACAACATCTTGCTTAGCCTAAATACACAAGGCGTGGTTCAGCATGGTCCCTGTTTAACTCCGTCCTTTTTCTTCCCCATAGGCTAACTCTTATCCTCTCTTGCCCTATGGATCTCAAGAACTTCCCTATGGACATCCAGACATGCACCATGCAGCTGGAGAGCTGTGAGTAGTTTTATCAGCTGTAGCATCAACAGAGTCCTGGGTGCTGTACATAAAGCTACAGCTGCTGTACTTGCACTGTACACTTGACAGGCAATGGGGATTAGTTGGAGGTACAAGGAGTAGCAGGCTGGTTCACACAATGTGATTTACCAGGCTGGGCCTAGGGTCGAATTTGCACAATATGCTAAGCTTCATTGGTAGTAATCTTGGATCTTTGTGTGGCTGAACTATTCTGTGTGGTTAGTGTATTGCACAAACTCAGAAGATGGGTTACTGCCATAACTGGTTGAGGGTAGCCACAGAGTCCCAGATGGTTCAATAAGGAGAGACCTGGAGGGCCCAACAGAAAGTACTGAGCAACAAAAGATGGAGCTGGAGGCAATGTTACCTGGGCATGTCAACCCTCATGAGCTGCGGAAGGTTAGCTGGATGTCAGTCATCTACACTGGAGGAGCGAGGGTGTCGTGGGAGCTGGGGCTTGACCATCTCCAGCAAGGGAAGCAGCTGGGTTTGTGCCGAGTGGAGGATGGCTCTGTTCCGCCCACCTCTTCGGCTTCTCATGCTCCTTGTCTTTGCTTACCTTGCAGTTGGCTACACCATGAATGACCTGATCTTCGAGTGGGAGAAGGAGCAGGAGGCTGTGCAGGTGGCTGATGGCTTGACGCTCCCTCAGTTCATTCTGCGGGATGAAAAGGATCTGGGCTCTTGCACCAAGTCCTACAACACAGGTGACCAGACCACTCTGGTGGGATGTGGCTCATTGCTTCTCCCAGTGCTGGAAAGACCCCATTGGCAGACTGCCCAAGAACTATTATGACACTGTCATCATTCATTCATTGCCCGGGCAGGCATACAATATGAAACAATACATACAGACCGCACAAAAAAACACCCAGAAAAAATAGTTTCTGACAAACCAAATACAGTGGTACCTCGGTTCATGAACTTAATTTGTTCCGCGACTCTGGTCGCGAACCGAATTGGTCGTGAACCGAATCAGATTTTCCCATAAGGTTCAATGTAAATATGGTTAATCCGTTCTGACCCCTACGAATTTGGTCGCCAACCAATTTCTGATCGCGTCCCAAATCAAATTTCCCTATAAGGTTCAATGTAATTACAGTTAATCCGTTCTGAACCATGTTTTTTTTTTAAAAACCGCAAAAATATGGCACAAAGTACAGTACGAAGAGAGAGAACGCTAACCTTGCTCGACGCAACTTCTGGCGTGGAGGACAGGAAGGCGGGTGGGGAGGCGGTTACTGCTTGGAGGGAGAGTCCCCCTCCCTACAGGAAGCCGCGACCACGTGTCACAGGAGGGAAAATGGCCGCGGATCCCGTTCGTAACCTGATGCGGAGTTCGCGAACAGAGGCAAAATTTTGCGACCGGAGCTGTTCATGAACCGAATTGTTCATGAACAGAAGCGTTCGTGAACCGAGGTACCACTGTATCCCGTAAGGGGTCCACCACCCACTCTAGCCCAAGGCCTGGGGAAAGAACCAGGTTTTAAGGGTTCATTTAAGTAAGATCAGGGTGCGGGCCACGTGAGACCAGAGGGTCTCACATCCAGTTATCTGCAGAGTAGAGCCTACGAAAGCCATTTAGGTCTCATGGAGGACAGTTGCCACCACACCCTATTCTGGGCTCGTGGCTGGTGCCAAACCCAAAACCCAGGTGGGCACATCTGCAGAAGGGGATCTCCTCCCTCCGGGTCCACCCAGGTCTCAGTCATACACATCAGGTTGGCTGCCTCATCCACAATCAGACTGTGGGTAAAGGTGGTCTGCAGCATGCTGACCTGGCGTTCCGTAACAGCAGCTGGAGCCCGGACCACCACAGATTCCATCACCTGCCTTCAGGAGGAACATTAGGGCTGGAGAGCGGAGCAAGCCTTAACCCCCAGCCCTGCTACTCCCACCCTCAGCTCCTCACTATCTCCCTCAGCTGTCATGGCTTGGACAGAACTACCTGTCCTCCTCTCCCCGACTCCCCCCCCAGGTCATAGAGCACATCCATCACTCTCCCCCACGACAACCACAATACCTTCCCCAGCTGCTCTGCCAGGGGAGTAAAACATTGCTCTGACGCACTAATCAACACCCCCCCACCAGCATCCATCCATTGCCGATCACTCCCTTCCCTGTTGGTGTCTCTCCTGTGCTTTCCAGAGGCAAGGGGGGGCCCTTGGATGCCTGTCTGCCTGCCTGCCTGGAGACTGGCCCCGCAGGAGGTGGGCTCTGCTGCGGCTCATCTTTCCGTCTTCCTCTCTTCCAGGGCAGTTCACCTGCATTGAGGTGAAGTTCCACCTGGAGAGGCAGATGGGCTACTACCTGATCCAGATGTACATCCCCAGCTTGCTGATTGTCATCCTCTCCTGGGTCTCCTTTTGGATTAACATGGATGCTGCACCAGCCCGGGTGGGGCTTGGCATTACCACTGTGCTGACAATGACCACCCAGAGTGCGGGCTCCCGGGCATCCTTGCCAAAGGTCAGGGCCCACGGGCAGGGGAGCCTGGAGCACCTTCCAGGACGTGAGCCCTGGACAGGCAGGAAGTGCTTCCTAGTGTTCGTATCCAGCGGTGGGAGGGTACTGTGCCATAGCAGAGCCCCACAGCAGTACTTCACATGCTCAGATGTGCTGCTTTATGCTGCTTCTAGCTGTTTCCTCAAAGCACAACATGAAAGTATGCAAAGTAAGGATCATAAATACCTCTGCGCACCTTTCCCGAACTGAAGGAAGGGGCATTAGGTTTCTCACACATTTCATTCTTTGCTACCCCTCCCTTTGGAGCACAAATCGTTAAGTTCAGACCACAGGAGGGTTGCCCCTCCACGTGTCCTCAGGGGGAGCCAGGATAGGAAGGCACATGCCACGTTCCCAGTGGCTGCTAGGAGAGCCAGGCCGCCTCTGGTGCTGCTGGTGGCAACCCTCTGTGGCATCTCCAGAAGCCTGCTACAAAGCACAGGAATGACCATTTGGAGTTAACCCTCTTCCCTGTGCTGTGGCACTGTGCGTGGACACAAGGCGCTGCTGTGCCTCTTGGAAAGCAAACGATGCAGGAACCAGCCTCCTGCCTCTGCCCTTTAAGGCAAATCGCATCAATGGGGGTATTTCCAACCGGGTAAAAAGGATGGAGGTAAGTTTTAGATGCCCAGCACTGCAGGCCCTGTAAGAAATCTCTCCCACTGCTGTTTCTGTCTTTGGCTGCCAGCAGGAGGAGTCCTTCCTAGATCCCAGTCCCACCTGGGTCTGAGCATTCGCAAAAGCTGAGCTAGCGAAGAGAAGTTCCATCTCCTCCTTCTCCAATGCCGGGGAGCCCCCCCATCTTTTCTAGCACATGCATCTGTTCAGGTGGCTATTTATAGTTGCCAAAGGAAAAGGCCACTGGCGGATGCTACGCCTTTGGCAGGTGGCCAAGGGGCCTTATTAAGCAAAGTCAGACGCAAGCTGGGAAGGGGGAGACTCAACCCCCAAACGTGAGTGCGCGCTCCCCCACCCAGGGCAACAGACTCGGAGGCAGCCAGTGGGCGCAAGAGACGGCTGATGTCTCGCCCTCTTGTTTGTCCAAAAGCAGCTGAAGTCCCTGCAGACCCTGCTCCGCTTCACTTTCCAACGGCGCTGTCCCTACTTGGGGTGCTGAACTGGAGCAAGGCAGCTGCCCTTGGCACAGGGAGGCCACAGGGGCCCTGCGCGGTCCTTGCAAGGCAAACCAAAGCCTACCAAACATTCATCTCAGGAGAACCATCAAACTCCTGGCACCTTTAGGCCTGTGTGGCATCAGGGTTGGTGTCATGCCTCGCCGTGCCAAAGGAGAAGTACCCGTAGAAAGCCTTTGGGTGTGCTGTGGGAGGCTACGATAGAAGCAGGGCTGCCAAGAAAAATATGAAGTCTGAACCATTGGAAGCAACACTGAAGCTGGGGAGGGGGCTGTCTTAGGCACAGCCAAGAGGGCTTGCTGAATTGCTTTCCTGTGCCCCTCTCCTCGGCAGGTCTCCTATGTCAAAGCCATCGATATCTGGATGGCCGTCTGCCTCCTGTTCGTCTTTGCTGCCTTGCTGGAGTATGCTGCAGTCAACTTTGTCTCGCGCCAGCATAAGGAACTCCTGCGTCTGCGGCGGAGCCAGCGACGGCAGCGGATGGTGAGCAAGAGCTGGGGGCTTCTGATGGGGAGGCCCAGCGCTCCCAGATGTGCGTTTGGGACTGGCTGGAAAGGAGGGGGCGGGTGGGAGAAGCACCTGCCAAGCCAAGCCAAGCCAAGCCATCCTCTTCTGGGTAGTCAGTTAGAAATGGCGGTCATTTCTGAGAGCATCTCTTAAAATAAATGGCACCTTGAACAACTTCAAACACCTTTCCTCTTTCGGGCCGGCTTCGGTTTTGCTCTTCCCTTGTTTTGCCGCTTGCCCAGCTGCAGGATGCTCGGTTGCATCAGTCCAGGAAGGCAGCTTGCTGGGCAGCCCCTCCACTTGGATGCCAGCTGGGAGGGCGAGGGGGCTTCCCTTGGGGACCCGCGGGTCCAGCTGCATGTCTTCCCCTCGGCAGCAGTTGCTGCCTGCCCAGTCTCCGCCAGGAGAGTTGGGCTGCCCTCTAGTGCTTGATAAAGCCGCTGCAAGCCCCAGTTTTAAGCAAAGCCCTTTGCCAGCCTCTCCATGGAGAAGGGTGTCCAGTTTTACATCCAAGAAGGAGCTGTGCTGAGCCAAGCAGCCCCAGAGCAGAGCCCCCAATCCATCGCCCGTCCTCAGCTTGACACAGAAGGTGGGATTGGCATTCAGAGGCCAGGTGGGAAACACGGAGGTGTTCAAGACCAAAGCCTTTGAAAGCTGCCCAGCAAAGGTTCAAGCAGCTGAGCACTTTGGGCTCAACAGGCAGTCTGGAAACATGATAAACTCAGTAGTATCTTGAGTTGTCTATATGATGCAGAACAGTCCCCCGCTGCCCTTCTCTGTTCCAGACTGGAAGGGAGATGTGCAGGCAACCTAGGTCAGTTCCCCTCCCTGCTGGGTGCTGTATCCTTGCTGCTGCCCGCCCAACACTGCCCCACAAGGCAGCAAGGATACAGAATGGTACATGCATCTAGAATACCAGCATAAAAGGAGGAGTATGTGAGAAAAGTGCTTCCTCTGGGGACATCAGACATGACGTCTCGATGCTAGGAATTGTGACCCACTCACAGAGATGACAATTCTGCCTGGAACATGGACCTGGGTGACTTGCAACCAGACATGTGTCCCGGCAGTGCAGAGATAGAACTGTAGAGGCATAGGGAATGGCCTTGAAGGACAGGAGGAGGAGCTGCTACCAAAGTAACAGTCAGATAAGAGTGGCTTGAGCCCAGGCCAAGAAAATATCTTGAGAAAACATCCCAGAGAGCCCCCCAGCTAGTTCAACCAAAGATAAAGTGAGGGAGGGGAAAGCACATTCAGCCTTGCAAGATTCTGTCACTACAGCTGTTCCAATAAAAGTAGTTCTGACCTACAGAGTTTTGGTTTCTTACCCTGGTCTACTTGGAAGGGCTGACAACCCTTCTTCTTCCCTCCTTCTCCTCTGCCTCCCTCTCTCCAGGAAGAGGAGGTGGTCCGTGAGAGCCGTTTCTACTTCCAGGGCTATGGCCTGGGCCATTGTCTGCAGCACATGAAAAGTGGGGGAGCCACGGAAAGCCCCCTCTACAGTCCGCCCACTCTGGCCTCCCTCCTGCGAGAAGGAGAAATGCTCCGGAGGCGCTACCTGGATAGGGCCAAGCGGATCGACACCGTCTCCCGGGCTGCCTTCCCCTTCACCTTCCTGGTGTTCAACGTTTTCTATTGGGTGGTCTACAAAGTGCTTCGCTCCAAGGATGCCCACCAAGCAGCCCCTTGAGCTCTGAGCAGGACTTAGCAACCAGGTCAGCAAGTATTGCTGGTTGCCTCCTTCTTAGGTTCTGGACTCAAGAACACAGAGACACTGATTGCTTTCCCAAACCCGCTCCTTAGTGTTTTGTGGACATGATATATAATTTTATGTCATGCTGAGAGACTTGACAAACTTCGCATGGTGCTCAGGTGTGCAAAAGAAAGGCATGGTTAATGTGCCCACAGCTGAGCATTATAGGATTTGGGGTGGCCATATTTCATAGGGAGCTTTGGTCTGTTTCAGGAGGACCACTGTGGGGCCCTCTTTCTCTTCTAGATTTGTGCTGCTCCCCTTGCAGACCAGGAAGCCTTTGGAGAATTATAGAAGAGATAAGTAGAAGAGAAGGTCTAGGTCATCCAGTTCACCCCGCCTGCCCAGGGCAGGAATCTGCTAAACTCTCCCTTGCAGGTGGCCATCCAGCCCCTCTTTGAAACCCTCCAGTGAGGGGAGCGCATCCCTGCACAGACTTTTCTATGGCTTTGCAGCCATTCCCAACAGGAAACTCCTCCTCACATTGAGCTAAGTCTCCACAGTTTCAAAGGCGAGCTAGTCACCCTCTCTTGCAGATGACGGGCTCTGTGGACTGCTCAAGCTGAATATGCCTGGCTGCTATAATTGCCTCTCATAGGGCTTGGGTTCCAGGCCCTTGTTATCCTCCGAACCCTTTCCAGCCTCTCCGTTCTGGGCCCCTTTTGAAGGGTGCAAGTGCAGCCTGACCAGCACAGCGTACCACGGAACAATTGCCTCCTGTGATCTGGACACAATGCCTCTGTTAAGGCAGCCCAAGATTGCGCTGGCCTTTCGAGCAGCTGCAGCCCATATTCAGCATGGGGTTCACTAGTACATGTATCCTTCTCACGCACGCTGACCCAAAACTCATCCTGTCCCCGTACACCTGGCGTTTCAGGTACAGCACTTCAGGCTTGTCCTATCTGCAGGTCTTCACGCTGGACCTGGCCCAGCGTTCAAGCCTGTCACGCTCATGTTGAATTTCACTGTGGTCCTCCAAGGTGTTATTCAACACCCCAACCTTGGTATCATCTGTGAATCTGATAAGCAGCCCTTCCTCTAGGCCACTTTAAAAGGTCTTGAATGTCTGGGCCAAGACTAGCCCACATTTCTACCTGAGCAGGGCAGGTCCTGAAACCCGGCCCCTGTTTGTCCCAGCCCTTTTTATGGGGTGCAGCCACCACCTAACACAAAAACCCTCCAAAGCCTGCTAAAAGAGAGGGGCTGGTGCAGCTGCAGGTGGCTTTTCCAGAAGCCCAGCGGAGTGGCAAGGACTCGCGGCAGCAGCCCAGCTTCCCTCTTCCGGAGATGTGCCATCTGCCCCGTGCTTTTCTCCCCCTCTCAGGCACCCGGGGGAGAAACTTGGCAGAAGCTTCGTCTGTTTACTTATTATTACATCAGTCAAACAACTCTTGGCAGGTAACACGATATAAGGAAAACAGTTTAAAACATGTATGGTAGGCACAAAAACAAAATAACAAAACACAATCAAAGATAAAGCAGCCAGGAGTACAAGCAGAGGTGACCCAGTCGCTGAAACAGTTCGGTTTTCAGCATCTTTCTGCACGTGACCAGGGAGGGGGCAGCACATCCTGGGCTCTGCCCCCTTTACCTCCTGAAAGGGCTAGGGACAAACTCCGGAGGCAGTTCCTCCCGAGATGACCTAATTGGCTGAGCTGGAGCAAGCCGTCGCCTCGGTATCCAGGTGCCAAGCCACATAGGCTCTACGGGCCAAAACTAGCACTTTAAATGTAACCTGGAAACAACTGAAAGCCAGTGCGGGGTCTATGGCACAGGTGCAACGTGCCCCCAACTACAGGTGCCGGTTAGCCCGTGGACTGCTGTGTCCTGGACTTACTGTAGCTTCTGGGTGGCAGCCTCTGAAGGCAGCCCCCTGGACCGTGCACTGCAAGAGTCTAACCAGACAGCAGTCAGGTCCTCTTGTGCCAGGCAGGGCCACCACTGATGCGCCAGCCCAGGCCCCCGTTATGGCTCCCTGCTGAGAGCAAGGGCCCTTTGGACCCACGGGGGGCCCCAGGAGACCTGTTTACTTCCCCAACCCTTCAGTGGGCTCTGGAAACAACGTCCTGCCTTGGCTGAAGAAAGAGCAGCCGGGGAGGGCTGGCAGTTCCACAAGGAATTAGGCAGGCACCGGAAGAGTCGCTCCGGTGGAACCGTTCCCCGTTAGGCTTTTTGGTTGCAGGGAAGGCTCAGAGGCCCTCAAGAGTGTAGGAGGGGGTCGCTGTGCTGCAGACCCAGCGGCTGGGGGAGGGCGCAGCCGCGGGGGGGTTGGTGTGAGCCTGTTCGCTCAGCCGGTCTTTCGCATCAGGGCTTCCGTGTGGCAGAGCCAGGCCAGGAAGTCTCAGGAGAAATCCCCAGCCCTGAGACGCAGCCCTCCGGGGATGTGACTGAACCACAAGCTTGTATACAGAGGGGGGAACCATTTCAGAAACCCCATTCAGTGGGTGGTTATTGATTTTCTTTATTTGTAAGATTTGCACAGCCACCCCTCTTGGAGCTCATCTCTGGGCAGCTCCCAACCGCTGCTTTCTAGACCTGGAGCCTTGTTTTTCTCAAGTGCCAGTGGAAGCCAAGTTAAGTGCTGTGTGGAGCCCCCATTTTAAGAGCTGAGTTTTCCTAATCCATTCTGTCTATACTCTTCCCTGTGGGCAAGCGTAGCCACCCTAGGTTTAGTCCAAAGGTCCCCCTTCTTGCTCAGTAGTCATTTGAGTTCCTATCTTACTCTGCCTGGCTGCACTGTGGTATGTTATTCTGTGGCATTTCAGCTGCAAATGGCGCTACAGTACCAGGGCAGCTGGGTCGGGCTGCAACGAGGAGAGCAGGAACTGGAGCCTCCCCAAAGCTCTGACTCGTTAAGAACCAGTCTTGGGGGCGGAGGGAGGGAGGAAGGAAGGAAGGAAGGAAGGAAGGAAAGGGCAGGGCAAGGGCAAGGGCAAGGGCAGGCAGGCAGCCAGTTCTGTTAGAAGCAGCCCCCTTTGGGAGGTCCAGCCGGAGAAGATGGGGGGCTTTAGCCACTGATTGCACTGGAACTAACTGGAACAGATGGCCACAGGAACAGCCCAAGCCAGCAGCAGGGTGTTCAATTGCTGGGGCCCCTGAAGTTAAAAGGGGCCAGGGCTGGCTGGCCAGCCTTCACGCTGTCTGGTGGTCTATTCCTCTGCCCCCTCCCCACGCCCCTGCAGGGCTTCTACCACAGCTGGATGAGTTCTTCTTCCCTGCTGCCTCCCAGTTTGCTGGTCGGGGGTGCACGTTCCCACCTGCGAGTGCGGTTTCCCCAGGAGAGGAACACCTGGAGGCCGAGAGCAGCTTCCTGCCTCTTGTCCCGAGGAAGCTGTGGCTTGTCTGCTTGCAGGGTTTGCCAAGGCAGAAACGGAGACGGGTGAATATGTTCTGCATCTGCAGGCGCCTGATGGAATTTCGAAAAGAATGCATTTTGAAACAGCTCTGCTTTTCCTATATAAATAAAGTGCTGCAGGGACTTTATTTCATGTCACTGGGTTTTTTTTCCGCCAGGGAAAAGGCTCCCACTGACCAAGTGGCCGGGCGTGCTTAGGCCAGGAGCAGGATGTTGGCTGCCTGCTCCCTCCCCCATGGGCAGAAAACTGCTCCTGGCCTCAAGTTGATGGGACCGTGGGCGGCCACTTCTGAAATTGGCTTCTGTGGTGCAGCTTCTTCTCTGCCACGAAAAGCCTTGCTTGCTGATTTCTGCAAAGCAGGCTGGAGATGCTGTGGCTCCAGGCTGGGTGAGTCTGTGCCAAGAATGGGCACTATGTGACTCTGAGCTCTCAAAGGCAACTGTTCCTCTCTGCAGCAGAGAGTGGCTAAGCAGCAGTGAATTCTGTCTCTCCAGAGCTTGGAAAAACGGAGGCATGGAGAGGCTCAGAACTGTCTGCCTCTTGCTGCCTGGCAGGGCTCCTGGGAAGGGTAGCCCCAGCCTTGCTGCCGGCTGACACTGGCCAAGCAGAGAAAGAGAGTCTGCTGGAGAGGAGGACAAGCAACGGGGCTGCCTGCCTGGAACCCTTGAGGATCTCTTTTTGGGGCATGCTGATTCTGCAAAAAGCACTTCATGCGCCCCTCTGCTTCTACCACCTTGGCTCTGCGGCTCCCCTTCTCTGGAGATCCTGGATGATCAGGCCTGCAGAGCAGCATGGTTGGGCCTCCTCCTCTCGCTGGTCAGATGCCAGCTTTAGAGAATAGCCAACTGTCTTGGAGCCTTTGCCTCGGACAAGCAGCCCACAGTACCAGGAAGGGCTGGCACGTCTGGTGACAGCTGGCACCATGGTGAGATGGCCTTCGCAGCTGAACCCGCTTCTCTGAAGCAAGCCTCAGTCCTCCCATCTGGCATCAGATACGGGCCCTGCAGAACTGCCGGCACCACTGTGGAGCCTCCTGCGAGCTGCCCTCGGGCAGTGCTGCATCTTGTACTTCGCAGAAGGACACTTCCCATTTTGCCTTTCCAGGTTTCTCCCGAAACCTCCCTTCCCCGACCCTCCACCTCTGCCTTGCCTCCCTCCGTCCCCCAAAGGGAGCTCGGTCTGCACAGGAATATCCAGGGCTGGATGACCCTGGAGCAGCAAGCCCGGAGCCCCTCCTGCCTTCTCACCCTGAAACCATTCTTCACCCCAGACCTGAGCAGCAGCCTGAGAACCCTCAGCTCCCCGGCAGCAAGTTACAAGGAAAGAAACTCGTGATGCCAAAGAGGGTTTTCCATAGCTTGGATGCAAGTGCAGATTCTAGGCTAGATTTACCATCCGTGTCCCTTTTACTGAGTAGCCGGATGCAAAGCTGACAAACCCTAATTTGTAATGCACTGACATCTTGTCCCTGTCCCCCTAACTGGCTCCTGATCTTTTGAGGTGATCAGCCTGGAGGCACTGATGATACATGCAAGTCCAGGGAGGTGGGGGCCAAGGAGCTTTCGTCCAGTCAAAACCTGAGTTTCAGATGAAATGGAAACTTCTGAGAGTCTCGGTCTTGGCCACAGTTTTTACAGTCTCTAAAGAAAGAGTCTTGAGGTAGGAAAATGGTAGATGACATCAGCAGCTGTACCCAACTTCTTTGGGGCTGTTCACAGGCTGCTTGTCCCCAAAGGTCTGGTGACTTCCATGAACCCCATTGCTAGCTAAGCCTGGACTGATGACCATCCATTTTTGGTAGACCAGGCTCTTGCTATGCCCTCCTTTGATTGCCACCAGGATCTACTGATATCAGGTCCTTCCCTCCCCTTCAGGTCCGCCTGCCAGTTTTATCTGCCTCCATGTTCACCTGCCCCACGAGACTCTGTGTTCATCTCCCAGCCTCATTTACGGACAACCTCTCCCAGCAGCTCCATAGCAATGTTAAGCAGACTGAGGGGAGTCCTGGGGTCCCCGTAATGGGGTGGTAAGGAACCCAGCTACTCCTTTCTCCACATGCTAACCAAAGACGTCTACATAAGAAAGGCCAGAACTATATAAGCTGTATAAATAGCCGCTGCCATCACCACCATTGCCAAACAATACTGCCAGCCCCCAACCCTTGTAGAAGGCTCAGAAAGATTCACGGAGAACTGTATTGTGACCTGTTGAGGGATCCAGCAGGCTCAAAGGGCTGCACTCTCCCATTCACGTCCCACCACAAGAGCAACCACTCTGTCCCCATCCCATACCAATTCCTGCCACACCGCCCTCCCCAATGCTTCCCCTAAAAAGGGAAAGGTGGAGATGGGGGGCAGTTGTCCATAATGACTGGATCAATGGAGGGTCTTTGAGGAGAGTGAACAGCACCCCTCTTTCTTCAAGAAGCACCCCCCTTTTCATATCCAGACCCTCCTCCCCTCTTGGGCCACATAACTGAGCCAGAAGGAGCAAGGATCCAGCCCACATGGTGGAGCACGTCTGAGGGCTTCCTCAGCTTCAGCAGCTGTGAAGAAGCCTTGAGTTTAATCAAGAAGTGCAAAAGATGCTTTAACATTCATCTCTACCTCTGGAGCCACACTACTCTAAGAAGCAGAAGCAGGCATCTTGCCAAATTTCAATATTTTTTTCTTTCTGATTTACACCCCTCCTTTCCTCCAGGAGCTCAAGACAGCATACATAGCACTTACTCCTCATTTTTCCCCACATTCCTGTGAGGTAGGTTGAGCTGAGAGAAAGTGACTAACAAAGTCACTTGGCGAGTCTGAGGGTAGACCTGAACCTGGGACTCCCCCGTCCTGACCCCAAACCTACCACACCACACTAGCTCTCAGCCTTGGTTTGGTGGCCCTTCTTAACC
The DNA here is from genome assembly GCA_030867105.1 of Liasis olivaceus. Lineage (NCBI taxonomy): Eukaryota > Metazoa > Chordata > Lepidosauria > Squamata > Pythonidae > Liasis > Liasis olivaceus. The sequence continues at coordinate 25,213,771 of CM061361.1, read as the reverse complement.
CTGGGGTGGAGGGCAAGCTAGTTTAATTCTGTTGGTCTTCCCAGGAGAGGACTTGCTTTTGCATGCAAAGTGCCCAGAACAACAGGATAAAGCAGCAATTTTACTTAAAATCTCACCCGGCTTGCTTCTGCATTTGATAAACCTGGTTCTGCAGAAGGAAGATAAACAAACGATTGCAGACCCCCGCTTGGTCCTCTCCCACCTTCTGCACTGCTGCCCCCTGCAGGCCAAGGACGCTAATGCAGGGCCAGTGTCTGTGAGAGAGACCCAGGGCCTCCCCAGGTTTCGCTCTTCGAGGACATTTGGAGAGTGACTGAAGCATGTTACAGGATGTGAGAAAAGCAAAGCTGGAACTGGGCTCCAAACTCCTTTCCTCTCTTTTGTTACTATTGCTGCCATTATGAAATGTGCACGCTGTCAAATCATTCAAACTCCCAGTGGCTTGCGGGATAAAATACAATAAAACGTCCATGTAAGGAAAAAAATATGATAATACATCCATGGTAAGAAAAAAACCAGCAGCTGCACAACTTCACCCCGCAGCCTAAGTAGCCCTAAGGTTCTAGCCAAATGCTCTCCCTAGGTCAGGAAGAGCCCCTGGAGGCTCTCCTGTCTCAATTCCTCTTCAGCCACTCGACCGCATCGCTTGCCACTGTCCCCATGAGAGTTCGGAAAGGCGTGGCTTGGCCCTCGGTTGCTTCAGTGGCCTAGATCCCAACCTGCCACGGCGATGGTTTTATTACCAAAACACCAGCCTTACAGAGCCTCGGAGTACATCACCTAGCTTGCACAAGCCACGTGCACGATGCACACAAATGCACGCAGATCCCTTTCTAAGGAAAAGCAGAAGCTGGGGCAAATATGACTCCCCCACCCCAAGGCGGAGAAGGCAGGGGCTTTGAACCAGCAAGGGCAGCGCAGGCTAGAAATGTACCGCTGAAAGAGCGGCGGTCTGTGGGCAGATTTAAAAGCGATCCACTGAACTGGTAGGCCAGGAAGGAGGGCTAAGCTCCAGACAGGCATTTTCCAGAAGGGCTGAGGCCTGACTTGGGAGCAAAGGTCCCAGCCTAGTCCTAAACACTGCCGAACCCCTTCCTCGCTTGGCAGTGGGGAGGGGGGTCCTTTCTGGATGGCCTCTTCCTCCCCAGTTTTCCTCTAGTTCTGTTCCACAGGTGGCCTCGGAACCCAGCAGGAGAGGGATCCTGCTCCGAGGGTGGGCGAGAGAAGCTTCTTTCCTGGGGACACAGTCAGTTCCCGCAAAGGCGCAGGCGGCGCATCCCTGCTCTGGGACTCCCCAGGGAGAAGGGCCGCCCCTCTCTCGGTCAACTACAGCGGCAGTTTGGCGACGGGACCCTGCAGGACTCTGGAAGGACTTGGAGCTTGAGCGCCCCCTCCTGGGCGCGGAGGAAGCAGCCTGGAGCCGGCCTTTCTTCCCGCAGGGTGGGGGGCAGGGCTAGGATCCCGGCGAGGTCAAGGGCCAAATGCTGGCCCTGGTGCGGGGCCAGTGCCCCAGTGTCGTGGCCTTCACCTTAGAAGAGGAGGAAGAGGTGTCCCTTACGAGCCACAGGCATCTCCTCCTGTCTGGTCTCCTCTCCCGCATGAGCCTGGCCAGGTCACTGGAGGTGGTGCCTAAATTTGCTTCATCAGATTACAGAGGGGGCAGGTAGAGTTTCCCAAGCCAAATAGCACGGGTGCGCAGGTAAGAGCTTTGGTCGGCCAGACGGCTTTGAAACCACTTTCATCACGCCCCTTTCCACATCTTGGAACCACTAAGTCCTTCAGCTCTTCGACTTTGATCTCTCCCCAGACACTTGGCACCCCAAGGTCAGCCCTTGCCAGCCCTTCAAGGTAGGCCAGGTCAGGAAGCAGACACCACAAGGACTGCAGGAATGTTGGATCCGATAACAAAATCTCAAGCCCCTGCCAGAGTTTCCCTCTGCCCGTTATGCCAAACAGAATCCAGGCAGGGTTATTTTGAGTCTCTTCCTCGCACCCCCTCCTTTCCCAAGCTGGCTGAATCATTGCTGACCTTTTCTTAATGCTCCTACATACCTTGGTCAAGGCAATGTCTGTGCAAGGCCAGGGTGGGAATGGCAAGGGGATCAAGGATGAGCATCTTGGGGAAACATTGCTCCCACCCCAGCCTCTGCCACCTGCTTTTCCCTGTCTTTTCTTTCTTTTCTTCTCTGGGTCCTGAGATCCTACCAGCATTGGGGAACAAGGATTTGGTGAGCAGCTAAAGAACTGGTGGGAAGCTGTGCTTCTGGAGTCTCAGTCCCTTCTGCTTTTCTCCTCCAGCACAGCGCATGTACTGAATGCTGGAGGGGTGATCTTCATGATATCTGGACTGCCAGTACAGCCTATCTGTCAGCTGCAAGATGAGATAAGCTTCTTCTGAAGGTACACCAGGAGCTTCTGCAGACTGTGGATAGATCAAAACAGCCACTGGCTCTCACTGGATAACATTCATGAAGGAAGTAAGACATTGATCAGGAGTTATAGATGGCCCAGAGGAGCCAGGAGTTTAGAAAGCTGCCTTAGAGATTCTTGGTCCATCTATGATGGCATGATACCCTAAGCTGATGTCCTACTGATGGGTTGAGGCTACAACTCGCAGAATTCTGAACCAGTGTGGAATTTGGAGAGCTGGAGGACTTTAGGTTGGGAAAAACTGGTCAACATTCACCACACAAAGTTGTCCAGACTCTCAAGCACAGACGATCTTGTCTTGTTGCTGATAGTAGAGATCAAAGCTGGGCCTTTGCATGCAAAGCAAGAGCTTAGAGCCCTTCCCACACCTCCCAAGGCTTTCTCTGCCCTCATTCCCTTCACCAAATTGTATTATGGGACCTGTACCAGCATCCAGCAGTGCCCAGAAAATAGTTCACCTTTTAAAAACGTGCTTCGTAGCTTCTGCTGTCATTTAGCTCCGATCTAGCTGTACATCTCTATGCACGCTGATCAACTGAACATTTTATATTAATTGTTTTCTAGACTGTCAGAACAATTTTCAAAGTATGTATTTATGTTTGCACCTGCTCCACCATTGTTGGAGCTTTAGTAGGGAGAAGATCTGTAGATACATGATTACACAAAATATAAATGCATTTCTTAAGAGCCTCTTGTAAACCAATTTGCTGGCACAGATGCTTTTCATCTGCTTTCACAAAGCAAAAGACAACTTCCTAGCTTTGTGCGATTGCTATTTTATTTTACAGAAAAGCATGTGCTGAACCAGTTAACTGACTGCTGTCCGTGCTGGAGCAGCTGAAATCCATTCATCAGCATCACTGTGGTCCATAAGCCACACCTCAGCAGTGGTGTGTGGCTCACAGGGAAAGGTTCTCAACTGGTGGTTGAAGGACTTAGTATGTTCATCCAGAAGCAATAGAGGGCAATTCGTGAGACCATCACCAGTCTGCACTTCTGAAATGCTGTAAAGCAAATGGCACTATCCTGTAACGCAGTTCCAGTGGCATTAAACAGGCAGCCACAAACTATTTGTGCAGCCATGGAGTAACTCCAGAAGGCCCAGGACTGTCTTCTTTTATTAGGCCCAGATCAGACTGGAAGCAATGCTCAGATTAGCTGCTAACAAGCCATGCTGAACTCCAAAGTGCCTGGCCTTTTACTACCTCCAAAAAGATGGAGTGATATAAGCAGGGCTGGCAGTTGCTGCACTCTTAAAAATGGGTATCCAGTCTTTCTTTCCTATTTTTTGCAACTAATCTTATGAACCAAAACAAAAATACAGAAATCTGACCACTACGATGCATAGAAGAATGCCCTAGGACTTAGAGGGGCAAACTGTACCTTTCCCAGGCGGGCTTTTCACTGAGCCTAAAGGGAGGGGTGGGAAGACTGTGCAGTGACCAGCCCCTTGGGGCCCTGCTGGGGGCTGCAAGCCCAATTGAGGATGCAAGTCTCTTGCTCTTTCCCCAAGATGATCCCAATTAAATGAGGAGGAGGAGCGTTGTGCAAGTAAAAAGGGGAATGTTCTGAAGGAAAGCATGTGGGCTACTATGGCTCCCCGTGGCCCTGTTCTCTCAATTCCAGGACTCCAAAGAGCAGGTTGCCTCCCCCAAGGGCCCCTGCCTGTGTGCATCCATTCCCTTCTGGTGCTTTCTTGGACCATTCCTGGTTTCCTGTGCAGCCTTCCCTGAGGTCACTGCCCCACTGCAAACAGAAGACACACTACACGCCTTCTTGCATCAGCACATAGAAAAGGCTGTCTGCCTCACGGCCCCACATATTGGGCATCTGTTGTATCTTTGCAATTCCTTGCCAAGGCAGATTTTCTTGTTTTCTCAGGAAGATGAAGATAAATGGACCCTACACTCTTGTAAGCCCATTAAAACCAAATGTTTAAGCAAACTAACCAGATTTGCTATGGGCACCCCGACAGTCTTCTCCTGGGCTTTGCTGCCTCCCTCTTCCACGTGCCACCAGCCAGCAGAAGACCCACCATCTGGGGCACTGCAGCTCAGATGGGTGGGTCTGACCTCACTGCCCAACTCTGCAACCAGAGAGCTTGGGTTGGCTTCTCCAGGCTGGCTTAGCTATCCCATCTCCCACACCTGATTTGGGCATCTCACAAGTTGAGGCAATGGGACGGCGGGGAGCAGGATGGCTCCCAGTCATAAAGGTGCCACTACAAAGATACAGTTCAGACCAGCGTATTGGACAGCGGGGGATGCCAGGGCAGAAGAAGGCCCCCAGAGGACGTAGACAAGCCACACCTTACTGGGGCAGCTGCCCAGGTCCTGTTGGGCTGGAGAAACTGACCAGCCTTGCCTGGCACCTTGTGACAGAAGTGCTGAAGGCCGCTCGTGCACAAGCAGCCAGAACGGCGGTTCGGGCTGTTGCATCTTCCACGCCTCCCTTTTGTAGCCGTACAAATACAGAGCCGCATAACGACGACGCAGCACACCCGGGCCTCCGCTTCCCGGCCGAGCTCTCCCCCGGTGCCTGGCGGGGAGGCGCCAGGTCTGCGAGGAACTCGGGGTCATTGAGAGAACCTGTGCTGGCAGAGGCAGCTCCGCCGTGGAGCCAGCGGAGGGGGGCCTGGGGGGCCGTCGCGCGCCCCAGGCAGCAAAGCCAAACCGGGCAGCGACGGGGCCGAGGAGCCAGCCAGCAGAGGGCGACAGCAGCCCGCCTCGCCGATTCCCCGCCGGAGGACGCCCGAGCTCCCCGCGGGTGAGCGGTCCAACGCGAAAGGCCGCCTCCCGCGCGCCGTAAGCCCGGGAGGACCGCCTGCCGCGCTGCGCCCGGGCCGGCCGGCAAACGCTGTATGGCCGCCCGCCGGTAGGTGCGCCAGACGAGCCGCCCAGCCGGGGCGGGAGGGAGCAGGCGGAACGCGCACCGGCCCCCCCGCGCTCCAGCCCCCGCCCCCGCCGATGCGGAGGCGCCGCCCTCAGGACCGACCTCTCGCTCGGCTGGACGCGGCCCGGGGGCGGTGGCCGAGCGGCTCCTCGCCAATCCGGGCCGGCGCTGAGGGAAGGGGGCGGGCCGGGAGCGGAAGAGAGGCGAAGGAGAGGGCCGCTGGCCGAGCAGTCCGGGGAGGGAGGCGAAGCGGAGCGGAGCGGAGCGGAGCGGGCGCGGGGAGGCATCGACCGATCCAGCAGCCAGTCGAGGCCGCGGGGCAGGCGCCACGACCTTGGAGGGACCTCCTGGCCAGAAGGGCGACGACAGCGGCAGGGCAGGGCAGGGCAGGGCAGGGCAGGGGACCGACCGACCCGGAGTCGAGCAGGTCGGAGCTGAGCGCCTGCCCCCGAGCGCCGGCGAAGGAAGCCAGCCCGCAGCCGCTGACCGAGCCACCTCTGCGCGCCGCGCCGCGAGCTTCAGCGCCGTGGCCGGGACCGGGATGTCGAGCTCCCCACTGGAGGAGCGCCGCTCGGCGGTGGGGCTGGACTGCTGCAGCTGCTGCCTGGACTTGGCCAACGGCCCCCTGGGCTACAACAGCAACTTGAGCCCCCTCCTCCAGCTGCGCGAGCAACTGGCGTGCGAGAGCCTCAGCGCCGCGGCCGAGTTGAGCCGCATCATGCGGCAGGACTCCGTGGAGCCGGTGGTGCGCGACCCCCGCTACCTCCTCAGCTGCGGGATCCGCAACCGGAACATCGACCAGACGCTGCTCTCGATCCTGCTCTTCTTCCACAGGTGGGTGAGGGCCTGCGGGGCGGCTACCGGTGGGGGAATCCTCGGCGGGACAGTCTGGCGGGGAGGGGAGGGGCTGCTTCCCTGGGGCGGGCGGCAAAAGGGTTGGGGGGAGAGCCCTGCAGGCCTCTGCGCGCACGGACAGCAGCGCCCTTTCTGACGGCTTCCTTCCTCTCCTCGCTGGGCCGGGCAGCTGCTCCTGGCCTTCCCAGCTTGCGATGCCTCCCTACTCGCTTGCCCTGGAAATGCACCAGAGCCATCCTGGGCGGGGAGGAGGGCGTTCTGGGCTCCAGAACGTTACCTGGGCTCCAGGCCCACCATCCGTGGGCACCACGGGTGCTGAGAAGGCCTTGCCCTCCCCCGCTTCTGCGGCATAGGCAGGTCTGTGCAAAGGGAAAACATGGCCTGATCAGTCCCATGGGCTACTTGGCTCCCCCAAAGGCGCAAGTGGCCACAGAAGCCAGCCAGAGGCTGGACCCACTGCTGGAGCCTGGCAGGTGTCCGAGAAGACTTTGCCCTGGGAGTGCCTCTGTGTTGCTGGTTGTGGTTGACCAGAGACAGGCCCCTCCCCCAGTGTCATCTCAGAGGAGCAGGCGAGGCTTCGGTCTTCTTTCCCAGGAAAAAGGGGGTTGCTGTAGGTGTTGGTTTAGTGCAGTGCGGGGAGCAAGGTGCGACTGGCAGGCTGGGCGAGGCTCTGTTCTAGAAGAGGTTCCAGTCTGGGTGCTGCCAGGGAGGAAATGTTGGCTGGGAAGGGTTTGCTCTCGGCAGTCAAGGACACGGCAGGGAATCAGGCTGCATCTCTGCGCCTTAAGCTGGGGGTACCCAGCCATCCTTGGCACCCATGTCCGCTCAGGCCGCCTGAACTGGGTGTCAACCTGCCTCAGCAAGCCAGGGCAATTGAGACTTATCATGTTCAGATGCTTCCTCTGAGAGCTGCTGCACATGCCTCCCTCCATTGGTGGTCGGGCCGGCTAGAGGGTGGTGCTGACGGACGGGCGCTGGGAGTGACGGAGCCTGCCCTTCTGGCCTTACAGAAGCCCTGGGAAGAGGCGGGGGGGGGGCGGTGTATTTAGATCAGGTGGTTGTGCTTGTGTCTGTGGGAGGCAGGTCACATCAGCCGCTCAGGTGGGAGCGGAGAGAGGCACCCTTCCTTCCTCTGAGACCGGCTTTCTCTCCCCCAGGCTGGCCTCCCCGAGGAGCATCCTGGCAACTCTTCCTCCCAAGGTGTGCAAGCAGAGGGATTGGGAGCTGGGGAGGCAAACTCCCCCTGGATCCTCTTCCTCTCCCTCACTTTTGCGTGGGCAAGAGAGGGGGCCCCTGAAGGGGAAAGGGGCTGCCAATCCCTGGGGGGACCTGGCTCTCCTCAGGCCTCAGGCCAGCACCGTGGCTCCTCGTTCCAGCCAGGTGGTGCTGGCTTAAGAAGGAACTGTTGTGCTGTCACGCTAGGCTGAACTGAGTCTCCTGCTGGGCCAAGTTTCCTTAAGCAGCGCCCGGAGTCTTGCTGTGCACCAAGCGATGCTCAGGCAGTGCCCAGCACAGAGGCTGCCTGGGCAAGAAAAGGGTGGCAGCCAAGCTTTCGAAGACGTTTCCATTTCAGAGGGTTAGATCTTTTCCTCTGCTGGCTTGGTAGCAGCCCCTGACTGTGCTGCTTTGATGTCTCAGGTCCCGCTGAGGGCAGCCACCATACCAGTCACATTAACAGCTCTGGGCTTTCAAGAGGCGTTCCTAGGGTTGAACTTGGTCAAAGGGCACCCGCTTGGGGACAGCCAGAGGGCTTACAGTCAGGTGCACGTTGAGGGAGAGCCAGACTGTGGCCTGGAAGCTCCACGGCTTCTCTCTGTTGTGGTAGAGCTGGAGGGACAGTCCCATAAGAAGGCAGGAGCAGCGTGTTGGGAGCGTCGCGGTTTCTCCTACCCTGCTTTCTTGGGGATGGCAGACATGCAGGTGTGGACAGGCTGATGGGGTGCGCATGTTAACAACATCTTGGAAGGCAAGGTAGCCACAGCTGAGCAGCTGGAGCCCATCTCAAGACAATCTGTCTTGTGCGCGGGAAGATGGGTTGCTGTGACGGCCTCTGGGTTGCTTCTTTGGCTGAGCGCCCACTAGGAGAGACATCTCACAGGGTAGGGAGAGTGCTGTTTCTCAGGGTCCCGTCCCGTCCCGCCCCGCCCCTGCATTATTTCAAAGGAATGGGAGAGTGGCTCTGCCGGACCCCCTCGGCTGAATGAAGAGCACTCTGCACTGGCACCTTCAGAGCAGCTGGCAGGTTTAGCTGCTCAGGAGGAATGAATTGAGTGGGCGGGATCAGCGTGCCAGAGAAGGAACCGCTTGCCTGGTGAGCCACTGGGGTCTCTGGCCCAGGCCCCCGTTACTTGATGTCAGAAAAGCTGGTCTCGTGCTCACCACCTGTTCATCCCTGCATCCCGCAAACTCTGAGACAAAATGGTTTGGGGATTGCTGAGCCCAGAGACCCCCACATGAATTTCAGAGGGTAGCAAAAACAGCAAGAGCTTCATGCTTCGTGCTATTAGAAACACGCATGGAAGTATGACGCCTGAGGAAGCAATCTGCAGATGCAAGAGGCCTGCGCCTAGGGAGTAGACACTCCCTAGAGTTTTAAAGATCAAACAAAAGCAGAGGTTAATGCTGGCCACCTCCTAGGGAAAAAGCTGGGATGGCCTAGGATTTGGAAAGGAGAATGAGATTACCAAAAGGACAGCACAGAAAAGTAGTTTTTACAAATCTTGGCTTGTTGCAATGGGTAAGGGGAAGGAGTTCTCCTCAGACCCTTGGTGGCAGCGCCGGCGGCCTCCTTTCCCCGGGCTTGGCCCAAATGCTCCAGACCACAGGGGTCCAGAGCCCATAGTCCTGGGCTGCTCTGCTCTCCCAGGGAAGCTCAGCACTGCAGGCTGCCCGGCCGGGAGGCCATTTCCCTTTGCTCCCCAGGAGCCCCTCCCTGCATCTCCTTATTTCACAGCCAGATTACTGAGCCAGCAGGCAGTGGGGCAAGAGGGAGGCTGCCAAGGGAATGCCACAAATCCTGCATGGGCTTCATGACCCAGGGTGGTGGAGCTTATCAACACGCGGGGCGTCCTTCCACCTAAGCCAGTTGTGGGCCCTGAAGAATGGCTGAAGAGCAGGGGAAGCCATTGCTGGCCAGATTCACTTATGTGGATTCCCATTCACATAATACACTAAGCCAGAACATATTCTGGGATTGGCAAGCCATGGTTTGTGGCTTAATGGGTGTTATGAGGATCATCGGTATGCAGCTCAGTGAGCTACTCACGTGAACGCAGACGGCAGTGAGGCTGCTGGGCCAGAGGAGCACACGCCCCACTCTTCTGGGGCCTCGTTGCTCCCCAGCCTTTACCTTTTCCCTGCAAGAACCCACATGCGTGGGCTGGCTGGCCTCTGCCCAGGGACACCCGCCCAGCTGCACAGATATTCCAGGGACCAGGGAGGGGGGTGCATGGCAGCTACAGAAAACCACCACCCCGAAATGCGCTTGTGCTGACATATCAATGTGTATTCAATTGGTATCAATAAAAACAGCATAGAAAAGGGGTGTTTCTGTGACTCTGCGGGTGCAGTTTCCCATTTAGGCCAACAACCTGAAAGGAAATCTTTATGATTAGAACTTTGCTGACAACACTGTGGACGGGAGCGCAGTCTGCGGGTCCTGTTCAGTGGTGTAGCAATGGTGGCTGTTAAAAGCTCCTCCCACAGCTATGTGTTCACTCTGTGCTCCCTAATGTAGCTCCCTTTAAACTCCTTTCCCCATTAACAGAGGTCTCATTTTCAATCCATGGAAAGGACAGGTGCCTGTCTGAAGTAGGGACACCACCTCCCACTGAGGGAGTGGCTTTCCTTTAGGCAATCTGGTTCCGGGGGCCCTTGGGAAGGCCAGCAAAGGAGGGCTGAAGAAGGCTGCGCTGCCGTGGCCACTGTCCCCTTTGCAGCCTGAACAATGTGGAGGCGGGAGGGAATTCCTTCTGGGCTCCCAGGCTGTGGAGAGAGCCAGCACAAGGCAGCCATGTGCTGCATGCCCCGCCCAGGCCATGTGCTGGCGTGCCAGTGAGCCCAGAACTGGGAGTTCTGCCAAGGCCTCGATCAAAGGGAGCGGCCACCGAGCAGCTGGAAACGGGAGCCTGCCAGCAAGCGGCTCGGTCTCGGCCGCCAGGAGCCCTCGCCTAGAGGCAAGCTGTGAAAGAGAGCCTGGTTTGATGTAGGGTGGCGCAGATGCCACCACTGCTTCCCCATGTTAGCGCCAGGGAGAGCCCCTTCCCTTTCCCACATCTCTGGAAGCCGCTTCCTCCTGCTGCTGCTGCTGCCTGGATCCCGAGGAGCGCTCCCCTGCACAGCCAAAGGACACGGATCACGATGAGATGCCAGTTTCTGCGGATCTGCCCAGCAGAGAACTCATCCCCCAAGCACAGGCCTTGGTCCGTTCACCTGCCACCACTTGCCCCAGGAGCGCCTGCAGGAAAGATCCCCTTTGGGGGTCTCCCTGCTTATCTGGGAAAGACACTGAGCTAGTGGCTGTCCCACCCCCAGCAGGAGGGTCCAAGCGCCCTGGCCGGGCAAGGTCTCTCCAGCAGCGCCCAGGAAGAGAACAAACTCTTGCCTGCTGCCATGAGGCCACCTGGGGCCTCCCTGCTGCAGGGCCCTGGTGTCAGGGGATCATCCCAGGCCAGGGCTACAGGGGAGGTGGACTCCACTCCCGCCCGGTTCTAGCTGCCGGGGCCAGAAGCAGAGTCTGCGGACCCACCGCACGTAGGGGTAGGCCAGGCACAGCCCCTCTTGCCCCCTGCCCGCCGTCAGAGGCGGGGGGTGGGGGGGCGCGGCTCGGGAGCCAAGCGGCGAACCCGCGCCGGGAGCGGCCGCCAGGGGTCCCCCTCGCCCGGCCAGAGAGCGCTGCTTGGCTCGCCTTCGGGCTTCGCGAAGTCGCAACAACAACATGTTTGGGTAGCTTCTTACGTAACCGCCAACCTCGACCTAGTTCCGCGCTTGGGCGATGCTTGACATTTCTGACTCGGCCTCCGTTTTGCAACGCCTGGAAAACAAAGGGTGGCGGTGGTTGCCAAACTCTTGCAGGGACTGAACGTGTGAATCCGGGGGAGGGAGAGGAGGCGGCAACTTTCCCTGCGGGTAAGCGGGTCTCCGCTTTGCGGGAGAGGATGGAAGCGGCTTGGTCCCGCCTGTCTCCTGCAGCCCCGAAACTTGCTTCCGAGTCCCCAGCGGGAAGGGGGATCGGATGGTGGTTGAAGCTGTCCCGCGCCCCCGCCCTCCGAAGGAGGCTGCCCGCGTCCACGTCCCGCGTCGCGGACAAACGACCAGCGGGTCCCGATCTGGAGCTGCAGAAGAGGAAAAAGTGAAGCGCTACTTCCGCTAACGTCGCGGGCCCTCCGGTGCCGGCAGCCGCCTTCAACCCGGCGCCCTTCGGACGCTTTGGCCACTACTTCCACAGTTCGCAGTCACCCCCACTGCGCCTTCGGCCCCGGGAGGGCAACCCCCTTGCCGCCGCTGCAGCAGCTGGAAGGAGCTGCGCGTCTGGACTGGGGCTCGCGATTCCGGGGCGCGGCTCGACCGGCTTGATTGCACGGAACCCGCCGGGTGCAGCGGCAAGCGCGAGAGCAGCTGCGCGCGGTCCGGCGGGGGCGGGCGGGGCCTTATTTGCATACCACGCTGAGCCCATGTGACGTCTCGAGAGCCTCCCTATATAAGGCGGGCGAGCGCCGAAATAGCCGCAGTTTTGTCTGGTCGTCCTTCTTGAGTCGCCGACTTTCTTCCTGGGCTCTTTGCGAACTCTGCCCCCAGCCATGAGTACCGGTGTGTTCCCGCTCCCGATGGAGGTGGCTGTCTACCAGCTGCACAACTTCTCCATCTCCTTCTTCTCCTCCCTGCTGGGGGGAGACGTGGTCTCGGTCAAGCTGGACAACAGGTAGAGAGGCCGCCAGGCTGCGGAGGAGGCTTAGCCGGGTAGGGCCGCCTCTCTCGGATGCTCACGACGACGCTCTTCTCTTGTTTCTTTTAGCGCCTCCGGAGCCAGCGTGGTCGCCATCGACAACAAGATCGAGCAGGCCATGGTGAGTGTCTCTGCGGGGAGGTGCGTCCGCCGCCCGCCGGCCGCAAACGGACTGCACTGCAGCCCCGCGGTACTCGTTGGTGGCGGAGGCGCGGCGCGTTCCCTTCGCTCTGGCCCGAAAACGAAACCGCCGGGGGCATTTCGGCGCAGGCTCCGATAAGGGGCTGCGGATTCCGCAGGAGGAGTTTAGCGGGGCAGATGCAGAGAGCTGCGGCTTTGCTGCTCGACCGGTGAGGTTCTCGGGGGCCCAAAGGCCCTGGAAACTGCGGGTTAATTTCGGGGTTAGCGACTCCAAACGGGCCTCCTCTCTTCCCAGAGAGGCTGCCGGAGGGCCCTCTGCCCTGTAGGGCGGCAGGTTCTCACGGGCGCCCTGGTCTGATGCAAGAATCTGGTCCCAGCCCCTTCTTCCGGGAGCTGCGAAGGCCGCCCCGCCTCTCGGACCTTTGTCTCGCGGCCGCTGCCTGGTGGGTGGAGCTCCCGCGGAAGGCTGCGATTCTGCTTACTCACCGGGGACTTTGGTCCTCCTCCTTCCAGGACCTGGTCAAGAATCACCTGATGTATGCCGTGAGGGAGGAGGTGGAGGTCCTGAAGGAGCAGATCAAGGAGCTGGCAGAGAAGAACTCCCGGCTGGAGCGAGAGAACAGCTTGCTGAAGAACTTGGCCAGCCCGGAGCAACTGCAGAAGTTCAGGTCCCACCTGCCCCTGGAGGGGCTCTCAGCAGCTGCCAAAAAGACCAGCCAGGGCGCAGCTGCCCCCGCCCAGCACATGGCAGGCTCTGCGGTGTAAGGTGGCTCTGTCCATGGGGTGGGCAGAGCCACAGAACTTTTTCAACTTGATCTCCAAGTGAACATGGTTTCCTCACATCTCCTTTGGAGGACTCCATAGTGGCGTGAGGGGGCCCTTAATCCATAGCCCCTTCCTTGGGTTGGCCAGAGACTCTCCAGAGAAAAGGAGCAAGGCGGCACTGGAGTTGCTACGGGCACACAGCTGCTCTGCCTGCAGGAGATCCAGGTTTGCCTCCCCCCCCCAGCTGTTCCTGGAGAGACTGTGCTGAAGGGGGGGTGCCTGTCTCGATGGCCAAAGACAGTTTGTTGGAAGAAGCATGTTGGTGGTTTTCTTCAGCAGCAAAGAGAAAAGGCAGCCCCTGCCTGTCCTGGGATGGGAACGATCAGCTGTCACTCCAACTGTAGGGGAGCAGCCAGGGGGGGCTTGCAAGGTTTCACCCTTGGCCCTGCACTGGCCCTCTTACTCCACAAGATCCAGACATCTGTGTGCATGATACTGGCCTGCTACAGACTTGCGCAGGTGGGGAACTCTGCCAAGATGTGGACTAGGATGAGGATCGCATGCCAGTGGGAAGGTGCTTGCTCTTCTGCTGTGGTTTGTCTATTGAATTTTGCATACTGACAACAGCCTCCCCTGTGGAGGGACTCAGTTCAACTCCTTTACCAATGTTCCCTGTGGCCCCTGGATCTGTTGATGGGGACCAAAGGCCCTGCACAGTCAGTGAGGACTGCAGGGAGAGCAAGAGGAGGTGGCTGAGGGGCGCTGGCTTAAACACCCCCGTGATGGGAGTCTTGCTTCTGTAGTGCACTCTGAGAATGGGTGCATGGTGAGACGTTGCAATAAAGTCTGTTTTACACATCTGTCCAGCAGCAGATCAGTCTTCTTGCCAAGGGGGAGGTATGCGGGATGGACGGTGGCAGTGGGAGCACGTGCAGGGAGCTGTGGATTGGAGCAACAGAAGCAGCCATGGGGGAAGGGATCCCAATTTTTCCATCCCCCACAAAAGCTTGTTTGGCCTGGAAGAAACCAGGAGGGAATAGTTTCTCCAGTTGTGATTAGGACAATCCCGGAGAAATCCCTGCCTGATTAGGCTGCAGCTTGCCCCCCATTGTCCATTTGAAAGGTCTTGTATGTGTGGATTGGCACACATTGTGGTGGCCGGTACAGGGCAACTACCCTTCAAGGTGACTCTCAGGATTAAAGAAAGGCAAACATTAATGGAAAACAAATACCCATGATGTGATTGTAGTTTGTTCAACCCAATTTTCTGGGCTTGTTCAAGACATGGAATCATAAATTAGCCATGTGGGTTGGGATATGCGCTGGTATAGAGCTGCAGCAAGCCCTCCGCCTTTTCAGTTAGCATGAGGTGGGACCCTGACAGTAGCAGGAATCGACCAGTAATGCTCTAAGATGACCACCCACCCACCCCCAGACACTGCAAGAGCAGAGAAGTGAAGGGACTATCTTCACCAAAGATGAGCCTGCTCCTGGTCGTCTTACAGCTGCATCAAAGGAGTAATTGAATTGGGGGGCAGAGGGCCAACCTCCGGGCTGAAGTGTTTGCAGACAGCCTTTGGGGTTGGATATTTGCCCCCCCCAGAAGGAAGCAGCCAAGTCAGGAACTCTTAGGAAGCACTGTGGTGCCTGTGCATAGGGCCTTCCCTGCTGCAAACACCCGTCCTTGCCTGTTCCACAGAAGACCTGCCCCAGGGCTACGGCCCACATAGGAGCACTGCTTTTGTGTCGGGGTGATCGCTGTGAGCCCATTTCCTGTGGGGAGAGGCCCATCTGCCCAAAGGCCAGCTCCAACCCCCACCTCCCCGTTGCAGAGCTGGCAGCTTCGGGGGGGGGGGGTTCTTCCTGTCTGATTGCACACCTTTAAGCCCACTGCCTCGTTTCTGTTGTTTGCAGAGCTCAAGGTCATCCCAGCGTTTGGCTTTGACTGGGAAGCTCTGGAAACAGCTCTCCCTCTGGGCTCAGATGCCCCTTCTGCTTGCCAAGGGGTCTGCCAGACTCGGTGCCCAGTAAATGGACTGGACGCCTTCACCGCCCCTCTTGCTGAACCAGCTGGAGGTTGGGCAGATCCATGGCGGTGTGCCGTGTAAGGCAGCCCCGTCCACTTCCAGCTTTCTTCGTGAGCCGGGAATGGCTTAATTGGGGCGCCACGTTGCAGAAACAGTGCGCTCCGGAGGAAAGCGCGTGGCGTCTCTCGAGGGTGCTGCTTTTTGCTGTGAAGGGAGAGCCGGAGCAGCCGTGGTTGCTCGGACGGCTGCGGGAAGAAACAGCTGGGAGGGCCGGGGGTTGTCGCCTGCACGCCCTACGGCGTGGCAGCCTCGGAGACGCCCCAGGAAGCCTGTCCCGGTCCCCACCCCGCCCAGAGGGCTCTCGTCCCCTGCACCAAACGGTCCCCCGCGAGCCGGTCCGGCCTGGGGCGGGAGAGCAGAGAGGCTGCCTCCCCGGCGTCGCCGCGCGCCCAGCGCTCGTTGGCCCGCTTCCCCGGCGCGTCCGCCGGGCCCTCGGGCTGCGCTGCCACTGCGTGCGCCGGGCGCTTGTTTGCTTACCGGCTCCATGGAGCCAAGCGGGGGCGCGCCCGCCGCCGGGGGGGGGGGGGCAGCTGGACGGCGGCCCCCTCGCGGTCCGCCCGCTCGCGGCTTGTTTTGCAAACTACAGCGGCGTCGCCGCAGCAACGAGATGGCAAGAGGCGTCTGGGCCAATGGGGGCCCCGGCAGGACTCATGTGACCCGACGCGGCTGCACAGCTGCTCGGGGGGGCTGAGCTGGGCTGTCCCGCGGCGCGATCGTCCCACCCCGCCCCTCCGGTCACGCTCTGCGCTTGGGCCGTGCGGGGGGGGGGGGGGACGCATCATGATCCTGAGGCCGGACAGACTCTCCAGGCAGGTGTCCGAGCAAGGAGGCTCGCTCCCCCCCCCCCGGAGGTGGCTGACTCGTTCCAACGGTTGCAGCCTTCATCCGGCCTGACGGGGAATTCTGGAAGATGCGGTCCCAGCCCCTCCCTGTCGCGTCGTTTGGGGAACACCCAGCTGGGCTTGCTCAGGAAAGTTTGGGATGGCTCCGTTCGGGAACTCGGTAGGACGGCGTGCTGAAGTGGGGGAGGTTCGCCCCCTCTTCTGGCTGTCAGACCCGAAGCCCTTCACCCGCCCAGGCTCGGCAGAGGAGGGGAAGAACCCGCGGTGGGTACCACGCATTTCAGAGAAACAGGCATGCTTTGCCAGAAGCGGTTGATCCTTGCGCCCGTGGCCGCTCTCCACCTCAGCTCCCTCTGCAGCAGGAGGAGCACAGCATGGCTGTGCTTGCTTGCATAGGCCCCGGGGTCCCAGTGGGGTGTCGCACTTTGCTGGGGGCTGCGATCCAATCAGTCCTTGGGACCACCATCATTTTAAAATCCATTCAAATGCACAACAGTGGTTAGGGATGAAGAGACAGAACTTCAGCCCCCCCCAGCTATTAACCCAACGGAGAAGAATCAGGTTGGCAGGAAGAGGTTGCTAGCATTGTTGTTGTTGTTGTTTAGTCGTTAAGTCGTGTCCGACTTTTCGTGACCCCATGAACCATATTGCGCCAGGCCTTCCTATCTTTCACTGCCTCCCTGAGTTTGCTCAATTTCATGCTCATTGCTTCAGTGATGCTATCTAGCCATCTCATCCTCTGCCGTCCTCTTCTCCTTTTGCCTTCCATCTTTCCCAGCATCAGGGTCTTTTCCAAAGAGTCCTCTCTTCGCATTAGGTGACCAAAGTATCTGAGCTTGAGCTTCATTATCAATCCTTCCAATGAGCAATCAGAGTTGATTTCCTTTAAGATTGACTGGTTTGACCTCCTAGCAGTCCAGGGGACTCTTAAGAGTCTTCTCCAGCACCACAGTTCAAAGGCATCAATTCTTCGGCGTTCAGCCTTCTTTATGGTCCAGCTCTCACAGCCATACATTACTACTGGAAAAACCATAGCTTTGACTATGCGGATCTTTGTCGGCAAGGTGACGTCTCTGCTTTTTAATATGCTATGTAGGTTTGCCATAGCTTTCCTCCCAAGGAGCAAGCGTCTTTTAATTTCATGGCTGCAGTCTCCGTCTGCGGTGATCTTGGAGCCCAAATAAATGAAGTCTGTTACTGCTTCCATTTCTACCCCTTCTATTTGCCAGGGATTGATGGGTCCAGATGCCATGATCTTAGTTTTTTTAATGTTGAGTTTCAAGCCAGCTTTCGCACTCTCCTCTTTCACCCTCATCAAGAGGCTCTTTAGTTCTTCTTCACTTTCTGCCATTAGGGTGGTATCGTCTGCATATCTGAGGTTATTGATGTTTCTCCCTGCAATCTTAATTCCGGCTTGTGATTCTTCCAGCCTGGCATTTCTCATGATGTACTCTGCATATAGGTTAAATAAGCAGGGTGACAGTATACAGCCTTGTCGTACTCCTTTCCCTATTTTGAACCAATCGGTTGTTCCATGACCGGTTCTAACTGTTGCTTCTTGGCCCGCATACAGATTTCTCAGGAGACAGGTAAGGTGGTCTGGTATCCCCATCTCTTTAAGAATTTGCCACAGTTTGTTGTGATCCACACAATCAAAGGCTTTTGCATAGTCAATGAAGCAGAAGTAGATGCTTTTCTGGAACTCTCGTGCTTTCTCCATGATCCAGCGAATGTTGGCAATTTGATCTCTAGTTCCTCTGCCTCTTCGAAACCCAGCTTGTATATCCGGTAGCTCTCGGTTCACGTACTGCTGAAGCCTAGCTTGTAGGATTTTGAGCATAACCTTGCTAGCATGTGAAATGAGTGCAATTGTGCGATAGTTTGAGCATTCTTTGGCATTGCCCTTCTTTGGCATTGCCCTTCTTTGGAATTGGATGCTAGCATCGATGCCCAGCTAACCTCCAGGCCATAGATTCCCCCCTCGCTCCCCCCAGGCCCAGGTTAGGAATCCTGACAGTCTGAGCTTCATTTACCGATGGCCCCGCCCCAGCCTGCTGTAGGGAGGGTATCCTCGGGAACCAGGTCTGGAGCCAGTTCCACTGAAACATCAGCTGGGCTGGGTGAGAAAGAGGCCGATGTGCGGCTCTTTGAAGACCAGGGAGGTTTCTGGGGAGCAGATCACTGATTAATCAGCGGCTGTTCCTACTGTGCCAGGCTGCCAGCCCAGGGGAGAACTTTCCTGGGCCTCTCTGATGGCCACTGGTATCCTGCCCAAGGCTTTGGGCTCTTGGAGGCTTGTCCTGGGGAGGTAAGAAATGTTCTTCCTCCCCCGGGAATGCCAGCCTCCCGGGGAGCGTCTTCCTTGCACGTGCTGTGCAGAAGGTGGACGGCTGTACTCCGCAGCCCGCTTCTGACTTAGCAAATGCCTTTCCCTTGGCACCCAGCTGGAGGCTCTCCTGCAGGGGAAGCCATGGAAAATTCCTCAGTCACACCTCCCGCCCCTCTGCCTGTCCAGATGAAAAAAAAACAGGGGTGCCCTGATGCTCCGGGGGGAGCAAGGACAAGGCAGAGGGCCCAAGGCAGCACCTGTGGAACAGGGGCGGGCAGTGCTCCCTGAGAGCAAGGGGGTCATTCTGAGCAGAGCCTTCTGAGGCCTGGCAGCTTCTGGGTTCCCAGACACCTTTCAGATGAAGCGGGGGCTGCCTGGGGACTGCCTGGTCTCTGATGGGCAGCCCGGCACAATCTGCTGGAGGTACAACAAGGGGAGGCGGGGTTGTCCCTGTCTTAATAACTACCATCTCTGCCCTCCTACCAAGGGCAGACTTGCTTCAGGAGGCATCCCTGTAAGGCTGCAGCTGGCTAGCAGACACGTTTTTGCCCACAACCCCCAGCCCCACCCCCCGCCCCCCTTTCTCTAGCTGCCGGTGAATTCCCCCTGGGTCTCCCTCCAGCCCTGGACCCAGGAAGGCAGCGCTTCAGCAGGACTCTGATGCTCCATGTCCCAGCGGGCCACAGCCCAAAGACCCATGGAAGGAAGAGCAGGGTTGTCCGCACAAAGCCACCCACTCCTGGCCCTCCAGGCTGCTTCCTCCTCCTCCTCCTCCTCCTCCTCCTCCGAGTCACTCCAGTGAAGGTCCGGCTGGGCATGTTTTGCCAAGCCAGATGCTTTATAATCTGGCAAAGGGCAGGCTGGGGAGGAGAGCGAGGGTTTTGGGATCAGGAAGATGGTTTGGGGCAAATGTTGAGGGCGGGCTGGTGCCGCTCCTGGCCTTTGCTCTCTGGCATTGGGCTCCTGAGCAGCAGTGACCTTTGGATGTGGATGGAACAATCATCGCCTCCTGCCTTGAGGACGGTCAGCTCTAGGAGTCCCCAGAAACAGGCCATGGGCTCTTCTGGCCATTCTGGGCGTTTTGCGGAGGCTGGCGATCTAAACCGGGGAGAAAGGAAAGAGCTAAGAAATGGTTTAGAAAGCATGTTCTGTCCCCATTGGCTTGAGCATCTGGGAAAAGATGCTTCTTAGTGGGACACAGAGCAACTGCACAAGGAAAATACTGGCCCACTCTTTCATCCTTGCCTTCTGCTCCGCAACCCTTAGAGGTGCAGCTACACAGCATATTGTGTGAACACTCTCACCAATGTGGACTAAAAGCCCCCAACCACTCCCTACATCAACATTACCAACACCAGACTCCAGCTGTTGACAGGTGACAGCTGGCTGAAGGCCTGGGACTTGCTGCTTGACGGAGGGAGCAGCCCCCTCCCCGAAGCCGGCCAGGAAGGCCGTTGACCCTCCTCCAGTGACACGCAGGACTCATTCTGGGAGGGCCTGAGGCCAACTGGGGAGCAGTCCCCATGGTGGTTTTACACTAAATATTAACTTGGGACCCCTGTGACACAAGCTCTGACCCCGTGAGCATTCTGTGCTGCCAAGAGGCTTCTGGACATCCAGGCTGGGAGGTGTGCTTCGGGCAGAGGCAGAGAACTGACTGTTCACTGGATCGATGCAATCGATAAGGGAGCAACCGGGTCAGGGAGCAGCCTGGCCCAGCACTGCGCTCCAGCAGTCTCGCTTCTTGCCTTGCTGCTGCGTACCCCTCCCTTCCCCCTGGGGTTGGCTGGTGCAGAGCTCCAGACCCCTGGCTGTCCGTTCTCCTTCTCCCTGCCCACACACCTAATCTCCAGTTCACACGGGCTGTGGAATCCATTGCCCGTTCCAAGCCTGGCAAGGGGGCAGCCTCTTCCCAAGAAATCTGCCAGGGAAGATGCTTAGGATGCCCATATTTCCTTCCCGCCAAAGCTGATTGGCATGCTCCACACCGTTTCATAAAATCGTAGATCGGTGGAGATGGAAGGCACCCCAGGGATGTTCTTGTTCCACCCTCTGCCTTGTCCAGACTCTTCTTGAAACCCTCCAGAGATGGAGGACCCACCTTCTAGGCTATTCCCTTGCTGAACAGGTCTCACCCTGGGATGTTTTTCCTCCTGTCTAAATGAAATCTAGGTAGCAGCACGAGATGGTACGTATGGTTTCTGGTCCTACTTTCTATGGCCGTGGAAAAGAGTTCCTGGCTGTTTTCCCTACAGCTTTTTCCCTTCTGCGTACCTGAGCACACATGTTAGGTCTCCCCTCAGTCTTCCTCGGTCAAACTTCCTTTAGCCTGTCCTCATGGGGAGGTCCAGTAGCCCATCAATCCCATTATCCAGGCCGTTAACAAAAAGGTTGAGTAACACTGGCCCCAGGACAGGTCCCTTCTGGCCCCTCTGGCTGCTGCTCTTCACTTACTTAGAGCCATCAGTGTGGGGCCGCCCCTCCGGAGGCAGAGCATTAGCCACTGCCCGCCTATTCCTCTGAAGCAAGCAGGACCCATCAGGCACAGTATCCCGCCAGTGGGGTTCATCCCCCTCGCCTTTAGGCCTGTCCAGCTCACTGTACTCGTTGCGCACACTTATTGTGTTGGTGTAGGTGCGTTTAATGCGAAGGGTTAGACGCTCTGGGTCCAGTCCCACTCTTCCTTCATGCCTGCATTTCCATTGTTTCTTTGTTAGGCTAATAGTTTCCAAACAATTTGGCTTTGCTGCTGTGCTCAACCCATGACTTGCTAATTTCATACATGATTCTCACACTGATGCCTTTGGGAACCCTGAAGAGGGAGGGCAAATCATGTGGGGTAGGTAGAGGTTGCCATCATGCCACGCATGAAGCCACAACCAGCTGCAGTTTCCCAAGATGATGATGCATTTCAGAAATGAGGTACGTCTGAATCTCTGTGTGTGGGAAGCTGCCCCCTTCCCTGGCACAGCCTGCGATTTCCCTTCCCACTTCTTTTTGGAATCAGCTGCATGCACCTAGGAACCCTTTTAAGACCCAGACACACCCACACCTGCCACCATCAGAAGGCCAGATCTGGTCTTCCAGTGCTCAAGGTGACTCAGGAACAAGAGAGTGACCCATTGGCTGGCGGGTGGATGATGGCAGACAGCACGCCACCCCGACCGTAACCATTTTCTGTGTCCCGACACATTTTCACTAGTGGCCCACGTGGCAGTTCTGCCTCCTTCCACCACGTACAAGTGGGGGAAGAAGAAGTGTTCTGCTTGATGTCCGCTTCCCCTTCCCAGCTGCAGTAGGCAAGGCCCCCGGGTTAAGCCGCCTCCCAGGTCTACGTTGGTGCTATCCAGGGCTTGGGGAGGCCTCTGGTCTGGCAAAGCTGGGGGACAGGGGGGAGAGGCAGCAGGGATCGCGCACACGCGCCAGCAGCGGCTCGCTCCCATCCTTGCAGGCCAAACTGAAGGGTGGCTGCTCACTCAAAGGGCCCAAGGGGAGCCCAGCTTGCCACGCCTGCCGGAGGAAGAGCTGCTGCAGGGCTCACATCCTTCAGAGCCACGTTGGATTCAGTGGCTGAACAACAGTTTCCAAGGCCACCTATCCAGGCTATCAAAAGTTCAATTGGCTTTTCTTTATTTTCTGCGCTGTTTCTTTTTCTGCTTGGCAAATTAATTTTCCTTTCAAATTTAATCAGAGGGTAAAGCAAGGCGAATTGTACTTTTAAACAGACGTGCGTTTAGATTGATGCTGTCATTGCAGTGATGACTCCAGTAACCCATAAATACATATATCCTTTTTAAGGAACCACTAGCTGGTTTGGTTGGCTTAAACGGCTTGTACCATAGGAACCGAGCGGCTGAAGCGATTGTCCTCTTGTGGGGTTTGTGCTCCCCCCGTTAAAAAAGAAGGCCAATTTGATTCAGTTCACTCTGAGCATCTTCTCCTTCTAGGAGGCTGGCATCCGCAAGTCTCCTGGATTTGATGATATCAGTGTAAAACAACAGGAATAAGGTAGGGGAAATACCACATGTGGCAAAGACAGCTTTTGTCCGGCTGAACTCGCTTTCCGTGACTTTATCCTGCTGACTATTCAGCCCATCCAACTTTGCTAGGTTGTTGTGGAGGGGAAAGGAGGGGGTGGCACTGAGTGCTGCCTTCAGCTCCCGGAGTAAAGATGAGAGAGAAAGCCAAGGAACGCTCAAGGACTGGTCTGTACGTTTGCGTGGCTTGTGCCCAGCCCTTCTATGGATTCTGGGGGACTCACTTAAACCAAAAATATCTCAAAAACAAGAACTCTTCCCAGCTGGAGGATGGGGGCATTCAGAAAAGTCTGGGGGTTGGCAGCCCAGGAATTTATACATAGGGGAGGAACTGGGCCACAGGGTGAATGCCTTGGCCCAAGTAAACCCGTAGGCCTCAGAGCCGGAGCAACCAGGCAACTCCCCCCGGCTGGCATCTCCCCTTATCTCTCTCCATCTGCAGTATTTGTGGCATGGCATTGTGTGAGCCCACAGCCACTACTTCTTGCACCTCCAAATCAGTTAAGGTGATCAGCAGCTGCCCAGCACTGGGCCACACGCACAACTGGCTGAGACTGGCTCTCCCAAATAAGAGGGGTGCTTGGCCACCACCCCCACCCCCCACTGCTGATCCCTGGGCTGGACACTGCTAGGACCTTGCCCTGGTCCCCTGCCAGGTCCCTTCCAACGATCTCCAGAGTGCCTTTTAAGCACCCCACTTGCATGTGCTCTGGAGGGCCCTTTGAGTGCACCCCTTGCGGAATTTGAGCTGCCGTTAGCCCCTGGCCCACCCTGAGAGTCTGCTGGCCCTCGGGCTCCTGCTCCTGGCCCATCCCTTTGCTGCTCTGCTGGCTTCCAGCACGTCCTGCCTCTGGAAAACAGGCAGAGGCGTTGAATGCCCCACCAGGTTCCAAAGTCTGACAGAGGCTCTGATTTGCCAAGGAGGCCGTTTGGCCCGGGAGAACCTTGCCTTGATTCTGCGCTTACCTGGCCCCACAGCAGAGTTCCTCCTCTCTACCCAGCACGGAGCCCTGGCTGTCCTCTGGTGCCCCAGGCCCCCTTTCAAATCAGCCCCTGCCCACCCACCCACCCGCCACCATCTGGCCAAATTCTGGGAGGATGTGCCTGGGAGGGGGAAGCTGTCATCGCACCCAGCCCGCTGTCATTAGTTGCAAGTCAAGGATTAGAAACCTGGCCTGGAGTCAAGACTTCAACCAAAGCCAAACCTGTTCAGGCACAGGTAGGCATCCCCAAGCTGTCCCCTTGCCCTGTGGGGAGGCCTGAAATTCGGAGGAAGGTTATTACGGCTGGGGGAGCAGTAATCTTACTTGCCAGAGGGGGGAGAGCCCTCTCTTTCCACAGGGCTCTGGGAGGCTGGAACAAAGGAAGTCTCCAACCAAGGCTGCCCCGTGAGGTGGGCAAGGCTGGGAGCCATGGCAGCACGGGAGGCTGCACCTGGGCCATTATGGGACGTTCTCCCCCTACCCTACCCCACCCCACCCGGAAGTGCGGTCACTCCACCCTACTTGTTTTCCGGAAGTCCCTCCAGACCTGGCTATGCCATCAGGCCTGGGGGTCCCAGGGGACCGGGGAGATCATGAGGTGGCTCCCTTGCTGATCTAATCTCTTGTGTGCCTTGTGCTTCCACCCCCTTTTTAATAACGACTGCTTTTTGACATGTTTATTGTTTTATATTTTTGTTGTACACCACCCAGAGATGGGCGGCCATATAAATTTATTTATATGTATATTTATATATAAAATTTATATGAAATCAACCCAGGGCTCTGGACTCCTGGCCTGGTCCGCTGCTGAGCCCCCCCAGAAAGGGGGAGTCTGGCCTGACCCACCGGGGAGGGGCTGAAAGGGGGGGTCTGCTGCTAACCCTGTGTGAAATCCGAATGCTGCTGAAGTCAAGCCTGGAGTGGCCAGGCCGTGGGTTCCCCCTCCCCCTCCTCCGAACGGTGCAGCCGGCCCTGCTCCCCCCAGGCAGTTTTCTCCTCCAGCGCCACAGACAGGGCAGTTCCTTGTCCCAGAGAGTGTCCAGCCCCCGTCGCAGGAGCAACCCCCCAGGATTCGGGGGCATCCATAACCCTGAAGCTGGTCGCCATTCCAAGCCACCTGGCCGTGAGCGGGTGGCGAGCGATTCCACTTGGCCCGCAAACAGAGAGCGCCCGGGCCGGAGCAGCGGGTCGGCGCGGGAGACCTCGGGTGACTCTGGTCACGGTCGCAGCCACAGAGAAGCGGCTCAGGGAGGCCTTTCACAGCCCCCGGGGGGGCCCCGTGACCAAGCCGAGGGGGTCGAGCTGGGCTGAGCGGGGGACCGGACGAGGAAGAGGCGAGAGAGCCGGATCCGCGGCTCTGAAACAGAGTGGAAACGCACTTCGCACATGCTCCGAGGTGCCGTTCCCACCACTCGCTCTAACCGCGATGAGTTCGGCAGAGCGGCTGCATCCTCCGAGGGCTCGGTGGCCGCAGGCTGCCTTTTTCCTCCCGAGGACGGACCGGGCCGCAGGGCCGCCTGGATCCCTCCGCCTTCTCGCCCTGCCGGCCTCGTTCGAGCGGGCGAGAGGACCGCTCGCTCTCCCCCAGGGCTGCTGGGACCGGCTTCTTGCCAGCGCGCTGTGAGTAGCGTAAGCCCGGCCCCGAGCGGGGAGGGGCGGCGGCTGCCCTGCCTGAAAGAGGTCAAGCGCGCTGCTGCAGCCCGGGCTTATTCGCGGGTCCTTGACTGGTCATGCGCGGCTGAGCTTCAGCTGTCCGCAGTGAAAAGGCAGATCGGTTCCCTGCGGCGAGAGGGTGCCCAGAGCCCCACCTGTGCCCTGAAGTAGGACCCTCCTGGATGGAGGGAAGCTGCTTCCAGAGCCCGGATCCGGGCCGAGCAAAGCCCCCTCCCCCCGCCCGGATCCCAGTCAGCTCCTGAGAAAAGGCTGCTCGACTCCAGGCCCCGCGAGCGTTGCCGACCTACATCTGTCTCCCCAGACCAGCCCCCTTGCTCCAACAGCACAAGCAGCCCAGTTATGTGAGCAGAGATCAGGGCTCACTGTTCTTGTGTCAACACAGCTGACCCCAGTTTGCTCAAACATGCAGGCTTCTAGCCACACAGTCCCTGGCACTGGGAACGAAGCACCCTGGCTGGGGGACACAGGGCATCATCCCACTGGTACAGACCCAGGCTCTGCCCTTCCCCCTGCACATGCATCCTGGGGGCCTTCTGGCTGGTTCTGGTGCCCCCCCCCCAAGCAGTGTAGGTGTGCAGGAAGAGTAGCTGTCCAGGAAGGGTGGCCAGAAGAGCTGGGGGGGGCTCCCTGCTCCCTGAGGGACCGGTGCCCTCTGCAGGAAGAAGCCGCCTGTTTGTCAAGAGGAAGGGAGCCCCCCTGAACTGAACTGGTCCTTTCCCCTCCGCTGGCTCCACCTTTGGTCCCGCAAGCTCAGCATTATCCAGATTTCGGAGAAGGGCTCTTTCAGATGGGTTTATGCTCTGTTGTGATTTTATGGTCCTCTGCTTGCACCATGCTTAGCTACAAGGGCACCCAAGTAAAACCAAGACAATCACAACCCTCTGGAGATGCTGTGGCGCTGAATCCAAGGCCCTACCTCTGAAGTTGCTCCGGCCTCTCTCTGCCATCCTTTCAGTTCTTCTCATGCCCTCCTGGCAGCCCCAGCCTCTGGTGCTGGGGTAGGACTGCCCACATTTGCACCGTTGCCTCGTGGATGAGGCGTGACACACTTCCAGCCTGGTCAAAGACGGGGCTTTTCTCATCAAGTTGGCTTTAATAACTTAGCTATTTCTTCAGAAACAGGTGTCCATGTCAGCAGGGGATGCTGGGGGGGGGGGGGGGGGGGCTTGCCACTTGGACTGGGTCCCCTCCCACACCTCCTTCGCATTTCTCCCCCCAAGAGGCACACACCACTTTTGCCCCAACCTGCTGGACCACGGTCTGTCTGCGATCCAAGGTAGCTGCCGTGCCAGGTGAGGGAGAGCCATGCGCCTCTGAAGCAGATGGTGGCTCTCAGCTGAACGGCCCCTCGCCGGGTAGCCTCTTCCTACAGCAGTGCCAAGAGAAGGAGCCTGCTTGACACCCTGAACCACATGAGTCACCGCCCTCAACAAACAAACCCTGGTGTGCCCTAGAAACCCAGATCTCCTACACAAGCCACTGCACGTTTTCACACAAGGAAGACCCTGAGAATTCAGTGGGATCCATTCCCTGCAGTTACAGTGGTGGCCGCTTTATACCGTGGGACGTCCTCCGGAGCAGAGGGTTGCTACTCATTTCCTGCTGCAGTTATATTTAATGTATTACCCGTTCTTGAAAGGTCTCAGCGTGGTGTTCAAAGGTCACACCCCAGCTGGGAAGGTCAGAGCGGGTGACTGGCCCAGGGCACTTGCCCGCTGCATGGCCAAGTTGGGATCTGACTACCGATCTCCCAAGGAGACAGGAAAGCTGAGGGGCAGCTGAGGGGGGCTCTCTGGCTTCTCTGCATTCACTGTGAGGGCAGTCCTGGACAGATACCGACCTCTGCACCATCACAGTGCCCCCTCCAAACCCCTGACGCGGGCTGCTTACTTGGCTCTCCTGGTGGCTGGAAGGTGAACAAGCAGAGAGGCAGATTCCCCGCACTCCAAGAACTGCCTTGGTGGGAGAGTCTTCGTGCCCCACCAAGCACTTGGGCCCAACTGGACAGCTGCCCCTGCAGCCATCTTCTTGCTAGATGGAGAGGAGAGTGGCCTAGAAACATTGCCTGGCACTGGGAGGGTTTGTGCATTGGCAGCTTCTCTCTAGCTTCCCAAACCCAGTTCCCCAACAAAGGGTCCCCCAAAAAGGTGTGTCTGGGGATCTCCACCCCCAGGAGGACCTGCAGCTGTGCCCCTTGGGAGCCAGTGCGGGAGATCCCCCCATCCACAAATGTGGGAAAGGCGAGGCAAGGAGGGCCCTCTGGAGTTCAAACCTAGGGCCACAGAAGGCCGAGGGGCCACGGGCCGGGCCACCAGAGCGGCCCTCCCTCCCCAGGTTCCTGTTCTCCCCTCTCCAGCCGGGCAGCTCTGACGCATTTCATGCCTGAATTCCCAAGATCTCAGCATCTGGAAGGAATCAGGGCAGCTCTCCATGAAGAAATCGCAGGAAGCGCTATTTATAGATCAAAGGTTGAAAACAACAACAACCACACAGCAAGGGGAGCCAAAGTTCTCCCTGTTTTTCTGAAACTTGTTTTCAATGTTTCTTCACTTCTGGGACGTTCTAAGTCCATCCCAACTTTCCACTGGGCAAGCGCCCAGGGACACATTTCTTGGAAGCACTGATACAGTGGAAGCACGCACACACGCGCACGCACACACACACAGACTCACACTCCCCCTCAGCATGGCCCAGGAGGACACTTCTGCTGATGCAGCAAGTCCGGCCACGGCTGACGGCAGGCGGGCCAGCAGCAGGAAGGGGGAAGGGCAGCTGGCGGGGCCCTTGGCCATGGGTCAAATGGGTCTGGGGGCCAAGGGGCCTTGGCAGAATGATGGGGGGGTCATCCTGCCACGAAGCCAAAGGGCTCCATCGAGCAACAGAGCGGCTCTGTTTGGGCAGTGGGCTCGTCATGAGTCTCTCCCGCCTCTCTTCTGGCAGTCCAAAGTCTGGTCACCTGGCCGCTTAATCCCTGCCTCAGACTCAGACCTGGGCACCAATCCCACTTAGCCGGCACAACTGTCTGACAGCCACCGCCCCTCCCCGCTGCCTGGCTCAGCCGCCCGGCCCGCTGGCCCCCAAATAGGCCCGCATCTTCCCAGAGTAGAGAGTGGTCAGCGGGGAGACACAGAGCTCCAGGAAGGAGAGGAGGGGAGTCAGCCAGCTGGACAGGCCACTGGCTCAGCCTCTCAGCAGCACCTCCGGACATCTCCCTGCAGCCAGCTGGGCCAGGCCTCCCGCCGAGCTTTCCTGGGGCAAGTGGAGGACGGAGCTCACCGCAGCAGCAGCAGCAGCAGCAGCAGCAGCGCAGGGGTCAGCAGAAGCTCGCTTGCAGCCTCGAAGGCCACTTCTGAGGCCAGGCCAACACCTGGCGCTTCCTGGGGGGAATGTGTCCTCGCTGGACCAGCTGGAGAGAGGGGCACTCAGTCAGGACCAGGGGAGGGTGGCATAAGCTGCCAGGTGAATGCAGATGCCTACAGAGAGAGGGAGTTTGGCTCCCGACTCCCAGCACGTGGCTCCCGTGTTCACATACAGCCCTCCTCTGGGCGACCCAGCCCCCCTTTCTCACTCCCCAGGAAAGACTTTGTTGCCAAGCCAAGGAGGCCTGCCGGGCTCACCATCTCATCTCACCCGAGCAATTCACTTGCCACCAGCTGCTCCAAGCTAGCCTGCCCCGGAATTAGGGTTACCATAGAGCCTGCCTGTCTGCATTAGGACATGTCTGCCCTTCAGGATGTCACGTTCTCACAAAGGGATACAAGAAATAAATAAAGCACAATGCGCAATAATGCAAATCTGAAAAGAGCATTCTTAACACATATTGACACATGTTTGGTCCTGGTGGAAGGTTACAAGTGGCTGTTAAAAGCTGTGTCTTTTCCCACCTGGTCCACTGAGTCCAGCAAAGACTGATTCTGACAAGCATCGGTATGAAGCCAGCTGCTGTCAGTGGACCAGGGCACCGCAGTATTAGCCGCTCCCTGGGCTGTGCATCAGGCAAGCCTGGTTTCACCCAAGAAGTGGGGGACCAGAGCACATGGGGTGCACTTCCCAAAAGAGAGAGGGGCAAGTCTCCATCGTGATCAAAGGAAACCTGACTCACAGGCACCAGTGAAGGTAGTTGCCTAACCACACTGGGAGCCAGAAGGAGCCTCTGCTGGATGACCCCAAGCGTGGGAAGCTTTGACGTCAGGCATTTATGTATTTCCAAACACACTGCACGACAGCTGGAAAAATGCCCAGCCCACAGCTTTTTGGAGGATGCAAAGCTGGGAGCAGGGGTGGGGACTGACATCTGAGGCGGGGCTGGTGTTCAAGTAGGGCAGCAATACTGAAAGACAAAGCATGGCTGTGCGTAATTCTAAACATGCCACATGCATATTTGGAAGGGAATCCCTAACCATTGTAATTAAGGTGGCTCATCCATAGAAAAGCCTCTGCACAAAGTAGGAAAATGCATCTAAATAATTGGTCCAGATGCCATCTTCCCAAGGGCGGCATTCCAACCCAGGGTCTTTCCTGGAGTTGGGCGGGGGTCAGTGGTGGTGTGGCCATGGAGTTCCCTGGAGGCGCTGGCACTCCCCTTTCCAGCCAGGCCATCGCCTCTCCATTGAAGGAGCCAGGCCCCCACCTCCCTCCCTCCCAGGACACGTGCCAGTTTAGAAGGTGAGATGCTGGGCTGTGGCTGTTTTTGGACCACCCACCGCCCCCCGCTTGGGTGTTTGCTCCTGCCCTGTGTCCTCCCCTTGAAAAGGAAGGACACCCTGGATTGCCTGCTCTTAGGAAAGAGGGGAAGAGAAATGCACCATGAGAACGATTTGGTTGGTTTGGGATGGGATGGGATGGGCAAGGAAGGGCCCAAGGGAAGTAGAGCAGATTCCTGCCTGCCTGCCTGCCTGCTTTATCCTCAAAAGGGCTCCGGGCTGGAGATGCCCATTGACCCCACCCACTCATCTGCCATACAGGAAACCTGGCTCTGTGATGGCAATGGCTCTGCCTAAAGCCTCCAAGTCTTCCAGGCCCTTTGACCCCAGTGCAGGTCGCCAGCCCCATAGCCTGGCTTGCATGGACGGAAGGGAAGGGAAGGCCCCATGCTGAGCGTCCCTCCCCAGATCAAAAGTCCTTTGAAGTGGGGGCAGCTGCAGCTGCCGCTGCCTGAGAGCACTGGGAACCTGTGGGCCGAGCGGTCAAAGCAAGAAGGCTCCCTCGGAGAGGCTGAGCTTCCCCCCAAGCCGACAGCAACCCCGCTTCCTAGCCCCCAGGACTGCCTGCAGCTCTGGAGCCTCAGGGGGCCTCAGAAGCCAGCGCCACACCGATACTGGGCTTCCTGGGCCCTTATAGGATTAGCTGCAACCGCATCCTTTGCTGGACAGCTCACCTGAGCTGAGCTGATCTGGGTTGTAATCACCTGTCGGTAATAGTAGGAGAGGTGCTCAGTCCGCCCTGCCCTGCCCTCATCCCTGGGACTCTGCTACTAAGCACACGCTCCTTTCTGCCTCTCGGAGAAATTCCGTTCTTTTCCCAGCTGATGCGCCCAAAGCAGCTGCCCAGGCTGTGCAGAATGGTGCCACTGTGCCTGGCAGTCCTCACCCCCAACCAACTGTTGTCACCAATCTGTCCCTCGGAGGAGCTGCAACCAACTCGCTGGGCGGTGTTCACGCGCACGTGTCTCCCCACCAGAATGAGGGGTGGGCGGCAGATCCGGTTCCGTCCAACTCCTCTCCTGCTCCTGCTAGACACAGAGGGAGGCTCTCGTCCCCACTAAGCAGTTCCCCCCCCCTGCCCCAGTTAGCAGGTGGGATGGCCCTTTTCCTGCAGGACCACAAGCGCACCAGCACTGCAAACACTCCAGCAGCTCCAGCTGTGGCTCCATGCAAAGCAGAGAGGAGAGACCCTTCCCCAGCATGCTGCCCTCCTGGCCCTCATCCCTTCCCACATCTGGCCGCCAGGGAATGGCCCCAGTTTTCCTTGGAGGTTGTCAGAAAGAGCCGTGCCATCCCATCTATGAAACGGATACAGGCAGACTGCCCTTTTCAGTGATGCTTCCAATAAGGACTTTAACTTTAGCTTTTCATCAGAGGACCCAGATTTTCCACCTTCAGTTCAGCTCTCTTTCTCTTAAAAGCAAGTTGCACCAACTTCTTTCCAGTCCTTCAGCAAAGTGTTTTTATTATCAATCTGCCTATTTTTATTAGAGGTCAAGTATTTTGTGTTTGAAAGTTTAAGGAAGTCTTGGGTTATGCCAACATACCTGACTAAGCCTTAGTGTCCTCAGTTACCCCCATTTCCAGTTTCACACGAAACATGGAACCATAAACAAACACAGGGGGTGGCTGAACACACAACCTCAATGTATTTCTTCCAGATCCAGTGATTTGTTCCTTATTAATTGGTCAATTAGCTTGGTGTGATGCAACTCCCACCCCATTTCTTCAGCCCTGCATATTTGTCCAGAAAGTGATACAGAGGGTTCATTTGGTTTCCTCGAACCCTCTCACTCCTCCTTCTGTCTTTCTTCCTTGTGTTATGATCTCACTTCTGCCCAAGGCTGGTTTCCTGCTTCTGATGGCATCATCATCATCCAACTCATGGGATTGCTTCTGCCCTGTTTTTAGCAATTCCAACCAGTTTCCTTCTCCTCTCTGCAGCATCCATTTGCTGAAGAGTCTCGGCCAGCTCTCCTTCCCACTGAATGCTGAAGGAGGCCTCCTGGGAGGCCACACATTCAGCCTCTGCCACTGGGGCTGCTCTGGCCCTGGGTTGGCTCTTCTGGTTCTAGGCTCTGACTTGCTTTGGGAAGGAAGCCTCCTTCTCAATCCACAGAGCTGCCTTCCCTGGAGGTCTTCCACATGGCCCCTGAATACAAGTAGCTGCTTGCTCTCTGGGCAAGCCACGCGTGAGGCTGGCAAACCATGGCCTTCACGAGCATGCTTGGCTCCGGCACCTCTGCCCACATCCATGTGCTTGAGCTCCAAGGCAAGGCCTTTTTGCAGGGATCAATAAGCAGCTTTGAGGACCTTGCAGGAGGCAGTGGGGGATTGTAGGATGGTCCAAGAACCTTCCTAAATGTGGGGTTGTTTGATTTCTACCCTCCCAGAGCGCCTGCCCTCCGCAGGACACTTGTCTGCTTCAGAGGTGACCCTATAAATAAGGTAACCAGCGGTGGGGCTTGGAAGCCATCCACGTCCTCAGAGCATCCAGTGCCAGAGCAGCGGGGAAGGATTCGGGAAAAGGAAGCAAGTCTGCCAACTGGGGAAGGCAGCACAGCAGCAGCCCTTCGTGTCAGCTCTGGGCCTCCTCTTCATGGAGACGCAGGAGCAGCGAAAGAGAGGCAACAAGGTGCTTCTGGATCCCACCCCAAGCTTGGGATCAGAAGGCCGGGCTCTCTGGGAAAGCCACGGAGCCCTTCCCTCTTGCCCCCAACCCTTTCTTAGACCAACCGCAGCCCCCAGAAGAGTTCCACGAGGCCGAGCAGGAGGGGGAGCAAGGACAAACAGTGAAGCCAAGCACGTCCCTCGCACTGGGCTGGAAGGGACGGGAAGAAGGTCTAAGCAGGGGAGAGCCCGTGGACTGGGGCCCCCCACCCAGATAGGGTGAGCCACACTTCCAGCCAGCTTTGTATCCCTGAGGCCACAGCGGCGCTGGCCCCTGGCTTTCTCAGGCAGCACAGCTGAGAGAGAAAGTCCGCAGGAGCCACGGCCAGGAGAGCGGCGCACAGCCTGGCAGAAGGCAGCCGGAAGAGCCGCTGATCCTCATGTGGAGGCCGCCAACAGCCTCTTGGGCTTGCAGGCCTCCAGGGCCTTCTGGGAAAAGCAGCTCCTGGTCCCCCGGCTCCTGCTGCTCTGAACTAAGCTGGCTCCCACTGGGGGCTTCCGAGGAGGCGGGGGCTTCATCGCTGCACCCTGACTTCTTCTATTTTCACTCCCAGCGCCTTGGGATTGTCCCGCGGGCAGCAGCCCAGAGTTGTGGGTGCCTCTGCAGGGGCCCTTCCCGCACTAATTCAGGTGGAGGCGCTGGGGAAGAAGCCGCCTTGGCTGAGTCCGTGAGCAGATGGGAAGAAGCCCACGGCAGGGTAATTATAGCTCCGTGCCTTTTATACCAGCCGCCGGTGCAGGAAGAGGAAGGAAGCCGGCAAGCGTTTGACGTAATGGTATCCTTTCTCCCCCCATGCGTGAATTAGACTCATATGATGAGACCTGAGGCGGCTGCCTTGTTTGCCTCAGTGAAAGAAACCGCAGCCCCTCCTTTGCAGCTCCCAGCAACAGCTCAGCTCCCCGGGCAGCAGCGGGGAGGGGCACCCTTGGGAAGGCCGAGCCTGTAGACGGGGGTCCTCAGCTTTTTGCCATCGCTCCTCCCTTTCGCGTAATCTTAGTGTACCCCCCTCCCCTAAAAATCCAAACACCAGAATGGACACAAATGAACAATGAAACTGGGAAAGTTGGATTGATGGTGACAATGTAACTGAAAGGTTCCTGGCCCCCCCCGCCCCCCCCCGGCTATGTCTGCACCTCCCCAAGGGAGGTACAGCTCACCATTTGGGAAACCTGCTTCGGACCAAGGACCATGGACCGCAAGTGGCAGCATTTGTGGGGCAGCTTGTGATGACTGCGGGCAGCAAGGGGCATCTGTCCCGCCTAACTCAAAAGGGCCGGAGCCTCGTTCACGCCTCCTCCGCCCTTGCTTTCCAATGCAGCCCTGTGGCGATTCAGCTGGGCATCTTATGCTCGCACTCTCGGTGCCAGTCTTTAGGACAGGACTGCAGCCAGACAAGAGGGGGCAAGCAAAATTGCCCTCGGCCGAGAAGCTTCCATCATGGCCTGAGGAGATGTTGCCATCCTCGGCTGCCCTGGGCCTAAGAAGACAGAGAGGCCCCCGGTACTGAAGGGAAGAAGCCCTACTGGCCTGGAAGGAAGCTAGAATGGGGCTATGCCTTGGCACCAGGGCCCACCCTCAGCAGGACGGCAGAAAGGCCCTGCGGCTCTCCCGCCCTGACCCTCTCGGTGAGCCATCCTTTGGCAACCCTGCAGGCAGAGCCAGAGAGCCACTCGCTGCCCCCAGGGCCGCGGGGCACCATTGTGATCCGTCCCTCAGCCCAGTTGTGCTGGGGCTGGTGAGCCCCCCCAAAAAGCAGCTGCACCAAGGGAGGGCTGGCTCTTATTTTGCTGACCCTGGAAAGCAGAAGCAGGCACCGCTGTTCTGGGATCAGTTTGTTCTTTCTGATTTCCGCTTTCTAGGTGTTGTTAACAACAGAGAAACCGTGGCTGGTGCTGGCACTGAGCCACGCCGTGCATGGCTGCTCCGGCTGAGGCAAAGCCCAAGATCAGCACCACAAAATCTGGCCTCACTGTTGTTTTTCTCGTTGTTTTGTATGCGAGGGGTTGGCCTCAATGGCTGAGAAGACGTGTTGGAAACGACGCGAACACTGACTGGCAAGCTCTCACAACCGAGCAGAGACCACTCAGTCTCCACCCTCCTCACAGGCCGGGCAAAGCAACCTTCTTTTCAGTTCAGGACTCTGCAAGATTGTGTTTTGGAAGCAAAATAAACTCTGTGAAAGGTGTATGCAAATACTGCTCCTAATCTGCACAGACAAGGTTGAGCACTTAATTACAGTCACAACATTGCGACATCTGGGTGCTTTGTTGCTTATTGAAAGACAGTTTCAAAGGCTTGCTTTGAAACAAAGCATTGCAAGGTCATACCCGTGTTATCCTAACTGGCCGCATACAGTTGCCCAAATCTTACTTTCGTGCCTTGCCTCAAAACCACCCAGCCCACCCCAGCAACTGTTTGGGTCTCCCTTATCTTGCAGAGGTGCCAGGTGAGCTCTGGGGAGCAACCCGGGGAGCAGGCAGAGGCTGCCCTGGGAAGAAAGGAGCAGATAAACAAGACCCTCAGCAGTTATATAATTGGGTGTTGACGTCTCTCCTTCTCGAACACGATGTTCAGAAAGAGCCTTATCTGCAAACCGCAGGACAGCCTTAGAGACGGGAGCGAGCAGTTAGGAGGCCACCGAGGCAGAAAATAGCTTCAGTTCTGCTGGTTCTTCCCCAGCGGGCAGGAGGAGCCCGTGGACCCTGACGCGCCACAAGCTCTAGAAGGGAGGGCTTGCAGGAGGCTGGCTTCCACAGCAGCGCTTGAGACCGGTTGCTGGGCATCGGCTGCTTCCTTTACCCAGCTCTAGCACCAACAGAGGTCTGCACTGTAAGCACCCGGGGTGCCTGCTGGCAGAGGGGTGAGAAAGGCCACCAAGGGAGTGCCAGTAAAGGCTCTGCTCCCCTCCTGCCTCCCTTGGCTCTGCCCACCCCCACTCCACTGCGGCCCCTGCTCTTCCCAGCTCCCGGAAAGGAAGGGCCTCCTCTGGGTTGGCACTGCTGCGGCATGGCTGTCCTTGGGGGACTGGCAAGCAGCGGGCCCTCTCGGAGAGCCGGCTGGCTTCAGCAGGGCTGGCCTTGGAGGAGACATGATGGGAGGCTGCGCCCCAACAGGGCTTTCATTGTGCGGCTGCCCTGGCTTGCAACCCTCCCTCCAAGCAGCTGCTTGCTCCCCTTTGTCTTCCCAGGCAGAATCCACAAAGAATGAAAACAGAATCAGTGAGCCAGGCCTGGGTCAGTGGGGCTAAGCTAATATTCTAGCCTCAGTGCCCTTTTTCTTATTTTACTGCTCATGGTTTTGTTATTCTAGTTTGCTGTTCCCGTCCACCCCTAAGGCAGGGTAAAATATTTTGAAAAATTAATCAGCAGCGTTCTTGACAGCAATTCACATACTCCCAAACTTGAAGATTTACTGGGCTAAATAAAGAGCCAGTTTCTACATCCCTCAGGCCAAACCCCAAACTCATCTCCAGCTTCCAAGTGTCTTGCAAAGGCGGCTTGCTAAATTTATTCGTGGGGGTGGCTGGAGGGGGAGAGACCCGACACTTTGGTGAAGCAATGTTTTCCTCCCTTCAGTCGGTCTGTCCAGGCGCCCTCTAAGGCAGAGCTGCAGGAGGCCGGAAAAACCAAGGTCTCCTTCGTCTGCAGTGGGAGAGGGGTGCCACCTGCCGGCCACCTTCCTCACCCCTCAGGCACCATGCCCACCTCCTGGCTTCCCTGTGGCTTCAGGCCCTCCATCCTGGCGCCCCGGAGCCTGGGCGAGGCTGCTGAGAGCCAGCAAGGTGCAGGGACGCCTGGCCAGCTAGGGCAGCCTTTCCCACCCCAGCTGCCCACCCCTGGCTTCCTCTGCTGCTTCAGGAGGAGGCTGGGCATAGGGCCCCCCACCCTGCCCCATCTCTTATGCCTTCTTCTTAGTCCTAGAAGCCTCAGCCCTGAGGAACAACCACCACCACCGGGCAGACTGCCAGGCGTAGAGAAGGCTGTCCGGATTGCTCGGTTCAACCCCTCTTCCCCCTGCCCTGCCAGGGAGCGGCCCTGGCTGTGGGACCCTTGGTCACTTCCCTTGCTCACTCCCTGGGGGCTCCTGAAAGCTGCCCAGTCAGGGCTGGAGGCCTCCCCTGTCCCCAGGACCCCTTTTGTCCTGGACACTTCCTTTATTCCCCATGGAATATTTATTTATTTCCCATATTTATTGATTTCGCTCACTCTGGGAGACGCTCCGAGGGTCAGCCCAGCAGGCAATGGACCCTGGCTGGGAACTGCTAGGGGGGCACTGAGGAAGCTTTGCCCTTCGGAGGCTTTGTTCTCTCCTCTCACCCCCGGAATGCCTGGAGGGGGAAGGCTTGGTGCACGTTCACATGGGCTAGACCAGATGTCTGTATCCGTGACCTGCCCTGGATCACCGACAGCCCGCCGCATGTACCCAGAGTGTCTGGATGCTTGTGGGGAGCAGGAAGCCCCTACCCTCCTGTCCCAGAGCTCTGGCCGCTGAATCTGCCCTCCCTGCCCAGGCATGGCTATCCTGGAGGCAAAACTGACGGAGAAGATGCTCTTGTGAAATGCCTTCCATGTCTTTCCATCCACGGTCCTCTGGCCCCCCTGGCCCAGCCTGCACACTCCCTCCACATCCTCCTTCTTTGGGGGTGTTGCTCATGCTTGAATAGACCGGGTGTCCCCCACAGAGGCCCAGCTGTTCAAGCTGAGTTCTTGGGTCGCATCTGACTCCCAGTCTGCACCTCAGCCCATGCGTTCAGTGCACATCTGGAGGATCCTGCTAAATTCTGTGCCCAGGTTAAAGGAAAGCAGCGACTTTGCCTGCCTCTCGGTGTTTCAGAGAGGAGAGAGAAGGCCGGCTCTGGCACTGGCCTCCCCACTCTGAGAATCCCCTGCGCTAGCTTTCCAGAGCAAGCTGCTGAGCCTCAAGGCTGCAAGAAACTCTCAAAGACAATCTTGCAAGGCCATCACATCCTTTGCAGTGGCCAGAAGAAGCAGGCTGAAGAGATGCAAATGGGCAGAGATCTGCCCCTTCGGTTAATCGCTAGAAGGCCTTGAGGCTGGGAGACTCCTTCCCCATGGACGACGTTCCTGTACCAGAAGCAGCCCAGGCCTGACCTGTGGCAGAGTCATGCTCCGGGTGGTTGTGAAAGAGGAAGAGCTTTTGGCATGGCGGGTATAGTGGGGGGAGGGGACAGAGGGGGCAAAGGGGAGCCCCGAAGACGGCAACGGAGGAGGCAGGGAGGCCCAGGGGCCCAGCTGACGAGGAGCAAAAGCCGCAGGCCTCCCATAAGAGAGGTCCCGGTCAGCATTTAATTAGGATTACTCTGGATGAGGCTGAGGGGAGCCGGATGGAAGGCCTCCCGCTCGCACCCTGGGCCAGAAGGCCAGGGAAGCTGTGGCGCTGCTCCCCGGTCGGGAGGGAAGACCACCTTCTTTTCCGAGGATGGACGTTCCACCTTGCCCTGGAGCCGTCTGTCTGGCCGCAGCGCAAGGCACAGAAGGGCAGACGCCGGCACGGCACGGCACGGCACGGCCCGGGCACCCGTGTTTCCTGAGAGCACTCGGTGCCGGCAGGGCCTCAGCGCGCGGCGGCTAAGCGGCTCTTGCCTTCCACGCCCAGCCCCGCTCCGGCCCCGGGAGTTCCCTGCCCAGCTGCCAAACCCCAGAGGCTCAGTCACCCTGTCCCACCACCTTCCCAGCCTCTCCTTGCAGGGCTTTAAACGTTGAGGGAAAACGCCACTTTCTCTTCGAGGGGCCATTTGAGGGTGGGACCTCTCGCCTTCCGGTGTGACTCTGGTTTGATTGACATTCGGGTTTGCTTCTTCAGTGTTGTGTATAACTTTATGGACGGTGTGGTTACCGTGAGTGTGTGGGCATAGGACGATGCCTACAAATGTCCCACAAGTGTGGACGTCTTCTCCTTTGCTCACTGCGGACGTGTGCTTCTGCAGTCGTTGCTTGCAAATTTGTTATGAAGTTCGCGGGCCTCAGGCTGAGTAAACAGCCTCTTCTCATTCTGTTTATTTGCGGGTCCAACGCATCGCAGCTTATGTAAGTTATTCACTCTGGCAGGGTTACAGGGGCAGGATTGGCACAAAGAGGCCAAACCATGATCTCTTTCTCGGCGAGAACACAGTCCCTCACAATCGGATTTAAAGCCCCAAAAGCGAGAGTCCGTTTTTGCCCATAAAAAGGGAGGCCCCAGCAAATGCGTAGGTCTTTCTGGGGTGCCGGACAGCTTTGCGCAGCCCCCGACTTCCGGCTAGGAACCCGGGCTGGAGCCGAGCAACTCGGAAGGTCCTTCCAGAGTGGGCCGCCTGCAGCACGGCTCCGGGCAGAACGCGTGGATCCAGACGCAGCTGCCGGGCACAGTTAGTGGCCCTCCCCATCCGAGGGCGAGCGGTGCCCAGCTCAGGGGCCTCCCGGCTCAGAAGGCAGGTGGAACAAGGGGCTCTTGTGTGGCTGCTGCTGAGGAGGCCCGTTTGCATCCTCCTCCGTCGGCACGTTCTGCCCCGATTCCCTGAGCAAGTGCCCTTCAGCACCGCCTCCTCTGCCCTTTCGGCGAGCAACATTAGCCCCAAAACAAAGAGCTTGCCAGCAGCAGCAGAGAACAAGTCCTCCATGCTAATCAAGTTACTGATTGCACAACTGCTGCTTGGCAGCAGCTCCATGCCAGGACTGCAGCAGCCTCTGGATGGCGCCAAGGGGTGGGGCAGGCACTCCCCAGCCTGCGGGCGCTCTGAGCAGAACCGAGGCGGGTGCATGGCTCCCTCTCCCCCAACTCCCCCCGTGGTGGCTGCGCAATCTGCCAGAGTGCCAGGCACAAAGACCGCTTGGGTCGCTCCAAGCGGCCCCCAGAGCAGCAGGGGGCCCGGAATGGCCCGGGCAGGACGCTCCAAAGTGCCAGCAAGGAAGGCCATTCGAATTCTGGTCCCCTGGTCGCACAGCCCTGCATGCAGAGGGCAGGTTAACCTTCTGCAGGATGCAAGGGAGCAGGTGGCAACAGGGCAGCCTCAGGGCCACAGCATGCAATTTCAGAGGTTTGTGTTCTCCCCTTCATTCGCTGTAGTCACCAAGACTGCAATGGACCCAAGGAGAGAATTGATGAAGCTGCAGCTGTGCCCCCTCTGCCTTCTCTCTGCAGTTGGATGGACCATGGCGAAGCCACCTCCATGCCGATTTAGGAGGGAAGGGAAAAGACTCTGACGTGCCCAAAACATTCCGGTGGACCTACCCTG
This sequence comes from Liasis olivaceus, assembly GCA_030867105.1. Taxonomy (NCBI): domain Eukaryota; kingdom Metazoa; phylum Chordata; class Lepidosauria; order Squamata; family Pythonidae; genus Liasis; species Liasis olivaceus. The sequence goes on along the minus strand of CM061361.1, from coordinate 25,174,184 downwards.
AGACTAAAAATAGGCTTGGCAGATGCCCAGTCAGACTTATCCCAGATTAAGGCCTGCTTTGACATATATCCACACACCCTGCCTTTTCTTTGAGGACATGGTCTTTCCAACTACTTGACAACAACCCTGAAAGGTAGGTTAAGTTAAGAATGGCGACTGGGCCAGAGTCACTTAGGGAGCCTCAAGGCTGAACCCCGTTGTAGCCTGACTTTCATGTCAGCGTCTGTCTGAGGAACTGAGGCCCGCGTCTGCTTGAACTGGTCCTGAGTGCCGGGAGGCAAGTGCGGAGGAAGGCACTCGGGGGGAATGCCCCCCTTCGCCGGCTACCATTCCCCTGCCAGCCCTCTCAGATGGGAACAGAGTTCTGCAAAGGCACGCCTTGTGCCAAGACGGGGAATTTGCCCGAGGACGGCTTCCCAGGGCCAACTTCAAAACCGCAACCCGTGTGGAATGCAGTGGGGCGAGGGGGACGGGCGCTGCGAGGCCAGGGCTTTCACGGCACTTCTGCCTCCAGACCTCGAGGCCACAAGCCCGGGCCGTCCAAGGGTGTCCCGCCCATCTACCCCCGCCTGCCGGCCGCCTCTGAAGCCTTCTTATGTAACAATGTGGGACTGAGAACATTTTTCTGTGTTGTTGTCGATTTGTTTTGTCCTTTCCTGAGATATCCAGCCCGCCTGCCCGCCCTCCGCTTCCTCCATTTCTGCTCTCCCTGAGGTCAGTTCAGGCCAGGCCCCTCTGCACTCCCTGAGGCCTTGGGGAGCCCCCAGGTACTGGAGCAGGGAAGTGGCCGAGCGTGGAGGAAAGGCCGCCCCAGGCAGGCAGCTCTGGGCTGTTCCAGTGCCCCAAGACACCGAACTCCAACCCAGAGATGCCCATCTGTGCCATGCAGCCCCTTCTGCAGGGAGGGGTTTCGTGCCCTACATCTGGAATGAGAGGAAAGCTTGTCCTCTGTGCCCAAACAGCACCGTTTGGCCACAGCCCTTTAAGCCTGTCTTGGGGTGGTCACGACAAAGACAAGCCACCCAAATTAACCCCAGAAAGCTGGGAGTTGTGTCATAGCCCCTTTCAGACCAGCGTACTGACAACCTGACCGACCTTCCTGGCTGTTCTCAAAATCAAGGTTACTTTTTAACCAGATCGGTGTGAACAGTCTGATGGCCCCCTTGAAGGCCGCCAGAAGGCTGGCGATACAGTGGGCAAGATGGCTCCGCGCAGGAAGCTGCAGGTTTTCATCTACCGTAGATGGACATGGGTCTGGGGGGAGAACATGTTTCTGGACTGCAGCCTCTCTCCAGGGAAGGCAAAATGGGGTCCCCCTCTGCCTCAGGACTGAGCCCCTTCCTGGAGGCCGCACAACTGGGTGCAGATACCGTGTCCCTGCTTTACGCTCCCGTCTCTAGGGAGGTGCAAAAGGTGCGCCATTGGCCTGCACCAGCATCCCTTTTGTGGCTCCAAAGTCACCTCAGAACAGGTGGGTCCTTCTTTGCACTTGGGGGGAGATAGGGGGCAGAAGGGCTGGGGAGCCCCGAGCCTTGCTGAGGCTAAAGGCATCCATTTCACCCCTAAAACTCCAGCAGCCCCGGATGTGCCATGCAAAGCTTCAGCCCCATGAGGGTGAAGGGACCAAGGGGCCTGAGGTCCTTCCATGCGAGTCAAGAGCTGCCCCGGACAGGCGGTCTGCCCACTTCTGCCCCACAGTGGATGCAGAGCCCTTCTCTTGCCCACTTGCATGCTGTGGGGAAGAGCTAAGAGATGAGCCACCGGCCCTCCTGCGGCCTGCGCTGCATTGGAGGAGCAACTGCCCACATTTCTGACCTGTGAGGTCCCTGCAGCACCTGTGAGGAAGGGCCCGTGCCCCCTTCGGATGCTCCAGGCAGGATTGTCTCCGCTTCTCAGGGGTGGTCCTGAGACCGCCTGACTCCGACTTTTAATGGAAACCCTTTGGGGCCAGAGGGTGCTCCGAACTGCCAAAATGGTTCCCCCCCAAGCCCCTTCCCCATGTATACTTGACATGACCAGCAGCTTCTTACCAGAGAGAGTTTGTTTGGCTGAAGGCGCAGCCTTGGCGCCCAGCACCCAAAACCCGGCACGGTCTCTCTCACAAAGGCATCAGCTCTGTTCATGCCAGATGGGTGTTCGATCTATCCATCCCTCTCTCTCTCTCTCTCATCAGTCAAAGGCAGGTGGCTGGCTTGGGGGCCCTCGCCATCCCTGAGAGAAGCCGCTCCATTGCAGGTACTTCTGCAGGAGGTCTTGGAGCCCAAAGAGCAACAGAGCCCCTGCGCCAGCCACAGCTGTGAAATAATCCCACCAGCTCTGTCTTTCCACTGCCAGGCGCTCTCTTGCTCAGGGAGAAGGCCGAGCCTTTTCTGAAGATGCCACTGAGCGCAGGAAATGGAGCTTCCTGCCAGCTTTTGGGGGCCTCCAGCCAGCTGGGAACTCTCCCAGCAGCTCAGCTACCTTCCTGGGTCTGCAGGCCAGGCTGGGAGTGAACAGAATGTACCCTGGCTCCTTGCGGGGAAAACCCCAGGGAGCACCCGAAACCCGCCCTGCTGGGCTGCAGCCCAGTTTGTAGGGAAAGAGCTCCCTCGTGTGGCGAGCAGACAGCAGCGCCCCTTTGTCCAAGATCCCAGCGCCCTGGCTCTGAGTGCAAGGCCGGGGTGGGGGGAGCCGCCTGCCACCGTGCCCATGCAGGAGGCTCCCCTGGCCAGCAGGGCCATCATCCCTGGGGTAGCAGGGAATTGGCCCCAATCAGGTGTTCCGCGCCATTCAGCGTGACTTTCCTGCCGGAAAGCTGCCCGAGGCTTCCCCTGCTGCTGAGCTGAAGATTGTCCCCTCGGCCTTATGCCGCAAGAGGGCGGCAGTGGTGGCCCAAAACCAGCTGTCCCCATTCAGATTCCTGTCCTGCCTGGACAACAACGGGTGCCGAAGCCAAACACCCAACTTTGGCAGCAGAACAGCTGTGGAGACCCCACTTTCTCAATGAGGGCTGGGGAGGAGGTGATGCCCCCGTCAGGGGTGCGGCAGGGAAAAAGCTGCTGGGGTATGTCTGTGCCCTTTGGGGGATGCAGCGGAGGGCCATGCCACAGCAAGCAGTTGCTCGACGCCTTTGACCCACATACATGCTGCTTCCGCCCAGGGCCACTGGCATCCGTCATCGACACATCAGAAGGGGCTTAACTTGCTCCGGGACTTGTGGGAAGGGAGACGGGCTTGGCGGCTCCAGAGAAACGTTCAGGAGGGCCGTGCTGGAGCCCTCCCCCCTCCCCCCATGGCCCCTTGACTTGGCCCCATCCCTGGCCTTTCAGCTGAGAGCAGCTGGAGGTGGCCGGTGTCATAGTCGTTCTTGTGATGCGGTCTGCCCTGCCACTCCGGGCCTGACTGCCCAGGCTTGCCCTTGGAGGCCAAGCCGGGCTGGTGGCTGAGCATCCCCTCCTCCTGGCCCCCCTCTCCCTCTGGCCATGGGTAAAGGGAGGGGTGTGCCAGTGGGGAGGCCGCTCCCTGTGGTAACGGGCAGAGGGGCCTCTTCCAGGCAGCATGGAGCGGTATGAGCCCATCTTCAGCATCGGCCAGGGCTCCAGTGCCGAAGTCTTCCTGATGAGGAACGCGAGGACAAAGCAGCTGTTTGCCGTGAAGAAGGTCAGGACGGTCCCTGGGAAGAGGCTGCGGAGCAAAGAGGCCATCCTGCAGGAAGTGGCCATCCTGCGGCAGCTCCAGCACCCCCACGTGGTCGCCTGCCACGACCACTTCTTGGACACTGAGGAGGCGCATGTTTTCATCGTGCAAGAGTATTGTGATGGGGGCTCCCTTGACCAGCACATCCGGAAAGGGGGGCCCTTCCCTGAAAGCGTCATCATGCAGTGGTTTGTGCAGCTGGCCATGGCGGTGCAGTACATCCACACCCTGAAAATCTTGCACCGGGACATCAAAGCGTCCAATGTCTTCCTCACTCAGACGTGGATTCTCAAGCTGGGGGACTTTGGCATCTCCAAGGTGATGGACGGCACCCTGGAGCTGGCCAGCACCTTTGTGGGCACGCCCTACTACCTCAGCCCTGAGCTCTGCAGGGACCTGCCCTACAGCTCCAAGGCAGACATCTGGGCCCTGGGCTGCGTCCTTTTTGAGATGTGCGCCCTCCAGCCGCCCTTCCAAGCGTTCAGCCTGATCAGCTTGTTCCACAAGATTGTGAACTGCAGCCCCAGTCCCGTCCCTGCCTGCTACCCAGCCCCCCTGCATGGCTTGATCCAAACCATCTTGCAAAAGGACCCCGAAGTGCGGCCCAGCGCCAGCACCATCCTCACCCTCCCGTACGTGCAGCAGCATCTCAGCCTTTACTTCCTCCACCGGGACCCTCGGCTTCCCTGCCAGCTGCAGCCGGAAACCTTTCCCAAACGAGAGGGGGTTAAGCGCGGTCTGTCTGAGGCTGTCCCAGAGGGCACCCTGGACTCCCCCAGCGGCGAAGCTGGGGCACCGGGCCCTGCCTGGCTTCCCTCCCTGCAGCCGTGCTGGGACCCCGAGGACAGCCTGAGCGTCTGCAGCAGCGGCTCGCAGTACTCAGCAGACTTTGAAGTCACAAGTACCTCTTCCATCGGCAGCAGCTCAGATGAAGATCTGCCCGTCCATACCGATGTCACAGAGATGGTGACCGAATCTTGTAAGCTGATTTCATCAGACGCAAGCTCACAAGAGCTTCTGCCTTTTAACAAAATAACTTTAAAATAACCTTTTAACTGAGAGTGAGATGGGAGGCGTATAAATTTATGAAATAACCAGGTGCTCAGATTCCTGACTTTGCCACCCTAGACTAACACAGCTCTCCTCCTCCAACATCTAGCAAGGAGTGTGTGTGTGCACGAGCCAACGAGCAGGGCTTTATTGCATGCCCTCTGTTGCTGTGGGCATTAAAGCAGTGGGCCTGAAAGACCATCATGTGGGGAAGATCAGTGGAGAACCTACTGTGAATTTGGCAGTTTAGTAGTGCTGTCTGGAATAAACAGTGAGGCTAGAAAGCCCATCAGCCCCGGCCAGCATGCCCATAATGTGGGAGACCGAAAGCTGCTCTTTGGCATCTTTGAGAAGGCGTTTCCTATAGAGCGAGCGAGCCCAGAGCTACATGCTGGGGGGGATTGCCTGGGACATCCTCCTTCCCTTCCAGGCTCTGCAGACTCCCCGCCCCCGCCCCACGTCCTCTTAGTGTTTACTGGCACACTCCATCACCCCCTCGATGCAGCGGGCAAGCAGCAGCCCTCCTTACCAGATGAAGCCTTCCTGCCAGAGGAGAGGGATGGGATCAGGCTTCCAGGGAGCTCACACACACCTGCCTCACTTTGCTCTTTCAACCGTTGCACCCTGCAAGGTGGCAGGCTGGGCCTGAGTCGTAAGGAGAGCCAACGTCCCAGGACTGGAAATGAAGGACCCGCCCAGCACTGCAAGCCCAGCTTCCTGTGCTAAGGAACACTAACCAGCTTCCCTTTCCTCCCTGCAGCTTCTGAGGAAAACTGGGACCCCGGTGACTTTGAGGACTCAGAGGAGGCAGCCCTGGCAGAAGCAGTGGACAACCTTGAATGGGCCATGCAAGAGAACAGGTCCTCTTCAGCTCTCGGGAGCTCGCAGAGGCGCGCAGGTAAGGCCGTTGTGTCCCACAGCTTCTGCGGCTCACGTCAGCTCCGCTCGCCTGACCCGCCCAGGGGAGGCCTCTGAGAAGCTGCGCTCCTGCCGGCAATTGGGACACTCCAGCTCCCCTTGGCAACAGCACGGAAGCGCCTTGCTGCTCCTTCTGGGGCACGCTTGGACTTCGCAGTCCAGCCTGCAACTGCGGTGGTTCTGACTCATATTCACTTTTCAGTATCAGCCAAGGTCATGCCACACTTTGGCCTAGCCTGCCGTGATTCATTTACAAGACCCCCATATCTGGGCTGCAAGAGCCACTGGATGGCACTTTGCTGCAAAACTCAGATGTTCGGTTGCCCAAGAGAACCTTATTTGTCCCCACTATTTTCCGTTACTGTCACAATCTTTTTCAGCTCCTTTCCTCAATTTGGCCTTCTGCTGCAAACTATTCCATCCTTCTCCGGTCCAGGTTGCCACTGCTTGCTTCAACATGTCCTACTTTTCCACAGGGTTCTCTAGGGAACACTGAAACTCACACGCTGGTGCTCTTCTGATCCAGATGCGCGCACACATAACAGATGGCCACAGGGAAGCGTTTGTTCCACCCATCCCTGTGAGGCTTCCGGTAGGGCACTTAACCGCCCATCACAAATCAAGAACGTAACACTATTTATGCTGCTGTTTCAGATGCCTTTGGTCGAAGCGACTCCAGCAGTTTCACCTCCAAGGACTCGGAGCACCTATCATGTTCAGAAGACTCTGAGCGCGCAGAGGTTTGCCATTTACTGCAGCAACTAAACCTGAAACACAGTGAGGGGAACCCCAGATGCAACCCAAAGCGAATGTAAGGGGCTGTGGCTGGCCCTGCTAACCCTGGAAATCAGTTAAAGCGGGATATTCTGGCCAACCTGCCCAAGCAATCCTCTGCAGCCCCCAAGATCTCAGTGAGAAGAGGTCTTTGCAACGCAGAACAAGTCCCTTATCTATTCTCACAAAGCGTTAGGGCTGGGACCAGATTCAAATCCTTGTGCAGCCTGAACCAAGATCCTTTTTGTAAAGAGATTTTATAAAGAACCTGCCTCACCAGACTGCCACAAAGAGCTGACCCAGTAAATGTGTAAGACTTGCTAAGGATAAAATCACTGTAACCCACTGCAATCTTCTTTAGTAGGTGCCTCCTTTTCCTCCTTCTCCAGTGATTTTGGAATATTCCCATCACACGTTCATAAAAGCTACAGACCTAGCCTCCTCACGTGTACGGCTGTTTCTTTCATGAAGGTGAAAAACAGATTAAAAAGGCCAGGTCGGTTACAAGGCCCTATTGAGGGTTGCTTACGGTCCTCTCCTTCTTGTGGGTGCAGGGAACAAAAAGTCCTCCTAGAAGACGGGGTACCTCCCACCTATAGCCAGAAACATTTGACTGCAAACTCGCCTCTGCCAGAATTGGCCATTAACTACTCCAAGAGAAACTGACTCGCCCTCAGTGGGACAGCAGAAGGCGCAGCTGGTCTTCAAGCAGCCCTGGAGACTTGAGCCTCGGGAGATACCCCCCCCCAGCCATGCCACGTTCTCCACCGCAGAAAACCTGAGTGCTTTAGGAGGGCCGAGGCCAGACACGGTAAGAAAAGCCCAGAGTGAAGTTTGTAAAAGGTTTTATTTATGAAACCGGAAATCATTCTGGACTGGGCCTTGCACTAGCACGATGGGGGCTCAACCACTGCTCTGTTTAGCTGCTAGCCTCTTGTCTCTCTCTTCAGCAATAGTGAGACGGATTCCCTTTCCACGAGGCAGGGAGATCCAAGGCTTGTTACCCTGCAGTAGTAAAGGGAGACACATTAGGGGAATATACACTGCTCTGCCACTGCTGGAATCACCAGAACCAAAACATCCAATTTTTCTTCCAGACCATACTGATCTGGCTGCTCTAGAGGTGGTCAGCAGTTTTCCAGAAGCAAAGCTTTTGGCCCAGAAATTGATGGTGTTCTAGACATTCTAGAACTCCACGAACTGCTTCCGGTTCTGCAAGATTTATCTCTGGAACCCTATTGGACCACGCCCAGAATGGCCAAATCAGTACAGTTCATAAGAAAAATTGAGTATTTCAGCGGTCCCCAAAATGGTAATGGTAATCAACGTAGTTAATTGCGAGGTTCTGACAGATAAGCTTTGTGCATCCTTAACAAACAAGTAGAATCTGAATTCAGGGGATCTAATCTAACAGACCAAGAAAGCGAATTATTGATAGTTACTCAATTTACAGGGAGATTTTTATAGCGTTAAGAAGGAAGTCCGTGTTAGGACAACGTTGCAAGAAAATCAAATTGACAACTCTCGCCAGATGGACTGAAACTAATTCAAGGTCTGGCCCTAGGAAGACGTTATATGCCTAATCACGTTTGTCGTTAGCGCTCCCATCTGTGAAAACCCATACCCCAACTAATTTATTTTAAAATGTAGTTCTCTTTCTTACTGTAGAAAGCTTCAAGAAATCTTTCCTCAAGGTATTCAGGATACTGAGGCTTCCATTTCCAATGCTACACTGTATAATTTTACGATTTCTGAACTCCGTTTTATTAAGAGTTCAATAAAGTAAGGAACATATCCCTTTGCACAACTTCCCTCTTGGCAAGCAGACACCTAAAGCACAGCTGCTCACCAAGGAGGGTACGAGGATGGCAGATTCGTGCCCTCCCCCACAAATCAGGATGGCTGATGGCTGATTCTTCTTGGAATGTGCCACTGCTGAACACCAGCCCTTGAGGGGGGTGGTGATGGAATGGCCCTTCAGCTTCCTACCATGCACAGCCACACCACTGCCAGTGGCTTACCTTGCCAATCACAAAGATGTTAGACAGTCTGGTGGCAAAGCTATTGCCGTTGGCATCCTTAACGTGAACCACATCAAATGAGCCAGGATGCCTCTCCCGGTTGGTGATCACACCAATACGACCCAAGTTAGCCCCTCCGGTCACCATGCATAAGTTGCCTGCAGAGGGAAACGGAAGAGTAAGAGGCTGCACAGAGTCGTCCCAGTTCCCTAATCAAAGGCCAGCCCTCGGCCCCAGCACGGCTTTCAGGAACATAGCCTCCGTTCTGCTAAAGCTGCTTTTTGCTCTAAAGAACAGATGCTTCACTCCCCATGGCAGACACTTCAAGACATAAATTACAATCCCTGAAAACAGATCCTCAGGGGATAGTCTGACCGCCCCGCTCTTAAGTCACTTAACAACAAACCTGTGTCAAACTTGATGAAATCTGTAATCTTCCCCGTCTCCAAATCAATCTGGATAGTGTCGTTCACTTTGATGAGGGGATCTGGGTACCGGATTGTTCGGGCATCGTGAGTGACAAGGTGGGGGATTCCTTTGGTGCCCACGAAGATCTTTCTAACCTTACACAGCTTGTACTGGGAAGACAAACAACAGAGAGAATTATTTGGGCCAGGAATCCTTCATGAGGCTGGGCTTCTGGCATTACTACGCAGCTAAAGGACAGCTGACAGTCTTCCCCTACTGTTGACTTGGTGGCCAGGAAGTAGACCTGGTGCTTATCTTGCGGTCCTAGAGCAGGGGGGGTGACCTGGAGCCACCAGATATTTCTGACCACTTTCCCCTGCCTTTGGGCTTGGGAGCAGGGCCAAGTAACAAGGTTTCCATCAGATCTGACTGTACTATCACAAACCCCCAAATTACGTCAGCTGGGAAGAACCACAACAGACCTCAGCATCACCCAAGATCCGAGGCCTACCCTGAAAAAAAAATTTCTGAAGACAGGGTACGTCCTGGGATCTTCAGGGAAAAGGAGCACCCCGGATCCCCTCAACATTCAGAGCAGAAAACTGGCAAGATGCATTCCAGGAAATGCATGAAGGAATTTCCCCCACCCATCTGATGCCCAGAGATTTCAGAGGCCAGTTTTAGTCACCACCTTCAGGCATCCAAAAGCAGGCCTTACATAAGACAACAACAGTCTATTCAGCCTGGCAGAAGACAACAGGCCAACAAACGTTCAGACACAACAGCGTCCCAATTTCAGAGCCCGTCTGTCCTGATCATCTTTTATTGAGTTTCACGGTCAAAGAACGCCATTGGCAGCAGGCTTACCTTTGCCTCTTCTGGTGTGATGCGGTGAACAGCAAAGCGTCCCTTGGTATCGTACACGAGGCGGAAGTGCTCACCTGTTTTCTCAATGCTGATCACATCTGAGAAAAAGAATGCACCAGTCAGGGAATCAGCCGAAAACAGATGTCGTGAGGCACTTCCCTAGCTTCAGAAAGAAAGGAAACCACGCACACGGCTTTGGTACTGCGTGACTTTGCCTTTCGAGGCGTGCTACGTTTGACTCTCCTGAGATCTGAAGAGCGAAACCTGGCACGCCTGAAAGACAAAAGGGCTTATGGGAAACTATCCAGGGAAAGAGCCCGAAGCAAGGCAGGGGCCACCTGGGAAAATTGGAAGCAGCGAAGGCAACTCCATAACTGAGCTGGGCTGGGTCAGTTCCAGTAACCACGTTCCTAGAAACCAGCCTGGTGTTTACAGAAGTCGAGATCCAACAACTGAGGATATCCAGGCTGGGAAAGCGGGGCTCAGACTAAATGACCGAGCCCACCACCCCCAGCCTGGGGGTCAGGGCATTTTATTAGAATTAATACTGCAAAATTATATTCCCCAGATGGGCAGCAATCTTAAGGAAGTAACAAAAGGTTATTTCTCCCTCTTCCAATCTATAGGTTGCCCTCCAAACTTGCCCACGAATGTTCACTAACCCATGAAGCCAGCCGGATAGGTAATGTCTGTGCGGACTTTGCCGTCGATCTTGATAAACCGCTGCATGCAGATTTTCTTCACCTCGTCGCCAGTCAGGGCGTATTTAAGCCTATTCCTGAGAAAGATGATAAGCGGGAGGCATTCCCTCAGTTTGTGGGGTCCTGTCGACGGACGGGGTGCCTGTAAATCCAAAGACAGCGGAAGTCACACACGAGCCACGATATTCCAGCACGGCCACTTTGAGAAAGCAGGGATGACGTAAAGCTGGGATGAACCAACGAGCCTTTCACAATTTACGTAGTTCAGTCACAGCTTGGCTTTTACCCCAAGATGTTCAAGACAATGTTCGTTCGTGGATCTGCCTGCACTGCTTGACATTTTATCCCCTTGCACGAGGCTGAGCGTGCAGGGCTGGGCCAACAGCGTTCAGTGCACTTCTCCACTGGACTGGAACCCAATGGCGGGCACTGCTACGCCTAGCCCCTCTGACCACAGTACCGTACCGGCTCTCCCGCTCAAGGCCAGAGGACAGCGGTCGAGGCTTCGGGCGTCAAAGCATCCAGACGCCCGCGGTCCCACCAGGCCCTTCGACTACCCCCACTTCTGAGCTGGGCTTCTCTGGCCCACCAGCAACTGCGCATCTACGACCGCTCTGCCCGGTCCGCTTCCACCCCTAAGAAAACCACAACACGCCACAGGCTCCTTCTGTCCGCTGGCGCGTTCTGTGACCTGGGGGGGGGGGCTGCTGCACTCTGACGCAAAAGCGACCGAGACCCGCAGGCCCTCCCCCTTCAGCGCGCGGGAACGCGCCAGAGCCGCGGCTTCCAGGAGGACGCCCGTCACGAGCGCCCCTTCGCGGCTCCCCTCCCGGCGACCCCACGCGAGGACCCCCCCAAAGGGCGAACTTACAAAAACCCCCGTCAGCTTGTCCAGCATCCAGTGCTTCGGCGCCGCCACGCGCTTCAGGTGCTTCTTGGGTCCACGAGCCTGCGAGGAGCGCGCAAAGGAGCGGTTACGGCCGCGAGCCCGGGGGGGCCAGCGCGGCCCCTCCAGGCCGCCCAGGGCCGCGGAGCGAGGCCGGGCCCGAACGGAGCTGCGGCGGCCCAGCCCGGCCTCCTCGCCCGGCTCCCCGGCTCGCTTCCCCGGCCGGCCTTCATTGGGGCCGGGGGCCCTTCAACGGATCCCGCCCGCAACGGGAGGGGCGCTCGCTGCCAAACGGCGGCCGCGCGGGGCCCAGCCAGGCGGCCGGCCCTCCTGCCGCCAGCGGGGGCGCCTCGCCGAGAGCAGGCCGACGGATGGCGAGGGATTCCGGGAGACGCGAGCCGAGCGCCGCGTACTCACCATGGCCGCACTCCGCCGAGAAAGGGCCGCCGCTCCCGCCGGCCGGATATCCGGGCTGAGGTACGGCGGCTTCGCGCGCCCAGAGAGCCTCAAGGGAGCGACAGCGAGCAGCGCCCCCAGGCGGCCGGCGGCGCGGCGCGTTCCGAGACCCGACGTCCGCGTCGCGAAGGGCTGCGGAGGAGGCGGGCCTGCGGCTGCTGCCGCTCCCTTGCGCACCTCCGCCCCGCGCGACAGGGCCATCGCTTCGCGGGCGCCTCCGGTGGGCCTGTCCGGGAACTCCCACCCACGGCGTCTCCCGCCTAGGCCGTTCTGCTGGGGAGGGGGCCCTGCTGGCTGCGGACCCAAAGGGCCCCCGGGTGCTCTGGGGCCTGGAGCGCTGGCAGCACTTGCGGACGCTTCACTGGCGCACGGAGAAGCCAGGCGAACGAACGAACGAACGAACGTCCGCCGGGTCGAATTTTTTAGAACCGCCGGGGGGGGGGAGCATTTCCTCCCCTCGCTGAGGTTTGAATGCAGCGGCCCCTCCGATCAAGCGGAACCTCGAGGGTCACGCTCCGGTGGGCCTCGCTGCCCCAAGATGGAAAAGGCTACCGAGAGGACCACACAGCAGGCCAAGAGGCGAATAAATCCAGTTTTTTATTTCAAGGCAAACCGTTGTAAAAAAAAAGAAAAGAAAAGAAAAGAAAAGGAAGGGGGCTTCATCTTGCTGTGGCACTGCCGGTCCAAGAGGCAGAGGACACAGGGCCTTCCATCCTTCCAGAATGAGCTGCCTCCGCAAGGGAAATAAGAGGCTGGAAATCCAGGCTAGGCGAAAACGTCTTCCTTTCAGCCGAACACCCCCTGCTGCTCCAAGGCGCGCATGCAACCCGAGGGCCACAATCCGGCTGCCTGGGGGACTCCCGATGCCCCCACCGGAGTTTCCGGGCAGTTTCTCTGCAGACTCTTTGGCAGCTGCTCCCTCTTTTGTTTTGGTGCTCTCGGGTCCAGTGGCTCTAGAGAAAGGAGACTTCTCTTCTCTGCTATATCACGTGTTTCAGATGCCCTGCAAACAGAGGAACACCTCAAAGCCCTTCTCCTGGAGCCCTCGGGTCCCTGCCTCCAGATCAGCCTTCAAACCGGAAGGAGACTTGAGCGTGCCCAAGGTCCCCAGACCCTCCCACCACGGCCTCTGCTCCTCTTTCTGAAGGAAGAGGTCCCCTCCAGTTCACGCACTGGGAAGACTCGGCCCACGTGGACCTCATGCAAGTGCCCACCTGGGAGACCTAGCCCGGCCAGCCCTGCTCAAAAGGAAGGGAGCGTCGGGGCTTGCCTCACAGAGGACCCACCTTTCACGGAGTTGAGGACCTCCTGGATCCGCTGAGGCTCATTACGGTCCGGCCTGCAGCTTGGAGTGATTTCCAGCACATAGTCAGGGCCGTATTCCGTGAAGAACTGCCCAGGAGAGGAGAAGCCGTTGGTCAGGCTGGAGAGAAAAGCTGCCAGGGCACCCTGGCACCCCAATCCCCCTCCTGCGTCCTATCAAGCTTCAGCGTTTCTCCACAAGGAGAGGAAGGCCTCTCCTCAGGAGCCAGCACAGCATGGCCTGCGCATCTCTTGCAGCCCCTGCTTCCCCAGACTGGCCTCCTGCATTCCTGTCTGGGCCAAGAGTAGCACTGCCCTTGGAGCAGCTTGCTAGTGGCCCTGCTCCAGTCCACGTTCCTTCAAGCTTACATCAAGGAAATGCAATTAACGTGTGTATTCCACATGTCTTTAACTGTTCTCGGTCACCCTAGGCTGAATAAATCAGAAGCTGTTTTTACAGGGAGCCCACATAGCATGCTCAGGGCCTGGGGCCCAACTAAGGACGGCCCTTTTCCTGTGCTTGGAGCAGGGAAGGACCTGAGCCTCACCTCATGATCTGGAACTTCAGAGTGTAGTGTTTTCCCCAGAATGACAGCAGTCAGGTATGTCCAGCAGCGGGCGGTGTTCGCAAGGTGATAGCCGCCTATCTCCAGGAGGGAACGATGCACACAGAGTAAGGAAGAGGGCAGAGGAAAAGGAAGAGGAAGTGAAAAGCACTTTTGTCCCACCACGCCCATTTCCAGCCCCAGGTAGAAGAGCACGATGCATCTTGCACCTGCAGAACCTGATTGGCTCAGTGACACAAAGCAGCAGACTTGCAGAATTGATTTAAGCCATTTCGCTGACCCAGTAAGAAAAACTGTAAAAGAAACAGCAAATGGCTACTGAGGCCATTTCATTTTTAACTCTGATGCAATCTTAAGAATTTGACTTCATTCTAAAAAATCAAGTTTCCAACTAGCACCAAGACGAAACTCCCTCCGCTATGAGCTTTAAAGATTAAGAACTAGCCCTTCGCGGGGCTTAGAAACCGACTGCAATCAGTGCAGCCACACAAGGGGCCCTGTCCTAGAACATGATTTACGTTTCCCTGATGCCGCGCTTGCATCCTCGCTCGCTTACCTCCTCCCAGGACGAGGGTCGGCAGCTGCCACTGCAGAACGTATCTCAGGCACTTGCCGATCCCCTCCGGGGTCAGGTTGAACGAACACATGGGGTCACCTGCAATTGTATCTGCTCCCAACTGCAGGACAACAGCTTCAGGGCGGAAGGCTGCATATACTTCCTTCAGCACCCTGTAGAACAGTACAGGAAGGAAGAGGGAAGCCACCTGGACCAGTCTGTCCCCTGCCGAGTGTTTACCATTCCCACCTCCCAACTCCTCCAAGTGTCCTTTGCTCCATTCAGTGGAAGACCCCTGCGGGGAGATGAAGGTAGGGGGCAGGCAGAGATTCTAGAAGAGCTACAGCTCTGGGATACCTTTGTCACCCCAGGAAGAAGGTCCTGATGGAACTGCATTAAAGATGCAGTGAATTCCAAGGGCCAAAAAAGCCAAGTGGTGGGAAAGGCAAAGGCTGCCAACCAAGACCATTTTAAAAGGGGATGAGACAAAATCCCCAGCAGAAAGGCCACCGATGTATCCCGATTCTGAGGGATCTGTGTGACCATCCAGGAACCAGAAGCAGGCCGCCTCAGAAGGGTCAAGCAAGCAAAACTGCTCCCACCAGCTTTGATTCCGGGGCACAGAAGGCCCGATTCAGCCTCTCGGCTCTTCTGTAATGCGGGTGAGGGAACCCTTGGCAGAAAAAGTCCTTCCTTCTGAAGGAGGTGCAGCCCGCTTTGCAGACGGGCCTGAACGAGCAGATGCTTACGCCTCGCAGATCTGATAGTATCTCTCATTCTGGATGCCATCCTGAAGGGGCACATTGACGCTGTAATAGCGCCCCTTCCCCAAGCCCACATCCGTCACATCTCCTGTTCCTGAGCAGGTGCAAAAAGCTCAGATTAGTGCATGTGTACAAATCCAAGGGTGGGTCACAAAGGGGGCCTACAATTTAGCCTTCAATGCCAGAAGGGAGAGGAGAGCCCAGTGGGAGAAAGAAGGAATTCCTCCCTTCCAATAAATTGCAGCCACCAGCAAGTGGAGGATGGGAGAGGAAGGGGCTCCGAAGCTCAGCTGCATTTTATTTTCCATAAAGTAGAGCGAGAGAGGCGGAATCCAATTTGGTAAACAGATCACTTGCCTGGGAAAAATCCAGGTGCAAACTTGTGCAGAGACACCGTCATGACTTTTGAGGTGAAGCTGAAAGCGTCTTCTACTCCTGCACAGAACAGAGACGCGCTCATTTGTACGTGTAGCCAGGGCCAATCTCATCCTGGTGTTCTCGCTACCCGGTATCAGGCACTGCATGCAGCACTCTCATACCGTAGCTTTTAGAGGTAGTCCTCAGTTAACGACAGCAATTGGGACCAGAATTGCTGTCACTAAACGACATGGTTGTAAAGCATGATGTCACGTGACTGCACCAGTTAACAGCAGCAATTCCAATCCCCATTGCAACCGTTAAGCAAATCACCATGGGTCATTAAGAGAGAACATCATGTGGTCACCATTTGCAACCTCCTGCCATCTTCCCTATTGACTTTGCTTGTCAAAAGCTGGCAAAGGAGGTCACAAATGGCGACCACATGACTGCACTGACACTGCAACAGCCGTTGCAAGTTTGAACAGTCACTGAATGAGTGGTCATTAACCAAGGACCACCTGTAATGTTATAGCAGAACGTGGGAAGGCCATGTTTCCTAGAGAGGCGTATTAAAGGGACAACTGGAGGAAGGGACACAAGGCTGAAGTAACAGAAAAAGTCCAGACAGGGGCACAAGAAGAGGATTGAGGCCAAAATCAGTCAGACCTGCCTCATCCCTGGCTGGAAAACAATGCAACTTCTCTAGGAACTGGAAGCCACAGGATGCAATCTTCTTTCGTAGACCCATAGAACTGAAAGGTTGGAAGGCACACTGGAGAACATCCAGTCCAGCACCTTGCCAGGGAACAAATCTACTTGTACAGCATCCTCAACAGATGGCCATCTGGCCTCTGTTCACCTTCTGAAGCAGCCTCTTCCATTGATGAACAGCTTTCCCATTCAGAATTTCCTCCTGATATCCAGACAAGATTTGCTTCCTTGTCATCTGAGCCCGCTGTTTTGACTTCCGGAACCCCTCGGAACAGCTCTGCCCCTTCAGCCCAGATGGTGAGCCGATCTCCCCTTAGCCTTCTCTTCTGGACACTAAGCGCACCCAGCACTTCCTACTGCTCTTCCCCAGCTTTGCCTTCCAGGCCCTTTAGCATCCTGCTTGCTCTCCTCTGGTCGACTCTGTTTTCTGGGGGAGACCGCTTAATACCGCAGCCATTATCTCAAGCAGGAACGGCGGAGAGATCCTCACCGTCCCCATGATGTAAGTCTAGGTCAACGTAGAGGACGCGGTCAAATGTCCGGCGCAGCTGTAAGATCCCCAAGACCACGTCGTTCAGGTAACAGAAGCCCGAAGCTTCGTCTCTGGGGAGAAAGGTTGGGGGTCCGCGAGGCTTCCCAAGCGCAAGGAAACCCGCCCTATCCACGGAGCTGCTCTCTAGCTGCCTCCTGCCCCGTTTCCGCCCGGAGGGGGCCTCGCCCAGCAGGGACCACGCAGCCCGGCTGGGCAGGGAGCGGCCGTTCCGACCCCCGCCGTTCCCCCCCCGGCCCCGGCCCCCGGCCCCGGGCCCCGGCCCCGTACTTCCTCGCGTGGTGCCAGCCGCCGGGCCAGTTGATCGCCACCTTGCACTGGCTCTCGGCCAGGCACCGCGCCGCCGTGAGGGTGGCGCCGCCGACCGCGGCCGCGTACTCGAAGACGCCCTCGCTGGCCGGACAGTCGTAGCCTGCGGGAGAGGAGCGGGGCCGGGCGGGGGTCAGCGGGCGGGGGGCGCGGCGGGCCCGGCCCGGCCCGCCCGCCCGCCGGCCGCCGCCGCTGCTCACCGAGCCCGAACTCCGCGGAGTCGGGGTGGTCCTCGTCGCCCTCCTCGCTGACCTGCCGCAGGTGCTGCAGGTAGGCGTCGGTGTGGAAGGCCGCCATCTCCTCCATGGACGCGGCGCGCGGCTGGACGACCCTAGGAAGGCCAGGCCAGGCCAGCTCAGGCTCAGGCTCAGGCTCAGGCTCAGGCTCAGGCGCGGGACCGCGGCCGCGCCCCCCCCCCGCCCGGGAGCCCGCCCCCCCGCCTACCTCATGTGCGGCAGCAGCGAGTAGGCCTCCACCAGCGCGTGCACCATGCTGGCCTGCGGGGAGAGAGACGGGCGCCGCTGAGCCCCCGCCCGCGGGATGCGCGCCCCGCCCCGCCCCGCCCCCCCGCCAGCCACGCACCCGCCGCGGGACCTTGCACAGGGCGTCGCACCGCGCCACGTACTCGGCGCCGTACACGTAGACCGGCGGCGGCGGCGGCGGCGGCGGCGGCGGCGGCGACCCGGCCATGGGCGCCCCGGAGCTAGCGGGCTCGCGGCTTCCGGGCCACGTGCGCGCTCCGGGGCGGGCTTCCTGCCGCGGGGCGCGCCGGGAAATGAAGTCCTCGCTCGCCGCGGCCCCGCGTCTCGGGGTCTCCGGAGCGGCCCGCCTCCCCCCGCCCGGTCTCGGCTGCGCGTGGCGGCCGGAGGCGCCCCCTCCCGCGAGCCCCCCGTGCCGCGCAAGAACCACGCCGAGAGCCTGTCGTCGCTCAGCCGCCGTGCTTTATTCCCGGACGCGCAGCGCAAGCCCGGCATCCCTCGCGCGCGGGACCCCCCGGGCGCCCCCCACGAGGAGGGCAGCCAAGGCCGCGCTGGAAGAGGACCCCCCTGCCCGCCGCCCCCGGGCCGCAGAACCAGCGGCGTTTTTGGCGGAAAAGACCCTCCCCCAAGCACCGAGTGGCCTCCCTTCCCTTCCACTCTCGGGAAGGAGCGTTGCCCCGCCAAGGCAGCAGTGGTTGACGGGTCCGTCCCCTCCAGTCTGCCCGCTGGGAGCGCCAGCTAAGAAGCGCCCCTCCCTCAAAGGAGGGCCTGGCTCCGAGGAAGGCAAGTCCTCCGCCCCGCAGCAAAGCGACATCTCGGCTTCGTCCTCGGGCGTGGGGGGGAGGGCGAGGGGGACGGACCCCCTCCGGATGAGGAGGGTCGTCCAGACGCCTCCGCCCTCCCTCGCTCTGCAGTCCGCTGCGCTCCCGGCTTCCAGGGCGCGGGGCGAGGGAAGCCACCCTGACGGCTGGCTTGGGAGGGAGGGTCCATCCCAAGTGGCGCTTCGAATCGGCGCTGAGCGAGGCAGACGGCTCTGGGTCACTGCATGGAGCAGCCGCTGCTAGGGAGGAACTCCTGCGCGCAGGTGACCACCGCTCTGGAGAGGTAGGTCATGCTGCCAAATCTGCCGCTCGGAGCGCTGTCGTAGAGCAGCTTGCAAATGCCCGTGGCCGGGTCCTTCTCCAGCATGTTGTCGTCAGCCCCCAGGATTTTCTGGTTTCGGCACAGAAGGAAGAGAGAGAGCGTCATGGCTGGAGCCCCTCCCCATCCAGTTAGGGAACAAAGCCGTGGTGCGTGTTTCCCGCCTGCTGGGGACCACGTCTGCTTCAGCCCCCGCTGGAGGTCTCCACCCAGGCAGGCGTGCTGGCGTCTGCCTCCAGCCCACTGGGTTGTGCGGAGACGCGCCCCAGAGCCTTTCCTCCCTCAACAGCCACGTGACGCAGCCTGCGTTTCCACCCCAGGCCCGGGAAGCATCAGCGACAGGAGGTCCCAACCTGCTCTTGGTAGAACAGATCGTTTGCAACGTGCACGATCCTGTCCACGGCCACGAGGCCCCCAATGCTGGGGCCGTCGGCATCCGTCAGCAGCGTCAGGACCAGGATGGCTTCTACAAAGAGCTGCCGGTATTCAGGCTGAGGAACCCTGTTTAGCACGGACTCAACGTGGACTGCAAACTTGATTTCTCCGGGAGTCATCTGTATCCAAAGGAAAGGGACACGCTCTTTTAGTGAAGCTATGCCTAAACTTTCTAACAGCAGCGGTGGAGGAGCTGAAGGCTCCTGAGAGCCATGAGGGCACCCGATGAAACGCAAGGCGCGAGAGCAAGCAAGCGAGGCTCGAGGCAGCCTCCTGGCAGGCCAGCGGTGCAGGCCTCTGCCTCTCATTGCACGTTAAGAGTGGGTGTCATCCTGGCCTCAGGGAAAATGGTAAAGAAGTCAAAGAAACGATGGGCGCACACAGCCGACGTGGAGCCTCTTCCCCGGGAAGGCGGTGCAGCCTGGAGCCAGGGAAGAAAACTGCCCGTGCGCGCCTCTGGCTGACTTACTCCTTTCCTGCTCAGTCCAGCTCCCCGGGGGCGGACCGAGAAGGCCTTTCCCCATCGCTCTTGCTACTTCCCCCTGAGACACCAGGAATATGCTTCCCCAGGCCCTTCTCATGGGATTCTTGTTCTCAGAAAAGAAGTCCAGCTGAGGGTTGAGCAGTGCACCCCACTGCAAAACTCTGTTTGGGCTTTTTGCTGCTCCTGGGAAACCATTCGGTGCCAGAAGGCCTCGCCTTGGATAGCAGAAAGCAGGAGTTCAGCTGGAGAAGGGCCATGAGTGGCCATGGAGTAACCCTGCAGGCACAGTCATTTGGGGAGCAACACCACTCCTTTAAGGTGAAGGGGACAGCTGCAGCCATTACCTCTCGGGTTGTGGAAGAAGGGAGAACAAAGCCTTCAACGGAGAGCCCGTGGCACTGCGGGAGAAAAGCAGAAGGGAAGCGATGGCACCCACGGGCACTCTGGTTCAACAGGCCTCGGCTCTTAAGAGGCCCAGCCCGCAGCCCCAAGCCTGCCAGCTTAGCCTCGGGCCAACTCCTCATTCACTCTCCCAGGCAGCTGATAACGAGCCGGGAGCTGGGAGTCGCCCACAGGTGCGGGTTGGCTCGGCCTGCTGTGTGATTCCAGGGCTTCTCTTCTCCAGGGCCTCCTTCGCAGCTCCTCCACTCCTTTCTAGCTTACAGAACAGTACAAACCCTGCCCTTTCTTTGTGGCTTGTGTCACAGAAGAGCGCTTTCACTCCGGTTGCCCAACGGCTTGGAGATGTGCCACTGGGGGGAGCAGATGGGGGCCGCCTCCAAGGCCACTGCCCACTTACCTTCTGCAGAATCCTCCAGACCTTCTGGTAGAACCCCACTGGGACTCTGTTGAGGGCCCCGTCCAGCCGCCGCCTTCGCAGCCACTGGCCCTGGCGCCCGTCCTTGGAGGAGGAATCCTCTGGAGCCAGGGAGCACCTGGGCAACTGCAGAGGAATGAGCTCTGAGCATCAGGCCCAAGCCCTGGGAAGCCGCCTGGAGCCAAGCAGCCCAGGACGGAGGTCTCACCTGGGAAGGGTCCGCTCTGGCTTCCGAGGACTGCAAGGCCCCCACCTGGAAAGAAAGAGGACCAGTTACCACCCTCGTAAGGGATGGTAGCAGCCCAGCGAGAGGCCGGCACGAGGGCCGAGTGGGGGCACGCAGCCACGGACGGTCCTTCTGTTAAAAGCAAAGCTGTGAGAAAAATTAGCGGAGGCTCTCCTTCAACAGCCGGCATGGGGCAGGGGAGGGTCTGCAAGCCCTGGGAAGAGAAGCCAAGCAAGCGCGGGCGGTTCCAACCCCAGGTCAGCGGTCCAAGGGAAGCGCAGGAGCTGCTTGTGAAGCAGCCCGCCGTAGGGAGGGTGGCAGGCCGCAGCACGTGCCCCTTGGTTTTGCTCCCTGAAGCAGTGGCGAAGGGCCGGCTTCTCAGGGCATGGATTCCCACTGACTGGTCACTTCTGGGGACCTGCTCCCAAGGAGCCCCTTCTGTGGCTACGGGTGAGGGAAAGGTGGAAACCCAGGCCAGTCTTGGAGGCCCCTGGCTGCTTCCAGCACCTCAGAAACAGGCTGGGTTCCTCCCCTGGAAAGGGGAGCTGAGCCAAGGAAACGGGGAGGGGTTCTGCTTGTTCTGCCCCCTCCTCGGCTGAGGGGTGGGAAGCTTCTGGACACCCCAGGCTGGCCCTGTCCCGTCAAGGTCAGCCTGCTCCTGCCCCCTTCGCTCTGCATCTGCAAAACTTGCCCCCCACCCCCAGGCTGACGACTCATCTACAGCTCATGCAGGCTGAGGTGCCTCCCTCAGGAAGGAGTGGGAATCAGCCACCGTTCGAAAGGAGCGGAGCCACGGGGGGGGTTCACCTTAATCTCAGACAAAGACCGCCTACGTCTATCCAGTTGCTGGAAGAGAAAAGAGGCGTTAGATGCAGGGAGGAGGCTGGGTGTACTGCCTCCTGGAACTCTCCCTGGCACTGCCCCCCCGCAGGAGGAGAAGCCCAGCCCAGTTCCTGGACGGCCAGGGCTCAGTCTGCCCCAGGGTGGGAGGTTACTAGGGGAGTCAGCTCGAAAGGGAAGCCCCTCTGCCAGCCACATCTAATCCCCCCCTTTTCTGCACCTGCAGCAGCGCCACCCGCGGGCACGGGAAGGAGGCCCCATCCAGCTGGGGCTCAGCAAGCAGCTGTCTGCCAGGATGGAGAAAGCTGCGGCTTCTCTCAGAGGGGGCAGTTTCCCTTTGCCGATGACGGTGGAATGCCTGCTTACCCTGCCCAAATGGCAGGCCTCCCACCTCTGAAATCACCCTCCCCTGCCCGTCATCCTGGGCAGGGCCAGGCAGCAGCCGCCCACCTGCTTGATCTCGCTCTTGAGCCTGACGATGCCAGCCCGCTCCGACTTCGTTGCTCCCACGGCCCCGATCTCACGGATGGAAACTGCTGGGGTCAGAGTGGGATCCGTGGCCCGCACTGCAGGAGAGGGAGACGCACGGCTGGAACATCGGGCCCCAAGACTGCCAGCCTGGGTCCCCCTGAGCTCCAGCGGGTGGGTTCAGATAGCTGGGACTGCACGTCCCAGAATTCCAAGCTGGCTCGGCTGCTGCAGGCTTTCCTTACAACATTTGGGCTTGCTCTCGTGCCATGCCCAGAGGACCCCTCCCAGCCCCTGCTGATGCAGGCAGCTCACCGCTCCTCTCCACCCCAAATTCTTTGCCACTGAGAATGTGGTGGAGGAGGTTCTTCATGTGGGAAGGACTGAGATTCATCAGGCTTTCGGCGGCTTCTTCGTCTAAAGCCGAGGGAAGAGTAAAGGAGGTGGTTGTGGAGTGGCTCCCCCTGCCCTGGTTGGATCAGCGCAAACCCAAGGTTTCTCCCCGCCCCAGCCCACCCTAAGGGCCCCTCTCTGCAATCCTTCAGCTCCACTTAGAGCCACTGACGGTTTCAGACCCAGAGGGTTGCATCCGACGGGCCGGCTGGCACAGTGGCACCAGGGCTGGTCCCACTCACCCGAGCAGCAGAGCGACTGGGCCAGCTCCATCGCCATCACCTGAATGATGAGCCCAATGCGCAGGCGGAACATCTCAGCAAACAGGGCGGGCTGTGTCCGGATGTACATGGCCAGGTACACCATGATTTCCTGTCCGGAGAGAGGAAGGAGCCAGCCCTTCACAGATCGGCCTCTGCACCGCCACCAGAGAAAAGCCGGATCAGGGCTTACCTGCGTCAGGATGAAGAGGTTCATGTTGTTCTCACTGGCCTTGTCGATCAGGTGGGTGAGCTCCTCGTACGGCAGGGGACTGTGAAGGCAGCAGGACTGGGAATCGGGGCATATCGAGAGCACCACAGAGGACCAAGCCCAACTTCCTGACTGCTGCGGCAACAGCTCTGTAGCCAAAGGGCGGGGGGTGCTCCCTTGGACATGCCCACAGCTGAGCAACCCAGCTCCCACCCTGTTTTTCCTTTCCTGCATCTGATTTTGCATCTCTCTTGAATGGCTCTAAAGAAGTGTCAGGTCGTGCAGTTTACACCCAACCAGGTGATGGAGATTGGGGCAAGGAGGCTGGATTAGCCCACGTTTTTGGACAGGTTAACGTACCCAGGGTACTTGGGGGGCTGCAGTTTCTGGGTGGCACACACTCAGTTTAGTCTCTTCCTGGGAAGGTCTCAGGGTGAGACAAGCTTGGGGAGAACTGCCAACTGCCATGGGTGTTTCTGCTGCCTGTTGCCCATGTGGGCAAACTAGCCAGAGCCTCCAATTAGGCTGGGGACTCACGCAGAGATGGTCTTCTCTCGAGGCTCTGGGGGCAGCCCCACGGTCAGGTGCTTCTGGTGCGACAAGAGATCTGTGCAGGCCTAGAGGGAGAAGCCTGTCAAGCTGGCGAGGGGAGAAGATACCCTCTTCGTCCTCAGCACCATACAGGTCTGGCCTCGGGAAGAAGGGCAGCCAAAGAAGCCCGCCAGCCCCCAGGCCAAGGTCCAGTACCTCATCCAGGGCCTCCACCTTCTTCTTCAGGATCCCAGAGATGTAGCGGATCAGGGCCCACTGGCGAGTCGCCCCAACTTTGCCATAGAGCTCCACAAGGAGGCCCTTGACGGTGGCCCCACTGTTGCCGTGGATCTCGGTGTCCCAGTCTGGCCCCCTGAAAGCAGAATGAAGTCAGTTGGAGAAAGGGGCCACCCAGGCACCTCCTGCCAGCTGGGCAGCAGCGGGCACCCAGCTTCCTGGCTTATTTTGCCAGAGCAAGCAGTCTGCTCTGAAAGCAGCGAGGAGGCCAACGGAACTGGCACCCAGTATTGCTGTAACACCCCACCTTCCCAGGCATGCAGGGCTTCCTTCTGAGGAGCCCCCAGCCTCCGTTCTCCTTTTGCCGCAAGTTCTTGCAGGAGCAGCGCGCAGATTTCCCAGCAGATTCCCCCCCCCCCCCCCCCCCCCCCGCAAGAGGCTCCTTTGGCAGCAGCCTTCACTGTAGAGTTGCCAACAGAGGCTGAGTTTTGCAAATGCTGTGGGAAGAGTTTTCCAGGGGGCAAGTCTCCCTCCCTCCGTGGGGCTGCAAGTGAAAAGCAAGGGAAGGGCTCAGCCTGGGCTCCTACTTGAGGGTGTGGAGGATGTGGAGACAGCTGGCCTGGTCCTGCAGCGTCTGGCACTCGCGGAGCTGGTCCACCAAGGCCTGGCAGTCTGCCTCCCCGCTCGCATCCTTGGGGAAACTCACCTTGCCAGGGATGATGGGCAGCTGTGGAGGAAAGGCAACAGGGGCATGGGGGAAGATGCCTCTTTGATCAGCCCCCTGGAGTTTACAACAAAAGCTGCCGCTTCAAGCTGCACTGGGCAAGATGCCCCGAAACCAGGGAAGGGGACAGAGAACCACTTTATGTCCAGAGGAGGAGGAGGAGAAGGTTGCAAACAGCCCCCAGGGCGCCAGGTCCTCCGCTGCAAGACTTGCCAGCAAGCGAGGGGGGGAGAGCTTCAGAAGGCTCCTAGCAGACATGCTGCAGGCCAAGGAGTCCCCCGCCCCCTTTGCTCCGGGCCGTGGAAGCAGCTCAAGGGGATGGGATGCCGTTCCGGAACCTCACCTGGGTCTCCCGGTTTGGGGCTGAGCTTAGCAAGTGAGCAGACGGCTGATCCTCCAGGACAAGCTTGGAGGGTAAGTACAGGTTGAGGTCTGCAACAGAGACAGAGGAAAATGCTCTCACTCTTAGGGATGTGGCGTGGGCACCCGCTTGCTAGGCGGAGTGGCTAGCCACCAAAGCTCTGGAGAAAAGAAAGGCCTTGGGGGGGGCGGGCAGGCAGAGAACCTTCCCCATCGTCTCAGCGCACTCTCCATTATTATGACTAACAGTAGACGCTCACTCTCCACGTGCAGGTTCTTTGCCTTCGACATCAGGGACAGCAGGTCCTGTGTGCTATGGACTGCAGCACGGAAGCGAGACAGCCCCCCCTTCTGATCTGGGGGTGGGAGGCTGACTTTGGGGGTGGAGTGGTGCAGGAGTTGGTCTAAGTACTGGGCAACGTCGTCACAGAGGGCAGCTGGAAGAAGAGAAGCCGCAGGGGAGAAGGCCTTAGGTCACGTGGGCTCCTGGGAGACCAGCCAGGTGAGCAGAACTGCCTGCCCCAGAGGGCTCCTGGGCTGAGCCAAAGGGCTCTCCCCCACTGACAGCACCAATGGGGGTACAAGCCAAGGGGCCACTGGGGAGTCCTCTGGGCTGGATTTACAGCAACGTGTCAAGATGAGCCCCCATTGCTGGCCCTGCAAGGTGGCATCAGCCTGATGGTGCCAGCCAGGCAAGTCCTTCATAGAGTGAGGGAGAGCAGCATCTCGTGCCCCGCCTTGAAGGTAGCACAAACAGCCGCAGATGGCCCCTTCCGCATTCCCGGGGCCACCAGCTGGTACCACTGGCCAGCAAACAGCAGCAAAGCCATTCCCAACATGGAAAACATCTTGCCACCCCTCCAAGTTGTATTGCCAGATCAGCCCCATCCTTCCTGGGCCTCTGGAAGAAGCCTGACCCCAACCAATCTCCCTGTCCGAGGAGATCCTCTCCCACAACCTGTAGGCTGAGACCGTCTGAGCGATGCTCGCATCCTCCGAGGATACTTGCTGATCCACCGCCATGCAGGGCCCCAGCACACAACCTCGTGCATGTGCCAACCCAGAAGGTGAAGCATTTACCCCCATTGCAAACATGCAGCATCCATGCCAGTATTCAGAGGTGGTACGGAGGGGGTGACCACAAGCTGATTATAGACGTCGTTATGGTGGGATGATGAGTCAGAGGAGTGGAGAGGAAAGGAAGAGGAGGCTGTTGGTGACAGCAGGGGAAGCCGACAGATGTCTGGGGAGAGCTCTGGAGGGGGAATGGGTGCCAGGAGGTGACACCAAGCGCCCCTCTCCTGAACTGGAGCATACGGTATGCCTGCTTCCCCACCTGGTGCAGGAGCAACAAAGTCACGACAGCATCGCTGCCAGTTGTGAGCTGCGCTTTGGTCAGGTTGGGAGCAGCCTCCTGGGATGACCAGCAAGTCCTTCCTCCTAACGACCTGTCTCCTGTCGCCTCTTCTGTCCCACCCCAGGGAGGCCTGCAGAACTCTGCCACCATTTTCACAGAGACACGCTGCCTCGTTTGCAAAGCACAACGCATCTCTCCCAGAGGAGCAGGAAGGGAGCCAGGGCCCTCCCGTCTAGCCCAAGTTCAGCACATGCTAGTCCTCTTGGGGCTCCTCAGCGTGTGCGTGTCGCGGATCCCTTACCGGAAACCCCTCTTCCCCCTCTCCCTTTTGGCCTTGCCCCCAGGCTGGCCCCTCAGAGTTGCTCTGCAGGGGCCGTGAAGTGGAGGCTTCCCACAAGAGCCAGGATTACGCCAGCTGCTCTCCAGCCTGTGAAAATGGAGCCCCCGTCCAGACGGATGGGCATACTTCCCGTATTGCAAAGAGCGCGCTAGGAGGACGTGATGGGTTAATTACAGTGGGCTGAGCACCATGAGTTACGCACCAGCTGGAAGGTTGTGGTGTTACCGTCTGGATTAAGAAATCCGGCATTCCTGACCACAGCACACCCGAAGTGCAGGAAGAGGGGGTGGTCCCATCTCCTTACCATCCTCTGCCACCTGAAAGCCATGCATCCAGTCCTCGGGGTCTAAATCTCTGAAGCTCCCAAGGCTCAGCCCGTAGGCATCGGCGTAAGGCTTACCCTCGGCCCCGGCATCCATGAAGCTGAGGTGGGTGCGGCACGAAGTGGTGAGGAAGTCAGGCAACCTACCGGTCTGGATCCTGCGGGAACCCAGAAGCAGAGGGGGAGGAACAGGCATGGAAAGAGCCCTCCTCTCAACCCATCCCCATGCCCAGAAGGGGCAATATCCCCTCCTCCCAAGTGGGCACCATTTAGCTCATTATCACACAGCCCATGTTTCCCACGGCCCCTTCTGTACCGTCTGGGAGGACCAGAACCACCCCCAGCAGGAAGAAGCACCTCAGCTCACCTTGCCCCTCCAAAATACCCATCCTGCAACTTCCGCAGCGTGGCCAAGATAGCTGGGTGGAGGTTGGCCCCCGTTTCATCTTTTCAAAAGGAGAAAAAGCAACCCAGGTGTTGGCAGCTCTTCAGAGGAAGATACCTGAGCAGGCAAAGCAGCCACCTCTCAAAAGCCCAGCCCTTCACTGGGCAAGCAACGCACCAAGCATGGTCTGCGAGATGGGGAAAGTGATGGTCGGGCGCCCTGTCATGCCCCAGCGGCTGCACAGGTAGGAGAGGTCTGTCCGCAGCATCTCCACAATCATCTGGTTGTCCAGCGCCAGGTAGAACTGCTGTTGGTCAACGAACTGCAAAGGCAGGGAGGACGGATGGTCGGTAAGAGGAGAACTCTGGAGGCGGGGGGGAGGGGGAGCGGGAGGCCCCCAAGGAGCCAAGAATGTCGGAAGTGCCCTGGTTCGTCCCAGGAGAAGAAGTGGGGTTACGCGTGTGGAGAAAAAGGAGGAGCTGCCAGGCTGGGTAGATTTCTTGAGCCAGCCCCTCCCCGTTGAAGAACACACCAACAAGCAACCCCCCCTTCTGCCACATACACCCCACAAAGTTCTCCAGTGCTCTGGGAGGGGGCTTCCTGCAGGCTTCTGCTGCTGCCCCCAACTCCGAGGGAGCGTGGCCCTGCGCTTCCCCCTCCTCACCAACCTGGGGAGTGAAGGCAAAGATGCTGTTCCTGATGTCGTAGAATTTGGAAGTCCCAAGGACACCCATGTGCCTGAAAGGACGCCCACTGAGGTTCATGTGCTTGTTGCGGCCTGTCAGGAGATGGGATAACTGGGTCAGCGGCAGAAGCCAGGCCTCCTCCCCCCACGCCTTTGATCCCGGTGGGCGAGTCGCATCTGCAGCTGATCAAGACCCTCCATCCAGCCCCAGAGGCAGGTTACAGACTCAGAGGCCAGGGGCTGCTGGGGCAGGATGCCAGCCGATGGGCCCCATGGAGAATCCTGAGGCTCCCGGGAGAAAGCTGGGCGGCAATACCCCCCCCCACACACACAGCCACAGCCACCAGCAAGGCTCCTGGGGACAGCAGGGTGAGGGGTCTCTCAAAGCTTCCTGTGGGCTCACCCAGGTGGGCATAGATGTAGCTGAGAATCCTGGCTGGCTGTATTCGGATGGGGTAGACTTCGTCCATGGTCTCCACCATGATGCCCTCCTTGCGCAGGATGGCCTGGATGGCCTCTGTCTCTGCCAGGAGGCACACTGGCAGGGAGAAAGGAAGGCAGGGTCAGGGCAGGCCTGTGGGGCTTGGAGGGCCCTTTGCCCCGGGAGGTCCTGGCAGCTGGCAGGAGGGGCAGGCTGACTGCCCCACACCAGGCCAGGAGTGGGTGGAGGGGCTGGCCCAAGGCACATGCTTCCCAGACCACTGAGCACACCTCCAGGGCATTAGCCACCCGCGTCCACCTCTACCACGTGGGAAGTCCATTACAGTGCAACACAGAATCCTGCATCTTACCCTGCACCACCACAACAGGCTTGGGAATGGTTGAAAACCTGCGGTTGAGAGGGTCAATTTCTCCTGGAGCCAGGAATCCCTGCAAGCAGAGGCGGGTGCTCAGAAGAGGCATGCAGATGAATTAGGCCAAGGGCCCACCTTTCCCCCAGGGTCTGCCAGGTCTCCCTTGGGAGGACCACCAGCAAGACATGGAGGAAAAGCCCGCTCCTGCTATTTCACTCATCAGTAGAGGTATACTGCTACTGAAGGTGGAGGTTTCATGGCACTAATGGGTCACGGTAGCCTTGGGTGGTAGATTGTATCCAGATCCAGTGATGGCAACTCCCCCCCACCCCCCGAACCAATGCACTGAGAAAGCCTTGCTGGGATGCAGGCAAAATCCCTGCAAAAACCCTGCTTAATACCTGGTATTGATCTCCTGAAGCCCAGAGAAGCCAGCCGCGAGGTATGTACAGCAAGCCTGTATGCACGGTGGCTGCCCCTATTCCAGGAAATCCATGGGGTGTTTCTTTTGACATTCTGCCAATTGCTTTGCTCGCTAACTCCTAGTTTAGGAGATGGGGAGTCTCCAACCCAGCTTGCATTGTATTCAGACTCGAAAGCCCCCCGGTTCCAGGGCAAGCAGGCTGGCTTGCGCTGACCTGGGCTTCTCTGGGGAGGGAGGGTGGAGGTGTCCCTTGCCACCTGCTGGCCCCCACACGAGAGCACCAGGTGACTCCAAGGTAGTTGGCGGGCAAGGACAGGGCTGAAGCTCACCTCTGCCATGAGGCAGCCCAGGATGTAGAGGGATTGGCCCCACATCAGGGGCAGCTTGCCCAGGGGTAGGCGGTCCACGGTGTGGGGGTGGCTATATTCCTCCTCAACCTGCAGGGACAGACCAAGAAAGGCTGGTGTTGGAGAACTGGAAAAGGCCAGGAGCTGCAGATTAGTTGCACTCTGCATTAATTACATAAAGATGGCTGAATTGACACCATTAAGGAAAATGCAAACGCCAGCCAACTGAGGGGCGGGAGAGTGCACACAGGTGCTCAGCGATTGCCAGTAGCCCTGAAAAGATATTAAAGGAAGCTTCCAAAACAGTTTAGGTGCTTTCGAAGAAGGGCCCAGTTCAAATTCCTTAAGACAGTTTTGTTGGGGCTGGTGAGTGTAAAGATATTCTGTCAATGCTGAGTCCAGGTCTGGCCCTAGATGCCGATGTTTGACTGTCTCGCCTCCGTAGGAATCTCCAGAGGCAGGCAGGCAGGCATCTCTTCTCGGGCACCAGGGCTTCCTTTTTTCCAGCCATGCCCGGTTTGCTGACCTTCTCCAGTGGGACACTGTACAGCTCTGGCACCAGCCGCACACCGTTCTTCCCCTTGATCAGGACCCCTTCGAGAGCTTCCCGGTACTCTTGAACCTGAAAAGCAGGAGGGATTGTCAGCGGGGCCATTCTGGCCCATGAGGGCAAGAGATGTGCCCTCTCCGCCCCACCCCGTAAGAATTTCCCAGGACGGTTTGCATTCTGCTCCTTCATCGGGGCCCGGGTTCCACTGCTCCAGCCCAGGCACTCCGTGGCCGTGGCTTCCCGGCTCCACCTGCTCCATGTTGCCACTGAAGAGGCCGTCGATGATCAGGTAGGTCCAGAAGAGCGGCCACTCGCACTCGATGTTCTCAAAGAGCTTCAGCTCCGCAGGCTCATAGTAGAGGCGGCTGGGGTCCTGCGAGGGGACGGCAGAGGGGTGCTAGAGGAGCCACGGGGAAGCACGGGCACTCACTTCCTTTGTCCAAGATGCCCGTACGCGCAAAGGGCAGAGCTACTTAATGACAGATGAGCCTCCGTACAAAAAGCTGCACAGGGCCCAAACACTGACCGAAGTCCAGCTCCTCCTCTTTTTTTCAGCATATGTCTGATCCCAGAACAAAGCAATTTTCTCCTAGCCCATCCTAAATAAAACGTCGCTGCTGCTGCTTAGCCAGGGACAAAGCCACTGCTCACTGAAGAACAGGCCAGCTTCAGGACTGCAGGCCCACCCTGTTCAGCCCTCTGACGCGCAGCAGCTTTGCCTCTGTCGCATGCAGCTTCTACTCTAAAAACGCTAAGACAGATTAAGATGGGTCCAATGCTGCCTGGGGCCTGGCAAGGCACGCCGGAACTTACTTCTTTGGGGGTTCTGTAGCCGTCCCGGAGAAACCGGCAGCAACCGTAACGGCCCTGAGAACGAGAGCGGACATGTCAAGTCTCAGAAGGCGGTGGGAGTGGCTGCTTCATCTGCAGCTGGGCCGCCCCCGTCGCCGCAGCCACGCAGCAAAGGGCCAAAGCGCCTGCCTGCAGCTTGACGATGATCTCCTCCTTCGTCTTCTCCACCACTTCTGTGTCCTCCACAGCAAACGCCGGGTAGGAAATGACCGAGAGGAGGCTGGCATCGATCTCCTTGGAGGTGGAGGCCCGCGGCAGCATCGAGCGGAGAATAGACTGCCGAGACAGACCCAAAAGACGCTGCTGGAAGCCAGGCTGGCAGGCAGGTGGGGACAGCACTTTGGGGCGACTGGCAATACCCGGATGCTTGGGGCTGCAGCACAGGACTGCAGCCTTCCACCCGTCCCGTGCAGACGCAGACTGGGGGCCTGGCATGCTGGCCCTTTGCTGCGCCAGACCGCGGCCGAGAGGCCACCTGAAGCAGGAGCCTCTGTCAATCTGCTGCCCCCTCTTTCCCCATGCCCCTTGACCCAAGGCAAGAGAGAGCCTCCTGGAGCCCAAAGTTCAGCCCCCCCCTCACCTGGCAGTGCTGCACCTCATCCGGCAAGACATGGATCACTGACTGGGGGCTCCCTTTGGCGCCAAAGAGGTCAAGTTCATCCAAGGCCTCCAGAGCTGCCTGAGAAGCATTTGGAGAGAATATATGGCTGGCAAGCCAGGCACAATTCCTACTCACAGTCCCTGATATTTCTGGCACACCGAGAGATTTAGGAAAGGAATGCCAGTTGCTGAAGGAACCCCTCTCTGCAGAGGCAGCGGAACTCAAGAACGCGATGCTGGGGGCAAGCACCGTCTGCTCTCAGAATCCTGTAGTTCCCCCAGATTGGAAACGGCGTTTGGGACCAGACAGGTTTTGGGGAGTCTATTCTCCGCCCACTGCATCATGAAAAGTTGCCCCAACAGCCTCCATGCCATGCCTACTGGGCTCGCTGCCTGCTCCTCTAGAACCGGTTCCAGGCCCTCCAGCAGCCCAAGGGGTGCCCTCACCTTTGCCATGCCCACCGAGCTGGCATTCAGCTCCGTAATCCCTTGGTTTGTCTTGTCGCCACGTTCCCATATCCCAAAATCCTGCCAAACAACATTGACACATTGGTGATGCCGGAAGGACGCAGAGGGTCATTTCTCTGGCGAGGACCACCGGTTCAGCCACCGCAGCAGGCACCAGAGCGAAGCTGTGCTGGGGAGGCAGCGCTGGCCTCCCCGTCAAGGCGGTCGCTGTTGCACTTCTCTGCCCCCTCTCGGGCCAAAAGCAGGCACCCAGCCAGGCTGTCAAATTGTGCCATGCGCGGCTTGGACTCCCCCGAGAAGGCCACGGATGCGGCAGCAACGAGAGAAACAGCTGCTGACACCTCCTCTGCAAGGCCAGCCAGGCTCCTAGCCCACCACAGCACTCTCCTGCAGGAACCCTGGCAAAGCTGCCATCCTTTTCCAACAGGGCCGGGAGCTTTTCTCACACCTCCTTCGTTGGGCCGATCCAGACCCCCCCAACTCAGGAGATGCTCTCTGACCTAGGGTGCTCAGAAGCTCTCGCCGAGTAATCCGCTCCCTAGATCTGCCACTAAGCTTGTCCCTGGAAGTGTGGCAGCCCACGGCTCCCTCCCCCTCAAAGAGGCGCCAGCTTCCCACAGCACTGAGCCAGACCCACTCACTGCAGTCTTGTACGCGGTTTCAATGTAGAAGACAAGGTTTTGGATGAAGCTGACTTCATCCAGGCTGTGGATGATGTGAAGCCCTGGAAGAGAGGGAAGGCTGAGGACGGAGCCGGGGCCCCCTTCCTCCTAGGTGCTGGCAGGCAATGGCCCTGCCGAGCTACAGACCCTCCTGCCAGCCTTGAAGAGAAGAAGAGCATCCCCCAGGAGCCACCGATGGACCAACCTGAGGCCGTCATCTGGGCCAGCATGAGCAGGTAGAGGGAGGTGGCATCCAGCTGCAGGTGGCCCCACTGGTCGTCTCCCACCACGGTGGCACAGGTGCGGGTGTTGTACTTGGCATGCAAGCAGTCCTTGGGGCTCTGGCTGTACTTGAAGTCCTCCACTTTGTCCACCTGGACAAAGAGCACATGGCCAAGGGGATCGGCTGCCCTGGGGTTTGGCGGGCTCCATGCGCTCGCGGCCCGGCAGGCCAAAAGCTTCCATGGCTGAAGTCAGCAAGCAGGCCTGGCAAGCCAGCTTGTGGTCCGCGGAGGGTGAGCAACAGGCTCGGCGGGAGCGCAGGGTCCCATCTTTGCCCACCGTGCCAGGAAGACGCTGGTGTTGGAAGTGGCACAGTCCCTGACAGCCAGCCAGAGGGCAGGCCCAGGCCTGGGGGGAGGACTGCGGCATTTACCTGCCTCATCATGCACTGCAGGAGGCCCCTCATCAGCTTCACCACGCTCTGCGGGAGGGGGAAAGGAGAGAGCGGCCGTTGCGGGCATTCCAGCAGGCAGCAGGACGCCTTGCTGAGCAAGAGCCGATGTGGCCTTTCCCAAGGCCCCAGCATGTAACCAAACCCGGGCTCATCTGCTCCGTGTTGTTTACTTGCTGAGGCGGCCTGGCGTATAAATGCCCCAGGCTCTGTGCAAACCCATCCCCTACACCTTTGGCTTGCTATTAGGGGGCAGTGCCAACGACTGCCCTCCCCCGTCTATATTCTGTCTTGCCATCACAAATAGAAGCCCCTAAAAGACCGAGCACTTGGACTGTGGGATCGGGTTCGCGGTGTTTGATTCCAGCCAGCTGGCAACTAAAATTGCAACCACTTTGCCTCCAAGATGGCAGAGGAACAACCACGGAATTAATGTGGCAGAGCAGCCACCCCTATCCCCAAGCCCAGGTGAGGACCGGCCAGAACCCCCAGTGGGTAGTCCTGGCCTGGAGATCCAGGATCCAGTTTTACCAGCTTGACCTTTGCAAATGAGAGATCGGATTACTGGGGTCACTGCAGGGCATTCCCGTGCAAGGAAGGAGGCCTGCTTGGTCCAGGGACTCCCTCTCTTTACCCCAGTGTAGCGGTTCAACCGTGCCCAGTTGCTCCCGGGAAGCTCTTCAGAAGGAGAGACCTCTTCCAGACTAGCCTCACGCCCTCCTGAGTGGTTCCCTGGGGCAAAGGGGCAGTGCCACAGCTCTTGCCCTCAGAACAGACACAAGGAAAGGAAGCAGCTGTCCCAAAGCACACCTGTCAAACCTTCCTCACAGGGAGAAACGTGCAAGGGGGTGCTAAGAAAGCGAAATCCCACAAGCCTGCCCAGATGACCTTTCCAATCTATCAACGGTGGGGGTTTTGGCATGGAGGCGCTGCTCTGGATACGGCCAGTGACAGAGGATGAGGGGGCCTTGCGAGGGGCAGGCTGGCGGCCACACCGGCCCCCCACCCCTGTTGCGGCCCGTACCTGCTCTAGCTCGTATGCTTTTGCCTTGTCCTCGTCACGGTCAGCGTTCTTCCGGTAGGCCAGCCCCAGCCCCCACACGGCCAGGATGCTGTAGACGTTATCGCGGACCCAGGCATCTTGGTGGTCACAGCTGGCCGGAAGCAGCCCTGTAATGGGATTCTGGGGCCAAAAGCAGGGGAGGGGAGAGAGGCACCGTGGCTCGAAAAGAAAGTGTTGGATGGGCCAGAGACTGGCACAAGCGGTGGCAATTACAGCGTGCCGACCCGTTTCTGACACTCCGCCTCCTACAGGCGGCTGGGTCCTTGTGATCTTGGGCCGTGGCCTGATCCACAGCAGTGCCTGGGGAGCACGCAGGCCTCAGATCACCAAAGGCAGATCACAGGTGCCCCGAAGGGGACCTTGATTTCCACCCTGCAGACCGAGGGGGCTGCCCGGATTCTCCTGTAGATGGAGCTGGCCAAGCAAGCCTCCTCGGGACCGCCCAAGCAGAGCAGGCTCAGAAGCTGCTCCTGGCTGATATCTAGAGAGAGACACAAGTAAAGGGGCGGGGGGGATTCTGGACCCGCCAGAGCTTGCTCAGAGTAACCCCACCCTTTCAAACACTTTCGCGCTTTCTGCCAACAGGGCCCGCTTGCAAATGACCATTTCACTGGACTTCCCACTTTTGCAAGGCAGGCCTCTCTGGCCCACTTGCACAAGTCCTGCTGACTGACCTGCGGCTGAAAACTCTTGGCTGAGAGCCTTGCTTGCTTCCTCCCCTCCCAGGGTTGGAGCCTGGCTCAGCTACTTGTCTGAACATACAGGTCTCCTGGCTGTAAACAGCCTCTTGGCATCTCTTCTGGGAATGCCCTGCCAGCCCCCCTTCCCTTGTGCTCTGGGGAGCAGGGAAGCCTGGCACTGCTCACCTGGCGCCCTTCCGTTCTGCCGTCTCTGGCCCCTCTTCCTCCCTTGGGAAGGGAGCTGAGAGCACCATGGAAAGGAGGTCCTTTTGAAGAGACTCCAGGCGGGGCCCCCTTCCCCTGATCCTTTATTTCATCTGTCTCACTATCAGATTCATGTACCACCCTAATCATCTGGCAGTCAACAACATCCAACTATGGCACAAATAGAACCTCACAGTAAGAAACAGACCCCTGGCATGAAGCCAAACAGAGATGGGCATTAATTGGAAACTAAAACCTGCACTCGGTCACCTCTTTGATCTCCAGGGCTCTCTGGAAGAGCTCTGAGCCTTCACCAGTTTGGGGGCTGTTCCAAGAGGACGGATCTGAAAAGGGCCCCTCTGAGCTTCGCCCCTCCCCGAGTGGGCAGCCCCCACCCACTTGTCTGCAAAGAACATACGGTGGTGAACTCCGTGGAAGCAGATGGTTCTGCTGGGGACCAGGACGGCCTACGTAATTCCCCCAGCCGGGTTAAGCGCTCCTGCACCTTCCGGGAGCACCGGGCATGTCTTAAAACTAAAAAGGAAAGTGGGTGCGGGGGGGAGGTCACTTTGCAGGATGCACCGGGGGAGCTGAGGGCCAGACGCTCGCCAAGCTGCCCTCCAGACTCCCAGGTCCCGGATCTGCTCCATCGGAGAGAAGGGCTGCCGCCGCCGCCCTCGGTGCCCCGAGCCCGGGCGCGAGCGAGAGCCTTCTTGGCCGCGCGGGATTCCCGCTCCATCAGCCCCGTCCGAGCGGCGGGGCCCGAGGGGCGAGAGGCTCAGGGGCAACGTCCGTTTCGGGCTCGCCGCCGCCGAGAGCGCTCGGAGCGTTTCCACGCAGCGCTTTGGAGGCCGGGAACCGGGGGCTGCGCGGCGCCCGGGCCGCCGTGGAACCGAAAGGCCGCAAGTCCGCAGGGAGGGAAGGGAGGCTGGCTGCCGGGAGGGGCCCGGCGAGGTCGGCTTCTGCTCTGGCAGGACCAGGGACGCTGCCGCCCCCGCCCGGCTCACCTGGTGCCCGAGGATGGTCTGCTGCACCAGGCGCGCGTAGCCGTCGAGCCGCACCCCGGAGTTGCTCCTGCTCCGCATGGCTGCGCCTTCTCGTCCCCGCCGCGGCTGCCGCTCCAGAGACCGGCGCTCCGCCGCTCGCCCAGCCCAGCCCAGCCCAGCCCAGCCCAGCCCGCTCCGCCCAGTGCCCGCCCCGCTGCCGGCCGGCAGCAGCTGCGCCCCCCCTTCCTCCCCCTCCCCCTCCCCCTCCCCCTCCCTGGCACCTGCCGGAGTGAGGCGAGGACGGGCGACCAGCTGGAAGGCCCGCCGCCGCCGCCGCCGCCGCGGAGGAGGGGTTAGCTGCGTCTCCCGGGCGGTCCTGGCAGCCCTGTAGCCGGCAGGTTTCGTTTTGCCGCTCGCTTCGGGGGCGGAGGAAGACGCCCCCGCCGAAAGAGTGGAAAGAGGAGCCCCTGGTGTAGCGAGGAGGCGTTTCCAGCGGCTTGGTGGGCCGGCCTGCGGCGGGACCGCGAGGACTAGCGCCCTGCCAGGACCGGCCGCTTCGAGAGCTCTTTCGGAAGTTTAGTTCGTGGGGGGCCGGCGGGAAGGAGGAGCGCGCCGCCTGCTGCCGGGAGCGGGAGCTGCAGCTTTCCTCGCAAAGGCGACCGGTAATTGTTCAGGTTCTGCGCTGGCGACGAACTTCCCCTTCGCTACAGTTTGCCAACTTTATACGGCCACGCGATTAAGGTCAGGCGAGGACAGAGGAAGGAGCAACAAATTATCTCTAGACAAGGAGTTTAGTTAAATTCAGAGGATTCCAGCTTTCTTGGACAGGAATAATTCTCACTCTCCTCTTTTCCAACTTCAGAGCCATAGTTACACTGCAATTTTGATTTTGACTGCAGGGCTGGAATATGCCTGTAAAGCTTATAGTGGACTATAGGAAGAATAGATTAGACGTCCAGCCCCTGGTTATCAATGGAGACCGGGTGGAGCGGGTGGCCAGTTTTAAGTCTCTGGGTGTGACCATAAAGGAGGACCTGACCTGGGGCGCTCTATGTTGCATCCTGGTTAAGAGGGCCCAGCAGAGATCACACTACCCGAGACTTCTCAGGAAACAGCAGCTGAATGGAAAACTGCTGGTGACCTTCCACCGCTGTACCACTGAGAGCATTTTAACCTACTTCACCTGTGTATGGTTTGCTAACTGCACAGTGGCAGATAGGAAATCGCTCCAGAGGGTTGCCACCACCGCCCAGAGGATCATTGGTTGCCCTCTCCCCTCTTTGGAAGAACTTTATAGTTCCCACTGCCTTAAGAAGGCTCAAAACATTCTTGAGGACCCATCTCACCCGGCACATTCTTTTTTTGAATTATTACCATCTGGCAGACGGTACAGGATAATAAAAACAAGGACAAATAGGCTGAAGAATAGCTTTTATCCCAGAGCTGCAACTATACTGAATTCTATCGTATGGTGCAGTATTAATGCAGCATCAGGGGTTGTGCAATATGGAATGTGAAGGTTGTGTGTTACGTGTGTTATATGTTCTATGGTTAAAGCTGCACTGGGGTGGCGTTTAATTTCGTTGTACAAGAAGTACAATGACAATAAAGATTTCTATTCTATTCTATTCTAAAGATTTGTTAAATTCCAGCTATTCGATTTGTGAGAATTCGAGAGGTGCAATCCTGTTTACTTCCCATATGTGTTTTCTTTTGGGAAGAGGTCATTGGAGAGGTATTTTGTAATGTTGGTGCTTACTTCCACTTACAAAGCTCAGAAAGTAATTAAATGCAGGGCTCATGAACTTTTTGGCAGTGCCCATTTTCAAATCCCAGACATTCTTGCAATGCGAGCAAATTAACCACGTGTGTAGTGATGGGAAAATCAGACTAAGTACATGCTAACTTTACATGATTAGCTGCCCCTGGGGTTTGAGGCAGATAGAAGACCTGAGGCTGCTGGGCCTCAGCTCCCCTCCTGCTCCTCCAGTGGGATAGCTGCCCGTCCTGAAAAGGGAAACCCTCCCCCCAGGCTGGTGGAACTTGCCCCGTGGTCCTGTCGCTTCGCATCTTTCCAGCTGCTTCACAGAACTCCATTTCTAGGGCGCCGATCCTCCTCATTGCCCCTTCTGAACCTGATCGTACATCAGAGCCTTCTTTGTGTCATGCCCAGAACTAGACAAGACTTGAGGTGAGGCCCCCCCAAAGCGCAATGGAGCTGTTACGATTTGGAAACCATGCAGCCTAAGACTGCATTTGCTGTGCTTTGCTTTTGGGGGTTGTGTTGTGTTGTTTTGTAACCACACGATATGTTCATAGGCTACTATCATTCCAAGATATTTTTTTACAAGTACAAGTTACTAAGACAGGTAACCCTCCCCCATGTGTGCATTTGATTTTTTTTCTTAACTGAAAAGCTTTGCATTTATCTACGTTAAACTTCATTGTTGTTTTTAGCCCACTGCTGTAAGATTGTTCTGAAATTTATTTCTGTCTCTAAGGTATTATGATCCTGCCCAATCTGTGCCATCTGCAGACTTGACAGGCAAAATGTTCCTCAAATGTTCCTGCTCAGAATCTGCACTTTAGTACTGGAATGTTTCTGAGCCCGCATATTCCTTCTGTCATAAATCAATATATGCTTAATAGGGGAAATAACGAATCCTTAATGCCTGGATTTCCACAGCCAGATGACAACCTGACCGTGCTGCCTCCAGGGAAGCAAAGCCGAGGAGAGCCAAAACTTCCGAGAGGCCCAAACTCCTCCTCCACTCTCAGCAGGCAGGACAGACTAAGGTGGCGTCATGCCCATTTCAGCTGGTACTGCAGAATAGGGGCTGCCAGTCTCTGGGAGCTGGAATGCCCTGTCCCGCAGCCTGTCTCCAGTTGGAAGTGCACTGGGCAGACTGCGCCGTTGCTGTCCCTGCACCGATTCCTGTTGTGGCCTGAGGTGCCGCAGGCCAGCCCAGACTTGCCCGGTGGGAAGAGAGCAACAGCAGCTGCCTGGCAAGCGCATGGCCTGCCCGGTGGCAGCTGAGGAGTGCCTGCAAGCCATGGCCCTTCTGCGGATGGGTTGGGGAATGGGTGATCCTGTGCAGGAGGTGTCACGATCTCCCTGGGTGGGATCCTAGGACACTCTGTCCCAGGTGCCAGGGCTCCAAGGTTTGTGGGCGAGGCACGGGGGCCTTTGGTCCATGTGCCAACTGCCCCTTCTCTCTCCAGCCACAGGTCAAGAACCGGACAGTCCCAAAGACAGAGCCATAAGGCACAGGATGGCACTCCCAGGTAGCCTTGGTTTCCCCCAAGGACAGAAGGCCTCAGTCCCAGAGACTGTGGCTCTGCAACCCTTCCCCACTCAGCCTCCATGCAAAGCCCAGTGTGGGGGGGACATCTTATTGGAGACCCCCTTCCAGAATCTCTCAGAGGCTCTTGCAGGCAGCCTTGCTCTGGGCTCAGATGCCCCCTCTGCTCTGTAGCTCTTTTTCCAACCTGGGGACTACACGGCCCTTTCCCAATGGCCCCTCAGGAATGCCCTTTGAGAACTGAGGAATCAGGGGCGGGGGTGGGCGGGCTGAAGGAAGCTGACCCACCACTTCACCAATTGTGGGCCAGAGGTGCCAACCTGGATTCCTCCCCCTTCCCTTGCCCTGCACCAAGTTCTTCCTTCTTCCCCAAATCAGAGGCTGCGATCCTCTTTAGCAAAACAGAAACCAGATTTATTGCATGATCTCATTTAAATACACCGTTTAATAAATAGAAAGCTTTCCCAAGTTATGGCGGTTTATTCAGGCCAGGCAAGCGACAGGGTGCAAACAAAGAAGGTGAAGAAAAAGGCGAGGGACAAGGCCGGAGAAGCCTGCTGAGGGGCAGTGGGAAGAGGGGAAGCGTGATCCACCCCCAGGCGCAAGGCAAGTCTGAAGCTGAGCCAGGAGCGTCCCCCAGAGGAGGGGAGAGAAGCCCTGGGCCAAACACTGCCCGGCCAACTCATCCCAGAAAGGGGCTGGGAGAGGGGTCTCTCAGCCTGGCCAGGCCATGGAAACGGCCATCTCTCCTGGGTGGGGTCAGGGTGAGCGAGCCCCCAACCCACTGGGACACAACCACACTCTCAAACAGCCTCCTGGTTTGGTTTAAAACATGCGGCCCCAGAAGCAGCCTCCACTGGAAGCAGAGCACCCTCACAGCGGGCTCTTCCCTCCCACCCCTGCCCCGCCATAAGGCCCTCTTTGAAAAATCTTTCAGGAATTCACTGCTTGACATCTCCCGAGATTGCAGGTGACAGTGAGCATGACTTTATTTGCAGAGTGAGGGTACAAGCAGCAAAGCGAAGAACTGGCAACAGAGCAGTGCCCCTCAAGCAGCAGGAGCAGAAAACGGGGGTTCGAGTAGTCCAGAGACCACACAGCCCTTGCTGGGAGAGGGAGAGCGGGTGGGGGGAAGAGGGCCTCTGGGGGGGTGGGGGGAGAGAAACCTGTGACTGCAGAACCTGCGCGTCCTTTTTCTTCAGACCAGACTGCAGGAAGCAGCCCACCTGCTGGGCTATAAAGGGGCCGCAACTCCCAGCATCAAGATCCACATGTGATCGGGAGCAGAGGGGCTCCCTTCCTCCCATGCCCTCAGGACACCTCCCGGGGGAGCCCCCGCCTCCCGTGGACCCACCTGCTTCACCACAGCCCCTTCTCAAGAGGGCTGGCTGCATTTCCTTCAGCTGTTCTCCACCAAGTTCTAGCAGAGTGAAATTGTTTCGGGAGTGCCAGCACGCTCTTTTTCTTGTAAAAAGGAGGAGAAGGATTTGCCAACTTGTGCATAAAAATCCTTTCGTAAAACAGCCCAACCAAGGTGCTAGTCCACTGTGTCACTGCGAAAGGAGGGTCTTGGATCCAAGTGAAAATTTGCCAAATGCATTAAAATCTGGATCATCTCTTGGTGAGGCAGTTGGTGGAACGTGAATTGAAGCCCAGAAAAGGAGGCCGTTCTACAGCACACAGAGGTCATTGCCAGAGACCAGAGGGACGCAGCCGGGGCAAAGGTCAGGGCTACCCAGCTGAAGCTGCTCACCGGCAGGTGCAGGACTTGGCGATCATGTCCTCATACACCTTGTACAGGATGTTGTTGTTCTGCTCAATCATGAGGACACTGATGGGACTGTACTCGTAGGGAACGCAGGAGGGGCGGGGGACATGCTGGTCCACCAGCTCATTGATCAAGTTCTGGACGATGGCGTGGTTGGGGGAGTTGTAGCCATAGTGCAGGATGCGGGGGCAGCTTCCCTTGCAGTACTGGGGCCGATACCAGTGAGGAGCGATGATCCAGTGGTCCCAGCCCAGCTGGCGAAAGCTGACGCGGAAGGGGTGGAGGGCACACTCGTTCTGCTTGATGCTGGGGGGGCGTCCGTAGCTGGGGAGGTCAAGAGCCAGTTTCTCAGCCCGGCGTGTCCTGCGGGCACGGGCAGAGCTCCGGGGGAGTCCCCCGGGGAAAGGCAGAGAGTCCCCCAGGGCAGCCCCAAGGGTTTTCCGAGTGTCATTGAGGTAAAGCAGCAAGAAGGGATCCTCCGGGGATGGGGGCTCCCCCCAGCCAGGCCCAGGGGGAGAGCCCCAGGCCCATCCCAGGAAGGCGCAGGCATGATGCAGGCGGAGCAGGCGGCTCTTCGGGGCAGCCCAGGCCCACGGCTGGAGGTTTGATGAGAGGTCCATCTCCACCCAGCTCTCCATGGCAGACTTGGTGGTGATATTCTTCAGCAGAGCCGGGCTGACCAGCATCTGCGGCAGGGTGCTTCCACTGGGGGGCAGGGTGGCCGTGCACCAGACGGGGCCATGAGGCGAGGACGGGCGTTGGGCGTACACTGCAGCAGCTCTGACCAGGCGCTGGGCTGGCAACTGCACTTGCAGGCGGTAATCGAGGGCCCAGACGAACCAGGGGCCTGCTGGAACAATGAAGGGGGTCAGAACTGCAGCAGAGAGAGAAGATGCCCGGCCCCAAGAGCCACCTTAGGCCCCCTGGTGCCCCCCAACCTTGCTGAAGAAGGGCCCCTGCCCATTCTTCTGTGATGCCACTCTGTCTGTCTCACTGATGGGGGGCAGCGTCCCACCTTTGGGGCATTCACAATAAAAAGAGAGAAGCTGCAGCCCTTGGCCTCACAGAAGGCAGTAAAAACAGCAAGAAGGGGTCCTCCAGGGATGGGGGTCCCCCAGCCAGGCCCAGCAAAAGTGCAGCATTCCAGAATAGTTTGTTACTCTACTGTGCAAGACAGGCAGCTCTAGCTTGCACCACAAGTATCTTGTAATTGCTAGAAACAAAGGAGGCCCGCGAAATGTCTGGCTCGACGAAAGCTCATTCCCACTCTTTCCACATCAAAGTTCTGCTCAGAGGCATTTCGCCAGGCAGGAGCAGCCCTGGGCAAGAGGCAGTGCTGCCCAGGACTTCAGCCTATTCCTGGGCTGCTCCAGGCGAAGAACAGCCAGCGAGGGGCTGCAGGTTGGGCACCGGCCCTGGTGGCTCAAGAGAGAGGCAAAGCCCAGCACCGCAGTGGCCTCGCAAGGCCTGCGGCTCCCGCTCCCCGGCCAGCAACGTCCAGCAGGCACCGAGCGCCCAGCCCGGCAGCAGGCAGCCCCAGCGGGAGCCCCAGCCCCGACTCACCTGTCCCGGCCTGGCGGGCCTTGGCCGAGGGCCGGACCAGGCGGATCGTGTTGCTGGAGAGCCGCCAGTCCCTGCGGGGCCGGCCGTGCCGGTCCGCCATGCTCCGGTAGAGGTCCCGCATGTAGCGGAGGGGCTGCCCGCTGGCTCGCCTCCGGCCCCGACCGGGGGGGCAGGTTCTGGGGGGCGCCTGGCTCAGGAGCATTTGGATCAGCGGCAGGGAAGGGGTGGTGGCGGCAGCGGCGGCATCCAGCGGTTCTTCCCTCACGGCTTCCAAAGGCAGCGCCAGGGGGAACAGCAGGGCCAGGAGGAGCAGAGCGCTGCCCCACGGCCTCAGCCCCGCCATGGTGGTTCTCCGGCTGCGCTGGGGCGC
Organism: Liasis olivaceus; assembly: GCA_030867105.1. Taxonomy (NCBI): domain Eukaryota; kingdom Metazoa; phylum Chordata; class Lepidosauria; order Squamata; family Pythonidae; genus Liasis; species Liasis olivaceus. Next base: position 25,131,310 of record CM061361.1, on the reverse strand, counting down.
GGGGTCACAGGGCAGGAGCCGGGGAGCCCAGCGGGGGCATCGTCTCCCGGGGGAAGGCAGGGAGACGGGTGCGCCCTCACCCCCCGCGCCCCATGCCAGCCCCCCCGAGCAGTCCCAGCCAGGCCGGGGGAGGGGCCCGGAGCGGCTTCACGTGCCCAGAGAGCTGCGCCAGGCGCCAGGGCAGCTCCCTCCGGCCGGAGACCAGCAGCGGGCCGGGAAGCGCCCGTCCGGCAGCCCGACGCGGCCCCTAAGCTGCTGGGTGAGAAGCAGCCGCCCCGCGGGCTCCGTTTTAAAGGCGGGCCTCGCTTCATCTTAAAGGGCTGGGGGCTCGTGCTTGCTGGGGGAGGGAGTAAGGGGGAAGAAAGGCCTGGCGCTTAGCCCACTCCTTGCCCTGGAGGATCGCCCCTGCTTTGCTTGACGGCGTTTCCCTTCAAGACAAATGCACGGCCTTCGGGCCACGAAGGCCGCCGTTGCAGCCGTCCTACTTCAGCGTAAAGCCTCGGGAAAGGCAGGTGTTGCTGGATTATTGTAGAGCTGCTTACTTTAGGGGCAGCACAGCAACGCCTTACTCTCGCATCAAGACCCGGGCAGAAATGCAAAGTTATGGTCAGCTGCCTTTGCATATAAACCCTTGGCCCGCCCACTGGGAACTCTGGGATTTGGAGTCCATGCACATCTGGAAGGCACCCAGGTGGGGAAGGGCCGCTTGGGCTGTTTCCTGCTGCCCCCTTGTGGCGGGCATTTGTGATGACATCGGTCGGCTCAGGGCAACGAAGGCCTTCTGCATTCGCGACCGCAAGAGCCAGAGCAGGCGTCTTCCCAGGGCTTCCTTCCTCTGCTTGTGCTTGCTGTCCATTTGTGGTGGGTTGCACAATCCTTCTTCCTCAGCAAAAGAGCTGCAGGCCAACACTCTGAAGGGGGAATTAGCAGATGGGGGGAGGATTCACTTCATCAGAGGCAGGCAGAATGTGTGGGCTTCTTTGCAGCAGGCTGATTCCACAGGACAGGCTCAGCTCCCGGGAATATCTGCCCTTATCTTACATGCAGTTGCTTTGCTCTGACCTATTTATCTCAGTTATTGGAGAAACAGGAACCATTATTTTATGTCAACCCTCCTCTTCCTCTCCATCTTTTTCTGCCTTCTACAACTCAAGCCAACACTCTCTGAGCCCCAAAACACGATGCTGGAAAAGTTCACCCTTCCTCATTTTGTGCAAACTGTTTTAAAGTATCTTTACTGGATAGGTGAACGTGGCACTTTTGTGGGTATGAACCTCAGTGAAGTGGCACCCTCCCATGACTTGTCTTCAGCACTGGCTTCTACAGGGTGATTTAAAAACCATCCTGTTCACGCTGTATTGACAATTATGTATTTATCGTTTATTTAGGCCTTTACACTCCTCAAAGGACAATACAGTTTATGGTTATAAACAAAATAAAAAATCCTAACCAAATGCATTGAGCAAAGAGCAGTAAAACAAAAACAGGGCAGAATAAAACATCCGGGGATGCTTGGACCCACTGCGGCAAAACCCTCTGCAGATCTTGTTCCTAAGTGGGTGAGGGAGAGAGTAATGTCAGGTTTCAGGTTTGGGGGCCACCACTAAGCGGCTGCCTCTTCTTTCTCTTGTCCATGTGAGGCCCCCCACCCCCCGGTCCCACTGGCACAGCCCCGTCCCGCCCACATCCACCTCTGGCAGCAGCCTTGCATCCTCCAGCAGGGAGCATGTTTCCACCTTGGGCTGGACTCAAAACCCAAGAGGGGAGGAGGCGAAGCTCGCAGCTAGGGAGCCTCTGTTCCCAACTGGAGCAGCAGAGCTGGGTCCAGAGCTCTGGCACTGCGTTCCACAGCAGCCCAGAACAGGCCTGCTTTCAGACTGGGGCCCCGGGCACCCAGTGGTTGGGGCAGGAGAGCTGCTGTTTCTGGGGCACCTGCTGTGTTTTCAGGGGTCTCCTGGAACCAAGCAGGAACTTGCTCTGCACCCAGACAGGCCGGCAGCTGCGATCCGGCCCAGGACTCGCCTGGGAAGGAACCACCCCCAGCCCTGCTGCAGCCTTGGGGTGGGTCTGAACAATTCATGGCCAAAGCAGCTGGGGCACCTGAGCGAGGGCTGCCCAGAAAGAGAATTCACAGGCACAGAGTGGGGAAAAGGGAGCAAGGGCACCCCAGTGAGCTGGGGCAGCCAAGGGCATCTGGCAGCCAGGAGCCCGCCCATCAGGACTGCTGGGGAAGCAGAAGATGGCCCTCCCAGAACCTCTGGATGCCAGAGTGACTCCAGGGTCCAGGGTTCTGGTGGGTTTTCCTGTTATTTTGTAAACTTCCTGTTTTTAATGTAGGCCAGTGGCCTTGCCAACGGCTTCTGCAAGGAGGAGGAAATTTTGGTGCCCAGCCAAGTTCCTTCCCAGCACAAACAGCAATCCAGGAACTTGCTCTCAAGTGTGTGCCTAATCCTCTTATGTACATATAGGCATAATGTCAATTACATGCCCAAAAGACATTCCACAGATGTCTTTTCCCAGCTACTCTGTACATCAGCCGAAAAACGCTCAACTGTTACAGCAAACAAGTCTTAGGGAACCCTAAAAATCAGCCCAAATTGATCACAGCATAACCTGAGGAGATCACCCAGAGGGTTGCCAGTGGTGCTGATTTTCGGCAAGCAGGTGATCTCATTGTCCGTGAGACTCTCTCCTCTCTGGCCCCTGGACTTTTGCTCATGACCCTCAGCCTGGGCTGATGTTCTGCAGACCCACCCACTACCCAGGATGGGGTTTCCAAGGGAGCAGCCAGCGTGCTGTGATCTGCTTGACCCTGAATTAAGGTCCCCAGCCAGGCAGGGGTCTCATCAGAAGGACAATCCTGCAGGTCTCTTAGCAGCAGGCTATGGCAGATTTCCAGGTTAGCTACCCACAATGGCTCCGCTCACATGAGCCAAAGCAAACCGTATTATGGCCCCAAGTAATGGTCTGGCCCACAGCACGCTTCTCTGGCTGCTGTTTTGCACGCCCAGCTGGTGAATTTCCACCCCACACGTTCTGGATAAAGGGCTTTCTCGGTCCTTGGGGAGAGGGAGCCAAGGCAACCTGCGGGAGAAGAGCCCTCCAAGCCAAGCCCTCCAGGCACACACAGGGGCAGCAAGAAGGGGGCCGAAGCTGGCTTTCAGATGCCCCACAACTCTTGGCCTCCTGCTCAGTTGGCTTGGTCACCCTCCCAAAGAACAGGCCGATGTTCACATTCTGGTCAATGCACTTTGGATCATCATCAGAGGCCAACTAAGGACCACCAAAATTAACACTCACGGAGACCCCCTCTTTCCAAAGAACTGTTGTTTCCCAGGGAATCGTTAATGATCAACACCCTCTGGGGCCTAAAGATCAGCCTCTCCCCGTTCTGTCAGGGGCACGGCAGGAGCACTGTGCTCCTGCAGGACTAGGAGGGAGGGCCAGGCCCTTGCTCACTCACGTAACTGGGGGAAGTCGGGAAGTCTTCACTGGGGCCCAGCAGAGACTGCCCTGGACAGCAGGGGTCCTGGTTGTTGGACCCCACTTTTTCACCCAGAGGCTGAAAGACCACAATGCCAGTGACAGGGGGCTGCCTCCAGCCCTTGCAGCAATGTCTCTGTCATACACACACACACTCCCTTCTCACAGGTCTGTGTAACCCCCTTCTGAAGCAACACAACACAACAGACACCAGGCCCTCTTGTGGCAGGGAGTTCCATACAATGCCAGTGAGGAGGTTGGTGAGTCCCTGGCCTCTCTCATCCCACTCGGAGGCTGGGCTATGCCCAGGCTCCTGAAGACTTGAGTGCCCCCCCATTTCCCGCTACTTCTGTGCAGGCCCCTCAAGGGTGCATGTGGAGGTTGTACACGCACAGGCGTCACAAGAGAGGCTTCCAGCATGGGGTTGGCGCATGCCTGGTGCTTGCAGGAAGCAAGTCCAAAACAGAGGGACAGAGCCACGTGGGGCACTGGTCAAGGCCCCACGAGGAGCCAGAGGGCGAGCCTGCTGCCTCTGCCTGCAGCTCCCAAGGGCCACCCAGCATTCTGCCCCCCCTCCCCCACCCAGCTCCCAGCAGTCGTGGCCCTTTTGCACTGAAGGGAACAAGGAGACTTTGCAACTGACAGCACATTTTCTCCTCCCCCCCCCCCACATTTGGAGGCATTTCCAGCCCGCCAATGCCCAGCGGCTGTGGCGTCCTCAGAGCCAAGGGTGGCACCTACTCTGGAGCAGTTGGGGAACAAAGGAGCATTCTCGGGATGCCCGAATGTGACTCCTTCTGCTGAAAGAAAGTTGGCAGCGCTTTCCCTGAGGGGGAGGCAGGGCTCCGTGTGGCAAAACCAGTTCTTAACGCTCAGCACCAACCCAGGAAGCTGGAGACGATCTATTCCAAGCTTCGCACCATGGGATACATTTGCAGGTAGGCACACCTGAAGGCACCCCAACGTGGACAGGGTGCTTTTCACTCTGGATCCCGGAGAACCAACTCCCCCACTCGGATGTCAGCTGCTAATCGGCCTCGCAAAGCGCCCGCTAGGCGGGGGTGGGGGGGAGAGGGGATCAATCCGGCCAGCGCAGCTTCCTCCCCAAGTCTGCTCCCTGCACCTGGAAATCAGGAAGCCCCCGATCCCGTCCTCCTTCGGGGCGCAAAGAGGCGAGGAGGCGCTCGCTCGGGGCTCCGTTAACCCGGAGCGGGTTAACTTCCTCGCCCTCGGCAGCGCCCGGAACCGGATCGGCCCTCGCCCAGCCCAAGAGCCCGCGCGCCAAAGCGGCCCGCAGGAGGAGGCGGAGCGGCTCCGCTGCTGGGGGCGCGCCTTGGCCAGGGCGTTGCAGGATCCGGGCGCGCCAGGCCGGCCCGGCCAGGAGCCTCCGCTCGCCTGCGACACGCCCACCGGGGGCGCCTGCTGGTCCGCCCTCCAGCAGGCAGAGCGTCGCGCAGCGCAGCGCAGCGCAGCGCAGCGTCGCGTCGCGTCGCGTCCCGTCCCGTCCCGTCCCATCCCGTTGATGCCGAGCGGCGCTTTCCCGGCCGCCGCGTGTCAGGCCCTGGGACAGCGGAATGGTGCTATGGAGCGGCCGTCGGGGCACAGGCAGCGGCCCCCGGCGCAACCCGAGCCCGAGCCCGAGCCCGACCCGCCGCCGCTGCCGCCGCCGCCGCCGGCCAAGCTGGCCAGCCGCCTCCTGGTCTCTTTCCAGTACCTGCACGTGCAGCTGGCCGGCGGCGCGCCCTGGGGCTTCACGCTGAGGGGCGGGCTGGAGCACGGCGAGCCCCTCATCGTCTCCAAGGTGAGTCTTCGCCCCGCTGGGTCCGCGAGAGCGCGGGCCGGGCCCCTCCGCCTCCGGCCTTCCTCCGCCCCCGCCGCGCGGCTCCCTGCGCTGGGAGGTTCGGCGCGAGCCGTCCCCTTTGTCTGGCCGCCTCGAGTCTCGCCTTCCCGCTAGGGCGCCTCTCCCCCTCGCTGGCTGGGCGTTGCTCGCCCCCTCCCCCCGGGCGGCCCGCCTCGCGCCCTCCTCGCTCCTCCGAGCCCGCAGGTCCGCCTGGGCGCCCAGCCGGGCTCGGGGCAGAACTTGGCCGCGCTCCGGGGCCGCGGCGACGCTCCGCTGCTCCGAGGAGGCCACCCCAAGTTCCCCGGAGAGGGGAGGGGGACTCCACAGAGAGCGCGGCGTCCCGGGGGACTTCCTCCCTCCCTCCCCCCCCTCCCCTCCCCTCCCCTCCCTCCGTCCCGGTTCGGAAGTTGCCGGAGGCGGCCATCAGGGATGAAGTGCCCCGCTTCGGACCTCGGGCAGCCGGTGGTCCGCCTAGGAATTCGTGGTGGAGTCCGGTCCGGCGGCCCTTCCGAAAGGGGGATGCAGGGGCCCGCCTCCCTGGAGGGCAGCGTACGCGGCGGGGAAGCTTGGTTGCGTGCGGAGAAACGCCGGGAGCCAGCCTGAGGCCACGGCCGAGCCTCGCGGGGCTCCTCTGCCCAGCCCTACCGCGGTCGCAGTGGCCGCAGCCCCCCGCGTGCCACCTCGGGGAGAGCACGGCTGGGGGTGGGGCAAGACAAGTTCATCTTGGCGACGGCCACCCTGGGGGTCGACCCCGCCCCCCAGCGGGAATTTCCTGAGGAGTCTCTTGGCGGCCGGGCGGCGAAGGGGAGCGTCTGCCGTCCCCGCTCGGCAGGGGGAAAGCGCCTTGAGCCGGAGCCCCGCCGGGCTTTGTTCCTCCTGCTCTGCCGTCCCTGACTTGGGAACCTTCTCCCCGAATCTTCCCCGCAGAACCCCGAGGAAGGGGGCTTTCTGCCTTGCGGGCCCTCCCGAGCCTTTGAAACCCGAGCCTGCGGGTCTGGCTGGGCTTGGGTTCCTCCGAGACGCCTTTGGCTTGCAGCCGAACGAAGGTGACCGCGTGGAAAGGGCCCCGTCGGCGCAGTGCGTGGAGGGGACTCGGCGAGCTGAACGTCGCCCCCCTCTTCCTCCTGCCTTCCCACCACTGAAGGACCCGCAGGCTCTGTGCTGATCAACACCTGGCTTGGACGAGGTGGTTGGGAATATGATGATCAGAAGAAGCAGGGAGAGGCACAGCCTTGAAAGGCGGGATCGAAATTCAGGAGAAGCCAGAAAAATGGTCAAAATGTCCACTGGAAGAACTTCCACAGGGAAAAATGCCAAGTCAACGTTTAGATAGGAAAAATCAAAGATGTGAATGTCGGAGAGGAAGGGGTCACACTGGGCACACATAGAGGATCTGGGTGTCTTGGTGGATCACAAGCTGAACATGAGTGCCAAACTACACAAAAAAGGAGTAAATACTGTCCTGAGCTGCATCAACGTATAAAAGGTGGCAAAAGGCCTGGAAGGAAAGACTTAGGTGGAATGGGGGCAAGCATGTGGCAGAGTAGGGGCGGACAGGTTAGCTGTCTTCCAAGAAGAATTCCTGATGGGAAGAGCTTCTGCAGTGGAACAGGAGGTGGACTCCCCTTCATTGGAGGTGCTTAACCAGATGTTGGTGGTCCCTGGCGGGGATGCTGTAGTAGTAGATTCTTGCACTGAGCCAGGGGTCAGGCTGGGTGGTCTCCAGAGCACTTTCCAGTTTAGGATTCTGTGGCCACTCAGAGAGTTCTGGACAGCCAGGGCTATGCTGAACTGCCAGGCCCCGGCAACTGCAGGCTTGGGGTTTCCCTGGCTGGACCCTGCATGACATTAGGCTAAAGGGGATCCAGTGAGTAACCCACTTGGCCTTGCCTGATGCTAGAGTAGATCCCTGGACATTGCTCCCTGTCAGCTGACTCTAGATGGAAACAAGTAAAAGCCCCATTTTACTGTTAAGGGGCACTTTCTCCAGAGACATCAAAGGTTTCTGGAGTGGTTCTGATGAGTGTGGCAGATACAAAGTGTGGTGTGTAGCTGAGTGGTGGAGCAAATGTTTTGAATTCGGTGGCCCCTGGTTCAGTGCTCGGCATCTTGGGCTGGTGGAGAGACCTGTCTCAAATGAGGCCTGGCCCGGGGTTGTGTAGGGGTTGTGTAGTCATTGCATAGCATACATTTTGCAGGTAGGAAGTTGTATGCTCAGCCCCTTCTGTCTGGTGAAAAGGCTCTGGAGTGGCTGCAAGAAATCCAGACCAGAGAGCCGGTGAGGAGAGGGGGCCTCGGGCTCCATCTGGAGCAGCTTCATATGTTCAGGTCAACATGAGACCAAGTGCAGGACAAGCCTTCAGTGATTGTGAGGGGGAGATAACCAGCCTGCAGTAAGAGGAAGGAGATTGGCTCTGGTTCTCCTCCTTAAAGGCATGGCTGCTCTCCCCCCCCCACACACACACACTTGGATTGCTAAATGTGAAATGTCCACCGGGGACACCTGGGGGGCAGCAGAAGGGCCACGGGGGGACAGTGGTGCCTCTCCCTTGCTCTTGGGAGTCATATCTGGCCCATCTCCGGCCTTGGACATCCCTCCTGGGGTCCTTGGCTCATGCATTTGGTGCTGACTTGTGTCCCAAGGAAGGGGCACTAAGCTGTTCCCATTGCCAGCAGCATGCCAGGCTTCTCCGAGTGTGTGCCCCAAGGCTGGGTGCTGAGCAGTAACCGCCACAAGGCAGTGAATGATTAACCGCCCTTGTGCAGAGGCAGCAAGGGTTGGAGCTAGGCTCCTGGTGGGGAGGCTGGGCCGCTCCCCTTGCTGGGAGGCTCTGGGGGTGAAGAGCCCGAGTGCACGTGTCAGGCGTGGGGGGCCTGTGCCAGAGCCCCTTTCCCCACAGCACAGAAGCCTTGTCTGTCAGGCGCCTCTCCTGAGCCCTCCCAGGAAGCCTCTCCAGCGGGCCCTCAGCATGGGGAGGAGAGGGAGGGGCAGGCCTGGGGGGAGCACCCCTGGGACCCCATGAGGCCTGCTTGCTCACACACTCGCTCTGCCTCCCCAGACGCGTGCCCCTACCGGGGTGGTTCTGTGCAGAGTTGGTTGCATCCACCAGTGCCTGCACCGTGCGTTGGCGCGTTTTCGTTTGTTCCCTTGAAATGGCTGCGCCCCAGTACAGTGATCATATCTCCCCCGGTGGTTTGCGTCCTTGCTGGGCACAAGGGCCCTGAGAGGAGGAATGCAGTGGAAGCAGCTGCAGGATGGCCAGGACTGCCAAGGGCCACTTGCTACAGCTGGACCCTGCGGCTGAGCGGCCCTCTTCCACTGCCAGGAGCCCAGGCTCAGGGAGCTTTCCCTGAGCTGGGCGTGCGTCCTCTAGTCGAGAGGCCAGGCCCAAAGACTTCCCAAGGTGCCCAGCCCTGCAGGGCTGAGCTCTCTGGGGACCTTTGGGTGAGCCAAGGCGCGCTCCTTCAAGGCGCAAGGAGCTCCTCCTAGGATGGAGGCGTCTGGACAGGGTGCCAAGGCCATGGTCACAGTGATCGCCTTCCTCCTTGCTGCCTGGCAAAATCGCGAGCAAGAACAAGGATTGCTTTGTGCCCTAATGAGCAGCGAGCTGGCAAGCTCCCTCCTCTCCGCGCCTTTCCTCTCTCAGCTTCCTTCTGGCAGGATGGGGCTGCTGCTGCTGCTGCATCCGCCTCCAGACGCGGGCCCCAGTTGTCGAGGGGACCCGCCTCCTCTGTTTCTCCTGGGGAGGACAGATCGGCCTCCCAGGCTTTGCGCGTTTAGCACCCACCCTGCTGGGGCAGCCGGGCTGCACTCCCTCCCCGCAAGAAGGAGCATGGGGGGCTGGGTGGAGGGCACCAGTGTGAAGAAGGCCGGGCTGGGCGCTTGTAGCTCCCGCAGGCTCAGTTTGATTAAAGCGCCATGTTGGTGGAGTGAAGAGCGGCAGCTGCCAGCATCTCTGCTGTCCAACAACGGGGAGGGAACACAGCATTTCCTCCCAGAGTGGGGGTCCGGGGGTTCCCTCCACTGCAGGCCAGATGTTTCCTCTGGCGGGGAGTTGTGTGTGTCCATCTCTGAGTCTGAAGCCGAGCGAGACTTGCAGCTGGGAAGCCAGGCAGGGGTTAATCACGGCTGTGAGTTCGGCTCTTCCTCGGCGGGAAGTTCTTCACAGTCCAGATCGTCTTGGCGGAGCCGCCCCAGCTGAGCCTGGCAGACGCCTCGGCCTCCTGGCTTCCGGCCTTTGCCGCTGGCATGGAGTGGGAGAGCGTGAGTGACGTCTTGGGGACTTCTGGGCTGAGTCTGCGATGTGGGTTCCCCGGATGCAGAAAATACTCGTCTTTGCTGGTAGTGCGAGAGAGCAAGGGAAGAGGTGCTGAGGCTGGCCCTCAGCCCCTGAGTATTTCAATTTCCAGTTCCTTTCCCTCGATGCTGCTGCGTGAAGGGCAAGAGAATGGCCCTGTCTCTTCCCTGGCTTGGCTGCTCACCTACTTTGTGCACAGAAGTTAAACGTTCTTTTGGACTCCTGGAGAGCTAGAGCTGCGCAGGACAGACTTCAGGCCGCTTAGCTTCTTACTGGAATCTCACAGTCCACCGACTGGCACCGGGTAGAAAATGAAGCTTCCAGTGTGAGAGAGCCCCCTTCCCCTTCTCCGCCCGGGGACTGCCTTCAGCACAGCGCATGGTTGAGCAGTCTGGAAACTGGACAGGTCTGCGTGCTTTGCTCTTGGGAGAACAAGCTCAGCTTCCTAACTTGAATTCCCGGCACTTCGGTCTGTTAGCCACCGATTGATGTGCTTCCCAGACTCGGAAGGGCGGTGGGGGTCTAGGCGCTGCTGCTGCTGCAACTTGTGCATTCTCTGCCTTGCTTGGGCTTCGCGCGGCCAGAAGGTGAGCCCGTTTGCCTGTGGCCCGGGGCCCTCCAGATCGGAAGCTCCCAGAATTCCCCACCCATGTGACTACATAGGCTGGGAATCCTGGAAGATGCACTCTCAGCACCTCCAGGGGAGGGCGTGGGGCTGGGAAGTCTTCTAACCTGCGGCTTGCTGCGTGGGCAGAGCTCGGAACAGAGAAGCGCAGGACGGGGAGTCTGCTCCAGGGCTGGCTTCGTCACCTGAAGTGCTGCTCCAGGGCTCCGCGGCTGTCATGTCTGCCGGCAAGCTCCAGCAGCCGTGGCTGCTGCGAAGCTGCGCTCAGAGCAGTGACAACAGCAGGACAGAGGACAGATTCCACCCACGGCTCCAGCAGGTCTCTGTCTCTCTGGATCAGGTGCACGAGGTGTAAAAGTGAATTGAGGTCACTGGTCCCAGCAAACGGGGAAAGATTGTTGCTTTGCTTTTACAGAGTCGAGATCAGGCTGTTCATAAGAACTTCTAAATTATTTCATTATAAATGGCAGATCATATTCCAGACAATTTTATTTAAGTATAAATTGCATGCTGGGTGGCGGGGGGGAACAAAGATTGTCCCCGGCCTGATACTAGCCAGATATGTTGGGCTACAGCTCCTTTGATCCCCAACCAAGGTTGCCAGATCAGGAAACTTTGGGTTAACATTTCAACTTTTTTATGCTTGTTAGTTTCATTTCTTCCTCCAAAAGTCTGTCCAAGAGAAGGAATAATGGTCTTTCTCTTGCCAGTCACCAATTACCACATTGATCTTTGAATTCAACAGAGGAAAGCAACCTTTCACGCTGGTGGGTGCATTTGGTATTTGAGGGGTGCTCTGGGCACCCTTACAAAATGGCCATTGTTACATCATGCTGATTGCCAGAAGTTGTGGCATGCCACGATCCCAGGACGTGGGCATCAGGGAGCTGTGGCCGGGGTGTGAGCTTTTGGCCTTGGGGCTCCCAAGTACAGCCAGTTGTGGCCCAAGGGGGAGTGGAGGAGCCTTGCTTCTTTGGTCCAGCATTTGGTTTTTGCTGGGGACGCAGAACCCCTGGAAGATTCCCCATCCCTCGGCCCATCTGAGGCTGACCATGAGATGCCCAGCTCTTCCCCGGAGTCCCTGCACCTTTGCGAGGAGGTGGATCAGGCCTCCCTGCTTGGCAAAGGTTGACTTTTCCTCATCCCTTCCACTTACCCCACTCTCAGCCACCATCCCTGCTCCTTGCCACTGGGTGTGGCTTTTTCGCAGTTGGGCTCTCCATGGCCTGCGGCATTTGGCTACACAACTGGCTCTTGTTCGCCCAGACCACGGGAGCTCCTGCTCTTGCTCCACAGGCCGTATGACCAGCGGGGAGGGGCAGCCCATCCCACTCTTGGCTTGGGGCCTCAGCCCTGGTTTGGTCCCAGGGCACAGGACACAGACCGCCACCCCCGGGACACTCTTGGGGGGGGTCGTTCAAGCTCAGTGGCAAATCCTTTGGGAGTCCTCAAGGGGGACCTGCCGGCCACTGGCTCCGTGGTGGGTTGACAGGCAGGAGGAGGACTTAGAGGAGGACCCTTCTCCCTGCTGTGATGGGATTGCTATAGAGGTGCTATTGGGCGGTGGGGCAGGGACCCGATTTTAATGGTAGGGCAGGATAAGAGCGGGCTAAGAGCTCCAGGGCCTGGTTGGAGGCTGGCGGAGCCTCTGCCCAGCGGTCTGGGGAGAGCCGTGCAGCCGCTGGAGGGTCTCCCTGCGCTGCGCTGCGCTCCTGCTCCTGGATGTTGGTGTTTATCGTTGCCGGGAGCCACCCAACTGGTATATAAGATGGTCCCTCCGTCCCTCGGCCTGGCCAGTCACCCTGGGATTGCGGGGAGGTGACCCATCGCACATGGCTCTCGCCCTTCAGGTGGAGGATGGAGGAAAGGCAGCCCTCTCGCAGAAGATGCGCTCAGGCGATGAGCTGGTGAACATCAATGGCACCCCGCTCTATGGCTCTCGTCAGGAAGCGCTCATCCTGATCAAGGGCTCCTACCGCACACTCAAGATGATCATCCGGAGGTGAGAAGAGAGCCCCCCCCGCCGGGGATGGGGGGCGCTGCCCACGCAGACCTCTCCTGCCAGGGAAGGAGTTCTTCCTGACTGAGAGGTGGTAGGCGGCGCATGGCTTTTCTCTGGGGCTTCAGGGGCGCTGTTCTCACCACAACAAAAGAGGCAGGCGGGTTGCAATCCACCCGGCATGGCGCTGTTCCTGCCAGTTTTTCCAGCTCTGGGGGGAAGGGGGGGCTGGGGGCAGAGATGGGTGGGTGCCTGCGGCTCCTTGAGCTGGGCTGCTGCTGCCATCCTATGGCAGGAATCTGGGTTGCACGCCAGTCTGCGGTGGGCCAAGGAGGCAGCGTAAAGCAGGGCAGAACACCCTTTTCCCCTGAGTCGGAAATGGATTTCTTAAAACTCTGTTAGATCCTCCTCCACTCCCTCCTGCCTCCAGAGCAGGCCAGTCCTTCTAGTATTTAAGGTTACAGCTAAAAAGAACTGAGTAACTGTGAAATGCAAAAGAGGTACCACCGCCTGGGACAATGCTATTGGCAGGAAAATATACCTAGTTTTGAGTTTCGCAGTGCTCTCTCCCTCTAAGAAATAGAAACTAGTTCAGACAAATATTTGCTTTCTTTATTTGTCTCATTTCGCTCCATGGACAGATGAGTCACGGGTAAATAAAATACGTTTGAGACAGCAGCAGACGGAGCTCTGCCTGGCTGCCCTTTGGGGTAATCACCCAGGAACTGGCTGTGGCAACGAAGCCAGCCAGCCTCTCAGGTGCCCATAGAGAGCACATCGCCTGACTCTCTGGGAGAAGAGACTTCACTCTCCTGGCCCTTTCAGCACAGAGCTAGAAATGAAAAGCGCGTTCGGTCTGTGGCCATCTGGAGTCCTGACCAGGTGCCTTTTTTCCGGTATCTGCTGCTGGAAAGCCGAAATTTTGTGACCACGTATCTGAAAATGAATGAGCATCATTGGTCCACTGGAACATATTTCGGAGTAAACTTTCTGAAACTGCTGCACATATGCTTGTTCTCCCTAGTGAAAATCTTTGGCTGCTGCAACACTCTGGAACCCCACACTGGAGATTCGTGTGGTGATCCAACAGCTGTATGGTGCACGCGCTTATTTTAGAAAATTTGACATCCTTCCTTTTCTTCCCGTCTATTTGCATCACTCAGGGCGAGTTTGCAACTATTGAAAACAAAGCGGCTCCGTAAAAGAAGGGGAAGGAGCTGCAAAAGAACAAAACCGTGGACAAGCCCAGCTTCAGGGCCTGTCCCCCTTGGCGAGGCAGAAGTCAGCGGCAGCGACGGAGCAGGGAGCAGGAGACCACGCAGGGTGGGGCCTCCCCCCTCCAGTCTTTCTCGACCTTGGCCGCTTTAAGCTGTGTGGACTTCAACTCCCAGCACGCTGGCTGGGGAATTCTGGGAGTTGATGTCCACACAGCTTAAAGCGGCCAAGGTCGAGAAACGCCGCCCCGACCTATCTGCAGCTGCAGCGGTCTGGTCTGCCTGGGCCCGGGGCTTGTCCCGGACGGAAGAAGAGCTGGAGATTGCCTTCTGGGGGGGTGCAGGGTGCCCTGATCGGCTACCCTTTGGGCCACACCAGGCACAGGACCTGACGGCTGCTCTTCAGCCCAGCTCCTTTTTTGGAGGGGCTGGCTGGAAAAATGGGTGCCTGCTGCATTTCCCGGGGACCAGGTGGGCTGCAGCAGTTTGGGCAAAGCTCTTGGCCACTTCAGTGGATTCCCACTGCCTGTCAGGTGGATCTGAATCAGTTTGGGATTCCGGAGCCAGGCAGGTTGAACAGGGTTTTTTCTTCTTCTTTTCGGAGAAAGCCGGAGAACTTGACGTTGCACGTGGATGGCTTTTTTCCAGCCTGAGCATCACGCAGAGGGCACCCTGTCCTGGGAGTGAAGCATGGGGGGGGCTCCTTTGGCACCCACTTGGCACCTCTCTATGCCACCACTACTGAAGTTCACAGCTTCCCACCTCCAGCCTTTGCGGCGAGGCGGGGGTTGTGCTTGCCCGTGGCCCCACAGCACCTCTTCTCTGTCTCGGCTCCTGCTCCTCCTTTGCCCCCAAACTGAGCTGGCAGTGATCTCATTCTTCCTGCACTTGGTCCCAGCCACTTCCTGTGCGTGTGGGGGGGGGAGGGGAGTCCTGAAGCTCAGCTGGAGGCAGTTGTTTCAGCAAGAGATGTTCTGGAATTCCCCAGGCCAGGCGAGGGGCTCGGCCCTTCCCGCCTTGGAGATCCTTGGCCGCCCCCTTCTCCCCTAGGATGCAGGTGGTCCACAGGGTTGCAGGCCCCACTGGGGAGGGAGGCTTCCCTTTCCCGGCTGCCTTGAGGGGAGGGGAGGGGAGGGGAGGGAAGGCTGCTGCTCCAAGAGCCAGGAAACCCCATCCCCCGGGGGGGGGGTCTCGGCTTCTGATATTAGCGCTGCCAGCTCCGCTATCTCCCTGGACATCACTTCCTCACCGCTTCCTGGCTGGGAGGAGATGAGGACGGGGTCTGGCTCCAGGAGCCTGGGGGGGCAGGAACCCCTCCCTGCTGGGCTGGCCTGACGTGTGGCTTCCAGTCCCGCTCCGCTGCCCGAAGTGGCTGGCTGGGCTGGGCCGGAGCCTGGGCGCCGCTTCCTCGCCAGACCTCTCCATGGGCTCCCCTCTTTCCTGGGACAGGTGCGTATTGAGCCTGCAGGCGGGGGGCTCTCCTTTCCATGTCTGGTTGTGCTCAGCCTCATATTTTTGCGAGGGGAGAGATGACCATGAGCTGGGCTGGGCTGGGGC
Organism: Liasis olivaceus; assembly: GCA_030867105.1. NCBI lineage: Eukaryota > Metazoa > Chordata > Lepidosauria > Squamata > Pythonidae > Liasis > Liasis olivaceus. The sequence continues at coordinate 25,116,294 of CM061361.1, read as the reverse complement.
GAAAGAAAGGAAAAGCCCGCCGCAGGGCGTGGGCTCAGCTTCTCTGCTGCGGGACCCCGGGTGGGCAGGCGGGTGCATGTGGCTCCTGCGGGTTCCCATCCAGAAGGTGCTGGGGGTTCATGGCACCGTTAGCCTGCCTGGGCCAGGCAGGGCTCTGGCCAAGGGGCTGAGTCTCCAGCAAAGAGGCCCCGCTCCCCTTGCCCACCTGCGCTGCTCCGCTTTGTACCGGCCCGGGTCCCTTCCTTAGGCCGGCCTCGCCTTGCTGGAGTGGCACAGCCTTCCTGGCACCAACCAACATCATGCCCGGAAGTTCCCAGCCGAGAGTTCACTTCCAGCAGGTCATCGAGTGGCCTTTGTTAACGGCAATCCGCTGAGTTGGGCTGGCCGGGGACCTGGGGCAGGGTGGATTCAGACGGCGGTGGGGCACTTTGGCGCTTGGTGAAGTGGGGCAGAGTCTCCCCACCTCCTCTCCTGAGGGATGGCAGCAGCTGCTCATCCTTCAGGGAGGGGGAGGGGCAGCAGCCATCCCAGCTGGGGGGGGCAGGGAGGAATAGGCCTCGGAGTGGGGTGGGAGAGTGACAGCAGGTGAAGCTCCTGAGAGAGGTGGGGAAGGGCGATGGGCACACTGGGGCATGTGGCGGAGGGGCAGCTGGCTTTGCCTGGAGGGTCTTGTGCCCCGCCGGGCTCTTCTGCTTCCTGCCCTCCACTGTCTCTTTGTTCTGGCTGCCTGGCAGGAGGAACGTGCCCATCATCAGGCCCCACTCATGGCACCTGGCCAAGCTCTCCGAGGTCCAGACTGAGGCCGCCACCATGACCTTTCCTGCTGACCCCCTCAGCCTCTCCTGGCATTTGGGCTGCGAGACGAGGTGAGTGCCGGGGGGAGGCTGGGGATTCTTTTCTGGCTGGGGGGCGTGCTTCAGCACCAGCGTAGGAATGGGGGGGCAGCTGTTTGGCTCCTGCGGTCCTCTCTCTAAGCGGGGGGAGGGTGCCCTTTCTTCACTGCTTCTGCATCCCCAGGTGCACAGCTAGTCCCCCCCCATGTGCTTGCGTCCTGGGCTAAAAGTGGGCAGCAGAATCCGCCTGGGGCACGGGGAGGTTCACCCGGCCAGGCCATGGCGGCAATTAGCCTCGGGCTCTGTTCTCCCACCTGCCTTTGGTGGCCCCAACTGGGAACGCAGAGAGTCGCTGGGTGTGGCCACTTAGCACCCCAAGCACCTCCGCTTGATGGTCTTCTCCCCTCGGCTCTTCTGCAGCGCATGTGGGGCAGCCCCAGCGCATCTTCTCTGGCTGGCTGGCTCCTTCCCAGAGCTCTGGCTGGACTGGGTACCGCTGTGCCCGCTCCTGAGCATGGGATATGATGCTGGGCAGTGTTTCCCCCGGAGGCCCTGGTGGCGTTTTCTCCCATCAGGAAGGGAGGTGGCCCAACGTCACTCAGGCTGCCAGCAAGAAAGGAGTAATGGCCTCAGTTCCTGGCCCGAGCGGGCGAGAGGAGCTGCCAACTTTCCCTGAGTTGGAGGGCGTGACGTGGCAGGCAGGACCTGCGCGCCCTTCTCTAGCCTGAGAGCTGCACGCAAGGCCAGGTGGGACTGCCCCTTTCGGATTACATGGGGAGCTGTGCCGTGTCCTGCCCCACACAGGGTCCCCCGGAAAGGCACCAGGCTGACCCTTAGCAGTGCAAAACCGCAGCCCCCCGTGGCTTGGCACCAGCTCTCCCCATCCAAATGGAGCTGGACCTGGCAGTAGCTGGACGGGAAGTGGCTGCTCTAGAGCCCTTGAAGACGTGGACTGGTAGTGCTGCCCTGGCCCCGATGTGCCGATGCTGCTGCTCCTCGGTGGCACGCAGGGGGTCCTTTGCGGCAGGAGGGTCTGGGCCTGGGTGGCAGCTCCTGTCGCCCTCCTTGGCCTGAAAGCCTTTCCCTGCCCCCAGAAACGTCCCCCTCCTGCGTCTGGGCAGGGGCAAAGGGGGCTTGCGGCCTGAGAGGGGAGGGCAGAGGGGTCAAGGGAGGCGGGCGAGTCTCAGGGTCTGGAGGGGCCAGATGGGATAGCCACGAGGGGAGGGCGGCCGCTGCACCATCAAGCGGAAAGCAGCTGTGGGCCAAAAGTAGTTGGGAGCCAGGCGGGGCTGCCCCCCCCTGCTGACGCGGGGCCTCCCCTTTCTTCCTGCCCCCAGTGACCTGCCTTTGCCGTGGAACCCTCTTTCTCCCCACTGCACCACAGAAAAGAACAGCTCCCTCGGGAGCATGGAGAGTCTGGACCCGCCCAGCCAGGCCTACTACGAGGGCAGCCCGTCTCCCATCGACCAGGCCATGTGCCAGAGCAAGCGGGACTCTGCCTACAGCTCCTTCTCGGCCAGCTCCAACGCCTCTGACTCCGCGCTGCGACCTGAGGAGAGCAGCTCCACGGACGGCGCCCAGCCCGGCCAGCTGCAAGAGCCTCGCTACCTGCAAACGGGCGGCGAGCCGGCAGGCCTGCTCTGCCTGGCTCCTGGTGCCAGGCTACCCTCTGGCGTTCAGCCGGGCTCCCTTCCCAGCCCTGCCAAAGCAACTGCCGCCCCTCCCCAGCCACCCGTGAGACAGGACAGTCTGCGTGCACGTAACTCCCCGCCAGAAGCCCCAAGATCCCCACCCCACACAGGTTCTTTGTGTTGTGAGGCCCAGTGGAGCTCGGACGCCTCCCTCTGCACGCCTGGCAGAGATCACCATGGGCCAGGGGGGCAGCTGGCCACCACGGGCCCCCTGAAGGACTCTCTATTCACTGACCAGTACTACCTGCTGAGCTCACACACAGAGCAACCCTCCGTGATGGAGAAGGGCCCACAGAGCCCCCACGCCCCCTTGGCTGAGGAGAACACCAGACGGCCCTTAGGAGACCCCCCTAAAGGGAAGGAGCACGAGACAGAGACGGACAGCCACAAAGGCTCCCCGTCTCCCTGGAAGGCTGCCTGGGCCGGGCCCTTTGGCCATCGCCACAGCATCCCAGAACACTTGCTGGTTGCCCAGTTGCAGGCCCTGGATGTCTCCCGTGGCCAGGAGGGTCCTCACTGGACAGTGTCCCCACTGCACAAGGAGCAAAAGTACCTGCGGGCTCCAGAGCCGTGGCTGAATCCGGGCCACTGCAGCCAGAACACCTGTGGACAAGCAGAAGAGCTGGGTCCTCTTCCAACCTCTGGGGAGGGGTCGCTGTCTCCACCACGGGGCGCATGCACAGCGCTAGAGAGTCCCCAGAGCACCCTTGCTGACCTGGCAGGTTCCCTGCCGCCGCCACCATTTGGAAATGCCAGCACTGCCCCATCAGGCCTCCAGGCAGCCCCCCACACAGATACTTTGCCAGATGCTGAAAGGAGCCCACCAGCTGCCCGGAAGGCGGGCTTAGCCCAGCATCGCTCTGCGCAAACCCGCCGACGCAGCGACCGCTTCGCCACCAACTTGCGGAACGAGATCCAGTGGCGCAAAGCCCAGCTCCAGAAGGCAAAAGGTGCTGGGGTGCCGGGGTGCGAGGAGGAGCCTGCTCAAGAGGCGGAAGGGCCCGAAGAGCCCCACGCCCACACCGCGGCTTCTGCCCCACCCCCTCCCTTAGGGGAGGGCAAGCCCCACGGCTCCTCTGCGCTGCCGGCTGTGCCCCACAAGCGCTGGGGCTCTGAGCTGAGTGTGTTTGGTGGCGATAGCGTGCCAGGCAGCCCCCAAAGGCCACCTGGGCACCCGGTGCCTAAGGAGAAATCTCTGCCACCGGCCCGCGGAGGAGGCCGAGGAGGCCGCTGGCGGTGGTCCCCGGAGCACAAGCTTCAGCCTCAGGAGTCAGAGCCGGGACCTTCCTCACAGCCACCGTCGGAGGAACTTGGTCTCCTGCCTTTCGCCGACCGGCGGAAGTTCTTTGAGGAGACAAGCCGGCCGCCGGCCTCCGGGCCCTTGGGCTCCCATCCGGACAGGCTCAGTGGCGCACGGTCCCCCGAGGCAGAGAAGCCAGGAAGCAGCAAGCACGGGGACTTCCAGCGCCACTCCCTCGACCAGTCCTACCGGTGCCCGGCATCACCCCCCATCTACCAGGACTTCCGGCCAGAGGTGCCGGGGTTGTGCCAGCCCCTGGCTCGACACGGCGCAGAGGGCGACTGTTGGCGGCCTCTTCCTTGCTCTTGTGCTGTCCGAGAGGCCTGTGCCTACAGCTTGCGGGATGAGTGCACCATGCTGCATGCGAGGAACGTGCCGGTGCCATCCAGCCACTGTGCCCACCGTTGCCACCCCTGTCCCTGGAGCTGCTGCAGTGACTGCTGTTGCCCAGCTCAGCAGAAGCTGCTGGAGGACGGAGGTCCCTGGCAAGCAAGGAAGCCTTTTCAGATGGTAAGTCGGATTCTCAGATTCATCTTCCCCATCAGCCTGGTTCATCAGGTTTCTAGAATATTCCTTCCTTGCTATACTTCCAAGTTCCTTGGAGAGGCAGGTGGCGGGGAAGAAGAGGACCTATAACGGGCTGTGGGAATAACCTTGAGGAAGAGGAGGAAGAGCCGCAGCCAAGGCGAGGCCCGATAAGGGAAATCTGAGCCCGAAGCAGGACCAGAATTTGAAAAGGCGTCTCAGACTTGACCCTCCCTAGTTCCCTCCCTCTATCAGGGCGGGGGGGGGAGGCGCATTCAGAGTTGCAAGGTTCTGTTACTGTAGCCCTGTAACAAAAGTAGTTTTAGTGTTCGTGACTTTGGGGTTCAAATCTGGTCTACCTCGCAGGGCTGGCATCAACGGAGTTTAGCAGTAAGGGGTAAGGGGTTTAGCGCTGTAGACTTAGCAGCAAGCGTGCGAGGGTGGTGCCTGTCCCTTCCCAGGACTGCCCATGTTCCCCAGGTCATCTGGCTGAAAAGGCTTCTGGATTTCTCCGGCCAGAGGGGGAGGCGAGGCCAGCAGTTGGGTGGGGTGTCTGACCAGGCTCGGGGGGAGAACCTCAGCTGCTCGAGCAGTGCAGTCCCAGAAAGGGTGGGATGGCCTTCATGGGCTGCCCAGCCCCCTCCCCTTGGCCCAAGGCAGAAGGGCAGGACGCTGAGGGGCTCCGTGGCCTGTCTCCTCCCCGTGCCTCACTCTCCCCTTCTGCCTGGCAGGAATTCCCAGCGGGAGAGTGGGAGCCCCCAGCCGCGAACCGAGCAAGCAGCCAGTCTGTGAGGTAGGTGGTGGCCAGGCCAGAGCAGAAAGGGGGGGTGGCCCCAAAGAAACGGGGTGGGTTGGCAGGGGCCGTTCCCTGCCCCGGGGCTTACGGGGCGCTCTGAGTGCCAAACACCTACAGATCCCGCTTGGCTGCTCCACATTGCTGCCAGATAGTCTGGAGAAGGTCCGGGGTGGGGCCATGCGGGGGGAGCTCTTGCTGGCTGGAAGAGCTACTCCTATTCGCGCCCTTGGCCTGTGCGTTTGCCACAGACCGTCTCTGGAGAGGGAGGGGACGCCTGCCTTCCCTCCAGTTTCTGGCTTGAAGCCGCTGGCTGGTGGCGTTCTTGGCCACCAGCTGTTTGCTCGGCAGGATCGCTGAGGGTCTCTCCTTAGGCAGGAAGGGGGGACACAAATCTGTGCCCACCTCCCTCTTCCCCGCATGAAGGGTGGCTCCCCAGAGGACAGGTGGCTCTTCCTGAGGCAGCAGGGACAGGGCAGGTATTCTCCGAGAGGTGATTCGGAGCTGGTTAGAGGGAAGTTCTGCTCCCTTGGGCTTGGCTGTGGTAGATCCTTCAGATGCCACAGTGGAGGCCAGATCCGTGGCCTCCCAGGTCAGGAGCTCAGATGATGGCATTCGTATGCACCAGCCTGGCAAGCTGCTTGACCTCTCTAGAGCCGGTGCTGCTAGTGTGGACCAAGCGCTGTCACTTGGCTCTGGTGTCTTCTGGGGAAGGGAGTTGCCTTTTGAGAAGCAGACCAGCTCGTGGAATCGAGGCAGCGTCCAGCTGGGCTGCAATTAATCTGCTGTTGTCTCGCAGGGGGACATTAGTGTTCTTGGCCAGAATTGGTGGAGCCCGACCACTGAGAGACCCTTGTCCCCTCCTCAGAGCGAGGCTGCCTTGACGAGCAGCCCCGACCTATTGAGCTTGAGGGGCAGTCAGCTCCTGCCCACTGCTGTGTCTTCAGCCCCCTCCTCTTTCTTCCAGTCAGCTCTTGCAGCACAAGGTGGCCTTTGCAAGGGTCAGCCCATTCTGGACCTGCTTTGAGCATGCCGAACTGGCCTGGCCCCCTTTCTGCCGGGCTGCGTCCACGCGTGACCTCTCCTGGGACTGCGAGCGGCCAAGACGGGCCGTGGAGAAGGTGGGCTCGGAGGCAGGCCCCGGCGAGCCACGCAAACCCCCCTTGCGTGAAAGGGCCTATTCAGAGAGCCGCCTCTGTGTTGAGCCAGCCAGTGTGTCTGCAAGGGAGTGGCGAGAAACCCCAACGGCCAAGTTGGAGGAGACGGGACTGAAGTCGCCACCATGCCAAGCCAGAAGAAGGGCTCCACCACCTCCACGGCCCCCTCCACCCAACTGGGAGAAGTACCGCCCATCTCGGGCTTCACACCAACAGCTTCTCCCTGCCCACGCTGACCTGCCTGCGCACTCAGATGACTCCTGGGGCGCCGGCCAGAGTGGCCTTGAAGCAGCCAGGCAGCGTTCTCAGAGCCTGCCCGTGGAGCGGCTGTGGAACAACAGGCTGCAGCTGCGGTGCCCGCCACTACCTTGTGCGGCACCTGGTGGTGCCCCTTCCCTCCCGGAGCAAGACAACCCCCTCTACTACTGCCATGGTTCACCACACCGGAGCCCGGAGTGGCTGATGCCCGAGACGAGTGACCGGAGTGGCTCTTCCAGGCAAGTGGCCTCACATTTGGCCTCTGGTGTCCTGGAGCCCAGGCGGCTAGAGGGAGGTCCTGGGGGAGACAGTCCCAGGGGAGGCATTGGCTGAGTAATGGGGGGAGCAGCCAGCCCCCCTTCCCACGCAGGCATTAGGGTGCCCCCGAGCAGAGAGACAGGCAGGACCCCTTTCCACCCTTCCCTCTGTCAGTTGAAAAGGCTCCCCCCCTCTTTCGCCTTCCCTTAAGACAGAAAAGTGCACAAAAGGCCACTTTTAGAAAGCGGTCATCCTCGCAATTCTGCCTGGCGAGAGGAACAGCACGGCCTTAACGAGCTTGGTTGGTTTTGTGCATAAAGGGCGGCCAGTTCCTTGGAGGAGGAAGCCACCGACAGGCCCCCCCAGGATGAGGCGCAGGAGAGGCTGGTTGACAGCCCCACAGAGCAGCCCCCCAGCCTGCGTAAGTCTGTTTCTGTGTGGGGCGTGATAGAGGCTCTGTTTGGTGAGCAGTGCTGCTGGCTTACACCTTCTGTGCCCCACAGACCCCCAGCAGCATGCACCTGTGTCCCAGGACGCTGCGGGAGAGAGTCGCTGCGCCAGCCAGAAAGCAGGGCCGCCCCCCTTGCGCCTGAATTCGGAGGAGCTGATGAGAGATGTGGCAGGCAGGGACCGGTCCCTGGCTGGAGTGCTGAGCTCCGGTTTTGGGTTCAGATCAGCTGCCGAGGTGATGGGTGACCTCTTTGCTGCAAGCGATTGCCCCCCGTGGAAAGGGCAGGACAGGCTTCCACTGGGGAGTGGCCCCAGTTGCCCCAAAAGGTAGGCCTCTTTGGACTTTGCAAACTCTGGGGAAGGGAGGGAGACGTGGAGAGTCTTGATGCGTGGCACAGCGAGCCTCGTGAGAGCCAGCGGGTCCATTGTGTGGAACCCGGCTTGGGCGGAGCCGAGTCGGATCCCCATTCTGCCACCAAGATCCTTGGGTGATCCCGGGCCAAAGCCTTCTTGCAGGCTGCTGGGATCAGAAAAGCGGGGGAGCCACGGACGCAGCTGCCCTGAAGCGATGAGAGATTGGTGTAAATTGCACAGGCGGGCGGGCAACTCGTTGCTTTCCAGCTGCAGCATCCGTTTCCTTGAGTGGATGTTGTGCCTCCTTACCAAAGAGGAAAGTCTCTTCTCTCCCCCGGTTGGCGCCTCCCGTAATGCATCCTCTTGCTGTAGGCAGCAGGTGCCGCTGGAGACCCCGACCCTCGGAGGAGCCGCCGGCCCCACCTCCCGCTTGACATACTACAACCTGTCGGCGGGCAAGGCCGAGCTGCTGAATAAAATGAAGGACCGTCCTGAGCTGGCTGTGGCCCATTCAGAAGAGGAGGAGCTGGACCATGACCTGGCTCAGAAGAAGGTGAACTTTCGCCCCCCCTGCCCCGCCCCGCCCCCCGCCAAGCCACGCAGCCTGTGGACAGCTGAGCCGTGGAGCCGGCAGTCCGGAAGGCCCTCTTTCTGCGGGATCTCGACCCAGGCAAAGCTGCGGGGAGTGGAACGTGGGCTCCCTGGGCTACAGCTGATCCCCAGCAGAGCCAACACCTGGCCAGCCTTCGGTTGGGACGGTCTCTCCTTCCAAAAGCGCCAGCCCCTGCCGTCCCAACTCTGAAGGCAACTGTGAACGCTGCCTCCACAGGCAGGCGCTCCTAAAATGGGACCCTCCCTCGCTCTCCTCCGAGTTTTGGGCTTCTCCAGGAGAAGGGGGTCTCCGTCTAAGTTACCGATGAGATCCTCAGAATGCCAGCTCCGGCAGCCCTGGGACTTTTGATGCCTTCGGTCAGTTTGAGAGGTGCCTTGGAAGGGAGTAGAGGCTGGTCCTAACTTACCACGCTGGGCTGTTTTCTTCCACCTTGCAACTCAACTTGGCCACCTGCATGATGTGAAACACCCACCGTGGGTCCAGACTGCTTTGCTCAGTTGAGGGGTCAAATGGCCTCCTCAACTTTTCTTATTTTGTCCCTGAAAAGTTAGCAGGATGGGTGCAGGTTCTCCCTTCTGCAGCTGCCTCCAGACCACCCATCTGAAGGCTCCGCCACAGCTCAAGGAAGAAGATTTGGGGACTCTCAAACTCCTCCCCCTTGTTCTGCCGTTTCTTTCCTATTGAAAGAGACGGTCTTGCCTGTTCTGAGGGTTTAAGCGTGTCTGAAAATTCAGGGCTGGGAGAAGCCGGGGTTTAAAACCCGGGTGCAAATGCTGGCTCAGCCCCCAGCCCAGGCTGGTCTTTCTGCTCTGCAGGTGCAGCTGATTGAGAGCATTGGACGGAAGCTCGCGGTGTTGCGGGAGGCCCAGCAGGGTCTGCAGGATGACCTGAGTGCCAACGCAGCCCTTGGCAGAGAGGTGGAGAACTACATCAAGGGGGCCTGCAAGCCCCACGAACTTGAGAAGTTCCGCCTCGTCATAGGTGACCTGGACAAGGTGGTCAACCTGCTGCTCTCGTTGTCGGGGAGGCTGGCCCGAGTAGAGAACGCCCTGAGTGGCCTGGATGCGCAGGAGGAGGAGGAGGAGGAGGAGGAGGAAGAGAAGGTGTGCGGCTGAAGCGGGAGGGAGGGGCGCTGGCCGCACAGCAGAGGATGGCTTGCCTGCCCTGGGAGCTCCTCTGCAGCAGGACTGCTCTGGGGCCCTCCACTGATCCCTGTTGAGGCTCCAGAGGGGTGCTGGGATTACGACTGGGCCCCAAAGAACGGGAACGGCGTATCTGCCCCTGCAGACTGCAGGGCGACGAAGCCCTGTCTAGAGCTCGAAGGCTAAGCTACGCCTTACCTCACTCACCTTCTAGAGGGAGAGAGCCCTACAGCTCCAGAGCGGTAGGTTTTCCTTCTGAAAAGGGGAAAGCGGTACCTAGCCCCACTGCCGAGGGTGGGGTCTGGCATTCCTGCTGCACAGGAATGCTCTCCTCAGGGCCTCTGTGGTGCCAGCTCAGGTGGCTGTAAGGCCAGGTGTTGGCAGTGCAGCCGGTTTGCCTGCCCATGCCCCCCTTCCGTCCCCTGGCTGGAACACCGGTGCTGCTCTTGGGTCTGCCCCGGAGCACCGGCTCTGGTCGGCAACGGGGACGGGCTCCTCCTCTGCGTGGAGGCCCCGGGCGCAGCCGGGGCTGACCAACTCTCTTTTTCCTCCCCCCTCCCCGCCCCCTGCCCACAAGATGGCTCTCCTGGAAAAGAAGCGGCTGCTGATGGCGCAGCTAGAGGATGCCAAGGAGCTGCAGGAACATGTGGCTCAGCGGGAGAAGCTCGTCTTTGCCAGCGTCTCACGCTGCTTGCCCGCCGAGCAGCTGCAGGACTACCAGCACTTTGTGCGCATGAAGTCCGCCTTGGTGATCCAGCAGCGGCAGTTGGACGATAAGATCAAGCTGGGCGAGGAGCAGCTGCGTTGCCTCTGGGAGAGCCTGCCCCGGAGGCCCAGAGAGCACTAGAGGAGCCCCGGGACCCCACTGGTTGGGGGGCTGACTGCAACCTGCAGGACCTCCGGTACCTTCCCGTCCTCCGGAAAGTGATGATGCCTTCTGCTAAAGAGGGCTGTGCCAAATAGTCATGCCTGTTCCTCTCCTCTGTGGCCAGGGAAGAAGGGGTCACCCAAAAAGGTGCGCCCCCTGCACTTGGGATCGGTTGTCACCGCTGCTGCTCAAGAAAAGGTGGCTATGGGGATCCTGGAGTCACACTGGAATGAAGAGGCTGTGGGGGTCCTCACAGCCGCCCCAAGACTACCTGGCTGGCTAGATGAGATGACCCCGCTGTCTCCATCCCTTCCAGGGGGCCATGTGGCCTTGGGGGTGGACGTTCCTAGCCCTGCTGGGGGACCCGTTGCTCACCTGACGTGCCTACAACCCTGGAAGGTGCTGCTTCTACTGGTCCACGTTATTTATTTTCCTCTCTTGCTGCGTTAGGGTTTGTCTCCAAGTTAAAGCAGGATTTGGGTCGGGCGAGGGCTGGGTGGCTGGAATGGCTGGTCAGGAGCGTGGCGCGTGCTCTTCCAGAGTCCACGTCCACAGCAGCACTTGGCACGTGAGCGTCGCACAGGGAGACCTCGCCTTGGTCCGAGGCTTCACGGCGTCCTACCGTCCTTTGTCCCCGGCTAAGCACTTACGGCTGCTGCTTCGGCCTTCCCATGGAGGAGACCATCAGCATGAGACCCTTGCACGTGCCTTGCCTTGCCTCTCCCGTGCGGTCACTCAGAGGCTGAGCTTCAGGCCTGAGTGGGCTCAGGTGGCGCCTGTCCAGCTGCAAAATCCTTGCCAGTGAGACAGTGCAGGAGAAGCTCCTGCAGCACCAGGCCCACATGAGGATCAGTGTGGGAGAACCTGGGAAGCGTCGCCAGAGCAGCCTTGGAAAAGCCTTGCCTTGCAGCAGGCTGCGGTCAGACTCCCCGAGCCAGAGATCGTGGCGTGGCAGCAGGAATACATGTGAGCCTGTCTTTTCTTGCGAGCTAAGTGTCCTGCTGGCTGCCTTAATTTATCCAGTGGGCAACCCGGCCCCAATTACTGGCTCCGTCCCTCGGCTTTGGTCAGGCAGCCGCGCCATGGGAGGGGGTCTCCCTTCCCATTCTCCTGCCCTGGCCTGAAACTGAATTCCCTGGCAAGAACAGTTGTGGGGCGGGGGAGCTTGGGCTGGATACGCAGGGCTTCTCTTCCTATCTCCCCTGCATCCGTGGCCAGAGGAATGTGTTGGGATCCTGCCACAGCTATTCTGCCCCCAACATCCTCTTCCTCTCCATTGTCCTTGGCCCAGTGCAGGAAGCCAGGTCTGCTTGGCTTAACCCCTTCAGTGCCAGGCTGCCTGGAACTCCTGGCCACATGTACTCCCCTTGAGGAAGAGCCGCCTCAGTGCTCTGGGCCTTGAGAGGAGTGAAAATCTCACTGCCTGGGCTCCCAGTAAGCAGGGGAGGAGGACCCTGTGCTCCCAAGCAGCCTTGCCTCTTTGCCCCCTCCTCAGCCTTCAAGGAAGGAGACCCAGTTTTTCCAGACTGGCTTCTCAACCTGGTGCTCTGAAGACCTGGGACCATAGCTCCCCTAATGCTCACCAGGAGGCCAACATGTGGCCAGGGTAAGCCCTTGTGGCCCAGGCCACGTGGGCCTCGAATGCTTCCCGCCTTGGGCTCCTGAGTGGGGATTCAGGTCCCTTCCTCCGAAGGGCCAAGCCGGCTTTTATTCCTTTGGAGAAAGCTGGGCTTGGGGTGACCTGCATGCCTGCCAGTTGGCATCCTTCTGGAAAAGCTCTCGGGCATGTGACAGCCCATTGCCGCCAGCGTGCTGTTTGGTGGTTGCCCTTGGTTTCCTGCAGCCAGGCTGCTTCAGCCTCTGCGGGGCTTGGAATCACCCTGGGGAGTGGGTGTGAGTCTGGCTGTGCTTTTTCGAAAGCCAGGGCTGGGGGGCCGCAGATGAAGTCGCCGATGAGCCTCTTTCTGCTTGTCCCAGGCGAATCTTGGAAATCAGCCCTTCGTCTTCTCCAGCCTGACCCCCCGCCCCCAGTATTCCTTGCTTGCTTGAGACCAAAGTCTTTTGTGGGGAGTTGGCTGTGAAAGCATTATGTATTCACACTCACCGAGAAGAGGCCGTGTTGCCTGGCCACGCTGCAGACTCGGCTTTTGGCTGTCCAACACGGGCTCTTCGTCAAGTGGGAATGAGGGACAGTTCAGGAGGAGCTCTGTGTAACTTGGGACATTTGCAGTACCAGGTTCTTCTCCCTCCCCTTCGACCTCTCCCTCTTTTTATGTCAAAAGCATTGCAGCTCCCTGCACTGACCTGTAAGAACAGGGGTGTCCCCTGCCCACTCCTGCCCCTGAACCTGCCCCTCTCTCCATTCCTGGCTTGCTCTGAGCAGCTGCTCTGCCCAAGCAGCCCCTCCTCAGTGCAGGTGGAACCCGAGTGCCAACTCTGAAGGCATGTTGCTATGTGATTAAATGCTTGAGTTGCTGGCTGTAATTGTGTGCTTCCTACACACCAAAGAATCTATGGTTCCTGTCCAACGTTTCCACAGCAAGATCTCTTCAGTTGTGTTTCCAGAGGTGTTTTGACTCCACCTTCACCAGCTTGCGCCTTGGCTGTGGGTGCTGTTATGGGGACGGGGGAAAGGCGGAATCACATTTTGCATTAAATTGGTGCTAACCGGTCTCCGGCTCTGTGTGGCCTTTGTTCTGGAAGGGAAGTGTCGGAAACCAGCCACAGCCTGCTCTGAAAGGGAGAAATGTTTTATTTGTACAATGCAGGTGGGGGGGGGGGTCGTCAGTCTCCCACTTCCTAAGGGAAAAGCATCTTGCAGTTCTGGCTTTGCCCTCGTGGCAAGATTAGCTTGCTCTTGGCCGGGGCCGCTGGCCAGCAGAGGGCTCAGCAGCAAGGCAGCCTCTGACCCAGGCTGGGGCAACCGGCTAGATTTCCAGGATCATGTTCTTTGCGTGATGCGGCACGGTGGGCTCCTCTCCCGAGGCTTCCGATGATTCATAGAGACAACAATCTTGGAAAGGCGGACCGACTTCCATGTGATCCTGACAGTTGTGTGGGATCCAGATGGAGGCCAGGCTGCAGCAGCCGTGCGTGGCCAGCCAGCGTGTTTGGGGCCTGGGGTGAAGAGTGCATGGCTACCACACCTCCTCACTGTAGAAGAGAGCCCCAGGCGCCATGTGTGACGATCCTGATTGCTCAGCGGCACTTCCAGGGTGGGTTGTGGCAACTGTGGAAGTAGAGATCTCTCAGAAGCGCATCACGAGCAGAGTTTGGACCCTCATGTTTATGAACGTGACATGGTTCCCCTTAGTGACCAGTCAAGCCTTGCACAGACGGACCTGCCCTTTCGCAAGGAGAAATCAGGCTGTTGGGTGCTAGCGCAGCCTCTGAGAGCTGCCTCTCCGTATGCCACTGCAAGCCACTTAACGGGGGTGGGTGGTTTGGACAAGTCAGACCTTCACGATCCAAAGGCGCCTCTTACTCCTTGGGTGCTCAGCACCAGGTAGGCCCCTCCTACCACGAGCTGGAAGGAGGTTGAAGAACAAGTCCCCAGGGGTGGTAGAAGCGCCCCCTCTTATGAGTGCAGGACTGGCAAACGGGCAGGGCTGGTGATCTCCCAGAGCTGGAGCCTGCAGTCCCCTCTCTGTGAGGCTGCCTGGATGGGCCCCTCATGCAGGTGGTGCTTCTGGTGGCTGCTGAGGGGAGGCGAGGGCCAAGCCAGGGTCCTGTTGAGGAGGGGGCTCTTGCCTGGGGCTGGGGCAGACAGTCATCCGCTGGTGCCCAGAGCCGCTCTGGAGATGTGCCCCGGGCCCCTCACTGAACAGCGCATCTCGGGGTGAGGGGTCATCTGGAGGGTGGCTTCCTCAAGGTCCTTTCCATAGGCAAGAGCTGGACTGTCGCACGCGGCGGGCTTTGCCCAAGCAGCCCCCACCTGGCTGCTCTTTGGCCCAAGAGCGGCTGACCTCTTGCTCTTGGACTTGACAGGTTTCTAGAGGGGCCGCAGGTGGGTCCTGCGCTTACCTACTGCAGCCACAAGCAAGAGTTGAAGCTGCCAGACCTTTTGGGGTTCTGCCTGAGCCACTGGGATCCCCATCTTCTGAGTCCCGTTTCCCCGCCTGAGCATTTCCAGTGGCCTGGGGATAAAGAGCCAAGACACGGGCTCAGGATGGGGTGGGCTCCTCCATTTTGCAGACAAGAAGTCCTGGCTGGCAGGCCTTCCAGCCCTGCCCATGTTCATTTCCCACAATGCCCCTGGGTCCCACCTCGTTAGCCTGCTATCGGTGGAGGGAACACCATTCTTCGCCCCAGGGGCTGGGGATTGTGAGAGATACCTCAGGCAGGCGTCCTGCTTAAGGTCCGAGATGTTGCTCCAGAGGCAACTCAGTGCCTGGTTGCCGAGATGAGGACTGGAAGGTAGAACCAAAGGCGCCTAGCCCTGGTGGGGGGCTCTGACTCTGTATTGGAGGAGGCCTCCAACAGGTTGCTGTGGGAAGGGAACAAAGGTCCCTCGCTCTTCCTGCCCTTGGGCCAGAAGACAGGCAGCCAGGACACCCTTTCCAAGCAGTCAGATGGAAAGGAAAGCAGCAGACTGCAGCCACAAGGGGCCGAGGACAACTGGAGGCGCTGCCTGCTCTCCCCTCCGGATCCAGGGCCCTTTGAGGATGGAGGATGGCGCAGAGTTCTTGGGAAAGGCTGTAGCTCGGGGCAGGCGGGTTCAGCATCCAACCGGGGTGAGGGGGGCAGACTGACCTGGAGAGTTGCCCAGCATCAATAGGACAGGTTGACCGTCTTACTAATGCGTCATGCGTACTATTGCTTGCTGTTGAGCAAACCAGCTTTACTTAGCTAACCCCGTTTCCTGGATCCGCATGATGGCCCACCGAACCGTGAATTCAGCACAGCCATGTGTAGGTCGGCGCCGGCCTAAGATATAGTCACTTCTTCATCCTGAGACACAAACCCACCTCCTGGTTTCAGCCTGGCTGGGCCTCCCTGGTCTGCTGTGCGGACTCGGCCCACGTGGTTAGTATAAGATTCAGTGTTCCGTGGGAACGCAGGAACAAGCAACCAGCTGGTAGAAGGCGGTTTCCCAGATCCCCGCCTCCTAGGCGCCGCTCCTGCCGACCCTCCGCGGGTCTGTCCCCCGAAATCCAACTCCCGTTCGCGGTCCTCCCCTCCTCTCCCCGCCCCCAGGTCTGATTGAGTTCGGGCTGTTGCGTGTTGCAGGGTTCCAGCCGGCCGCACTGGGTTCACCCAGCCACGGCTTAGCATACTGGGGGAACCAGCCTGACAGGGAAATGGACCGCCTGAGCCGCTGGCGCTCCTGGAAGCAAAGCGATCGCGAATCCGAAATCTGCCTGCTTCCTTTCCAACCCCACCCCACCCCACTTCTTTCGGTCAAGGGGAGGGAGGCATCCTAGGGCCTCTCCCCTAATAATGAAAGGGGGTCGTTTCCCGAGCCCAAATGGCCGGCTGGAAAGGCTGTCAACGCGTTGCAGCGCCTGATTCCAGCCGGGCGGAGGAAGCTTCCCCGCGTCCCTCCGTCCGGATCAAAAGGCGTTCGACTGATTCAGATGGGAGAGGGGCGGGGCAAGGGGTCGGGCGCTTTGGCGGCGGGCGGGACGAGCGCGCGCTGCAGCGCCGGCTGGCGGGGGAAGCGGGAGCTCGTGGCGGCCGCAAAGCGCCGAAGAGAGGCGACGAAGCAACACGTGCCGCGGCGGTGGCGGATCTGGAGCAGCAGCCCCCGCTGCTGCCGCGTTGCTGCCGCCGCCGCCGCTGCGGGAGCGCTCGCTCCGCTTGCAGGCTTCGCTGAGCTGCGCCCGGCGGACGAGGGGGAAGCGGGCGCGCGCGCTCCCCGCGGCGCTGCGGAGACGCAGAAGGGGACGCTGCCTCGGCTTGGCTCGGCTCGGGCCAGCGCGCTCTCCCGCCGTCGCTACGCGGTAGGTCGCCCGCCGCGGAGTCGGGGCCGCCGCGGGAGAACGGGGACAGGCGGCTGCGCCCCAGCAGACCGCGCAAGGGCCGGGATGCCGCCCCCGGCGCCGCCCCCGCCCCGCCAACCACCTGTTCGCCGGAGAGGCTGCGCGGGAGCCGAGCCCGTCGCGCTCTCTCCGGAAAAGAGCAGCGGCCGCTGCCTCGCCCCCAGCCCCCCGGCGCGACACCCAAGGAGGTGGATGGGGACGGGGGCGCGCGCGCGGCCCCGGGCTTGGGGGGAGGGCGAGCTGGGCTGCTGTCCCTGTTTACGGCTGGAGGGCGCAAAAGAGGAAGCGGCTCTGGAGGGCCCCGCGGCTCACGCCCGCCCCTGCCTCTCCTTCACAGGACCTCGACGTCCGCCCCGCGCGGAGGATGGCCGAGAAACTGGCCCCCCCGGGAGAGCTGTTCCTGCGCAAGGGCCGCGAGTCGGTCTCCTCGCTGGACGTGGACCGGCTGGCCCCGGGCGAGGAGTCGTCGGACAGCGAAGGCGAGCAAGAGGGCGGCTCCCACAAGCTCATCCGCAAAGTGTCCACCTCGGGCCAGATGAGGGCCAAGGTAAGAGCGGCGCCCCCCCGCCCCCCCCCCCCGGTTGGCTTCTCCTGAGTCAGCGCCTTACTTTCTGCCTTGCCGAGCGCAGCCGGTCTCGTCTCGGGGGGCTGACCGGCCCGGTAGCCCGGCACGGGGGGGGGGGGGCAGAGGGGGCGAGGATGCTCCAGAGGCCAGCAGCCCGGCAGAGCCCATCCCTGCAGCCAGGAGTGGCAAGCACTGCGGGGGCCGAGCACCTGCCGTGCTTATGGGGCCCCCTCACCTGCAGCGCCTTACGCCGAACCCAGCTCGGCTGCACCCAACCCGGCCGGATGGAACGGCCTTGGCTTCTGCCCCGGTGGCAGCAGGTCGAGCTTTGTGGAAGTAGCCTGGCTGCTGGCGGTTGCTGGCTCTCGGAGCCTGGTGCAGCCTCCTGGCCTGGAGGGCGGTGGGAGCAGAGCCTCAGGTGGTTGGTTGTCTGAACCTGGGAACTCAGTTGCTGTGATTTGTACATCTGGGCCTGTGGCTTAACCTATTATGTGGAAGCAACCAGTTGGAGTTTATTTGTTAAATCATGGTTAATCTAGCGGTATCCTCTGGCAAAAGCTCTACTTTCGGCAGAAACCAGGACACCCACAAACGTCAGCATTTCTAAAGAGGGTTCGCCAAAGGCAAGTTCTGCAGAGGAGTTGGCATTTCAGATTTTCCTCTTCTCCCAAGCTGATTTTGAATTGTTTAAATTCAAACCAGCCACAAAATGGTCCTAAGAGTGTGGCAAGACTGCACTGATTACAGGAGAACCTCCTTTCATTTTTAGAGCTTAAAAAGCCAAAAGTTTCTCCTGAGTTTTTGACCATTTGGAGCAGAGTAAGCACTCATTTTGGTATTCCTCATTTCCTCTCCAGAGGATTGTGTAAAATGCAGAAAAGAGAATTCTGTAGGGATGGCCTCCATGCAGAAAGTTTGGGTGCCTACCTGTGAATCTCATGTTTCCAAGAAACAGCACTGATCTCTCTCTCTCTCACTCACTCACACACACACACACACACACATCTCTTTTGTTCTGTAGTGCAGGTGAGGGATCAGCAAGCCTTCCTGAGGGTTGCAAAGACATATCAGCTCTGGTGGGAGATATTGAAAGCCACAGACAAAGTAGCAGGTGGAGAAAGACACTTTATTGTTTCTTGGAGACAATGGGGGAAAATCAGTTCTGAGCTATTACAAAAATTAGCTGATGCGTGTTCTCTGAAATCCATCCCCAGTGGTGACTTGTACAACCTTGAGGCTGCTGGAGCGATTGACAGCTGAGCAGATTTGATGCTTGCCAAAACTGTATCTGCTGTTGCTGACTGTGGGCCACAAAAGAAGCCTCCGGGTGCATTGCGGGGGTGCGGCATGTGCTTTATTCTGGGTGGCGGGCATCCTTTAGGGACCCCAGAGCAACAGGTGCAGCAGCTGAGGAACTGAAGGGTGGAGCTGCTGGCTCAGGCTGAGGGACAGGGGCTTTTTCTCACGAGGATTGCTCATTGGGTGAGAGTCAATCAGGAAACAGGGCATTGCTCCAGAGGGCTGCCAAGGCGTGGACGGGGGGGGGGGGGGGCAAGAGGGAGAACAATTAGCCAAGGGGGAAGCGCTAGGAATTGGAACACCGTGCCCTGGTTTTAATTTCCTAATAGTGTTTCTGGGCTCATCGCTTGGAGGCTATGCAAAGCTTTCAGAGCAGCTCTGTTTCTTCAAGACGCTCCAGGCTGCTTGTGAGATACTTTGAGACCTCAGGAGCAGGGAAGTCCACCCTTCACCTGGAGGCAGAGTTGGGCTTTGTTCCGACATCCACTTGGTGGAGTCGATCTGATTTTTATTTCTCTAGGCTAGAAAGGTGTTTGACAGAATGCTTAGAAGAAAGGGAAATCCCCGGAAGTGCAAATGGTCCTCTGTTCCCTGGGAAAGGTCCCTTCGCTCAGCTTTCCTTTGCTCCCAGCCCTCCCATAATAGGCTTGGAAGGAGGATCAGGGGGCAGCCCTTGATCTCAGCTAGAAGACGGCTGTCAAGCGTTCTGACAAGGAATGCAACGGATCCCGGGAAATAATGGTGCGTTTAAGTCCCCCGGACACGACGCAAGAGCTGCAAGGCGTATGTATCGAGCAGTGGCCTTTAGATTTTGGAAATTTAGCACTGACCCTTTTTGTCCATTGCTCACAAAATGTGGAGCTGTGTGTTCAGTTAAATCACACAGATGGCTTGGGAAAAAGAGAAAAAAACTCTGTGTGTTGTGACTAGGCTCCTTTGGGGTAGAATTCTTCTGTCCCATGTGGCTTCCCCACAGGAGGAGCCTTACATTTGGACAGTGCAACTCCCACTAGGGTGCTGCAAACTTTCTGTTTGTCCTTCTTACAGCAGGCCAGGTGCTGATCTCAGACCTGGGGCCGCGACCCCCATGGACTGCCTGGGCAGAGAAATGGGCAGGCAATACATACAGGCCAGCTCTTGGGTTAATGATCGAGCCCCCAAGCTTGACCTTGCTCGAAGAGGTGGGGCCATTGGAAGAATGTCCCTGCTCCTGAATTGGGGCAGGTGTTTCCTCAGGGATCTGTGCCAGGGCAAGGCACCTTCCACCCCAGAAGGGTGTCCCTCAGTTCAGGGCTGAGAGGTCAGCCCAGGCGGCGTGAGGATATCTTGGGTCAGTGAAGAATTCTTGGCTGGGAAGAGGCATTCCCGGAAGGCTGCGGGGCCCACGTGGGTGGAGGTGGGCTCTGTGTTCTTGGGCCAAGGCCAGAAGGGAATTCAGTGGGTTGCAGTTCTCTGAATGTGTGTCCTGAGAGGAGCTACCCTACCAGAGCTGAGAAGCCGTGTCTTGCTGGAGCAAATTGCAGCCCCGTTTCCAGCGGTCCCCAGTCCTTGAGGGCTTTTAAGCTTCTGGTTTATAAGGAGGAGGTGAGGGAAGAAGTCTTTCCTCACTGACATTTCCCCACATCTGGTACACTTGAGTAGTAGGGCTCCATCCCGTTATTCTGGCCAAAAGCAATTGGCTTTTCTTGTTTTAAAGCTACTTGGCACCGGTGACTATTGGCTTTTCGTGGCCGTGGATTTAGTTGTGCGAAGAAGGTCTTCCCTGGCCCGTTGGAGTTTGCTGCTTTGCTGGCTCCATTCTCTGTATTTTGATAGGGCGCTGCATGGCGCATTCAGCCTGAAAAGATGCGGGACGGATTTGTTTCATGCCCTGAAATGGAATGCTCGAGGTGGCAAGCTGATGGAGTTGCGAGCCCTTTACAGATCACTGTCAGTGTGCTTGACGTGGAGCTTGCCAAGTGCCCCAGAAAGCGCTCGGCTGGGCCGTAGCTCATCACAGGGCAGGGCAGGGCAGGGCAGGGCAGGGCAGGGCAGGGCACAGCGGCTTCCTGAGAGGGTGCCCCAGCCAGGCTCTTCCGATGCTGCACTTTCTGTGGCGACCGACCGTTTAAAATGCCTCCCATGCCCCTTGGATTGCCCTTGCTCAGAATTCTCCAGGTCTAACAAAGCCAGACCTTCTCCTTGAAGATGTCCACTGCTTATACAGCGACAGTCAGTGGCTCGTGCTCTGTGAGCAGCAGAGCACAGAGGGAACTGCTGCAGCAGAAGCTGGCCTGGGACAGTGGCTGGCTGGTCATTGGCATCACGGTCAGTGAGAGCGCCAAACCGTTAACACTTTCTGGACCAGCAGAGCCCAGTGAGTGGGTGCCAGGGCTGCCTGGCTGCTTTCCTGGGAATGGACACTGCTCTTGGTCCTCGGCCTGTCTCTGTCATTGTCTTTCCTTGACCATCACATGAGTTCCTGGCCAGCCTTCGCCTCTGCCCAGAGCACAGCTCTTCCTGGGCTGATTGTGCCTCCAGAGGAAGCCGTCCTGAGGAGCAGAAGGTTCATGCAGAAGGTTCATCCAAATTCTTCTCCCTGCCACCCTTTAACCTGCCACCAATAGGGTGATTTCCAACTTTCTAACAATAAGAGAGAAATCTGTGTCCTACTCCACAATCTTCCCAGTTTCATCAGCCTCATGTATGCTAAGAATTATATGAAAAAAACCTCATCTTTTTTGCAAACTAAAGCATGTTTAGATCTTGTTGAAAAAATGTTCCAGAACATCAGTCTTCAGACTCTTTTTCAGTTCTGCAGTGTCTTTCAGGAGAGAGAACTAGAGCAATTTACAATGTATACAGTTTTCCAAACATAGCTGCACCAAAGACTGGTCTAAAGGTGTTATGTTCTTTTCAGTCATGTTTCCTGTGGAAAACACCACCGCGTTTTCACCTCCGCTGCTCAGTGAGTCGGCCTTTCCAGTGAACTGGTGGCCTGATCGTTGGACCCCGTGCCCGGGTGGTGTCAGCTAGTGGGAGCAGGACATGAAGCTGAGGTGCCTGTGGCCTGAGTTTTCCCGGACCCTTTCAGAGTTGCCCTATTTTCACTCCCACCGTCTGGCTTAAGCAGGCCCTCAGGTTTCTTATGAGCTGACCTCCTAAGGGAGGCGCTTCCACTTTCGTGCTTCCCCTGAGAAAAGCACTCTTCCTGTCACATTCTTTGCTTTCTGGGAATGAGAGTGTTTGGAATGGGGATTGAACAGGACGTGTACAGAGGGAGCAAAGAAGAAAGCAGAGATGGGGGTTTTGAAAGACCAGCAGAACTGCACTAGCTCTGTTGGTGAGACATCATCTAGCTGTAATGATGTTTTTAATTAATTAATGTGGAATAGGCCTGTAATTTCCTGGCTTCCCTCCAAAATGCTTTTAAAATTAATATTACACTGGCTGTCCTCCAGTTCTTGGATGTGGAGACTGATTTCACATTTTCATTCCTTTAAGGGTTTGGATGAAAGTTACCTGGCCCTATGGACTTGTCATCTATCAGATCTAAAATCTTACTTCTTTGTTTTCTCTGCCTAAAACAGAGATTCGAATATACTGGTAGTAGCTCTATAGGGGCCTCCCACACGCAAGCTGTTAACAATATTAACCTGGCTTGTACTAGCTCACGGTATTTGTACAGCCTAGAACAGGGGAACTCGGTCTGCCTCTTGAGTCACTGTTCTGCACAAAGATGCAAATAGCTGAACTCCGTATACGGCTATTAAAAAGAAATCCAGCCAAACAGACCTTGCAAGCTTAAGCTCTGTCCTTCGCTGCTCTATTTAACCAGACTAGCTTTCTCTCCAGCCCGCTGCTTCGGCACGCATTGGGGCCAGGAGCCCTGAGAGCCAACCGCCCCCCAGGAGGGGCTGAGCTGGAGGAGGCTGGCGCAGACCCTCGCCTCCCTCTCCTGAACCTACAGCCTGGGTGCCCCAGATTCTGGGGAAGGCATCTCTTCAAGGTCTTCTGCAGCATAAAAATAGCACGTATTCGTCCTTTGTATCTTTTCCATCTTTTTGGTTGTCTGCACGGAATTAATATTAAGAAAGTATTAGTTGTATGCTAGAGTATATTACTAGTATAAATGTAAAGAATCTGAAATTCTCACCTTTCAGTGATTTGAGGCCGGTGATGGAAAGATGCGAGGTCTGCACCTCGCTGGTTTTCCTCTTTCCTGTGCTTCTGCCACCCGAGGATGTGATTCCGCTGGCTTTCCACTGAGACAGCCCCTCACACGACTGCACGTTGCTAGCTACAGAGAACGACTTAAACCTTTTGGAGAGTAATGATTTTATAAGCTGCTTTGAAAGCCGTTGCTGACACGAAAGGACCCTGGAGGGCCGTCTCCTCCTGACACCCCTTTCCAGCTCTCTGCCTGTCTGGGGGCGGGGGCAGCAGCTCTGCCAGGCCAGACTGGAGGAGGGGGCTCGCTTGGGCCTGTGGATGTGGTGGCGGCAGTGTGCTTCTTTGTGTGTGTTCTTGTGATGAGTCACCGCTGCAGACACTGGAAGCAGAGAGAGGAGGCTACTTTCCTGGGGCGGCCATCTGTCTGGCCCCCCAGACTTGCCCAGCTTGGGGGGTGCTCCGCTCCGGAGAAGCGGAGCCGAACTAGACTGCCCTTCGTGTGTGACGGAGCCTGGCGAAGGGGGCTCGTTGGCCTCTGCCCCGACCAAAGGGCACTGAGCCGATTTCAGCCTTTCTGCTGCAGTCGTGCCGGAAGCCCCTTGGGGGGCAGAGCGGAGGCGCCGCCAAGCGTGGAGCAGAGCAAAGGGAGACAGCTTGGGAATCCCGTGGCGGCTTTGGCTGTTCCCAGCACCCTGGAGAGCGCTCCCGTCGCCCGGCCGGACCATCTGAGGAGCAGAGCGCGAGCCTGCAGCGGGTCCCCCTTGCCACCTCAGGGTCCTTGGCTGCAGCTTGCTCAGGGAAGAGCCGGGGGCTGGGGCTGCTCTCTGTGGAGGCTGCGGCCTCTCGGGCCACCCTTTGGCACCCACGCTCGTCCTCTGAGCGCATCAGGCCTTGCTCGGCTGCTCGGGTCTGGACGCACCATTAAGGTTAGGTCCCTCCGTCCCATCGTTTGCTTTCCAGTCCCTGCTGCCCCAAAGCAGGAGACTCGAGCAAAACTGTTTTCCAAGCCATGGCAGCACTAAGCCCCATAAACAGGCGTAGCATTTCCATGAAGGGAATCCCTGACGGAGGAGTGGGGACAGGATGTCTTTCTAGCGGGTGATTTGCATCCATTTCCCAGCTGTAAGAGCCTCGTCTTTCTTTTGTGGGGTGGAAAACAAAGTCCCGAGGGAGGAGGTGGAGCTGCCACGGCCTCCCGGCTTCATCTGCCCTTTTCCTTCTGCCCAGATCCTCCAGCGGGCGCAGGGAAGGACCGGGTGTGGGGAGGGGGCAGGGATCCCTCTCCCCGCTGAGCTGCTGCCAGGGAACGGAAGTGGGGCTGAGCACAGCTAAAGCAGCCCTCCACTCTTGCCCTTCCTGGTTGGGGCCCTGCAGGCCATGTGTGCCCTGAAGGAGGGTGCCCACCACTGGGGTGGGCAAGGGAAAGCAATGACCCTATTAGTGGAGCCTCAGTGGGGGAGCCATGAGGCAGCGGGCAGTGGGTGGGGAGGGGGATTGGTGCCAGGGCTTACGGTGCAGCAGCAGCTTGGCCTGAGAAACACTCTTGGCCCTCCTGACAGAGCTGACCAAGTGCCACCTGATTCTAGTCGGCACAGGTCGCAGCCAAGTGCCTACTACAGGGCGCTTGAGCCCTGCTGCCAAGCTCCAAGGCTTCTGTTGTGGGGGGGGGTGCGGCGAGGTCTAAGAGGCTGTCCCTCCCTCCCTCCCTCCCTCCTCTCCAGGTTTGCCCTTCCCAATCAGCAGGCAGTGGAGATCCCTGGCGCAGGAGCCTCTCTCCTGCTTTATTGCATGGATGGAAGGAGCAAGCAAGGATCGGCGTGGCCCACTGGCATATGGCTTCTTTGACCGGCCCGCCTTGCCTGTGCCCCTCGCAGCTTTCAGAAATCAGCCCCGCATGATTTCTCCTCATGGGGCTCCTTGGAGAAGGAAAGCAAGGAGGTGCCAGCCACTCCCCGCCCCACCCCACCCCACCCCACCCCACCCCATCCCACAGTCTGCTTGCCTCCCAGGTCCTGCCAAGGTTGCCCGGATCATGGGTGTCCCAGAGCCCAGCAAGATGGGGGGGCTCTTGGGAGTCCTGTGGCCTTTCTTTGCCCACCACATTTTGCCAGCGGTCCTGGCTGCAGCATTTCAGCCCTGGCTGGTCTGTTCACCCCCTCCCCTGCCTTCCCTCCACCGCACAGAAGCGTGGCAGTGGGAGAGGCAGAATAGCTGTGTCTCTGGAGGCCTCTGAAGGTCCCAGTGCACAAATGGAGAACAGAGCTGGTCCACTGCAGGGTTTCAAGGGTGGCCAGATCAAGACTAGGGTGCCAGAAGGTTTTCCCGGTCTCTCTCAGTGCCGTGTTGTTCGTGCCCGGTTGCCAGTTCATCTGCTTTTAGGAAACACCCGTTTCCAGCCATGCTGATTTTTGTTGTTTCATTTTACAGTCTATTTCATGTGGCTAAAGTTGGTGTTTGTTGCTTTTATTTTGCGTGGGTTATTGGTCCTGTTTTGTGTTCCCTGCACTGATATCAGAAAGGACGAAGGGCAGCTTAGAAATACTTCAATAAATAATTGTGCATTTTTAATCAAACCATAGAGAAATGTATCCTTGGCTGTGCAGCATGCAAAGGACAAGTTCATGAGTACGCAAGTCCATTTGGGGCTGTCTAGGAGTTGGCAGTGGAGGTGACCCTGAATTAGCAGTCACACTTGGAATCATGTGCCCCAGATTCAATTCAGTTCCTCCCCAGTTTGGACGCGGGGTTTAAACCAGAGCCCCATGATTAGTTTATTATTTCAGGCAACGAAGCATAAAGGAATCTAGAGCCCCCCTAGCTATCACTATCAAATATTATCCATAATAAAGAACCATTCCACCTAAGCGGTGCTCTTGCTGTGCGCAGGCCAAGCAAGGTGACCGAGTCTCTGAAACGAACGTCCTACATTCGAAAACGGAGCCCAGAAAGCAAAGCGGAGCAGCTCAAAGCCAGAAGGGCTTCCTTTCTGCTTGCCCCGCATCTTGGGTTCCGCTTGCAACAGAGCAGGGCGACCCTGGAGCCTCTCTGGCCGTCCCGGCTGTTCCCCATCAGCTGGAAACAGGAATGCCCCAAACCATCTGTACCCTAATTCAGATTCAACGGGCTCCGTTGAGATCGAGCTACTTGCCCCTTTCCATCCTTGTCCTGCGCAATCCAACATGATAAATACGGCTCCCCAAACACTCCCCCCTTCCGAGCAAGCTCCAAAACCTTCCCCTCGAAGAAGGCCTATGAAGGAGAGGTCAAACCATTGCCAAGGGCTCCATTTGACACGCATCCTTCTGATGGAGCAGCCGAGGACCGGCTTCCGCCTGTGTGCATCCCAGGCCTGCCCCAGCTTTCTGGAGTCTGAGCGGGGTCCCTCCCAGCCCCAAATCTCTCTGAACCTCTGACCTCCCCCAGCACAGCCTGGCAGAGGCACTTCTAGGCCACCCGGGGGCTATTTTTAGCTGTTCCTGCCCGATAAGATCACACCCTCCCACCTCTGCCGTTGCTGCCTCGGAGCTGTTATGAATGACTCAACCCCGGCTTGTGGTCTGGGAGTTCAATTCGCGGACTGCCTGCTGTCTGATATCAGAGGCAGAGGCTGTGTGCTCTGGTGGCTTGCATGCTCCTTTGTGTGCTCTTTGGAGCAAGGAGGCCCAAGAGTTGGCCTGTGTGGGGCCCAGCTGCACAAGACCCCCTATTCTGCCCCACCTGTTCTCCAGGCTTGCATGCCTGAACGTGCACTCCCTTCTCTGGTCTGTTCTGCTGATCTGAGTAGCCACCTCGGAGCTGGAAGATGCTTAATTTTAGGGGGAGGGTTAACATGATTTTAACATGTTCATCAGCAGGATAGCCCCTACACCAGGAGTCGGCCATTCCTCATCTTCCCCTCCTCATGGATTTTGACCTCAGACTGCAGTTGTCTTCTTGGCTGAAAAGCGATCTATGATCTTTACAGCACAGCATCCGGCCTCGTTCAGCCCTCTTGCCCTGCAGATTCGGGGTGCAAGCTCCCTTGCTTTTGCTCCTGTGCGCTTCAGGGCACCAAGTCCCCAGGCTGCTGCATGAGGCGAGGCCTGGGGGAGCCTCTTCTGATGGCCTCTGGGCCAACGCGCCTCAACGGGCAAGAGGAGTCTCGCCCCTTAGTCACGATTCCTTGGCAGCTGCCAAGACGGTTTCGGATCCGCTCCTTCAGCCAGCCCTTGGCCTGCGTGCCTGGCCCTGCGAAGGAGGGTGCAGCGGCCGCTTCCTCTGGCAAGACGCGAGCAGAGGCGTCTTTCCTCTGCCCACACCAGCCTTAGCAGAAGCCACCTCCCTCTCCTTCAGGGTCACTGAATTTTGCAATGCCCAGCTGCGAGAAAAAAGTGTGTGTGAGAAAGACAGGAAGGAGTGGCAATCACCCAGCAAAACTGGAAATTACAGCCATGTTTCCTGAGTCACGACGAAGACAAGCCCAGCCCTTTTAAGGAGGGGGCCTCACATGGCCTTTTCTCTGGGTGGCCATCCCCATCCCCAGCAGCAGCAGCAGCAGCAGGACCCCTCTGCCAAATGAACACGGTTGCATGAAAAAAATTAAGGCAGGAAACGGGCAGGTGCTCCCTCCTCTCCCCCCACCCCTTTCTTTGAATTGGCAGCCCACTCTGAACGAAGTCATCCCCCCCAGCTCTTGTTCAGCGGCTGCCTTCTTGTGCTCACTTGAAGCACGTGTGCTGCTTAGAAACTGGCTAGCTGCACTGGCTGTTGCTTTTATGGTTTTATCATCTAAATTATCATGAATTTCAAGAATTGGGTTTTACGGTGTATTTTAATGATTGTTCTGAATTTTTATTTTGTGATTTAGCACGTTATATGCTCTCCCAGGAGAGCCCATTTTGAAAGGGGGCAGAAAAATGTTTCTAAAAGCACAGCACAAGCGCTCTTCCAAGGGTGTTGGGAAACGTTTCTGTCTCAGAACGTGCTCTGGAGAAGAAGCTTCAGGAACGCAGCAAAACAGCCAAGAAAAACTGCAGCCACAAGCAGTTCTGCCGCTGCGTTCCTTCGGCAGACTTAAGGGCTGGGCCTGCTCTTTGCCAGGCGTGCCAAGGGCTGCCTGGCCAGGGCCCTGGGCTGCAAGTTGGCACTTGGGTGTCAAGAGCAGCCTTGTGCAGCCGTTCCTGCTGGTCTATGGCAGACAAGCTGCAATGGGCAGCTGCCTCCTGTGCCTGGTTGGCTGTCTCCAGGACACTCGTGCAGAGGGCTCGACCTCTCAGAGGAATGGTGTGCGGGGGGGGGGGGGTTCTCTGGGTTCAGGCAGAAACTTGGAAGCGGACAGGAGCTTCTCGGAGCCAAGTCCCCACAGACGGACATTGGCATGCCCCTTTGTGGCAGAGAGGCACTCCCTGATGCCCATCCTGAACCAGGCTGAAGGCACTGGGTCTGGCTTTTGGGGCCCACGGCCGACCTTGGGCAAGTGGCGCCTCCCTTCCCCGACGGCAGGCCGCTCTCCTCCCCAGGACGGCTGGCACAGCTTCGGTGGAGGAGAAGCCTCCCTGGACTTGGGCGCTGTGTGCACAGTTGCTGGGCCTCTTCCCGGGCCGGGCCGTCCTTGCGGCGCTGCGGGATACGGGCCCCCGGCCGGGCCCCCCAACGGGCTGCTTCTCGGAGAGGCTGAGCGCGCGGCGGCGCCTGCAGGGGCAGCGCGCTGGGCAGAGGGGCCGCCTGCGCCCCTCGGCCGCAGCGGCGGCAACGCCTCCGGCCCTCCTCCTCGCTGGGGTGCGCGGCTGCGACGCCGGCTAGAGGACAGCGGCGACGGTCCCAGAGGCGCCAGGGAGGCTCCCGCGCTCGCACCGCTCCGGCCCTGCTGCGGCGGCGTCCCTTCTGTAGACTCCTCGCTCGCAGCCTCCTTCGGGGTCGGGGAGACTCGGGGCGGCTGGCTGCCCTGCTTTCCATCCCAGGGCGATGGCGGAACCGACTGCCCGAAGTTCAGGGCGCCTACAGAGCCTGCAGCCTTCACGCGGAGGCAGCCTGCCTGGTGCGCAGCGCGCGAGGCTCCCCCGAGGCGCTTTCCTGCTCAAGGGGTTGACAGCTCGGCCCCCGCGCCCCCGTCGGACCCAAAGCAGCCGCCTTGCTGCAGCAAAGGCCCCGCTCCTGCCTGCGCGAAGCCGACAGCGAGGAAAGGGCCGGTTCGCTCGGGCTTTGCGGCGCTTTGTGGAGTCCGGCCTCTGCCGGCAGAGGCCGCTGCCTCGCTCTGCCCGGGGCGTGCCAAGGGAGCGCGGCCCTCGGCGGCTTCTGCGTGCCGGAGGCGCCGTGCTGGGCGCTTCTGGGCCCAAGGTAGTAAACGCGCGGGGGTCCGCACTCCCGGCCGTCCTGGCGCCCCGTGTCCGGCCTTGCTGTGGAAAGCCGGCTCTTTCCTCCTGCCCCGCCACCGCCTCTTTCTGTCCTGGTCGTTCTCCATTCCCCACAAGCGCACCCGCGTGCGAGCAGGAGCAGGAGCAGCCCCAGGTCCGCACTCGGGGGATAAAGAAGGATGCTCCGGAACCTCCGTGTTCAGAATGCCCGCAGGAGGGGGCCTGCTCCCCTTGCACGCAGCAGCCTGTGTGCCCTCTGGAAGGCTGTCCTTGAGGCCTTGCCAGGAGGAGCCTCTTTTCCTGTCAGGGATCCAGCCCGGCAGGTGAGCTCAGGTAGCGCCGTGCTGACGAGCAGATGCTGGGCCACCAAAGCCCCACAGCGGTGCCTTTTTCCAGAACAGGCCACAGTAGGAAGTGTGTTTGTGGTTTGCTGTTATTTGATACCATCAACATCTTCCTTACTTGGAGGAGCAGCTCTGATCAGATTTTGATCTGCCCCTTGTTTACTTAGCAGTCAGCTACTGCAAGCAGCCTGAGTTCACGCACGGAGCGGCGTGCGTTTGGCAAACTAGGAGTAACCTTGCAAACCCAGCACCAAACCAACTGAGCAAAGCGGAGCAACTGCTTCTGTTCCTCCTGGGGAAGGGTCTTGAAGCGGGGGGAGTATGGACAGATGGCTCTGCTCTCCCGGGACCCCAGGGGAACTGGTGGGCAAGAGAGAACAGAACCAGGGGGGCGGGGGGGGGCTTCTGTTGGAAGAAGTAAAGGCACTACTGGTTGGTTCTCCCAGCCACCCGCTGCAGTGCTGGGGCGTTTGGGGGCAGAGAAGGCGAAAGAACATTCTTGAACGACCGATTAACTGAAGTAGTGTTTCTCCGCCCAAGCCTGCCCGAACCCGCATCTTCTGGTCACACTGGGTTGTGCCTCACAGCCAGGGCGGCCCAAGGCC
Organism: Liasis olivaceus; assembly: GCA_030867105.1. NCBI lineage: Eukaryota > Metazoa > Chordata > Lepidosauria > Squamata > Pythonidae > Liasis > Liasis olivaceus. Next base: position 25,086,774 of record CM061361.1, on the reverse strand, counting down.
AGAGGGGCAGCTGTAGTTGAAGCTGTACTCGCCCGTACCAGAAGAGCATGGCACAGCCCTCTCCGGGTTGTCTTCCTCCCAGGGGCCCTTGCGTCACCGGTCCAAAGGGCTTGATAGCTTGCCGGGCTCTCATCGGGCAGTAGGGCTCTCCGCTTCCTTCCCCCTAGGGAGGATCAGGTTTTTCCAGTTCCTGTGGTCGGAGCTTTTTGATCCTGGCCTCAGCTCTCAGTAAAAACTTACCTTTGTCCTTTCTTCCTTGCCTTGGAGCGGCTGATCCTCCAGCAGCCTTAAGGTAGCCCGAGGTGCCCTGCCCTCCCTCGGAGTGGTGGCAGGAGAGGGGCAGGAAGGAGCCCCCCACAACAGCTGCAGTGGAGACTTGCCTTGCTGGAGGGGCAGGAGAAGGGCCTGCCTTGGGGAAGGGCAAGGTGGGGCTGGAGGCGGCAGAGGATAGGTGCCGTGCCTTTGTCCATGCGCTGCATTTTGGAGGACCGCTGCCTCTTCTGCCGTGCCCTCATAGGCGTATTGTAAAGACAGCAGGTAACAGGCAGACATAGCAATGAATGAAGGCGGTGGGCGGATGGGGGGTGCCTGCTCTGAAAAAGCATGGGTGGTAAGGGTGCTGAGAACCCACGATGTGGCCCACTTACTAGTCATGTGGCTGCTGTGATTCTGGCAGGAGGAGCCACCCGTGAGTCTTCTAGGGAAGCTCGGACGCAAAGGAGCCCACGTTTTGAATATCTTTGCAGAAAAGTGTGAAGGAGGGGCTCCTGCTGAAGCAGACAAGCTCTTTTCAGCGGTGGAAGAGAAGGTTCTTCAAGCTGCGTGGCCGGACACTCTACTATGCCAAGGATTCGAAGGTGAGGCTTTTCTCTGTGGACAGCAAGGTGTGAAAAGGCTGCCAACTTCCACCTAGGAGCCCTGGGCATTTCAGAGTGCTCACATTTCGGGCTCTCCCCAAGAGGCAATGTACCCCCTGCCTTCGCCTGTACATAGATACCCAGATCTGCACAGGAAGAACAAGGTGAGGAGAGGCAGGGGGGTGAATGGCTATGTGGAATGGGTGTTGCAATTCTCTTCAGGAAGCAGACTTGAAATCTGCACTGAACAGCCACAGAAATCTCTATTAAAAATCCTGCAGTTAGCAAAGGAGTCTGCCCATTTTCTTAACCTGATTCTGAGCCAAGATTTGTCTTTATTATGTGAAAGAGAAGCTGCTTGAGCAGGGTGAGGGATTGCCCAAGAGGTGGTCTCCAAAATTCTGGAGTTCAGGCCATGCCTCTGGCACAGCACCCTTTCCTCCTTGTTCTTGTAGTCACTGATCTTCGATGAAGTGGACCTGTCAGATGCCAGCGTGGCAGAAACCAGCACCAAGAACATCAACAACAGCTTTACAGTAAGTCTGCCACTAGAGCTGGCAGCCTTCCCAGCAGGCTAGATGGGGTCAGAAACCTGATGGTGGGCTTAGCTCTGGCACCAGGAGTCTCTTCTCCCTCTTTCCCCTGATCCATCATTCTGCTGACTCAGCCCAGGATCTCTTAGAGCACTTTCCCTGTTTCGGTGCCCTGCGGATAACAGTACCTCACTTCGTCCTATAATCCCCCATCCATAATCTTCTTTTCCTGAAGGCTCGGTGGGTGAGTGTTGGGAATAATCAGAGGTAGAGCCCATGTTGAAAGCGTCAGCTGGCATCCTGTGTCACAAAAGGTGCAGGAACAGGCAGTGGGAATAGACCTCCCTCTGCCTGAAACCCTGGAGAGCAAGCAGTCCTGGGCTAGATGCCCAAGCAAACCAGCCTCGGCTGAGATGGCTTCTGAGGAATGTCAAATGATGCAGACCTCCATCTCTCAACGTATGAGAACTTCTAGGTCACCCAGATGCTCCTTATTGTAGATACTGTAGGAGGAGAGCAATGCCTGTCTGTGCTAGGCAACAGTCAGAAGGGCTGCCAGGCTCCTGGTTTTTGGGCCACCCTGAGAAACTTCTTCAAAGGCTGCTTTTGCTTAATCCACTGGGGACATGGGGTGACTGCCATAGCATGTGGGGAAAATAGAACCCCATATTACTTGCGGGACTAAACCAACTGTGTGGCTCTCTTGGTCACAAGGACTTGATAAGAGCTCCTGACTCAGAAGCATCCTGTCCCTGAAGGCCAGTCTGTGGAGGGAGCCAGGGGCCAGCGGGCTTCCCATTGGGGCCCACCGTTGGCCAACCCAGGAAACAGGTTCCTGAATTAGCGGCAGCAACAACAGCAGGGCTTTTCTGATCTTACTCTTTCTGTAGGTGATCACCCCCTTCCGAAAACTCATTCTTTGTGCAGAGAACCGGAAGGAGATGGAGGACTGGATCGGGGCCCTGAAGTCTGTCCAGAAATGGGAGATCAATGAGGTGGTAGTGTGAGAGGGACCCCTGTTGGGAGGGCGTATGTGGGAAGCTAGTACCAGGCCTAAACAATGAGGCCAAAAGGATTGGGGAGGGGGTGCTTCACGCCTTCAGTTCTACTCAGGACTGCTGCTGGAGGTGCCCCCTTGGCCTGATTTGTGTTTTAGAAATCTACAGCTCGCCCTTGAGAGAAACCAAAGTCCCCTTCCAGTTGCCAGTCCAGGGCAAAAGAGTGGGTGGGGCAGGGGCTGGGGGACCTTCTAATTTACCTCCCAGTAAGTCTTAGGGCAGATCAGGATGGGAGAAGGGTCCTTGAACTAGCCCAAGTGGTGGGGGTGGGCTGCGGGGCCTTTCTTTGTGGCCGGGGAAATCTTGCCCTGGCTCCTGCCGCCAATCCCCATGCTCTGCTTTGACGTTCAGGCCTCCCAGTTCAACATGGAGCACTTCTCTGGCATGCACAATTGGTACGCCTGCTCCCACGCCCGGCCCACCTTCTGTAATGTCTGCCGGGAGGCCCTGTCTGGCGTCACATCCCACGGCCTCTCCTGCGAAGGTAAGCCCTTTTTCCTGGGCGGAGGTGGGCAGGCGTGCGTGGGAGGGCAGCAGCTAGTCCTGGGGGCCTTCACGGTGCGTGGGGAGGTTCTCCGACAGAGGGGCAGGATTCCACCTCCCCCAGGCTGTGGCTGGCCATCCCTTTCCTCCAGCGGCAGCTTCTCCTCTCCTCTCCTCTCCTCTCCTCTCCTCTCCTCTCCTCTCCTCTCCTCTCCTCTCCTCTCCTCTCCTCTCCTCTCCTCTCCTCTCCTCTCCTCTCCTCTCCTCTCCTCTTCTCTGGCAACTCCTGTGCATCTGCTTTTTTCTCTCACAGTCTGTAAGTTCAAAGCCCACAAACGCTGTGCTGTGAGAGCCACCAACAACTGCAAGTGGACCACATTGGCTTCCATTGGCAATGACATCATTGAGGATGAAGACGGGGTCAGTCCAGAGCTTCTTTGGCAGCAGACCCAGCCAGGGCCCCCCTCTTCCCAGGAACCCCCTCAAGGACATGCAGACGGAGGCCTGCCCCTTCTCTTCACAGGTGGCCATGCCCCATCAGTGGCTGGAGGGGAACCTGCCGGTCGGTGCCCGCTGTGCCGTGTGTGACAAGACGTCTGGGAGCGTGCGGAGGCTGCAGGACTGGCGCTGTCTCTGGTGCAAGGCCGTGGTAAGGGCCAGCCCCCTCTCCCCTCCCTCTTGCACTCCTGGCCTCTTCAACTAAGGCTCCCGTATGTGCTGGGTCTAGGTGAGGAGCACTGGGATCGGAAGATAGGAGGCTTTGGGGGCTCCCTCCAAATAAGAATGGGGCTGGCTCTTACTGTGGGAGGACAGAAGGACACTGAGAGTTTTGGTGAGGGAGAGAAGAGGCGGTCGCTTCAGCTTCCGGAGTTGCCCCAGCCCGGTTTCGGTGCCCCTTGGTCAATTGGCAAGCTGTGCATGGGAGGCAGCAGCTGGTTTGAGGGGTGCCCAAAGTCTTCACGCGGTGAAAGGGGAAGCACCTCGCCAGGGTCCCTGGAAGAGGCCTGCTGAAGCCTCTCCTGGAGCTTTGCCAAGAGGGCCCTTCCCCGCACGCTTTTTGGCTTGGAGTTCGGGGCCAGGGGCCTACGTAGTTTGACAGCCAAGTTTGCAGCACCCCGTCTTTTCCTCAGGGATATTTGCCCCAGCAGGCACTCCCCGCAGCAGGACCGCTAAAGGCCCCTCTCTCCTCCCATCAGGTTCACAGCGCTTGCAGGGAACAGCTGGGCAAGAAGTGCCCCCTGGGGCAGCACAAGGTCTCCATCATCCCCCCCACCGCCCTCAACAGCATTGACTCTGATGGTAAGGAGTGGCAGCTGGGAGCAGCTGGCACCTCCTGGCCTGCCATCCAGCCGTTTGCACAACGCCAGCCGGGGGTTCCCTTGTGCCTGCTGGGAATCCTGGGAATTGCAGTCCTGGCCCTTCAGGTGGGAACCGGGTGCCAGGAAGCCGCTCAAGGCACAGCAGTCTTGCCATGCCCAGGGGTGCCCTTTGGGTTTTCAAGGAGCCCGGTCTGTCTGGCGGGCAGAGAAGCGCTTGCCCGTCCCCTGGGACCAGAGCGGGGCTCCAGCCATTAGCCCATTTCAGCTGCAGAGGGACCGAGAGCTCCCTCTGCTGGGCTCCCCTCCATCCACAGGGAGCATCCTGCGCTTTTCCGATGGCTCTGCAGGAGTTGTCTTGGAGTTGCCAGCTGAGGGCCCCCAGGGCTTTGTCTGATGTGCCAGCTGGCTTGGGCGCAGCAGCCCTCCTCCTGCCCTTCCGAAGTGGCCAATCCTGCTGTGGCCCCTCGGGTCCTTGGCCGGTTGCTGATCGCCATCAGCGTGCCCGGCTCCACACTCTCATTTCTCAAAGCTGCTTTGCAGACTGCTGCTGCCTTCTGGCAGCCTCCCTTCCTTGCAGTTCTCTGTGTCCTCTGCTGAGTGGAGGCTTCTGTGACTCAGAAGAGCCTCCCATCTGCTGGGGGTCTGGGAGCTTTCTTCCCAGCTTGGGCAGCCTGCAGGCTTTCATCAGCCCCAAGTGATCCAGTTACAGCCCCCTGCTCTGTGTGAGCAAGAATTGCGCCTGTCTCAGTTGGCTAGAGCACCCTGGCAATGCCAGGGCAGGAAGGGGAGGTGAGCTGGGGGTGGCAGGCTTGCGGTGGTAAAAGCAACTCGAAAAAACTTTCCCTTTGCCCTTCCATATTCCTAAAGCCCAGCGGCATCATCTTACAATGCCAGAGATACAGAGCAAGCCAAAAAGTTAAGACTTTGGAGATAATTGATAGACCGTGTACACACATAAAATGGAATAATAATGGAATAATATAACTTCAGATGTGATCATCACAAATGCACAATGCCATTATGGAATTCTCTGCTTTGTGTGCCAAGGCGGCCCACGCAGGAGCCAGATTTGGGGGCATTCCTTGTCATCGGGGTGAAGCAAATTGCTACTTGGTGTGAGCCCGGGCCTGATCTGCTAACACTTGCCCAACGCTTGGGCCTTCCCGCCAGCCTGGGGAAGCTGCTTGGGATAAGCATAAGCTTTTCCTCCCTATGCCAGGATTCTGGAAGGCCACCTGCCCCTCCAGCTGCTCCAGCCCTCTTCTGGCTTTCGTCAACTCCAAGAGTGGGGATAACCAGGGGGTGAAGTTTCTGCGCAAGTTCAAGCAGTTCCTCAACCCTGCCCAGGTCTTTGATCTCATGAACGGGGGGCCGCACCTTGGGTAAGCATCCAGATTCTTTGGAGCCACCCGCTACCCTGCCTCGGTGGTGGGAGAGGGACTCACCCAGGTTCTGTGCCATTTTGACCACGTGGCCCCTTCTGTCTGCCTGCTAGAAGGACAGCTGGTGGGCACCCCATGCTGACGCTTCCCTGCACAGGCTAACAACCTTCTCCTGGTTTCATCCGGTCAGGCTGCGGCTCTTTCAGAAGTTCTCCACCTTTCGGATCTTGGTGTGTGGCGGGGATGGCAGCGTGGGCTGGGTCCTCTCTGAAATCGACTCGTTGGGGCTGCACAAGCAGGTGGGTGTTTCCTCCCCAGAGCGCCGAAGTCGGCCTTACCCAGCAGAGTCAGCTGGGCAGCAGATTTAGCTTCTCTGCCTCTCTTTGCCTGATTTACTTCTCTCTCCCTCCCCCTCTGTATCTCGTGCACACACGCATGCACGCACGCACACATGGACCCTTGCCTGGCTCCAAATCAGAGGGAGAAAACTCGTGACTGAGGTCGTGTGGTCTCCGTGCAGAAACAGATGGAAAACAGAGATTTTGGAGGTCTTGAGCTCAGGAGAGGTTTCCAGGCAATTTGTGTAATCGTTGATACTTGTGAGGGGGAGAAATGAGAGGAGCAGGAGAGAAAAAATGATGTCTGCCACCAGCCTGCCTTTTCCGAATCCATGAAACGTTCTGCCACAGAACGTTGGCTGGCTTTAAGGTGCCACCAACCACTTTGCTTTTGCCACAGGCGGCTGCGGCTGCTGCTGCCACCTGGAGATGCTGCTGGTCTTAGCAGGAGTGGCATGTCTGGAGAACTGGGGAGGGGAGGGGAGGGGAGGCAGCGATTCATGAACCCTGAGAGGGTCTGATTTCCCCAAAGCCTAGGGTGAGGCTGCATGCCCACTCCGCCAACCACCCCTCTGTGTTTCTGCAGTGCCAACTTGGGGTCCTGCCCCTGGGCACCGGGAATGACCTTGCCCGGGTGCTGGGCTGGGGCAGCCTCTGTGATGACGATACACAGTTGCTGCAGGTTCTGGAGAAGTTGGAGCGCGCCACCACCAAAATGTTGGACAGGTAAGGAGGGGCCCTGTCAAAGCCCTCTCTAAAAGAAGGGCCAACGGATGGGCGATTGCAGGGATGCTTGGCTCCGTTTCCCGGGGGTGGCACAGGCCCTGCCCTTTCAGCCCTGGGGTACTAACCCTCCCCTGGCCAGGGGCCGGCTGCCTGCCTGGTCGGGAAGCACTGGAACCTCTTCGCTTCCATGCAGGTGGAGCGTCCTGACGTACGAGGCCCCCAAGCAGTCACCACCGGCCCTCGGGGAAGAGGAGAGCGAGGATTCCACCATCCAGGTTAGCAGGAGGCCTGCTTGGAGGTGGGGTGGTGCCGCGGCATGTCCTTGCCCGGGCCCTCCCGTCGGCAGAGGCGAAGGTGGCATAGTGGGACCCGAAGGACCGTTGCTTGGGTGCTGTTCCCTTACAGGCTCAGATTTCTCACTACGCTGACTCCGTGGCCCTCCACCTGGCGAAGATCCTGGAGTCTGACAAACATTCGGTGGTGATCTCCTCGGCAAAGTAAGGGCGGTGCTCTTCCACCCGGGGCAGGGCGGATGGGGGGAATCCAGACCGCTGGCTTACCTGGCTGGGTCTGAGTCTCAGCCCTCCTTGGGCTAGTCATGCGGGCATAACCCTCAGCCTTGGTCGCTCTTGCGCACTTGGCACTTTAAAAAGGGGGGCAAATGTAGGTTGCAGCATCTCCACAATCCTTTGCAAGTTGTAACAGCCTTTGCACCTTCCCCTCGCCCCAAACCTGTTGTGGTTTTGGCCTCATTGTCTTGAGGTGCTCAAGAACTTTCCTCTGCAGGGAGAACTTGCAGGATGGCACAGTTTGCTTTTCCTCGGCATATTTAAATAGAAGAGGATTCTGCTTCTTTTCTTGCACCTCTGAGCTTCGTGAATATAAGTTAATACGCACTTTCTACCTACCGTTTGAGAGTGCATTCCACACTAAACGTAGATGTTACCTAGACAATTCTGCAGCTCTCATTAGTTTTAACTTTGCTACTGGGCAGTTTTAAAGTATAATAGATAAAATATAAATGTTCGGGTGGCATTTTGGTCCAGCTCCACAAGTCAGAAGCTCCCCCCACCTGCTTGTGGATTTCGTTCGGTTGAAGGGCCCAGCTGGGTAGCTTGGAAGTTGCACCCTAGTTTCCCTTTCTCCCAGGTTCCTGTGTGGGACGGTGAATGACTTTGTAGCGGATGTGGGCAAAGCTTACGAACGGGCAGCCGACAGCAAGCGGGAAGCTGCCATCATGGCTGGCAAGGCAAGTGCCTCCCCAGAGCATCTGGAGCAGCATTGTGGGGCGGGAGGGAGAGGGTCTCAAGAGCAGCAGTGATGAAGTGCTGGGTCTGCAGGTCCTGAACTGTCTTGGAGGAAAGGCATGGGGCTGCTGGGCACCCTTCTTTTGTGTGTGCGTGTGCGTATCGCCACCTCCCCCACTGGGGCCGGGCCAGAGACGCTGCAAGCGCACCCCGCCCGGCCCTCCCATGACACCTCCCTCCCTGCTTCCAGTGCGCCACGCTGAATGAGAAACTGGACTCGCTGGTTCGTGAGCTGAATGAGGAGTCGCAGGCCACCGTGGTCCCAGAAGGCAGCCCTCCGGCCCCTGATGACAAGGAGAGCCCGTTCCGGCCCAGCCCACGGCCTCCTCGCGTCTTCAAGTCCAAGGAGCAGCTCATGCTAAGGGCCAACAGCCTCAAGAAGGCGCTGCGCCAGATCATCGAGCAGGCAGAGAAGGGTGAGCTGCAGGCCTCGCCCTTCAGGCTGGAGCCGGGCAGGGAGACGTGGCGCTGGACTAGTGCCCCCTCGAGATCGGCTCTGGCAGGCCATGAGCCCAGGATATGCCAGAGGGCTGGGGTCCCGCTGGTCGCAGAGGGCGGGCAGGCAGGACGTTGAGGATGCACTTCCCAGCAGGACCTTCTGCCCGTGGCCGTGGCGAGCACCGTCTGCAGGTGCCAAGGCCCCTGTGGCTGGCATCATGGATGAGCCGCTGCTGCTCTTCCTGGAGGGGTCTAAACCGCTGCTCCGATGCCAGCTGCTGCTGCTGCTGTTGCTGTGTTGCCAGTCCTTCTACTATAGAGAGTTTTGCTGCTTCTACAGCAAGTAGTCTCTTTTGAATCCCTTTCTATCTGCTGATTGTATCGGCTGTTGTGGAAACCAGGGCAGCTGCAGGCAGGGCAGGGCAGGGCAGGGCAGGGCAGGGCAGGGCAGGTCCCTCTTTAAAGTAAGCAGGACTTCTGCTTCTTACTTTCTCCCCCCCACCCCACCCCACAGCGGTGGATGAGCAGAACAAGCAGACCCAGAGCTACAGGAGCCTCTCGGTGGCCGGCAAGAAGGACAGCAGTGAGGACTTCACCAAGGAGACCGAAGCGCCGAGTACGTCTCTGGGATGCCGGGTTTGGGCTAGGAAGGAACGGGTGCAGGGCGAGGACCGGGGGGGTGAGAGGGGAGGAATCGATGGCTGTAGAGCAAGTGGAGTTAGGACCAGCTCCGGGGCTGGCAAGGCCAAGGGAGCACGTGACGGGCTGCCTCGCCTCGCCTCGCCTCGCCTCTCCCTGGAACACCCGTGCGTAGATCCCCTGGCCCACTTCGTTCAGCTTCCTCGCTGAGACGCCACGCCTTCGCTGGCGGCCAGTCCCGTGCCCTTTGCCTACAGGCAGAAGAACCTGTGTCTGGTGGGGTGCCTGCAGCTCCAGCTCGGGAGCCCAACAGCCATGAGAGCATCCCTCTGCCTCCGGGGGGGTCAGGCAATGCGAGGGCTCCCCATCCTGAGCAGAGGGGGCTGTCAGGGGGTCTAAGCCGGGGCCGGCCATCTCTCCCGAGTGGCCGAGAGGAAGCTGCAGCCTCTGGCTGTGTCTCTTCCAGAGTCCCGCCGCGACACGGTCATCTCCACCACTTCCTCCCTCCTCCTGGACCGGCCCGAGAGCTTCACCGCTGCCCCCTTCGCCGAGGACCCCGATGCTGTGTGAGTGGCTGCGGCTGCCCCGCACTCCCCAAGAGGGAGGGCTGGCGCTTGGGAAGAGCGCAAAGAAGGGCTGCATCGGGCCTCTCAGGCCTGCGCCCAGTAGGAAATGACTCCTTGTTGGGAGAATGACTCGCTGTTCAGGGAAAAGATTTCTCTGCTCTTCCCGTCACACAGTGGTTAAAAGTGCCCAAAGGGCTAGCAAATGGTCAGTTCAGCAAATTCAGTTGAAACTGATGGCTGGCGTCCATCTTAAAGAGGCAGCGAAATAAAACACAGTGCAGCGAAAGCATCTCCTGAGACCTGAACCAGCTGTGGTCAAGAAGACTGGCACAGCTGGAGGAGCCTGCTTTGGCCGCTGCGTCTGACGCCCAGTCCAGGCCGCTCTCAGCTTGTGCAGACGCGTGCCCTCCTGGCAGGTCTGCCTCTTTCTTCCACCGTTGTAGAACTCTGGCCTGATGAAGAGGGCTTAATTTTCCAAAGCTTGCCCTTTTTCACCACCCTCAAATTGGCCTGGATAAGGCACTGCCACATATGGGGCTTTGCATGCTTCTCACGGCCAGTGTGCCCGCCGCTGACGTTAGACTGGGGGTATTTGCATGGGAAACTCCCCAGCTTTGTCACGGTTCATATGGGAGACAGAGCGGGCCGGAGGAAAAGACAGCGTGGTGCCTTCTGGGATGAGGAGCCTGTCCGTCTCCTTTCTGGCCAGGCCTGCTTCAGCAGATGCCCCCCACCCCCGACAAAGGCCTTGGGCAGCCTCCACCACTTCTGGTGCCCTTGAAAAGCTTGGCCCATCCCGTTCCACTAGCATCTTTCAAGGAGACGGATGAACGGGTCTCTGGAAATCAGCCAGGGCTTCATTTAATTTTAGCCTGCTTTTGGAGACTGGAGGAAGGCCCGGTCCTGTCAATCGGGTTGATTTCAGAGCCGTCTGCCCCCCGCCCCCCGTCCTGGCGCGGGTGTCCAGGTGCTCTTGCCCCCCTTCCCACAGTGCTCAGAAGGAAGCGGAGAGAACAGAACTATTGGTATTCTGCGACGTATTCCCGGTTCTGCTTCAGTGTTGTTTCTGAACTATTTCCTTTCCCTCCATCTGCTGGCTCCAGACAATTTTCCGAGAGATGCGTCATGAATAACTATTTTGGCATTGGCCTGGACGCAAAGATCTCCCTGGAGTTCAACAACAGGAGGGATGAGCACCCGAAGAAGTGCAGGTGAGCCTGAAGCTGTTGAGGGTGGGAGCCCCCTCCTCTTCCCTCGGGGCCGGAGGCGCTGCCAACGCGTCCACTGGCGGAGGTGAAGCTGTGGAAGCGGCTTTAAAGCTCTTTCCCCTGCCCTGTGCAGGAGCACGTGCGCGTGCCCACATGCACACATGTACGCAGAGAGGGCGACCGCATTTGACAGCCGGTCAAGAAACGCCTGCCCCTTTGCGGTCCTTCCCCGGCTGCGGCGTTTCCCCCGGCCCAGCGGTTCCAGGCAGGAGGAGGCAGGCACTGGAGCTCCCTCTGTGGCATGGCTGCAGCCCGTCCTGGGGCCAAGAGCCTCTGACCCGCAGCGTCCCACTGGCTCTGGCAGAGCTGCCCCGGAGAGGCAGCTTCAGCGACCTTTGCTTGAAAGGAGCCACTGTCAAAACCCACCCCGAAACTCCTGGCCCCGTTTCTGGGCTGGCACGTCTGCACCCACAGTGGCAGCCATTCTCTCTGAGGCTCAGGGCTGGGTGGGCCTTTTGCTCAAGGACCCTGCAAAGGTCGCTCAGCGAGGCCTCCCCCGGGCAGCCTTGGGGAACGTGGAAACTGTGCTCCAGCCCCACAGCACAGGAGTCACCAGGCTTCTCCGCAAGGATGTAGGAGCTTCCTAATTGTGCAGTTAATTATTCATAATTGCACACCCTCCAAAGGTTCTGCTAAGCCTGTAGGAGCTGGCTAATGGCTCCACTCTGGAGAGCGGAAAGCCACTTGATCCTCTGGCTACCCAGAGAAGCAGGAAGAGAGGGGATTAAACCCAACAGACCAAAAGAAAGCAAGGCAGGTGGATGATCTACCGGGGCAGCCACACGCACACGGCTTCAGTGGTCGAGGCCATGGAGGCAGGCAGCCTGTCCTACCCTGTTGGAAGAAAGAGGAGAAAGACACACTTGCACGCACCCGCGCACTCACTGTTTTGTTGCCTTCGCAGCAGCCGCACCAAAAATATGATGTGGTACGGTGTCCTGGGAACGAAGGAGCTGCTGCAGCGGACCTACAAGAACCTGGAGCAGCGGGTCCAACTCGAGGTACTGCAGAGGGGGCTGGCCCCACTCCCCTTCCTGCTTGAAGGGGGATCGCCGTCCGAGCAAAAGAGCCCTGCACCGCCCACCAAGAGAAGCGGCACTGCCTGGCTCTCTCATTCACGCTGAGCTGTGGACTCCGGGCACCCCCAGCCCCCTGCGGGTCTTCAGGGCACCAGAGCAGGAACGTCCCTGCTTGCGACCCAGAGCACTTCTCTCCACTCTCTTCCAGTGCGACGGGGTTCCCATTTCCTTGCCCAGCCTGCAGGGCATTGCTGTGCTCAACATTCCCAGCTACGCAGGTGGCATTAACTTCTGGGGAGGCACCAAGGAAGACAATGTGAGTCTCGGCCTGAGGCCTTCTGCACCCGCCCCCCTGCCCCTTTGGTTGCAGGTGCCACGAACTCCGTTGCCTTTCTCCTCCGTTCAGTTGCGGAGGGTAGGGGGAGACTAGCTTCACTACCAATATTGCTACGGATTTCTTTACTTACTTGACCGTGAAACTGTGGATAGACTCAGGCAGCATGCAGCTTACTTGCATGTAGAGCAGGGAACTGCACTGAGAGAAGCCCTCCAGGGTTCTGGCTCAGGGCCTTAAGAAAGGTTGGTCTTCCCCCTGTCAGAATTTCGGGGCTCCTTCCTTCGACGACAAGAAGCTGGAGGTGGTTGCTGTTTTTGGGAGCATCCAGATGGCGGTCTCACGGGTCATCAACTTGCAGCATCACCGCATTGCCCAGGTAAGGCTCGGCCCCGGTTGTGCCTGGCCGGCTGGTCTGCCCATGGCCCTCCCACGCAGAAGGACGGAGTGTCCCTCATCACCCACTTCTCCTCTCCAGTGCCGGGTGGTGAAGATCACAATTCGGGGAGATGAGGGTGTCCCGGTGCAAGTGGATGGAGAAGCGTGGATCCAGCCTCCGGGGATGATCAAGATCCAGCACAAGAATCGTGCTCGGATGCTGACAAGAGACAGGGTGATAATTCTATTACAGATTGGGGGAATCTGGCTACAGCTAAATTGTCGGGGGGGGGCAAGCTGGGAGTAGCCACTCCTCCAAAACGGGCCCTGCTCTGCTCTCAGCTGGCAAATGCCGCAGTCCGTGAGCATCTTAGGAAAGTCCAGCTGTGTGTCAGCAATGTCAGCCTGTTGGCCCAAGTCTGGAGCCCCCAGCATCATGGCCTGTGTGGGAGGGGGCTTGTGCATTGAGGCTCTGGGTTTGGCTGTGTCTGCGAGAGTCAGCCATGGCCCACCTGTGTCCCTGCAGGCCTTTGAGAGCACCCTGAAATCGTGGGAGGACAAGCAAAAGGGGGAGAGCTACCGAGCCCCATCCCGGCCTCGTCTCAGCTCCCAGCAGTCCATGGAGTATCTGGTGGAGGAGGAGGGGGCCCAGATGCAGCAGCTGGTCCAAGCCACCGAAACCCTCATTAGCAGGTACCAACCACGCCGGTCCCCTGGAAGCGGTCACTCTCCAAAGGCCACCCTGGGAGCCCTCGCTGGAAGGGCCCTCCATGGCCAAGGGGTCCTGCTTCCCGGCAGTGCGCCAGCTTGTGGTCTGAGTTGATGCTCCGGAGATGCCTTTTCGATTAAAGTTACCTCTGCTCCTCACCACGGGGTGAGGGGAAAGATGTTGGGGAAGCCCGTGTCAGCGATGCGGCTTGCTGGAGTCGGTCCGACCTCCTTCACAAGGTTGGGGCTCTCAGAAGAGTTGGAGGAGGGGGAGGGAGGACCGCATACCTTGGCTTCAGCTCTGAGCTGATGGACACGTGCAATAAGCCACTTTGCTCTACAGCAGCGTTTTTCAAACTTGGCAACTTTATAATGTGTGGACTTCCAACTCCCAGAATTCTGGGAGTCGAAGTCCACACAGCTTAAACTTGCCAAGTTTGAAAAATGCTGCTCTATGGGAACCCTATGGGTCTTTCCTTGGCCCTCTGCGGCTTTCTCCTGCACTCAACAGGGACGATTCAGCTGCGCAAGTTCACACAGTGTATGGGGGGGGGGTGAGGTCAGCTTGCTAATGGCTTTCCCACTGTACCAAGTCTGTGGCTGATGGGCCATTTCCCTCTCCCCCTTGCAGGATCCGTGAGGCTGCCAAGGCCCGTAAAGCCATGGAGCAGGAGCTGGCGCATGCTGTGAACAGCAGCTCCCTGGCCCTGAGCGAGGTCTCGTCCTGCAAGAGCAACAGTGGCGCTCCGGAGGTGAGAGTAGAGACTGCCTGCGTGGGGCCGGCAGCACCCACTTGGGGGGCCGGGGGTGCTCCCTGGGTGTCTGTCCCAGGGGAGTCGTGCCAGTATCCTTGGCCTTGGCCATGGCACGGCTCTCCTCGCCAGCCACCTCTGAGCCTTTTCTTTCCTGCTGGGTGGCTGCAGCTGGTCAGCCGGAGCATGGCGATGGAGGTCTCCGTCAGCGTGAAGGCCTTGTACACCGAAACCCGGGCTTTCCTGGAAGGAAGACAGGTGAGCACCAGGTAGGAGCAGCCAGACGTGCCGGTGTGCCAAGGCCGCCCTCTCAACAGTCTTTCCCACACAGCTGGACTCGCCCCAGCAAGAGGAAGCCCTCCGCCAGGCCCTGGGTGTCGTCAGCCAGGCGCTGCGGAGGTTCTCCGACATCCACTGGATGGCCCCGATCTCAAGCTCAGTGGAAGAGGTGGGCACCCGTGCGCAGGGGGAGCAGCGTGGGCCCCTCGAGCGGCCCGACTGGGGCAGGCGGCTGCGTCTCCTCGTGCAGCCAGAGCGGCAGCCGGGAGCAGCAAACAGAGGCTTTTTCAGGGAGGATGGAACGGTCCGGCCCCGTGGGAAGGATGCCTTCTGAGCTCCCAGTCAGTGGAGGCTGCCTGGTTGGGAAGGCCGGGCGGCAGGGGTGTGCTGGACGGTCGACCCAGCCAGGAGGGAAGGCAGCTGGGTCAGACCTGCTGCTGCCGCCTTGCCCCTGTAGACTGAGGTGCCCTGGTGGAGCCTGGAAAGGGAGCTGGGCAGAGGCAGACAATGGTGGGTCCCTGGCCTTCCAGCAGCAGTTTATCCTCCTTGCAGGTCACTAGCCAGGAGGCTCCTGTGAGCAGCAACAAGGGCAGCCTGAAGTTACGGATTAATCTTGCAAAGCCCAAGAAGGAGAAGGAGAAGCTCCAGAAGCAGAGATCCGGTGGCGTCACCCCAGGTAACCTGGCAGCCCTCCCAGCATCCGAAAGGGCTGGACACAGCATCCCAGCGCCCGGACGAAGGAACGCTGGGGGTGGACCAGCCCACCCATCCGAAACAACGGCGCAACGTCCCTTCAGCTGGTGCGGGGGTGGGAGAGCAGTTTGTGGCCAGGTGCGGCTTCCCAAGGGCCCTCTGGAAGGGGGCATAGAAGCCCCAAGGCCCAAGTGCTGGCGTCTCTGGTGAGGACAGGCATAGAAGCGGCGGGTACCACGTCAGCTTGCGAGAGCCGCCACCCCTGCGGAGGAAGAGCCTGAGGGCGGATTCAGGAACTGCCTCCCCCAGCAAGCATTTGGGGGCTTCTTGCTGTGGCCCCAGGAGAAGCTTGGGGAAGGGGCTGGCGGCTTCCCAAGGCAGCCGAGAAAACGCCGCTGCCCCCACGGGGGAGGACCGCAATGTCCTGTCTTCCCTCCGCTCTTTGAGCAAGTTCACTGAAGGCAGTTGCAGTCTGGGACTCCCAGGGCACGTTCACACAGGACGCTCGCCCTGGGTCGAGGGAGCAGCGGCCTTTCTGGGTTCCCCCGACCGCTGGACCTCTCGACAAGCCCCAGGGGCTGAGCCCGCACTGCGCACGGGGTTCCAGGGAGGCTGGCTAGTTTGTGGCTCGGCCTGCTGTGTGGACAAAGCCCGGCCTGGCTGTGGTTTTCTCACGCTCAAGGCTGCTTCCCCAGACAGGCTTCCTGCTGCTCCCCCCTTGCCCCCGCCTGCGCTTGCCTGCTGCCTGCGCTGCTCTGCACCTGCACCCTGCCTGCGGCCCCCGCCTCTCCTGCTCCTTCCCCCCTTCCTTCTTCCCTTTTCTGTCCTTCCTTCCCTCCTTCCGGCAGCGCCACCAACAACCATCCTGTAATTTTCCTTTTTGCCAGTGGACAGTTGGGGCCCTGAGGAAGTGGCCGCCTGGCTGGAGGCTCTTGATTTAGGGGAATACAAAGAGCTTTTTGTGCGCCATGACATCCAGGGCTCTGAGCTGATCCTGCTGGAGAGGAGAGACTTGAAGGTACCCTGTGCAGTCCTGCCCCAGGCCTGCGGGGTGGTGGGGAGGGGATTGGCACCGCTCCCGCTTGCGCAGCGCATGGCCAAGCTGCTGCCGCCTGCTCTGCCCCTTGCAGCCTCCCCCCAGGCAAAGGCACAAGGAGGGGATCGGGTGGGCCCTCGTCCGGCTGGCGTCCTTCGCCCCAGCCGTTCCCATAGCGGGAAGGGGGCTTCTGTCCGAAAGGGCCGTGCAGGAGCTCTGCCTGAGGACGGCCACCGAACTAACCAGATGGGGCTCTGCGGTGGCGCAGCGGCACCCCTTTCACTCCAGCACATTGCGCAGAAATGCGCAGAGCTGCAAAGTGATAATTAAAGAGCTGTAAGGCAAAGGGCCACCTGAAAGGGGAGGGGCTCACTGCCGCCCTGAGCAAGCTCTCTCGCTTCCTCCCCTTGCACAGGAACTTGGGATATCAAAAGTGGGCCATCTGAAGAGGATTCTCCAGGGAATCAAGGACAGCACCAGCCCGCCGTAGAGAAGGCCCTCTGAAGGGACGATGGCGTTGCGCTCGGTGGCCCTCCTCCATTGCTGTGTGGGCCTCGGGGCTGACGGCGTCCAGCTTGATTGCCAGGCCTCGCCTGCACCGGGCCCCTGAGGTCTTCACGCAAGGGCCACTCTCCATCTTCCCAGGCCATGAGTTTACATTCCCACATTTGCCAAAGATCGTGGTTTGGCTGGGCTCGCCCTTCCTTGCCTCCACGTCTCCCCAGTCCACCTGTGTGGCAGCTGCTGTGGTTTATGTTCAAAAGCTTGAACTGGCTTCTTTTCACGCGCCCATTTGTTCCCATAATATGAGGGGGGGGGGCTTCAGCTATTCTCTTCCATCATGTAACACCAGTGGATGCCTCCCCTCTATTTTGGGCTAGGCTTGGTGAGGCTGACAGCAGCCGGCTGCAACGCCATCTGGGGTGCTCCCAGCACCCTATTCTTGTGGTGCCAGTTTCAGGGTTAGGCAAGGAAGACCTCTCTGCTGCCGACAGTCGCCTAGCAGTGGGAAGCACAACAGATTCGGCCTTTCCAGTTCTGTCAAAGGAGCAGGGGTCCCCCGAGGGAGAGCAAAAGGCAGCCGCTGCCTTGCCCTGCTACTGACCCCCAGGCCAACTGGCCCTTTTCCCCCACAGCCCCGGCAGTGGCCCCGGCCGACGTCTGCTGTCCTTTTGGGGTGACTGCAGAGAACCCCTTGCAGTTTTTTTTTTTTAATAAAAGTTTTTTTTCACCAGTCATTGAAGCCTCAGTAGTGGCATGCATGCACATTTCAGAAGACATAGAATTCCAGATAGTTTTCTCTTGTGATCCAGGGTGTAAGAGGTCATTTGCCAGCTGACCAACTGATTATAAACATGCAAACTTTCAAATTCTACAGTGTTCTTTATTAAAAGTTTTCATCAAAAATCATAAGATGCTCAAATAAGAAACGCCCTTCCTAACAGTGCTGATATTTAGAGAAGGGCTTGGAAAGCAGGGAAGCAAGACTTTCAGAGGCTGGGGTTAGCGCCGCCCCCTCCCACCTGCATGGCAGACTGGGCCCCGTGGTGCCAGCATGGTGCCAGCTTCCCTCCTCTCAGCTGGGTGCTCCTTTTGCCCTTTTCCCCAACTCGTGTTCCCTATCTGAACCTTTGCCACATTGATCCAGTCTGTTGTAAAGTGTGATAAAAAATGTACATACCTTGGAAAGATATTTATTTAAAGAGTAATATATAACTTAAATTATTTTTCACCCGTGTTGCGCAAATGCACTTTGGAATTGGCTTGCAGGGCCTGGAGCTTTCTGGGAGAGCCCTTCAGCCACGGTGGGCCGCTGCGGTGCAGAGGGGCTTTTAGCAGAAACAGAAAGGGGGGTCGCCAAGCCAGGCCACCCTGGATGCCTGGTTGGGCTGCAAGCACCAGATGGCAAAGCCACGCACCAGCCGACTGCCCAGGGGGACAGAAGACAACCCAGATGCTGTGGCTGACCAGCAAATCAGGAGTTAGTCAAAGCTGCAGGAGGGGAGGGCCACCTTCTCCCCCCAGAGGCATCCGCTGGCATCTTCGCTTCTCTCTGGCACTCAGGCGCGTGGACTTCACAGCTAACCGAGACAGCAGCCAACGCCTCGGACCCCCGTCTGGCTTTCTAGCCCAAGGCTGCCCCGGCTGCTGCTGCTGGACCTGGAGGGCAGCTGCAGGGAGACATTGCTGCTGCCACCCCCAAGGCAAGAGGACTGGCAGCCAGTGGTGCCACTTCTTCCCCATGCTGTGCGTGTGCTGCTGTGCAGGGCACCTCTGTGCTGGGACCTGGCCGTGACTGCCTCTCCGTAGGCAAGCAGTGGAAGTGTTTGTGTATCCCTTCTGCCGCAAAGGAACCCACAGCTCAGTGCGGAGAAGCCTGACTCCATGGGCTTGGCTCCCGGGCAGGCAGGGAAAGCATCGGCGGCGTCTTGGGCTTACCCAGCGGAGCTGGAGAGAAATGCCATCGTGAAGGATTTGCCTGTGGCTGCCCTGGGGCCCAGAACGGCCAGCTGCCCCGCAAAACAAATCAGGAGCAGATGAAGATAGACCCCTGCCCAAGGTCACGGCCCAGCGGACCCCTGCCCCAAAGATGCCTGGCCATGGGTCAGCTGCGCCTGCCCCCAAGCGTGGAGTGCTCAGCAGCTTCCTCCTCCTCGCCAGCCTGGCATCCTTTTGCCAGCGCATCAACCTGAGGCAGTTACGCACTGCAGCCTCGCGAAGGGGGGGCTGCTTTTAGATGTCAATTTATCCAACTCCCTGCCTCCTTGCTGCTCTGCCCTATAATCTGTTAGGGGGAGAAAGGCTGCTGCCTGGGCCCACCACCCTTGCCTGAAGGAAGCTGGGAGACTCGGCCCCCATCACTGCACGAGCAAAGCTACCCGGCGTTCCTTCCGCCTGCAGGAAGAGCTTCACCTGCTGGGAGCCACCAGCCCATCCACAAAGCCATCTTCGAGGCAGCAAGGTGGGCAGATGTGAGGGTGGGCTGGTTTACCGAAGCATTTGGGACTGAACTTGGATAACTAAGTAAATGTGAAATTGCTGCGGTTTCAGAAAAAATAATGCTGTTCCTAAAATTGGGGGAAAGAACCTGGACTGTAGACCCAAAATTCAGACATCATGGTTACAAAATAAATCTGAACATAGATTTGATCTTGGAACAATGTTCTGTCTTCTCTTCTGCATTTCCTTGGGGCGGGGTGCGCGCAGAGGTAGCGTATGCGGCCTTGGGCAGCTGAAGGTGCATTTGGCCTCGTGTTCCCTTGCACTCTCTTGGAGCGAGACCTCCCACCCGGAGCCAGGCCAGCGACACGCGGGGCTTGCCCAGCAAAGGGGTGCTCTTGGGGTGCCCACTGAAGGCATGACAAAAAGGAGGTTACGCTCACACTCTTTTATTGAAAGCTTGTTATTTTGCCTATACAATTCCCCCCCATAACATTTTTTCTTTCCCCCCCCCATCATTAAAAAAAAATATATTTACAGGCCTCATAGGCTATTACAGGGTAGGTCAGCTCCAGCTTCGGTGCAGGACAGGCCCCGGGGCCGGAGATGCCCCGACCCTCAACACCGGGGCTAGCTCTGCAAGGCTTTCTCCAGCTCCTGCGTGTCCACTGGCTCGATCTTGGCCACCTCAAAGAAGACCCTGCAGGCAGAGGGCCACGGATGAGGCAGCAGGCAAGAGCAGGGTTCACCCCCCCCCCCCCCCCCCCCGGTAGGAAGGAGCTGCCCCAAGTTGGCTTCCCGGTTGTCATAAAAAGGAAGGCTGCGGCTGAAGGACCGACTCTACCTTCGGAGGAGGAACTTTCCTGCGTCGCCCGAACGCCAATCCCAGGTTGGGTGGACTGATTCCTTACCAGATTTTTATGCCTTCCACCAACTAGCCTTTCTGCACTGGGGGGCAGATCCCCCGCCCCGCTATCGGGCACGGAGAAGGAAGAGGCCCAGCGTGGCCCAGGGGAAGCAGCTCACCGGTGGGAGTACTTGTTGCGCACAGCCCTGAGCCGGTCATCCTGGCCGTGGGTCAGCAGGCAGTTGAGCTGCTTCACCAGAGGGAGAAGGTCCCGGGCTCTGTAGCCACTGTAGTACTCCAGGGTCGGGCCCTGCCAACACACAAGGGAGGAGCTGCCAGCGGGTCCAAACTGGGCACTCTCTGGCAGCTGCTGTAGGGGCTGCACTTAACACACACACCCCCCTTTGTAGGCAGGTGTGAAAGTGGCAGACTAGTGTGGAGCAAGCAGGAGGGAAACTGGCCCCTTTTTCACCTGCCGGCTCAGGCACTGATGTTGCAGAAACTTACCTGAGCCATTCTTTCTGCTTCCTCTGGACCACCAAGAGTTACCTGCCCTTCTTTGCAGCCATCAGGGCCAGAGAGACAGCAGCAAAGGGAAC
Source organism: Liasis olivaceus (assembly GCA_030867105.1). Taxonomy (NCBI): domain Eukaryota; kingdom Metazoa; phylum Chordata; class Lepidosauria; order Squamata; family Pythonidae; genus Liasis; species Liasis olivaceus. The sequence continues at coordinate 25,066,275 of CM061361.1, read as the reverse complement.
CGGCTCGCTTCCCTTACTGCTCCGGCAAAGCCCAGGTTCCCACCCGTGGTCCTTGATCTGCACGTTTCCTCCTTCCGCACAAATCTTTCCTTCGGTGACGCGATGCCTACAGCCCCAGGCCGGAGGAAGGTACGGCCTTATGGGTCGATCAGGGCAGTCTGTTTGGGGGACGGGGCTCCGGGGAAGAAGGAAGGTGACCCCCTCACCCAGCCGCTGAGGTTCTTCATCTTGAGCGCCAGCAGAAGGCAGCTGGCAGCCAGGCGGGAGGCGCTCTCCTGCACAAATGCGTAGTCCTGCAGGGTCAGCTCGCAGATGAAGCGGGCCAGGGTCAGGGTCTCCATTGTAGCCCGGGCACACTGGGAGGGACAGGTCCGTGAGAAGGGGCACAAAGGCAGCCCCCGCAAGAAGCCCTTGCTGCCCCTCTGCGCCATTTATCTCTGCCCAGCAGGTGCGGACTCTTCAGCCAGCTGGGCAAAGAGCAGCTGTTGGGTCCCCCAGAATCTCGAGCCCACAAACGGATCCCTCCTTCTGCTGCACTGCCCACTGCTGACCTTGGCAAACCGCCGGAGAAAGCGATAGGCGATGGGGATGTTGATGTCAAAGTGGAGCGTTTGCAAAATGCTCATCTCCATGGCCAGCAGCTCGTCCCGCTTGTAGGCGTCATCACAGATGTACAAGAAGTCATCCACGCAGGGAGGGCAGCGCTCCTGCGGGAAAGACAGGCTCTAGCAGCAGCCGAGGCGGCTGGATCGGGAACCGCTACAGCCCTAGATGCAGCGTCCGCACAAGAGGACCCGTCTGCCCCTTTCACCCTTGGATGGGTGCAGCTTCCCCGGAAGAAAACCACCTCAGCCCTCCTCACGTTCTCTAGCCATGCTGGCGGGGGCTTCAGGAACCAGCATGCCCGGAGGGCAGCATCCTGGGCAACAGTGCCCTGAGCAGTGTTCCCAAGTGCTCTGTGGTCAGGATCCACCAAATAAACGACCAGAAAACGTGAAGATGACCCCACTAAACACCCCTGCCCCTACTCCATTTCCACCTTTAAGAGCATCCCCTCCATTTTGAGAGACCTTGTAATGTAAAATTGGTAGCAAACCATGAAAGCCAAAATTAAATATCTGTTTATCACACGCAGTGGAGGCTGAAGCACAAGCCCAGTTCTGACAGGCGGGTATGGGAAGACTGGAGTGGGCACAAGGGTCCCCGGACCATCCTTGGACCACTGCTGCTCCAGAGGCTTGGAAACATGCGTGTCTCCAGTCCGGGCTTCTGGAGTAACATGGAAACAGACACCTCGCCCACCTGCCCGCCCCAAGTCTCTCTGGGTAATCTCCTCCCTGGAATGCGGCACAAGGAGGGCCGCGAAGCTTTGCCGGTGCAGAGTCGCTGCTTCACCCCCCAAAAGGGCACAGCCTTTCAGTTGAGGGCAGGAGCCAAAGCCGCAAAGGGGGAACCGGCTGGAGGTGAACATCCCAGGAAGGGCTGCAGGTTCAGAGCTTTGGGCTCCCCCGCCCCCGGTCCCCGAGAGAGGATAGCTCATCTCCTGGCCCAGCGCTGCATGGGCTCACCTCGAACTTGCAGGCGATGAGGATGGCCGTGGAGCCGATCAGCTGCAGCTTGTCCCGCATGGCCCCCACCCGGACCAGATAGTGATCCATCAGCTTGACCGCCAGATAAAGCGTCTCATGGGTGAGCTCAAAGTTCTCCTGCGGGCACAAAGAGCTCATGAATCTGGTGTGCCTGCCTGCCGGAAGGCGACCAACCTGGGCAGAGCAGAGCCCTGATGGCCACAATCCCTCTCCCTTCCAGGAGCTCCGGGCAAACCAGGAGGCCCCAGATGACCATGGAGGTAGCAGCTCATGAAGGTTGGAGGGGGCTCACATGCAAACGGGGGGCTGTGGCCTACCTTGGACCCCCTCCGTTAGTCACACGCACACACAAACCTGCTTCTTGCCCAAGAACCATCTTGCCAGCCTCCCAAGTTCAACCTTTTCCTACAGGACTGCCCCCCCCCCCCGAGGCTCTCCTGCTTCCCCCAGAGCCGACGGGGTCCCCCTTCTGGCTGCACCCTCACCTGCACCTCCACCATCCAGTCCACCAGGATAGCTCGCATCTCCATGGTGATGTCGGGCTGGTTCCTCATGTAGTCCGGGAGCAGGAAGCTCTTCTGTCAAAGGACGGTGCTGGTGAGGGAGGGAACAAGGGCAGCCCCCGGGCCTTCCCGGCGCCATGAAGCGGCACCAGAAAGCACATCTGCTGGTGCCCGCCATCCCCGCTTCTCCTCCGAGACCCAAGAGAGGCGAGAGGGCCGGGTGGGCTTTTTCAGCAGCACCACCTCCTCTGATCTGTTCTCTGCTGTGGCTTAAATCTGAATCCAGTCATACGGAACCGAACCCAGAATCCTGAGTGGCGAAGTAACGGAAGCCCTCCCCGTGCCACCGCCAAGCACCTCTCGCTCCTGCATGTAGGTGAAGATGTCTTTTGCGTACTCGGCATTGGCATAGGGGTCGTCCAACTGGCCCTCGTCTATGTCCTCAGCTGGAGTCACCTGGAGAAAAGTGACTTCTTGTAAAAGGTACCCAGCTGAGCTGGGGACTGAGAGGCGGAGCTGCCTGGGTCCCACAGCTGAGGGGGCCCCAACCAGTGCGCTGTGCCCCCTTGGTGCACAGCCCCAAACACCTTGCTCCCCTCCCAGTTGCTCTCCACAAGTGCCCATGGTGGGAAGTGGGGCGGGGAGGCCCACTCCCACCTGCTTGCAGGCTCAGCGCAAGGCAGAGAGCAAGTCTTGGGCATTGGGCTGTCACGGTGGGTCCTGAAGGCCTGTTACAGGGCTCAAGCCTGTGTCTCATCAGCGGCACAAGGATGCCAGGACCAGTGACCAGGAGGGCACCCCGGAGGCAGGTGCTACCAGTAAGGAGCCAACAGCCACGAGGGCAGCTTTTTCCTACCAGGCCTGCTGGCGCCACCACCACGACTGGCGGGCTGACCTGCTCCTCTCTGAGGCCACGGTTGACCGCATTGCCCAGCTCAGCAGGACCTTCCTCGGAGGGGGCTTTGTCCAGGGATCTGGAAGAGCAGGCCACCGTTAGAAGACAGGGCAGGCCAGAGGCAGTCTGCAGGCTGGTGCGACATTGGCAGAAACAGCTCCCTTCCCACTTGGTTAGCCTTCAGTTAACAACACTCCGGAAACTCGTTGGCAGAAAAGCCAGGCCCAGCCAGATCGAGGTCTGCCAACTGTCAAGCCAAGAGCCAGAGGTCGCATTCAGACTCTGGGGGGGTGTCTGCCCAGGCAAGAACGGAATGGCAGCTTTGCCAGCATGGCTTTTGTTCAGAGAGCACTCTGAAGTTGCCAGCCTTGTACAAATATGCCTTGAAGACACCAGAGACTGAAGGGTGGCCTGGGTGCACTGTACAGAGCTCGGGCCCCACCAGAGGAGGCAGCACCACAGGCCTCTTCTGCCCGGCCCCTCACTTCTTCAGGTTGATCTCATTGTTCTTGGCCATGTTCAGCGGAGCAGATCCCTTGGAGGCCTTCTTGGGAATCATCTTCTCTGGCTCCTTCCTCCCCGCAAGGCCCTGTGCCTTCTGAGCCTGTAAGGGAGAAACCAGGAGGAGCCACTGAGCACCACCCCGACGCGAGCGGGCATTTGCGCCAGAACCCAGGGCTGCACACCAACCCTGCTCGCTCATCCCTGGAATGACACACATCAAAGGGAGAGAAGCTGCCTTCAGCAGCTGACGAGGGACCGTCCGAGTGGACTGCGCGCAGCCCCCAAGAAACACGTCTGTGCTTACGTTGGTGATATCTCCAAAGGCTGAACGCTTCCTGGGTGCCCCCTGGGGCGAAGAGGGGGATCGTTTTGCCTGAGGAATCTCCTCCTAGAACGGAAGAGAAACAGGAGGCCGCTTGGTGCAGCACGTGGCTTTCCTCTGGAAAGCAGAGCCACGTGCCTCTTCGGAGCAAAATCAAGGGTAGCGGCTTATGCTGGGCCCAAGCCCAGAACCCCGTACGGAGTGTCGGTCACCAGCCACCAGAAAGGACTGTGGAAGCGGAAGAGGAGCTGCGAGAGTAGCCTGGCGCTCTTCAGCTGAGAACGGAGGCGGCCACAGCCCCTTGCCTGTCTCCCCACTTGCTCCTGGATCAGCCAAGAACAGGCCTCCCCCGCGGCAAAGCCAGCTTTGCACAGACTTGTGGAACCTCTTGACACAAGATTCAGTTGCCAACCTCCGCCCCTTCAGGGGGGCCAGAAACGTTCACCCAGAGGAGGAAGGCGAACAGGCGCACCCGCCCTCGCTCGGCAGCTCTGCTTCGGGCCTCCCGGCAGGGAACGTGAAGCAGCTCTTTCGTCTGCCTTCTCGCCGGAAGGCTCGTGGTGCAGCAGCACATAGGGAGCAATCTGTGACCAAAGGCAGACTGCCTCTGAAGCGGGAGGCTCCATCCCTCCATCCATAGATTACCCCCTCCACGGATAGCCTAAATTCTTTTTGCGGCGGGGGGGGGGGCGGATTTCCGACCAGCGAAGGCCTCCAAGGTCAGGCCCTCTTCTGGCTCAGTGCCGCCGCCACCACCTCTGACAGCATCTGAGCAACCGCATCAGAATACGTCTATGCGCGTGTGTTGCTCGTCACCCCTTCGCCGGGGTACACTCTGACTCACCTTGTCTGCTTGAACATTTTCCACGCCTGCCCCTCGGCCGGGCCGCGCCGGCCTGCTCCCCAGGCTCTTGGAGCCGCGTGCAGCGGGCATCGTCCCAGCTGTGGGCCTCCCGGCGCAGGGCTGCAGAAGGGGAGAGGAGGGAGACGGGCTGCGGCAGGAACGCGCGGCCCCGCCAGGAGCCTCGCCCTCGCTCCTCCCGACGTGCCCCAGCGAAGCCAGTCCAGGTGGAGCCAGAGGGGCGGAAGGCCGAGCGGGAGGCCCGCGGGCGCGCCTCACTTTCGCCCCTGCCCCCTCCTCCGGCCAGCGCAGGAGCGGGCCTGGCCCCTTCCCCTGCGGCACAGGGCGGCGCCGAGCAGGGTCCCACACGGGCGCGGCCACGGCGGAGGGAGGACGGGCCGCTCCGCTCGGGGGGTCCGGGGGAAGAAAGCCGTCCGGGCGCCTCCCCTCGGGGGGCCGAGGGAGGGGACCCGGAACCCGGCCTGTCCGCCCCGAGGCCCAGCCGCGTGGCGATACTCGGCGAAGGGCGAAGGGCGAAGGGCTCCTGCCGGCGGAAGACCCCCTCCGGGCCCCCAGCAGACCTCACCTGGAGCTGAAGCCGCCGCCGCCGCCGCCGCCGCCGCCGCCGCCACGAAACCTCCTGCGGCTCCCGCTGCGGCGGCTGCTGCTGCTGCGGCTTCTCCGCTGCACAAAGTACGAATTTGAAAATTGCTACATTAGTAGAGAGCGGACATCATTGGCCCCGCGGCAGCCAATCCCGGAGCCGGAGACAATGCAGTTGCCAAGGGCGGGGCCCCGGGATTTTTAAAAACGGACTCCGGCAGCCAATGGGCAGGGGGAGGAGGCGCGGCTCCGCCCCGAAAGGGCGCGGCCTCCCAGCGGGGCCGGGGCGAGCGCCGGCTCCCCGCTGGCCTTAAAGGGCCCGGAGGCCCGCGGTGACAGCGCGCGGCTCGGCGCCTCGGAGCCCGGGGGCCGCGGGAGGCGCCCCTCGGCCGCTCCCGCCAGGAGCCGCTGCGCCCCGCCGGTTGGGGCCGGCGCTGCTGCCTTCGGCCGGCTCCCGGGCGAAGCCCTGCGGGCGCTGCCAGCCCGGCCGCCTGGGAACGGCGCGGCGCGTTTGCGGTTTCTGGCTGGCCGGGCGGGGCGGGGGTCGCTGCAAGCAAGGCGTGTTGCCCCCGCGGCATTCCTTGCAGCCGTAAACAATGTTATCGCAGCTTCTGCGGAGGAAAAGGGCTTTCTGGAGCCAGACTCCTCCTGGCGGGCGATAAAGACGGGCCGGGCCGGGCCGGGCCGGGTCAGGGTGACATCCGCCGAGCAAGGCTGCCGAGAAGGGCCTCTGCCCGGCTCCCCTGCACGGGTCAAGGCTTGGCCGCCCGGTGCGGGGGAAGGGAGGAAGCCGCGAGCCGGGCGAGGGCGCGGGCAAGGGCGCGCTGCCCTTGCGTTTCGAAGGAGCGGAAGTAAGGTGGAGGCCCGGCGCCTTTCCTGGCGCGCCCCGCCAGGGTGCAAAAGCGGCGTGGATCTGAGGTTATAATCGGCAAAACATTAACACGAGCCCACCCAGTGATCCATGCGATTGGCAGGATTCATCGGAGTTTTGCAGCCCTGCCTTTTGCACGCCGAAAGCCTGGCGCTGATCTCCATGGAGCTGCTTTGCCTTTTCCCTCCTCGGAAAAGATCTCTCTTCGTCACAGCCCAGTATTCCTGGTGATGATTGCCAATAGCCTTTTCTCGTATTATCCATTTTAAAAGTGTCTGTGCTGTGCCTCCCTAAAAAGGGATCACAAAAATGTTGAAGTGTTGTGCATAACTAATACCTCTGAAAATATATTCTAAATATTGGTGAAGGTTACCAACTGCCCCCTCCCCAGTTTGATTCAAGCCAGGGTTGGCCGTCTCCTCGGGGGTATGTAAAGCACGTGGCTAGAGTACTGGTCAAGCATTTTTAGCCTAACCAATGGTATTTATTTATGTTGCTTTGCTTTTGATTAATGTTGTAAGCATCTTGAGGATATTCACAGCAAAAAGTTGGGGATAAATCCTGTAAGTAAATAAACACTTGTCAATATTCATTGATTTTAGGAGAGCAGAGGGGACTGTGGCCTTCAAAGATACTGATGCAGCCACGCCCAGGGCAAGCTTTTTCCTTCACTGCATGTGAAGATATTAACCTGGCCAGCAGCCTTGTGAGCCTCTGTGCTGTCAGAGTTGCCTGGATGAGAGATCTGAAGGCGACACGTGGTGCGTTTTCTGGTTAGCGCTAAACAACCAAGACCCTTTCAGTTGGGTACCCTCTTGCCAGCCTTACGACTGCATATGAGCCCACAGGACTCATGAGATTTGGCAGACGGACGGAAGGAAGGAAGGAAAAAAAAGATGTGAATCTTTGGGACCTGCCATCCTTTCTCCGTGACTCACCCAAAACTCGCAGGGTGGCCTTCCACGGCCACTTTCACTTGGGTGGCAAAGCTGCTTGCCTCCCCAGAACAGCTGCAGTTGTGGAACTCAGTGGCTACAGAAGTGATTCTGAATGTGGCCCTGGCACCCATGTGGGGGAGGGGCAGGCACAGCCTGCACCCCATGGACACCCTTCCCTCCCCCGAAGGAGACCCTTCCTGGTTTCCAAGAGTCTTGCTGTGTGGGTAGGATGCAGGGGGGCAGGGGGCCAAGTCCAGCACGGTGGTCTTCAGGACAGACCTGAGCTGGTGTCCCTGTAGACTCTGTCCTCCCACACAGAAGGGGGGAGCGCTTCTCTCCAAAGTCTTCCTGGATTCGAGAGAAGAGGATGAGCGTCTCTGAAGATGGAACAGGATGGAGGCTGAACAGCCAAATTGCCTGAGCAGCTTTCCTACCCAGGGAAGTCTGTGTCAAAGGGACATGCTGAGATTTTAAAATAAATTGGGGGAATCACAAAACCAGGCTCCAGCAAGGCCACCTGGGGAAAAGAGGCCAGAGCAACGCCCTGGGCTGCATGTTGCAACAAGGAGCGGTTGCAGCTGGAAAGTTGGTGTATGCAGAGCAGGATGAAGAGACCCTCAAGGAGCCCCTTGTTCTAGTGCTCTGAAAATGGTTGCCTGCCTGCCTGCCTGCCTGGATTTAGGCCCCTCCACACCACATGGCCCCAAAGGCAGCTGCTTGAGCCCTCCCTGCCCACACGTGCCTTGCCTTTTGATCTGGAGGTAGGGGGCGATGGGTCAGCAGCACCTGGAGATGTCACAGTGCCCAGGCTGGGCTGGCTTCCTGCAGAGGAGGATGGCTTTGTGTTCCCTTTCCGCGGAAGGTGAGACCTCCGAGAGAGACACAGCTTGGCCCAGACAGGGGGAGGGGGTTGTCTTGGGGAGAAGGCAAGAGTACCGTTGCCGGGCAGCCAAGGTTAAAATCGAGGCCCTGCCCCTCTTCTGCATCCGTGTGTCAGGGGGACCATTCCGCTAAGCCTCTTCTAAAAGGCTGGGGCCGGGGGGGGGGCGGTCTCCCTCTGCAGGCCTCCAAGGACAGCCAGAGAAGGCTCTGCATCGTCTGACTGTGCCGGACTTTGGCTCTCCGGGAAAGTATCCGATAGGGAACGAAATGGCCAAACAACTGGACTGAATAACGGCCCCCTTGCGTTCCAGGCCGGGCGACGCCAGAGTTTTCCTCTTAGCCTGGGTGACGGCATGCCCGCTGCATCCCTTCACCTTGTGGGCCCCCGAGGCCGCTCTCGCCCTGCAGCTCTCCAGCCAGGCAGCCCTCTGGGCCTGTGCCTGGTGCCAATGCCTCCAGACCAGATGGACCAGCGGCCCACTCTTCAGTCCCAGAGTTCTTTGCCTGGGAACCCCTTCCATGCAGCCCCCAGCTAAACCTGGGAGCAACCCCGCCCCTCCCCCTGCATCTGAGGCTTCCCTGCAAGAACGCTTTCTCTGCTCCAGCAGCAAGACGTGTCCTTGATGGTTGCACGATTCCCTCTGGATTAAACACAGTTTGAAAAGGAGAGGAACTCCCTTTTTTGCTTCATTTCCAGAGCAACTTATGCAAGCAAGTTTCCCTTACCTGGAGCGGAAACAGCTGATTCACATGACACGCTAAGCCATAATTTGTTTTCATCATTAATACATTACAGTGGCAATCAAATCACACGTGGGTTTTGCACTGAGATATGGGAAGGCATCTGCCTGGCCAGGCCTCCTCTTCCACTGATCTTTCCTTCTAGTTCAAAGACGTGGGGAGACACCCGTTCTGGCAACGGGGGCGAGAACTCTGGCACCTTCTGTTATGAAAGCAGCACCAACAAGGAGACACTTCTGGCAGTTTGTGTGTGTAGAAACATGGTTCCTTCAGGCTGTGGCCTGGGCTTGCCATCAGACTGGCCATGGATCTGGGCCAGTGGCGCATCACCGTTAGAGGCAGGGGCCACTCTGAGGAAAGGTGCTCCACGGGGGCTCAATGCGGCCATGAAAAAGCATAGCAAATCCGCCCCCCTGAAAGGCAAGGAATGGGTCAGAGATCTTATGCAAACCATCAAAGCGGGTCATGGGATTTTCCTCCCACTCTGAAAACAGGGTGGCCAGCAGGGCCGTCTGCATAAAGACCTTTCCGCCAGACCCCCCAGAGAAGCCAGGAGTTAAGCAGAGACTCACCAATTCCCTTGTCCTGGGGACTCCAGAAGGGGAGCATCTCCCAGAGATTTACCAAATCAAACTTAAAAGAATGTTTCTCCCAAATGGAGTTGTTTTTTCCTCCTGATGGGAAGTAAGGGTGGCTGATAGATACAGAATTTGGGAGGACCACTGACTCTCTTGCCTGTGTGAAGTGCCACCTCCATGACTTTGACTTGAACTGGGACTCAGTTTTCCATTAAAAATTGGGGTGACGGGGCTGCTCTGCGTGGCCCTTCCACCCCGGCCTGCACATTCTACACTGATGGGCTAAGTCGGCCGGCCATGACAGCAAACATCTCCCGGGGGTCTTGTGTTCTGCATGCCTCTCCTTGCCCACCGCTTACCCACAGCCCTGGAACTGAAGCCCTTGGAGCTCTGGATGCTTTGAAACCACAAGAGACACATTGAATATGCACAAGTGAGTCATGGTGTCCAAGGCCTTGCTCGTGGCCTGACTGGGCAGGTTCAAGGCTGCTTGAGGACTGGGAGGTCTGATCTCCTGCACCCATTAGCCCATTCGCCCAAAACAGTCATGAGGTTCCGCTCCCCAGGTGCCCGGCGTCCTTGCTGCCAATTACACTGGGTTCTAGTGTGCACCCCTCCCCTCCCGCCCACACACACATTCTCTGCACTTCAGGATGACAATGAAATGGAAATTCTTCTGTGGATGTTCCCAAGAAGAAAGTATCTGTTCAAAATCTTTGCCAGAAGTATGCAGGCAGCCCTGATTAGAAGACTTCCTGGTAACATGTGGGAAGCCCCAGTTGGCCTGGCTGGAAAAGCCAGTTGCCTTCAGCCCCTGAGCATCCTTGCGCTGGAGCTGAATTCTGAGGATTGCAGAGGATCTGCAAGTTCAGGCAGGCTGGAGCGGGTAATTCCAGCTTCCTGCTCAAGAGCAAATGGACTTTTGCGGAGGGAATCTTACCCACACAGCCCGGCTAGGTGTGTGTGGGGTGAGGGGGAGGGGAAGAAATGATTAAAAAAGATGTTGGCTGCTTTTCAGTCTGGTGGCCAGAGATCTGGCACTGCTGCTGATCTTGGATCGGTTCTACTGGCATGACAGCAAAGCAAATTCTATTTTTTGCAATCCCTCCCACACGCCCTGAAAGTGTTCTGTGCCAAAAGCAGCCTCTTTTACTGGGAAGGAGCCCTATTCCAGATGTTGGGCTTTCAGCCAGGGGCACCCTGCAAGTCATACTTTGTTTGGATCAGCAGAATTGCCTGTAACTGCATTGCAAAGCGGGGGGGGGGGGGGGGGCGCATGGGCTGGCCCAGGCTGAGACTGGCTACACACTGATGGAGACACAGCAACCAAGGAGAGAAATAAAATGTTTTCTACTTTAAATGGTCTTAGCGTTGCTTTTTTGTCATTTTACAAATGTATCCCATCCTGAGATCCACCCTATTTAAAGACATAAACACATCTGCAAACAGCTATTTATCCCTGTACAAGAACAATATCAGGATCACCACAAAGGTGAGCAAACTTCTGTTTTATAATTAAAATATTAGCAAGGCCAGTGGCGTAGTTTTAAGCCCCATGTTGTTTCTGGGCTGTTGAAGAAAGAAGACAATGGTGTAGGCTATGGTTGCATCATGGCCCCAACTGAAATAATAATAATAATAACAACAACAACAACAACAACAACAGTAGTAGTAGCAGTAGTAATAATAACGATGATGATAACAAGTCACAATATACCAGATAGGAAAATAGGCTTAAAGGCTTTTGAAGCAGGTGTGGAAATGCAGCTTCGGCAAGTCTCAGTTGTCACTGAAGCCAGATGGATCTCTCTCAAAGACACGACATCTACTAATTCTGCCCATTGTTGTTTTCTGCAATGGAGGGGGAAGGGGTATAGAAAAGGCGTGTTTTCGTCTACTGTTTGTCCATCTATTCCCCAGCTGGGGTGTAAACTTACTGATGTGCATTCGCAGACACAGGCCAGCTGAAATTCCTAGCTGCAGACCGGAGTCACTTGGTTTGCATCTCAGGTTCCAGCCTATTCTCTGGGACCTGGTGCCAGAATTTCTCTTCCGGAATGTCTCGTTCTGAGCCTCAGCTCTGCAGTTAATGCCACCCTGATAGCTGAGGATTGAGGGTGTGCCATGCAAATGCAAGTTGAGGTGAGCTCAACTCCAGCGGGCCTCAGGGACGTGTCTGTGCAGTCTTCCTTGCGGCAGGCCAAAGACGCTTTACTGCGCAGACTTCTTCTGGGATGTTTTTCAACCTCCAAGTCTAGCTTACAGTGCTGGGGCTCTCTGGAGTCTCCCATCTCAATGCTAACCCAGTCTGACCCTGCTTAGCTTCTGACGCCAGACAAGATTAGCCAGATTGTAGTACTGTGAAAGAAACCTTTGGGTTCAAGAAACTGAATGCAAACTTGCCTCCAGGAAATGCAAATGCAAACCTGCCTTCATTTCTGGGAAAAGAAAATCTGTCTGGACCTTGAAACATTCAGAAGAGAAGCAGTTAATGAACTTGTATGTGGTGCCGATGATCACAAGAACCCCAGGGGTCAGAAGGCAGTCCGGTACCTGCTTACCTAGACACCCTCCTCGTGTTCTCTTGCCCCCTCCTACTTCTTTCTTGCCTTGTTTTAAGGGCATAAACAGAGGTCTGGAACAGCTCCCCCCCCAGGAATTCCTACAGCAAATGTCCCAGGGGTCCATCTGAAAGGCCCAACTCCTGCCCTGACCTCCCCTCTGACTGGTGGAGAAGCTAAGCAGCACTGGGCCAGGCCAATAGTCCGGCCTCTTTCCGCTGCCCAGGTCCCCCACAGCTGACCTCCTCTGCTGGCAGGAGGTAGCCTCCCACTCTAGTTTGACGGTCCAGTCCTGCTTGAGCCGGCCAAGATCCAGGCTCTGCAAGCTGCCTTCTGTGAGGCCGGGCTGCTTTTCGGTGTGCCCGTGCTCTGCGACCACAGGGAGACACCCTGTGGCCCAAGGATTTCTGCTTTGAGGATTTCTAGCATCACTTTTCAGCTGATCAGCTGTCCAGGGTGAAGCAGGTGCAAAGAGTTTACCACCGACCAGATGTGAGGACAGATGCTGCTGGGGCTGCCCGGTGCCCCGGTCTCTTTGCCAGCTCTGTCGCTGTCTGGGAAGAGCTGGAAAGTGACATGATGGGCACATCCTTGCTCCACTTGGCTGCTTTGCCAGAAGAGGAAGACATGTCTTGGGTGGGGGGGGACCTTCAGGAGCAGGAAACTGCCCCCCTTCCGGGGAAAAGGTTGGTGTGTGCTGCTGGGATCCCCGGGGCTCCTGCTGCACAGTCCAGACTGATGGCTGCGTGCCGGAAAACTCCAGCCCACCTCTTCTACTATATGCCCAAAGGACCCTCAGGTTGGGGGGCACAGTTGTCAACCTGCACTGTTGGCAGTCGGAGCAGGAAAGGGCTTTTTTCTGGACCGCTTGGTGCGCTCTGAGCTTGGTGGTTTGCTTGCAGATGTTTCATTACCCAGCTAGGGAACATCATCAGTGCTGGTGAGTGTGGGGTTCACTCCGTTTATATAAACACTGTCCTGCCAGTGTGGGTGGGGGTGTGGCTTTCCTTGATTAGGGTATTGTTTTCCACCGGATTGTTTGCCTGGTGTTAATCCCCGCTTATCTGGGTGTTGGCTGCTTTTCTCTTAACCTTCGGGGAGGGGGGGCTCCGCACGTGCAGACTCCTTACGTGACCCTCGTGTCGGTGAATGCAGCGGGTGAGCCAGCCTCGGCGGGCCGGGCGGGGGGAGGGCGAGGAAACCGTCGGTTATTTTGTTTGGGTGTCGCGGGGGGCGCCAGGCGTCACGGGCGGTTCGTTCAAGCGGCTCTGACGGGCGGGCCACCCTGCCCCTTCTGGTGGCCCCTCGGAGGCAGCGGCAGCTGAGCGGGGCCGGAGGAGAGCCGGACCGCGGAGGCGCTGCAGAGGCTCCCCCTTTGTTTATCTGCCGGCCCGACCTTCGGCCCCGGCCCGCCCTCCGCGCGGTGCCAAGGAGGCGGGTCCGCCCGGCCGTCGCCAAACAACCTCCCCGCGCCCTGCGGAGGAAGGGCCAGAGCGCGAAGCCGCCCCTCGCCGCCGGGCGAGCGCCTCCGCAGCCGGAGCTGCGCTCGCGCCTTCCCCGCCCCGCCCCGCCCCGTCCCGTCCCGTCCCGTCCCCCGCATGGCTCCGTGGAGCGGCGCCGACCTGGCCCCAGCGGCAACCCCCGCGGGCCAGCAGTACTTCCGCTCGGACAGCAGCGACTCGGCCGCCTGCATGCTGGGCACCCCGAGCGGCGCCGAGGGCGAGCCGCCCGCCCGCCCCGAGAAGCGCCGCCGCCGCCGCAAGCGCTGCAGCCCGGTCTGGCTGGCCGTGGCCGCCATGGGCATCGTGGCCTTGCAGATCGCCTCGGCCACCGGCCTCTTCGTCTACTTCACCATGTCCATCGCCAAGGTAGGCAGGCGGGGCGGGGGGCGCTCCGGCCGGCCGGCCGGCCGTCGGCGGAACAAAGGGCCGGGCCGGCGGCCGCTGCTGACTTGCTCCGGAGCGGGAGCGGCCGCAGGAGTTCGACGGGAGCCGCCCAGCCGGCCGAACGGAGCCTTCGGAAGTCCCTGGGCCGGAGGTCTCCAGCACCGGAACCCCGATGGCGCCCCTCTCCCGGGCCCCGCGGCGGCGGCGGAGGGGCGACGGGCTCCGGGCGAAAGCGCGGCGCTGCGTGGCGTGGCGGGCGGCGACAAGGCGGGGCGGGCGGGCGGCGGGCAGTCGTGCCGGCAGAGAGGGGAGCGGAGCCGCCCTCCCCCGAAGAGCCCGCGGCGCGCCAGGTTACTCAGCTGCAGGAGGGGGCGGAGCGCGGCAGAAGGCGGGTTCGGGCTTCGCTTCGTCCTGAGGATTTCCGGGCATCCGTGCTTGAGAAGCTTTTAGGGTTGGGACGTGCAAAACTTTGGGGCAGGAGCCAGACTCCAGCCCGGATGTGTCTCGAACAGATCCTGCCAGACCCACTTTGGCGTGTTTCAGTCGCTCAGTTCTGTCCAGAGATGCTGTAGACCTTTCCTGATTTTGGAAACACATTTGCCCAAGTGCTCCAGGCTATGCTGATTCTACCCTCTGAAGTATGGGCTGGGTGATACGGGGACTGAGGGGTGCATAGGCTAGTGGAACAGACTGAATAGCAGAGGAATTACTCCTATCCTCTTCAGTAGTTTTTACTAACAAGTTGGAAGGTGGGGCTGTGATCAAATCTACAGCTGGCATAGACTCCAGTGAGCTGCTAGGACCCTAGAAATGATCCTGATAGGTTAGCCAAAGCCACAGAGTGAAAGCTAACAGAGAAGTGCAAAGTTCTTCCTCTAGGACACAACAATCAAACACAGCAAGTAGGTGGGGGAACACCAGGCTCGTAACAAGACTTGGGAAAAGATCTTGACACTGCAGTTGGCTGCCAGCTGAATGTGAGCCAGCAGAGTGACGTGGCTGTGAAGAAAAGACAAAAGCGGTTGGACTGTACTAACAGAAACATAATTTCCAATCATGTAAAGCAGTTGCTTCATTTACTCTGCTTTGGTTGGAGCCCACCCCTACCCCTTCCCCTTCCACGCTCAGCAGGGCAATGAAGACAATCAGGAGGGTGGAAATGGAGGTCTGCTAAGAGAGAGGAGAGGAGAGGAGCTGGGCCTGTTCCGCCTTGAAAAATGATGCCTGGGGGTGGGGAGGGGATATAATAGTCCTCTTCAGATACCTGAGAGAGGTCACAGGGAGAAGGTCAAGACCTGTTCTCTTTCATCCTGGAGCGGGAGAGACAGAGAAACAACAGACGGAAGTTACAGGAAGGCAGATTCCAACAGAATATCAGAAAAGAATTCCTAATGGTGTAAGGACCATTTGGCTGGAACAACGAGCCAGAAGTGGTGGGTTCCCTTTGCTAGATGTGCTCCTCCAGCCCAGCTGTTTGGGATGCTTTGAGATGGATTCCTGCCCTGAGCAGGGGTTGGACCCCGTGGCTACTGGCCCCCCCAATCTATCCTGTAACTCCAAGCTAATCAGAGTGCAAGGGAGCGCTGACAAGCATGGGCAGGCAGCTCCAGGGGCAAAGCAGATGATGGGTCATGAATGATCCCTTCCTTGGCTTGCACAGCCCCAGGAGTCCTTTCCATGATATGCTTCTAGCCTGATCCTGGGCTGTTGGAAGCAACATGGGTGCAGGTTCCCCTGCACAACTAAGAGAGACTTGGCCTAGTCCCTTAGCAACACAGATCTACACCCTGGTCAAGAAGGCCCAACTGACATGTGGGTGGAGAAGTGGTGGTGGGCTTCCCCGAGCTCCATTAAGAGGGAGGGAGGGAGGGAGGGAGGGAGGGAGGGGGCATGAGCTGCGTCTGCTCACTCCTCCACTGGTTGATGCTGCAGCCTGCAGGTCCGAGTGAGATTTCCACTGCTGGGAGGAGCAGACCAGTTCTGTGTCTTGACAGTGTGGAGGTGGGAGCCTGGGGGTGGGGGCAGCGTAAATTGGAGCAGGGCTGAGGACTGTCAATGGGGCAACTGGAGCATTTGCTGCAGCCTTCTTGGGGGTTTTCTGGTCAGGCTTGGAGTGATGAGAGCCACACACTCAGGGCCTCACTTCCATGAGATGTTCAGCTGGTAACATCAGACAGCCTGAATGTGGGGCCATGGTTTTCAGAGGTGGCCACGTTGGGGCAAGCAGGAGGCCAGAAGCAAGTCTTCTCTTGAGCCAATGAGCCAGCAGACGGCTACTGTATTGGGACCTCTGGATGTTGCTCCGACTCGGAGGGAAACTTTCAGTACAACGATTAACCTTGCTGGGAAAAGCATTTCCTTGTCACTTCTTAGAATCAGCCATTAAAACTTTTACAGACCTTCTGAATGAGAAAGTTGCTTCAAGAGCAGCTGTGCGGTACGCCAGCATCACAGGCCCTTTGTTCACAAGGTTTACAGCCATCTGTCAGATGGGCGCGGCCAAGGTTTCCTGAATTTAGCAACTTCGAGGCTCAGTTTGGGTTTCATTTTCTCTTAATTGCCATTCCAATTCTTTGAGACTGCACAGAACATACAGGGAGCCTGCGCTGCTAGGAAAGCCTCTCCGCTGTGCTCCTCATAAGGCCTGTGGAAAGCCTCCCGCTTGGTCTGTGGCTGTTGGGCACGCCTAGCCTTGCTGGCCAGCCAAGGTGCTGCAGATCAAGGGTGGCATTCCCCCACCCTCTGCTAAGTGGAACCGGGAAGGGCATTCACGATTTGCTGTGGCCTCATGTACCTCGGTGCACTTGGGGGTTAAACACAAGCCCCGCATCTGCTAAAGAGTTAGGAAGCATCCTGCCATGGGAAAAAGGGGGTCGCCTTCCCCCTGGGCCCCCCGTCACTTGGTGGGGATAGGCTGCTGGGCCAGGCAGTCCTTACCGTTCTTTGGGGGAATCCCAGGGGCTCTGGGTCCCCTTGATTGCCTGTGGGGGTTCCTGCAGGAGCTCTGGCCCTAAGACAGTGTGCTGACCTGGCATCGCCAGAGCCTGGCAGCAGTTGTGCGCACAGCCTGCTGGCTTGCACCCTGCTGTGTGTAGCTGTTCTGATTCCTCAATACCTGACCCAGTTCCTGGTCTGCAAAGTGGGTGCCCAGCGTGCCGACTGGAGTGAGTCACCACTGGAGCAGTTGGGTTGGTGTGCACAGGCCTGGGCTGCCGTCCCCAGTGGCCAGGGGGTGGAGTTCATGGCAAGGGGAGAGGGGCTCGAGGCCCCCCAGGCCTCCTCTTCCCCCTGGGGGAATGGCAAGGGCGGCTCTTGCTGCTTCCAGGACCACAGCTCAATACCAGCCCCGCTGAGCAACGGTCTCTGCCATAAGCATCAATCCCTGCTCTCTGAGGGGCACCCTCATAGCAAGGCTGGCATCGCTCAGGTCTGAACGGGGTATCTGGAGCTGCCAGCAGCAGCAGTGGAAAGCCGCTCCCCACCTGGCAGTCGCGACTGCCTCGGACCCCGCCCCTGACCCCCGCTTCTCCTCCTCTCCAGCTCAAGGCTCAGGCGCAAGGCCACTCGGAGGAGCTGAGGTGCCTCCAGCTGCTCAACCGGCTGCAGGAACTCTCCGAGCTGGAGGACCTGATGAGCAGCCAGCCGTGCTTCAAGCTGGCGCTCAGCCTCAAGGATTACGTTGCCACGGTGAGCCCAGCGTGGGCGGCTTCGTGGAACTGCCTTTTCCGGCGTTCGGTCTCTCTCTTGTGTCCTGGGCCCAAAGTCTTGAGCCCAGTTGAGGGGTGCAGGCCTCGGGGCTGCCGAGGAGCCTGGGAGGCAGAAGAACAGCCCTGCTGCGGCCGGTGGGCGTGGGGGGGCAGGCCAGTCCTCTCCGGAACATGCCCGGGCGATTGCTCGCTCTCCGTCTGGGCATCTCGCCCAGCCTCGTCTCGCCCATCCTTTCCGCCCACCGGCTGCGATCCCCGGCTCGGCTCAGTCCAAATCTGCCTTCCTACATAGGCTCCTGCTTGCCCTCCCCTTTCCACTGGGAGGCTGGGCCCATGGGCGGGCTCAGAATGACCCCAGCTGGAGGGACCGCTGGGCCCTCGCCTGAAGTGTCCTCATCTCACTCCCCTTCCAGGTTACCGAAAATGTCATCCGAAGGAGCACGGCAACGGGTGAGTCTGCAAACGGGGAGCAAGGCGACTGCGCTGCATCTTGAAGGGGGAGGAAGACATGTCGGGGGGCAGAATAACGGGCAGGTTGTTTGGAGCGGGGTCCCTGCAGGGGAGCGCAGGAATCGCGACCCCAGAGGGGCAAGCAGGCCCCCCACCCATTCTGCTGCCCTGGGCCCTTTGGTTTGCAGCAAGTGCCTCCAAGAAGCAGAGGAACTCAAGCCAGCAGTTGGGCGGCGGGCAGCCGGGCAGCCGGCCCTTGGCACATCTCACTCTCAGGAGGCCGAGCCCTTCCCAGCCAGGTGAGTCTGCAGGGCAGCTGGCCCTTTCCGTGGCTTGGGGGTCACACTTGGGGGGTCGTGAGTGCTGCAGAGCTGTGTGGGTTCCGCGGGGCTGCCCAAGATCCAAGCAGCAGCTGCTCAAATGCGCCTCATCGGCACTCCTGGACCCTTCCTCCGCTCGCCCCTCTGCAGCCCAGCGACAGAAGAGGCAGCGGGCTCCCTTAACCCCGGGGGGGGTCCCGGCTGGGGCTCGCTTGGGCTTGTTCCCAGAGGGGGGCTGGAGCGGGGCCCTTGCTCAATCCAGGGAGGTCTGCGCAGTCTTATTTCCCGGAAGGCCCACGAAGCTGATGGGTCTTTCTCAGCTCCCTGCCTTGGATCGTGCGAACGCAGCCCCCCCAGAAGCCCAGGGCTGCCCGCACATCCCCTCCGTCCACCTGCGATGACTTTCTGGCGCTCCCCCCAGGAGGCCTGGGACCAGCGTTCTGGGACCTGCAGCAGTCCTGCCAGCACCCCATCGCCCACTGGGCCAGCGGGACCCTGCACACGCACCTTCAGAACCTCACCTACCAGGACGGGCAGCTGCGGGTGAGCCAGGCAGGCAAGTACTACGTCTACGCCCAGATCTACTTCCGCTACCCCGCCGAGCGTGCCAGTGCCCGCTCCCTGAGCCACCAGCTGGTGCAGTGCATCAATCTCCAGAGGACTTACGGGCAGACCATCCTCCTGCTGAAGGGCGTGGGCACCAAGTGCTGGACACAGGACGCGGCCTATGGGCTCCATGCCCTTTACCAGGGAGGCCTCTTTGACCTCAAAGTTGGCGACAAGCTCTTCGTGTCCGTCTCGTCGCTGGACGTCAACTATGACGACGAGGCAGGCAGCTATTTCGGAGCCTTCCGACTCGACGTGTGACACTGGGGGACCGTTCCCCATTGGCACGCAGACAGGGAGCCCCGGCTTTGGGGCCTCACGGTCCCCCGGGCAGACCCACTGGGGAATGCCTGTGCCCCATATCGCTGTTCCTTCTCCTGTTAGTGGTAGTGACCAAGCAGCCCTCAAAGACAAGGGGCAGGACCGGGGGGTCTGCAGCCCTCCCACTGGCAAAGTGAATGA
This sequence comes from Liasis olivaceus, assembly GCA_030867105.1. Taxonomy (NCBI): domain Eukaryota; kingdom Metazoa; phylum Chordata; class Lepidosauria; order Squamata; family Pythonidae; genus Liasis; species Liasis olivaceus. The sequence goes on along the minus strand of CM061361.1, from coordinate 25,047,016 downwards.
GACCCTCTTGCCTTCTGCAGACACAGGGAGGTTGCTGGAGCCCCTTCGGGAAAGCTCTTGCTTGCTGTGAGCCTCCACTGGGCATCCTGGGGAGCAGCAGGCAAAAGGGAAGATGCCCCATGGTAGCCATGTTGTCAAAGCAGTCAGAAAGGCAAGGAAGCTGAGCTGGCCCCTGCCCTATCCGCTTCTGAGCTCTCCTGAGCGTGCTCCAGCGCCTTCTGCTGCGGACCCATCTTCTGGTTACCGATAGGCGACCATCTTCCCTTCCTTTGCCTGCCCTTTCTTCCAGCCCTTCCAGCTGAAGAACGTGGGGCTCCTCTTCCAAGTGCCCACGGAGGAGCCAGCCAGTTCCTAACCGAGATGGACTCCTCGTATGCAGAGCTAACCACTCGTGCGCCTTACAAGCAAGCTGAGCTGCTCCCGTGGCAGGAGCAAGGCTGCAATTCACAGCTTGCTGCTGGGGCAAGAATGTAGGTCAGCGTGTCATCTGAGCAAGCAAACCTGCCACGGAGACACAGGCCTGCACCTCCCCAGTGCCTCTTGTCTGTGCAAGTCCTCTCGCTGCACTCACACTGGGTGTGACCCTGAATGGCGTCTGGCATTTGCACTCAGCATGCCCTAGCCGAAGCTGGCTGACCTGGAGCAACAAGTCCCTGTGCCCGCTTGGTGATGGGGGTGGCAGCCCAAACACACCTCCCGAGCCCTCCTGGGGAAAGACGGATCTTCAGGCGCTCGGGTCCTTGGGCCACTTTGGTTAGGAATCTGGCTTTTCTGCTTGTGTGCAATTCAATTTCAGCAGGATTCCCCAGGCTGCATTCACCCAACACGGTGAGGGTTACCTTGGCTATTTTTTTGTGGCTTAGCGTTTTGCGTGACCCCTACTGCTTGGTCAGCGTATGGCTCAGTGCACTGCATGCACCTTGACCAGGGATTAATTTAGTAATCAGATGGTGTTGTGTGCGGGCTCCCATTAGGACTACTGAAAGTTTGGGGAAGGGAGACCACTGCAATGAGCTGCCCCGTGGCGCCCAGGGGCAAAGCACAGGCAACCTCAATTTCTAGCAGGCGCCAGCCCTTGACTGTCCTCGGCCACAGGGCCTCTTCCGACTCCCCTCAAAGCCCAGTCCCCAGACTCCTTCACTTGGCCACACGTCATTGTAGCGGCCCATCTAGCCAGAAACTAGCACGACCTGGTCCAACCCCACCTGTCTGGGAAGATGAGTCCACGCGGCTCTTCCGCTTTGGCGAAGGGCAGCTGAGCCTCAAGCCCACTGGGGCCTCTGGAGCCCCGCACTCGGCCAGGCCCTGGGCACTTCCTCCCTTTGCTCTCGCCTGCGTGCCCAAATCTCTGCCCAGAGGAGGAAGACGCCATCTCGCCCGAAAGCAGAAGGCAGGCCCCCGTGTAGCTGCTGCCCTTCCTCTGGACAGCCCCAAGCCAGGTGTGTGCCCTGGGCCGGGCAAAGCCAGCACATCATTCCTGCAGGCAGCAGACCAGGAGCAAGACGGGAGAATCACGGCAGGAGATTCCCCTAGTTGGCCCGCGATCATCCAGCCCCACTTGGGAAGGTGCAGAAAAACAAATGCCATAAGAGGAAAATGAGCAGCCGAACCCTATTCCCTTCTGCCTGCGTTCACACGGCTGGAAAACGTGCAAAGGGCTTTCTAGTCACAAAGCAGCAAGCCCAGAATTCATGGGTTTGGGACACCAAATATGGGCCACTTTGAGACCCAATCAATAGTTAAGGTCCAGATCTTCAGCCACTTGTGCTGGGGGGAGGGGGGAGGGAAGGCCGCAGCCAAAACTGACCTCCCCAACCCACGTACATATCGCCACTTCCTCCCTCCTGTCCGTCCGTGGGGTTAGGCAAGAGCGACCCCAAGAAGCAACCACTGCCAATTCAGTTACATCCTTTCTTTTACTCTGGAGTCAACTCTCCTCCCCAATGCAGCTCCAAAACAATTCTATGATAAGTCCCTCCTTCCCAAGAGAAGATTAATTTCCACAGATTATATAGTGCAATTGGTTATCTTGTAGAAAAAAATAAAACATGATTATCGCTTGCTCCACATGGAGAAAACTGAAGACAGCTCTGGATTCTCAGTAAAAAGAGAAGCAAAACTCGAGGGGTCCATCCTGCCAAGTTCTGTGGGGCAGAGGAAAACCTCCTGGCCCCTCTTAGGCTTCAGTTGAACAATATAGAGTCTGGATCCTGGTTTGCCATTTGTGCTATGTGCTTTAATACGTCCTTTTTGGTAATAATTCCTAGCAGCTTCCTGGAAAAAAAAAAGAGAAACACTTGACCTGAGTGGAGAACAGGGCTCCATTTCTGCCTCAATGACCACATTCCTCCCTTCCCAAGTTCAGATTCAGCCACGACTGGGGCCTTTTAACACCCCCCGCTCCATGAGAGGAACAGCTATCCAGTTCCTACCAGAGGGAGGGAGAGGCAAGTCATGGCAGCCCTATGGGCCCAGAAAAATATCCCCCCAGAAGGCTCCTGCTCCTTAGAGCCCCTTCCTGGCCCCTGGCATCAGGACAGAGCTTTAACTGGGACCTGGGCGAGGAAGTGCCCATCCGAGTCTTTCAAATGTAGCATTTTGAAGAGCCAGTAATCTGGACTCCCCCGAATTCCATGTCAGCTCTCCCAGCAGCGGAGAGAAGTTTGCTATCATACACGTATAGTTTGTATATACAATATATTTTTTCATTATTGCTGATGAGTTGTCTTGTCTCGCTTTCTTGAAGTCCTAAAGCAACTCCAAAGAGATTCTCAAAACCAGCGAGAGACTAGGAAGGGCAAGGGCAGCTAAACCACTTCCACGCCCTTATTGGGTGGGCATCTGGGGTGTTCTGCCCCATTGGGGAGAGCTACAGAATGGGAACACTTCACCTCCAGCACTGCGGGAACCCAGAGGGGGCCATGCTGCAAAGCTACAGGGCAAGGCTGGCACTAGACAACAGTGGGGCATGCAGGGACTCATGGTTTGTGATCATGCAGTCTATTTGCTGATCTGCCACCCCTACCTGTTACGACTCTGGGCGTAACAAGTCAATGAATATGCCAGACACACACGGTTCTCCCATCACGCTAATCCCAAACAAGCAAACCAACAGTGGTTTCGTGTGACGCGACAAGCTGTTCCCTATCATGCAAGGGATAAAGCCCAGCAGAGGGGCCCTTCCCCTTCTCACCCGTTGTGTGTGACCAGGCACTGGCGTAGCCCAAGTTTTCGGAAAATGTCCACCACAATTTCCATGGGGGTTTGGTCTGTCACAGTGAATGGGCTGAGGTCAAGAATGCTGCGCAGCTTGAGCAGGGAGGGGGAGCAGGGAGGCAGCGGGGGGGAGTGGTCCGTGAAATAAATAATCGAGCTGCTGACAATCCCTTCCTGCTTCTTCCGGGCACTTTCTGCGGGGAGAAGGGGAGAGGATGAGAACTGAGGAGGCCAGCCCACACCCCGCCTTCCTGGGTGTCCGGGAGACAGAAGCAGCTCCACTCCGGGCATTTCCAGGGCACTTCTTGGCTCGCTCACCAATGGAGATGATGAGGTCTCGCCGGAGGACAAAGCCAACGAGGCGCTGCGACTCTCTCGACACCACGACAGGGTAGCCGCTGTAGGTGGTCTCGTTGATGATGGCCTCCACGTCCTCCACCGTCATGCTGTCCTGCGTGAGAACCGTCAAGGCGGGGTCGTTGCGCCGGGGCCTCATGACATCCATGGCCAGGGTCTTGTGGGTGAACTCTTCCTTGGCCTCCAGGAAGGGGTAGCCATTCAGGCGGATGTGGGCATCATAGATGCCCTCCCGGCCAATGGCATCAGCCACCCATTTGCTGGTCATGGCAGCCGCCATCAGGGGCACAATGTACTCCAGCCCTCCCGTGAGTTCAAACATGATGACCACCAGGGAAACCGTCATGCGTGTCACTCCCCCTGCAAATCCAAACAGGCATGTGAGCAAGACGCTTGCCCTTTCTAAGGATCACCCTGGCATGTAATTTCAGCCTCCTGCTTTGTTTCTGAGGGCAGCCTCAGGATGGGCCAGGAAGAGCTGCAATAGCCCCACTGGCAATTTTCCTGATCCTGAATTCCCAGCCGTACTCCTTTATGAATAGTTTTTCTTAAAGGAAGATTTTATGAAGATTGAAAAAACTACAGAAACATAGAAGAAGAAATAGAAGATTATAAAAGGGTAAAAGAAAAAGTGAAGAATAAGAAAAAAGCGAGAAAAAGGTACCTAAAGAAGCGACTTCCGATCTTCTTTGCAGCAGTTATAAACATAGCAATTACCATCTCCACCCTCCCATATTGCGTATCATGGTTCCCTTCTTCCCATAGACAAACTTTTTTCATCAATAAATCATGAAATCAGCAGTTCATTTTTATCCATTTTCAGGAAAAAATCTATAAAGGGTTTCCAGTAATTTCCCACTGTATTTCGATTAACAAAAACTTATCAGAGGGCGACCTGGGAGGGTGCCCGGGGGGGCCAGACCTTTCCCTACAGCCAGCAGCCGGATCTGGCCAAAGCACTTCTAGCTGATGTTTCTCAAAACTAAATTGATCAAAATCAGCAATGGGAAACGATTGGCATGCAGGTTCCTCGGGCCTTGAACGGCCCCTCCTGCAAGCCCTCTTAACAGGAGCTTGGCTTCTGTATGAAAAGGGGCAAAGGGGTACAGTTCAGTCAAAGCAGCTTTTCAGGCCTCCCCGCTTCCCTTCCTGTTTGCTCTCTGGCTGAACTCAGTTGACAGCCAACACTCACTCAGAAAAGCCTTTTTTAAAGTGCTCAGGAGTGTTTAGTTCCAGCACGGAAGAGCAGCTGTACCTGCGACATTCCTGTTCCCTCCACGTTTAAGCCAATATCAAGAAGGCAGGCTTGAAAATGAGCCGGCAGCCACTCGCTCCCCATTCTCTGCCCACTTCAAAGGGTTTAATCGGGGGCAAGGAGGGGGGCGGGCTGGTTGGTCTGGGACTCTGGGGCAGTTGGAAAAGCACCGAACTTTGAGCTGTGGCACGAACCCTGCTTGGCAGCTACTCACCCAGGCAGGCGGCAGCCCCCACCATTGCGTAGAGGCCGGGCGTAATGCAGTCGGCGCCCTGGCTGCACCAGCCCTTGAAGATCGGCCAGTCGTGATGGTAGTAGGCCAGCTGCTCCATGCCCACTCCCAGCAGCCGGCCTGCAATGGCCCCCACAGCCATGCTGGGGATGAAGAGGCCCGACGGCACCTGCGAGAGAAACCCCCTCAGTGCGGCCAGAGAAAACCGGCGGAGAGCGGAACAGGCTGCTGCTTGGTCAGCTCCAACGGCAGGCCCGACCTCAAGCTTCTGGGCCAGCGGGGGAAGACCGGTGCTCCCGCACATGATGCTGCACAATCTTGCGCGGAGATGGGCCCTGCAGAGCCCGGGGGGCGGTCTGACAACTGCTGCCTCCCTCTGCTCCTGTTCTGCCACCTGATCCAGCTGCTCGTCTCAAGACATCAGAATATATCTCCAACCCCCAAGCCTTTGCACCCCAAAGCTTTGTGGCTCAGGAGGGAGACTGGGGCTGGGGCCCATGCCCCCCAACCAGCAGCCCCCTCCTGCCCTTCTCCAGAGAGAAAATCTCAGGGGATCTGCAGAACTCTTCCCAACTCACCTTCATGCCGAAGGTGAAGATGGTGATGAAGACCTTCAGAAGGAGGGCCAGCACCAACTGCCACATGGCCGTGCGGACGCCAGCGCCAGCAGCCCGGTCGGGCAGGTCATCCCCCTTGGTGCTGTTGGAGGCACTGAGGTAGTCACAGAGCTGGGAGGCGTCCAGGAGGCTGCAGTCGTTGAAGAGCTCCGAGATCAGCTCGCTGGTGCTCATGCGGGTGTACTCATTGGGGAAGGCCAGCAGGGCAGTGAGTCCAGTGACAACCATCACCTCCACCACCGGGTACCGGCCCAGCTGGCTGGTCTTGCGCCGCCTGCACCAGGCGATGTTACTGCGGATGAAGAAGGCCCCCCAGAGTCCCCCAAAGATGCCCAGCAGGATGAAAGGCGCCAGCTCCAGCAGGTGCCAGGGGCTGTGGAACTCCACGTAGAAGAGCACCAGGCGGCTGTTCCCAAAAGGGTTGATGGAGCGCAGGGTGAAGGCTGCCACCAGCGCAGCGAAGAAGGAGCGCCACAGGGTCTTGAGGGGAAAGTAGTAGCTCACCTAGGTCAAGGCAGAGAGGAGGGGCGGACTCAGCGGCCTGGCCCTGCTCGCCTGCAGCCCAAGGACGACCATCCCCACAGCTGTTCTGGTCAACCAAAGCAGTGCGGGAGCAGGAGAGCCATGGTGGAGAGCAAGCCCCCAGGCCTTTTACCTCTTCCAGGCTGAACAGGACGCCTCCGATGGGAGCGCCGAAGGCCACCGACACACCAGCGGCCGCAGCAGCCGACAGCACCTAGATGGAGGACAGCCATCAGCAGCAGCCCTCGGGACAGCACAGGCCAAACGCAACCACCGATTCCTCTTCGCATCTCGGCTTTCTCGGCAGGAAGGGGCAGCCAGCTCGAGCCTGTGCCAGGCCTATGCCAAACAGCGAATTTGGCCCGAGCTTACCTCCCGGCGTTTGGCCTCGTTCTTCCTATACTTGGTGAAGAGGTGGCAAAGGATGTTGCCGCAGCAGCAGGCAACATGGACCAGGGGACCCTCCTTGCCCAGGCTCAGGCCCGACGAAACAGCCAGCACCAGGGTGACGGTCTTGATGAGCAGCGTCCACTTGCCCAGGTAACCTCGGATGATGAAGCCACTGAGAATGGTTTTGATCTGGAAGGCAATTGAAGCTGCTGGAGGGGAGGCGCTGCCCAGCAGGGAGGAGAAGTGTTTGGCTGGGGGCCCATCAACTTCCATTGCTAACCCTGAGAGTGCAGCACCCCTCAGGAGAGCAGCACAGTCCCTGGGTGAGAGGGACATCATTGGGGCAGGACAGGAAGTGGGGAGGGGACGAAGAAGGCAGGTGCCCTAGAATGGTTCAGAGCCCCCGGCCCTGCCGTGCTGCAGCAAAAGCAGACCCTTCCTCACAGGGGAGCCAAGAACGGACTCACCTCCGGGATCCCTGAGCCACACGCGTACGGAGCAAAGCCCCGGACAAGCAACACGGCCAGGAAGGAGAAGAGCAGTGCCCAGAGGATGTAGATGAAGTAGTTGAGGACGTAGCCCAGGGCTCCCTACAGTGGTGAGAAGCAGAGGGCAGCCCGTGAGGCTCACTGGACTGCTCTGCAGGGCTGGCCTGTTACCTCAAGCAGCAAACAACCCTCCCACCCAGGAAACCAAACCCGGACACGCACCCCTTCCTCTCTGCCAGTCAGCAGCTGTGCCCAGGTCCTCCATTCCGGACACTTGTCCCTGTCCTGGAAGGTCGTTTCGGACGAGCTCCAGCAGCAGTGCTCGTGGTTGTACCAGAAGCCATTCAGGCAGACCCCCTCCTTCAGGTCCGTCATCCAGTGGGCGGTGATGTCGATCAGGCCGGCCAACGCCCCTGCGGTCGGAGATGACATCGTAATGAGAGGGGAGCGGCTCGACCAAGACCCCCCTTCCGCCCAGCAGCTCCAGCCCCTCACCTGCCGACAAGCCGATGAGCAGCATCAACAGCCATCCTGAGAAAGCGTCACTGACGCTGTGCACCAAGGCCCATGTGGACTCTTTGCTTTTATTGGCGATCTGGGGAGGGGGGAGGCATTTAGAGGCAGTCTTCTTCACCACCCCCATGCTGCGTGGAGCTCTTTGTCCCAGCCCCTGGGACCAGAACGCTCTGGAAATGACTGGAGAAAGGTCTCCTCCAAGAGGTCACGCTGATGGTGAGCAAGCCACATTCTTCCTACGCACACTGTGGCACTGAAGCCAGGACAGACTGGGGGTGGCCTCCTTCCCTCCCTCCGGGCCTACGCTCAGCCCAGCACATTCCTTGGACGCAGGCCGGGCCTCCAAAGCGTTTACAGTCACCGCCAGAGAGAGATCGACCTTTTCCCAGCTCTGATTCCAGGCCGCTCTGGGATTCAAAATACTGCTCCCGCTGAAACACAGACCTTTGCACGAAGCTGCAGAAGCCCCTTCCCCACCTACAGGGGCCTAAGGGCCGTGGTGTTGGCCCTCCCATTGGCAACAGGTCTACCCTGGAAGCCCCGACTGACCTCTCGGTGCCTGTCACGGTCACGAGACTTTTCGCGCACCCAGTCGATGGTGTTGAAGTCTTCGTAAGTCCCCACGCCAGGGAGAGGCACCTCCAGGAAGTCCATCACCTGCCTCACCCCATTCATCCCACCTCCATTGTACGAGGAGAAACCTGCAGAGGATCATGAGACACCACTTACCTCCCTGTCACCACAGGACAGAATGCAAAGTCCCAGGGGAATAAAGGTGCTCGATGAGAAGGCAGCTGGGCTGAAAGTTAATCTTTAAGCGGCTCCCGGAGGGAGGAAGGGGAGGGCCAATAAAACAGCTGCAGAAAAACTCCAAGCCCCTGCCCAAACTTTGCTTGGAGCCAGACCAAGATCACCCTCCAGGGCAGGTTGTTAAAATAAGACCGGGCTGTTGACAGCCCTTTGTCCCGGGGGGCAAGCAGCCGCCCCTCCCCCACTGCCTCCCAACCTCCAGCTTTCCTTCCGCTGGAGCCCACGGGCACCTGTAAGAAGCCACCCTGAGGCTTCAAAGACGAGCCTCAGGATGTCCTCACACAACAGACACGAGCACGCGATTTCCATCAGAGGCAGCAGGATGCCTCCCCGTTTAGGCTCAGATATTTTCACTCCAGACGTCTGCCCCACTCCTTGCCGAAACTCACTCCTACACTAGCGGGCAGGAAAAGATCATTTGGTGGATGGACCTGTCATCTCTCAGGACCGTTAGGAGCAGAAGACCTGTTCCTATGTCGAGTGGGATCAGGGCTCCAGTCAGCTCAACTCTGCCTACGTGGATTCCTCTAGAGGACCAACCCCAACAAGAAAGCTTCTGCCTGCAGCAGGCACCCACCCACTGGGTTTCAGCTCCCAATGCATCCGGTTGAACTTTAGTCTGAAAGCTCACTCCTCCATCCTCTTAAAATTAATCAGTCCAGCAGAAAGACTATCTCCGCTTGTTTGGTAGAATCTATGGAAGAGTATGGGGTCACCTGTTAGGGAAGCCAGAAGAGCCAGCGTAGCCTATGTCTTAGCAGCACTGGTCCAGGACTTCCCTCTTGATCTCTCCGTGTAATATTCTGGGTGGCTCTGGAGAAACTGCTGCTCTTTGGCGCACACATAAATAAAATGCCATTGTGGTTTGTGGTGAACAAAACTGTTGAGACACCTGGGGAAGTCACTCGTGCCAACCACACTGGTGTAATGGGCTGAACCTCTCCTGCGGGCGATGATGATGCCATAAAGGTCACCAAATCTTCAAGCTGAAGAGGAGCTAAAAGGTTACCTAAGTCCCAGCATAGTTCCTAATTAGGTGACCTCCTGAACTCTGTCTAAATATCTGTTCCAGAGAGTCTTTGTGACTGGAACCACTGGGTTTGCATCCCACCCCCTCTCAAATTATCAAGAAACCACCTGCTCTATCCTATGCGTGAGACAATCCTTCAGGCACATGCATAGCAATTCCCCAGGCTAAACCTGCATTAGCGTCTTCAACTTCTACCTCCCTCCTCCGGCTCTGCTGTGCGTGGTCAGCATTTGAAACGGGCCCACAAGGATTTCAAACTGCAACAGTCAGTTTCTCTTCTGCTCCAAACAACAGCTGTGACTTGTCTGACCCCAGAGCAGCTGCATGGCATCCGCGGAAAGCCCCCAAATGGAGAATCAAATGAGGCATTGCCAGAGGGCTCCAAGTTACCTTCCACCATCTCTCTGTCCAGAGGAGGAACATCATCTGCCATGGAGAAATCCAGCATGCCCCCTGCGACCTCCACCATGTCTTCATCACTGCTGCTGCCCTGGAAACTCCCGTGCCGGAAGCCCTTATTATTCATGGCCAAAGGGCACCAGACCTGCGACGGGGGAAGCAGAGGTCACTTCTTCTTGCACCCTAACGGGTCATAAGAACATAAGCTGTGACCTGCTGGATCGGACCCCTGGCCCATCTCGTCCAGCAGCCTGTTCTCACAGTGGTCCACCAACTACACCAGGAAGCCCACTGGTCTCCCAGCAGATGGCCTTCAGAGGCAGTCCCACTGCAAGCAAGCATAAGGGCCGCTGATCCCCAGGACTTCCATTAATTGGTCCAACCCTTGTTTAAAGCCAACCAAGCTGAAAGCCAGCAAGTTGAATCACATGTTGCATTAAAAAATAAAAAAGTATATATCCTTTCATCTGTGCTGATTCTTCCAGGATTCAGTTTCATTGGGCGACCTCTATTCTAGTATTTTGGGAAGGGGAAAATAGCTTCTCCCTGTCCACTTTATCCATACCATGCATAATTTTGCACACCTCCATCATGTCTCCTCTCATTCACCTCCTTTCTAGACTAAACATCCTGCAATGTCACCACCTTTCCCCAGAGGGAAGTCGCCTTCCTCTGAACCTTCTCCAGCTCCACTACATCCTTCTGGAGGTGCAGCGCCCTTATTTTCCCTTCCCTTCCCCTCTCTCTAGACCCCCCCCATGGCATCACCCTGACCTGTTTCCGCAAAAGTAGGATGGGAAAAGATACCCTGAATCGTCGACACATCTGGGAGAGCGATTTAAGTACAGTACTAGTGGCCTCTTGGAGTTTTTAACTTTTTATTTCTATCCTATTCTTGTAAATTTCTAGTTTTTATAACTTTTATAATTTTTAAACCTTTTATAATTTAATTATGTGTTGTGATTTTAGTGATTGTAAGTCACCCAGAGTCCCCCGTTGTAGGGGAGATGGGCAGGGACAAATCAAATCAAATCAATAAATAAATATTTACAGGTGAAACTCGAAAAATTAGAATATCGTGCAAATGTTCATTTATGTCAGTATGGCAACTCAAAAGGTGAAACCAATATATGAGATAGACGCATTACATGCAAAGCGAGATATGTCAAGCCTTACTTTGGTATAATTGTGATGATTATGGCGTACAGCTTATGAAAACCCCAAATTCACAATCTCAGAAAATTAGAATATTACATGACATCAATAACACAAGGATTGGAAATAGAACAATATCGGATCTCTGCAAAGTATAAGCATGCATATGTACTCAGTACTTGGTTTGGGCCCTTTTTGCAGCAATGACTGCCGCAATGTGGCGTGGCATGGATGCTATCAGCCTGTGGCACTGCTGAGGTGTTATGGAAGACCAGGATGCTTCAATAGTGGCCTTCAGCTCCGCTGCATTGTTCGGTCTCATGTCCCTCATCTTTCTCTTGGCAATGTCCCATAGATTCTCTATGGGGTTCAGGTCAGGTGAGTTTGCTGGCCAATCAAGCACAGTAATCCCACTGTCATTGAACCAGGTTTGGGTACTTTTGGCAGTGTGGGCAGGTGCCAAGTCCTGCTGGAAAATGAAGTCAGCATCCCCATAAAGCTTGTCTGCGGAAGGAAGCATGAAGTGCTCCAAAATCTCCTGGTAGACGGCTGCGTTGACCCTGGACTTAATGAAGCACAGTGGACCAACACCAGCAGATGACATGGCTCCCCAAATCAACACAGACTGTGGAAACTTCACACTGGACTTCAAGCATCGTGCATTGTGTGCCTCTCCATTCTTCCTCCAGACTCTGGGTCCTTGGTTCCCAAATGAGATGCAAAAGTTGCTCTCATCAGAAAAGAGGACTTTGGACCACCGGGCAACAGACCAGTTCTTTTTTTCTGTAGCCCAGGTAAGACGCTTCTGATGTTGTTTGTTGTTCAGGAGCGGCTTGACAAAAGGAATATGACATTTGAAGCCCATGTCTGGGATCCGTCTGTGTGTGGTGGCTCTTGATGCACTAACTCCAGCCTCAGTCCACTCCTTGTGGAAGTCCCCAACACTTTTGAATGGCCTTTTCCTGACAATCCTCTCCAGGCTGCGGTCATCCCTGCTGCTTGTGCACCTTTTTCTACCACACTTTTCCCTTCCACATAACCTTCTATTGATGTGCTTTGATACAGCACTTTGGGAACATCCAACTTCTTTTGCAATTACCTTTTGGGGCTTTCCCTCCTTATGGAGGGTGTCAATGATGGTTTTCTGCACAACTGTCAGGTCAGCAGTCTTTCCCGTGCTTGTGATTCCTACTGAACCAGCCTGAGAGACCATTTAAAGGCTCAGGAACCCTTTGCAGGGGTTATGGATTCATTAGCTGATTAGAGTGGGACACTTTGAGCCTAGAATATTGAACCTTTTCACACTATTCTAATTTTCTGAGATTGTGAATTTGGGGTTTTCATAAGCTGTACGCCATAATCATCACAATTATACCAAAGTAAGGCTTGACATATCTCGCTTTGCATGTAATGCGTCTATCTCATAAATGAACATTTGCACGATATTCTAATTTTTCGAGTTTCACCTGTAAGTTTGGGGAAGGCAATTTTATCAGCAAATTTGAATTGTGCAGCTCTTCGGCTGTTTTTTCCAGCTTGTCTCAACGAGCTCTGCGAGGCAGCTTTCCAAGACAGAACACACAGGGCACCTCCACCAAAGCCCCCCAGCTCTTCAGTCACATGAACGGCACACCAAGGTGAGAGGAGAGGTCTTCCGCAGAGGAGACATGCAAGAGCATAAAGGCCCTTCCGTGTCTGGAGGCATTTAGAAGGAAGCATCTTATGGGAAGACGCGGGCACCTGCCGAGAGGTTTCCTCGCTGATGAGGAACGAAGAGCAAGGGCTGCTTTGCTACGACAGCGTGGTGCAGCCTCAAGACAAAGAAACGAAATGAAACGTGAGGCAGGCTGCAAAGCCAAACTCGCTGGCCCGACTCAGCTTCTCTTGGCCACCCAGCATGACACGTCCTCTGCAGCAGGGCCAAAGGCTATGCAAGGCTGCCCCTGCACGGTGGACTGCAGGCCCAGAGTCAAACGGGCAGCGGAGTGGGCGGGAAGCGGGAGGGTTCCCTATAATGCAAATACCCCCTCCCCAAAAGCCTGCTGCAAAGGGAATTGAGCAGGCAGACCCAGACCGAGTGAGCGGTAAGGCAAGGGAGAGACCTGGCGCCAGAGAATTGGCGTGTAGTGGCTTCATAAAACTGCAGCCTTCTGCTATGGAGGATTATTAGAAACGCTTTGCCGAAGCTCACCAAGGAGACAAACTTTAGCCTATCAGAGACCCGACTGCAGTTATGAAACAGGGAAACACAAAACAACCGGCCATCGCATCCGCGTCCCCAGGCCTGGCTGGACACCAGGTCCGCAGCCCCAACTGGCACAGCAGCCCCTTTAGCCAAAACACTCCAGCCGCGGGTCCGCTCGCAGGAAGAGTGTCAGACTCAGAAGGTGGCCAGGAGGGGAACTTTCCCCAGGAACAACTATTTTGTCATAGCTGGGGGGGACATTGTCTTGGCTACTTATGAGGCATAAATAAGTGAAAGTCGCCTGCAACCGGGAGAGCTATCAGCGCGCTTTAATTGTGCGGCTTATTCTCTCTGCAAGACCAGGAGGGGGGCAGAAGAGGCATGAGACATGGGGGCATGGGCTCGGGGGGCAGAAGGGCTCAGAGCGACCCACTCAAGTTCTCACCCACCTTCTGAGCAGCCACTTCAATAGCAAGGTCTGGCTGCAAGTGGGGATTCAATGCCCCATCTTTCTGCCCCAGCCCTTCCAGGCTGGCAAGCAGGTTCAAAGCAAGTCCTGGTCCCTAGAGCCATAAGCCACCACCACGTGGATTTATGGCGCAGGACACGGCTGGGCCAAGCAGTTCTGGAGCGCAGCAGAAAAAGACCCATAATGCTCTGCCATGAAATCCAGCGAGGAGCCAGCCAGGAGGCTGCACCAGCCACGCAGGCCAGGCAGACGTGGCTCTTCTCATCTTTTATCTTCTTGACACATCCTGACTTCCGGCACACGTGAAAAGAGCCCAACTCAGAAAACAAAACCGCTAGACGTCCAGCACCGAAACAGTTAAATGGTCCTCAGCCCAGGCTGAAAGAGCACCGTGAAAAGCGCCCAGGTCCCTTCTGGAGAAAGCGAGCCCGTTCCTAGGAAAGGCAGGCTGCCTCCAGAAATACTGGCCAGAGGGGCTCCCCAGTTCCCAGCGGGGACCTTCAGGTGGCAACGTGGCTCCTTCCCGGTGGAAGCGCCCCCTCAGCCCGAGTTGGTTCCAGACTCCCTGCTCTAACTTGCTTAGCTGTTAAGACAATAAATTCCTTTTAAAGGGCCAACTCACACCATTGCCTGGATCAGCAGTGACTTGGCAGCAGAACATGCAAACCTTTGCACTTCCAGTGCAATTTCACAACAGGAGTGTTCTACCAAAAGCATTTCATCGGAAGTGGTTCACTCACCGACCCACCCACTCAAACAGCTGCAGTGTTTCTATAGCACTCATGTAAACAGGTTTTGAAACAGACAGAAATTATAAACCTACCTACCTACCTATTTATCTAGGGAACCTGAGCCTGGAAATCAGAATTTTTGCTGAGGACCCTCTTCAAGCTCAGGAGCTCTAGGACTTCATGGCAGATCAAAGTCCACTGCAATCAGTTGGTGCATCATACCTCCCCAAACACGTGTTGCAAGAATTCTTTTGTATGCTGGTCTATGACCATAATAAACATTCATTTGATCTGACCCTGCACAATTCACCCATGGACTCCCGCAGAGGAGAGGTCCTCTTCAGCAACGCCCCCACCTGTAATCTCCCAAGCTGATGGTGCCTTTTCAAGCTCTCTTAGCTACTAACCCTTCACTGTGGGCTATGCCTTTATCCCCCTGCCCTTTATCCCCCTGAGAGCATTTGGGCCCAAGTCAGGCAGAAGCATTTCTCTAGTCCCAGGAATCAGCAGCAGCAGCAGCAGAGGCTGGAACGGGTTCAAGACGGCGTTGACATGCAGAGAGGCAACCAAAGAGGTCGAGCGAGCACAGAACTCACCCACGCCCCAGCTAAGCAGCCGCGACCCTTTCAAAGGCATTGTCTGATGTTGCCTGCTCCAGAGGAACCCTTTTAAGATGAGGCCAAGGAGGGGCAGCAGGACGGCAGACAGGCAGAGGTGGAGCTGAAAAGCAAACGCTCCTGTTGGGCACAGAAGTCCCAGAGTGCCCAGATGATTCCCTCCTGCCCCCAGTTCCAGGGCCAATTTCCACACACTGGTCAGGACCTCCGAAGGAAGGACATTTGGTTTGGTTTGCAACATTGGTGGCTGGACAAGTCCTGGTGGGCTGGCATATCGTTCGGAATGACTGAAAACTGCAATGCAGGTTTCAAAGTTTTTGGCCACGCTGGACAAAACCTGCTCTGGGAGGCAGGAAGCCTCTGGAGAAAAGCTCATCAGGGTCTCTCTTCCGGCATGCTGGTGCCTGCCTTGCAATGGAAAAGCCCGTCCAAACCTTTCTCTGGTGGGATACGTTGGCAAAGAGCCAAAGGAACATTGCCAATCTGCCAGAATCTTATGGCAAGGTGCCAGACGTCGCTGTTTCAGTGCAAGACAAGAGAACGACACTGCTAAAACCATCCCCGCCATGGTCCCACCAGGAAAAGGCTTCCAACTTCAGGGCTCAGTCAATCTCCACCACCAGCTGCCCCACAGCATCCTAGAAGGGTCTTCACCAGGCTTATCCGAAAGTGCCAGGATCCTTAACACACTAAGTAGGTTTTCAACTGTCAAAAATGATAGTATGTAAAACATCGGACAAGGTGCAGTTTCCTTCTCAGTTACATTTTGCAAAGAGCTCCCTTTTTTCAAGGGAGAGATGCGGAGATGCTGCACTGCAAGTCTGCCAAGACCGAGGAGTGATGAGACATCTCCCAAAGAAGTCCCAGGGACCTGAAAGATTGGGACAAGGAAGCCCACCCAGAGAACTCAGGGAAGCCATGCTGTTCAGGAGGGCTGCTCCCTGGAAGACCCCAAGGGCCCATGAATGTTGGCAACCTGAAGGGCAACCTGCGGGCCTTTCCAGCTCTGCTGGTGCCCTCGCCCACCCTGTTCACATCCCGAGCGCAAGAAACAGCGTGGTGAGAGAGGAATGGGCGACTCCAGGAGAAGCTTGGCTGGCGGAAGCGCATCGGAGGCCACTAAGATGCCTCCGACTGATCAAAGAGACTGAGGCAAGCAAGTTGTGCGCAGGAGAAGCCAGGGGCCTATTTCTGTGCTGTGTGAGCCCCCAGCCAGCCATGCAGAACCAGGAGCAGGAAAAGAAGAGGTCTTCAGGCGGCTGCAGAGACCTTCTCTTGCTTGGTCAACCAACCCAGAGCAAGTAATCAGGAGCAAAAGTCACAGGTGCAAGCTCAGGAATCACAGGAGGGCATGGGCCATATCAAACTCTTGCTGTGAGTTATGGCTACAGGAATAGATGCTTAGGAACCCAGAGCATGTGGCAAAACATGGTGCCCATGAGCTTGGCTTAAAAATAATGGGCGGGGAGCTCTGCTTGCACAGCTTCTCCACCTGCTTTTCTGGGATGGGGTGGGGGGTCTTTGCATGTACAAAGGAAGGCTGCTCAGCTGTGAAGACCAGTCTTGGCTTCCTCTCCTTAAAACTTCTCCGATCTCTCTAACCAAGTCCACCTAATCCATAACATACATCGCCATTATGGTCTAAGTACAGCCTCTGCAGAGTGTCTGGATTCAGTTCCCATTAAATCCACATCAAAACCGCAGGTAATCTAAGATCACATGTCCACATAGGTCACCATGCTGACCATGTGCAAACACTCTGGATTTGAGCCCACAACCAGAGCAAAAACATCCAAGGGAAAAGCAGACATAAATCAACAGGGTCACGGCATACCCTGGGCCTGCAGAAAGACCGGTTCCCATGGCCAGGGAAAAGCAGCTGGGCTCTCGAATAGCTCAGATTTAAGCACACTCATGTCTGAAGAACAGTCAGCCTGAAAACTTTCCACAGAAAGGAGTGGTTTGGTTTTCAAGGAAGCGGCTGAGAAAGCAGAACAGAAAGATTGTGTTCCTGCAGAGGCAAACGAGCCCCAAGTGTGTTTTCCTTGAAAATGTCTGGCTACCTCCTCCACGGAAACCGGGAGAACCAACTTCCTTCCTCCGTGCTGAGCAAGGCCAAATCTGCATTACAGCACATCCCCCATGAGTCAACAGGATCAGCCAAGGCTTTGCAACATTCATTTCACTTGCCCAAATATTTCTGAACGGAAGGTACAAATCACCTACATCTGCTCAGGGAGGTTTGACCTTCAACATTTCTGCGAAGGGCCCAGGAGACAGACTTCTCTACTCCATCTGGACCCCAGACCAGGCTTATAGGCTTCCCAGTCTATAAAGGTTAAGAAGAAAAATACACATGAACCATGCTGGGAAATCTTGAGTAATGAAGTCTGTGGAGAAAAGCGGATTCTCTGTTTGTGTGCAGGGCGCCAATTAGGCCTTTCCATAGTCAGAGGTTGAACACAACCGCCCCACACCTGCTTATGCGCTTCCAGTGACAAACTGAGAACAGCTGCTGGAAGGGAGAAGGCGCCACAGTTCAGGGTCTGCTGCTCTTCCACCGTCCACAGCGGCCGAGGGGGCTGCGGGACGGCCTGGATTCCGGGGCCAGGACCACAGTCTGGGCTCCAGCAGGCCTTTGGGGTTTTCTGACGCTTTTGGCTAATCAACGCCAGCACCGCTTGGCAAACCGAGTAGTGGCCAAGGGAGCGGGGGCAGGAAGAGAGCGCTCCACAGGGCCAATCCCCCCCCCCCCGTGGACTTTCAGGTGGACACCAGGGATTCCTTTCACTGCTAAGAGCGTAAGCGGGTCCTGCCGCTGGACTGACCCAAGTCCCCCGGCCAGCGATTTGGGCCCACTTGGCCAAGCTCCAGGAGGCCCATGAGCAAAGGCAGGGGAGAGATCCGCCTCCAGCCCTCTCTCCAGTGACAGGCATCCAGAGGCTCTGACGGCCCAAGCGGCCGTGAGTTCCCCAAGCCGCTAGTAACGCAGGACGAGCAGCAATCTCTTGGTTCTTCTCGGACCTCTCCCAGTGAATCGCTGTGGACAACCCAATACTCCCAAGGCGCAAGAAGAAAGATCTCCCATTGGGTCATTCCTATCTATAACCAGCTCATCCTTTTTTCTACAGTGGGAAGATGTTCCTCATCACCTGGGCGGATCAGGGGCCCAACAATCCGGGGGATCACGAAACCGCCCCTCGGTGCGGAAGCTCCGACGCCGGTCCCGGGAGGGCAGCCCAGGCCCCGATCTGGCGAGGGAACGTCTGTCGCAGAATGCCAGCGGGCCCAGCAGCATTCGGCGCACGCCCTCACTCGGGGCACCTCCTCCTCGGTCGCCCCCCAGGACGGCGGGGCTCAGGCCCTGCCCCAGGCCCGGCCGTCAGAGCGCCGGCATCTTGCTCGGCGCGCAAGGCAGGAAACGGACGGCGGCTGCCCGCCTATCGAGCGACGGCAGGTCACGAGCCAGAACGAACACCGCAGAGCGGCAGGAGGCGGCCGAAGGCATCGCCAACCTGCAGCTCCGCTCGGCGTTTCGGCACTTCGCGAGCTGCCTTCAGGGCCGGCGGCAGAGAGCTGGGCGAGGCTCCGCTGCTCCCCGCGAGGACCCGGCCTGGCCCAGGCGCCACCGTCAGCCTCCCCCGGGCGATAAGCCGCGCGGGCCTCCCGGGCGGACGGCTCGGGCCCCCGCGGGAAGGAACGGAAGCGGCGGGCGCCCGGCCGGGCCGGGCCGGGCCGGGCCGGGCCGCTCCGCCACCGACGCAGCCTCCGGGACCCCTCGCCCCGGCAGCTGCGGGCGGACGGGGGCCCGCGCGGGGAGCCGCGCGCCGCCCCGCCCCGCCCCGCCGCAGGGGGCCGCTACGGGGGCGCCACGGCCGCTCGGCCCGCCGCCTCCCGGGCGCCGGCGGGCCCCCCGGCGGAGGCGGGGCCGCCGCCCCGGCAGGCGCGGGGCCCGGAGCGAGGGGACCCCCGAGCGCGGCCCTCGCCCTCACCTGCGCGGCGCCGGCGGGGCTCCTCCTCCTCTCAGCGGTCGGGCGGACACCGGCGAGGCGAGGGCGGCGCCATTCGGACGTGCGGGGAGGGGCAGGACACGTGACTCCCGGGGCGCCGCGGAGCGAAGGGCAGGGCCTTTCCAGCGTGCGTGCGTGCGCAGCCGCAGTCGGCGGGAGAGGGCGGCGCCCGAGCCGCCATCTTTGTCCCGGGCCGCTGACGCAGGGTCGCGTGCGTCGCGCCGCCTCCCGGCTGCTCTGGAAGGTGGTCCCAAGGAGGGGCCCGTTCGCCCGCTGCCGATGACGCGGACCCCGCCGCGCGATCCCCAACCCGGCGCCCCCGACGCATCGCGCGGCCGCGCCTTCCCGCCAGCCGCCCCGGCTCGGTCCCCGGCGGGCGCTCGCTCGCTCCGGCCAGGCGGGCTGCGGTCCCCTCGGGCGGCGAGCAGGGGAGCCCAGGGCCGTTCACCCGGGGTCCGGGCGGCGCTGGAGCCGCTCCGGGCCGGCCTCTGCAGCGGCGGCCTCGGGGCGCTCGAGGCTGCCTTCGGCCGACCCCCGCCTGCCCTCCCCGCCCGCGGGGCACCGGCCCGGGCGCGCCGTCCCTCGCCGCCTCTTGCGCAAGGGGCGGCTGGCTCGGGGGAGCTGCCCTCTCGGGCCGGCGAGGGCGGCCGGGGACCGGCGCGGAAGTCCCGCTCCGCTCCGCTCCTCCGGAGAGCCCCGTTCCCAGCGGGAGGCAGGCCGAGCTCTGCCCGGGGCGCGGCTGGGGGGCCCGGTCCTCCGCCGGGGCGCCCCGGAAAGGACGTCGACACCGGGGTCGGTCTGGATCACCGGGGGTGACTGCGCGGCTCTTCTGTGTCGGGGCCCCGCGCCCCGCGGGGAGGAACTTCGCAGACGGAGCTCCCTGCAGCCGTGGGCGGGGGGGGGGAGAGGATCGGTTTCTTCTCCCAAAGAAGAAGAGGGCAGGCGGGTCGCCGAGTTTCAGTTGCCCTTCCGCTGATGCCCGTTTCCGGAAGAGGCAGGACCGTCATCGTCCTGAAGCACTCCGAGAGGCCGAAACGGCCCCCCACGCCCCCACGTCCTTCCGTCCTCACAAGAGCCCTGTGATGCGCGTCGGCCGAGCGAGTCCGGGTCGGTCACCACGTGCTTTCTCCATCTCAACCTCTAAACGCCCGCACTGGTTCTCACTCAGAAGCGTTCACAAAGGGCACTCCTGTTTTGCTCATACAAAGTTTAAGGGAAGGACAGCGTGTCATCGTTTTCTCACCCGTATTTTCTTTTAAGAAAGGATTACGAGTGAACCCTGGACAGCTCTTCTCTGTGCTGGCCCCTTTGTCATGGACCGAGGAGTTGTTCAATGGATCTTGCAACTCCCCGGCAGCATTTGGGCTCCTTCCTTGATCACGGAGACTGAGGTTGCCCTCCCAGCCACTGCAGTGCACATCATGAGACGGAAGTGCCGGACAGTCCAAATATGGGTGGCCCTGGATTACAGAATGGGTCGGGAGGTCTCCCGTTGCCCAGGGTGGGACCAAGAGCTTTTGGAAAACCAAAACAAAGCAACTGTTTTCTCACACTTTGGGTGCTTCCTCTGACGTTCTCCTTCTGAGAGGAGCTGACTTGCTTACAAGTTTCCAAACTAGGGTGGGGCAGGGAGGTGGCAGGAAGATGGTCTGTTTGAATTGTCACTCTTTCAACTACCAATTCTTCCCCCGACATTTAAGACATCTTCCAGCAGTTTTTAACTTAAGCCTGCTGTCCTGTAGTTGAAGAAACTCTTTTTAGCTTATCTAATTTAAGTGTTGATTTATTTATATTTCTTAAATGTTTTATTAAAACCCTTATAGTAATAATTTTTTTCTTTTAATTTATATTTTCTCTAAAAAGTTATATTTAGAGTTGAACGCAAATGACCTTTTGACATTTTCCACCCAACTTGAAGTGAATTATTTCTCTGAATTTCTCCAGGAGAGAGAAAAATTTTCCCACCAAATTTCCTCAACGGCAGGAATCCCCCAAAGTATCTCTGTTGAAAAGTTCCTTCCTGATACTATATCTTGTTATTTCCAGGAGGTGGGTGGGAGAGGCTGCAAATACTGTAGGTCTGTTAAATAAAAGAGGATTTCCAAGGCCAGACATGGCCACCATGTCTCTCTGAAGTCAAGAACACGCTCCACATGGAACATTTCTTAGGAGTTCTCTTTTGAACAAATGTTGAAAGCCCCTTTTCTTTCTTTCTGTCTTTCATCCTCAGAGGGAATTAGAACTGATGGGAATAAACAGGAGCCTGTCTCTGCCTAGCACCAGCTGAAAAACAGGCAGCAGCAAAGGGAATACCCCCTCCCCAGCCTGGGAAGGACACAACCAAGGTGTCTTGCCGTGGGGAGGGGAGATGTGGACAGAGGAGTCCCCCATCCTTCCCAGACACGATTGGCTCATCCCAAGATGCAGCTCCTTTGTAAACCCAGGACAAGATGCCGCCAGAGGGGTCCTGGGCCTGCCCCCGGGGCTGCTGTTCCCAAGTTGGACCTGCCAAGAGAGACGCCCCTACGAGGCAGGCGGTTTCTCTACTGGAGTCTCTGGGGGCCGAAGGGAAGTGGGCTGGAAGCTTCGCCACTGCCTTCGCTGCTTGGCTGTTGTTTTCCAGGAAATGCCCCAGTGAGTCCTGGGCCCAAACTCCTTCACTGAGACGGGACTTGCTGGATGGCTTCCTGCTTTGGTATTGCTCAATAGCCCCATGTCCTGCTTCAGAAAGGGAAATGCCAAAGAGAAAGGAATTGAAACTACAGCCTCGGGGAATTTTCAGAGGTCACTGTCACTGCCCCCCCCGCCGCCGCCGCCAAGCCAGCCCTCTAAAACATTCCACAGAAAGCTTGTCTTGAACTGCAAGAACTCACCACCACAAGACACAGCAATGGCCAGGATTACCAGCTGGGCCAGGGAGGCAGCTGGCTATCAATGCTTACTAGCCATAAGCCCATAGGCAGCCCGTGGGTGTAGGCGAGTGTGCACACATGTGTGCATAAAGATAGTGGGGAAATGGTCAGGGAAGAGCCCTACTTTGAATCTCGGGTTGATCTAATGTTTGGTTTCTGATGTTGTTCTAGGAAAGGCCTCCCTCGATGAATCCTGTTTATTAATTCACTTGAAGCTCAGGAGCCAGGTTCCCCTTAGAGGCCAGCAGTCCCTGGAGGGCAGGATTGGTGACCCAAGGGAATGTGAGGCTGGGGGCTTGCTCTCCCCTGCCCCAGTCTCTCTGTGATCTGGAGGAGGCAGCTCCAGATGAGCCCCAGAGAGCCATTTCAGGGACAGACAGATGGGACCCTTGTCCTGACTGCCCATGGCAGAGTCATCTGGATGGCAGGCCAGCGGGACCAAGACTGGCCCTGCTATACCCAAGGGCAGGGAAGTGGCCAAGGGACGTGACTGCCAAGCATGGCCAGCTGCTCGTTATCCAGGGATGCTTCAGAATTGAGGTCACTGTCGCTCTGGCCCCTTTCGGCCCGTGCTTGGACATCTCAGCCAGAAGGTGGTGCCTTGGCTCTGAGCTCAGCTGTGGGGCTTAGACACCAAGGTTTTGGCGCTAGCACTTCTGTGAATCAGCCACTTGGGGTTTACTCTGCAACCATGGCTTAGGGTGATACATGAACCACTCACAATGTCCTCCTCCCCTGAATACTGCAGCCTGAGTTTGAACAGCGCACTTGGGATGACGCAGGAGTTGGCCAAAGGACAGGGACCCTACTTGAGAGATCTACCAAACTATGAGGCTGTTGGGAAGCATGTGGCAGATTTCTAATAGCTACTAGTTTTAAAAAGATCCAGTGTCAGGATGTCAACCGTTTCCTCCTAGTCCTAGTGGTCCATAACTGCAGACTGAGCCTGGGGCCAACAGACACCCCATTGTGCACTGGGGCCATTGCAGCCTTTTTGCCAGAGGCAGTGGGAAGATCTGTCACCTGGATGGGTTCCTTGGATCCCCCTGCAGGCCATTTTTGTGGGGACAGCTGAGGGGAGTGAACGCCCCCCCCAGCCCTGACTTCCACCAACCCAGGCAGACTGACCTGGTGAGCCCTCCCAAATCTCCGTGGGGCTCTCCACCTCAGTCACTGGATGCTGACCAGGGACCTCACCCCCCGCCCCCAAGGGAAAGGGTGGGAACATGAGGGAGCTCTCTCAGCCTGAGTTTCTCCTCTCCTTCCCAGCTCAGCGGAGGACTCGTGGCCCTGTGGGTTCCAAACGGAGGTGGTGCTTCCGCAGGATGCTAGAAGCAGCATCAGCCATGGGTCCCCTGCTCCGGCAGCGACCTCCCTGCAGCCCCAGGGCCGGTGGGTCTCGTCCCGGGGAAAGGCGGTGTTCTCGGGAGGAGGGAAGTTGCAGGCTGCCTGTCTGGAGCTTCTGAAGGCAAGGGCACCCAGAGGCGACCCTCCAGGAAACCACCCCCTTCTGCCGATGCAGCCCAGCTGCAGACAGACACGAAGCAACGGTCTCCTCGGGCTGAAGCCACAAAGACCGGGCGCGGGGAACCACCGGCCCCCTTGTTCCTGGCGGCGGGAGCACGTGCAGCCGGGGCCCGCTCTCCCCGGCGCGTGTTGAAATGGGATAATCGCGGGGCCGGAAGCCACCTCGGGGCCCCGGCGGCAGGGACGGAGCCGGGACAGGAGCCCCCCCCCCCCGTGGGGTTTCGGCAGCTGCAGCCGCTCTGCTCCCCTTTCCGCGATTGCGAGGGCGGCGTCTGGAAAGCCGGAGCTGGCCGAGGAAGTGGCTCGCCGCGAGCGAGCGAGCGAGCGAGCGGGGGCTGCTCCCCTCCCGGGCCGCTCCCGTCCCGGGCCTCCCACGCGCTCACGCGGCGCCGCGGGCCCCTCGCTGCTCTCCCGCCGCAGGGAAAGTCCCCGCCGCGGCTGAGACCTCCCTCGGCGATCAGGCAGCATCCCCAGAGTTATTCTGGGCGCCGGGAGCGAGGGGCTGCCCCAGGGAGTGACACGTGAGCGCCCGGCCAGGCTGCTTCGGGGAAGCGGTTTGAGCAGCAGCAGCAGCTGGCCCGGCCCTGGCACCAGCGGGGAGGGCACCGTGGTTGCAGAAGCGGGTACCCCACCCTAGCAAGCCAGCAAAGCTCCTGGAGCTGCGCACGCAAGTCTCTGGAGCAGAGAACCGAAGGTAGCATTAACGACAAAGAACAGGCAATGAGGACATCCTTTTATTCCCCCTTTCAATTCTGCCCTGCAGACTTGCCCTGACTTGGCCACCATGCTTCTTGGGCACCTGTTGCCAGCAGGCACTCAGAGGACAGATCAGCCCTCTGCCAGTTTCCCATCCACTTACAATTCGCATTTAAAGTTGCACGTGGTTTAATTTTCCTGCAGCTTAAAAACTTTAGATACATGCTTGTTTCTCATTTCTATTGGCAGCATTTATTTCATTGCCTGAGGTGGTCAGCTATGAACTTCCCTACAGCAAACAACACAAAGTCAATGGCATTTTATTTACATTTATTAATTTAAAATATTTATATGGCCATCCATCTTAAAACTAGAACTCTGGGCGGCTCCCAACCGTAACACAAAACAATGTCGTACAAAGAGTAAAACCAAGAAACAATAAAACCCAAAACTTGGCACAACCCAACTCCCCCAGTGCAACCCACAGCACTCTCCTCCACCTCCACCCTACCCCAATGCTTGGGGGGAAAGCCAGCTCCTCACCGCTTCTCCGCCAAGAGGGCTGTAAGGAGCTCCACGCAGAAAGAAATGAGGCAGGCGGCCAAACGCATTCTGGGAGCGGCCTCAGAACACAGCAAAGAGAAGGGTTCATACGAATGGAGGGTCCCCCAACCAGGTCTTCCCATTCACATCAATACTCGGACATGTTTCCAGCCCCTCTTGAGAGCCTGTAGCACCAACCCACAGGCCAGAGGGTTGGCGCACACACCTGCCCTGTGTTTGGGGTGAGTGACATCCACCCAGTGTGCTTCTCCCGCAGCTTAGCTGGTCCTGACAGAGGAAAAAGAACAGCGTCCTCTTTCAGTGGTTTGGCTTCAGCTCCCAAGGAGCCTCTTCTGGGGAATGCACATTGCAGGCTCCCTCCCTCCCGCTCGCCGCCCCCCCCCCCCCGCAGCCTGCTGCGATCCAAAGCAAAGGGCTCAGAGAAAGGTGCACCTTCTCAGTGCAGGAGAAAGTCTACATTCTGAAAAATAACCCATGCTTTCTCCTCAAGGTGGAATTTAAAAAATAAATCCAATGGCAGAATGTCATTGGGATCCAGTCTTGTTAGATTTCTGCTTTGACTTCTGAACTTGAAGTATTTTGGAGATGATCACGATGCCCTCAGCTCCTTCTCCCCTGCAGAGAAGCCAGTTGCAAAGTAGGTTGGCTTTGGGGGGAACAGAAGGAGACATAGCTGATGCATCGGGAATTTTGGTGGTGGTGGGGGGCTTCCGCCAGGAGAAAAGGGCAGGTGGTTCATTCAGCGAGACACTGGCAGGCGGGGGATGATCTAGTCTGGATTTTCATCTTGAAGAGCTCAGGAGGAAAGCAGGTCACATTTCTGCAAGAAAGGAATAATATGGCTGACACTAAAAGCCCTACACACCCTCTCCCTTTGTCCTTCCCAGGCCTGCTCTGTATCAGTCAGACACACAGATACTACTGATATGCAGGCCCTGTCATCTGCCAAGATGCACCCAACTCTTCATCAGTCACAGGACTCGGCATTAACTGACAAAAGCACACGTGGTACCTCTTGGCAATGCCTCATTGGCAAGAGGATTCCTACTTCGGAACTTCGGCCCCAAATTATAATATCAGGTACCCTTCCTGGCACAGCAGGAGTAACTGTGTGTGCACAGGACAGACCCTGCCCCTGGTTCTTGCACGGATGGTGCCCAGCGCAGGAGGATCCTTGATCAGCGGCTTTAATGAGAACGAGCCAGGTTAGGCTAGTCATCTCATCAGCGCCCAGGGATCCTGTGCAAATGCATCGGCAGCAGCTGCACCTGGCAGAGGAGGAATCATGGTGCAGCCTGACCCTCTGGGCTTCCTACAGGGGCCAGACCCCATTCAGTACCTACCCTCCAGGATACGATCCAAGTCTGCAATGAACTCTTCCAGCTCGTGCGTGTCTCCAAGCTTGGCTACGAGTCAAGAGATACGAAATTGTCAGTTTCTTCATCCTAACAGATCTTGAGTGAACCAAAGGTCACAGCAGACTACAGTTTGGAATGATCGGAGCTCATTTTTCACACTGAAAAAATGCCAAATGAAACCTTCAGTGATGGTGGGGTTTATTATCTCCTACTTGTGAAGGCCCGCCCAGGCTGGCAGAATTGGAGGATCAGGCTGCCGAGGGAGTTGTTCCAGGGAGTCAGGTGGGTCCTGGGGAGGGGTCTGTTTTGACTCCCCTTGGGGGCCTGGCAGTGCCAGGGGACAATGAAGAGCCCCCAGATTATCATCCCTGGCCCACAAATGCCAACACAGGTCAAGCTTGTGGCATCAAGGCAGCTCCCTCACCTTGCCGGCATCCCCTCCCTTGGGCTCCCGAGCCTGACCTGTGGAGGAAGGGGCATCCGAGGGGGCTGCTGGAGCATTAAGGTCTTCTTCGCTGGTGTTCAGGCTGCTGCCGGGGGAGGCACTCTTGCCTGCGGGGAAAGCCAAGAGGAACGCTCCCTCAGTTCGCAGGACTTCCGTGCCCCACGACCAGGGGAGCTGTCTTCAGCCAACCTCGGAGGAAATGGGTTGGGGAGGGAGGCCGAGGGATGCAGCAGCTCATCAGCAGAACCATTTTGCCCACCCAGCCAAGGAGCCTCTGATCTCATTGCCTGGCTCAGTCGGGGAAGTAAAGAAACGCCTTCAGTCGTTTACTGAGCTTATGTGCCTCTCCAGTCACGCTGACTTCAGCAGCAAAATGAGAGAAGCAACTCGTGAATGGGGCCTGGACTGTGTGCTGCCAACATTAGTTTCCCCAGGGTTGTGGAAGGAGGCTGCCAAGAGCAAAAACCAGAACTGGGCTGTTTCCACAACCCCAGCAGCACCACCACAAAACCCGAGGGGAGCAGAAGCAAGAGGACTTCCTCCCTCCCTCCCTCCCGCCTCGCCCCGCATTTCTCTCTGGGAGGAATGACTGGGTGCTCACTTTCTGAGTCATCGATGCCGCTGTCATACGTGCTGGACAAGGCCTTCTTCTTCAACTCCTCCAGGTGTGGCTCGTACTGAGAAAATACCCTTTTCTCAAAGTCCTGAACCACGTGGTCAAACTCCATCAGGAAGTCATCCAGGGAGTCGCTGGCCAGCCCTGCGGGGGGGGGGGGGGGACGGGATGTTTCAGGATGCTCAGAAGCAGAGTTCAGTCCGGACTCCCCCCTTGGCATGCGAAGAAGTCACAGGCGTTCCGGCCTCTTTCGCTTTGCTGCCTTGCAGGAGGACTAGCAAAGCGCTGCGACCAGCGGGCGAAGGAGCATCGCAGAGATGGGAGCTTCCCGGTGGAAAGAGGATGCACAGCTAGAGGAGACTCTGGGCAGTCGAGTGGCCTCCCAGAGGGTTTGTCTTTCCACAGCACCAAGACTGAGAGATGCCTCCCCAGGGTTTTAGGGTGAAGCTCCGTGGATTAACTAAAGCCACCCAGTCGCGACTGCGAGGGGGGTGGGGGTTCAGAGCAGCAGAGGGAGAAGAGGAGGGAGGGCAAGAAGCAGACACACCGAAGGGGAAGCTGCAGCCAGGGCAGCACCGGGGGGGAACTCTGGGACAGGCAAAGCCCCCCCCCCCCACGGCCCTGGGAAACGACGCACGGCAGCGCCAGCCGGGAGAAAGCAGCCTCTACGGCCTTCCGGTCAACTCCGAATAGTGCAAGGGGGCCCTCGGCTGACGCCCCCACAGAAGCAGGCATGGGGGCGGTCAGTGCGGCTGCGCCCCTCCCCAGAGCCCCACGACCTGGGACGAGATGCTCCGCGGGCTTTCGAAGGCGCAAATGGGGCAGCGGGAAGACTTCGGGGCCGGGGCAGGAGAGATGTTCCCCACCAGCAAGAAGGGAGACAATAAGTCTGGCGGTTTTTCAGGGCCGAATCGGGACACCCGCACTTCTGCACGGAGCCCAGCCGCGCGTCGGGTGCTCGCCTGCGGAGGCAGAGACGACGGGCGAGCAGCGCGCCGGCCCGAGACCGCTCTCGGAGGGAAACCCGCCGAGCTGCGACGGAGCGCCCGCAGCCCCGCCCCGCCCCCCCGCGGGACCCCGCGCTCACCTGCCTGCGCCGCAGCCTGCATGGCTCTCGCCCCGGAGCGGCCCCGCGGTTACCTTTTCTTCCGCAGGCCCCGCCCCCGCGGAGCCGGGCCGGCCAATCGCCGGGAGAGCGGGGCGGGGCGGGGCCTCCCGCCAGCCGGTCGCCGGGCCCTCTCGGTCAAGGTGCTAGTCCCAGGGGAGGAGGCGCGCCGGCGCCCGGTTCCCCGGGGAGGCAGAGCTGGGCGCCGGCGGCCCCCGCGCGCCGTGGCGCTTCCTGGGGTATCTCCCGGCCATCCAGCCCGCAGCGGGGCAGGCGCGGCGGAGCAAAAAGCGCGTCTTCCCATACCGGGAGTCGAACCCGGGCCGCCTGGGTGAAAACCAGGAATCCTAACCGCTAGACCATATGGGAGGCCGCGGGAGAAGGCGCACCAGCCCGCCTCATCTCGCGCGCCGGCGCGCCCGCCGCCCCAGCAGCCCCGCCCTCAAGGAAGCCTCCCCTTCGGAGGCGGCAGCCCTTGGAGCGGGCGCACGCGAGTCCTCCCAGCAAGCCGCAAGCCCCGCCCTTGGCGCGACGGGGAGACTGCACCTCCCGTCCTCCGCAACCAGCCTCAGCGCGCGTCGCTGTGGAAGGGCGCGACGCCCTTAAGAGGCATGGCTCCCGCGGCTTCTCTCGCGGTAGCTCTAGGCGCCGCTGCCTCTATGATCGGCGCGCCGTCCCGTCACCTGACTGGAGGAGGGCGGAGTCTTCGGCGCGGCGGCGGCGGCTCACGTGACTGTCCCGAGGTGCCGCGGTGGGCTGGGCTGGGCTGTCCGGAGCCGGGCGAGGGGCTCCTGCGCCGGGCGAGCGACGTACGCGAGGCTGGGGCTCTGAGGCCTACGAGGAGCAGGACGACGACGCGGAGCGGCTGCTGCCCCCGCGCCTCCCGGCCGCAGGGCTAGTTCGGAGCACAGGTGGGGGCCCCCCGCCCCTGCACCTGCTCGGGGCACTCCTGTCCGAGGCGGCGGCCGCTCTGCCCCTCCGCGTCGAGGCCCGTCCCTGTCTGGCGCCCGTCTGCGGGAGGGCTGCGGGGCCGGCCTCGGGGAGACCCCAGCGCAGAGCGGTCCGCGGCTCGGGGCCTCCCGGGAGGGCCGGGCCTGGGGCGCTCGCTGACCGCCCCCGTGTCTTTGCAGGCGTGGGATGCCGAACGCAGCCATGAAGAAGAAGGTAAGGCGGGGCTCGGCGGGTGGAGCGTCCCTCCCGCGGGGCGAGCCTCGGCCTGCCCTCCGCTCCGCTCCGCTCCGCTCCCCTCTCCTCTCCTCTCCTCTCCCCTCCCCTCCCCGAGCAGGTGCTGCTGATGGGGAAGAGCGGGTCCGGCAAGACGAGCATGAGGTCCATCATCTTCGCCAACTACATCGCGCGGGACACGCGGCGCCTGGGCGCGACAAGTAAGGGGCGGCCGCCGCGCCGGGGGGCGGCCTTGGCGTGGCCTGGAAGCCCCAGGCAAGGTCCCCCCCCCCCGTGTAAATCCTGCCAGGTCTCGGGAAAGGGACGCGAAGCGCCTTCGGAGCGCGGTTTTTGCCTGGGCGGGGGGGGGGGGCGCTCCGCATCCCACCCTGACCTATAGCAAGCTGGTTTTTGCTGGGCTCAGCGTGTTGTAGGAACGCAGCTCTTGTGGTTAACGGTGTCTTGTGTCGACTCAACCAACTGTGGCTTATTCAACAGACTATGTTTAAGCAAGCCATGTTCTTCTGTGGTTTACCTGAGGTTCCTCCTGATGGTGCTGGTGATTGTTTCACCTCTGTGATTCAGCAATTGCATTTCTTGTCTCTTTTTTCCCAGTTGATGTGGAACATTCACATGTTCGATTTCTGGGCAACCTGGTGTTAAACTTATGGGACTGTGGCGGGTAATTGTTTTGCCTACTCTTTCCTTACTTTTGGGTCCAGGGATTCTTCCAGGAGTGGTGGTGATGAGGGCCCCTGGAGAACTCAGCTAAGAACTTCCAGGGAGTTCAGAAGGGGCCTCCCGGGGCCCTCAGCTGGGTAAACCAGAGCAGAATAGCTCTCTTATCCAGAAATGGGGAAGAGATTCCCCCCAAATAGAGTGACCCTTAGCCTGAGTGCTCACCTCTCCCCTTTCTGGCTGACTCAGTTTCTGAGGGTGGCTCTTCTCCTTCCCAGCCAGGACACCTTCATGGAGAACTACTTCACCAGTCAGCGTGACAACATCTTCCGCAATGTGGAGGTTCTTATTTACGTCTTTGACGTGGAAAGCAGAGAGCTGGAGAAAGACATGCACTACTATCAGTCGTGCCTGGAGGCCATTCTCCAGAACTCACCTGATGCCAAGATTTTCTGCCTTGTTCACAAAATGGATTTAGTACAGGAGGACCAACGTGACCTGGTGAGGAGGAACCCGTGGCGTTGTTCAGATAAAAGAGGGAGATGGCTGCTTTCTGTCAAAGGGGAATTGCTAGCACTGAGCCGTTGTGAGGTAACAAGGCCGTCCTCCCTCTTTGCTTTCACTCTGGATTTGCACCACTTCCAAGCGGCACGTGGTCGGATTACTACGGTTCTACCTGCTAAAACATCTAAGTTTAGAAACTGCTGCATTTCCATTTCCCTTTTATTGTAGGCTTTGCCAATATTTCTGTCACCTCTACCGACATCTGACTGTGTAAGCGGAGGTCTGCAGATTGCATTAACTTTCCACAGTAGAACCACCTGAGTCTGGCAGGCAGCTTTGGGTGCACAGGCTTACCTGTAACATGGACACAATTCCATTTTTAGTCAGCTGTTGAGTCCTCTGGGAATTTTCTCCCTTTTCCTTTGCAGCTTTCTTGGCGGCCTGAGGCCCCTCCAGCCTGTCCCTCTTTCCCAGCAGCGGTGGCCTTGTTGACATGACTCTGTGGTCCTCATTCTCAAAGAGGGCAGCTTTATTGGCGAGGCTTGTATTGATCCGGGGGGGGGATTTTTCTCTTTATTTTCTTGTATTAGATTTTCAAGGAGCGGGAAGAGGATTTGAAGCGGTTGTCTCGCCCGTTGGAGTGCGCTTGCTTCAGAACGTCCATTTGGGATGAGACTCTCTATAAGGTCTGTGCTTCTGTACCATCTTGATAGCTAACCATGATTGAATTATGAGCCACAAGCTGGAGGAAGCCCTGCGTTCAGATCCTTGCTCACCTACAGATTGTAACAGTAGACTTTTCAGTTTGTGAGCAGCAGGTAAAGTTTTATAGCAGCTCCCACTTCTGCCCCGTCAGTAATTTCTCAAATCTCTCTGGGCTGCGGGGTAGCAGTGATGAAAATTAAGCTGTTTTGGCCAGAGGTGAGTCCTTCCCTCTGAAATTCAGCTTCCTCCCTTTGTTGACTGCCGAGAGCTTTGCTGCCCCCGTCATTTTGGGTTGATCTTGCCTGCTGAGCCTCGGGATGGAGCCAAGAGCTAAGCTGCCTTCTGTGCTTCTTCTTTGGCAGGCTTGGTCCAGCATAGTCTACCAGCTTATTCCCAATGTCCAACAGCTGGAAACGAACCTCAGGAATTTTGCTCAGATCATTGAAGCTGATGAAGTTCTTCTGTTTGAAAGAGCCACGTTTTTGGTGAGCAGGAAGATGGGCTACTCTCCAAGGTCAAGGATGGAGCCCACCATGGACGTGGGCTGGGGTCACCCAAGCCTCCCACACGTCACGCTCTAATTTCCGGAAGGGAAACCCAGGATGTTCACTTGTGAGAACTAGCCTTCCCCTGCTCCCCTTTTCCCACAGTGCTGATCGTCTTTTGGCGGGGGCATGGCTGAAATCTCAGGTCCAGCAGCGCTTGATAGTGCTAGATGCCTTGCCCCTTCTCTCAGCTGAGTATTTGGGCCCCTGCTGAATTCTCGCTTGGCTCAGAAGGCTGGCCCTAACCCTTTCGTACCTCTTCTTGCAGGTCATTTCGCACTATCAGTGTAAAGAGCAGCGTGACATCCACCGATTTGAGAAGATCAGCAACATTATTAAGCAATTCAAGCTGAGCTGCAGGTCAGAGCACAAGGCTTGGAGGGCTGTCGTTGGAAGGTGCCTTGGTTGCAACCAGGCGCCCGCCTTGGTACAAGGATCAGTTTCATTACGGCCTCCGATTTGGCCAGCGGCACACGGGGAGCCTTTAGGTCTCTCAGGCTGGGTGGGGGTAATTTCTGTGTGGAGAAAATGGATAGCCCCATCCTGAGACTCGGCAGGTAAGAGAGGTGCCGTCTTATGGAAGACCCCATTTGGGGCCCAGGTCCGTTTTCTAAGGGCTGAGCCCGCTGTGCAGGCTAGATTGTCTTTTGCACGTTAACTACCGATGCTAATTGTTGTTCTCATTGACCAATTGTTCTCTTGGGTGCATGTCATGCCCAGCCCACCTTGTCTCAGCTGTTCTTGACTGAACTTGGCAGAAGGATGAATTTCATTGGGATGGGACTGCATTTCTCTGGAGTTAATGAAAAAACTACTGTAGGTCATCAGAGCAAAGTGGGGAGGGAAACCTGAAGAGCAAGGGGGGCCTGTTCAGGGTAGAATAATTAACATTCTCCCCTCCTCCTCCCCCCCCCCCCCCAGTAAGTTGGCTGCATCTTTCCAGAGCATGGAAGTGAGGAACTCCAACTTTGCTGCCTTCATTGACATCTTTACATCGAACACTTATGTGATGGTTGTCATGTCAGACCCTTCCATACGTAAGTTAAAGAGCAGGGTCTCTTCTTTCCAGCCCTGGCTCAGCCTGAACTTCCTGGGCTAGCCTTGGGAGCTGTATTTCAGAAAGTTTTTGTTTCACCAATACTGGTTTGCTGTCCTGGAAGGGCTTCTTGAGGGAGATGCGCTGTTCCAGTCCCTTAACGGCACTTGCCACAGTCCCCCACCCCGGCTGGGGGATGGTCTCACCCCTTGGCCTCCTCTTTTTCAGCTTCTGCAGCAACGCTGATAAACATCCGAAATGCCAGGAAACATTTTGAGAAGCTGGAAAGGGTGGATGGGCCGAAGCACAGCCTGCTCGTGCGCTGAGCTCATATCTGGGTGTGGCCAATGGAGGTGCTCTTCTCCTCAGAGACTTTCAACCATGGTGGGTGTTTTGTGGGCTTTGAAACGCGTGTGCTGCTTTCCGCTGCTCTCTTGTTCTTTTCATGTCGGATGCTGGTCTCCCAGGCGGCGTCGGGCACACGGTGGACATTCCGGACCTGCTGCTGCTGCCAGAGTGGTGGGGAGGGTCCGAATGGCATGGACAACGTAACCCTTTCCTAATTTCCCATTCTGTTCCAAATGACAGTAAATTACAAAGTTGGGATACTTGCTATTTTATCAACAAGTTGCTAGAGTACGTTTATAAACCTTCTTGTCTTCAATCATGACAATAAATTTTGTTACCAGGGATATCTGGGTTTCCAGAGCTCCACACGTGTGTCTTTTCCTCTCTCCCCCATCCTGCCTGTTGCGCACAGCAGGCTGTGACCCTGTCCCCCTTCCTGGCTCCGCTGGGAGGCTTGGCCTTCTCCAGGCTCTCTTTTCCAAGGGCCCTTCACAAGAATGCTCCAGGAGGGCTTGCAAATTGCCTGAGGACCCAGTCCCAAGGACAGGACCACCAAATCCAAGGAGGGCTCCCAGAGAGCTGGACCCAGTCAGGTTGTGTGCTCTTGAGTCCCTTATTACACCTGAACAGTTCAAGCGTTGCAGCAATTCCACCTAGAAGAGTTGGGTATCTGCCATTCCTGCCCAATTAGACGTTATGGCAGGTGATCCAGCCCTGCATGTGGGTCCATCTGATCAGGAATTTAGGTGAGCATCCTGGGAGTCCTGGCTGCTAGAGAGAAATGGATTTGCAAACCTTCTAAGCTTCGGTTGGGGCTTCACAGCTGGGCGTCTGTCTCACGTGAGGATGCCCTGCTAGCAGATCACAGCTTGGTGTGTATTTGTATCAAACCTTCCAGAGAGCTGCTGAAGCCATGTTAAGCGAGGATATTTCAACCACTTCCTTCCTGTACGTGCTCATCTTTAGACAGCTCTGGTGGTTACTCGAATGTCAACAAGTCTGATTGCATTGGACTTCCACCACCACACCTGCTGGTGGAAGGGGAAGCCATTGCTTTTGGGCTGGTGGAAAGCTGTTTCTCTGGAGTCAGCCATCCTGTCCTGCCTACGTGCTGCTGCTCTTTGTAAAGACACCCAATGTCCCAGGGTGACAGCTTCCCCCCCCTTTCCAGGGACGGCTGGCCGTGGCGGCTCTTGGCGAGCAGGAGGGCATCTGTTCTTCAGCTTCAAGCAGATGAACTATTGTGGAGTTAACCTGGCCTTGGGCAGTACCTATTAGGAAGGGCTGCGGACCAGTATCCCAGCTTGGCAAAATGGGTTTTGCATGGTTCAAAACTGAAGTTGGGCAGGGATCTCCTACATGCAAGCGTCACCACAGCATATACTGGCCCAGGAGTGGGTATCCCTGATCTCAGCTAGCTTGGCTGATGTAGTTTGACAGATGGGCAGAAGAGAGAAGGCTGGAGCCCACCTGCAAGAGTAAGGGACTTGTGGGCACCTCTGAAAGCTGGAGTTAAAGACTCTGAAAGAAGGGCCTTAGGCGCACGATTCCACCCCCTTTGGGAGGGGAGCCATTGAAAGAGCCGTTTGGAAACTGCTGAGGAGGAGGATGTGTTGACCTGTGGGGTGTGGATGCTCAAGGCAGGCATGGCCTCCAAGGAGGCACCCGGAGCTGCTCCCAACAGGGCAGGTTCTCCTCTAGTCTCTGCAGCAGAGGCAGGGGTTGGCACCGCCTGCACCTCCCGCAGCCCTGGCTGGCTGGTGCAGAGGGTTCCTGCTGTTGTGACATATCCAGACAGGGTTCCTCTGGAGAGGGGCGGCAGCCACTGCGTGTCAGAGTGCTCCTTGTGGAAGTCATTCTCAAAGATCCCAAGTTACAAGCAGCAAAGGTGGGGCAAAATGAGGAAGAAGGCTTGAAAACTGTGACGGTATAGCAACTTCTGAGTCCTTGACATAACTCAAGAACGGGAGAGATGTGAAGTATCTGGAAGCACCCTAGATGGCTATGTTCAGGCATTACACTAAGCTGTGGTTTAAGAAGCCACAACAGCTGAGGGTGACGTGTGAATCTAGATTCTCCTCTTTCCTGAGGATTTGGTTCTGTTGCTCCCCCATCCCACTCCTTTGTGCTGATGGGCTCGATTCCCTGTAGTTCTGGGTTTGCTCAGGAGGAGGAGTGGGTCATCAGCTGGCGCGCGAGACCTCAGGGGCTGTTTTCTCCCTCGCTTGTGGGCTCTGGAGCCTGTCTACTGCTGGGCATCTCTGAAGGGGATCCTTTGCTCTGCAGGCAGAGTCCTGCCCTGCCTGCTGCTGCCGCCAACCTGGAAACTGTCCATTCCAGATGGGCTCCCGCACAAAGCTTCCTGCAAACCGCACTGGAACCAAAACTCGCAGAATGACATGAGAGAAGTGTGCTTCTGCCCCCAGGTCCAGGGCACTTCCCAGGTTCTGTCACCATAAGATCTGGGCCAGACCCATTTTGAGAGGGGCTGAGTGGCCCACCAACTGGTCTCCTCCCACAATAATTCCATTTGAGTTTGATTGGCTGGCTAAGCCCCTCAATGTCCTGCCGGTGGGATTACAACTGTTGGTCCAAAGGACAAGCCGGGGAGGGGGGCTTGGTGACTGATCACGAGTGGCACCTGCCCTGGTTTCTGGCAGGATGAAGAGAGAGTTTGGGCAAGTGGCAGGTTGGCTTCAGAAGCAGGTCCCACCTTGATCCTCTCGGTTTCAGAAGATGGTCTCAGGCCTCTGCGGACCCAGGAAGTCTCGCTGCAGAACTTCAGCCGCTCTCTTGGCTGATGGGGAAAGGTCAGGAAATTCCCCAAGTGTTTGATGGTTCCTCAGGTCCTGGGTAGATCCACAGGCCAAATTGCGCTTCCTCACACAGACAAGGGAAGTTCCCCCTCCCCAACAGAGGGGGGTCCCCAGGACTTGCTGCCTCAGCAAGAAGGGAGAACCCCTGGCCTGAAAAGTGGCTCCTAAGGAGCAGGAAATCCCAAGCCCCGCAGGACCCCCGTTCCTGGGCTGCCTCCATGCGTGGGTCATTCAGTGCAGCTTGCACCCCTCTCTGCCATGCTGGGCCACCTTTAACATTCCCACAGGAGGACTGACTGGGTCCTTCCATGTCTGCAAGTTAAGGAGTTTTCCTAGAGGGGTCAAACAAGCAAGTGACTAAAACAGACAAGACCAGTGAGATAATGCAACTCCTGGTTGGGTCTAATTTCCTCTGGAAAGAGGAACTCCGATGCATGACAAAGACAGAGGCGTCTGCAGAATCCAGCGGTTTCATCAGAACGACAAAGCGAGCACGACAATCTTGTAACAGGAGCCCCTCCCGGCACGTCCGTGTGTGTGACATCACTGCACATACCAAAGGGGAGGAGGTTATGTCACCAGATCCCAATGCTTGTTTTGTCCTTTGCCCTCTGCAGATGCCCACTAACAGGGCAAGGGCCTCCAGGACGCCTCTGACTTTCACCCTCTGGGGTGGTGGGAACGCTCTGTGCGGAACCGCACTCTGAAGAGCAACTCCAGCTTCTCCGCTGCTTTGAAGCCTGCACTGCCACCCTGTGGCACAGGCGGCTTTCCGGCACACTGCTCCTTCTGAGGATCTGCAGAGGAGGTAGTGAGAGCACTTTAGCAAACAAGGAAGATTCACCCCCTGGGAACTTGCTCGTGGGCAGTGATGTGGTTGCAGAGGGAGATGGTTGAGCTGCAGTTATAAAACTGCTTCAGTGTGGAATGGTGGTTTCACCTTCGGCATGCCCAGCTGCCCATCCAGAGCCAGTCCCCTGAAACGACTCAGCAGCCGGGGTTCCCTCTCAAAAAAGGAAGAAAACGGTTGGGGGGACCTCCCGATGCACCAGGATTACTTCACTGGGTGCCGTACAAAACACGCTAAGCCAAAATCTAAGCACCTGTGGCCGGCAATATAAACTCAGCCACTGGAGGTGACAGATATGGTTTATGGCTTCATATAAGCCCAGTTTAATCTTACAGCACAAACTATGCCTTAGTGTCTTCAGGGTCTAGGCCATAGAACTCGATGCGTTTGAGAACAAAAACGTCTCCAGGAATGGTTGTGGGCACCACCGCTTTCCATCCATTGTAAAGTAACTGCAGTGTGTATGGACCTGAACCTCTACCTGGCTGATGGGCTGTCAGAAGCCCATCACCACTGCTACCTGGAGTGTCTCCACCTCTTTTCATTCTGCACACAAACACACCCCTCTTCCCTGTCCTGCAGGTACAGATGTAGCGCGGAGTGAGGCCCAGCCTCATCTCACTCTTTTAAAACAGCACGATACCCCAGAAGGCAGCCTGTGATGCTTTTTCAGGGCACAGAAATTTCATGGGGAAATTCACAGCTACAACAGCCTGCTGAAAAAGGAATGTGTGGCACACTGGAGTCTGGAGGGGGAAGCGCGAAGCCATCTGATCTGGCGAGAATGCGAACGGGGCCCATGACTCACTGTCCCCTCTTGGTGAGAGCAATGGAGGGCTGGGGGCAGAAGCTGCCATGCCAGGTCTTTGCAGCCAAGGCACAGCAGGCCCATTCTCCTTGTGGCCTGCCTGCCAGGTGCGGGCTGCTCCTTGCCTGTTAGCCTCTGCCCTTCTCTGCTTCCTGACCCATCTCCAGTTTGCACAAGAGATGATCCAGCAGAACAGAACTTGGAAGGGCACATCTGTTGCTATGGCAACCCTGGGTAGACACAGAGGCTTAGGATTGGCTGCTGGTGATGTCACCTCTTGGTCCTGCTGGACCACCAGAATTAAGGGAGTTCCTGTTCGCATCTCTCTGTCCCCACAAACTTCTGACTGGTCCATACTGGTTGTGGTTACGCTTCTGATATGCTCCTCTCAAATTCAAGAGATTCTGCTTCATTATGAAAAACATCTGGAAGGAAAGCTTTCCAACGCAGGGTATAGGCATCGCTCTGCTCTTCGGCTGGAACGTGTGGCTTGGTTGCTCTGGAATTGTCCAGGTGTGACTGTTCCGGGAAACCCATCAGCTCTTGAATGTCGCTTCTCTTCTGAGAGTCAGGGAAGGTCATGCTGGGAAAACAAGAGAATTGGAGGGTTGTTTAAATCAGCCTTCCTCAACTTGGTGCCCTCTAGATGGAACTGGAGCTTCCAGAATTCCCAGACAGCAGGACAGAAAAGGCTGGACTGCATGATCCCTTCGAGCCTCTCCAGTTGATGTGGGCATCAAAGAGATCAAGTTGCTCCTTCTGCCTGCCTGGACCCTTACTCCACTAAATAAAGAGGACACCCTCGACAGCAACACCCCATTTATGGAGTGCCCCCTGCCCCCGCAGCAAGGAAAACCCTTCTTTGCCTGCCCCCGGATTTCACCATTGGGTTCCAGAAATGTTCCGCTGCCTGGAACACGCTGGGCCATCCGCTTGTAGGCTGTGTCCGTTGTCCTCCCACACTGATGGAGGCTGTTGTGCTTCTCGCTTGAGGTTTGCTATAAGGGAACTTCAGGGGATACTGAAATAAACAGGAAATCTCTTGCATGCAATGGTATGTGATCGAAGCACAATCAGTAGGTTGATCAAAGGTTTCTTTAACTGGGGGTGACAGCTGCAACTTCTTCCTTCAGTTCTTCAGAGCAAGGGGTCCAAAGTGAACCTGTGTAACCCCCAAGACCAAAATCAAGCCAATTTGCTTGCTTGCGGCTTAGCCGACTTCCACTGCCTTTTCGGGCCCTAAGTCTGCTGAACTCTGGCTGGAAAACAGGCTCCCCTTCAGGACCTGAAGCCGCAGAAGTGGGGTGGGGGTGGGGGCTCTGCCATGAGAGGATGGACCTGTCTGCTTTGCCAATGACAAGGTCTGGGGGTGACCTCCAAGTGCTGGCTCTCCACAGAGCAACCGTCCTGCTTCTACAGCAAAAGAGCAACTGTCAATCAATAAGAGCCAAGAGCAAGCAGCACGCGGCAAACCCCTCCTTTCGGCAAACTTCCTTGGAACAACAGCTGAATAAGCAGGAAGTGAGGCACCCAAAGGCCCTTTCGCCCAGCAGATGACAGGCTTTGCAGGGGGATCCTGGTTACAGGCTGGGGCTTTCCTTCGAAGTGGAGCCCTTCAGGCCACAATGCAAGAGGAGGGCCACGTCTAGGAGGATGGAGTCTCCACTATGGCTGTAAGCAAAGGGAATGTGATGTCCTCCAGATGATTTGCACCACGGGTCCCACAGTCCCATGCCACGGTTGTGCTGCTTGAGGCATCTGGAGGACATCAGTCTCCCTTCCGGCCCTGAATTGTTGAGTTGAAGGCGTTAAAGGTCAGGAAGAAGGGTCTTCATGTATGTACCCATCCAGCCATTTCCCAGTTGAGTCACCAGAGCCACAAGGTTGGGACGAGCAGAAGACGATCCTGCCCTGCTGCCAATGAATGGGACACCAACCTTCTGCTGGTGCAGCTCAGGAGGGTTCCATTAAGCCTGTGCCGCGGATGACTCATATTGGCCTAAATCCAGCCAACGTGTCCTATATTTGGCCATTCACTGTATTTTAACCCAGTCTCCAATCATCCTTGCTCTTGATTCTGCCTTCAAGGGGTTGACTGCCAATCTGATGACCGTCCTCTGACTCCCTGATCTAGCCATTTTGGAAAGATGCTGGCCAGACACAGGCTGTGGCATCCTACAAGGGTGGGCCCGTTGGCAAATCCGCCCAATGGTAGTGCCATCTTGCCCATACCATGCTTTGCCTTCTCATCTCTCTTCTGGTATTCTGGGCCATCCAGCCCCTGGTGCTCCTCCTCTCCCACCTTTCTGGAGGCCTCTCTCCAGGGTTGCTCATGCTCCACACGGTGAGAAGAGCCGGGCCAGGCTGGGCTGGGCCGGGCCGGGCCGGGCCGGGCCGGGCCGGGCCGGGCCGGGCCGGGCCGGGCCGGGCCGGGCCGGGCCGGGCTGGGCCGGGCTAGCTTGTTTCCATGGGAAAGGTTCATGGAAACTGCTGCCTCCAGTGTTGCTCGCTGGGGTTGCCATGGAGAAGCTGGCAAGATCTGAGTGGAGCTGGTGCTGGACGATACTGAAATAGCAGGTGTTCACCAGCCATTGGGAAGGTAGTGGGGACCAGCATGTGGGAAGTGGGTAGCTGACTCTTCCTCGCAAAGCTGTTTGCTGCAGCGTCTACTGGCTCTGAGGTGCGTGGCCACTTCCACTCTATACCGCCAGCCACCCATTCCAGGACCTCAGACGAGGGTGAATTATCCTGTTAGCACACAATGGTCCTCTGGGGCAGGTCAGCAGAGGAAACAGTAGCCACCTCCAAGCCCAAGAAGCGAAGGGCTGCTTGGCTCCATGAGGCCAGCAGCGGCTCCGGGCTGTGTCCACTCACAACAGAGAGGCGGCTGATGGGCAACCTTGGCGTAGGGCGGCCTGCTCTGCTGTCACAATTAACAGAAGGTGACCCGGCGGGTCTTACAGGTGACGGCAGCTGCTTGGTTACACAAGGATGATTTACCCATATTCCATCAACTTGGGGGATGCCAGACGTTGAACCCAGGCCCTCTTGCGCAGTCTGCCTCACGGAGCAACACGAAGGGCGATTCTGGGATGGTGCTGTCTCTTTCTTCCTTTCAGTGACGGAGGAGCTCCGGCAGCAACTCCAAGGCTGCCTGAAAATACAGGACGCTGAACTGGGCCTCCCGCCTGCAAAGCTCTGGGGAGCTCTTCCCAAAACAAGCAGTGCTCCAGCCTCAGCGCCTGGAGACAGGGAAGATGTCAAGGGTGACTAGCAGGCCCTTATTCCAAGCCAGAGGCCTGACCCACAGAGCCGGGAGCAGCGCGGGGGCTCTGGGCAGGAGTGGGATCTGTATGTACCTGAAGACAACTTAGATGAGCTGGCTTAAAAACTTAACGACCAAAGCTGACCTTGACCTAATTGGCAGCACATTAGTCGATGCTTCTGCCAGGGAGGGTGCCAGGGCAGAAGGGCCCAAAGTGGGTCCCACCAGCCAAGGGGCCTCTCCTGGACTTGGGCGCTGCGCCCGCAGCTCCCCTCCGTGACTTCCGCGCCGCCTGGCCCACCTACTTTCTGCTCGCCCGGCCGGAGACTTTCCGCCAAGCAAACCGACCGGGGCTGCTCTCCCCCCGGCTGCCGAACGGACGCCTGCGTGGCTTTCGCGCGCGACTCTCCGCGCCGTGGGAAGGCCCTCCTGATCCTGGGTCAGCCTGCCCGGCCGGCCCTTTGTTCGGCGGGTCGCCGGAGGAGCCGAGCGCCGCTGGGCGAGGCGTGGGCGTGGCTGCCCGGCCAGGGCCGGAGCGCGGAGAAGGCAGCGCGGCCCCCCGCCCGCGCTCACCTGGCTGGCCAGCCCCGGCGCGCGGCCCTTCTCCTCCCCGGCTGCGGGAGGCGGGGGCGGGGCCAGGCAGGGCGGAGCGGGCGGGTGGGTGGATGGGCAGGCGCCCCTCCCCAGCTCGGCCACCGGTTCTCCGGATGGCGAAGGCGAGGCGGGGGCTCTCCGCCCGGCCGGCCGGCGGCTCTGCGGAGGACGGCGAGGAACGCCCGCCCCGCCCGCGCGCCAAGCCTCCCCCGGAGCCGCCGGGAGCAAGTTGGCCGCGGCGCCTGCGAGGGGCTGGTGATTGACAGCGCGTGTAGCCGCGGCTGGGTGGAGCCCTGGGTGGGGTCAGGGACTGGCGGCTGGGTGGGGAGCCGAGCGCGAGGAGAGGGAGGAGAGCCAGCCAGCCAGCCAGCCAGCGGGCGGACGAACGGACGGGCGGACGGGCGGGCCGGCGGGCAAGGCGCCGGAGCCCGAGCCCGAGCCCGAGCCCGAGCCCGAGCGGGGCAGCGAAAGCCGCCCAGCCAGCCTACCCGCCCGCGGCCGTCCCCGCTCCGGCGCTCTCCGGGCCTGGACCGGCGGCCGCGCGGGAGGAGTCGACGCAAAGTAAGTCGGCGCGGGGCGCGCGAGCGAGCCAGGCGGAGAGGCGGGCCGGGCGGAGGGTGGGGAGGAAGAGGAAGCGGCGGCGCCACCTCAGGAAGCGGCGGCGGCAGCGGCAGAGCGCGCCTGGCACCGGCGGCTCAGCGGAGCCGGGCTCGGCGACCGCAGCCTCCCCCCCGAGCGGACCGGGCGGCCCCTTCCCGGCTGAGGAGCCCGGCCGGCGTTCCGCCAGCGGCCCCTCTCCAGTTGGGCGGCTCCGCGGGGCCGGCTCGCCTGCCGCCGGGCAAGGTGGAGGGTGCTGCTGCCCCGGAGAGC
This sequence comes from Liasis olivaceus, assembly GCA_030867105.1. Classification (NCBI taxonomy): domain Eukaryota; kingdom Metazoa; phylum Chordata; class Lepidosauria; order Squamata; family Pythonidae; genus Liasis; species Liasis olivaceus. The sequence continues at coordinate 25,004,611 of CM061361.1, read as the reverse complement.
GGGCTGGGCGTGGCGGGCGGTGCTCGGGAGGGGCAGCGGGCTTCTCCCGGCCGGAGGAGCCTCTCGTCCGGTCCCCGCCGCCGCCAGTCGAGCTGCCTCCTGGGCGCGGGCTCTGCGGAGCTGACAGCTGGAGAGGCTGCGCGCGCCCCCGACGCCCCTCTGGCGCCGTGGGCGTCGGGTCCCCGAAGGCAGAAGGTGGGAGGACCCGTGGTCCCTGGCCCGCGGGGCGGGGCCGAGCAGCAGGTGGGCGGGGCCGGGCTGGGAAGGGGCGTCCCTTTCTGATCCGGCCCCTCCTGGGTGCCTGGCTGGCTTGAGCGGCTTGCTCTCTCGCTCGGTGGGTGGGGGCGGTGGCGCTTGGAGGGAGGTCAGCCCCGGGGTTTGGGATGACGCCGGATGGGCGTTTCAGGGCGGGACCCGCCTACCCCTAATCCCGCGGAGCGTTCTGTACGCGCCCAGAGGTGCTCTTGCGCGGTCCATAGCTTCTAGCAGAGTGTGGTGTTGGTTGCGCCAGGAGGGCAAGGGAGCTGCTGCAAAGGCTGGAGCCCGCGGCTTCTCCGGGCCGACCATTCCCTCCTGCCTCCGTTTCCTTCCTCCCTTCCGGGTGTGCGGGGAGGGGGTGCACAAGTATTCTGTTAGGGCCCCCGAAGCACTTCTAAGAGTTGCCAGGAAACTGACATTTATTGAGATTGTTGGAGAAAGCAAGCGGGCACAGAGTGTGAAGATGCTGGATGTGAGTAGAAATTCCATGAAGTTAGGTGCCGTTTTTTATGCTGCTTCCCCCGCTCCTTTGCCCCGCCTGCTTTGGGAGTCCAGGCCCCCCGCATGCCCCTGGTTTATGGATGGGGAGGGGTTGGCTCCTGCCAAAGGCGTGTTGCTCCTCCTAGCCTCTGAATTAGAAAAGAGGGATGAGGGTGGGGGGGCCTTGGAAGCCCGAGTGCCTTTAGCAAATCCCTTTTTTTCTCCAGGGAGGGCTTGGCCTCAGCTTGTGCCAAGTGTGTGGTTGGCATGGGGGGGGCGTGATGTGGGTTCCTCCATCTGCTTCCTTTCCTGTGATTTGCTTTCAGGGTCCTCCCTCCTTCCCCTTGGTGCTCTGGGGGGAGTTCTGCTGTTTCTCTGGGTCAGGTGGGGGAGGGCTGGCAGAGGTGGCCTTTGGTGCCCATCTGGGGGCTAACCGGCTGCCTGATCCACTGGGGCCCATGTGGGGAGGAGCCTTGTGGTTTGGGAGGGTTTTGGCTGTGTGATAGTTGAACTGAGGCTGGTGAGTTTTGGGGGCTTTCCCCGAGTCCCCCAGGCAAAAAGGTCTCCACAAAGCCAGTTGCATCTCTGGGTTTGAAAATCCCTGATGCAGCTGAGGGTGTAACTGGGGCTGCTTGTGCTCCCTGCTTCAAGGCCGCCTGTTTGGATTCCCACGGACTGGTCCTGGCAGGACCCTTGTGGGTGTCAGGCTGCTTTATGGCTTGTTAGGGGGGCAGAGCAGCCCATGGGGCTCCTAAGCTTGCAGGGCCACCCAGGAAGCTGGGCTCTGAGGGTGGGCAGTTTCTGGACCTCCTGTGGTGGAGCATCAGTTTTGGGGCCCAGGGGCCCATAAAACGTCTTTGGGGGGAGCCTGATTCTTGCACCAAAGGCCAGCTTTTAAGAGCTCAGCGTACTGTATGTGGGGAGGCCTCTCATTCCATTATGCCCACAACAATAGCTCTGTGAGGTAGGTGAGTGGGCTGAGAGAGAGGGGAACAGCTCAACATGTCCTGGGAGTGCTGTGGTTGAACAGGGGGCTTGTCCCCAAGTCCAGTCCAGGTCCCTAACCACTGCACTGCACTGCCTGCTTTTGTTCTGCCTTTCTCCTTTTGAAGGTCCTCCATGGTAGCTTTGCTCTCAGAAGGGGGGGGGCTTCTCCAGATGGGTGCTCTCAGGTGGCCATGAGTTCCAGAGGTCCTTTGCTATCATTAATGGTTATGCTTTTTTGCACAAGCAGGAGCCCAACAGTTCAGCAGAAGAAATCTGACGTAACATACTTCCCAGTTTATGGCCTCTCAGCACAGTCTTTCTCTTTATCATCGAGGACCACCTTTGACATGCTTAACTCTTTCCCATCCCTTGTTGTTCCTGGCCAAACATCAACCACCTAAAATGTGTGTGTGTGTATTTTTTTCTGAGAATAAGCGGTACAAGCATTGAGATGTGTTTTTTTAGGGCTAAAGGTATGAGTATTTAGGGGGGCTCTGCGTGATGTGTTGGAGCGGTGGCTAGAGAAAACGCATGGTGAGCTGGTCTCTGCCTCCTCCCTCGTCAGCCCCTTAGCTCCCCACTAACCTCACTGGGGGACGCAGCTCACCTTTCCTGCTCTGCTTTCTGTTCTGCCCCCCAACCTGTTCTTGCTGGAGGCTCATGACTTCCTTGAATCCAGAGGCTCTTCCTTTGTTTTGAGCTGTGTGTGTTTGGATCTGTGGGATGTGCCCCTTATGTGGCTGACGAATGGCTCGGGCAGTGGAGGCCGACCTTTGTGCCTGGACCGAAGAGACCAGTTCCTGCTTCTCGAGAAGGACCAGGAAGCCTGTGGGTGTGAACGTCAGGGTCAGTCCCGCTGGGCCATTGATGAAATCCCGCCAGACTTCCTTGGCTGCTCCTCTCTTGGCCCAAGCACCTGCCCTGTCTGGACAGAATGAAAGCTGCCTTGCCGCCCCCCCTCCCCCCCAGTCACTGAATTACTCTCAGTTTTCCTCCGTCTGCTCCCTTTTCTGGTGAACTCTGGCCCTTTCGGCAGGAGGATCTGACCTCCCTGCCGGCAGCTTGTCCAGATAAGAGTCATGTGGAAAGAGGGCTTGGCTTGTCCTGCAGCTGACCCTGCGGGGTAGTTCTGCTTGGAGTGGGAGCATACGAGATGCTTGCCGGGACTGTCCCAGCCGAAAGCAAAGCCTAGGCTTAAAGGACAAACAGTTTGAAAGGACCAAGCCCGCTTCTGGATGCTTCTAGGCCAGAGTTCCCCAATCTGGTCACCTTCCACACAAATGGACTTCAGCTCCCAGCATTCTCAGCAGTGGTAGTGGCTGTGCTGGCTGAGAAATTCTGGGAGTAAACATCTACACATCTGGAAGTCGCCAGAAGGGAAGCCCCACATGAGGCAGTATCTACAGCCTCCCTGGCCCATGGACTGTCCCCTGGCCATTCTGTTTGAGGAGCACAGAGCTCAATCCGCAGGGTATGTGTATGCAGGATTGTCCCTAAGCTGAGGTTTGTACCCAGTGCCAAGGTTCACTGTGCCTTGTGCCCGCCTGCCTGGCAAAGCCTCAGGAACTTGCTGGCTTACTAATCTGAGCTGAATTCTTGTGCATGGCCTGAAATTGCAGGAGAGATTTAAAAATATTTTGCACAGAATACATTCCCATTTCTGTGCTATAGCCTGGGCCTGTTCCTGTTCCATGTGGCATTCTCTAAATAAAAAAAGGTTAACATCCTTTTTTTCTAATTTTGTTTTTACTTGAGGAAGGTGAGCTGTGACAAGGCAATAAAAATGGTTAAGGCACCAAGCTAGAAACCAGGAGACTGAATGCTAGTCCCACTTTAGGCATGAAAGCCAGCTGGGTGACTTTGGGCCAGCTCAAAAACCCAACCCACCTCACAGGGTGGTTGTTGTGAGGAGGAAGGAATATTAGGTAGTTCGCCGCCTTGAGTTATATAAAAATAAAGGTGGGATTAAAAAATCTAAAAAAAATGTCCACTTCTTCTGAAAAGAAATGTTTTAGCATTCTGGAGTGAAGGGATCCAGAAGGAATGCCTGTTCCGGAGTAGAGTTTTCAAAGAATTTCATCTCATGCTTTGTATCACTTGCTTGTTCACCGTTGTGGTCCGTCTATCCTTTTATGGTCAAGCAAAGAAGCGTGGCGATCTTTTAGTGTCAACTGTCTGAGGATGGGGGTCCCCTCCTGCTCCCCAAAGGCTGCTGGTCTGCCAAGATTTGGGTTGGTCGAGGCAGACTTGGGGTGCGTCCTCTCCCACCACTCGTCCCGTGACGGGTTTCCTGGTGTGCGGGCTGTCCTAACTCGCATCAGGATAGTCTTTTGGGGGCTAGGGGCTTCGTGGAGCAGGTACCCTGAGCAGTTGGGGGTGGTTGGGTTGTTTTTAAACAACGTGAAGCAGGCTTCCAGGACTGTTTTTGCCTGCGTCCTGTTCTGATATGAGAGCCGCAAGCCAAGTGGCCATGGGAACGAGCTCACCTCCCCTAACCTGGGAATTCTGGCGGTGGCTCTCAGCCTGTCTGGCAAAGAAAACCCCCTTCCTTCAACCTGCTTGCTCGCCTCGGGCGTCTCAGCGGGAGGCTTTCTGCACAAACCTGTTTTTTGTCATAGAACGCAGCGGAGATGCAACGTGGCCCCAGATGGGGGACCCTTTCTGCCCCAGCCACCTGCGGAAGGGAGAGACGGGCAGTGCAGCCTGCAGTTGGGCACATCAAAAGCTGCCTCCCCCCCAGCCCCCCTCCTGCGCCTTGCTTCCCTCTGGCACAAGGAAGCAGAGCGGCTGCTATGCTTGGAAGGTCACAGCTGTGAGCAGAAAGGGCACGTGTGGAGGCGGGGGCCGGGGCAGGGGGAGCCGCCCCAGGGAAGTGCCTGGATGCACCAGAGGTGCTTTGCCTGCAGAGGGGGGGGGGGAGCTCTGCCCCAGCTCCCTTCCGGGGGCTGGCTAATCCTAATGGGCGGGAGGGGAGCAGCCCTCTGAGGTCCCGTTCTCAAAATGTCACTTGGCTGTCGGGTGCCACAGTCCAAGGGAAGAGGAGAAGCCCACGCCCCCTTCTCCCAACATGGCGCCTGGCTGGCACTTGGGCTTCTCCGCCCAAGGTGAGTCTCTGTGCACCCTTCTTGCTTCTTCTCCCCGCCTCCTGTGGATGGGGGTGATGACCCCTCCCCACGTGCTCTGCCAGCTGGAGGGGGCACCTCCTGCTGTGCAGCTCCCTGGCAGCGACACTTGGAGACCTTTTCAGGAGGAGCAGTTGTCACAGCGGCTTTAGTTCCTTTTATCCCCGTTATTCGTTTCATCGTTAGCTGCCCTGAATGCCCGCAGGCAGAAGAGGAGGGACTCCCCCAGCGGCACAGGTGGCCTCCCCTCGCACACCTTGGCCGCCTGACCTCCTGGTGGAATCTGCCCGGCGGCCCAGGCGCCACCTCCCCAGGGCCGCCCTGCTGCTGCCTCTCCGTAGCGCCTGACCTCTGCGTGCACCGAGGTGGCCGGAGAGGTGCTGAGCGCCCAGGCTTGGCTCCAAGACTGGTGCGCTGTGCCAGCGTGCGGCTGCCCTGGAACATTTGAAACGGGACCCTGAACTCACTTGAGCTGGCAGGCTCCTCAGAGGTGACAGTCCCTGAGCTTGGCCCGCTTGGTTCTCAGGGCTGCCTCGCTCTTGGACAGGGCTGGGCCTGCCTGTGGAGCTTCTGGGCCCTCGGGCCTGTTTTTCAAGCAGGGGGGCGGGGAAGTGGCTGGAACAGCGTTCCAGCTCCACACTGGTGGGTCCTGGCCTGAGCATCCACCTCGACCAGCGGCCGTTAGCTGTGGGAAGGTGGTGGTGTTGGCGTTACCTGGGGCGGCTGGATCTTGGCAGGGGGGCGCAGTGCCGTTCTGTGCTGTCCCTACCGAATTCCTTCTGGCAGAGGTTACGCCAGGAGTTCACATGGTTTCTGCTGCTTCTCCTGCTTTCGCATCACCCGACTGGTTACCGCTCGTTTGTTCCCTGGGCCTGTCACTGCGCAGCAGAAGCACACCCTGACTTCTTCCCTGGGCTTCCCTTGTCCCACTTGGTGCTGGCAGCGCCTTGCACGTCCCATAAACAGTGTGCTGATGCACAGGAGCGGTTCTCTTGCCGATGGATTGCTTTTCAGCCGTGAATATTTCAGGTGGATGCGCACGATCCTGGCGCAGATGGCTTGTGATCCTGAGGGACGCTGCCCTGCTAGTGAACTCCTCCCATTCGCATTCTGCTGAAGATGAGACGGGGGGGCACTCATGCAGAGCAGGGTCATTTCATGGAGCAAGAAGGTCCAGGAGGGACAGTCAGCCCCATGGCACATAGGACCTTCTGCACGCCAGACACTCGGGTGACTGTGGCCCACGGCTGGACCAAAAGGGGGTGTCCAGCCGGTCATTTTCTATAGATCTGGACCTGCTGGAAGGGGCTCCTTGGTTGATGATTGGCTGCCCTTCCACAGACTTTTCCGCGTTCAGGGTCTGCTTGCTCCTCCACGGAGCCTGGTGTCCTTGTGGCGTGAGCAGCTTCTGGGAGCTTCTAGCGCGGCTGCCTCTTGAGGCCAGGGGGGCCCGTTTGGCCGGGGGGAGGCAGCCTAGGAAGCGCAGGTCTATCTGTCCGGGGCCTGGATGCTCCTTCGTCCGTCCGGCGTCCTGGCAGAGTTTCCAGGCAGCTCAAGGCCACAGGCTTCCAGCCCGTAATGCAGAAAAAGTCAGTGATCAAAACAGGACCGGTTCCAAAAGGGGTATTTGCCTAAAGCTCAGGGGAGGGGTCTTAAGGAGCTTCTGGAGGGGGAAGGTACCTTTCTTTGACGTATTTCTGTGCTGCCCACTCCTTGAATGGTTTACCTTAACAGGAGCAGTATAAAACAGAGGAGTGGGTCCCGGAGGGAAACTTCTCTGGCCAGGAGGGTCTCAGAGGAGCTTCCTGGTTTTAGCTTGCAGCCCCCCGCCCCCGGTCCCACCCTGACCACAATCTGGGAAGGGCTTGCAGTTTCGAGGCCTCCCCTCTTCGAAGGGAGGAGGGGCTGTGGTGCTGAGGGGGGTGGGGTCAATCCTTGGTTGGGAGCAGGTGGGCATTGACCCCACCCCCCTCTCAGTTCTGGGTGCAGCACATCACTGGGGGGCTGTAGGGCTGGGAAGAAGATATTTCCATGGAAATGGGTCTTTGGTACTTTGGGGGGGGCTCTGCTTGGTCCCCAGCTCTAAAAGGAAGGGACGTCTCTTTGTGGCCAGGGGTGCTGGCCTCCTGCCCATTTTCTCTCTTTGAGTAACCCCCCCCCCCCCGCCATGACTGTTGTTTCTTGCAGTCTGGGAGGAAAGGAAGTGAACGCTCCACCCTCCGCCTTCCGAACGTGGGGGGCCTAGAGCCTGGCCGTGGGCCCAGCCTGGCCACTTGGGGGTGGGGGCGGTCAGTCCCACAGATGCTCAGCAGCAAGGCTTTGGGTTGCTGGGAGCACTCAGGCCACCCAGGAGGAATCTGCGAGGTGGAGGGGCCTTCTAGACCGCTCAGCCCGCCCCTTGGCAGGATGCGGACAATTGAGAGCAAGCCCAGCCTTGCCAATGGGTGCCCTTTGACAGGCTTGGCCTGCCACCCCCAGGGATCCCTTCCAGGATGGGGAGGATGGAGCTGCAGCACTCCCAGCCAAGCGCCACTTGAATGCCCCCCAGCCCAGGACTGCCTTTATAAGCAGGACATTTTCCCAGGAACCCCCTTCCTGTTCAGCGCAGCTGCCTTGGGATCCAAATGAGAGACCCTCCACCCTCCTGCCGTCTTCCTTCTTGGGTAGCTGAACCAATGTGGGAAGAAGTGGGGTTGGACAGTGCCCGGGTGTCTGTGAGTGATGCCGCCTGCTGAAGCCCAGTGGCACCAAGGGTGCGTCCTGACTCCTCCCAAGGTGCCTCCGCCTAGCTCCCACCTGCAGCGAAACAAAGGTGTGCTGAGAAAAGCAGGCTTCTGCTGCAAGGGAGATGCCAGCAGTGGAGTGGCAGAAGGTCTCCTGGGGAGGGCCTGGGTTCTCTCCCAGAGAGGCTGCAAGGAGTGGGAATTGGGAGGCTTGCTGCTATCCTGGTATGAAGGAGTGGGGTGGGGCAGTCTCTTTGTCAAAGGATGGTGCTTTCTGGGCATCCTCTCCCCTGGTGTGTCTGTGCCAGTGCACTTCCTTTCCTCCCTTCTTCACAGATGGCACTGCCAGCTGGAGGGCTCTGCCCACACAGTCCTTCACATGTCCCGCATGGTGCCAGCCCTGTAGCACAAGGCCTGGCGTGCAGAGGCAGCCCTGGGTAGCACAGCCTGCAGCTGGGTGGAGTGGGACTCTGTGTTTTTCCACTCTCGGCAAGGCCAGGAGCAGGGTTATGGAGAGGTTGCAGGGGAAGGGAGGAGTGCCCCGCCTCGCACCCGGCCTGGGGCTAACGGGTTAGCCGTTCCCCGGGTTGGGCTCAGGCTCCCCTCTGCTGGCCCCGGGGAGCAGGCAGGACGGACCCCGCTGCCAGGACGGCTCTGTAGGATGGCACGTCCAGGCCCCGTGCCCCAGAGGTTGGTGGGTCCTGCTGCTGCTGCGGAACAACAGGGTCCGGGCGGGGCGTCGCGGTTTGGGGTCTCTCTCTCCCGCAGATCACACAGTCAGTTTCTCAGTTTCTAGTAACACAGTGCTTGAAAACAATAAACAGAAACATTCAAACAGAAGCTTCTCTGTTTGTCCCTTGCAGCGACCCCTCGATTCACTGCTCAAGGTGGGGAGGGGAACGTGGCAGGAGGCTGCCAGGCCCTGGGCGGGTGGTCATTCCTTCCTGGGAATTCTCAAGTTACGGAGGCAGAAAAGGCAGTGAAGTCCAGTAGAAGTGGATGGACTCTGCTGCTAGAGGCCACGACAGCCACGAGCTGAGGTGGCCTTAAACAGGGTGAAGGTGAATTAATGGGGGAGAAGAGCTGGGGCCTCTGGGTGGAGCACGTGCCACCTGTACGGGAGGGCACTCAGTTGGGTGCTGCTAGTAGAGGGTGGCATGCATTATAGGCTATCCAGTTCCTCGCCAGAGCCAAGCTAGTGGTGTGTGTCAAAGGGAGCCTCGGGAGGGGGGCTAGCCCTCATGATTCCTCCTGCTGCCAGTCTCTCCGTTATTTCCAGAGGTGGGCAGTGTCCCCAGCCTCCTGATTCCTGGCATTCAGGTGACCCAGCACTGAGCGGATGCATTGAAGAGGGAGGGACCGAGCGAGGGGCCTGGCCTCCGATCTGGCACTGCACCCCCCCCCCCCACGGGACTTGGGAAAAGGGGAACATTTTCTGGTCTGGCCAGAGCTTGGCCTGGGGTGGGAAAGGGGGAACAGCACTGCTGCGCTAGCATTAGTGACTGACCGATACGATCTCTGCAGAAATTAATCTAATCTGGCATTACAACGGCTCCCCACCCCCGTGAAATACTGCAAGGAATATTCGTTGTTCTGAAAGTGGTGTTCGGATAGTTTTGTGGTGGCAGGTAACAGCAAGGTGAGATGTTCTTGCCTTCCTGCCGCCAACCCGCAGAGACCTGGGCCTGGCTTTTCTCTTTTATGCCCCCCCGAAAGCCTCTTCGTCGAGGGGCTGCTTTGCTTCCGGCCAGCAGAGATGCCCCGTGGTCCAAGGTGGAAGTGAGCCTCTGCCCTGCTCGCAGCCCGGGCCACCACCCTGCAGGTTTCGGAATGCGGCTGGGAGGGGTTGCTTGGCAACTTCCAGCGCCTTGCCTCCCCCCGCCTCCCCCCTCGATGCCTTGCTCTGGACAGCTTGACAAGCTGCAGGCAGGCGGGCGTGGGGGAAGGGGTGGCTGGGAATTGGCATGCTCTCCCCTCCCAAGAGGGTGGCAGCAGCAACTGCAGCAGTTGTAGCCCCTGAGTCTTCTTTTCCTGCTCCCCCCATCTCTGGAGGTGGTTGTGGAGCATGTCCTGTGGTTGCTTAGCAACTGCTCCCTTGCACACACCTTTCCTGCAAAGGCAAGAAGGCTGCTGCCTGGCCAGGCAGGAGGGGATGAGGGGGGCTCCAGGACCGCCTGCAAGGGCCTGCCCCTTCAGAGAGACCCTCACCCCCCCCCGGTCCTTTCTTCGGGACAGGAGTGCAGTTGGCCCCGGGGCTCCTTTTCCAAAACAGATGAAGCAGGTCCAGGCAAGCCCCCTCAAAATGTGTGTGTGTGGGGGTTAATTTACAGCTGGGATTGCCTCAGACCCCCCCGGGCATTCTGCTACCTGCCCCTCTGCTTCCACTTCTTCTGGGTCCCGGCAGGTGAGATGCTACTGGGCACGGCGGCAAAATGGGTGGCCTTGGGTGGAGAGGCTGTGGGCAGAAGTGGAGGGGCAGTTCTGGTGGCAGGCCCTTTGGCCCCAGGTGCGAGACTGCCCTGGCACAGCCAAGGGTGCAAGGAGGCTTGGCAAGTCTGCCTCTGCCCTGAGCTGTTTGGGGAAGTCTTTCAGATGAGCGACTCCTGGCGCTTCCCCAACATGTGCCCCCAGCCCAGTCTGTCTGGGAGGTGCCAGTTTGAAGCAGCCCCTGGAAGCCTCGGGCGTGTTTCAAAGCTCTGTAAAAGTTTTCAATTGCATTGTGTTAATTAATGCGACAGAAGAGGAAAACAATCAAGGATATCAATTCTACCAATTGTACTAATTTCAATTAATGTTAAATAAAGCCAGATTCAGTTTTTTTCTTTGATCCCTGCTTTGTGAATACAGCCACTGACACACCACTGTGAGCCTGATGCACCCCCCCCCGCCCCATGCCTGCCTCCTTTATGGTAAACAGTCCCATTTCTGTCCTTGTAGGCAAGGAGATCCTGGGGCTCTGTTGAATTGCACAGCCCCCCTGCTCCAACCTTGGGGATCTTCATTTTCTCCTCTCTGTGGAGCTGTTTTGGGAGGGGAGGAATAAGGATAGACACAAGAGGAGGCGAATCTTTTGGCACGCTTTTCTCAACACCCCTCCCCCTTAATGAGGTTGGGATAAGAAGCCCTTAAGATTCCTGGAGGGAGGGTCCCCGAGTCTCTCTCGCGGGTAGTTTTGTGGCCAGAATTCCTCTCCAGCTGTTCTGAAATGCAGCCAGCTCAGCCTAAGCCCTAAGCCAGACCCAGCTCGCAGTTGCAAACAGCCCAGTATTAAGAGCGGGGGGTGGGGGGTTGCGACCTTTTGCGGCTTTGTGTTCCGGGTGCCACCACTGAGGGCTCCCTCTTTCTCACCAGGCCGTCAGCCAGGGTGCTGCTGGATGCCGAGCAGGGTCTAGAGCAGCCTCCTTGCCCTCTTGCTTGCCTGCCTGGCTGCGCAAGTGACTTTGCTGGCCCTCTGGAGCCGGTACTGGCCCTGCTGGGTGTGTGAGTTCTCTAGGCAACTGCGCAGACAGGCTTGGCCACCTGCCTCCTCCCTGCCTCACAGTGCCATCTGCGTCTGCCTGCCAGCATCTCCTCTGGCGGAGGAACAGGGTGAGGCCACGCTGGGGCTGGGGCTGGGCCCGGGAGGAAATTCCTGCAGGAGGTGTGGACACAGAGTGGCTGGGTGTGTCCCCTCCAGCACAGGCCCGCTGCCGGGCAGTATCTGGGGCTCCGCCTTGCTGGCTCAGGCTCCAGAGGGAGCCTCCCTCCTCCCATCTGTGGGCTCCCGGCCTTTGCTGCTGTGAGCCCGGCTGGCTCAGCTGCCAGTCCCTGGGCCCTGGGCAGGGCAGGGCGGCTCCTGCCAGCCGCTGTTCACCAGGCAGTTCCCGGTTCCCCTTCCATTAATCTTGTCCAGGCACAAGCTGTTCTCCACTGGGCGCTCCCTCTGGACCACTTCTTGCTGTAGGAGGTGCTGGGGAGGACCCCCCCAGCAAAGCTGGGGGGCTCCTCTGCATCTGCTGTGGCAGCCCCACCAGTGGGAATGTGGGCTGTTGGCAGCTGTTGCCGAGGGCAGCTTTGCAGAAGCAGCCCCTTCCGTGGGGCCTCCTGAAGAGTGGGGACTTTCTTAAAACAAAGACTTGCGGTTGGCACCACGTTTCATGTCGGCAGGAGATAAGCGATGGGGGAGCAATCGATGGGAATGGGGTCGGGGGGCCTTTGGCTTCCTTCCACGGTGCTCGGCGCTTTGGCAGTCTTTGAAGCAGAAGAAAAGGACTTCGGGCTTCTTCCAGAATCCAGAGTGGGGCCGTGAGGGGGCTGCCTTTCTGCTCAGGGGGTGGGCGGTTCTTTCCCAGTCAGAGACTTGGGTTCCAGGCTCGAATGGGTTGGAAAACTCGTGGGGGTCCTGGAAGGTTGGCATGGGGGGCCCAGAAGAAGGAGCCAGTAGCCTGTACCAGGAGCGAGTGAGGGTCTTTGTGAAGTCCACGTGGGCTGCTTTCTCCAACCAGGTGCTCTCCAGATGTCCTGCAGTTCCAGAATCCCAGTGGGTGGGGGTGGGGCCTTGACATAAGCAGAGGGCGCCAGGTTGGGGAGGCTGTAACAAAGCCCGGGCAAATTCACGAACCGGCTGCCCCCGACTCCCGCTGCCTCCGAGGGGCCCCAGGCCCTCTGCTGCCCGTTTCCACCTCTTCCTCCCAGAGCTGGAGGTGGCTCGGAGGCCCCCTGAGGTGGTTGAGCTGCAGCTCCAAGGGCTGCTCTTCCGTGGCCAAGAGGAGGGGTCCTGGCAGCTCCCGCGTGGGCTCAGGTTCTCTGTCCTGCTGAATGTTTCCCCGGTGCTGCCTCGGTCCAGAGGAGGGAGGGAGCTGAGGCCAGCCTGCTCCTAGGACTGTCCGCTGTGGGCCCCTTAGCCACCCCCTTTCTGGGGGTGGGCACTCCTCCTCCGAAATTGGATTAGAATGCCCTGCTGGCTGGCATCCTTCTTCTCCTTGGGGCCCAGCTCTGCCTCGGTCTCTGGCACTCAGCTGTGTCCTGGGCGAGAGCCCATCCTTGCCAACGAACACGCAGAAGTCCAGAGAGGTACACAGCTTGATATCTCATCCATGGCAGCCACAGGGCATTGCTTAAACCTGACCAGGTATCACGTAGGATTACATTTTCCAGTGAAATAGTGAAATACCTCTGAAAGCAGATAATTTCCAACCATGCAAGGGGCGGGAGGGCCGATCCCCACACCTGCCTCACTTGTCCCCTAATCCATACCCCCGGGGGGCCCTGAAGCCAATGGCAGACCGGCTGTTAGAGAGTGAAACCACGTATGGGCCCTGCTGCGGTGAAGGTTAATGTGTAACTGGGATGGGGCGTGCCTTTAGCCGTGACTGGGGGATTGGGGCCTTCTGAGCAGGGCCCCCTTTCCACCCACAAAATGCTGGTGCCTCTGCAAACTGTCTTTAGGTGACCTAATGCCAAATCCCTGGTTCACCCAACAGTAAACCGTAATGGGCTTGGTTTGTGGAAATCCACGTATTATGGTTTAATATTTTGTGCAGATTAGACCACCACAACTTTTCAGCACCTGCGTTAAACTCCTAGCTTGCAATGAACGTGGGAAAGCTCCTGGGCTTCTTATGCGGGTGCCCTTAAGGGGGTGCATTGGATGTTTGAGGTGGGCACCAGTGGCGCCAGCTCTGGGCCTCAGTGGGAGAGGACCACCGAGGCTGCGCTGGGCCCTGGCAGAGGAGGGTCTCCTGCCCGTAAGCCTTTCTTGTGGGGGATGCCTGCTACTTCTGCTCCCCTGTTACAGAATAGCGCACAGCTACAGCGTCCTTTGGGGTGGTACCAAGGAGCCGCCTGCCAAGCCTGTCCCCTCCTGTGCCTGGCAGCATGGCCCCTTCTCACTGATTGCCTTCTGGGGCTGGACGGATCCTTGCTCTTGCTGGGGGTGCAGAGTGGCGAGCTCGCCTTCCTCTGTTTTCAGGAGCCGAGGCAGCTGTCCTTGTGCCCTCCGCTCCGCCCCACTGAGGGGATGCTGCCTGTTTGTGCGGGGGGTTGGTGGATGGAGGGGTGATTCCTGGTGGGCAGCGATCTGCTGCCACCTTCCCAGGCCGAGGGGAAGCGGCCCCCTCATTCTTTGTTTGCTGAAGTGAGCAGGCGAGATGACCTCCCTCCCAGTGAGGGACCAAACTCTTAGCGTGCACACCCTGGGGAGATAGGATGTGCAGCATGGATCTTGTGGTTACACAGGAAAAGTGGAAGCGGAGCGCAGCGCTTCCATCTGGGCAGTGGGGAAGACCTTTGGAAGTGGAGACCTGAAACGCTCTCTTGCCAAATGTGAAGGCCCTCTAAAAGAAAGGCTGGGGGCTTTTTTCTTCCCCAGCTGCACGATAGCAGTGGTGCTTGGGACTGAAAGTGAAACCTCCGTATCCGGAAGCTGTCTACCGCTGGTTCCAGCAAAGCGTGGGCAGAGGGGAAGAGCACTGTCCTCCGTCCTGCTTCTGGATCCCTTTCTCCAGGCGTGGCTTTTGTGGGAAGGGGTGTTGGCTTGGCTAGACTTTCAGTCTGCAAACCACTTTAGCTTCTTTTGTTTGAATCTGGGGGCAAAAGCGGGACCGCCAGAAGCTCCCCACCCCCCCGGCCAGAACGCACTCCCGGAAGTTCAGCTGCTCTCTGTCTCGGCAGAGCATCTCTTCTCTGTGGAGGGGAGGGAAAAGGGAAAAACTGCAGAAAAGGGAAACCTTGGCAGGCGGGGGGGAGGGGGGGGCTCAACTCAGAAAAAAGTCTTGTGCAGCTGAGAGGAGCTTCTTCAAGAGTAGCTGAGGCTGAGAAGCCTGGGGGCTCACTGGTGGCTCAGGACTGCTCCATTTCTGGAGGGGGCCCTGGTGGGGGTGGCCGGCTCTAGCCTTGCCCTTCTGGCCCACCCATCTTGGAGGCAGGGGACTGGTGGCCAGGGGCCCCAGATTCAGCCCCCATTCCCAGTTTCAGAGAGAAAGCCCCCGGCCCCCGGCTTCCCTTGATGGGTTGGGCCGCTCCTTTCCTCAGCCTGCTGGAGGGCCAACAGTTGGCGCACAGAAGCTGAACATCGACGTCTGGCGTGAGAGTTCCCCGTGCTCAGCCTTGCCCTGGTGGCTTTGGGCACTCAGGCAGTCGCTTGCAGCTCTGCGGTGGGTGAGCCCGTTGCTTTTCTACTTCAGGAAGTGGCATTTGCTGGTGTCCACGCCAGGGGAGGAAAGGTGTCCATGAACTCGTCTGCAACGTCCCCGGCATTAATGACCACGGCATTAACTTGCTCCCTGACTGTTTTTGCTACTCTGCTTTCATCTTGCGTGTGTAAAAGAGTGCTGCGTGTGTCCCCAAGCCATTGTTGCTCTAGTAAACCAAAGTGCTTGTTCCTCCAGCCCCCCCAGTGCCCGGGACTGCCCTGTGGGGAAGGCCCCCTGGCCACGCTGGGAGATCTGCTGCAAAGGCAGGAGTGGCAGGCCACAGGCCCCCCCCCCCCACTTTCTGCCACAGGCCCCCCAGCCGGCTTCCGAACATGAGCACTAGCCGTGCAAGGCAGTGGGGTGAGCAGAGCGGAAGCGGCTGTTCGAGTCAGAGAGGCTGCTGCTTCCCAAGAGTTGATGGGGGCAAGGGGTGGGATAGATTCCACTTGTTCGAGAGGGGCAGAATATCTACCTTCCCCACTGCTTCCAACCGCCAGGGTCTGAGCGCCTCTCGCTTTGGGGAAGAAGGGGCTCCCTGAAATGAAGCTGCTGCCCCCGGAATTATGGACCTTTATCTTCACTTTCGTAAGAATAAAGCACAGCGTGAGAGCACCAGAGGGGGCGAGCTCCTGGCCCTCTGGGAGGCACCGCAGCCTGGGAGCGATGGGAGTTGTGGTAACCTCGAAGATCCTCTCCAGTAGGGAGTGTCAGCTTTGCATGGGGCAGCCCCGTGCAGAGGGAGGGCCTCTCTTTTCACACTGGGTGAAGCTTACATTTGAGTGCAGCCTACGTTTCTGTGCCATTCCCACCCCCACCTGGCAGGAAACTTCACGGCTGAGTTTTCAGAGGGTGCAAAGTTAACCCATAGGGTGGGGGGGCGGCGCTGCAGGTGGGGCTGCTGCCCTTCTGCGAGTGGCCTCAGTGCAAGAGGCAGGATGTCCTCCTGGCGCAGGAAGGTGGGAATCCTGCCCAGAGACACCTCCCACCAAGAAGGAGTGGGACACCCCCTGCAAGTTAGCCCTGCCTGACTTTCCTGCCTCCGACCCCCCCACCCCTGCCTTCAGGGCTGGAGGAATGTGCTCCAGCCCCATTCAGCTGCCTCACTCCCTACGCCCTCTACTCTCTGGGGAGGACGCCGCCCGCTGCGAGGGAGGGGTGGGGCTGCTTCTTCACTGATTGGCCTGGGGCAGGGCGGGGGCCGCCGTGCAGCTTCACCCAAGCAGGCAGGAATTGCCTGTCCACCATGGGTGGAGGCGAGTTAGGGGAGGGGGAGGGGAGCCTGGCAGTGCTCTTGCCTGGCCGCCAGCTGTCCTGGCCCTCCTCCTACTCCTCCTCCTCCCCTACCCTCCTGTTCCCTCAGCGTTGGCTGTCCTTGGAAGAGTGGCCTCCAGAGTCAGGCCTTGCTTGGCGTCTGCACCAGTGGTACAGCACTTTTGCGCCAGTCCAGAGCAGAAGAGGGCAAGGGGAATGGGCACTGCAGCACAGCCTCTCTCACCTGAATACCTGTGACTTCAGCACAGGGGCTTCAGCACAGGGGCTTCAGCACAGGCCAGGGCTGGTTAAATAGCACAGCTAATTTCAGATGGGGGCTCAAAGGCAGAAGGAAAGCCCTGGATTCTTGGGGGAGCGTGCTTGGCATTTGTGGAGGCCCCAGCTGCCAGGCTTAGTCTTGCCACAGCAGTCCCAGAGCTGCCTGTGGGCACAAGTTCTGCAGAAGAGGAACTCTTGCTACCAGGGCATAGCCTGGGGGATCAGGGCTTTCTGGCTCCCCCTAGAAGAAGAGAGGCCCTGTTCCATTCATTGCACCTTTTTTTAAAACAGGCAGAAAGGGGAGGATCCTGCCCAATGAGGTACCAAACCCTTGGGAACAGTGTCCCCCGTAGGGGTCTAACCACGGCACTCCCCTCCAAGCGATGAGTTGATTTCTTTTCAGCTTTCACCTAATTGAACACCCAACCAGTTAAAAGATTAACTCATCTCTGGATCTGCCTGGCAGTTACCCCCAGCTTCTGGGGACATTTGAAAACCAGTAATAACTGGGGAGGGGGGTTACGATTGATTCTTTGGGAACAGGAGGTTGACCCAAGCATAGATTTCAGTATCTCCACTTGGGCGGATTAGTCACTTCTCTCTGTTCAGATGGAAGAACAGGGGGTGTCACAGCTGCTCTTTCTTTTTAACTGGATGCTTTTTTGAGGGAGGGGGGTGAGATTGTCGATGCCAAATGGGCTTCCCTGCAGGGCTAGTGAAAGCCAGGGTGGGGTGGCTGCCTTGTTCAAAGTTGCAGGGAGGATGGCTGGCATCGTGAATAGCATGAACCAGTGCCCAGACTTGTTCCCACTGCACCTGGTGAGTTTTTGGTGGGTTTCTGCCTGCAGAAGAATATGGTGACAGCTGGACCAAAGACTTGCCTGGTCTTTAGAGCAAAGTCCGTTAAACCTGGCAAAGGCCTGCGAGTGGAGTGGGGCCAAGGCAGTCACTGCAGTCCAGAAGAGTTTCCTTGGTTTTCTGAAGCCCCTGAGCTAGGCGAGGAACTAGGGGACTGATGGCCTAGCTGGGGGCACTACCTCCTCCTTGCCCCCTTTGCTGGAGCCACCAGGCTGGGGAGGGAATGCCACCAAGAAGGGGACTGAGATGTGCCAGCAGAGAGGCCTCCTCTGTGGCTGAAGAAGCCCATTTTTGCCCAGGTTCTTGAATGTGGGGAAGCATTTCTTCTTTCACAGCGTCCATTTGGCCCCGTTTCCTTCCTCTCCTGCTGCATCTGCCCCTCTTGGAAACGGCTTCTCTAGGGCTCAGCCCTGGAAGGTAATCAGGGGCCTGGGAGCAGGGAGAGAGGCCTCCAGCATTGGCACCGCTGGCCTGTAGGGTGGTGTGAATGGCCTAGGAGCCACGGGTGCAGGGACCCATCTTCAGGGTGCAAACGGGAGGGATAGCCTGCCCCCCCGGCAGGGCCCCCCCTTCAAGGCTTTGCTCGCTCGGCGCAGAGCGGGCGGGGCTCCCTTGCCAGGCCGCTCCCTCCCATCTCGCCCGCCGCCCGCCCAACCTGCCACACCAGAGGGCCGGGCTGGGCGCGGCGGGGGTTTGCGCGATAGGCTTCTTGGTGACACTTGCCTTAGGAGGGTGGGGAGAGGGGCAGGCAGGGGGCGCTCGGGAGCGATGCCCTTCCGGGATCGAGCCGAATTGGGAGCGGCGCGGAGTATCACCGCGACGGGCTGAGTGGGGCAAGGAGGGATCGCTGCCCTCGGTGCCGGCTTCTTTCGAAGCGCGCCGGCTTCTCCCCAGCGGGAGCGGCTCTTCGGTGTCAGTTTGGGGTCCTGCGGGGGGGGGGGTCAAAAGCAGCGGGGTCCGTGGCCGGGGAGGCTTGGCGCGAGACACAGCCTTTCTCTGCGCCGAGCGAAATGGTTCGCGGGCAGGCCTCGGACTCTTCCCTGGCCCTGCTGCTGAGCATCCCCACGGTCTGGAAGTGCACGTGCAAAGCAGCCCAAGCGCCGCGCGCGGCGTTGGGGGGCCGTTGTCGCTGCTAGTTTAGCTCGCGACTGAATGGGGACTGCTAAGCAAGCCTTGGCGCGCGCGCCCCCTCCGCCCCTTGGCCGCCTTCGCCGGGGCGGGTCCGTCCACCTGCCGGGGCTCGGCCAGCGGGGCTGACGTGCCCGCCCGAGCTTGGCCGCCCTCCGCAACCGTGGGCGGGTCCGCAGGGGCGGAGAGGCGCCGAGGAGCTGGCCAAAGTCGCGCAGAGGCCGGCGCAGCGAGCCCCAGGCCGACTTGGCTTGCCGCGGCGGGAGCCGGGCGGAGCTCCCCAAACGCCAGCGCCACCGCCGCCTCCTTGGCCGGACCCCTCCCCAGGGTGGGGCTGGCATGAGGGCACACCCACCCACCCGGCAGGCGCCGGAGCCAGAGCACGCAGCCCGCTGCGGAGCGAGGAGGAGGAGGAGGAGGAGGGCCGCTGCCGCCGGGCCCGGCGAAGCCCCTCGCGTTGCCCGCCTGCCAGCCCGCCGCGCGCCGGCTCGCGATGATCCTGCCCGCGGAGAGGTCGAGCGCCGCGCAGAGGGCCTGGGCGGTGAGTGCGCCGCAGAGACAGGCGAAGCGCCCTCCCCTGTCCCGGCGGCGCGGGCCGGCAGGAAGCGGCGCGCTCGGGAGGCAGGTCGCTAGGCCGAGGGGGAAGGGAGCGCTTGCCCCATCGCGGCCGGCCGGGGCGCCGCCACCTGGGCAGACGTTACGCAGCCCGCTTGGGCGCTGCTGGAGCAGCCGAGCTGTGTTGGACCGCAACGCGCTCACCAGGCTGGCCGGGAACGATTGGGCACAGTCCGGGCACGGGGTGGAAGCTTCTCTAGAGCGCAAAAGATGCGGGGAGGTGAAAGCAAAGGGGCCCGGCTGAGTAACACCCCCCTCGCAACAATTGCGGCCCGGAGCTGGAAGCCTCCTTTCGGTTGAGGGCTGAAAGGTGGGGCTGCCAGGCTGCCCTCCGGGCCCACGCCCTGCTCTCACCCTCCCCCGCAGAAGAGCCGATCTCTTGATGACAGGTAGCATCCATGACAGCTGGCTGGAGCCTCCATGGGTAGGGGCAGTTCCCCTCTGCATTCCTGGTGGCCCTGGGCTCTCAGTGTGGGAGGGAAGAGCTTTGGAGTGCCCGGCGTGCCGGGGAGGGGAGGGCTTGGAAGGACGTCTGTGTGAATGAGTGGGCTTTTCCCTTGAGACAGTAGGACATCAGCCGGTGCCCCCTCCCCTGCTTTCCAGTTGGCTCTTTTGGGGTTGAGCTGAAGGGAAGCGGGGACGGGATCCCTGCATTTTGTCAGCGGGGGTGGGGGGAGCTCTCAGTTGGATGCCCATTGGCTGCGGTCTGGAGAAGGTGCAGGTTTGTTAAACAGCTTAAATGTGGTGTTTGCAAGTGCCCTTTGGTTGAAGATGCCAGTTAAAGACCAAACATCTGGCCAGGTGGGCCTCTCCCTGCCTGCTCCCCTCCCCCGCAAGATATGTCAGTAAAGGACAGGAGACACATCTCAGGTGTGAGAAGACCTGCAGGGCTTTCTCTGTTTTGTGAAGTCTTTTTCCCTGGAGTTGAGCAGACAAGACGCACAGCTGCGCTCGGAGGTTGTTCGGGGCCACAGAGCACTGGAGGGAGTTGCAGCCCCTCCACAATAAAGATCCATTTTTAGTTTTACCCCCTCGAAGTCGACTGAGACAAGGAGAGAGTCTCTGCGCTGGGTAAACAGTTGGGAGACGGAAAGCGCTGCTCATGTACGTAGGAAGGCGGGGGTGGGGTGGGGATTCAGCTCTGCCCAGCCTGGCTCAGGAGCGGTAATTCCCCCTCCCTGCCGGAAGATGGACGCTCCTCGATTGCGCAGAGGGGAGCAGCCTTTTCATTCGTTCCCCTTTTCGTGACTTCTTGGCTGGTCTAAGAAAGCTTTTGCCCAGCGCTGGGTCACCTGCCCTTCCGTCCCCTTCTGCTTCCTCCTGGGCTGAGCTCTTCCTTGGACTGGCGTAAAAGGGGCTGCTGGGGCGACGCCCCCAGGGCATGACTTCCTCAGTGACCTGGGGCTGGCGGGCGGGCAGGAAGAGGCTGGTGGACGCGCTCGTTTCCCTTTCGGAAGGGGCTCTTTTCTGGCCCCTGCCGCCCAGCGCAGGGAAGGAAAACTGGTCTTGGAGGGGAGCGTGGATTTTTCTGCCATGTTGGGGGCTGCGGGGGTTCAGCTTTGCTTCCCCAAACCTACCCCTCTCTGAGCAAAAGGAAGGAAGGGTGCTGCCCCTTGCTCTGCCCCCACTCTCGGCCCCCGGCACTTGGGAGGGGAGATCGTGGGGCTCAAACTGCTTCCCAGCCGAGCTGGGGTCATCCGGCAGCTGGGAGGGCTGCTGAGCCGGGGCTACCTGCCTCGGCTCTCCTCCTCCTCTTCCTCTCAAGGCTGTCCGAGCTGACCCCTCTGGGGAAGGGAGGGAGGGGATCCTCTGTGTTGTGGGGGTGTTGGCTCAGAAGCCCTACCGCCGTGAGGAAATGCTGGCCTCGTCCTGCTCCTGTGGAGGCCTTACCGATGCGAGTAAAGATTACACCGGAGGAGGAGGAGGAGGCACCAGGGGGCTCTACGCGAGCCTGGCGCTCCTCTCCTGCAGTTTCGTTGCCCGTGGTCTTCCGCCTGGGCTGGTCAAAGGCTCCTGGCGAGGCGCTGATCCTCTGCGGGGAAACGAACGAGCGCACCTGCAAAGCCACGAGGAGGCCCGGCGCCTGCCGTTTGTTTCTCTGCCGTGGCTCCGGGGCCGAGGGAGTCCGGAAGCCAACCCAAGGCGGGCGGGAAGGCCGTCGTGCTGGCAACCAACGGAATCTGGAGGGTTTCCAGGCGGGGTGCGTGAGGAGCTGGCGGGCCGGGGGGGAGGCGCAGCGGGCAGGCTGCGGATTAAAGCACCCGGGGAGGGAGCAGCAGGTGTCGCGGAGAGCTGAGCTCGCCGGAAGCGCGGGGGGGGGGGGCGGGAGGGGAGGCGGGGAGGGCGAAGCCGCCCTCTGTGGCCCCGGCGCCCCGTTTCGAGGAAGCCGGCAAAACTGGGGGAAAGCGGCACTTTGCTTTCGAGAACAGAGAATACGCGCGACTCGTTATGTAAATACTCTCGGCTCTCCGTGGTGAAAAAGCGGCCTGCGACGGCGCCTGTTCCCTCTTGCGAGCCTTAAGCTGCAAGCAGAAGCAGGCTGGGCAGAGGGTCCTCCTTGGCCCGTTCCTCAGCCGGAGGACTAGATGCGCGCGGGCCGGGCTTCAAAAATCACGAAGCGAAATTCACGCTGGGAGACCCGATGTTGGTCCGGCAGCCCCGGAACTGGAGCCGGGCTGCCCTGCAGCATCTCCGGATCTGGAGGAGCAGCGGGTCTCCACGGAGGCTTCTGCACCGCTGCTTCCCAGAGCAGCCCCGCGCGAATGCCTGCCGTGACTCAGCTCTGGCAGATGCAGCTCTCCGCAGCTGGCGTGCTGGGCGAGCAGCAGAGCGGAGGCATTCCTGCGGCCGCTTCATCTCTCGGAAGTAAAGAGGGAGGGGCTCAAACACTAGTTTCTTCCCCCTCCACACAAGTAGCTGGATCTCATCCGGCCCACTCCGGCCTCCCCCCTCTACCACATCGGTCCCCAGCCCTGGACCCTGCTTTGGCTGAGCAGCACCAGCAGCCACCTCTCTTAAGGGCCCCCAACAGCGGGTGTCCCAAAGGAGCAGGACGGAAGGGGGGGCCGGTGGAAGGCTCCTCCCTGCACATCCCTTCTGTACCCCTCTCTCTGGGCCTTCCCATGCCCAAGGGGAGGGCGGGCCACACAAAACCCTGACACTCGCACCCCAAACCAGGGCTGCAGGAGGGGAGGGGGTTGCTCCCCCAGAAAAGCTGCTCAACCTGCTTGTCCTCTGCTCAAAGCAAAGCAGTGAAGTGATGGGAACAGGGAGGGGGTGCTGTCTTGTCCTGGACAAACTGCCAGCCCGAGCCCACCCAGAAAGTTTGGGGGAAGGGCACCCTCCTCGCCCTGTCAAAGGAGAGGCTTGTTTCGGGCCTGCCTGCTTGACCAGTCCTGGGTGGGTCTCGGAACGCCCGTCCAGGCCGCTGCAGGGCCCCAACAGGGAGGGAGCGCCCAGGGCAGGACCGTATGGTCCCTCCCTCCCTCCTGAAGTCCTCTGCCCCGCCCCACTTGTTGAGCTTTGCATCCAAGGCACCTGGAGAGCAGCCATGCCCTCCCTGGCCCCCTCCCCTTTGCCCTTGCCCGTCTGGCCAGCCGGGGCAGAGCCTGTTCTCCTCCATCCCCGTCAGGGCCAGCCCTGATCCGAGGCCAGCCCCTGCTGGATGGCCTCCAAACACCTGAGCCAGCTGCGGAAGGAGCTTGCTGCTTTTGGGGGCTGGGGGTGGTTCTCCCGCCCAAGGACTGGGTGCCCTTCCAAGATGGTGGGCACTGGGGCCTCCTCAGCCTCACACAGCCTGTCACGGGGCGGAGATAAATGATGGCTTCTCCCCAGTTTTGCATTAGCCCTCCCTGCCCTCGCCTCTCCAGCCTGCTCACCTCCCTCCCTCCTGGCTTCGCTGGCTTTGTGGAAGGAGGGGGCACCCCAGGGCTCAGGTGAGACCCCCTTGAAGCAGCAAGTGGGGGGGTGAAGAGGCAGGTCCTTGTTGGGGAGAACAGA
Source organism: Liasis olivaceus (assembly GCA_030867105.1). NCBI lineage: Eukaryota > Metazoa > Chordata > Lepidosauria > Squamata > Pythonidae > Liasis > Liasis olivaceus. Next base: position 24,981,739 of record CM061361.1, on the reverse strand, counting down.
GCCCCCCACAAGGAGGCCAACCTAGCTCAGCTGCCCCTGCTCTTCTGGGGAGGGGCGGTCATCAGCCCGCCTCCCCTCTTGGTGTTTGCTCCGCAAACCCCATAAGAAGCCTGCCGGCCCTGCCGAAGCAAAGCAAGAGGTGCTCCAGGCCCCACGCTTCTCAGAGGGCCAGGCTGCCTGACGGCCTTTGGGTCTGCCAGGATTTGTGGGAACAGAGCAACTGCTTCAGACGCCAGCCGGAGAAGCAGCCCATCTTCTGAAAACGCGGGCTGCCACCGGACCCTTTTTCCCGTGCACAGCCATCATCTTGAGGGTTGAGGGTGGGGGGATCCTTTTGGAGGATGCCAGCCCCTTTCCCAGAGTCTTTGGGGGCAGGCACCGTGATGGTTCAGCGGGGTCTCAGGGACACCAGGGGTCCCTCCCTGCAGAGCCCACTCTGGGCGTCCCCCTTGAGGCCTGGTGGACCTCAGGACACCTCTGGAGGCTCATAAGAGGACCTGGATGACTCGAATGGTTTTCTGCGTGTTGGGGAGGGCCAGACCAGGGGATCCTTGGGCTTCCTTGCAACTCCAGCATGCTGTGGGGCTGCAGATCATTTCCGGGCTGGGAGTTGCTTACGCTGTGCCCCTTCCTCCCCTGCAGTCTGCGGGGCTGGCCCACGGCAAGGCCAGGCCCAGGATGAGTTCCTCCTCGCTGCTGGAGGAGAGCTCCCTCGAGCCCCCGGTGCTGCTGAGCGACATCAAGACGGAGCCCCCCGAAGAGCTGCTGGCCACCGACTGCAACCAACCGCAGGCCGAGCCGGTGGACTTGTCTCTCCATAAGCCCAAGAGCTCCCTGCAGCTTCCTGCCATCCGCTCTTCGCCCATGCTGGCCACGCCGCCCACCCCAGCCCCCGTGGTCTCCATGTCGCCCACAGGGCTGGGCTCATCCTCGGCCATCCCCGCCGTGCTCTCCCCCGGCTCCATCCTCGCGTCAACGCAGGGCAGTGGTGGGCAGCAGATCTTGCACGTCATCCACACCATCCCTTCGGTCAACCTGCCCAGCAAGATGGGCCACCTGCAGACCATCCCAGTGGTGGTGCAGTCCCTGCCTGTGGTCTACACCGCCATGCCCAGCGACGGCGTCACGGCCGCCATCACGGTGCCGCTGATTGGGGGGGATGGCAAGAACGCTGGATCTGGTGAGCCGCCAGGGCTGCAGGGCCGGGATGGGACCCCTGGCCTCCCTCTTCTGCCCGCGGCTGGATCCTGGCCCTTCAGGCCACGCAGGACCAGAGCCGAGGCAGAGGGCAGGCTGAAGCTCTTCCTCTCTCCCTGGTCGCGTCCCCGATGTGGAAGTGGGGGGGCAGCTGCTGCAGAGACGGGGTCTTCCCTCTCTAGCGGAGTCTGGCTGGAGGGGAGGCAGGCTGAGCAGAGGAGGAAGCAGACGCGCTTCAGTGCCAGACCTGAAGTGTCGCTGGATGGCAGGTCCCTCGTCCTGGGTTTGAACAGGGCCTCTCTCCCCCCATCTGCTCGCCGGTGGGGGAGGCGAGGAAAACGCCCTGCGAGCAAACGATAAATGGGAACTCCCCCTGCCCTAATGAACATCCATTTACGCAGAGATCCACTCTGCATCTCCCTCTGCCCAAGGCCTAGGCTGTCACGCTGCATCTTGGGAAGAGGCAGAATTTTCCAGGGCATGGGGTGGAGGAGGTTGGGCGGGTGTCAGAAATAGGAGTCGTTTGCCCTGGCACTCTCGCCTGCTGCCGCTGGCGAGGGAGCCTTCTACGGCTCTGCCTCCCAGCGGCTGATACTCTCTTTCCTTTGAGGACCTGCCAGCCTGATCTCTGACCGGGTTTCTGTTTCTTCGGCAGTGAAAGTCGACCCCAGTTCCATGTGCCCCGTGGAGATCAACAGTGACAGCGAGGACAGTGCCTCCGAGAGTGGGCCCGCCTCCTTTCCCGACCCCCAGAAAGAGTGAGTCACGGCCTGGAAGGGGGCGAGGGGGAGGCTGCTCTGCGCGGACGGCAGAGGAGCGTTCCAGCAGAAGCGCCCAGGAAGCGTGGCGCTGTCTGAGCGCCCTCTGAGCTCCGGCTTTGGCCCTCCTGAATGTCTTGCCAGGCCCTCGTTGGGGAGACCACCGCGGACAGAGTCCCCTGACCTGAAGAAGAGGCGGATCCACCAGTGTGACTTCGAGGGGTGCAACAAAGTTTACACGAAGAGCTCACACTTGAAAGCACACCGAAGGATACACACCGGTGCGTGCTTGGGATGGGGGAGGCATGGTCAGCACGGCCAATTTCTGTGTGGTCTCACCCCTTTCAGTAGGACCCCTGGATTCTTCAGGGCCCGTTACGTTCTGGGGAACCCCCAAGGGAGCTGCTGTTGCATTGCCATTGGATGCATCCTTCTGCCTAAATCATGCTGCCCTGCTTTGCTCCCCGCCCCCCCGTGTCTTTGGATGTGCAGGACAAGTGTGGCCAGCAGCATCAGGCCGGCAGAGCCTGCCCTGTTTACTCAGAGTTGCCCGACTTCAAGCCCAGAGGGGCCAGGTTGGGGTCCTAGGTGTGCCTTCTGCCTCCCCGGCTTTCCCCTTCCCTCCTTTCTGGAGATCTCATGGAGTCTGGGAGCCATTTCCCTCCCACCCGGGCACCTCCACCCTCCTGCCTCTGCCCCTGCCACCCCTCTGGAAATACCCTGGGGGCAGGGTCCAGCTCAGTCGCTGCATCCTAGGAAGGGCCATGCAAGGGCTGGGGCAGGGGGCCTCGCAGCTTAGGAAGGGGGCGAGGCGGCCGAGAGGCTAGACTTAGGCCAGGCGTGGACAGAAGTGGGGAGGGGCTCTCCTCGCTCTCTCCAGCAGAACCCCAGGAGGGTCTCGGAGCCGCCTCCTCACCTGGTGGGACGGTGCAGATGCAGCTAGCGGGCAGCCTGTGAAAGGGGCAGGCAAATTTGGTGGCTGGGTTCTCAGGCCACGTGGCTCTGGGTGCTGAGCTCTGGAACCCCAAGGGGCAGCACCCACTTCCCGCAGCTTCCTTCGACACAGGGAGGGCTCCTGTGGGGGATCCCAGCCAGGCGGGGCACGCGCTGCTTTCTGCCACTGCACTGATGAAACACGTGGCAAGAGGGCCTCCCCTCCCTCCCCCAGCCCAAGTGGACTGGACTCGGGAACAAAGCCTTGCAGCGGATCCCCTCTCAAGCAGGTGGCTCTCTGCGGATGCCCGCAGCCGATGCCATGCCTCTGTGCCAAAATCAGAGGTGGCTTTTTGGAGCTCTTCAGCCCCCCACCCTTCTTCAGCCTGCTCTGCTCCTGTGGGGCTGGGATTGCTGGTTCTTCCCCTAGCAACTGATTCGGTCCCTGGGATCCTCCCACACAGGTTTCCTAGCAACCTGTTCATCTTTCAGGCTGGAATCCTTTTAGCTGGGTATCCTAGCAACCCCCTCCCTGCTCAGTCCCACCTGCTCTCTGTGCACAAACGCATCCGCTGGCAGCTCTCGGGACCCCTCCGTTGCCCCTGGAATGCGAGGCAGGCTGGCACCCAGACCCACAGCCCCGGGGGTGCTCCGGGAGGCTGCCTGCGGGGCGTGCGCCTTCCCTCCCTGCCCTTGGCACAGACCAGCCGCCTTCCCGCTGCTCCTTGGCTCCCTCCCGGCATCTGTCTGCTATTTGGCTGATCTGATTTCAAAGCACATTCTACTTCTTTGTTCCGGGGCACCCTGCAGGTGGTGGGCAGCGGTCTGGGGCAGGCCCATGTGCACATGCAATCTCTGTATTTTGAAGGAGGGGGAGAAGGTGATCTTAAAAAGGCAGCCTGCTCTTTCCTTCTCCCACGATGGTTTGGTGCTGCGCAAAAGGGGGGGGTTAGAGGAAGAGGTAGGCGATCCCCAGGCCAGCTGGCTGCTCAGCGTGCCAGGAGGCCGGATTCGGACTTCAGCATTTCCAGCTGAAAAGGGTTCTGTCCTCTGCCCAGGAGTTCGGGAGATGCTGTCTGCCTGTTGGTTGGCAAGATGGACAAGTGACCTTCCCTTTCTCTGACTTTCCCCACATCGAAAGAGTGCAGTGGGGCAAGGCAGTTCGCTAGCTATCTCTGTGGGCGCCCAGGTGGGAGTGGGGATCAGATGGAGAGCGACTGGCCCCAAGGGAGCCCAGGGCCGATGCACATCTGTGTGTGCTCTCTCTCTCTGGATGGGTGGCAGGGAACCGGCTTCCAGGAGCAAAATGCGTCAAGCGTGGATTTCATAAAGGGTCCCTGATCCTGATCCTGTCCCCCCCACTTTCTCCCTGCAGGAGAGAAGCCCTACAGGTGCACCTGGGAGGGTTGCACCTGGAAGTTTGCTCGCTCAGACGAGCTGACCAGGCACTTCCGCAAGCACACGGGCATCAAGCCCTTCCGTTGCTCAGACTGCGACCGCAGCTTCTCGCGCTCCGACCACCTGGCTCTGCACCGCCGGAGGCACATCATGATGTGAGCGGGGCAGGGGGTGGGCGGCCCGTTCCCCACCAGCCCCTGAAGCGGCTTCCCGTTGCGAGCCTTGGCGGCGAGTCGAGAGCCGCGCACCCGGAGAGCGTCGGTGCCGTCCTGCGGCCCCCGAGACTGGCCTGCTGTCTCTGTGGGCCGTGGAGGTTCAGAGTCTTGCGAAAATCCAGCCCTCTGGAAGTCAAGTGGGGGGCACCAAGTGGGGTTGCTGGAACAGACAGTTCGTTGTGCAGAGGGGCTTCTGCAGTGGACCCAGGCAAGGAAAGCTGCCGACCCCGCGTTTCTCAGGGGGGCACAGTGCCACGCCCAAGCACAGGGCTCTTCTCCACGTTGCACAGGAGCCAGGCAGCCTCCGGTTGTTTGCCGGCATTCCTTGCTTGCAGCACAGGAACAGAAGTGCCACATCACCAGGAAGGAACTGGTGTGCTGGGGGTGGGGGGTGGGCTTGGGGTTGATTGCTTTTAACTAAGTTTTTATGAGCGCTGGAACAAAGCCTGTAGCTGAAATTTGGCTTGGAACCCACCCTGGAGACCCCACAGGCGGGACCGATTTGCTTCTGGGACTGCGCGAAGCCATCACTTTGCATAGCTTCCTGTCCAGCCGGGGACCGCAGCTCTCCTCTTGAGAGACGTTTTGCTGAACATTTTGAATTCAAGATCAACTTTTTTTGGATTTTAAAACTTTATTGCATTCAGGGGAGGGGGAGAGGGAGGGGCGCCACTCCGATCAAATCGTGGCAAGGCTGAGCCCGTCCCGGCCAGCGGCTCATTTTGCCCTCGTGGGCACGCGGAGGCCTTCTCAAAAGAGGCCCCTGTGTTCGGCAGGGAGGGGGCGGAGGGGCTGGGCTGGAATCAAGAAAAAAGGAAAAACTCGCGGAACGCAGAACTGTGACACCCACTCAGTTAGATGGGGTGGGGGGAGTGGTTCCTAATTCTGCCTGCAAGGTCAGAAAGGGCAAGTAAGGCAGATAAATATTTCGAACCCGGCAACCTGCACCCGGATGGCTTTCTGTGTTTTGTTGGGGTGGTTCAGCAGAAGGCGCTGTGCGCCCCCGCTGAGATGTTCAGAACTGTCACTTTGGGGGCGGTCAGGTTTGGAGATGATGTGCTGTGTTCCAGTTGTGTGTGTGTGCGCGCACGTGTGCGTGAAAGGCTGTTGTTACTCGCTGGCCTTCGCAGCTTTGTGCTGAACAGTTGGCTCTTTGTGAGGAGGACCCAAGGCTGTGGGGTGGGGAGGGAATGAGGAGGCTTCCCCAGGATTTCCGCCTGTTGGGTGGATGTTCACCCGGGAGTTAGACGCGGGGAATGACTTCAGGTGGGACAGCAGCAAGTGTGAGGGTACCACACAGTGCTGCATTCTTGGACCCGCTGGCCCTTTTGGTGCCTTGACCTGTGTGAAGGGTTCGTGCTGCCATGAGGTGTGCCAGCGTCGCCTGGCACATTAAACTACAGTGGGAACGGGAAGCCGCTTTGGACTCCTGTCTGCCGGGGCTCCTCTCTGCAGCTGGCTCCAAATGTCCTTGCCAAAGCAGGACAGGATGAGCCCCCCCCACAGCTGTCCTTCTGGGCAACCTGGTCGTCCTTCGCAGCGGCAGCAGGATGCAGCCCTGGTCTCCTCTGGCCCTGCTGCCTCCAGTCCTCCTGCCGCTTCCTCTCCGGAAGAGGAGGCGGCGGCGGCCTCACTGATGCTCAGCAAGCACTCCTCGGCCCGGGGGCCGAGCCTGCCCACAGGGCTCTCAGGCCTCAGCCGATTCCAGGGGGCTTCATGTCACTCTATGGAGTAAGCCCCCCAATATCTCTGCAGTCAGATGTCAGGCCTCATCTGGCCAGAAGCTGGAGCTCCAGCCTCCCTTCAGGGCTGTCGCTCGCTTTGTTGGTTCAGGGTGGTGTCCCTTTTCTGCCAGCAGAGGGTGCTCTTGGCTTGGCTTCTCTTGTCCGCTGAAGGTGCCTTCTGAGCTCCCACCCCCCCACCCGCCCCTATAGGCTCTCAGTTACCGCAAGCCTCTCGGGAGGCAGGAGAGCCTGCAGGTGGAGCTGGCTGCTGGGTTGACCGGGGTCTCTGCCAGCCGGAAGAGAAGCGGGGGTTTGCAACAGACCTGTTTTGCTCTGTCCCCACCCCACCCCGTATGAGAAGGCCTTTAATACACTGCTTGCTGCCAGCTCTAACGAACGGTATCTCCAGAAGTAGGTTTTGAGAAGATCGTCCCGCTGCCTTCTGCCTTGGAGGGGCATTTGACAACCGGTAGGTTAGGGCACAGGGTCTGGCAGGATTTCTGAGCCCCTTGCAGCACGGTGGGTGGTCAGACTCCCTAGCTGGTGAAGGCTTCGCTCTGATTTTCTGTTTGATCCCAGACAGACTGCAATTAAATTGCAAACGGAGTACGAGTGAGATCAGGAGCATTATAACCTTTGCAGACTGTTGCCCCAGGGCACGAGAGGACCGCCCTGCGAGGAATGCAAGGGGCTCTGGCGGAGGGCCTTTCCCCAGGGCAGGTCTGCCAGCTGCAGGGCCTGCTGGAAGGCAGGAAGGCAGCAGCGCCCTGCCTCTTAGAGGCCTCCCTCAATCCCAGGGAGCAGCTACCTGGGTGGCAGTCGGAGCAGGCTTTAAGTAGCCGGGCGCCTGCCGCATCTCATGGCTGTAGTTCTGGACTCCTCCCTAAAAGTGAAATAAGCATGTTTTTCTGTGCGCCATGACCTTTGGGGAGAAGGTTATCTTTGCACTATCGCATTGCAGGAGTATAGCGTTGTCGCTCCCTTTTTTTGAAAAAAGCAGAAAAGGGGGTGGGGGTGAATGCGCTCTGTGGTGAGGAGCTCCTGCTGCACCGTCCACTGAGGAAGGCAGAAGAGGGAGGCCGACGCTCTCAGTCCCCACAGAGTGGTGCTGCTGCTCTGTCCTCGAGGGTCAGAAGCCGCCGCAGAGAAAATGCCAGATAGTTCCCGCAGGTGCAGATCAGCCACCTGTGTCCTTCCCCCATCGAGACCTCGCTGCCTGTGCCGCACAGCTGGATGCTGTGAAACGTTGGCATACGAGGTCTTCCTCATTCATTGCCCCCATCCCTTCCCAGCATGTTCCCTATTGTCTTCTGGTTCCAAAGCCTGCCCTGGGAACGCCCCCCTCCCCCCCCCCCCCGGGACAGAGATGCAGAGATGGGGCAGGAAGGCCATTCTGATTCTTGAGCAAGCTGGAGGGAGATCAGCACCCAGCAAGCTGAGTGGGAGCCCACATGGACCCCCTCACTGTTATGGAAGGGGAGAATCTCAGAACAGGGGGCAGACATCCCTGGGAGGGCCCATTGCTGTAGAAGACCTTTGAAAGGGAACAGTATATACCATTCAGAGGACTACTGAACCTGAGAAAATACAAAGGGAGCTGGTTGGGAGGGGTTGCAGGAAAAGTTTAACATGAGGTCCAAGCAAACACCATCATTGTGGCTACAGGTCTTTTTTGCAGGATCTTGAGCTTGGAATTGGCCAACAGAAAACCAACTGGTTAGATGCCCCCAACTTGTTCTTCTGCAGGTGCTGCCTGGCCAGGCTGGAACAGTCCCTGGTCCTGGGAAGGGAAGGGAAGGGATGAAGGAGAAGCCCTCCCCATCTGTGTGCTTTTGGGGTGGGCCCAGACAGGGCAGCCAGCCCAGCAGATAGAAGAGAGGCCCGGCCACACTCATGGAAGGAAGGGGGCTGTGACCAGCAGCACAAGGAGCAGGGAATGGCAGGCACGCCCCACTTTCCCTGGCGCTTGGAGGGTAGGGGGCAAATGCTCCTCCCTGGAGGCTCCCTTGCACTCCTGAGCCCAGGGCCAAGGTCCTGCCACCCGCAGCTCTGAGGGGGACTTGGGGCCCGTCACTCTCCCTCTGTGCAACCTGCCCTGCAGTGTTTTCGTTGTGGGAAAAAGAGGTTTTGAACTGCGCTAAGATTGATTCCCACCCTGTAAAGGCGCAGCAAATGCACTACTGCAGTTAAGCTCCAGCCCCCCGGGAGGCCCGAGTCCCTCGCTCGCCCTTGACCGAAGGGGCTCTGCTGCCAGAGGGCCAATTTCAGCCAAACACAAAGGGGTGAAGCGAGCCAGGAGCCCACACTCATCCCTTTGCCCCCCAGGAGGGTCAGGAGGAAAGGGGGCGAGAAGCAAGACAGGCCATTTCGTGCTTTCTTTTTATTTATTCATGAAACAAAAGATGAGGTGGCAAGTCATTTTTTTAGGCTCTCTGCCCAGATGCAGGGGATGTGGGAGAAGGGGTCCCCAGCAGGAGGACAGGAGAGATGTGGGTCTGGGGGAAGTGGGGCAGGGAGGTGGATCTGGGCCTTTGGAAGCAGGATTACTGCCTCAGTCCTCACCCCGGGGTGTTTCGCAGAGGTGTATTATGGTGACAGCAACCCTCTTCCTTCTGCCGGAGTTCATCCCTAGATCACATGCTTGAATTCAACTTACATGTGTAAAAAAAGCAATATAACCCTTTAATGTTGCATATACAAAAATCTGTACAACCATCTTTCCTATACAAAGATTCCCCACTTCGGGGGGTGGGAAGCAAAGAAGCCACAGGAGATCATTTGAACCTGTTTTCATGCTGACTGCGTGCAGCTCTTTCCTCGGCTCTGCTGACACCCCGATCTGCCTGCCTGGGAACCGGGTTTGGGCAGCTGGTGATGGATGGAGGCAGAGATTCGAGCTTAGCTGTTGCCCGGCTGGGGCAGCTTTTCTCTTGCAGCCAAGAGGAGAGCTCGGGAGTCCACGGGCCTTGAGCTGCTCCGGCTTTCCAGTGACGGCAGCGTCGGATGCCTCCAGAAACCCCTCACTTCCATGCAGGGTTTCCTTTCGCTGAGTGTCCCTGAACTCTGAAGGCCTTTAGTTCATCGAATAGCACTGAATGGCCTTGCCATGTTCACAGTGGGCAGGAGCTGAACTGCCTTTTCCAGCGGGGGTGTGAAAGCCCCTCCTGGCTCCCTGGAGCCACGGCCGATGTGGCGGGCCAGAAACAGCTCTGGTTGCTATTGGAAGACCCTCCTCTGCCTCCTGGAACTGCTTTGTGGGCCTTTCTAGTGGGTTGCTGTGAGCACATCAACACTGCCAGCTGGTCTGGCCAAAGTGTGTGTGTGATCTCAGAGAGGAATTGTGTAGCAAGGCTAATCCATGCACTGCTGTGTCAGCTGAACACAAAGACGGGTTGGGTGTTTGAGAAGTCAAAAAGTTGACTGGAAATCAATCAATGAAGGAAGTGCCATGAAGAAGCACACGGGTAGCGAAACAAAGAGGGATGTTTTCAAGATGGCAACAGTCCAGCCCATTCGTCCAAGATGCCTCCCCAATTCTACTTACAGATGGCTTCAAATACGCTTCAAAAAGGGTTGATCTGCATAGTCAAAAGTTCTGTGAGATTAGGAAGAGGAAAAGAGATTTATCTGCTGTTTTAGAGAAGGTGATTGAAAAATGGTAAGAATTAAGGTAAACTTTTGCACAAGCTTGAAACTTGCTAAAGCCTTGAAAAATCAAATTTCTTTTTTTCCCCCTAAGTCTCACTTTCGCAGCTTGCTTGGAACCAACCAGTTAACCAGACAACCACAGCTATGATCCGAAACAAGCATTTTGAAATCCCATTGCTTTTTAGCTGGACATTTAGCATGCGCTTGGCTCGCTGAAATAAATGAAACATTCATGTGGACAGACTAAATCTAGCCAAATGTAGCACTTTTTAGGCAATCATGTTCAATGTTAACGTGTTATGCGAAGAAGAGTACTCTTCCCCTTCTCCTGTAAACTGCAAGGATCCATAACTGGAATGTAAAACAAGACTTCAGCCAGGACAACAGAAGCTACATTTTGGTTGGGGAATGGGCCTTGATGCAGCCAGAGAAGCAGCCGTGCCACTTGCGGGGGTTGGGAGGTGCCAGCCAGTCATTCAGAGGAGACCTGTACCAAGCTCTGACTCCAGCCACTGATACACACGCAAACGTGCAAGCAAAATTGAGGATCCCAAAGAGAAATGAGGCAACCAGGACTGACCTCTTCGTGCAGTCTGTTGCAGCAGAAGACTTGGCACTAAGCTCACCCACCCATGTGCCAGCTGCTGTGCATGGCCCCTCTCGCAGCCTTTCGCAGCAGAGCCAAGAATGGCTCTTGGCTATGCCAGGGGTGGCAAGAGGCTCTGGGCTGGAGTTCCCCAAGGCTGACAGGGTCTACAGATGGGACAGCGGAAGCCCAAGGGCCCCACTGAGGCAAAGAGGGGCATGCCAACCTTGGAATCAGGCCTGCCTTTAATGCCCCCTGCTGGCTGGCTTATAAGCAGACACTGGCATGGCACCCTCGGTCAGGATCAAACGCAGAGCATAAAAGGGAAGGATGTGCAGGTCACAAGAGACAGCTCACTTGGCTTTCTCCACAGAAAGTCCCACTAAACCAAGGTGTTGGCTTCCACACGCAAAGGGGCTGGAGGTGGGGGGACCCTGTGGCACAGAGGGGCACCTCCCGTAGACATCCCTGTGAGGTATTGGAGCCTGGGAGCATTTGTCCTCTGTTTTGTTACTGCTGTCCTTGCTGCATCTAATTTGGAGTTTGAACCAAACTTCTCCTGTGTGTTAGAACATCCCAGCGGAGTCTGCCATGGCTGTGCAGCTGCGAGGTAGGGGAACCCTGGAGAGGGAGACCGACTAGGAACCGTTTCCACAGTTGCTTGAAAAATCCATAAATCTGGTGCAGCAAAGGGAAGGAGGAAGAGAGAGAGAAGTTAACGTTCTACTGCGGTCATTTTCCTCCGCTTGCCCACGGAGGGTAGATTCTCAGTGCGCATTGCAAGGCCGAGGGGACAGCCAGGGACAGCGTCTTCCGTGATGCGGTCTTTCTCCCTCCGTGACCCAAACCGTTTCTAACGGGGATTAGACTTCAAGGCAAGCAACGAGGTTATGGATACATTTTCAAGAATTTTTGGCAAAAGAAGAGAATGAGCTCCACTTCCAGGTCTTTCCACCAATGAGGAAGTTTTAGGTGCAAAATGTTAGGATTTTTTTTCTCAGCTGCAGAAACACAGCAACGCCCACAATTTAACTTGCACCACCTTGATCCTTCAAGCAAGCCAAGGCCACCGATATTCCGTGTGACTTTTGGAACGCAGAAGAGCCAAGAAGTGCGTTCTGGACAGCAGCCCCACAGTCAACGTCCTCCTGTGGCTCCAGGCCCAGCGAGTCCGAGGGAGACGTTGGGCAAGGCTCGCCGGTTTTAGGGAGGCGGAAATACATTGGCTGTTTTCTGGAGCACCACCGAGTTGTGGAGAAGCCCTTTTCTGTTGCCAGCCCAGGGTTCCTTTCTGGGCATCCACAGAGTTTGTGGTGTCCAAAAAGCAAAGTTGGTGGCCCGGGGAACGGCCTTTGATCGCCACGCAGTTGTGCCTCTTATGTGCGGGGGGAGCAGGGTGGCGCTGCCGGGCGCCTGCGCTCCAGGGTCTAGTTCTGGTGCCGCTTCATGTGCAGAGCCAGGTGGTCTGAGCGGGAGAAACAGCGGCCGCAGGCCAGGCACTTGAAGGGCTTGGCTCCGGTGTGCTTGCGGTAGTGCCGGGTGAGCTCATCGGAGCGGGCAAAGCGCCAGTCACAGCCGTCCCAGGTGCATCGGTAGGGCTTCTCGCCTGCAACGGAGGGAGAAAGGAGCCGTCAGACTGTCCGGACAGCTGCCGAGAGCCCCCAACCCGGCTTCCCCTTGGTGGGCTTGGGAGGATGCCCACCCACCGAAACCCCGACGGCTCCAACTGGCCCTCCTCTCATTGACCGTGCCAGAGAGGAGAGAAGGCGACGAGTGGTGGGAACCGAAAGGGCCAGGAGTTGCTAGCAGCAGAGCTGGGGATAACTAGAAAAGGAGTCCAGGAACTGGCGAAGGAAGAATAGCTGAAATTCTGCCCTTTGTTTGAAAAAGCTGGTGTTTTGTCACGGGCAGTGACACCTCCCAGATTTTGGCTGGTCCCACGTAAGAGCTACCCCAGTTCTGACACAAGCGTTCTAAAGCTGGCCCAAGAGAACATCCGGGGCGAGGTGCCAGATCAGACGCTGGCAGGACTGGGGCTGCGTGAACCCACTGGATGCCCACAACTCCGCTGGTCTGATCCAGCCGAGGGAAGAACAGCTTGTGGCCCCCTCATCTGCTTACTCGCAATAGGCGGCCTTGTGAGCAACTCTGTTCGGGTGTGCCCGTCTCTGACTGCTGGAGCAGAAGGTGGCATTCAAGATAACACAGACTCTACTGTTTCCACACAGTTGCAAATTGCCTCACGGTTCTTGCCCTCATTCAGGTAACTAGCTGACTGCTAATAACCCAGAATACGCTGATGCGTTTGCTTTTTCAGGGACAACTGGACTGGGGGACAATGGGGCGCTCTGTTCTTACAGAGACACCTGTTCACAGCTATGTCATTCATTACTCTTTTACTCCCCCCCCCCTCCAAGGGGCTCATAGTAATGCCAAAGGTCTCCCCTCCGCCCCACCCTTTTATTCTCAGAGCAACCATGGATGGATGGGAATCTGAGATAGGAATTAGTGACGCCCTGAAAAAAGATCTGAATCAGAGTCCAGGTTGGAGGTTTTTGCTGCCATATGTGACGGCGTGTATCGTGTGTGTTCTGCGTGGCTCACTAGCATGTGCTTTGGAAACCATGGCTGCATCCTGGCAGGCAGATGCTGCACATTCGCTCCTGTGGTTGCCAAGAAGTCCTGAACCAGATCAGGCCTGAGCAGAATCTCTCACTCTGGCCTTCAGGGAGGCAGACCTTCACTTTGCAAATTGCAGAGCAATTTATGTGAAGCGTCTTGAGAATTTTACACCCCTCCTGGGGTCATTCAGGTTTGTGCAGAACCACGTTGGCAAGTTATTTTCCACCCGTGAGGACGGGGTTGGCTTTGTGAGTCAAAGTCATTGTCCCCAGGAAGGTCACACTCTGCTTCAGACAATAGCCAAGTTAGTTTCCAGGATCGAAACCAAATGCTTTCCATTGTCCCCCAAAGCAGCTCCTCCTCCCAGGGCAACGTGGCAGGGCAGCCACAACAATGGCCCCGTAGCTGCTGGGCAGCTGAGGGTGTACTGAATCTCCCAAGGAGACCCCCTTGCGGACTAAGGATGGCGAGCGATTCTGCCAAAGGAAATGGTCCCTTTCGGCCCTACCAAGGAAGGGCCAATGGAAGAGCCCCCTTGCACTGCCCTTCCTGGCCACAGGGACCCTTGCGCTGCCTTGAGGTCAACTGTGTCGCGGGAGCTCCAGCATGCCTCTTCTGGGACACCCCTTTTAAAAGCACAGGGCCCGCTGCAGCGCCCTCAGGACAGTTGTGGGCATTTGTCTCCCCCCGCCCCGCCCAGCAAGTTGCAGGCAGGCCATCCCTTCTGAGGGTGGCTGGGCTCCTCCTCCAGAGAAGGGGCTTTGCCACCAGCCATGACGCCTCCAAGCGCATGGAAAAGCAGGGCCCGGGGAGCAGAGCAAGCAGCCAGAGCTGCCCTTCCTGGCTGTTCTTCCTCTGCTGTCTTCTTGGGCTGGTTCCCTTGGACGGCTGTCCGCCGCTCGACGGAGTTTAGGCGGCTCACTGCCCGGCCAGGGGGGCGATCCCAGGCTGCAAGCAGCTGTGGCGCTTCCTGAGAAATGTCAAGGTTAAAAGGGCCCCTTTGGAGCAGTGCAGATTTTGTGTTGCTCTTTCACCCCGTCCCCTTCACAGAGCGGGAGTGGGAACAGGAGGCTCTTCCGCTTCAACCCCAAACTATGGCTCAAATCGTGCCACTGAGATTTGGTTCTTTTAGTACTGAAAATGGTTTCCAGGCTGTTTTTCAGGACTGGGAGGGAAGGGGGTGCTCCCTGCTTTGTCCCGCCTTCCTTGTGAAGCAGCAGCTGAAAGAGATGGGCGGCCTCTCTGCCAGGGCACCCTCAAGTCGCCAGGCGGCTTCCTGCTTCCTGCAGCCCTCCCCGCACGTCAGAGGCAGAGTGAGAGCCCAGCCCACCCGCCATGTTGCCCACCTCCTCGCTCTGCCCCTCGGCGAGAACCGAGTCTTCAGAGACGTTCGTCTGAGCTTCTGTGTTTTCAGCCCAAAGAACAGCAGCAGCGTTCTGGAAACGGAAACGCCCTGCCCCCGGCACAAATATTCTCCACTTGAAGACTCGGAGAGACGATTTATGCTTTGAGAAAGGATCTGCACATGTTAACCTACCAGTGTGAGTCCTCTGGTGTGCCTTCAGGTGTGAACTTTTGGTGTAAACCTTGGTGCACCCTGGGGGAAAAAACAGAAGAAGAGTGAATGGCTGAGGACAGGCTGCTGGCCCGTGGCCAGGACCGGAGGCTTGAGGCGGCGGTCCAGATGGGTTTTCCCCAGGGGCGTAGCCTGACGTCACTCGCGGGGGGGGGGGGCTGGACTAGAGGGGATTGCTGCCAAAGGGCTGACGGTGTCCAGGGAAAGATCCCTCTCCACTCATCCAAACACCTTGCGGGCCTTCCGAGAGGATCCATTCGCTTGCCAGGGCATCAACTGCCTGCAGAACCCCTGTCCTTAAGCAGTTTCAACGCCCCTCTTCCTGTGACGCCTCGGTGGCCTCCAGCGCAGCCATTTAAAGGATGTTGTGTCTTCCATCTATCCCTCTTGGGTGACATGTTGTGGAAAGGAGGAGGATGGAAGAAGCAGTGGAGAAACAGGAAGATAACCGGGGGTGGGGGGGCGTGATAGTTCATTGTTAGGCATAGAGTAGCTACAAGGCTTCGGGTGTTCTGCTCTCTGCTTCTCTCTGCCCTTTCTTCCTCATTTCTAAAGGTCTAATTAGGATGCTGGAGGTACGGCCTTTACTTGAAAATACCAGAAGGCAACCCCACCCACCACTAAACTTGTGCTGCCCTGCACATTTTCCAGAATTTTTGTTGCTTTAAGGAGGAAGCGCCTGGATTCAAAGACTGGGCAAAGGGCTAGGAGGTTTCTCTGCCCTTTATGGGCCAGGAAGTAATCATGATCTAGGAGTGCATGACAGACCGTTTCCAGGCAGGGAGCTTGTCACAGAGGGTCCCATCCTCACAGGGAAGAGTCTGAAAAGGCAGTTAAAATACCACCATAGTGAAAACTACCCTCCCGTGATTATTGAGTTTCTGTTCCTCTTGCTAAGTGGCTAAGAAGAATGGAGGCTCCCCACTGGGGAAGGTGGAGTTAATGGGCAGGAAAACGTAACCCTGGGGGCTTCCGAGGACTGGAGGCACAGAGGCCTTTGCTTCTGGGGTCAGCCGGGGCAGCTAGGGTCCTTCAGGTGCTCCCGCCTGGTTTTAAGCCATCCTGCGAGGCGCTCGGATCGGATGGTGGAGATTTTGCTGCCAGGCATCAATAGCTGCCCTTTGAACAGCACATGATGCACCTGACTACGTGTGTCCAACTCCCTCGAGTCTCATCCCGCTGCTACAAGAATTGAATTCATGGTTAAGGGACACACAATTTGCTGGGTTTGCCCTGAGAAGGTCAAAATATGCTCCCATCTCAGCTGCACTGACACCAGTTGTGCCCACGTGGGTTTTGCAGCCACAGCGGAAGTTTGCCAGGCTCCTACCAGGATAATCACAGTGGTGGATCCTTCTCTTCTCCAGTTCTGGGTTGTTCCGCCGGTTGTACTTGGGCATCTGCAGGATGAGGTGTCCCTGTGTGATGGCCCCGAGGGTGCTGGGCACAGAGGCGATCTGGCCTGGCGTGGCTTGCTTCAGTCCGAACGTGGCCTCATAGGGGGGCGGAGGCGAAATGGTGTTGAGGGGCGCAGGCTGGTTCTCGGGGCTGCCAGGCTGGGAGTTGGGGGGCGAAGGGGGCAGGCTCACTGCTGGGACAGGGTAGAACTCCTCCGGCACGTTGAAGCCACTGAGGCCTTGGGAGGGTGCCGGGAAAGATTTGAGCTGCCCGGCTGGCCGCAGAGGCCGGGGAAGGGCTCTGGAGTCCAGCACAGAGCTGCTGGTGGACATGGCCACCCCATGGATGCTGCTGGTGGCTGTGGTGCCGCAGGTGGAATGGGCCACGGTTGCCACGTCCCCCGGCAGCTGGTAAAGCAGGCCCGGCTGCGGGCTGACCGAATGGGGGATTTCAGGGCACGGCAGCTCTTGCTTGACAAAGATGCTGCTCGTGGCCACGGACTGTGGCACACTGAAGACGCTAGTGAAGTCCGGCAGGGTCTGGGTCGCCCCGGTGCTGGCCGGGCAGGTCTGGGCAAAGCAGGTGCCGGGTTCCATTTTGATCTGGGGAAAGGGCGCAAGGGACTTGGCGGGCCGGTAGATCCCCGTGCGCAAGTGCGTGGTATTCGGAAGGATCACGTTGATGTTGACACTGTACGGTGCAGACGGAGGCTTTTCAGTGGAAAAATACTCGTCCACCACGGAGGCACTTTCTCGGCGATACTTCTTGTCTGCTGCCATTGGTGCGGGGGGCATTTGGCCAGAGAGGTACTTGTCCATTTCGGTCCGTGCCTGTGTGAAAATCCAGAAGAGGAACGAACGGTGAGGAGAGAAAGGCCTGAGGTCTGTGCATGGCCCAGCACCCCCCGCCCCCACCAGATGCCCCGTGGCAACATTTATCCTTCATGAATTTGCGTGATCTTCCCCGGAAGCCCCAGTGTTGGCAGCCATCTCTGTCCCTTCTTGTGTTAATCATTGCCCCCCCAAGGAAAGTCAGCAGGCAGCCTAACAGCTCTGCTCACAGAAAGCCCTTCTGTGACCGAAGCGTGCCGTGAGATTCCTGTGGAAGCCGCATCCAGGAAGACCTGCGTCCGATGCTGAGGAAGCGTCTCAGGGGTACCGAATGCCTGACTTGGAGTCGGCGCAGGCGTCCCAAGGACGGCTGTTTTTACAGCTATGGCTGTCCTCCCTTGCCTTCCCCGGCCTACAAGCCCAGGGAAAGTCAGCTTTGTTAGGGGAGCGGAAGACAGGCTGCGTTTGTGCAATGGCTGCTCTGCTGCCAGCTTCCTCTTTTCCTCTCTAGCCCTGAGGAAAAGCTGTTTTTCTTGGAACGGCCTCTCCATTGCCAGCTTCCTAGTGTGGTCTCAGGCCCTTCCAGGCAGTTATTTTTAAACTCAGGAGCAAATACCTGCTAGGCAGTACCAGGAAACTACCCAGAGGCTCGCATGCCACGCGTTCCTGAATGAAGGCATGCCCTGGTTGCTCACCTATGACAGCAAGCTTCGAGGGCCCCAGCCACATGACGCCTCCAAATGCACCTACGGTGAGGGGAGCTGGGGAGCACCAGGCTGAGGAAGGTGGCCAGCCCCCCTCGTTCGGGCTTCCCCATCTCCCGCAGCCATCCTTCCTGAGGGCCAGGCCTTGTCAGCCACGTCCAGACCGTGGTCTGCCAGCCTTCTCCGCGGAGGAGGTGGCCTGCGCCCATCCCTTCCTGGGTGGATTGGCATTTGATTATAAAGGCTGTGGAGTAGATTCCCTTCGTGCCCCAAAAGGAGCCCGGGGGTCTGCAAGCAGCAAGAACTACTTGGGAGGATGTTGGAAGAATCTTAGTCCAGTCCAGAAAAGCTCTTTTTACAACCTGCCGTCAGCAGGAAAAACAGCCCCTATTTTCACAGGGGTGCCTAACTTACTCTCATGCAAGCCAACAGATTCCAATTCAGGACCGGCCAAGAGCGAGGCTTTTATCAGTTGGGGCTGGCTTTGGCCGTTCAGCGAGAGAGTCGGTTCTCCTCCTAGACACGAACACGCGGCAAGCATCGCGCTTGTGCTGGCGAGTGCCTAGGGACTGACCGGCAGCAGCAGGACCGATGGCGCAACGGGCAGGGCAGGCTGCGTAGAGGGTGGAAAGCTTGGCTCGGGGTCAAGCACGTCCAGCAGGGTAAGTCTGCTTTGGCCGCATTAGCCTCCAAAATCTGATGCAAAGGTCTTGGTCCCGTCCCGAGAACGGGGGCCATCCCTCAGGTTCCTGGGTGGCCCGTGATTTATGGGCATCCCTCAGCTCACGTCTGGCTTTAATTCTTTCGTCTAGGGTTTTAATACATGCTTTTTACTGACTTGTAATGTTTTAAAAAAATTAATTCAATTGTCTTCCAGAGCTTCCTAAATAGTTACAATTGGCTACAGGTTTACAGTATGTATAAACAATAACACTTTTAGGAAAAGTGATACGCATAAAAGGAAAAACCAAAACTAATTGAAAACAAAAAGAAAACTAGATAACTCCTCCCCCAAAAAAGCAGAAAAACCATCCATTAAACTGAAGCAAAAGAAGAAATTAACTTTTAAAAATCCATTAATAAAAAGCAAAGTTCAATTTTCAAAATGTCACAACTGTTCTACAATGCCAAAATCTTAATATTTTGTTTATATAAAGCCATTACGATTCCATTTTTAAGGAGTAAAGTGAGCCCAGAAGACATGGAAATGTGTGCTCTGATCTTCCCCTCTGCTGAAGCAAAGCCAGTTCAAAGCCTGAAGGGGGGGGGGGGGGCTGGCACCGGTCTCCATCTCTTGGGAAGGGTCCCCCCATTGCTGCCCCTCTGGGGCCGCGGGTGTGGGGCTGCCAGTTCAGCACCTTGCACCCAAAACCTCCCTGGCCAAACATTCCTGGGGGATTATCCGCATAATGGGAGATCACGGCCTTTGACCCCCCGAATGAGGCAGGCGCAGCAGATGGCGGCGGAGCAAGGTACGCTCCGGGAGGCGGGGAGGGGCGGAGGAAGAGGCCCCCGTAATAACCTCCACGGAGTCAGAAGCCCCCCCCCCCCCAAACGCAGGCACACGTGTGCCAGAAGCAGCATTTCCAATCTCTAAAAAAGATTTGGAGGAAAAGCCTTGATTAAAAAATCCATCAATCTCTTTGTCTGCATTCCTTCAAAAGAGACTGGATTTAAATAGAAAGCACTTATACTTTTGTTTGGCTCAATGTCAATCTTTATTGTCTCTCTAGTAAAAAATTGACCAGAGTCAATATTTGCTTCTCTGATCATTCAGTCTTGGTATTGACCTCGGGATTGGCCCGGGCCTGGCTCCGAGCCAGTCCTTCTCCTAGAACTCTCTGGGGTGCATGCTGGGGCAAGAGGGGCGCCCGGCCTGGTCCAGGGAGAGGCCCCAGACCCTACCAGCGATGCCCGAGGTGCCAGGCAGAGATACCACGCGGCCCTCTTCCAGTTTCCTTGTTTTCCACGGAGGAAGACGTTTGTTCTGCCACCGAGCGTTTCGCTGACAGATCAGGAAGTAAGCCTCAACAATAGACGGGGCCCAACTTATCCCAGTTCTCTCAAGTTGCAAACGGTGTGTCAGGTTCCCGTCTGATGACGTCAGCAGGGTGCTCAGTGGAGGTTTGTGGGCAGCGGCAGCAGCGCCACTCCTTTGGAGCTGGGCCTGGCAACGCCCACTCCAGGCTGCTCTTCCTGGGGCACCGCCTGGCATCTAGCCAGAAACCATGGGGGGACGTGGATGCCATGAGCCACAAGCCCGCCTTCCTGAAACCAGACCTGGGCCCTCCAGCTGGAAAAGCTCTCCGGTTGGGATTGAGGGGGTTGTAGTTCAGCTCCTCTGGGCGAGGCAAAGTGGATCAGGTGGATGATCAGCCGGATCTCCCTTGCGATCGCAGGTGACTACAGGTCACCCAGCCCTCTCACTTCGCAGGCGAAAGCTATCTGGCTCTCTGAAATCATCCTACCTCCCCGTCCCCAAAAGAAGTAGATGCCCATGTGTCCTGATGCAGAATGACACACAAGGAGATAAAAGGACCCAGGAAACCAGACAACAAAGGGGCTGTGCGTTGCAGGGCCCCGATCCCTCCCTTGCCACCACTGCTGCAGACATGGAGAATACTCTAGGGACCAGCTGGCATTTGCTGAATCGCTTCCTACAAGGAAACAGAGCAGGCTTCCTTCCTCAACTTGCGTGGCTTTTCAGTGAAATCAGTCAGCAACCAAAATGGCACCAGATCTTTGCATTAGATCGCCCAAATTTCATTTCAGAACTTTTCATAACCATTGGCAATCTAGAATTTGATAAGCTTTTATCCTGTCTTATCCAACTGTGGTTCTTGTTGTGATCAACAATCTGAAAAATGCTTCATTCTTTTGATTTCACATTTAGGTTTTTGACAGGTCTTTTCTGGTTGGAGGAATAAACGTTGCTCTGGGGAGGGAAGGTCAGATAAGGGAGATTTCGCAGCCACCACAAATGTGGAATCTTGGCGAGCCAGGTCACCACAGCAACTTTTGCCCAGATCGGTGCAAGGCTACCTTTTCCCAGACAAGCAAGGTACGGTCCCGGGATCCAGCCAGGGGACAGAAAATCCTGCTGAGTGCAAATCCATACTCCCTGACAATACCCACCGTGGACCCCTGTCCTCTCTCTCAGTCTACCTCTTGGGTAACTGTATGTCTACCTGGTCGAACGTCCACTCAACCTTGAGGCAAACTTGCCAACTGGTCTTAGTTGGAGCTCAAAATCCTGACAACATTAATAATCTTGGGGGATACCATACTATATGTATAAGAACAAGGGTATACAGTATATCTGTCAGGTCTGGGTGAGAAAATGTACTTCTTTGCTATGGGCCACATCTGTTTTGAAGATAATATTTCCAGAACTGTTTGAATGGGCCAACAAATCATGAAGTAGCTTGTCTGTGACCAAATTATGAACCCATGTTTATTCAGTATCAGGCACCCAGTTCACTTGGCATGTTTTCCCATCAATGGAAGGCCTGCAAGGATCCTCCTGCACCGTATCTCCCGACAGTGCAGGAACCTGTCTGGGGGGCTTCTTCTGGAATGAAGTGTGGCCCGGCCCTGTGGTTGCTGGAAGGAGGAACAAGCCAAAGACACTTGAAATCTCCTGTGGAAACGTGAGGCACCAACTGCCTTCGATCGAGCTACACCACTGGCCCATTAATCCAGCCTGCACTTACGGGCTGACAGCAGCTTCTGAACGGAAAGCGTTTTGTTAACATTTGGCCCCCGAGGGCCCTTTCCCTGCACACTGAGCCTGGGACTTGGAGAGCATGGGCCGCCTCTCCTCCCAACGGAGCTGAAGAGCAGCCCTTCTGCCAGGGCCAACTCTTCCCTGGGAACCATGACGAAGGCTGACTCAGTGCAGGGTTAGGGCGGGCCTAGATTCACCACAGGGTGCTGCGCAGTGCTCTGAGGCAACTCCGGCTTGGTTAGCCATAGTTCTAGTTGCCTGATCCTGAGTGCAAGTTTCCGATAAAGTAGTTTGTTTTGCAAAAGAGTAGGATGAACTTGTTGGGACAAAGGAAGGCGATCTAAGGCAGAACTCTGCCCAGTATGGAGATTGGAGAGGGGGAGGGAGGAGCTCAAAGTGATACCCTTTGAGTTTCAAAAGTGGGAAGTTGAGCTGGAGGCTGGAAATACATTTGTTCCAGGGAGTTTCCAGAAGACATACTTTGATGACCTTTGTAAGGGAAAAGGCAGCTGCCAGCCACCCAAGTCACCTTGTTTGGCAAGTTAAACCAAGTCTTCGGTTCACAGATCAAAAGAGCAAGAGAACCTGGCCAGATCTCAGCTCCGAAAGATGCTCCAGATTGCGCATTCCAGGAAACCCCAGGAACCAGCCATAAAGGCAAGCAGGAGCCAAGGCCTCCATCCTGCTTGCTAGCACCCTACTAACCTAGGGGAGTCCTTTAACTGCCCCTCGCCCCATTTTGGAATGAAGAAGAATATGGGCCCACTCAGGATCAATCAGACCTTACAAACTGGCATGATTAAAAGTATTTCTCAAATGGTGGCTAGGACGGTAGTCTGGGATATTACAGTGTTGATGAGGCAGTCATAGAGACAGATGGTCCCCTCCATAAATTCCAGAATAAGAGGTATTCTGATTCTTTAAGAGGGGAGGGCACAGACCGGTGTGACCAAAATGTTACGAATGCAAGAGTGCTCATAATTTCTCAGAGCTGCCTTCCCGCCAAATGTCAAGAGGACCCCCTTGCTTGCCAGGGCACCTCTCCACTCCTCCTCCTCAGCATTCTTTACTGAAGACCCGCCGTGCTCTCTGCCAACAAGATGGCGCCAGGAAGCCTTGCACTTGAGGTTAATCATTAGCTAGTTTGTTGGACCGATTGAGCAAGAGAAAATGGAGGGAGAGTTGGCATGAAAAAGAACTCTATCAGGATGGGAATTTCATACCTCTACAAACGGGAAACTGAAGGGCCAAATCAAAATTTCCTTTGATGTTATGCAAACAGAAGACAAATTTCAGTATCGCTGGAGAAGTGGACCCATTTCTGTCCTTCTCTGGAACAGTTTGTCCGAGAAGGCCCCTTAAGGAGGTCAGCCAATTCTGTCTCCCAAATGGCCCCCACTGGAGATGGATCCTTGGGGGAGGGGGTTAAGCCAGCTGCCTCTCCTCTTCTGCACTCATGTCAACAATTTATGGTGAGCAAGTTACAGAGGCTGGTTCCTTCCGAGAAGCCCCGTCTGGCTCACTGGACCCAGGTCATAAAACCAGGGTGAATAAGCAGACTGGCTTGAGAGGGCAAGGTCCCCATGACAGGGTTCCACTTGGTATCTGCCACCACATGGCAAGCTGACAGTATGTGGGGGTAAACGTGTCTGTGGGGCTGGGAAGATCTTCCCATCGTTGTGGTCACCTGCAGGTCACATAAGTGCTGACCCCTGAATCCCAGAAACCCTTTCTGAGGTCAGCTGATTTCTGCTGCAGTTCCTTCATAACGTGAGCTGCTGCTGACACTGCCTAGACCACGGAGGGGTGGACGGGTCAGCCCTCGGGGCCTCCAAGCACTGGTGCGCAAAGCACCGAGGAGAACCACCTCCCTGCCATAAGAGGACCTCTTGCTTTGAATTGGCTTGACAAGAGGGCCGAAGAAGAGCTTCCTTCCTCCCTCCCCTCCACAAATGCCAGGCCACCAGGTTCAGCAGTGGGGGAGATTGTCTTACACACACGCAACGGCACGGCCTTCTTCCTGCCTTTGGCCTGGCCCTATAAAGCGCGAGGCTGCCCGTGCGTTTCTTTCACAGATTGGGAGGAACGAGCCGCCAGCATCTTTTGCCTCGTGGCAGAGTGACTGCGCAGCAGCGTGCCGGTCGGGTTTGCCTCCACCTCCATCTCGCAGGGTGGGGGGCACAGAGCTGGGGAATCTCAAGGAGAATTCCATTCTAGTGATTTCCAGAAGCAACAGCCCAGACGGCAGGAATGGCATGTATTCTCCGCAGGCCCTTTGGAGCACTGTTTTCGCTCTTCTGGCTCAGAGACTCCCTGCAGGCACCTGGCCAGAGAGCCTGGCTCTTCCTAAGGAAAGACGCGCCGCCCTTCCCAGAGCACGAAATAGAACCACCCCAAGGGGCTTGGGGAGCCTTCCCTTGACTTTGCTTGTTCCCAAAGACAACAGCACCTCTAGAAACTTTATACCTGGCACCGCTGAACAAGGCCAAAGTCAGACGCCACATTTCTCACAATCAAAGCTTTCGGTTTTCTCAGCTGCTTGTTTCAGTCCATCAGAAGTTGATCTGCTGCCCTCTTGTACACAAAAAATGACTTGCATTTCGCTCCAGGCCAAATCCAGACCCAGCATAAATTCTGGCAAACTGCATTCATTTCCAACAGACTAAAGTCTCCAGTGGCTTTTCTGCCTTATACCCACCCCAAACCCTTAATCAGAGGGAAAAGAAGGATACAGTTGATTTCGAAACTTGTTGGTAACTGACCTCATCCACCTTTCCAATTAAAGCAACGCTATCAGCTTTCTAGAAAGAATGTTTTTCCTGCCCATCCCAAATGCAACGTTATTTTTCGTTGGACCCCTATCCAGAACTTAGGGTGCCGTTCAACGCTCCTCTTACCTGTGCCAAATCCTGCTGATTCTCCAAGATTCGTATGGGCGGCTTGATGTCTTCAAAGACAGCCATGTCGTCACTGGATTCCCTAGCCATCGTAACGGGCTTCAAGGGCGTAAAGGCTGTACTTTCATCTGAAATTGGGGAGCTTAAGACAAGCCCACTCCCACTCATCCTGTTGGCGTGCCCCCTCCCACCTTGCTGAGTTGCGAAACCCAGATCAGAGAGGAAAAACAAGTTTTGGGACGGGGCAATGATCAGACGTTCCGCAGCATGCCTGCCTGCTGTTCCTGGTCTTGAGGAATCCAGGTGCTCTGTAGCCTTAAGAATCCCAATCTGTTTCAGAAAATCTTCACCTGTCCTGGAGTGGGAGGTACTCCAACCTGGCAAGCGTCTGCGGCAGGCCTCCCCAGCCAATTGGGGAGGCAGCGAGCACCACTCCGGCCAATGGCAGAGCCAAGAGCCTCTTCCTTCAGGCAACGCAAGACGCAGTGCCTAGTGGAGGACGAGCCAGACGGACTGCTGGTGTTGTGGCCACCAGCCATATTGCAGGGAGGGAAGAGGGCGAGGGATGCCGAGGGGTGCCTGCCGGGGGCTTCCAGGAGGAGAGGCTCGACTGCAGGGGCTAGAGCATTTGCAAACCACCACCACCCTCTGGCTTGTCTGGACCACCTCGCCATCATCCGGGCCTTGCCTGCCCAGCCCAACTGCTTGCGCCAGCCCTAGAGTAGGCGTGAAGGGCGCGGGGCCTTTCAAAGGTCTTTTCCTGAGCCAGAGCGCATTTCGAAATTTCCTTTGCGAAATCCTTTCCCTGCGCTAGAGAACCAAGGCACCCATGGACGGAGCGCCCGATGCCACGAAGAGCGGGACACGCGAGGAGGTGTTTGGTTCCCTGTAGGGGTCTTTCTAGAGGCGGTTGGGCAGCCTTGGGTTCAGGCTGGGCGCTCTTGGCTTCCTGAGACTACCTTCATCTGCCTGGCCCCAAATCTGAGCTCCCTTCCTTGCTTCCCATGTCTGCCTCACTGTCCATCAGTGGGCAAGACAAATGGCCGTCCCCAAACCAAGAATTCCTCCTCTTCCTTCACGGCAAGCAGCCCGTTGCCCTTGATGTCTCTGGCCAGGGCCTCGCCGTCTTAGGGGCCGATTTTGCCATGCAGAGGAATCGGGGCGCAAAAAGGCAGTGGTCCCCGCCCTTTGAAGAGCCTCAGCACAAGAGGAAGCGCCTTTCAGCAGCCCTGAAAAAAGGCCTGGTTCCGAAATTAACTGACAAATCCCAGAAAAAGTCCATGTTTCAGAATGCGAACAGTTGTGGATTTTGGGGTTGTTACAAGCGTTTGTTTAGCTCTTATCTAGTTGCTGCTTTGCACAGGAGTAGCCAAGGATAAAAACTCATTGTGTGTGCAAGGGCAAAGAAGAGAGGAATTGAAAACAGACTTTTATATGAGGAGGGTAACCAGCCTTAAAGTGAAGTGGGACCCCAATAGGCTTTTTTTTAGTAAAATCCGGGATTGATTCATAGGCCTTGTGATTTTCTTTAAAGCCCTTGTCTGACTTTCAGTTTGGAAATCCAGATCTCTCTATCACTGCCTATCATTGGGGAAAATAAAGAATAGATATGCGTATACATATATCATACACATACACGTCTATACGGAATGGCTTGAAATGCTCAGGAATAACCATTAACGGGGGAAGAACGGTACTGAATTTCAGACAGATAAGAGCGGGGCTGGGGGATGGACCTGTAAACAATTTGAAAGGAAATTGTTTACAGACATTCTTCATTTCTTAGTCAAGCGGGATGAAATCAGCAGACCAAGCTTTCCCTTCTGAGGGAGGGGATTAATCTGGCCAAATTTCATAGACATCTGAGGTTTTCCATTCTGAGGTTTTCAGTGCGTTTCTTCTCAGCAGTTGCTCGGAGAGTGCAACGCGACTGTGGAGGAGGAACAATCCTGTGCAAGGAACTGGTACAACATCAGAAAGGAAGGCAGGAGGTAGAGACTTCTGATCCAGGAGAACACCTGAGGGCCTTTGGTGTGTCTTCTGCTCACCTGACACCACACTGCAGGGTATGTGTGGCTGGTGAAGGTGGACCCAACAGTGGTGTTGAAGAGCGTCAGAGTCCAGGTTCGGAAAAGGCCTGGCGGGCCGAGCTCAGCCCCCAGCCTGGAGCATCCTGGAATTCAAGCATCCCCAGCAGGCAACCGCTCAGCCTCTGTCTCCTCTCTGCGCCATCCATTGCATTGTCACGCTGCTCTGAATGGCAGAGATGAGAGACCAGGGCTCACCCTCTGAGGTTCTGCCAAAGCAAATTCTCTTTCCTTTCCTTGGGTGAGAGAGTAGTAAAAGTCTGTATATGGTGGGATTGCAAAGTAGGTGTCTGTACCAGTGAGATCCACGGCAGTCTTAACATCTGCCCAAGATGGCCAGCTGCTGTTCCTACCTGCTTCAACACAATGTCACACCCTCCGGAGTACTTCAGTGGAGGAAGAATATTTTTCCGACCACCCTTGGCGGGTAGAGGAAATTGAAGTATAGCAACTCAGACCACCAATCGGCTGTAACTGGGGGGCGTCCGAAGCACAAAGATCTTCTGGTGCAGTTTTGCCTCTTCCGGCATGCTAAGTCTATAGCTTTCGGCATTCGCCTCTCACCAATTCTTGCTGGCTGAACTGGGATCTTCCAAAGGGTTGGCTTCTTTGGCACTCCAGCTGCATGGGTAACTGGCGCTACGGGCCGTCCTCAGCAGAAGAGGCAGACCTGCACATCCCTTAGAAAAGAAGAAGAACAGCAGTCAGAGCAGAGAGCTGTGTAGGGATATGGGGCTCACGGAGGACTTATTTTGACTGGAGTCCAAATAAAGTGATGTGAGACATGTGACACACTTCCAGTGCTGGTGTTTCCAGCAACTGAGTTTGAACGTTATCCTTATAATTCTCCTCCAATTTTTCCTGACATTTATTATCATGAATATTTGCAGCATTGATCTTTGGCATCCAAACCTGGACATTTAGTGACTTTTTATAACATTCCAACGTTAAAATACCAGTTCTTAGAAGTGTGGAGAATTTGCCAGCAGACCACTGCAGGAGGTGGGAACTGGGTTACTGCTTCGCTTGCAGGCTCCTATTACTGCCTCATCCCTCGTGTCTCTTCTCCCTCTGGGCCCAGGCCTGTGTCTCAGAAGGCCAGACCTAGTCCAGGGGCCATCACAACCAACCCTCAGATGGGGCTGCCTGTGCAACTTCCAGGGACACAGTTGCCTACAAATGTCACCACAGAAAATGTCCAGGCAGAGGAGAATAGCTTCACGTATGTGGCTCTCTCTGGCAGTCCAAGATGTGAATTGCTGATAGGATCAAGGCCATACCTTTGCTGGCAAATCTGCAGGCAGATAAGACATTGACACATTGCTTTGCTTTTATTGCTGAAATGAGGAGCTCCTTTTATCTGAGAAATCATTTACAGAGTCAGCATGGGGCTAAAGGGGAAGGGGCTGGGTGTGCATCGAGGTGCCAAGCCTGGTACCGGGCTGGAAATTCCCACAGAGATCAAGGAAGGAGCAAACACTGGGAAACCCGCTGTGCCCCTCGGCCAACTGTGGTTTGCTCCGGTCCTGGGGAAAGGCAGCGCTGCTTGTCTGGCCAGGAGCCGACCCTTTAGTGAGCCGGCAGGCTGAGGCCAAGCAGGGCTCTGAGGCCCTTCTGCGAGATCAGCAGCAGCTCCCCGTGGCTGCAGCTGGTGGCTGCTGATCTCCAGACTCCTTCGGTGGTCTGGGGAAGGGATGACGTTTGCAGAGGGGGTGGTTGAATTCTTATTCCCGAATCATTGAGGAAGGCCAGGAAGCCATCTCCTGGCACTAAAGGACATGCAAGGCGCTGAGGGGGCAGGCCAGGCATGCAATGCCTTTGGCGCCCACAGGGAGGGGAGAGCCAGTTCCTGGGAGCCACATCCACACCCAGGGCCAAGGCCAAGCCTGATTGTTGGCTGGATGTCCCGGCAGAGATCAGGAATAGACCCTTTGCCAGAAACCTCAGCCCAACAGAAAAGGAGCCCCTC
Organism: Liasis olivaceus; assembly: GCA_030867105.1. NCBI lineage: Eukaryota > Metazoa > Chordata > Lepidosauria > Squamata > Pythonidae > Liasis > Liasis olivaceus. Next base: position 24,953,470 of record CM061361.1, on the reverse strand, counting down.
CGGGCCCTGGCATCAGAAGGAGATGGGGGCACCTTTTCTGGCTGACAAAGGTGATTAAAAGGCAGACGCTTCCCTGAGCCCACTTCTCAAATGCATCAGACACATGCAGTGGCCCTGGTGAGGCTTCTGGGCCCTTCTTAGGATGAGGCTCGGGGCGAGCCTCCCTCCCCCCCTGCCGCAGCCCTGAGACTACCCCAGCTGCCTCTGAGTCCTCCCAGGGGGTTTCTCTCTGGCAACTGGCACTGCCACTCTTCCAGCTCTTCGGTGAGGCTGCTGCTCCTGCTGAGGCTGAGAGTCTCCACTCCAACCTGTTATTTGGCATGGAAGCCAAGCCGTGGCAAGCAGCCCAGGTCTCCCCGCAAAGGCAATGGAGGACAGGCAGCCTTGGACCCTCACTGGTTGGTGGAGGGAGAGTGTTTCCCTCCAACCACTCTCGCCTTTAGGCTTCTGCTAAAACCAAGTCTGTCCTTGAGATCGGGTCTTTCAAAATGCTCTTGAACATAGCTGCGAGGGAGGATAATAGGAGAGTCATTATTGCCCCGGCGGGACAGGCCCTGTCCACTCGTGTGCCCTCCAGGGTACTCTGTCCTCTCACTCCTGGGTTGGCGAGTGTGCTTTGCACACCTCCTGCCCCCCAAGCAAGACACTTCCTGGCCTTGGCAGCTGGGCCCCACATGCTGCGATGGGAGAAACAAGGCAGAGGGAGACCTCAGGCAGACACCCAGGGTAAGAAGAGGAGTGTGAACAAGGGTGCTCAGTGAAAGCACACACCCACGCTCTTGCCAAACATCCTGTGCACTCCATGAGCCCTCTTTCCGTGGAAATTGGTGCCTGTGAGCTGCCGGCCAGAATCTCCCTGGGGCAGCAGAAGAGGGCCGGCCTTGCAACCCGATTCCTTTCACCCATAACTAGGCTGGCCGTGGGGGCAGAAATCGGATGCCTACCCCTCCCCGGGCATCCTGAGGCACCCGGGAAAAAGAGAGACCTCTTTCCTTTCCCATCCTCGCGACATTAGGCTGCGCCCCATGGCACTTCCGGGCTGGAGAGCCCCTTCGCCCTTCCTTGAGGCCGGGGTCTGGGCAGAAAGCAAGCAAGCGAGACTCAGCATTACGGGAAAGCCAGCTCCCAGAGCTGCGGCTCCCCCCGGACCTGACTTCTGCCTGTGCTCCTGGCGGTTGGTCTGAGGCTCAGCGGATTTGAATCGGATGCAAAATATTTTGCCTGGACGGAGACAGAGGAATGAGCCGCCTGTGGGACTCAGCCACGCTCCTTCCTCCCCTCGCCCGAGACCAGCCCGAGGCTTGGCCTTGGAGGGGGGCAGCTGACAGGGTTCCTTTACTTGGGCGGGGATGGGGAGATCAGTGCAAGGATGCCTGGGGCAGGGAGGGCAGCGTGGGTTTCTGTAAAAAACGCAGTAGGAGAGGATCTGAACAAGGCAAGAAACATCTTCCGGGCATGGCAGCAGTTGCTCCTATTAGTCTGTTACAACTCCTGGCTATTTAACAGTTTTAAAACAGTTAAACACAACAGAAAACAAATTAAAAGAAAATTAAATTCCAGCAGGCTGAAATAATGAATGGAAAGCCCATTCCAGGGCACGTTTCCTCCATTTATGTGATCGATGGCTGTCTGCGCATCGGGGATCCATCACGCACTGCTGCTTGAAACCCTTCCTGGAGGGGAGGGAGGGGTGCGCGCGGCCAGAAAGGGGAGAAGCCGAGGGAAGGCGAGCTGGGGCTGGCGGGAGCACCAAGGATCGGCGTCCCACGGCACCCAGAGGCCGCTCCACGGCAGCCGCAGGAGGCAAACAGTTAACCTGGCGTGTGCGTGTGCATGTGTCATGTTGCAGGAATGTGCCTATTATTCCTTTCACCTCTGGCCTCCTCTGTGAGGTGTGTTTGCAAAGCTGGTTTCTCATGGAAACGATTCTTTAAAAGCAACGAAGCTTCAAAACACGGGGTAATAACATTTACCTTGGCGGTACATCTTGACAACAACTGGCTGAGGCTGGAGCGGACGACTCTCCCGGGCCAGAGCCGGCCAGGCACCTATCTCTCAATCGGTGTGAAATCCAACACGCGCGCAATGGAGTCTCACTGGCCCAAGTCAAGCGCCCAATCCGGAGCTGCGCCCTGCTTTCCCATAGAAAACAGCCTCTTCAGTACTGGGGGGCGGAGGACTAGCCTGGAAGGGGGACCCCCCCAGCTCATGGGCTCTATGGGCCCCCAAACCCCTTTCGTGGCCCCCGGGCAAATCAGTGTATGAAGGCCACCAGACTGGCAGACCAAATCGATCCGTGGCAAAGCAACGGCCCCAACCCTGAAGCCCACACAGCCCATCTGCTGCCTGGGCCCCCTAATGCCATCCCCCCACCCTGTACAGAAACAGGAGGGGGCCCTTCAACCGGCCAACGGTTGTCCACCCCCTCGGACACAGAGGCTGGGAACCAGGGCGGTGTTTCCAAGGGCCGCCCCAGTCCCAGAGCCATGGTGGACGAGCGCGGGCCCTGCTTGCAGCTGAGGAAGGTGGCTGGGCCTGGCATGCGTGCTGAGCTTGCAGGGCACGGTGGACTTCAGCTGCAGCCTGGGCTTGGCCTCCAACTTCCTGTCTAACTGCCAGCGTCACCTTTCCCACAGTTGCAATCAGACCTCAATGTTCCCTTGTGATATCAACAGGAACCTGTGTGTTTACCGAGCGGCCCTGGTGCCAGGAGGGGGCAAGGCCCACCTGGCAGGAGGAAGTGGCTGTGGTTGGGGCCAGCAGCCAGCCAGCGGGCACCCTGGCTCCATCTTCCAGCCTACCACTTGCCAGCCCTGCGCAGCACCGGGGGAGCAGACGCTCCCTCCCTAGGAGAAGACTCTCTCTCTTCTTCGGGGGTGATCCTTTCCTTCTGCCCAGATCCGGGAGCTCAGCTCTTGGGCAGGGAGCCTCCCCCCCCCCCATTTCCTCTCTTCTGGCCTGGGGAGGGGGAGGCAGGGGGCTGCCGTGCCTTGAAGCAGTGTTGGGAGAGGCATGGCCAACCTCACGGGACGGCGGCCGGCATGTCCTCTTGGCTCACGGAGGGCTCAGCGGTGGGAAAGGCCCCGAGCAGCTGCCCAGGGGGCTGGATTCCCGCTTGCTGCCGGGTATGAAAGCGGGGCTTCCTCTCGGAACCTGCTCGTAACAAGGGGAGCCTCCTGCAATAAGAGTGTGTCTCTTCTCGTGAAAATAAATACTGAGAGCTGTGAAAATCTGCATTATTGCCCCTTGTGTGAAATCCTGCCAGGATCGCCGACTTGTTGGCATCTCTGGCTGCGCTGCAGGGTTTGCTCCCGCTCGTCCGCTGCTGCTCCAGAATCACCTGTCCTCCGCCTCCTCACCCGAGTCTCCCCTTCTCTCAAGGGCCAGATGACTCTCAGCTGCAACATGCCTGAACTTGTGCGCGGTGTGGGGTGTGTGTTTTCCTCCTTTTTTGGGCATTGTGTAAAAATCAATGATGCTGAATCAGGGGATGAGCATAATCCTGCAGCTCCGAGCTGGGACCAGCCTGCCCTGAGCTGAGAAACTGCTGGGCTGCATAATCTGTGACATACGTGATCTGCTACATCTCATCTACACATCGTTCAATGTATGTCAGAAAGCGTCTACGTGAAGGCCAGGCACCTTTCCAGGCAATGTGACGAACGTGCTCCTTGCTAGTACCAAGGAGGACCTGCAGACGCTGGCCAACCGGGTTGACTCGAGAGAGCTGCAGTGCCGTGGCAGAGCTCTCTCTTGGCACGCGGCAAGTCCTGGGTTCAACACCCCTGCGCCCCCCTTGCCACAGCTGGAGAAACGCTGCAGGGGACCTGAGAGAAGCCCAAGAAAGTTCCCCACTTCCAAATGATGTGACAGGGCATGAGCCTTGAAGAAAATGACCGAGCACTGCAAGCCCAGGGACCAGGCGGTTGGTGCAGATTTCCCACAGTCCTTTCAGGATGGTTAACTCTCCTGTGTCCTGACTTCCTAATGTTGGCAAGTGATGGGCAGTCTCACCCCTGCCCCCCCCATTCACACTGTTTGCGGTCTGCCTTCCCTGCCACGGAACACGTTACGGGTCATTTTATGCATCCTTCATTCACCCCCCCTTGATGTCAGTGAGCGCAGTGGGCTGAAAGGGGGCTGTTTCCTGCCTCCTCATGCTCTGGGCCACCGACTCACCTGCTGCTGTGCAGGAATAGCCACCCGTTCTGTAGCTGAGAAGGGGAAGGTTCAGACCACGGCGTGCCGCAGTTGCGAGTCTTTCTGTTCTCAGGTGCGACTCTGGCCTGCAGACTGTGCCCTAAACAAGCAGGATTACAAACTCAAGGGGGTGGATTTCAAAATTCTCGCAATCTTATTTGCAGCCCTTTGTGCAATTTTTCTTGTTTTGGGAAGTGTTTTATTTAACCCCCTAGATCAAAACAGCAGCTCTTGCTGGAGTCTACACTGGAGAAACTGCACAGAAGCTAAATATTATTCATGAATTCTCCCCCCTCTGCTCTGCTCTGGCAGCTTGGTGCCCAGAAATACTATATAGCTGGGAGCAGGTTCTCAGCAGCTAACCAAGGGGCTTGGGGAAAGATTTACCCAGCTGGTTGGCTGCAGCTGAAGCATCAGAAGAAGAGGAGAAAAAGACGCAGCAAACTGTAGCTACCAGCAAGTGTGTTTCACAGGTTTCAAGGAGGAATATCTGGGCAGTTGGCAGTTTCACCCTCCCGCGTCCACAACATTTGCTTTCAGACGGAGTTGGCTGCTCGCAACAGCTGGCCAACGCTAGACCTGCAGAGCAGGGAAAATCTTGGAGTACTGTAAACCACTGATGAAGCCCCCACAGACATATACAGCATCACGGCTGGTTCTGTTGTCTTCTCCTTCCACAACAAGCAGTCATGCATTATATTAAGAAATAAGGATATTCAGAAAGGGGAATATGATTTGTGAGTGTGGTGAGCCCCACAATTAAATACTGAAATAAGTTCATTTTCGCTATGAGTCTGCTGCCGTAGCTGGCAAAGCACATTGTCCCTGGCCTAAAACCGCTCACTTAATTGCTACCTGGATTAACTCCCTCCTCCATTTCTTTTTAATCCTGTCTGTACTGCTAGAATGCTGACCTCAGTGGAAAAAAGATGAGAATGAGGAGCCATTGATAGCAGCTTCTCTGGTTAGTCATACCATCCAGGTGGGCCTATTGATACCTCCACCCACAACTGTCTCCCAGTTTCCCACACAAGCTGTGCTGGAGTTGGGGGTTCCCTCATGGGTCTGACATCCAGACCTGTATCTCTGCTCATTTTGGTAGTGGGTTCTCCTCAAGAGACATCCAAGAGCTTTTTTGAGAGAAGACCACCCACATTTCATCATACAGCTACATGCATTTGATCCGCTCAAGCAGCTCTTTCCAACATGGATACCCTTCAGAACGACGTGTTCCCACTTGCCACTGCTGAAAATTCTGGGAGCTGAAGTCCTTCCATACTGGGGGGAGCTTGCTCAGATTGGGGAAGGCTGTCTCAAGTACCCCCCCCACACACACACATCACTGAAGTATTCCCGAGACCCTAAGAAGGAAGGGCGTTACTGCAGTTATGCTCCGACTGTGGAAGCCTCTTCCCAGGGCCAGAGCATTTAATGTGCTTCATTCTCATATAAGCCTTGGAAACAATGCAAAGGGGATAGAAGGGGGAAAGAAATGCATCTTTTGAAATCCATCACAAAATCAGGTACAGAGTCCAACAAACATGATCAAACAAATCAACCTAGAGTTCTCACTTGAGGCACAAATGGCCAGCCTCAGACTATCCTACTTTGGACACTATATGAAGACCCAGCTCTTTGAAAAGCCCGTAATGGTGGGAAAGGTGGAAGGAAGAGAAGAAGGGACGGCCGCAGCAGACGGATGGACTCAATCACAGTGGCGATGGGTGTGCCGTTGGAAGACCTGAAGGACCAGATGAAGGACAGATCGCGATGAAGCACATCTACCTACGTGGTTGCTAAGAGTCCACGCTGACTTGATGGCGCATGATCAAATCCAGCTGAACCGAATTAAATCCTTCTAGTTGTGGGAACGAACAGCAAGGCTTTAAGGAAAGCGCACTGGTTCCCTTTGTCCTGAATCCCTGGGGTCATCGGTCAGTCCATGCTGCTCATGACCTCGCCTTCCATGGCACACTAGCGCATGCTGCCCTCAGGTCACTTCTGAGACTCAATCCCTTGCCCATTCTGTTGAACCTGACGACTGATTATTCCGTTTGAAAACTGAAATTCAGAAACGGCAGAATATGAAAATACAGCATCTAGGGTTGAATGGTCAGATAAAATGATACAGAAGTTTGCAATATGTGTATGCAAAAATATCTGCAGGCTTGGGGTGCCCATGCTTAAACTCAGATGGCCCCAAAGCTTTGCTTCAGGAAGGCCTAAGTCTGCATATGCAGGGGAGAGAGAACCTCCCGGGGCTCTGGGCTTGAGGTTCTCTGGCGCGTCCAGCACTGATGGCGTGAGGGCCAGCCAGCCACAGAAGCAGCAGAGAAAGCAGCTCCAGTCAGTGCCACGGAGGAGAAGCCGGGCGTCCTTTGTCTGGCTTGCAGCAACTTGCTAAGATGCTCCCTTCACCGGTTACCATGGTAAATATTTTTGCTTGGTTGCCACCCACAGAGTGACGGCTGTTCACAAGTCCTCAGTGCAGAATTGTTGCACAGACCCTTTCTGAGGGGGAGCGCGGGGGGAGCCGTCTATCTTCTCTGCTGCACGCAATGTTCTCATTCCTTTGGCTGATTTACAGGGAAAATATGTATTTTCTGATACACCACTTGAGGGCTACACTCTCCCAGGTAGGTGGAAAATCAGACTACATTTAACAAGCAATGTGTAATTAATTAAATGCAGTTCATGGGATTACTCCCCATGAATTAAATACATTTTCCTTCTGTCACATTGCTGCGTACTGTTTTGAGGGAGCCATGGAAACCACAGGTGGCCCTGAAGCCTCTGACTGCGCACTCCTGTCTCCCGGATTCTTCTAAAATATATTTATGAATGCAGCAACAGAGACCTTCATAGGGTTCTGGGCATTCAAGCTCCGGGCGGATGGGGAAGGAGCTGCTGCCCGGTAGTTGGGACGCCCATGCAGGCCAGCGAGCACCCCGTGCCCACAGTGCCCATCCAGCTGCAAGACCAGATGGTGTCTGGGCTGCAAAGATCTCTCTTCCGATGCTATCGGTATTTTGAAGCAGTTGCCACCCCCCACCCCCCCATAAAGTTCAAGGTGGTTTATACATTTCCTTGTTTTTTTTAAGGAAAACGAAACAAAACAAGTCTGCCCGAGAACAACTCCTTTTTCATTCATTCGATTCCTTTTTGTTCCCCACTGGAATGCAGAATTGAAGCAACCTAGAATACAGGCAACAGAGGGACAAATTAAAATGTTCCCAACGAATAGAGAAATTAGCGTTCTTTAAAAACCCTAGCTGCAAGCCGCTTTGTGTACGCTCTTCTAAGCAGAGCATGGCGGCTTGAGAGCATGTTCGCTTCAGCCCCTTTGCAAGCAGAAAAGGCCCCGCAGGGCAATCGCAGCCAAACACAACCAGGGTAGAAGTGAAACTAGTATTAAAGGAAGGAGTTAAGGAAAGGTTAGCTCTTGCAGGAGAATTAAGCGGGGGAAAGAGGAGCGGAGGCTGAGGTGCGCTAAAGGGGAGAAAAACGCAAACCCACAACCAGCTACAGAGGCGTCCTGTCAACCAGACCGTGGGGTACGCCTGACTATTGTGTTCCTTGGGGGGCTTCAGGGTTTCGGGACGTAGGGAGAGAAGTCCAGGGTGGTGGTTGGGTTTACGAAGGCAGGACCAGTTTGGTCCAAGCCCCAGAGAAAGCAGCAGCCAGTCCTATACCATCACGGGCTCTGCAGGAGCCTCTTCTGAGCCTCTCACTGCAGCTTCTGGTGACCCCCGGCCAGAGGGCCAGGACCACCTGCCCGCTGCCAGGACAGGCAGAGAAGGCCAGGCTGTGGCCGGAGAGGCTGTGGTGCCTCTGGCAGGACTGGCCCTTCTGCCAAGGCCCAAGGGAAGCGAGGCTAAGGAATCGGGCATGATACGAAAAGAGGGGGGATAGGACATGCGGAATGCAGAAGAAGCGTGTGGGAGGCACCGTGCACCACCACAGCCGGTGCCATCGCTTCTGCCAGCGTGCCAGAAGTTGTAAAATGCAAATCTGCGCATCTAATTTGCAGTAATCGACCTCAAAGGGGGTAGTGATAACTCTGCACCAATCCCTTTCATATAGGGAAAAAAGCCGCTTTGAATAACATATGAAAACGAGGGCTTTATTTGCAGACTTATTTGCAAAAGTCGGAGTGCAAAAGAAAACACAAGATGGAATTGTCTTTCAAGATGAGGGGGCTGCTCTCAAACTGTAAAAGAAAAGCTCTGAGTTCCGGCATTCCCATGAGCCTGAACTGGGCAAGAGGGTGTCAGGAAGCGCTCGGTCCTCAGAGTGCAGCACTTCCCTCTGGTGCACGTGGAAGGGTCCCGTGGGAGCTCTCAGGCCGGGACCAGCCTGACGCCAAGGAACAGGACGCCTTTCCCAAGTGGCTGTTTTTCAGCAGTCTAGTCTGAAGTAAGGGCTGGAAGTTTTCCAGTTAGCTTTAGCTAAACCCCGCATGTGCCAGCCAGGAGGGCTGAGAAGGCAGCCCCCTGGGGAAGCAAAGATAATGCCAGGCAACATCAGCCTTTGTCTAATGGGGGGAGGGGTCTGCCAACCAAGTATGCCCTCTAATGCATTCAGCATTCTGAATTCCTTCCACAGGAATTTCATACCTACTTGCATGAACTTGCCCTCTTGAGCTCTGAGTGGCATAAATTGCCCCTTTGCAGAATTTTTGCACAAGCTGGGCATGATTTCCTGGTGTTTTGGTCGCCTCTGCAAGGAGACTAGACCCACACCTTTTATTGGTTTTGGGGCGCACCACGTCCCACTTCCACTCTCTTGAAAAGAATCAACTTTTCCATTTTGTTCAAATGCTTGTAGTTTGGCCTACTCTTAACGGCACTCACTGTTCAGCTTTGCTCCCTATTTACTATATATAACACAAAAATAAAATAAAATCCACAGTTCTTTTCCTAATGCTGCAGGCTTCTGGAGGCAAACCTTCGAAGCATCCCGCTGAGCGCCTGCCTTGTTCGGCCACGTGCCCAGGCTCGGAATCACCTCTGGGCCGCCCTTCCCTGCACGCAGTTGCAGCAGCCTTGTTCTGAACAGGGTCTCTTTTCTTGGCACCCGTCCCGCTCACTTCAAGGGCTCTTGAAATCCCACAAGTTGAGAAGATGAATTCCTCAGGCTGAGGGGCATAACCCATTTTCAAGAAGGCCGACTTTTAGCTCTTTTGTTTAAACAGTAATTGCCTTGCTAGAGCAACCCTGTCCCGTGCTCTGCATTTTGTTCCACGGTAAACAATCCTCGGCAGAGAAAAGCGAATCTGAAGCAACACCAGGGAAGTCTCATCTTCAGGCAGCTTCCCCCCTCCTGTGAATGAACATCTATTCTTCCCATTGGCCCGTTTTGCCCCATTTCCCTGGGGTGGCGGGTGCTGCTGAGCGGAGGGTTTGGGCCGCATGTGGGGCAGCTCGGCTTCCTTCCCTTGCAGTGGCAACGAGACTTCGGGCTTGGGAAGCCCCCGTTAAGGTACACCTCCATCCTCTGGCCTTCCAATCTGGCCTACGTCCCAAGTGCCAGGAGGCGGCTGAGCAGAGCCTCCTTCCTCCCACAACAGGGTGTCTGGGGCGCAGCTGCAGCGAGAGGAGGCCAGGAAAGAGCTGCAGCCACATACAGCTCCCTGGAACTTTGTGTGCGGCTTCCTCTGGTGTTCTGCCATGAAAAGGGCTTTCCGTGGTGGTCGGAGCCCCCCAGCTGTGTCCCTGCGGGGTCTGTGAAGGCAGCTTTCTGAAGCCCTGTGCCCTGGGAACAGGGAAGAGAGAGTAGGTGCCATTGTGCATGCTGCTCTGCGTTTCATTATAAGTAATGCTAACATCTGGAGCAGGTTGGGCCAGCTTGGTGCCTGGTTTGACCATTCTCTCTGGCCACCACATCTGGCCTAAATCCTGAACCCCACAGAATGATGGCTGAGCGGACCAAACGTTGGTAACGCTTTCTGTAGAGGGCAGATGGGAGGAAGAGCCGCTACCAAGGCAGCGGTCACATAAAAGTAGCACCAACCTGCACAGCATCGCTTTCCTAGCCTGGTCTGCCTTGAAGGGCCGGTGCTCTCCCAAAGGGCAGGGGGTGGGGGAGGAACAGGGTGCAAAACAGCAGCATTAGGGCCATTCTCCTGGGTCTCAGGGAGCCTAGGAAGCGGCCAGGTGGAGAGTGAGGATGGACCTCCTTCAAGCTAGAGGTTAGAGCCCAAGGTCCTAAATCGCAGGATGCTGGCAGTGGAACGGCGCCAGGCGAATGGGCTCGCCTTGGCCTAGTCCACTTTTCTGATTTTTAGGGGTGGGCGGGCAATGGGTAGAGCAAAAAGCAGAGTCTGAACAAGCCCAGCAGAATCAGTGCCCCATGGAAATGCTTTGGGACACCTGCCTAGCAGCTCCTGCCCTGCCGAGCACCTCCCTTTTGGAGCCTTGCGCTGGATCTGGCCGAATCGGGAGGAGTGAGGGCAGCCGAGTGTGCCTGCCCCTCCTCCTCCCCCCAAGCCGGCCGAGCCCTCCCACTGCCGTGGGGCTGCCTGTGAAGCCAGAGGGCAGACAGCAAGACTGGCGTCATCCTGGGCCTCCCTCTCCTCTCTTTCCCATCACGCCCGTCGGCACAAATGGAAATGGGGCCGATCCTCCCGGCCACGGTAGGGGAAGCAGGATTGCGCAAGTGACTCAGCTTACCTGCCAGGAATGCTTCCCCAAGCCTGCTGGATCTCCCTGGCGATGGAACATCTGTTGGCTTGATTTTTTTCTCAATTCTGCCTTCCTTATTGCTGACTAGTTTGTGCTTTAGAAATGTTTGTGTGTGCCAGGAATCCAAAGCTCGTTAGCAAACCATGAGAAAAACAATTGGCCTGGCTGGATGTTTTTGCTCTGGGGCCAGCTGTCCCCAAACAAAATCCCTGCGCAGATAAGGTGTGCCCCTCCCCCGCTGTTTCAGTTCTTGGATCAATAGGCAGATGTGCTCAATTCTCACAGCCAGCCCACTGAGCTCCTTCCCAGGGCAGCCAAGCCCCCCTCCGTTCATCTCTGTTGTCGCAAGGTAAAGAATACATTACTTTAAAAACCAACCCAGCAAAGCTGTTGTTAGTTCCTCTCTGAGCATACAAAATACCTTAGTTTTAGCGAGCAGAAATGCTTCTCTCTGCAATGAAGCCCTTGGCAGTTTGGTGGCTTCTCCGGGACCCCCACCCCCTTTCTGGGCCTGCAGCCTGTCAATGTCACTCCCCTTGCTCACTTTGCATTGCCCACTTTTTGCCAGCCCCCACCTCCTCTAGCCTGGGTGTGGTCTGCTCCAACTGCTTGCCAGGGGCACCTTCTTTATACGTTAACCCCAACCCAGTTTCTGGGAAAGTGGTCAGAAAAAGAGCTTTCCTTCATCTGACGTAATTCTGAAACCTAACAGGGTTCAGGAGAAACATATTCCACTGCCAACCCGCCCGCCCCCGCCGCCCCAAGCCCGGAGAGGGATTGGCTCAGGCAAACGATAGGCACCCAGCGACCACTGGAGTTGGGCAGCCGATAAATATACATAAATAAATCAGCCTGAGGAGAAGGCCAGGCCGTTCACGGGGCCTTGCTGCAGGAGGGCATCCTGCTGGAGGACGTGAGCAGGAAGGCCCTGGGTTTAAGCCCAGAGGCCCCTGGCGCCCGCCGGCCCGGGCTAACCTCTTCCGTCGCAGGCCACGGGTTCATCCCATTCTCTTGGCACAGCTTGGAGCAGGACTCTGTAGAAAAGCCCCTAAAGAGAAATGTTATGAAATGATGCACCGTTGGTATTTGTCACCAGAGAAACTGCCTTGAATGTATAGAGATACTCTGAACCTTTGCTGGAAATGTGAGCAACATGAAGGGACGTTTTATTCTGTTTGATGGACAGGTAACAATTTGGATACAGATACATACATCAATTCAGAAGATTTCAAAGGTTAAAGTACAACTGAAGCCAGAGACGGGCGACTAGAAAGAGGTCGTGGAACTTTGTTTTCGTACATGATAAGTGTAGCGAGATTATTGTATGCTCAAAAGTGGAAAGCTTCGATACCGCCCACCACGGAGGAAGGGTTGGTGGATGGAAGACGACGGGACTTGCAGAGATGGCCAAATTGACGTCCTTGATCAGAGAAAAGACAATCTCTACGTTTATGGCTGATTGGGAACCCCTTATGGGCTTTTTGCGTGAAACGGAACAAAAGGCTCTTATGACTCGTGGTTTTGATGATTAGAAAAAGATTGGATGATAGACAAAAGTGAGCTCTTTTTGGTAACCACACAGTAAGAGATAATTTTGTAATCATATTTATATTTGGTGCAAAGGAAATCGGAGGCTTCTTCTTTCTGTTTCTTTCTATTCCTTCTTTCTGCACTTTCGTTTTTTTCTTTTTTCTTCCTCTGGCCTCTTATTCCATATTAGTCTGTGTTAGCCTTTATGTTCTCTTTGAAACTCTTAATAAAATTGATACTAAAAAAATAGACAAGCCCCCAGTTAAGCTAGCAAGGGGGTGGGGGGGCTGTCCTGACCCCCAGCCGCTGCAGGGTCTGTGGCCAGCGCTAGCACAGGGGCCTTGAAGCGCCCTTCTTACTGGGGGGCCCTGCCTCCAGCCCCCGTTCCTTCTGGATTCTCACTGGCAGCAGGGCTGGGCTGGGCTGTTCAAGTTAATGATTATCTCTTGGGGCTTCTTAACTGGGGCAATAAAGGCCTAGGGAAAGGGAGGAGGGGAGGAGGGTGAACCTGGCTTGGCATTCGTGCCAGCTGCAAGGCACCAACCACTCCGTGGCCTTTCTCCTCCGCCTCCTCTTTCTCCAGAATTAATCAAGATTAATGTTTAAGAAATGGGCAATAAACGGCATGTTGGGGCCCTGGCTGGATGCCCGCCTGCCGCTCTCTGTTAAGCCAGGGGACCCAGAAGGGAGCCACGGCTGCCCTCAGACTCCCTAGATTGCAAAGAAGGGGTGCCGCCACTCTGGTGCCCAGGGCAGGGAGCCTGCCTGGAGAAGCAGATTGGCACCTCTGAGCCCTCCGAACTGTCGGGAATCTGGGGCACGCGATTACGTGCACAGGGAGCAATTTGTTTACAGCACAAGTGGTTATAGATAGCGATAAAAACGGGCCAAGACCAAGCCTGCAACAGCACTGCACCATCAGGCAGGCCTTCCCATTTACAACCCAAAGCTCTACCTGGTGGTAGAGCCCGCAAGGTCCTCCTGAATCCTGCGCAGTGCAGGTCCTGGTGGCTGACGGGAATGAGGAAGCCATCTCCTCCTGACCCTTCGGGTTTGGTGGTCTCACCTCAGTCTGACATCAGCCCCTCTCAAGACAGGGGGCAGGGAGAACTGTCCTTATCCCTTTAAAAGAGAGGCGAGGAGGTGAACCCAGAACTTCCATCCGCAAATAGCTGTTCTTCCACCAGCTTAGGCCCTCATCAGCCATGCTTTGCTACTCATCCAGGGCTAGAAAGCCACGGGCCTCCTGCAGAAAGAAGATCCTGGGGCCATCCGTATTTGCGCCAAACATCTCCGTGAGGAAGTGCTTTAGATAAAATCAGGCCTGGACGTTTGGTCTCAGAGCCCAGGCAAAATGCACCTTGCTAGCTCCACTTCTGACTGCCATGGAGATACGGGCCGCCACCACCACCTCCTTCCACCACCAGCAGCAAGAGGCCGGAGGGTCCGTCTCTCCAGCAACTGAAATGTGTCCCCACATACCCAGCAGCCGAGCACACCCATGGAAGGAGACTTCTAATCCCACCTAAGCCGTTGTCAGGGAGATGCCCGCAGCTGTGTTACCTGCTGTCACACAGGCAAGAACAGTGGGCGATGGCCAGGGCCCCAAGCTGCTAGACCAGTTCCTGGTTCTTCCAATGCAGAGTCCTCCCATTTCTCCCATCAGCACCTTGGCTCAGCTGGGGCCGTCTCCCTTTGTTGGGGAGCGTTGGCACAGTTTCATGGCTTTCCTTGAGGGGGGGTGTTGTGTATGCCAGAGAGAGAGAGAGAACTTTGTGTTTTTCTAGCATCAAACTGTAATTAAAATATACCTCACATACTGGTCTGGTTGTGGATGCTTCCAATTGAAATATCACTTTTCTATGTTTCCTTCTCCCCTGCTGGTGCCCTGGATCTTCATTTCAACAAGGAGATCATCCATCAACCTTCCTTCCTTCCTTCCTTCCGTCCTTCCGTCCTTCCGTCCTTCCCAAAGTGCAAGCTGAGAACCCACTTCAGCAAAGAGGGTCTGGTGGTGACTATATCTGAGCAGACTTTCTCCACTTGCCCTGAACCATTGCACAGACATTTGCTGCCTCTTTTCTCTGCTGTCTCCCAAGGACCCTGCTGGGGGGAGAGGCCACTGGTGAGGAGTGGGGCTGAACAGCCCGAGTACTCCTTGTTTCTCGCCATCGAGCCAGAAAACGCGTGACTCAGCAGGACAGGTGAGCTGCTGCGAAAGGCCTTCCTGTCCTGGGATCCAGCAGAGGCAAGGGAAGGGGCTTATGGCAAGCCCCCGATGCCCTTGAGTGCCTTTGTCGGGTGCTGCCTAGATTGACCCAGAGCCAGCAAATGTTTTCCTGAAGGAGCAGAACCGCAAGCCGTCGCTTGGCACGACTCCCCAAGTTCACCCTCACTCTGGGAATGTCAGGCCACTGGGCTCCCCTGGCTCCGCTCTGAGCCAGTGCCGCAGCTGGCTGCTCCAGAGGGGATGGGGTGGGGTGGGGTGCCCAGGGCTACCGTGGCCTTTCATGGTCCAGGATGTGGCTTTGCATGTGGTCACCCAAATGGAAACACGATCTCCTGTGAGTAAGTGGCAGGACCAGCCACGTGCAATTAAGGAGCAGAGCCTCAGGAGCTGTTTATTCCACAGAAGAAGTCGGACACGGCACAAGACTTACATGGGCGTGGGGGGGATGGGCACAAGCAACAAGAAGAAAAGGTTGGTGCAATAAAGAAATCTTTCAAGCGGCATGAGAAGAAGCCAAGCAGAATGTGGCAGGGAGAGGATTCCACAGGATGGGGCCCCACCGAAAAGGGATCTGTCTTCCAATGCCCGTCAGCCTGGGCAACCTTCGAGCCGGCGGAAGCAGAGGGACCGGGAACGGTGACCCGTTCTGCTCCGCAGACACACCAAGGGCTCCAGCCATGTTCCGGCCCGGCTGCTAGAATCGCGTGGCCCAGAGGCCGGGGGACCACTGCCAGCTGCTACAGAGGTGGCACTTTGGCCCTCAAAGGAATGCTTCTGGGGCTTTGGCTCGTCACACTTCAGCCTTGCCCAGCAGCACTTCATGTCTGTGCCAGAGCAGCACACTCTTTGGGGCAGGGTTCTGTGCTTCTAAAAGCCTGCTTAAATGCCCATCTTTAGCCTGAAAGGACAGGGTCTCCTTTGCACTCTTTCACTTCTTTGCTGCATGCAACTGGAACTAAAGCAACCCTGCCCCCCCCCCCAATTGCAGCTAACACACACTCCCCAGGCCCGGAGGAGATGTTCCCCTCGCCCTTTAGCTGTGCCAGGCTGCCGGAGGAGGCAGAGAGACGCCTGCCCTCTAAGGGCAGCTGCACCTGGATGGGCAGAGAGCAAGGCTGAAGAAATCCTTCCTGAACAGCTGGAGGCATTCTTGGTTCCTCAAGTCAAGCTCTTTCCTCAGCTGCCACCCACGTTCCCCTTGGGAAGCCCCCCCTCCTTGAACTGGGGTTTCACTCCCAGGGATTCTAAGCATGCTGCCTTCTTTCCCCCCACATTTCTCTAGTCTCCCACGCCACCTAGTGTAACCCTAAGCAGCTGAGTCTTCTCCAAGAACTGATGCATTTCTTTGCCACCCATGAAACGATCAAGAAGAGAGAAGCATTAGAAACTTATAACTTGTGCAAGTTGACTATAAGGTTCAGTAAAAAATAGATCTTGGCCCCCTAGCTGAACAAAAAATATATTCTGCAGATTGTAAGAATCTATAGGCATGAAGAAGTGTTTTGAGTAATTATTTTTAAACCATACGTTCCTTGCAATAAAAACATTATATTAGCTTAAATTGGTTTATATCAAAATAAAATGGGTCTTAAATTGATGTTAATCCCCTGTTCGGACAAAATATCAAAATGCACGCATCCATAAAAGCATTTCAGAATGTTTTCTGAAGTCCGGTAGAAAGAGTGGAAGGCGCTGCGATTCAAGAGGAAATGGGTTGCACGACTCCATCCCGTGCCCTCGAAGAGCCTACAATTTCAGGGCCAGGGCATTCAGTTCGGGCTTCCTTTTCAGACAGGCAATTCTTTCCTTCAAGGCTTGTTCTAGGGCTTCCGCTCTGGGATCAGGATAGTAGACGAATTTTCTCTGCCCTATGTGTCCCCTGATTTCCATGTTGCCTCTTTCACACAGCAGCCTGCTCGGCCTCCCTCGCGTGTCAGCCAAGCGGTCTGGCTGCCCCGAGGGCTGAGAGCCCGTGTGGGGATATCGCCCCTCCCTCGTGAGGTCGACCTGGGTGCCCCCTCGGGAACTGGAATTAGCGGCATTCATCAGAAGCCAGGGTGCCGCAAAAGCGTTTAGCTCTTCAGAAACAGCTCTGTCGGGGGAAAGCCAAATTGGATTAATCGGAAATTAAAGCTGATCGATGAGCCTTTCAGACGGGTGGGCTCGAATCCGCCGTCCCCCGCCCCGCCTGCCTGCTCTCACGCGCCCCTCCCGCGTCCAGAAATACGGAGCCGCGAACAAGCCCCGCTCGCCTCCTGCGCGCCCGGCGCCGCTCGCGCGGCCTCCCCGGGCAAGGGACCCCCGGGCTGCCGGCCTTTCCCGCTGCTGCAGGAAGACGCACCAGGCACGGCCGCTGCTGCGCTCAGAGGAGCCGCCCGCCGAGCTGCGCGCTGCCACCCGCCTGAGCGCCCCCCGCGCAGCCAGTCCGACTTGCGGGGGCGGACAGAGGCGCGAGCGGCCAAGCCGGGAATCTCCACTAGGGGTCGCCCTTCCCCCGGCTCTCCGGCTCTCCCGGGCTTCGGCCGCCGACGCGAGCCGGCGCGTTCCCGGGGCCGTGGCCCCGGCGTCTGGGTTTGGGGGTCCCTCCGTCTGCGCAGCCGAGTACGGCTTCTTTGTCCTCCTGGAGGCCCCGAACGCGAGCTCAGCCTCGCTTCCCCCCTCCCCGGTTCTGAAGCTCCAAGGCCCCACGCCTGCCGGGAGGGACCCCCTTTCCTTAGAGCGGACTGAGCCGACCCGGGACTTAATCGGACCTTCAGGGACGAGGCGGGGGGATTGCCGGGGCTGCGTCTGGACATGCGGGCTTGGTACTGCTCGGTCAAACTCCTGGAGCTGCGTTTCCCTCCTTTCCCTTCTGGCAGCAAGATGGTGGAGCAAGCTAGCACCCTCAGCAGAACCCCCCCTCCCGCCACAGATCAGGAAGCCCTTCTGAACGCCGGCCTGTGTCCCCCAGGGGCCCTCTGGCAGTCAAGGCCCTAGAGAGGAGTGACCGGGAGAATGCCTGCCTGCAGCGGGAGCTCTGGGTCAAGGCCAGGCATTTCCTGCCCAGTGGCAGTGCCCGGTGACTTGTAGCTACAAAGGCTGCTCGGCCAGAAAAGTGGCCATCCCTCTGGAGAGCCCTTCCCTTCCACTCGCGGCTCCCTCTCTGTGGGTCAGCGGTGACTTTCCTGTTGTGCAGCCTCACCCAGGAGGGAGCCGAGGACTGTGGGATCCCTTTCATTTTCTCCCTGCCAAGCCCTTGGGCTTCTTGCCCTTCCTGTCCGGAGAGCCGCTGCTGGAGCAGGTGGAGCCCGTCAAGCCAGGCCTGAGCGCATCCTCCTTCAAGGTCGCTGGGAAGAGTCTCGGGACGTGTGCTCTGGCTGGAGAGACATGGCCACCAAAGGCCCAGGGGGCGGGGGGGGAGACAGCTGGGTCCCAGAGACTGTAGGGGAGGAACAAAAGATGCCTTGTGTCCTGCCCTGGCCCTTCTCTCTCTCTCTTTCTCCAGGTAGGACAAGCCTATGGGGCAGGCAGGTCTGGCCCAGCTGCGTCTGATTTCCTCTTCAGTGTTTTTCCCCACCATGCTCCAAAATATCTGACTGGGCAATGTGCCATCTTGGCATTTCCAGAAGAGAAATATGGTGTGGAGGAACCCCCACCCCGGGGTTGGACTGGCGAGGGGGCCGCCTGCCACTTCATGATGTGCCTGAAAGCGCGTCCCACGAATCCCAGATGGTCAGGGGACGGCTCTCTGCAGCTCACGTGAGACGCCCCGGGGTGCAGGCATTAACGCCTGGCCTTTGACAGGAGGAGGTTCCTCCACCCCGACGGTTCTAGAAACTGTAGTGGGGACTTGCCCGTGGAGACAGCTCAGTGGTCAACGGATCAAGGCTTACGAAGGAAGACGTGTCCTTGTGCAACACGCGGACCAAACCTCTACCCGAGAAGTGGTCAGCACTTGGACCCATCATGCGTGGAGGGCCATCAAGGAGGGAGCCGGAGGTATCAGGGACGGAAGGCATCTTCTGTGGCCGGCAGGGAAATGCCTGTTTGCCCCCAGGGCCACAAAGCTCCATCGGTTGCTTTTTTGCCTCAGGGCTGAAAGATGTGGATGGACATGCCAGGCTGGCACACACAGATGCAAACTGTGAACCCCTCTTAACAACTGTTAAGAAGAAAATCTCTTCAGTCTGGTGTGCAAAGATCGGAAAATAAAGCCCCTTCTCTCTACTCCTCCCCCCCCCACATTACGCTTATGTCGCAGTCCTTCATGTGTCCTTGGCTGGCACTCGAACCAGATGTTATGCAGCACAATAGATGTGATCAAATCAAAGCCATGCCCACTTGGTAGTGTGCAAACTACCCATGAGTGCATTTCATTTCTGAGCGCAAGCAGGAGCTTGAAGGCTTTCCTCCGCCGCTCCTCCTCCTCCTCCTCCTGCCTTTTTTAAAAACGGTTTCTATGATAATAAAGTTTCGCAAGCAGGCATATCCTTCATAGCACAAATGGGCTGCAATCGAAGGCTGTATTACTAGTTTAAAAATAAACATATGAAAAAGCCCCAATCCAATTTCCTGCCTTTAGCTGGAGAGTGATTTTTAATTCATTTAAATTGTTTACAGAGATGGACGCAGCGGCCCACAGGCTCTTTGGCAGCCAAGCCATACGGCCCAGTCCAGACTGGCAGACCCTGGCGTCTACTCTGACCCATCTTGCTCCCAACCAGCTCCGTCTGGGATGCTCAGAGGAGCCAAAGCAGAAGGACTGTGCTGAGGGCCATCGAGGAGGCTCTCCGAGAGCCACCAGTCCCTGTTCTTGCCCAGAAAGGTCTCACAGTGCTTGTCCTGGGCGGGTGCTCTCTTGCATCTGAGTAAATATGAAGGGACCCTAAATCCCCAGATTTCCTGGTCAGTTTCATAACCGAGCCAGGGCACTCGCAGGCTGGGTCTCTCACGTCAGTTGCAAGGACTTTTCTGGTTGGTTTTATATCCTGCCTTCTCAACTGCAGAATTATAGTAAATTCTCCAAGACCCGTGCGCACACCTTCTCACGCAAACGTGCATTTGAAGGGCTGTCTTTGCTGCTAGTCTTACATTCATGTGTGCAATATAATCCACAAATAATGTTTAAGGGTTTTGAAAATTATTTTAAAGGATGTTTTGGAAAATACGCAATACAGTGTTATGCAATATTATGCAAAACAAAAAAAGGAAATCTGAGAAAATGAATGCGATGGACTGAAGGATGCTACAATGCTGGGGGGAAAATCTTCCTTCGCAGGAGATTGCACTGCCCTGGCTCAGCCCATTCCCAAACTGAAGCCTCTGGGTGTTTCCCTCCCTGTGCAATTTTTTTCAGAAGAGCTTGGAGCAATAACATCTGAAGCTGTCGGACAGATGATCCAGCACCTTTCCCCATCCTTCGGCTTCCACTCTTCACCGAAAGCAGCGTACTGCTGGGAGCTGGGCTTTTCCACAGCCCCTTGCACCGGAGGCGTGCCTGTGATGGGCCAACAGAATCGGGCGGAACAGCAGTGAGGAAGCCGAGGGTCTGTTTCCTGAGAGTCAGCTCCTCTTGGGTGCAGGGAAGCAGCGTGGCTCGCCAAAGGGTGAACATGGTTTCGGCTTCTGTCGGGAAAAATGGCACGTTACGAGGAGGAAGAAAAATCATCAGAGTTTTTTGTCTGTCTAAGTGGAAAATGTAACGGTCTGGAGCAGAATGTTTTAGGCCTCAAAGCAGCTGGGTGAAACCCAGCTCCCACCTCTGCAGCACAAAAGCAGCCCTGATAGTCAACAGGCTCCTGAACAATTTTGGTTTCCTCTCCAGATGCTGCAGCTCAAGGGGTGAAGCTGCCTGGGGAGCCTTGAATATAATCTGGGGCTTCCTTTAAAATCAAAGAGGAAAGACTTGAAATGCAAAGGAGGGCAGCGAGAGCCTTGCTCTCTTCCAGCCCAGTTCAGAGAGAGGAGGCCCCAGCCCGTTCATTCCTGTGCGCCTGCCGTTCACGTTGCCTCTTGCTCCTTTGTCAGCCATCTTGGGTCTCAGATGTCAGTTGGCAGCCAGCGCTGCCCCCATAAATACTCTTGATTAAGAGGAGAGACATTCAGAGCCACAGACCGCTGGGCTGCTCTGAAGCACTTGCTGAAATATTAACAGCAGCACTATCAACGTTGGCGGGCCAAAGCAGTCTACCTGCTGTTTTTAAGTGGGGGGGACACGAGAAAGAGAGGAAGCGCAGTCGCCCCCAGGGATGGCATATGCTTGCGCCCAGCGTGCTGGTGCAACGGCTTCCTCAGGAAAGGCGAAATGCCACCGTCCGGGAGAGGCAGAGGAGAAGCCTGGCGCTGAGCCGGCTCCCCTCGCCTGGCCCTGATGGAGCTCTTGGGCTCTCGGCTGCAGGGTCTCCTCCCTGGGGCTTCAAGCGTGTGGCATTTTGTGGGCTGTTGGCGTGCGATGCCCTCTCCACAACAAACCAGGAACCGTTTTCTTCCTGGGCTCCCCTGTCAGAATACTGACCCCAAACTGCCTTGGGGGGAGGAGAGGAAAAGCCAGCCTGAGTCACCCGATGGGATGAGTGGGGGCAGGAGGGCACCCCTGCTCTTCTGTTGGAAGGGCCTGACGTCCAGCCACTGCTCAGAATCTCCCACCCAAAGGGCTGGTGTGGCACCGCTTCCTCTAGTCCAGGGCCTCCTCACTGCCCAGGTAAAGCGATTCTCCCTTCTTCCCTCCCACATTCCTGGCTTAACCCCCCCGCCCCCTCCTCCTTTTGCCTTGTTCACCACCATACCTGGGAAGAATTGGAGAGATTGTCCAGTCTTAGTGACCTCTCAGTCGCCCTGAGAAAGGAATGACCTAAACAGGGACTGGGGATTGTTTCTTCTTCCCCACAGTGGTTTCTGTCCTCCCGCCCGCCACTGCCCGCCCCCCCAGTGTTCCTCCAGCAAGCCGAGCAAGGGAGCATCATCACATCATCTCTGCTGGTTTTTACCTTTCTGCTTCTGGAGCATCTGGGAAAGAGGAAGGGTCAGCCAACTCTGGCCCCCAGCTGGAGCCCCTCCTATCCCCCCTCAGGAGAGGCCCTGCCTTGTCTTCCCCAGCCAGCCCTTCTGCCCCCTCCTGGGATGCCAGGGACTTGCAGAACCCTTTGGCTCCCCTTCCCAGCCTCTTCGGGGCATCGCCTTGGCGCTGGCAAAGCTCACCAGCAATCACGCCCCGCGGCATTAAGTGGTGTGGGCCAGAGGACTCCCAGGTGAAGCTTTGCCACAGGAGGATTCTGCTAAATGGCCCCTGAGAGCCCGGGTTTAGACCCCTGAGCCCAGGAAGGCATCCACCAATTTGCAGCGAGGAAGAGGCAAGGCGGGAGGGGGCACGGATAAGTAAAAGCTTCTGCTGAAGGGGGCGGAGAGGCCAAAGCAGTTTTTCTGCAGATTGGGACTGCCTGGAAAAGGCATTTGGCAAACCGGAGCGAGGCTCAGTTTCCTTGCGGTGTTTAGAGGGGTCACTGTGACTAATGGGGGCCACGTTATAGGTCCAGCAGAGCCTTTCTGAAGGAGCTCCCTCTAGGTGCTTCGTCTCTGATACAAAGAGAGCAAAATGGGGTGGGGGGACAGGGAGAGCAGGGGTGGGGGGGCGGGGGGGACAGGAGGCAGCATGCCCCTGAGTGCTCTCTCCCAGCATCTGTTGTTGCTCACAAGTGGCTCCGCCCGTGGCTTTGTGCCCTGGCTCCTTCCTTGCCCAATCCCATCTGCCTGGGTCAAAGTGAGCGGTGTCCACACCCCACTTTCTCTACCAGCTGTTGGCAGGGAATGTGGGGATGATGGAGTGTGTAATCCAGAATCTCTTGGAGAGTGCCTGGTTTGGGGCAGCTGGAGTAGAGGTACCCTTGCAAACAGGGCCAGCCTGGGCACATCCTACAGGAAGAGTGCAGGATGCTAAAGCTGCCCAGTTCCCACTGAAAGAAGCTGATGCCTCCCCTTCCCATTCCTCCACAGGGATGCAGACTGCCGTGCAGCCCAGCAGGCAGTAGCAGGCCCTTCATCCAGAGAGGAGGTCCTTCCCCCCACCCCCATGGAATTAGTTTGGCCCCCCAGCCCATTTTCTTCCAGTGCAGGGAGTGCAGGCCAGCACACACAGCTGTCACCTTCTTGCAGCCTCCTCGGGGGGGCAGGAGTTCATAGTGAGGGCTGTCTCCATGTGGGGCTCCCCAAGTCTTCCTGGGGCTCCAGCTTGTTTTGCCGACATTCCCCAACCTACTCGCCGGGTGTCCAGAGATTTGCATTTTGTCACCACCACAGTCGTGGAAGCCCCAGAAGAACTGCAGCTGGAAGAACCAGTGTTGCTCCAGGTGGTGGGCAGTCCTGTGGCTCATTCTCTCACGTGGACACCCTGACACGTGCACACACGTGCACAGAGAGGAGTTGGGAAGAGTTCGCTTTTTCCGCCACATCTCCGCACCTCCACCACGCTGCCCTTCCTTTCCAAGGGAAGGTGGGGGCGGGGTGGAGCCGTGCCAAGGTGAGACGTAACTCATTTATCTTTGCTGCTCAAGATCCAGATCCATCTTTGCAACCAACCACAGCCCTTGGAGGCAGGTGTCTTTGGTGATCTGAGGAGAGCAAGGTCGCAAGACCCTTTCAAGCACCCTCTTCGTGAAGATGGAAGGGGCTCGAGGGAGCAGAGGCTGGGCCTGCGTCAAACCGGGAGCCGCTCTCTGTTGAGCAACGGCTGTGTCTGCCGGCGCAGGGTGGCTGGCGCAGATGCAGCAGCCGAGGGAAGGTCGCCAGCTCATCAGCTCCACCTGATGCTGGTGCCCCCCCCCAGAAAACTGTAAGCACTCTATGGGGTGGATTAAAGAGGGGGGGAAAGTAGTTAGAGCGAAGATGTACTTCATTGGATCTGGACAAATCCAAGATTTTCCTAACATGTCCTGAGAGAGAGTAAGGTCAATTTATAAGCCGGCTTTGGTGTATAATCCTTTTCTGATTACAGGCAATGCTGATTTCCTTGCAAGAGAGCTGAGCAGTGTGGCTCAGAGAACACACACACACACACACACACCCCTCTGGCATGGGATTAAAACTGTGCAGAAAGAACACTTCTGAATCGTGGCTCCCAACCCTCTGTGGGCGGCTTTGCTGCTTCCAGAGCGTAGACTGCACTCTCCCCTTGACTTGACGGCTGGCAGTGGCCGGGCCTGCCTTGCCCACCGCACCTCCATTTGGGAACGGAATGCTGCTGCTGCTGCCGAGGCCGCCTTGCCCCCACGGCCGACAGGACGGCCCTGCTCTGAGGGGTCCCTTTGGTGATGCCTCCAGAGCTGCAGACCGGCAGGGTCCTGGAGCGGCTGTTTCGGCTGGTGGCCGAAGACTGCTTTGTGCCTCCCCACCCTCGCCCCTTTCACAGAGCAATCGCCCTGGTGGTAGCAGTGAGACGTGTAGTGTCTCTCTGGCAGCTGCTACTTCTGGGCTGCCCACCGGGTGAACATGACTCCTAATTTTGTTTCTTCACCTCAAGGTACTGTGCAGTAGAAGGGCCATTAGGAAAGGTTACACATAGCACCTGTGATCACCCAGTGGGTGTGCATTGCCTGTGTCCTCCAGCTGGCCAGGTGACTCCCTTCTTTCTCCACCATCCAGCAACAGTTCCTTCCTGGAAGCAAGGGGGGGGCAGCATGCTACCCCTCCATCTCTTCACGCCAGGAGGTTTTCTAGCTGGAAGAAGTTCCGCGGCTTTGATGTTGTGGTCACGGCTTTGATCGCTGGTGTCCAGACAGTGTCCAGAAGTGCCACAAATAAGAGCTTAATTCAAGGAGAAAGCCGTGGAATTGCAGCCAACAAAGGTCCATCTCACCAGCATACCACTTGCCAGCCTGATGACCCTGGAAGAGATCACGTTTGTTATTCAGATTGGAACAAGGCTTGATCTCCACATCAGCAGAATCACGACACCTCTCCCTTTCTCCTTCCCTCATCTCCTGCCTTTCATTATGTGGTCCAAGAAAGAAGGTGGATTCAGCAGTGCATCCTGGGAATGGGGGGGCTTCCTCTGGGCGAGACCCTTCAGGGAGCTTGGTCCAGCAGCACCAAAGGGGTGTCTTTTCTGTGCTGGCAGCAAAGCCGTAAAATGCTCTTCCTTCTGAAAGGCTCCAAGTTAGTGGGAGGCCTCTCGGCTGCAGAGTCGTTCTTCGCTCGGAGCTGCTGCTTCTCCAGCAGTTCGCCTTGCCGCCGGACCGTCATTTCCCAAGCGTCAGTCCCTTTGCCCGGCTATGACTGGAGGGTCTCTTTCCCTCCGGTGCCGGTGCCTCAGGGCAGCACGCCAGCCTCTCGCCTTGCGGTCACTGACTTTCCTGTGCTCCACACCTTCTCTTCACGACTTGCCCCCAGCACCAGCCCCTCCACTCCACTGAGTGTTAGCTTTGCTGTTTCCTTCCAAACCCACCAGCTTCTGTTTGAAATCCAGCTGTGGAGCTCCTTCCCCTCTGGGGACTTTCAGGGAAGCTTAAACCCAGCTTCCCTGCGTGGATTTGGCCGAGGGCTCCAAATTCAGGCCTGGCTTCCCAGGACCCCCCCGAGAGCACGGAAGGTAGAACTGCACAGCGAGGCAGCACCTCCTGAGCCTGCATGTCTGCAGAATGCCCTTGGCTTACAGTCAGCAAGGCCATGCACCAAGGCATCAAAAGCACGAGTCTTGGAAGCGTAAGCAGTGCTAAATTTGAATAATCATTCCGCTTCCTGTGCCCCTCCGCTTGTCCTCCACTGCCAGGGAGGGTGGCGCATGGCTGGGAAGCACCAGGGACGGGTGGAGTTGGCTGGAATTAAAATCGCAGAGCAGCTGCCATCAGCCAATGAAGCAGCGGCCAGGAGTTTAATAGGCAGAGGAGAAGGGGGGGAGATGCAATGCTGCTGCAGCTCTCCAGACACCCCCCCCCCAGGTTTGGGGAGGCTGAAAAGAGAGATGCTCGAAAGCCAAGTCAAGGATGGGGCCATCAGGATCTGCCTGGCCGCAATGACGACATTCAGGGTCATTTCTAAATTCCACTCGAAATGCGACTTGGCCATACATCTGGGACTCACCCAGAGTTCTGGGTTTGGGGGGATGTTAGGAAGTGACGTGCGGAACGTGGCCATACTTGCCTAAGAGGATTGCCTATATACAGACCAGACCCGGACGGTTTTGCAGCCTTTCAGGAACTGAACTCGAATGTGAGATACAAAGAGGGCAGGTTTCAGTTTCAAAGCGTGGCCAACTTCACACGGCTATGGCCAACCTTCATTCGTGGGCCTGAGGACCCGGGTGATCAGGGGCTCCTCTTCGACGGCAGGTGGCCTTTCTCGCCAAGAGGCACAGTCCCCGCCGCTCTCTCGAGGCCCAGAGCTGCCTCCAAGAAGGAGGCGAGACGCCTGGCTGTCCGCCTCTGCTTTCTCTGCCCTTCGCAGACCGAGGCTGAAAATGGTGGGAATGGCAGCCATCCAACCTTCCTTTCTCGCATTCTTTAAACCGTTCCCATTGATGGGCACTCTCGGATTAAACCACCAAGCAACAAGAAAACGGGTAACACCCGAACGCCTTAAAGTTCGCGGAAAACGAAGATGTAAAACGCAAAATGTATGACTGAAACATCCAGTAAGTTTTAACTCTGCGCCCAGAGCTTGGTGCTTTCTGAATGTGTGTCAGATTTCATTTGAGCTCCACTAGGTCCGGAATCAGCAAGTGCACAAGCCGTTCTGTTTTGCTTTTCCATCGGGTCTGGCGGCTTGAACAGAATATATTGGGTCTAAAATGTGTGCTTCCTAGAAAAAACCCTCTTTCTTTCACAAATCTTTAGCAGAGAGTATTGTCCAGCAGTTATGTGGTCTGGCAAATGGGATCTTGGCCTCCCCACATGCAATTAATTTCCTTGGAAATTGTGCTAATACATGAAAACATCCTTGGCTAGGACTGCATGGAAGACATTTTGTCTGTAAGATTTTCAGGCAGGCTGAAATTCCTCTTGACTCAAATGCCATCCCGAGGAGGAGGAGGAGGAGGAGGAGGAGGAGGGCGGGGGGATTTTATTATTTTATTAATTTCAATTTATTGGCTGCCTAACTCCAATGGACTCTGGACACCTTTCAGCACAGGAGCCTCTGGGCTTACCTTTGAGAAAGATTTTGCCACATCACATAGAACAAGAGCCTGACAGCCTAGTTTCCTATGAGGTCAAGGCATTATTGCAAACATTCCTATAGCACAGCATCCACCCTGATTTCAGGTTTACAAGAAACGATTTAAAAACAACCCCAAACCCTTCTGAGAAAGGCTACAACCACATCTGCAAACTTCCAGTGGGTCTATCAGCAGGAGAAGCAGCCAGACCAGGTGCTGGATTTGGGCCCTGGGGCGGCCGGGGGCGGGGGGGGGAGCAAGTCCATGAGCCAGGCTTGGCATTTGGGCAAATGAAGGGACTCCGACCCAGAGAGGAAGAACCAAGCGAAGCCCAGAGCATGGTCTCAGTGCATGTAAAAAGGGATCCGTGTGACATTTACCTAGGTAGGAATGGGGACTTCCCCCTCCCCAAACTGTATACCCCAAACTATATTTCGACTGCATTATGTACTATGCCCAGAGTTGGCATCATGAAATGAACGAACAAACGAACGCTCGGCCCTCTGTGGCAGGACAGCTTGGAAGGGCGAGGAGTGACCGGGGGAGGAGTGTCTGCCCCAGAGTGATTCCCGACGGCCTCGAAGGCAGAGCTTCTCCGGAGCCCCGCTGCCCCTCGCAGGGCGGGCACATCCGGGCTGGGCGAGCTGCAGCAGAAAGCCTTGGCCCGAAGCGCCGGTCCTCCGCCGGCCCCGCAGCCCTCGGTCGGAGGGGAGCGCCTGGCTTTGCCTCTTCAGGGCTCAGCCGTGGGGGGGGGGGGGGCGCGGGGGCGGGTCTTCGCAGGAGGCCGCGGGCCCCATCCGAAAGGAGCCGCGGGCTGGCACCGGACCCCCTGCAGTCAGAGCCCCAGGGCTCGCTGGATGGCTCGCCCGCCCGCCCTCTGTTCCTCCCGCAGCCGCCCCGGCGCGCGGCCCCAGCCTTGCCAGCGGCTCCCTCGGCGGGCGCGGGGGGTGGTCTCTGCCGCTAATTGGCGCGGGCAGGGCGCCTTCGGCCCGCGGCGAACGAGCAGCCAATTAGGGCCCCCCGACGGGCCCGCTGCCACCGCTGCTGCGTGCTAACGAGGGCGGGAACCCGGCGGCTGCCGAGCTCGGCTTCTTCCCGCTCCCCTCTGCAAAAGGCGGCGCCCGCCCCTCCGCCTCCATTCCCGGCTGGTTAGTGCGAGCCGCCCCCGCGCCCTCCCTGAGCCGAGGAGAGCCCGGGAGGTGAAGGGGCACCGGTGCCTGACTTCCGTGTGCGGGGCCGCTCTTCCCTGGACGCCCGCAATGGGTCGGGGTGGCAGGACGGGGCGGGCAGCCGCCGGCCCTGCTGTAGGACCCCTCCCCATCCCCGGAGGGAGCCCAGCCAGGCCTCTTCGGAGAAGCTCCTCCGCAGCCCCACGGAGTCGCTTCAGCCTCAGGAAGATGTTAGTGGCATCAGGCTTAGCAGCACGAGTAGTTACTTCGTTAGCTTAGCACTCTGTTGTAACTCTTTTCCCCCTGTAGGTTCTGTAAATGTGAGGAAAGAAAATACCACCGCGGGAGAGTTTATCCCCTTCGTTTCCTGAATCTCTGGAATTCACCTCTTGGCATCGCATCAGAAGGCAGCCTTCCAAGGTGGGGCCCGGCGGGGGCCCTTGGCACCGGAGGCAGAGGAACTGCACCCAGAAGGCCTCCTTGCTCACAGGGACGGGTGGGGGAGGCTGGGCCTCTCCAGGCAGGACAGCCTGGCAGCCAGCCCCTCCTGCCCCCAGCTGGCCTGGCTGCTCTTTCCTCCGCCCCAGCAGCTGCTCAGCAGGCGGAGGAACTGCCCTCCTCCCGGCGCTGTCCCCTGCTGCTGCTGCTGCGAGCCGTGCTTATTAAAGATTTAGAAGACGCGCCGTGGCAGTGCTACGTAGAGGCTTTAGCCACCCACCGTCTCGCAGAACGAGGAAGAGAGGCAGGCAAGGAAAGCGCCTGCCCCACAGAAGCTGGCCTGGCCCCCTGAGTGCCAGGTGGGGACCTGAGCCTTGTTTTCCACGTGGCTGGTGGGTCAGGCCCTTGGACAGCAGAGGAGTGCTGCTTCTCTCCTTCGCCTTCTTTCCGCAGGCAGCGGGTGCAGCAGGTGGAGCTGGGGAACTCCCCACAAGTGATGGGAGAGCGAGGGAGAATCTGGGTGCCCCACAGGCTCCAAGAGGAGCGGCCCTCGAGCACAGTCAGGACCCCGCGTGGCCAAAAAAGGTAGCGACACTCTTCCACCTTAATTCTGACTCCACCCATTTCTTTCCTATACTCCACCCACCTCATATGCCCCACCTGCTTTTCATGGCCCCTCCCACTTTTGTGAATCTGGAGCTGAAGGTTTCAAAGCTGCTTTTGAGACATCGAATGCAAAGGAATCTGTCTGGATCCTCCCTCACTTATTTATAAGATTTCTATGGATTTCTAGAGTCCAATAGAGCTCTAAATAGTGTACAGGAAGACACACTGGAAGGCACCCATCACAAATGTGAAATGCTCCCAGCAATATTTCAAAACTGTGTCAGCACCCCAAGACAGGCCTAACACCTCTTAGCTTAGATCCTGCACACCTGAATTGGCTACTACTGAAATCATTATCACCATCATCTTCATCACAAACAATGGATGGATGGATGGATGGATGGATGGATGGATGGATGGATGGATAATTAAACTTCCTGATTGAAGTGCCTTCTGAAATGCTTTCTTCTGGCAAGGTTTTTATGCACTAATAGCAATGGAGGACCTGGGATCTGAAAATAGCCTTCTGAAATAAACAGGTGGTTGTGTGCATATCTCCCAAACCACAGTGCTGTGTGGCAAGCATAACATTTTAGGCCATAGGAAATGGCCTTTCCCTCCTCTGGGATGGTTCTTGCCTGCCTCCCTTCCAAAGGAGCCTCTGCGATTTCGGTATTTAAAGCCTAAATTTAACTCTGCTTGGCATCTCCATCTCGCATACCCACCCACCCCCTGCCACCCTGCAACCTTCGGGTAATTCCATTTGTGGTTTGGCAAAGGGCCCAACTCTGGGGAAGGTTTTCAAGAAACAGAGCAGACGCCTCAGAAAGGCTGGAGAAACACTGAGGGGCGCATGGGGGAACTGGCAGCTCAGGCAGCTGCTTGGGGAAGGGAGAGGCTGAACGGGAGCAGTCCTGCTGAGATCCAGCATGGTGTTTATTTGTCTGCAGTGGGAGATGGTAGAAGTCTCTGAGAACATGTTGGTTCTGAAACTCAGAATTCTTTGCAAACACCTCTGTACGGAGCCCTTGGCAGCGCAACTGAAATGCCCCTGGATTTTCTCTTTAGGACCTGCAGTAGCCAAAGGAGACCTTCGCATTTCAATCCCATCCTGACTTCCCTCTGCCTCACATTAGGGTACTTCAATTCACCTTAAATGTTGGCTTCAGTGAAACTTGAGAGTCCCTCTGGGAAGAGCCCAGAAATAGGAGAAGCTCAACATCTGTCTGTCCGGCAGCCAGTCGCGGGTGCTCCCCTGGGCCTGGTACCCCAGGGCAACAGCTACCCTGCAAATAGCAATCCAGTCTTCTGCAAGCAGCTGGCATTCCATCTAGAACTGCCCGTCATTTTACAGCCTTGTGCTCCCTAAAGTTTAAAACGTGGGAGTTGCACAAGGAGTGATAAATGTGGGACATGGGGGGGGGCTCCTGGATGATTATTATAGGCCCGGTCCCACAGACCACTCACCCTCGCTTGATCCTCAGTGCCTGGGCTGGGGCTTGGGGGCTTCAGGGGCTTTCACTGTGCAATTGCCCGGCTTCCTTCTTGGAATTAAAACAGGCAGCCCAGATGCTCGTCGCATCTCTTTGGAACCTGCTTGTGTTCCCCAACCCTTTCCCCATCTTTTCACTATTAGGAAAAGGGGCGTTTGCCTTTGTCCAGGAAGTGTGCTGAATTGTTAGGATCAGGAGGACTAGAGGCAATGTAGAGCGCGTTGGCAACATTTGGGAGGGGGCCATGGAATCGTTGCAGCCAAGAGAAACAGGACTCTTGGGACTGTTGGCAAAGGCGTGGTTACGACTTCCCAACTACAACGTGCTTTTAGGCAGGACTTTTATTTTAATTTTGGCATTTTAGCAAAACTGATGCTTCCCTGGAAGCCTACACCTTCCACGTTTCTGTTGACAACACATCGTGACTGTCTCTGCTGGAGCCTGGAATTCAAGGGCTTGCCCTAAATTTTAGATGTCATGCAAAGCCCTCCTGATAAGGTGATTCTATCCAAATAGGCTCAGCTGGGATTGTGTGACTTTTTATGTTATGTATTTATTCACTATTACTAGACAGGGCCCCGAGGAGGATTTGGCTGCTGTGCAAGTCCAGTGATTAAAGACAGCGAGGCAACAGACTGAGACTTCTCCCCCGAGAGCCACGGGCTGAGCTGACCCCCACAGCAAAAAAACCTCCCCTCTCCTTGGTCTGCAATTACTGGATTATTGTCTAGAAAGGAAGAACACGAGACAAACCACAGACGCTGTTTTAAACAGAGGCTGGTTTCTTCTCCACATTCCTTGGATGAACAGAGAAGGAGAAGTCTGTAGTGGCTGTTTGTTTACCAACCGTTCCTGGGGCTACTTCCACAATTTGCTTTGCAGCTGGGCTGTACCGCTTCTCCTCAGACGTCGCATTTCATAGAAAGTGGCTGTAGCATTATCCTTGTCTGAGCCACAATGTACCAACAAAAGGCGGGGGGGGGGGGGCGGGGGGGCGGGTCAAGCCCAACACAAACAAGCTTCTGCAGCTACATTTATTGTCTGGGACGCATGAGAGGAGATGAATCACAAGCAAGAACTGGTGAACTTTGGCTGACTCCTGACAGGTCCAATTTCTTTAATGCAAAACAGAGGTCACGGAACAGCCTGTCACAACACACCTCAGAGAAGCAGGACCCTGCCTATTAATCCTGAGAACGACCAGGCCTCTGGGGCAGCCACTTTGCGAAATAGGAAGTCCTGGTGTTCGTCAAATGCTCTTGTCAGCCGAAATGCAGAACGTCAGGCTTCGGTTTCTGTCTGAGTGGAGTAGGACCCAAAGGAGCTGAAAGAAACCCATCTACAATGTCCACCACTAGACGCCACTAGAAGAACCGAGTGGCCCCTGCTCGTGTTCCTCTTGGGCTGAAGGGCAAGAAGGAGCACCGAGCTGGAAGCGCAAAAGGGCCAGGAGCTGTCCAGATCCTAGAAGGAAACGGGGCACATTCTACCAGTGGGTCCCTCTGGGAGATGGGCTAGAGAAATCACTGGCTGGCCCAGGAATTGCCTCGCTGGCAGGAATGTGAGTGCAGATCTGATTGCTGCATTGTCCCCGTTGAGCTGGGTGAAGAGGAGCGCCACCTTCCACTCTTGCTGTTCGAACAGTGGGGCCGAACCCTTGGACCCACCCTATGGAGAACGCTTTGGGTGGACCAGACCTCTGCTGGCCCAGCCTTCTGGACATTGTAGATGGGTTTCTTTCAGCTCCTTTGGGTCCTACTCCACTCAGACGCTGCAGAAGCCCCTTGCAACGGGGGTTTCCTAGTCCTGCATTTGGTCCAGGTGCCTCGGGGATTAAGCGCACAAGCAATCCAGGGGAGAGCAGGAGCAGCGTTCCCTGCTGCAGATTGAGCTCCGGTTCTATCGTGCCTGAAAAGGATCACCTTCCCGGCAGGGCTTACGGAGTAACTGGAAAACTAGATTGCTTTAGGAGTAAAAAGCAGAAGGTTCTCGGGCATTCTCGGGGGTGGAACCGGAGGAGGGCCTGGTTGGAGCGGCTAGCGGTTTCCCGGTATTCAGTTGGCCATTGCCTCGGGGAACCTGCCACAGAGCTTGCTGGCTGTGGAGGGGACTTGGCTTTCTGTACGGCTACGGACGTGGCGGCTGTGCCGGGGCAGCACAAGCAGATTTTTCAGAGCTCTCCATTTCAGCAAAATCTGGGGATTTTCTTAAAGCACCCTCGTAGTGCGTCTAAGGGTTCGCATGTGCAAAAAATACAGGGGTGGCGGGGAGCACATTGGCGCTGGCAGTGGGTCCCATCAATCTGGGCAACTCGCCCCTGCCCACACAACCCCCAAATTGGCGGGGCCTTTTGAGCAGGAACACATGCACACCCCCATCGTCTGCACAGGGGAGACGACTCAGTATGTCCGTGTTCCCAGTCGTAGCCTCCTATGCTCTTCTACCGCCTTGTCCATCTTCCTCTCATGCAGACACTCTTTGGGGAGGGAAGAGGAAGGGGCCCGTTATTGTCATGCGGGCAGCGGCCGCCCGGAGGCACCCTGCAGTTTAGCTTAGCAGCCTCTGGCGCAGCTGGGCAATACATCTGGCAACCCAAGATTCCAGGCTCAGCCCGTGAGCAGCGGCCTCCCCCTCCCCGCCCGCCCCCCCCCCCCGGAATCCAACCCTTCCGGATTCCCACGAGAATTCTCCATCTTGGAGAAGCAGCGCTGCCAGCGAAGACGAAGACAAAGCAGCCTGGAGCTCTCCTGACGTCAAGCGACCGCAGCGGGTCGGGGAGCTGGTCAGCCGCCAGCTTTCTGGAGCTCAGTGGACGTGGCGGGGCTGCCTTTTGCGGCTGCGCCAGCTGAACGGCCACGGCAGCTGGCGGTTCTTCCCAACTGGAGCTTGGGGAATATGTGGGTTCCTCTGTGAAACGCGGGCTTTGGGGACACAGCCCTCCTTCCTCGCCCTGTGGTGGATTCGTGCTGCATGGCTGAGGCAAGGCAGGCAGGCAGGCAGGGGGCGAGCAGAAGGAAAGATGCATGACTGGCCGGGCCCTCCTTCCCGGCGTGCCGCTTGCTCCTCCATCCCCCCCAGCTGCTGTTCAAGGCACCGCAGAGGGGACTGCGAACAGCTCGAGCAAGGCCTTTAACCAGGCAACAGGCAACGCCGGGTAAAGCCTCCCTCTGGCACCAATTTATTTTCCACCCACCCCACAAATTCTTCTTCTAACTGCAGCGGTGGTCCTGAAAGCACGTGGGCCCAGCGTGCTGAAGGTGGAGGAGGGCGATGCCCAGTATCCCTGGGAAGTTTTGCAAATGTCTTTGCAGATACTTGGTCCAAGCTGAGAATCCAGATGATCTTCCTAGAGAACCTGGACCTAACCAGCCTTCCCGCAGACAAGGGTCCAGGCCCTGGGGCCTCAGGTTCCGGCAGGCAGGAGGGTGTCCCTTCAGGAGTGGCAGGAAGCGGGAATCCACGATTGTCTTTTGATTGACAAATGATAACCTTACATTTGCTGTCTGGGGTGGCTAGGATGAGGGGATTTGGGAAAGACCCCTTGCAGAGCCTCCATATATGAACGTTTGGGCCAGAGGGTTCGAGGCTGGTCTTTGACGGCCATCCCACCCACCCCGTCCCTCGTGTCCAACCGTGGGCTCAGGGAAGGCCAACCCCCCCCCCCCCCATCTCCACAAAAACGCGGCTCCAGCTTTTGTTGTGTGAAAAGAGCGGATACCTTGGAAGGACCACCCTCCGAACCAGGGGAGGCCTGTGTGCAGCTGCACGGAAGGGACGCCGGCAAAGCAGAACCCAGAGAGACGCTGCGTCCGCCAGCCAAAACCATTTGTGCTCCACCGTGTATGTCCTCAGTGGCCTCCGCACGCCTAACGAGTCCGGGGTGGGGGGGATGGTGTTTTTTGGGAACACCAGAAAACGGCTGGTTGATCCAGGGATTGGCCTGAGATCCAGTCTTCCACAGGGCTCACGTACCCCCTCCTCGCTGGCTCCGGCAACACCTCGAACGGCCTTTTGTCTACCTAGGAAAGGAGCCGGGAAGCCCGAGAAAGCCAACCCCTCCCCTGCAGACCCCCCCACTGGCAGAGCCGGGCAGGCAGCCCAAGGCCCATCTTTGCGGGCAGCGGCTGCTGCTGCTCCTGACCAATGGAGAGGAGCCCGTGGGGTCACCAACCCCAAAAGCCCCTCCCATGGGAGTCCAGGCAGCTCCTGGAGAAGGAGTCTGTCCCAGATGGCAACCTTGGATCCCGTTAGGGTGGACTGTCTGCTGCCCAAATGGTTAGCCTCCTCCCGCTTGTGGAGGGCGGGGAGGCTGAGGCCCCAAAAGAGGTGCCGCATGCAACACCGGGCCCCACATCTGGCTCCTCTGAGTTAGCAGATACTGTTGCTCAGGATGGGAATGGCTTTGTTTTCAAGGGTTAGCATTTTTGCACACCAGACCCTGTGGTTAATTTATTCTTCAGTGTAGCGTGTGAATGCTGAAAATCGGTGACTGGTTTGAGCATGTTGTGTGAACTGCCTTGTGGCCTGGGTGTGTCTCCTGGCCTTTCCTCCTTTCATGTACATGTCCTGCCCCCGATTCTCAGGCCTTCTGCTCCTGGGACCTGGGCACCCCCCTACATGCAAAGACTCTTGAGAAGATCTCGGGACAGGGCGGGTCAGAGGGCTTCCATTGTCCACGGCAGAAGTGGTGGCAACTCAGGATGTTCTGGACCTTCTTGCCAAGGTTAGCTACCAGCTTTCTACTGATGCTGGACAAAGAGAGAGTGAAGGGCTCTCTGATGACCGCCGCAGACGAAGGCATTCAGGCCATTCCAGAAGGAAAGGGTGTCATGGCAACACTTGGGATGTTTCCATGGCTGGAGTGGGAAAAGGCATTCTTCCCGCAGAGTATCTCTGACTCACCTGCTGCCTCCCGCAAACGGCGTCCTACCCCACAGGGACATCCCTGGCCCACTGAGGAGGAGACAGGCGTGAGCATCTGTTTCGTTCCTTTATTAGGCACGGCCCTTGGTCCTGTGAAGTATCAACCCGGGGCCAAAATACACAGTGCAGAGCTACGCTGGTCTCCGCGTTGGACAATGTTCTCCTTTAGATTTTTTCTTCCCACCTCTGTAACTCCAGCGCCACAGCATTGGGCACGTGAGAATGCTACTTGCCACAACACTCAAAGGCAGCCCTTTAAGCACCTGGGGGTTCTGCCCCCATCCCACCTTAGATGGCCTTTCTTCCATCTAGGGGAAAAACACTGATTTGATGCAAAGGCTTTCCACAAATCTAACATCTCCTCTTCTGTGTGGGGCTCTGCAAGACAGCACTACTCCCCCCCCCCCACAGCATCCCCAGGTTCATGAGCATACGCTGCTTGTATGCTGGGTTGTGGGCATGCACCATGCAACCCCCCCAACTCTTTTTATTTGTAACAGAAAATATAGATGGCACTTTAGAAACTGAGCCCAAGGCTTTCTGTGCAAAGAATCCGCTGCGCTGGTGTCCTCTGGCGTCTCCCCAAACCGGGCACCCAGGTTGCAGCCACACCCCACTCCAGTCAGTAGAAACGGATGCATTTCGTTGCGCTGGGCGGGGATACGAGGGAAGGCGCTTTAGTGCTTCTGGATCCCCTGCCGTTCAAAAGCATCGGCACCCAAGGGACACAGCTGCCCAAAGGGGCGACGGCGAAAGTGCTGGCGGCAGAAGAGCCTGGCGAGCACCCTTGCACCAAGTCAGGGCCCTTCCCCAATTTCCTTTATGGCAAGGCTGACCAAGTCCTCCTGCAAGGCCAGCCATAAAGCCACCGCCATCTCCACTGTGCACGAGTGGTACAGTATTGCTACATAATCCTAGAGAAGACCCACCCCGCCCCACCCCACCCCAGACCCAGGAACGTTGTCCCCCTCCTACAGCAGCAGCTGAGTTCGCGGTCCAGGTGGCTGCGAGCTGCTGTGCGGAAGAAGGGTTGGCGTCACTCAGGAGCTGCTGGGGTTCAGGTTGGAAACGTGGAAGGAAAGGGACTTGAGGTTTGAGGGTGTTGAATGAAATGGTGGCGGCGGCGGCGGCAGCACAGCAGGGAGGATCACTGGGTCTCGGTGCCTTTGGGTTCTGTTTGGGCTGAAGGGTCACTCACGGTAGAAAACATACTCAGTGTACGAGGTCCAGATCTTGTCATCCGTCTGTTCGTGAGCAAAGGCGCAGGTCCCGGTGGAGTTGCACGCCACCATGTGGAAGCCGGAGTCGGCCAGCCTGTCAAAGGCCTGCTCCAGAAAGGTGAATTTGAGGTAGTACCTGGAGGTGTAGCGCTCGGGGGGCCGGTCGGGGTCCCTGCTCTCGTTGAGGGTCTCCCCAAAGACTTCCTTGGCCAGGGAGGTCTTCCCACACACCATGATCCTCGCCACCCGGCGGAACTTGGCGTCCGCTTGGCTGTCTCTCCCCAAGGTGTAGGAGCCCCGGTAGCCCACAGTGATGAAACCCGACCGCCGGGCCTCCTGCCCCACGCTGCCCCCGGCCGCGGAGGCGCCGGAGGCGCCGGGGAGGCTGGCCAAGGCTGCGCTGGCAGCTCCCAGGGTGCGCAGGGCATCTGTGCTGGGGGAGAGCTCCTCGGGGTCGCTGGGGCAGGGCTCCTCTCCCAGGGAGTTCCGCTCGCTGACCTTCGGGGCCAGGCCCTTGGCCAGCTCGGGCAGCTTGAAGAATTCGGCCTCCCGCTGCAGGCGGCTCCGCTCAGGGAAGTGCTCCGGGAGCACCAGCTGCCGGTCCCTCAGGAAGTCCAGGATGTAGCGGAAGAGGAAGCCGTCCCGGTCCACGAAGAACCGGCCTTTGCTGTCCCGGGCCAGGGATTGGGCGCTCTGCTGGGTGAAGAGTTCCCAGAGGAAGGAGCCAGGGACGCTGACCAGCGTGCTGTGACGGGTGAGGTAGACCTGCCCGCCCACGTTCAGCTCGACGATCTCTGGGAAAGCCGATTCCTCCCTGAGTCGGGCACCGCTTGCGCCGTCTGCCAAGGCCATCCTGAGGTCCTCCTGCTGCCCCTCTGGAAGAGAAAGAGGCACAAGCAGATCAGGCGCCTCCCTGCCCAACCTGGGCACAGAAAATGTGCTCCTGGGGCTGCCTGCCTGCCTGCCTGCCTGCCTGCCCACCCTCCCGCCCACGCGTCTGAACCTGGCACACCATCGCTTTGCCATCATCACTGTTTTGTGATTCCTTCCACAATGGCTTGGGTTCTGGGGCAGCAATTTGACCTCTGCCCAGAAGTGGACCTGCAGCTCTTCATGTTGGTGCCGAGTGGGAGAGTGGAAACGTCCAACTGAGGCTTTTGCTCGATTAAAAAAAAAGAAGACTTAGTTGATGGAATGGGGCTTGCTGGTCAATCTCATCTGGATAGAAATAGAAAGAGGACAAATATTCTGAAATTAGCATTTCTTCCGTCACGCAGGCACAAGTCCTCTCACAAGAATTCCTGCCCCTGCGCTTCCAGCAAGCGATGGAGCAGCGGACCTCCGGAGCTGCGTTAGACCCCCTTCATCCTGGGCTACTTTGGCCATGGTGGATTTGCCAGTTAATTAACCCAACTTGTTTCAAGGAGGGTTGCCATTGTTAAACTTGCTTGCCTGCTGATCTTCAGGGTTCTTCTTACTAGTGGTAACAGAAGCGTTCGAGTAACACCGTTGGTACTCATGGTCGTAAGGAAACGGTAAACATCCACCACCTAAAATACAGTCTCTAAATCTCTTCCCCGCTTTCAGCTGAAAGTTTGGCATGAGGCTTCTATCCCTTCTATGAACATATCTGCTGTTCCAATCAAATGTAACACACTGCCCTGGCTACTGGAAGTACCATTTCAAAAGGAAGCTTGCAGACCCTGAGATACCGACCTCATTTGCATCGAGACAAATTCTAACCCCTTCAGCATCACTTTCGAGTGCATTTGCACTTTGGGGCCACGATGTCTCTCCCAACAGAGTCCAGGTATCACCAAAGCCCGCCAGCTGCCCGCCCCAAATGCCGCAGTCCGGCTTCAGGTGCTTTGCATTCTGGCTGGCTCAGGACAGAACTCATTGCAATGACCCAATGAAAAGGCAGTTGCAGATGAGTTCCCTGCTCCACATCCCTTGCCAATAGGCTGCCGCGCTCGGGATGGGGGGAGGGCTTTGCCACCCATTGCAAGTGCCGGAGCCTCCAGGCAGACCCCCTTCCTGCCCCCAGGGCCCTTCTTCCTTTGGAGCCATCAGGCAGTTAGGCCCCTGGACCGAGCAGGGATGGTCTGACTGTTGTTCATGCCCAGTGAATCCAAAGTTGGTTTGTTTATTCAAGCATGTAATTAGGGGCATCTGAGCAGTGCCTCCCGCTTGGTCCATCAACTGAGCACAGGGAACGTGGCCAGGGGTCTTGGGCTTTGCCATCCCTGCCAGTGGGGGGACCACGCTGGAGGGCCGCCACGTTTGCTCTGCAAATTAACGAGGCTCCTATTGGCTTCTCCTCCTGCTTTAGATAGTTCAGCATAGAGGAGGTCAGAGGATGCAGGAAATAATAGAGGCGGAAGGGTCCTTTCCTTTCCTTTCCTTTCCTTTCCTTTCCTTTCCTTTCCTTTCCTTTCCTTTCCTTTCCTTTCCTTTCCTTTCCTTTCCTTTCCTTTCCTTTCCTTTCCTTTCCTTTCCTTTCCTTTCCTTTCCTTTCCTTTCCTTTCCTTTCCTTTCCTTTCCTTTCCTTTCCTTTCCTTTCCTTTCCTTTCCTTTCCTTTCCTTTCCTTTCCTTTCCTTTCCTTTCCTTTCCTTTCCTTTCCTTTCCTTTCCTTTCCTTTCCTTTCCTTTCCTTTCCTTTCCTTTCCTTTCCTTTCCTTTCCTTTCCTTTCCTTTCCTTTCCTTTCCTTTCCTTTCCTTTCCTTTCCTTTCCTTTCCTTTCCTTTCCTTTCCTTTCCTTTCCTTTCCTTTCCTTTCCTTTCCTTTCCTTTCCTTTCCTAGGGTTCCTACTTCCTGTTCATGTGTAAACAATCTCACTTTCTGGCAAGATGGTTGGAATTTCTGATGAAAAGCTGTATTTATTTAACACATTTATAAGCTGCCCCACTCAGAAGACCAGTTCAGCTGGCAAAGACCTTTTGCCCTGATACTACTACAGAAAGGCTTCTGAAGCTGGGGGGGGGGGGGGGGATGGGGGATGGATGTGGCCCTTTTAATGGTCTGGAGGCTTCTCTGTCTCTGAGCCCCTTCCCTTTTTGACTTGCCTCCACTTGGAAGCCAAGCATGGGCAAAGGGGCAGCCCTGGTGCCCAGTCTGGCCTCTGCTCCTTTCCA
Organism: Liasis olivaceus; assembly: GCA_030867105.1. NCBI lineage: Eukaryota > Metazoa > Chordata > Lepidosauria > Squamata > Pythonidae > Liasis > Liasis olivaceus. Next base: position 24,913,723 of record CM061361.1, on the reverse strand, counting down.
TGCAGGATGACCTATGCCACCCCCACATATGGACTGGAGCAGCATTTGTGTTCAGTCTGGTTCTGGAAAGAACAGCAAAAGCTACTTCTAACCAAAATAGGGAGAAGACAAGAGGCGGGGGGGGGGGTCTCCTGTCTGAGGTGCCTGTAGCACTTGAGTGTGCTGGGCGGGGGGCTCCTCTTCCTTCCCAGTGCTTTTCCTGAACATCTACTAGGAGAAAAGCTGGAGGCCACATGCTCAGAGCACGGAAGCGGAGGGCATTCATTTTGACAAGCACAGCTCCCTCTGGGTCAGGCACACTCCGCACGGCGAAAAGGGGGTCATCTGCCCGTTGACACACCTGCTGATGCCAGGGACACCTTTAGAGGACACAGAACATGGCTTCGGAAGCAGCTTCTCACACGCACCTATGCCTGCCGGATTAGTGAGAATGGGGCTCCGGCACACCCTGCTGGCCTCCCTCCGGTGACTCCCTCCGGGGCTGGTGACAGACGCCCCCCCCCCCCGCTTCCAGAAACCCTCGGAAGGGAAGGGCGCCTTCCATTGATCCAGACCTCTGCCCCCCCCCCCCCCCGCACACGCGTTTCCCCGTCCCGTTATTCTGACGTTCCTTCAGATTAAGCCTGCTGCCTTCTTTTCCTGCGGGTTCGGCGCCTGGGCCGAATCTCCGACTTCCAGGGCCCGCTGGTACCCGAGGTGCGTGGCTCCTGCTTGAACGTGGAGAATTCCGCGCGTGGAAAAGGGCTTGCGGGCGGCGGGCCGCCCCCGCTACAAAGTTCCTCTGGAGAACACGTGTGCGCGTCGGAACTGGGGTCCAAGAGCAGGGGCGGGTGGCTGCTCACCCCCGCTCCCGCGCGGAATCGCTCTGTCCCGCCGAGAGCGCCGCACCAGCAGGGGCTTCAGCCTTCCCTCCTCCGCCCGCACCCCCGGCCCGCACCCTACGCTCCTGGAGCGCGAAACCCCGAGGAATCTGGCCGCCGCGCCCAACCTTTCGGGGCTTCGGACTCCGGCGGGGGAGGCCCCAACCGGAGTCGACGGCGGCTGCGGCTCAGCGCCCCCCCCCCCGCCTGCCCGTCTCTCGGACCGGGTCCCTTCCCACACGCACTGCGCCAAACGCCTCGCGCTCGCTCGCTCGCGCCCACCTTTCCGGCGGCGGCTCCTCTGGGCGGCGGGCGCGAGGTCTCCGAGGCCGGGAAGAGCCGCTCACGCCGCAGCCTGGTGCGCCCGCCTCCGCTTGCAGCCCCGCGTCGCCCTCCGCGCCAAGCGCATCCAGGCGCACCGCGGCGGCGGGACAGCGGCTGGCGAGGGTCTCGGGGGTGCTCCCGGGGCGGGCGGCGGCTTGGCCGGAGAGCGACGCTTCCGCGCTGCCCTGACCCCTCTGCACGACGACTCCTCGCTCTCCTCGTCGCCCCCTCGACCTGGCCCGCTTTTATTCGCGGGAAGCCTCGGCGGGCCCTCCCCCAGCTGGTTGACGACACGCTCCGCGCCGCCTCCCTCTCCCTCCCCCGGCAGCCCAGCCCGGCCCGGCCCAGCCCGGCCGCCGCCGCCCTTGCCCTTCTTGCGCCGCGAGAGGCGGCCTCGCAGCTTCTCTTGCGGGAGGGGACGGATCCCCGCCCGAGCGCGTCCGTCGGAGCCCCCTGCCGGACTGGGGAGGCTGCCCGGAGGCCCAGCCGAGCCGCGGGTTCCGCCCAACAGCGGCGCCTCGCCGTCCTCCCCAGTAGCGCGGAGCATCAACACGGTCCCGGGACGAGGAGGCGAGGACCAGGCTGGAGTTCGTGGGAAGCCAGAACTGGTCGTCCGAAGCCAGCAGTGCGTTCCCGGGGAGGAAAAGGCAATGAGTCCCGCACGGAGAGCCTCCGGGCGCGCCCGCGGTCCAGCCGCGCTTCCCGGTGCAAGCGCAGGGGAGGCGAGCCCGGGATCGGCCGGCCTCTGCATTGAATTCGCGAAGCGGCCGTTCGAAGAGGGATTCACGTGGATCGTTCCACGCGTCGATTCCGCGCACAGAGCCTCGGATGAATAACGTGCGCGCATGCGCTGAAGTCCCGGCGCCCTCTGAACGGACGGAGCGCTTGGTTGGATTTGTATCCCGCTTTGCCTCCGGCGCGTAAAGCAGCCTGCATGGAACCCACGCCCCTCCCTCCTTTTGGGCTGTCCGAGAGAACGCGGCTGGCCGGAATCGCGGCGGCGGCTTGGAGCCGGGTCTCTGCTCCTCCAGCCCCTCCCCAGGAGGGCTTGCTGCTCGCCGGGCATCGGGGAAGGAGCGCTGCAGGAGGGGCCTGGCAATGGAGCGCCTGGGGGAGCCAAGAAAGGGCCCAGGAAGGGAGTGGGCCAGAGCGGGGGTCTCGCTGGATCCCAGCCTTTTGTGGCTTGGGCTCCCTCAGCCTCACCCCAGGATGCCTTCCCCTTTCCTAATCAGCAGCACTGCATGGCCTCTCTGCCGCCCTCCCTCTAAGGCCCCGCGGCCCTGGAGGAGGCAGTCACAAATCGAGCAGCGGGTGGCGGCAGCCACCACAGCCAGCTTCAGCCAGAAGGCGAATCCCCCTGCCTGGAGCGACAGCCTGGCAGCTGCCAAGAGCAGGCAGGGCAGCCCCCCCCCCCCCCGGCCTTGGCCCTGCTGGCTCCTCTTCCGTCGGGCGTGGCTGCTGCTTGCGGCCACTGGAAGAGGCAGGCTCCCGGAGTGGTGCTGCGCAGCCCGCCCGGCCAGGCTGCCTTTGCTGGGGCAACCAGGTCGAGTGCCTCTTCAGCCGCCTTTCCCTCTCCTCACTGGCTGCGCTCAGCAACACAGAAACCTACTGCTTCAAGAGACATTTCGCTTTTAGTGGAAAGCGGGAAGCCCAGAACCTCCGTGTGACTCAGTCCCCTATTTATTTATTGTAAGGACCGGTGTGGCTGCCCATCCTCTGTGCCATGACTCAGGGGGCTTGCACCCACAGCGATAAATACAAGCAAGACAATAAAAAACCACATCCAAGACACAACCTGCTACACAAGCAATCGCAATCACTGGGCTCATCCCAATGCTGGGGGGGAGGGGAGAGCTTCTTAATATGTGCTCCTAGAAATGCCCCAGTTCGACTCATCTGCAAAAGGCCCCCCAGCACTGGAAGCGTGGCCCTGTCCACCCACTCTACTCAGATCCATGGCAGGCAAGCAGGAGGCCCCTGATGGTGGTGTTGCGGGGGGAGAGGTGTCTTTGTAAACTGCACGGGAGCAGGTCCCTGCCCCGAGGACCATACAAAGCTGACTTCAGCAGAGAAGCCGTCCTCCTGCTGTGCAGGCCAATCTCACCCTAGCAGCTTTCCCGTGCCCCACTTCCACCTGAAGGACTAGGGCAAGACAGTTTTCAGGAAAGGGCAGCGACAGACTTGGGCTTTGCTATCCCCCTCAGGGACCAAAGGCCTGGTCAGCTGGCTCGTCCAAACCCTGTAGCCGATAGTTTCCCCTTCTCCCCAGTGGGGCCAAATGAGGATGAAAAACTGTGTTGACACAAAGCTCCATTCTCCACCACCCGCCCCGGCACCGCCCGCAGCTCTGCGCTGAATCAGTCGGATTCTGAGGCTGCCACACATTCCTGGGCTCTTCAGAAACATCCCTGAGAAACCGGAATGCTCCAGCTAGCCGGCTGGCTCCCCGGAGGCCGGGCATGCTCGTGAACAAACGTGGGGATTGTGCCCGTTCCCCTCCCCACCTGCATCACATGCGAGACGTCACAAGTCGGCTGCTCGTGGGGAGCTTCCCCGCCCTGCTCCCGGAGGCGCGTGCACCTCTTCCGCCCCCCCGCCCACAGTTTGCAGCTTAGCTGCCCTTGGGCTGGCTGGGGCTCCGAGGCTTTCTCGGGGGCCACGCTTCCCGGCTCACAGTTTTGGCTGTGGAGCAAGGCCAGCATCAAGGAGAGCCCACCCCATGGCTCTCAAGACAGCTCAGCAGCGCCTGAAGGACCAGGCAACCGACGCTGACCTGCTGGGAAGAGCAGCCACTCTGGCCACATTTCTCACCTGGCAGGAAAGCAGGGACAAGGAGAAAAGCGGGGGGGGGGGGGGGAGAGGATGCTAAGCAAATGATCTGGGGCGTCATTGCCCAGCTCAGGATGAAATGGCCGCCAAGCTACCTATGGCAGAAGAAGGCACACCTTTGTCTGCTCTTGTACAAGTCTTCCATGTGCTTGTGGAAGAGCTTGCGCAATAGCCGATCATGGCAGAGGATGGTCGGTCTGCCCAAGAATGGTTCTTCTGCTGGCATCCTGATCTGTGCTGGAAAGGGAGAACCTGGGATCTGGGCGGGGGGAGATTTTGCTATGGACACCAGGATCGCCTCTTTCATCTGAGAATGCTTTACAGCACCCGTTATTTCTTCCATCTGAGCCCAACTCTTTGGCCCTAGTTTTGGATCAGCTCCAGCCAGCCTCAACACCCAGAAGGGGGCGTGACCCCAGGGAGACTGCCCGGCGCTCTAGTGCAGAGGCCGAGGGAGCCTGTGGCAAAGGTCAGGCCCCTCGCTTGCTCGAGGGCCGCCTTCCATTCCCGGCCTCAGGGTCAGGGCTCAGCACTGCTGCCTTGTAGAGGAGAGAGAGAGAGGGCGGGGGGTCCAGGAATCTTTGGGCACTGCCGCTGCATTTGCCACCTTCTGGGCTCGCCTCTGCTGGCAGAGTGACCACTAGGCTTGCGTGTCTCTTGCAGGCTCGCCAAGAAGGAAGAGCTGCTGGCTGGCCGTGGGGGTTGCCCGGGATGGGACGAGGGGTGGGGGTGGGGTTCTAGGAGCCAACCAGCCCACTCCAGCAGAGCAACCGAGAAGCCCAGGAGGGGCTCCAGGTGTTCCAGCTGTGCACCTGAGCCCCGGCAGGAGCTTAGCTTTCTTTGGGAGAGCTGGAGAAGCTGTGCCACCCTCTTGCCGTCCCCCCAGCGCAGCACCGTTGAAGCTCCACCTGTGGCTTTCGCCGGCAGGCGCGGGGGGGCAGCGGGGCAGGGGCTGCCTGGAGCCCCGCGGAGCGAGCCTCAGCTCTGGAGAGCGGAGTAGGGGAATGCTGTTCTCACGGCTCTCAGTGCGGTGCGAGGCGACACGAGGCGAGGCGAGGAGCATCTGGGGGAGCCGGGGGGCTGCGGACCTCCCACCAAAAGCCTCCGGGAAGCAACCTCCTGCCAGTGCTCAGCCGCAGTCTGAGCCCCGCCGGCCCTGGGTGGCTCCGCTGGCAGAGAAAGCAGGGGCGGCCCGGGGCCACAGCGCCAGAAACTCTGCCGGAGGAAGCCCTGGTTCCCTCGCACCAGCCCGGAGCACCCCACGGGACCGGGCGGGCTGGCTGCCTTGTGCTGCCAACGAGGGCGCAGGCCAAGCCCCCGCAGCGCGGCGGAAAGGCCTCTTGCCTTTCCAGGGTGGGAGGCGCGGATGGGCTCCCGAAGGCCCCGCTCCGGCTGGCTGGGGGAGTCTCTGCGAGGCGGAGGACCATGAGCTGCCCCAGCCAGCAAGCGGTTCTGCTCCAATGGAAGCAAGAGAGCGCCCGGAGGGAGGTTTTCGCGGTAGCTGAGCGTGAGCCCGCCCAAGCTGGACGGGCTTCACCTTTCCTTCACCTGAACTGAGTGAACACCTGCGCCGCCGCGGCTCTTCCTTCATAGCAGACCTTGGTCTGCCTGAATCAGCGTTTAGCACGGAGTCGAGCAGTTTCTCGACTTTTATTCTTTGCTTCACATTCCCGCAAACTGGAAGTCTATCCAGCCTGGCACTGAACAGGTGAGAAACAGGAGAGAGAGAGGAAGAGGGCTGCTGAGCCAAGAAAAACCGAAGGGAGTCTAGAAGAGCAGCGGAAGGAGCTCCTTTCAGATCTCAGGGGGCTCAGCAGGGCCCGACTGGAGGAAGAAAAAAAAAAACAGAAAAAACTTCTTGCCCCCAAACTGAGTCAAAACAACTATTTGCCCTCCAAGCCCCTCAGCTCCTGCTTCAGTCGTTAAGTACCTGTAAAGTGGCTTACAAAAGTAATAGAAGCCACTTTCATCAAAAAGGCACAAAAGCAGGAGTCTCATCACCATTCAGAGCAGAAACCCGCGGGCGGGGGGGGGGGGGAGAAGGAAGAGGAAGATGCAACCCAAACGTCTGGGAAGGGAGCACCAGGCAGCCCCCAAGGAAGAGCAAGGTGACTCTCGGCACCGGCAGAAAGACGCTGATGGCAGGTGGGGCTGTCAGAGGCAGCCCAGCCCACCCCAAGGCCCAGGCAGGGCACCTTTCAACTAAAGCTGCTGGGCTCTAATTCTGCACACCCCGAAGACCCCTTCCTTGGTGGAAACTCCTAAAAGCAGCATCCCCTTGCTGGCTCCTCTGCTGTTTGAAGCAAGGCAGGCTGTTCAGAAACAATCGGGTATGTCACATAAAAAGCATTTTTTGGCCAGGGCATCCAAGCAGTGGGATGGCTTGAACTGGAGTAGACACGTGGCGGAGAAACAAGGGGCAGGGAGGGAAGGGTAGAATAAGGCAAGGTGCCCCTCTCTACAGATCCAAGCTTTTCAAGGAACAGGTGGCCTGACCAGCCAGGATTTTGGAAGAGGGAGAGCCAATGCTGCCCACCCCCCACCCCCCACCCCCCTGTGCCGTCTGCCCATTAATGCCAGTGGAATTAGCAGGCTGGGCTCCAAAGATTAGGTGCCTGGCCTGTTAATCTGAGCTTTCCTACTGGAGAGCTTGGTCCCCCTGCCGGCACCTCCAGAGCCTGACTCTGCAGAAACAGCTTCCTCGGGGGATGCTGCATTAATATTTACGAAGTAATTACCGGGTTCTCCCATTCCTCTGCAGCTCCCTATAAGATATCCCATAATATATGCCAGCCATAAATCCCCTTCAAAGATTCTCTGCCAAGTTGCTCCCCAGCCCGTAAAGCAGTGCTGGGGTGTGATGGATCACCCAAGGAAGTGCAGACAAGGGGCTGTGAAATGCCAGAGGACTGAATACGTCGATATAAAGTCCAGCCCACTATTGTCCTGCTCTTGATCTCAGCAAATCCCTCCCTCAAGACGTGGAGTGCAGAGCAAGACTGCGGCAGCCAGTTGCTCCCAGGGAGGCAGGCGAGGCTGGCAGGAAAGTGCCAGGTCTGGGGCAGCGCTGCCCCTCTGCTCACCAGAGGCAGTGGCCAGAAGGGGCTGCAGCAGCAGCTGTTTCTCCTGAGGGGGCGGAGTGGGAGCAAGCCCAGCCATTGGCTGAACTCCCGTGATGTCACAGAAGGCCCACGACCATTGCAGAAAAACACGAGCCAAGGGCCAGTCACGACTTCTGCTCATCACAGGGTGGTTTATTTCTGTCTAGCTCCACAAGCCCCTGTATCCTGTGAGATGGGCAGCTATATAAATGTGATGTATAAATAAGAAAAATAAATAAATCCTGCCTGCGTCTCCTGATCCCCAGCCAGCCTCACCGTGAAGAAGGATGAGTGCAGGAAACAGTTGCCTGTTACTTTTTACCCTCCATTCCTGCCTCTCTGCTTTTCCTTCTTGGGTGTATTTCAGTTGCTTTTCACCCTGTTGCCATAAAGTCCTAATAGGATGAGGCCGAGGGATGGCCCGGTGCCACATTCGGTCTTCTTGACTTGTAATAGAGAATGGCACGTTGGCACAGGCTGCCTTTCCTCCTGCAGGTTCTGGTGTCTGAGAGCAGTTGACCAACCGGCCGCTTGGCCTTCCTACAACTCCTTTCTCTTGGGGAGGAAGAGAATGGGTGGCTTTCTTCCCCGTCGGAGTTTCAGTTGTGGGCCTGCTGCATCTTCCCGGTGCTGCCACAGCGAGTCCATCTGGCGAAGAAGTTCTGTCCCTGGCGCCAGGACTGTGCGCTGCACAGGAGAGCAGGAGAGCACCAAGGACTTGTGGCTAGCTTAATACAGATGCTGGTTAATCTGTCGACCAGTCAGGACATCGATCATGCCAGGAAAGAGACTAAGCTAACTCGTGTGCCAGAAGAAAATCCATCTCTGGATTTATTAGTATTAAACCAGATTTGGATAAAGTATCAACAAACGGGGGGAGAACCTGAAAGGGGCCTGTGCAAGTCAGGGTGCTTTGCACGGTGAAGTGCCCGGGTGGAGCCGCTCTGTTAGGGCATCTCCTTGGGCTCTGCCTCCCGTCTTTCAGCGCATCCCATCACACTCAGAGGGCAGATGGTAGCTCCTCCACTTTAATGGCAGCATCCCCCCCCCACCACAGACACTGCTTGTGGCAGCGATGTCCTTTTTGGGGTCTCATGACTACCACCACTCCCAGGCTTCAAGCTCGGGGGGCCACTAACATTTTGAGAGCAGTTATTCTCCAAGGGACACAGTCCGCAATGCTCAACGAGCAATAGCTGCTTCTCATCTCAGGAGGACAGTGCTTTCCTGAGGCAGTGCACTTAGATCTATGGCAATGTCATGTGTGGACAGGCTTTCGTATAGATCTTGGGAACTGAGTGCTCTGCACACAACTTCCCTCTTCGCTGGCACTGCTGCAGTAGAATGCAGAAGTAGCCCTCACAAGGTGGAGGCTGCGAGGGCCCGGCGCGGGAGGCAACGGGCAGGCAACCCTTGAACGAGAGAGACAGCTGAATGCGATACTGCCGGGTGCACCTTTCAAAGTCCCCTGCTGAACTGGGGCACTTCTGACCCTCCTGTCCTGGGGGGTCCACTGCAGGAGGAGAAAGCAAGGAAAGGCTAGTCAACTTCACCCCTGCTTCATCCAAAGGAGGAACTAGGGTGAATCCTGTCTTGTGTGTGTCTTGTGGATTACGCTGTCCTGAGCCAGCAAATAAATCAGCTGAGCTGCCAAATTCAGCTGACATCCAGGATCCCCGAGGCCTGATCTGGCACGGAGAGTCTCCATCACGCGGAAGGTGCAGGCTAGATCTGGCCGAAGGCTCCGTACACCGCTGCCAGTCCTCCTGCTGATTCTCTGCCTCCCAGTCACCAAGAAAAGGGCCCAGGGCAGGAATTTCAGCAATTCCCTTGCCCAGGCTCTGGGTGTCCAGCAGCCTCAGGTACCTGGCTGTCCTGGGCAGGAAGGAGCCCGACTTAGAAGGAAGTGGACAGCCCCCCTCCTGTGTAATGGTGGGGCACCTGATTGAGACCTGGGACCCGGCTAATCCTGGCTCTCTTGCCTCCTGGCTGGCAGGAAGGACAGGCCTGCACGCGGTGCTGCCAAGCACCTAGAACGTCACTCTTCATGCCTTCATCCCCTCCTCCAGAAAGCGGCTTCAGCAGCTCTGGCCTGGAGTCAGGACATCCATGCCGGCCCCTCAGTCCTTGGAGGAAACGGATTCCTCCCAGCACTACTGAAGAGGGAGGTGCTGAGACCAGCTGGGCGAGACCCTGCCGGCCACTGCCCAGAGGGAATGGGGTGATTATAGCCTTTTAATCTAGAAATTGCCAGACAAGGATTAATGGGGAGGAGAGAGGTTGCACCAGATGGCTTCCTCCCTCCCTGCTAATTCCTTCCGCCTCCAGTTCTCTGGGTTGGGGTAACACACCGAGTCACCAGAGCCTGAAAGGTCACTGGTGACACCCCCTGCCCAACACCAAGTATGGCTGGGGAGGTTGGGGTGGGGCGAAGAGCACCCCAGAGAAGGCTGGCTGGCCTTCAAAGAGCCTCCATTAGCCGAGCCAGACGGTTGGATTTGGAGTGAGGTGGGCAGCCCGCGGGTGGGCTTTTGAAAGGAAAACCAGTTCTGCTGAAGCACCGGGGGGAAAGAGCTCCCCAGCAGGGAAGGAATGAAAAGGGTGAAAAGTAAAATCTTTGAGAAAAAGGAAGATGTTGCCTTGGAAATGGATCCAGGGGAATCAGGGAACATAATTAACAGTTGCCAGTTCCTGACAAGGTAAAAATCTGTTGTGATCAAAATACATTATGGCACTTTTTACGTAACCCTAGAACATTCCATATTTCATTCAAGTTCCTCCTGTGTCATTTTTCTCCCACTGGAATTACACATTACGTTCTGCCACAATCTTGTGTATCCAAACCTTGGATTTGAAAGGGCCTCACTCTCCACCAGCCCTTGTGGCAATGAATGCATCAGACGGGCATCTCGCATCCTGCAGAACCATCTCTTGCCCCCATTCAGAGTGTGCTGCCCTTCTCCCCCGACCCCCAATCTCCTTTCTTTATGTGACAGAGAAAGAGGGTCAGTTGCTCCGCAAAGGAAGCACTGCGGACTTGTGAGTGGCAGGGGCGTGTCTTTGACTGACCGATTTCCTTCTTCCAGCCAAAATTAACAGCCTGTGCTGGCAGGAATTTTTCTTTTAATGAGACAGGAAGGCAGAATTTTGCTTTACCATCTCAGTGGAACAGGCGGGAGCAAAAAGCTTCCGTCGTGGCTACTTTGAGCTATTTGCGTCCTGGTTCTACCCGGCACGAGGAAAGCATCAAGTGAGGGAATCTTCTGGAAACCACCATCACGTGAAGATCTTGTAGCAATCCTGGCTGCCCCGTTTAGGATTAAAACGTCACCCAGAAGTCAACATAAATCTCATCCCTGGGAGGGGAAATGGCTGATGCCAGGGCGATCTGAGAACAGATGGCAACCATGAATGGCAATCCCAGAATCTGCACACACCAGATCAGCAATCAGCTCTGGTAAACAGCGACTGTCAGGCAGAAGCATGGTTTTGGGCCCTGTGGTCTTAAGAGGATCAACCCCAAATCCGCTGCTCAAATGGTTTTGTGCTACAAAAAGTGCTACAGGCCCCCCCCCCCCCCCCCAGCCTTCCCTGACAGCAGCAGCTGATGGTTCTGGCAGAGACGGGCTGCCCCAAGGGCAGGTACCACAAGGGGAGCCAGCGTAGTGCTATTCCAGCACTTGTGCCCAGGGGCTGCTTCCCCCCTCCCTGGCACACATGAGCACACCCATAGCTGCTTCCTTCAACCACCAGGAAGAAGGGAATTCCAAAACACATCTCTTTATTTCTCACCGCCAGGCAGACAGGTCCTGGGCACAGATTTGCCCCTCCACCTACCTTGCTTTGAATGGAAACCATCAGGAGAGAATGCAAAGCTGGTGCTCCAGAGTGAAACTGGGCTGGCCAGTCCAACCCCTCTCGCCTGCGGCACACCCTCCCCGATTCTGTCACAAAATCTCAGGCTATTCCTGTGCTTTTGATTCTTGGCGCAGTCTCTCTTGCTGAAGATGACACTGCTTCTCTTCTAATCATCCAAAAGTCAGATGCTACCCAGCCAGGATGGACCCGGGATGTTGCGGCTGGGCTCATACGACGTGTTGCCTGGGTGAAGAAAACACACTCCCTGTCACACGACATGCTCAACCATGTTACGATTTCTCATAACATGCTGAGATATCAATTACGCTTTTTAGCCTTGCCAGTCTGCCAGTTCCTTTGTAGAACAAATCCCACACTCTTCTATCATAAGCATTTACGATTATTATTTATCATTATTATTATTACGGTTGGTCGCAGAGTCAGCCAGATGTTTAGACTGGATTTGGCATTTTTATCCACTTATCGAGTCCTTCCTGAGGTGGTGTTATTTGATGCTGTCAAAACTATTATTATTATTATTATTATTATTATTATTACTACTACTACTACTAATCAACATACAGTATATCAGAGAAAAAGAATATTGCTGACTGGAAGACCCAACCAAAACTGCCCCCCCAGAAAAGCTCAACCCCTATCCTAACCCAAGGCCTGGGAGAGCCACCAGGTCTTTTAACAATTTGCAGAAGATCAAAGGGGCGGAGGCTGCCTTCCTCCAGCACTAGAGATGTTCTTACTCACCTCTGCCTTTCCGTAGATTGAGATTTCTCTGCCTGAGAGTTTGCTAGTTCTTTCCCTTCACTCCTGCCCAAGCTCCATACCTATCTTGCTGGCTTTGCAGTCTGGACACAGTCCTCTCATTCCAGGGAAAGCTCTGTCCCTTGACTGTTTACCCAACACACTTGATGGAAAAACACCACACCTTGGTGGAAAGTGCCAGGCACAGGAGGGTCAACATCAAAGTTCTCACTGCACCAGAAGCAGCGAAGTTGGGTGTGCTCCGCATTCAGAGCTTGAAAGGAGAGCCCACGGATGGCTTTGCCTGAGATGCTACCATGGGCTTTCAGAGTCTCTGCAGAGCCTGGCTCTTGTCAGGTGGACCTCTGAAAACCCCTTGCTGTCCTGCTCCCAAATAGCTTTGAGGTGGAGTGGGATGCAGAAGGTGACAAAACTGAAAAAGGGCCCTTCCAGAATTCCACCTCTGGACCTAGGATTTTCTTCTTCAAGAACGAGACAACTCAGCCTTCCTCAACTCAGCATCTTCGGCTGTGTCGGACAACAGCTCCCATTATTCCTAGGGAGCACAAGTGTGTGGACTGGGGCTGATGGAAGCTGCAGCCCAATCCCTTTGGAGGGCACCACCTTGAGTAAGGTTGCCACTGCTTGTGGCAGCAGGACAGCTCTGCATCAAGGATGAGGTTGCTACCTTTCAACTCTGCCTTCCTGTTGTTTCTTCTTGCCTCCCGAAGACTTTGGAAGTAATAATAACAATGATAAATAATATCATTCTGTTATTATCGGTTTTGGAAGACTCGGGCCAGAGGGACTGGCCACCCTGTCATCTGCTTTGGCTCCGGGTTGCTTCTTTTGCTCTTTACAGAACAGTTTTTCCAGTGGGGAATGACATTGAGATGGAGACGATGGTGTGATTGGAAGATGATAAGGCAGAATGCTAATCACTGTCGTGAGAATGAGTTATTTCCTGGCGTCTCTCTGGTGATGTCCTCTTGCACAGGGCCTGCGCAAGGAGGCCTGGGAGGGCTCCTCCGGATGTGCTCAGCCACGGCTTGGGGGCAGAGGACCTGCTTTGCATGCAGGAGCTCCCAGATCCACCTCTGAGAGCAGCTTCAGGAGGGAAAGATATGTGCTGCTTGAACTCTGGGGCATCTGGCCACCAGCCACTGTAGACCTGGCCTATTGGCTAAAACAACTTCTTAGGTTCCTGGGCCCCTATCATTCCTGACCCAGTGAAACAGAGAGTTGTGTCCAACATGTCTGAAAGGTGCTGGGTTGGGATGGCTGGTTCAAAGAGTCACAACAGAGAGGGCACCCTCTAAGTCAGTCTCTTTGCTGCCATATTTAGTAGGAGCGAAAGGGTTGCTTGAAGTCAAGAAGACCCTAATGGCGCTCAAACTAGAGTCCTTTCGTGTTCCTGCAAGCAAGAGAAGTAAAGGGGCCCCCGGGGCTCCCAGCTAGCCCCGGCCCTGCCGTCCCCTTCTCTCTGCAGCGGGCACTGAGCTCCCAGCCGTGCCCAAGAGACAAGAGGCAAGGGACTCACCTAGTGATCGCGCCTCTTCATGACTTTCAGAAACTCCTGCTCGTTCACCTCCCCGTCTCCGTCCAGGTCAGCTTCATTAATCATTTCCTGCAGGACAGAGATACGGATAAGAAGGCTCTCTCTCAGAAAAGCTGCTGCCTTCTGGAGGAGACGGCCCGGAGCTAGAGAGAAAGGAAAAGGAAAGCCATCTGAGCGTTAAGCACCTTCCCACGCCCCTCCTCTAACAGGAATCCTTAGGTACGCATACACACACCAAGGAGTAAAGCGATGTCTGCAATCCTCGGCTGCCTAAGCATCCAGGATCCAGGCTTTGTGAGCAAACCTCCGTTCCTGAGCAGTCAGAAGCTAGCTCCATCGGGGGCCAGTGTGGCCCTGAATAGGTTTGTGGGGCTGGTGCCAGGGTCTGTCCCTCCAGCTTCAACATGCAGTATAGGAAGCTTGGCCAACCTCCAAACCAGAGTTCATGGAATTTGCAAGAGTAGGAAAATCCGCCCCCCCCCCCCCCCCCCGCTTTTCATCGGAGGGAGTGCGGATTTTCCTGCCCACAGACAGATCCCGGCTGGATGGCCCCGCGTCACCGTGCATCGGCGGCCGGGGGGTGCAAAGCCCACCTGCAGCTCTTCGTCGGTGAGCTTCTCCCCGATCTCGCTGGCAATCTGCTTGAGGTTTTTGAAGGTGATCCTGCCCCGGTCCTTGTCCACAAAGAGCTTGAAGGCCTTCAGGATCTCCTCTTTGGGGTCTGTCTCCGACTACCCGCGGCGGAGGAAGAAGCCTCCATCAGGGGCCGAACGAGCCCGTCCCTCTCTCGCGCGGAGCCCGCCCAGCCCAGGGGCTCCGAGGCCCTCCGTTCGCTTCCCTGCTCGGCCAGTCGGGCGCGAGGGGCTTCCTACCCCGGCCCGCCCCACTTCCAGAAACAGCGAGGAGGACGGCGGTCCCCCGCGCCTGCAGCCAGCCAACTCGCGCGGAGCCCCCCGCCGCCGCCGGCGCCCGGCCGTACCATCTTGTGGGCCATGACGGAGTAGAAGGCGTCGAAGCCGATCTTCCCCGAGCCCTCCTTGTCCACCTCGGCCACGATCCGGCGCAGCTCCTCCTTGGTCGGGTCGAAGCCCAGCGCGCGGATGGACACCTGGGCGGCGGCGGGGGGAGGGGAGGGGAGGAGAAGAGAGGTAGGGCGGGGCCGCCGGCCAGCGCCCCGCCCCCGCCCCGCCCCGCCCCGCCCGCCGGCGCCGCTTGCCTTCAGGTCCTGCACGTCGATGGTGCCGGTCCCGTCCGCGTCCAGCAGGTCGAACGCCTCGCGCATCTGCTGCTTGTGCGCCGCGCTGAGCTCCAGCTTCGGGCCCAGCTTCCTCCGCGGCGAGGCCGCCGCCCCCTTCCCTCTGTGGGCCTGGACGGGCGAGATGCGCGCTGACCGCCGGCCCAGCCACCCCGCGCCCGCCGGGCCCCGCCCGCCAAGCCGCCGCCCGCGGGCCGCCTCACCATCCGTCGCTCAGGGGCGCCAACGCTTCTCTGGCGCGATTGGCGTTGCTGCAGCGACTCCCGGGAAGGGCAACCGCCCCGCCCCGCCCCGCCCCGTGGGCGGGGCCCGAAGCGCGCTCGCGAGCTCCCCCCGCGGGCGCCCGGCCCTCCACAACCCCCCCCCCCGGGTCGCGCCGAGAAAAGAGAGGCAGGAGACGCGGCCAGTGATTTATTGCATCTGTATTTGTCAGACACTCATCTGAAAACAAAAGCTGGTACAGCAGCAAGCAGAGTACAAACAGCTCCTCTCCCCTCCTGCCATGCCGCGGTGACTCTGTCCATCACCGGACGCACAATGCTCCGCGCTCGTTCTGGGCACACGCACCCACCTCTGCCCTAACGCAAGGTGGGCTTGGCGGTCCCCGCCCCATGGAGTGGCACGCTGGTGCTGCAGGCGGGCAGCTCTCCGGGGGGACCAGGGGCTGCGCCACTTGCGTTGGGAGCCCCCGCCACCACAAAAGGCTCCGGCCCGGCAGAGACCAACGCCCCCTCCGGGGCCACATTTAAGCATCAACGGGGCTAACAAAAGGTTAGGCTCTACCAGCCTCACGTAGGGAACTATCAAGTACCTGCGTGCAGCACTATCGGCCCACTGACACTACTGTTAATTTGCAGGCACAAAGCAGATTAGAAGTCGAGGAGTTCCTTCTTCCTGCCTATTCAGAAGGTAACTGCATCCAAAGGAGGGGCTACAATTCATCTGGGAGCGCCTCGAGAGGAGGAGGAGGAGGAGGAGGAGGAGGAGGAGTTCTGCCTTTCAACCTCTGTACGCCACGGGGCTGCGAGAAGCCCTGTTCAGACGGGAGGCAGACGCTGAAAAGAAAATCCATACTTACCTGGGATTGCATTTCTGCTGAAGTCAACAGAAGAGCTTCATTTAGTAAGAGACAAAGGCAGGTCAAGAGGTCAGCCGCCCTGCACATAATTGCTTTGTCGAGGAAGGGCGAAACACCTGTCCGTGGGCCAACCTGGTCAAACCAGAGCTTTATTTTTTAAAGTCTTTGCTACAGTGGCTACGCCTGCAACTCCGTACATAATTATTTTCCCTGCAGGAACAGGCATTTGGCACCAGGTTGGGTTTTCTCCACATATTTCAAGGAAAGATGGGGAGACTACATTTTAAATTCAATTTATCTTTTCTACAGAGAAGTGTGCCATTCTGAAGTTAATTGTCAGATGAGGCTTTAAAAAAAAGCCCTCATCGGAGTCTATAGCACACAAAGCCCAAGGGACGTGTCAAACATTAAGGAGGCTGATGTTGGCTCAAGTGGTTTATAAAACCCATAAAAAAGCTTCACCAGCAGAGATACTCTTGGGGAGGAGCAACTCAAACTAGCTGGAAATCTTGTCAGACCCACACATGTACCAACAGGAATACCCGAAAACCACTCTTTAAAAAAGCTCCAATTCCAGTCCACGAAGGAAGAGAAAGATCTAACTCCTAGGAAAAGTGAATCGATCCATGAAATCACAGCTGCCTGGCCATTTTACACCTTTCCTCGTAAAGCCCAGCCCGCAGACACACATCGGGGCCCAACAGAGCTCAGCGGCAAATGCTTTACACAGGACAAAATGTTCCACATCTCCCCATCATGCAGGAGGTAAGTCCAGCTTCAACCATAGATAATTTCTGCTACAAGTACCAGGCAGATGAAGCAGAGGTGAAGTCCTCGGCTCCCTATTCGTGGCCTCTGCTCAGGAGCCTTCCTGATCGCTTTCCACGCGCCAGTTGCTTTAGGCAGATTCGCCACTCTCGAGGGAATTGATGATGTGTTCCGGCTTGTTGCCAGCCGCACAGTGCTCCCACATCTGAAGATACAGCCGCTCCAACTCCATCGTGTACTGCTTTGTATTGAACAGGGGGCTGGATATTCTCTGCTTCCAGACCTTGC
Source organism: Liasis olivaceus (assembly GCA_030867105.1). Classification (NCBI taxonomy): domain Eukaryota; kingdom Metazoa; phylum Chordata; class Lepidosauria; order Squamata; family Pythonidae; genus Liasis; species Liasis olivaceus. The sequence continues at coordinate 24,897,045 of CM061361.1, read as the reverse complement.
CGCGTATTTTCTTCAGGCTACAGGAGGGAGAATAAACCCCCAACGATTAGAAATGCACTACCCGGCCTTCAGAAGCTCACCGTTTCTCATGTTTCCACGTGCTTGGCCCAGGCTAAGCCATCCTTCAGGAACAGTCTGACCTGATAACGTGTCACCATTCCCATCCCCCTTTGAAGGAACATGCTGTCCTTCAGGACTTAATCCACAACCTTGTTTCCACTCCCCTCAGACATATGCTTACTATTCTAGATCAGTTCCCAGTTTCACTGCAATGTCTTCATATTCCTGCCGACTCTTTGCAATGAGTTCAGGACAGCCAAGGCAAGTCAGCTGGGAGGCAGCAACACGGGATGCGAGTGTCTCTCCTGGAAGCAGAACATAAGCTCACACCTCAACCACAGGCTGCTTTCTTGATCGAGTAAGGAAGGGGCTGAACAAGCAGAGCCCCCTCCAACTTTACAACTATGTTCTGTCCTGCCCTTACCTGGCATTGTGACCATTGGAGTCCCAGCCCAGAGCACATCCATCCCTGTAGTGTGGCCATTACAAAGGGGGGTGTCAAGGCAGACATCAGCAAGTTGGCCCCTCCTCACATGTTCTTCTTTGGGAGCAACTGGAGAGAAGATGATGCGGTTCTGGGGAAGGCCCATGTTTTGAGCATACTGCTGAATATTTGGCTCCCCCACGGCTGGGAACCGCAACAGCCATAAAACACTGTTTGGAACACGCTTCAGGATCTAAATGCAGAAAAGACAAAATGAGAGGTTTTAGACATTCCTAGGTAGAACCAAGAATCACTGTTGACGACACCCAGCTGACAAATGTAAACAGCTTCAAATACTTGGGAAGCATCATCTCGAGTGATGGGTCTTTGGACACACAAATTGACTCCAGGATCAGGCCAGAGTTGTGGTTACCCCTTCTCTCCCACATGGAAGAGAGTCCTGGACTCCGTACATTGGCAAGACTGTGTCTCCAATATGGAGATCTTGGATCGCACAGAGTCCACCAGCACTGAGTCCCTGATTATCAGAGGCCAGATGTGGTGGGTAGGACACGTCATCAGAATGGATGACCATTTTATGCCTCGCCAGTTGCTCCATAGTGTACTGGAGTCTGGGAAGAGACCTCGAGGTCAACCACACAAGCACTACAAAGATGTTGGGAAAGAAACCCTACGCCGTGACACCCAGCCGAGAGAATTAGAAGCTGTGGCTGCTGACAGAACCCGCTGGCGAGCCCTTACTAGGAAGCCTCCACCGGCTTTGAAGACAGGCGCCCCCAAAAACTGACAGAAAACCATGAGCAGCGTCACAGAATAACACCCAGAGTTACTACAACAATGGACTTCCAGTGCCCCCCTTGTGCTAGATGCTGCACTTCCAGATTGGGACTGCAGAGCCACCTGTGTCCATAGATGAATTGCATAATGGTGTGCCTTCTTCGAACCCGAAGGATTAGCAAGCACATACAACATAACCTAGACAAAACTCCATCCTCAAGTCCATGTTTTAAAAACAACCCAGAAAATCCATACCCAATTACTCACATTAGCCCACATTTGTAGAGTGGAAGGGTCAATCTTATAAAGCTGATTGAAGTTACAATATACAACTGAATCTTCAGGCAGTCCGTATTGGGATCGAGTGGTGACAATGATGGTGCGTGGAACCTCCTCGCCAGTTGCAGCTTTATTGTTAATCTAAATGAAATGTGTAAAATTGCCTTAACATGGCCTCAGGGGCTGCTGAGCAGCACACTGCCTCTGCAACAGCTACGGCCTTCTGCCTACAGGCCTTCCTTCTTCCCATTCTACTGCTTTCCATCAGGTCAGCTCCCGCTTCCTCTTCCTCCTCCAACAACCAAGACCCTCAACTGTATGAACTCCAGAATTCCAAACAAGGAGCTGGGATACAGTTTCTCACCTGGGTAGTGGCTAATCCATTGCTAATGTTGAATCCATTTATTGTTATCTGAATTTGTCCACGATTTATCATATCAATCACAGCTTCTGCAATCGTATTCATGGGGATGACAGGCATGCTGAGACCAGCACTGCTGTCCGCGTTGTCTCCTCCATCAGGACATTTCATCTAGAAGCCAAGACAAGTAAACCCTGCTCATCTAAAGGCATTCCTTCAGAAAGAGGAAGCAGCAAATGCTAAAGTCTAGCCAATTACAGACAGACATACAGTTAACATATCACTTCGTATATTCCCCACCCCTCCCTTTCCGTTTTCATTTCCCCATTTGCAATCTTCTGCAAAATGCCATTTCGTTGTCTGCATATTCGTGCTATGCTATACATGTTGCTGAAATGGTCTCACCTTCACTATTTTTACATCAGGTAGGCTGTCGAGGAAGGCCTTCAGATCAATGCCATTCAGAACAATTCTGTTATCATAAATATGCCCATTCGATTTGAAGTCAATAACGGCTTTTTTCTGAAAGAGAAGAAAGGCTTTAATTTGAGAACGCTGGAATGTGGGGTTTAATGTTTTCTTGTGTTTAAGTTCAGAGAAAAAACTGAGAGAATGAAACAAAGCTGATTGATTCTAGCCTTGCTCACTGAGTACCTTCAAGTGTGGGAACATGTTAGCATGATCCCCAATGAAGAATGTATTTGGCATGTAAGCCAGCTTTTCAGAGTACTGTTCAGCTACTTCTATGGGTGACGTTTCTTTGTCCGTGATGATATAATCCATGAATAATGCCCCACTAGTGCCAGGATAGCCCAGCCACATAGCCTAGATAGAAGGGAAGATGAAACACATCTCAGGTCAAGGTCACCACAAAAACCTAACAGTGTCTTGAAAGAACACATCAACTTGCATTCACAAAAGTAGCAAGACAGCAATTGTCACAAGCAGCCAGGAAAACCCCTCTCAGAAAATTCCAGAAGAGACAACGCAGGATGATTACTACTTCATGTATTTAGTGGACAGCTAAGCACGTGATTTTTAAAAAATAAAACCAAGGAACCAGTTTTAACGATGGTTTAAATACATTAAATGATTATGTAATGTATTTATATATCATATTTAATATGTAAATGCATTACATAATAAGATTACTACTGGCGAGAAAGACCTCTGTACTGCAAGCAGGAGGATCTGAAGAATGTGAAACACGGTATTTATGACATAAGTGAGATTTGGGCCATTCACCTGTGAACCAACCAAGGTGGGACAAACTGCTTTTACCATGCACCTTAAGTTTGGCTACTCCTTTGTAACAACATGGGCAAAATTCACCTACCGTTTGTACAAAATGAGGTCTGAAGGAAGTAGGGAGAAAGAAGGGAATTTTCACAGAAGGAAGCCTGCATCAGGTGTGACTTCCAGGACATCTCCATTACCTGGATTGGCGCTGGCCTGAGGGCAAAGAGCTCATTACGGGCTCCCTTGGTGTAGCCGTTCATGTTAATGAGGATGTGTATGCCGTCCTGGTGGATGCGATCGGCAGCTTTTCCGTTACACGGAACCTGGGGTGGGTGCCAAAATTAGAACACGCTGCTAAGGCATCTTTCTGCCTTGCTCAACCTGCCAAATTAAGGGGTGGCAGCCCAAACTCACGAACTGAGATATCAGGGCAATGCTTGACTTTATTTTCCAAAAATACAGACTGCAGAAAGACATCACAAATTTTGCTACAACTTCTAAATCTCCAGACATAAAGCTAAAAGCATGGACAAGTTATTCCAAATGCTATAGTGCAGTCTTTAATTGCCATGATTGTTTACTAGTAGAGCACACGACTTTGTCCTTCATGCTGCGCTGGTTAACTCTGGAACTACAGTAATTTTCATCTCATGCTTAAGATAATGCCCCACCGTTTTTACAATGAAACCATGTTATTCTATGAAGCTTGCTATGCTCAGAGCCCAAAATTCAGAACTTCTGCTCCCCTCGCTCAGAAAAGCATCCTGGGGATCGCTCCTACCTGAGACAAGTCAATGAAATGATTTGCTTCAGCCATTACTTTTACTCGGAAGTTGGTGCCGTCATCAGGGCTTAGCGCGTAGCAAAACACCTAGAAAGGAGCAATACCGAAACACTTGGGATTCAGATTCACCAGAGCCTCCCAAGGAACCTGACCAAAAAAGGCTGCATTTACAAAGGGCACAACCCGCCACAACTGATCGGGACATCTACACTAGACCGAAGCAAGGTGCCCAACTTTCTTCAAAGGCCCCTTACCTCAAATCTGTCAGGGTTGTGCATGCCTGGGATTGACTGCATGAGGTGAGAAGTGGGGTGATTCCCAAAGTCAGAGCTGACGTAGCCCACGCGGAGCCGTCCTTCGCTGGCCTTTAACTCCTTAGGGTGTTCATAGGGAGGCTTGTGAAGCACGTTGATCTGGCAAGAAAAAAATGGCAGGCTACTTCTAGGGCAGTAAAAAGTCTTCTAGAGGAAGAAACACCAAAGCTTCTGAGCAGTAAACCCACCTTGTCCAAACACAGGTTTCCATGTCTCTCCGCAATAGCCTTTCGGAAGCTATGAGACAACGGGTAGAGCATGCTGTGGTGAGGGTGGACAGAAGGGAGACGGTTCTTCTCCAGCTGATCGGCAACTATCGTAACCAGCTTCTTCATTCGTTCGTCATAGTCGGTCCAATCGCAAACAATCTTAAAAAGATGAAACGGCGTATGGCATGAGTGCTGTTCACGCAGGACGTGCAAACACTGGAATGCCCAGTGTCCCAAGAGCACATCCAAGCTCAGGGAGTGTCACTTGTGGCCTCATAGCAGAAGCACGGATCACGCCGACTGCTACGGGCCAGACCCAGCTGAGGTCCCACAACTGAGCCGCAGCCTTTCCTTTGACAGTCTCAGCCACGTTCTTCAGATGGGCTTGCCTGCATGCCGCCAAGTTGGACGACCCTCCAAAACCCTGGTGCTTTTCACAAAGGAAGTAATTCTTAGGGGGCAGCGAACGCTCTCCTTACCTGCAAGCAGTGTGCCAAGTTACAGTAGGCATCAGGGAAGTCAGGTTTCAGTTTCAGAGCAGTACGGTACGAAGCAATAGCCTCTGGTATGTTCCCCGAATCCTGGAAGCAGAGGAAGAGCAGCTAAGCGAGGGAAGCCCGCCGGCTACCTCAGCCACCGTGCCCGACTCGAACCAGACCCAGCGAACCTTGTGGATGGAAGCCAGATTGCTGTGGGCATCGGCAAAGGCGGGGTTTATTTGGATGGCCCGGGTGTAGCACTGCAAAGCTCCCTGGACATCCTGCATCTCTTTCAAGGTGTTCCCCATGTTGGAGTAGGCATCTGCAAATGTGGGGCTGATTCTAAATTACAAAAAAGGGGAAGGGGGGTGTAAGAGATTGCATTGTTTGCACCAGAAGAATATTTTACTGCCCAACATTCAGCCATTCATTCACACCTGTCTCTATATGCTTAATCCAACAACCGCTCCAAATGCTTAAGACCTTACCTGATAGCTTCCTTGTAATGCATGAGTGCCTCCTGTAGCTTTCCCTGCTGCTGTAAAACACTTGCTAAATTGGAATGAGCAGCTGCAAATTCTGGGAAAACCTGCAGGAAATAAGATGGTCTTAGTTCTAAGAAAACCTCACCGCCCAATACTGTCTTGAAGAACTAAATCGCTTTTGCATCCTTTTCTTACTTGAAAAGAACTACTGAAAAAATGATCTATGTATATTGAATGACATGCCACATCCCTTCCTGGAGCTGCCCAGAACCACTGTGTGCTGTGAACTGATCATCCCGCTCTCTGCTTAGCTCACCAAGCTATCCCTCCTCACACAGCCCCTCCCTTATTTCTCCTGCCTCTTTCATCATTTTCTTCCTGCACTAGCTGGTCAGAAAGAGGGGAGGGATTTTCAATCTCCCTGCAGAGGCCCCTTAGAAACAGAAGCAAAATGTAACCCTCCCCAAGAGGTATACAAAGTTCAAGGGAATAATCTCCCTTCTTTTCCGAGCTGACATTCTTAGCCTTCATTTCTACAATTCAGCACTCTGAAATTAAAGAAAGCCGGCCAGGCTTTCTAAAGATACACGTGACCCTGACTGTCATGGATGATGACTGACAAGCAGACCTCAAGAGCTTTACGGTAGAGGCGAACAGCCTCCTCAATATTTCCTTGTTCCCGCTTGATGTTTGCCAGGTTATTGAGGGAATCCGCGTGAGTGGGACATAGACGAAGAGCTGTGTTGTAACACTCCTCTGCTTCGGCAACCTGTGAACACGGATTACACTAAGTTTAGCATTCTAAGAGAGAGAGAAAAGAGAACGGCGCTTTTTCAAAAACCTCGGCCTAACGCTCCTACAACGCAAACAGGCTCTGATACGGAAAGCCGTCCCTCCACTCAGGCCCAACCCCAGCCAGCCAGCCAACCACGCTGTCTTACGCTGCCTTTCTCCTTGAGCGCGTTGGCCAGGTTGCAGTAAGCATCGGGGAAGTGCGGCTGCAGCTCGATGGCACGTTTGTAGGTGTCTATAGCCAAGTCAATCAGCCCCTGTTCGTAATAGACGCAGGCCAGGTTGCCGTGCACGACTGCGTGGTTTGGGCTCAGGCTCAGGGCTCTCAGGTAGGCTGCAACAGCTCTAAAACAAGAGGCTCTACAAGTCAAGCTGATGGTCCACAGGGAACAAGAATAACAACCACACAAGACGGTGCTTGTTTGAATTCATGCGTATAAAAAATGGGACACTGGCAGGGATGGTAAAGGACATCACGGTTTCCCCTCCTCTGCAAGAAGCACTACGTCTGTAACTTCCCAAGGATTGTGACTGTTTCTCAGTAAACAAGACTAGGGTGGCCCTATACTTTCTTGACCCACAACCATCCATAGGGAGCACAGGTGGATAGAAGTCAAGCCCTAGCCTGGGAAGAATCCATTTTGTTTGATTACCTGTCAAATATCCGGGCCTCCTTCAAGACATTCCCCAGATTGATGTAAGCATCCAAGAAGTTCGGGTCAAGGGTCACAGCCTTAGAAAATTGAAGACAACAGTAAGAGGTCTGCCTTAGACCATCTGACAAACTCTACTTCCTACTGGCTAAGCAGTCAGAATCAGCAGCATGAGGCAAAGGTGCTACCAAATTCATATTTGAAGGCCCTTTCCCTAGTGTGTCTCTTTCATCTTATCTCCATGGCCTACCAAAAGTGATATCTATCTATCTGAAAGTATATGAAAGTAGAGATGTGCTGTGGTTGAAATCCAAAGCTAACAAGCTGAACATGCACTCTGCTCACCCACTCCTAAGTTCTTGTGGCAGCATATCCCTGGACACAAGCTCAGGTCAAAGAGGGCGGGAATAAGTTTTGTCTTATAGTAAATTATAAATGAAACAAAAGCAAATGTGTTTTAAAAAATCATCCTTAGTATTTCTCCCACCATCCACTTCTATTGTGATCATCAGACTGCAACTCTCCTTCCTCTTCACTATTATCCTTCCCAAACCTCAGAACTGATAAAAAATCTAGAGGTTCCAAGTGCTACTTCCTTCCTATCACTGTTAATAAGGCATCAATATTCAGGCACACATGCTACTGCATGTACAGATGCACCAGTTCAACCTGACATTTGTCCCAGGCAGCCAGGCTCTCTGTGTGCTCAGCTAAGTATTTTGAACACAGAATGTCAAAATTCTCAAATAGTTACCTTTTCAAAGTGATGTATGGCAAGCCAGATTTCTCCTTGAGCATTGAACACACAGCCAAGGTTACTCCACGCAACTGCAAAATTGGGTTGAGTTTCAATTGCCTTCAAATAACAGGCCTTGGAAGGGTTAAAGATAGATAGATACAAGGGGAGGGAATAATTGCACAAAAGAAAATTGAGGAAAATATTGTTAGTATTCCTTCTCCAACCCGCCAAAAGTGATCCTGCAGTATAGGCTTGCTTGCGCCAAAACTAAAGGGCTGTAAACAGCTGGCTGATCCTGCGCTGGCGCAAACCAAAACCCAAGGGCAAACCCACCATCATCAGTTACGCTGATCCTTGCACTGCAACACTTACTCAACCCAGGAAATTTCCAGTCCTCCCCCCCCACCAGACGTCCAGAGTAACTGCATTCCGGTGGAATCCAAAGCAAGAGCCAGCTTCAGAAGCAACTTTTAACACACTGGCTTGGATAGCAAGCTGGATAAAAAGCACATAAACTAACTGGATGACCTCGACCACCCTCTTCCAAAAGACCTACTGAAAACAGGTAGCATATGGAAGTGGTGCATTTAAAGACAGACTGGAGGAGACTCTGCACCCTTTCAACTCCAGGGTCCTGTCCTGATCCTACCTTTCCCCACATCTCAACACTGCCTTCGGCTTCCAAAACCTCAAATACCAGGTTTGCCCAAAGGTTCAGGTCCCTGCAATGCAAGCGCAAGACGTCGCAAGCGCTCCCTAACAGCGCACCGCTGCGCTATCGCTGCAAACTGCTGCACTGTGTTGAACGGCCCTGGAGACTGTGAGCGGCCAACCAGACTGATTAATCTACCGGAGAGGCCTGTGTGAAAACTGTCAATGTTAAATTTGCGTCTGAAATCTGAATGCACTGCAATCCAATCACATCGAAAATCCTACAGCACAGGGCTCAGGAAGCCATGCGGTTAGAGATGAATCATCTGATCAACCATTCACAAGGGCTCAATCGCACGCAATGCGCATTTCCGCTGCGCAGCCTTTGCGCTACTGCAGGATCACAGCGCATCATCAGAAGAGCAGAACGCTGCAATCCAAACAAAGAAGAAAAAGGAAAAAAATGAACCACCAGGAAGAGTTAGAAGCTTTAACTATAGTAACTCCAATTACTTCTTTTACATCTTTAATTTACTTTTACAATATATCTTTGAAAGAATTGTGGCTAGGACTATAAAATATTCTCTAGCATTACTTGCTTGTACATTAAATACTTAAACTGCTTCTGAAGCCACAAGACAGAAGATTCAGGCATGGAGGCAAATGGTTTTGCTGTGGCAGTTACAAACCCGTTACCATATTTCTCATGTGAGTTTTCGGTGCGTTCCTTGCTGGAAGAGGAGGAGGAGGAGTGTGTCTGCCCTAGATCCAGGCCTCGAGCTCCCTTCAGCGAGGCACCTTACGCATGGAATAGGAGGTTTCACCCACCTGAAACCTTCTAAATACAATATCAATGGTGAAAAACCAAAAACAAGAGAGAAAATAAAACAAGATCATTAGTAAAAAGTTCAACAAAGCAATTGAAAATCTCTGGATATGTCTAACACAGGGGTTCAGGACAGTTTTCTGTAACATGGGAGACATGCAGAAGGGAAGGGGTTAATCAGGGCAACTGCAAACAGCAGGAATTGGAAGAAAGGCTCTGAAATTTCCACAAAACTTAAATTTCACTTGAAATTGCAAATATTCTTGCTGGTTTGATCTTACAAATGCACTGACAGCCAAAGAAATACATTGCAATTTATTTCAAGTATGTGTATATTTTTATATCTTTAGTTATCTTCCCCTTCTTTAGTGGAATTCTCACAGAAACAGAATAACGCTTTCAAACTAGGTGTCTCCAAGCTCTGAAATAAAGAAGTCAGCAACCTAAGGCAGGCGCAGTGTCTTGGCCTATACCAGTCACACTAAAAGCTGCAGTGAAGTGCAATTCATGTTAGCTGTCCACCTGACAGGCTGAGTATCACTGGTCTTCTGAAAAAGACATTTCAAAGCCACCAGCATCAATCTCAAGGGCAGCTACATCGCCCACCTTGTACTCTAAAGGCAGAGTTCCAATGCCCAACCACCAACCCTTCTGGCAAGCAAAATTCCCTCCCCCACCCAGAGGTACAGCGACCAGCCAGACAGCTACACTGTTTATACACTCCACTTGGTAGCATGCGCGCGGGGCTTGAAGCGAAGGACTGCCGCGGAGGTCCTTCTGGTTCCTCCACACTCCTCACCCCTGCTGCGCAAATGCGTAAGGTGGCTTGTAACAAGACAATTCCAGGTTGTTCTTTTCCTTTTTTGCATTCCAAGTTTTTGTTACGCCAAGAGCCTCAAAACCCATCCTGGTATTCAAATTCTTGGTTGGAAACCAGACTGCTAGAAGCCACCTTTCCACTTAATATAGCAAGTTTTTCTTTGATCAGGTCATTTTCCAAGCAAACCAACACCTTTACTTGACATTTGGGCAAAAACAGATCATTTTAAAGAACCCAATTGCAACAATACTGTTTGCTAGCCTTTCTTCCACTATAAACATATGGGGGAAAGAGGGAGGGGAAGGGTTAAAGAATCTTTTTAATGCCATATTCATAGGGTAACATTTGATAAGGTTCTTCTACACTTACAAGCCACAAAGGACTTTAGAAGAGCATTCACAGGAATCACGGACTAAGTCACTGGCTTGGCATCAGCAGGCAAGCCTCAGTTTGGAACCCATGTTATTTCCAGATCAGGGAGTAGTGGAGCCCCTGCCAGTCACTTCACCATAATGGATAGTCTAGTTCTGCAGCAAGACTCAATGTTCAATTTCTCGCCTTAAAGCAAGGGTTAACATGGGCATGCCATATCTCGCCCTGCCACTACTCTGGGGCAATTCAGAGCCTTCAGCTTTCAGCCATGTCTTGGGACTCTTGCAGGTCAACGGAGAACTGAAGACTTGGTGCAAGCGTTCAAATTTTTCAAAAGACTGATTCTACAGAACACCTACCTTGGCTTCTTCCAAGCGACCCAGGGCTTTGAGCAGATTCCCCAGGTCACTACGCACACAGTACAAGTCCTGAAAATCAAGTGAGTTGTGTCATCCCCAGCACAGCCAATCAAGACTTTAAAAGACAGATCAGAAACTGAAAATGAGAATACTGCAATAAAGAAACTACCATCAACTGATTATATTTTTATAATTTTCTGTAAAGGGAAGGACTGGAGGGTGCTACTTGGAATCATAAAGCAAGTCTGCAAACAACACACCTCTGTAAAATTATCTCACTAGACAATAAACCTTCATGTAGCTTTCACATCACAACTTATTTGGAACTTTTCCTGCAGTGAGAAAGAATACTGGGTACTGTAGTTGGAAGCATGGGCGGACACACTAAAGGAAGAGTGGGAGAGATCCATAAAGTAATGGATGGCAACTCAAAAGAGCAGAACGGCCAACATGCTGCACGAGCAAGCAGCAGTGCATGATAGTGAACAGAAATTCACCCAAATTCCAATTCTCCAAATTAAAAACAGTGGGATGGGAGGCGGAAATTCTGAGAGTTGTTACCCAAAGGTATCTCAAGGGCCCTACACTGGGAAATGCTGGTTCACACACATATCAACCGTTTTCTCACAGATAAGCCTTAACCGTGCTTATGTCACCTATACAGCAGTACAAGGGCTTTAGGTGCAACCTAGAAGGGCCTGTGACAAAACTGTTTTTTTGGAGACAAAAGTATTTCCAAGAGAACTGCACTATCTCAACTTACAGGGTTGTACTGCAGGGCAGAAACATATGCCTGCACTGCCCCTTCCATATCTCCTGCAGCTACCAAAGCAGCAGCAAGGTTAATGTATCCATCAATGAAGTCTGGCTTGAGGCGAAGGGCGTGCCGGTAGTGTTCAATGGCCTCCTGCAGCTGCCCGCGTTCCTTATACACATTTCCCAGATTTGAGTAGGCTTCCGCCAGTAATGGATTCTGCTTGATCGCCAAAGTGCTGAAGTGAGCAGACCTAGAGGAAACACAGAATTATTTGAAGTTTTAACATGTCTTCATCAAAGTAGTAATTATCCACTGGACCTCTGACAGTTCTTACAAATCAACAGACCGAGTTCAACATTTAAAAGGGACATTTTAATAGATCAAATAAATTGCCTGCAGGTGGTCACAATGAACTGCCACTCATTAGAGTAAGTCTGTCCATTTTTTTGAGCCTGAGGGCTACACAATAGGGTAGCATGACAGGGCACGCGCGCACACACACTCGCTTCTTCCACAGAACCACCAAAGCCAGTTTTAATCCTATTGCTTCCAGGGAGCCTTGGAAGAGGGGTAGAGAAGCTTTATCCTCATTCAAGACATCCTGATGAAGAGAATGATGAGCAAAAGCTACCTTAATCTTGACCACCGAGACAGGGCACACGAGTTCTCTTCAATCTCTCTTTTTCAGCAATTACTGCAGCAGCAGCACCAACACTGGTAATCTCACATGGGGGGCCTTTAAGGACCAGGGATTGCTGATATGTGTTCTGCCTTTTGTCATGTATTACAGTAATGGAACACACACACACAGAACTTCTGTCACACAAATGGTATTTCCCAGGCCAATGAGGCCCTGTTTCCCCCCCCCCCCCCAAAAAGCTGACTGGTCATCTAACATGAGGTGCACTTTTTAATATTGTCATGTTCTTGGATTCCTGAGGAGCTGCTGATGCAGAAACATTCTCCTTCAATTCAACATTTCCTGCAGTTTTTATAATTTGTCATGTTACCAGAAACTTTACTTGTGGGTATGATGTACTTTCAGTGTGGCTTCCTGCTTATTTAATATATTTTGAAATATTCTACCAAGTTTAAAAGAACACAGAAAACCTTTGGGAGACAACTGAGTTGCTAAAAACCCTTCATGCTACTTGCTCAAAGACAGCAATTAGACTTCCATGATCCAGTTCCCACTTCTGCAAGAAATCATCTCCAGTTCTACGAGAAAGGGGAAGAATACTGGAAATATCATTTTATTGTAAAATAATATTCTTGCCCACAATCAACCTACAAGAAACTCCACTGGCTAGGACTGCGTGCATGTAAATAAGGAACCAAGCCCGAGTGGGAACATCAGAATGCCTGTCCCTGTGCCCAAAACCTCTCTTTCTAAGCAGTGCCCTGTGGGAGTGTGGAGCAGGGGTGTGAAACATGGACTCCCATCCCCAGATGAGCAAGAAGAGATAAGAGGATGAGACTGCCCCTTCCCTGAGGAATGCTAGTGATGTTTGTAGTTTGACCCTGGGAACTGCTCTCAGTCTGAGAAGATTCTGTAAATGGGGTGAAGCCAAATAAACCTTGCTGGATTGAATCTGTATTGTCTCCTGGAGTTTCCTGGGCTAAACCTGACAGCCCTAAGCAATGGGCAGAAAGGCACCAGCCTCCTACCTGTCCAGCCTGCGACACTGGAAGTGAATGGATGAGAGCAGTAAGAGCACACCCGTGTTGTCGGGCTCTTGGCGCCAAAGCTGCATGCAGTGCCTCTCTGCTGCTTCAAAATCTCCTGCTTGATACTCCCGGTGAGCCAACTCCGCTAACCCTTGGAAGGAAAGCATACGTTTCGTTGGTTCTGAAGAATCACCAAAACATTCAGGGGAGGGGGGAAAACAAAAAGTTAGAAAATGGGAACAAAAATGGATAAACAATGGTGTACAAATTAAAAGATGAAATGCCAACATCACATAAAACCCAAGGGGTATTTGGTGATTAAAGACAGAGACATATGGCTCTCTAGCTTAATGATGAATGATAGCCTTGTCAAGCTTCAAAGATGCCAATCCTTTCCTTGACTGATTACTGTTCCCCTGGCCCCTTTTTCTTAGCATCCTCCGCTTTAGCTTAACCATGGCCCAGACTATCTGAAAATCCTCCACAGCCGTTGTTTCTTTAATGTATGTCAGGCATCTATCATCATTCAATGCAAGTCCTGCTGTCTCAAAACGTTCAGATGTAAGAAAAGAAAAACATGATTCCATGCAATGAAATATTCACATACAGCAAGTACAGGTTAGCTGCCAAATAAACCTAATATTGCTGAAAAAACCTTCAGACTTTGTTCAGAGAAAGCTATAAACCATTTGTTTGCCTGTGTGTTCATCATCTGTAGTCAGCTCCAGAGCAATATCCTCCCCCCAATAAAATCATCAGAGAGGAGAGATCATAAAACTCAACATTTGCTGGATCAGGAATCTGATTTTTCTAACACTTACATAGTTAAAACACTGAGCAAAGCAATGCGTAAAATTAAGTGTATTCAAGTCTGATAAATTGTTGTGAACTAAAAAAGTGAATAATTTATCACAAACTACAATATTACAAATAGTAAATAAAGATAAAAAACTGAACTCATAAATGGTATCTGAAGAGGAGAGGAAAGAAGGAAGATTTGTATAAGCTTTGCAAATAGCCTGATAAAAGCTTGCACAACACTTTTCTGTAATTTTCCATCAAGATGGTAATTTAGCAAATAACTTGTGGAATCAGAATGCCTACAGAAATGTTTGATTTTTTAAAAAATAATGCAATTTCAGCAGCGTCGTATCATTTTATTTTTAAAGATCACCAATCTTTAAAGAGGCTGATTATCTGTTACAACCCCCAAGGGACTAGGAATTGCTTAATACAGGGGCCCACACAGAAGTTGTATAGGGAAGAGGCTGAATTTTTTTCTTTTAACTCTTTTTTCCATCTGAACCTTTTGCATCCTTCCCAAAATGGCTTATTCCACTACTGGTACTAATTATTCCTATTTAAAAGGAAGGTAAAAGTCCCTCGCCCAAGATGCATTCAATAGCAAGAAGAATTTTCTGGATAATTTTGAACTATCTTTAACTCTGTCTTTAACTGACTCAAATCTATTTTTGAAAGATCTTTGTGCTTTCTTTAGATTTTCAAACAGACTCTTCCTCCACATCTGCAAATTTAACACACTTTATATATAGGCACTTGAGAACAACCTCAATCTCTTATATAATAAAACAATAAGTTTCTACGCATGGAAAATATAGGAGGAAAACATCCATACCATTTCACCTGCCTACAACAGAGGGGTAGGAACTGAATACAAGCACCTCAAATCCAAGGGCAATTCTTTATCCCTTGATATGCAAGCTAAATAAAAAAAGTGTTATCAGAAGAAAGGTTATCATCCATTTCAGGGGGGGAAAAACCGTTGTAGTATAGAGATACAATTCCTCTTCTAATAAGACCACGTGCTAATTTTAAGAAATGAGTTAGGAAATTGCCTTTAAATTGTAGTTGTACCATTTGAAATGTTGAAACATGAAAAAGTACACAGCGTTCAATTATTTTTCATTCAAAAATCTGTGCGTATATTTATACACAAATCCCATCTTTGGTTATCATTAGAAGCCAAACTTGCCTGAGATCTTCCTTTTATCATTATCTACTGGCCACCTATCCCACTAAGATAAATCAAGGCCCACCCGCCGTACTATTAGCCAACCGCTGCTGCCCTGGGTAACTACCCTTGGAGGTAAGTGACAATCCTTCATGATTTAAAACAATGGGAAACCAGGATGGCTCGAGCCTGCCAGAAGTTATAATTCGCCATCATCTGGGAAGACCAGCAGCATAAAACCATAACCACCATTTTGTTTGGGAGGAAGACGTGAAGCGAGACAGCCGTGCTCGCAAGCGCCAAGCGTCCTTACTGCACCGTATCAGACTGTATTGTTCCATCCCCGGACGACTACAGACCCAGAAGAAAGCAGCGCTGTCCGTTGCACAGGTCACTGGAAAAACCCCGCACGGAAAGCTGCGCACGTGCGCCGTGACAGACGAGCCGACAGGCAGGTCTGCGCTCCACAAGCCACGCGCTGCGCCCTCCCAGCGCTGGCCGGGTGCCCCCGCCGAAGGGAGCGTCAGGCAACCCGGAGGAGCGAGCGAGCGAGCGGGCCGGGCCATCCTCCTCCTCCTCCCGGAGGGCTATTTCCGCGGCCCCCGGCCAATAACTGACGCTCCTTAGCCGAGCGTCGCTCGCTCGGCTCCCGCCCCGGGGCCCTGGAGCTACCGCGCGGACCCCGCGCAGCTCCTCTTCCCTTCGCGGTAGCCCCGATTCACGGAAGCAGACGCCTGGCGACCCACGAGCGGCTGGGAGAGGCTGACTCGATCTCCTAAGTCCAGGGCCCGCGAACCCCCACAAGGCGGCACCTCCCGAGGCCCCTTTGCCCGCAGCCCACGACTTCACGGGGCTCCTTCCGCTCAGCGTCTCACCCCGGGAAAAAGGCCCGGGGCTGAGTTCCGGGGCCCTGCGGCCCCGCCCGGCGGTCGCCCGCGGCCCCCGAGCCATCGGCCGGGGAGGTGCCGAAGGGGCCCCGGCGCCCTTGCCGCCCGCAGGAGGGGGACCTCGCCGGCCCACGCTTCCGTCCCGGGCGGCCCCCGGCTGCCGCGCACGTGCGCCCGCCTCGTGACACGCCCCCGCCCGGCGCAGCCGCCCCCGCCCGAGGCCCCCGTCCGGCGCCCCCTCCCCTGGCGTCCGCCGCGGCGCGCGCCCCCGCCCCCGGAGAGGCCTTGCCGGAGTTGCGGCGGCCGGGCCCGAGAACGGCGAGTGGAGCCACGGCGACAGGTACCTGTGCTGTCGGCCACGTTCCCCACAGACGCCGCCATAGCTCTGGCGGCTGCCTCGCTCGCGTTCGGCCTCGGCCCCCGGTCGCTCCCCGCGCCTCAGGCAGCGGCTCCTGAAATGGCGGCGGCGGCGCGCAAGGAGACGGCTCCCGAGCGAAGGGCCTCGCCGGACCTTCTTCCTCCACTCCGCAAAGTAGTCCCTGGGCTGCGGCCGTTTGGCCCGCTTCCGCAGGGGCGAGGTTCACGGGGAGGGCGCTGCGCCGACCCGGGGACGCTCTCCCCTCGATCTCCCCAACGGGGCTCCAAGCAGAAACGCCGAGACGCGGGTCTCCTTCCACGCTGACCGAAGCCCTCCACCGGACGGTCTACTGCGCCAAAGTAGCGCAGCACGCATGCGCCGTGGCTCGTCGGCGAGCGTCACCGACCCTTCCGAGACGCACCAGGGCGGGGGGGGGGCGGCGCGATCGCCGACGGGAAGAAAAGGGCGGGAATTCGACTGCGACAGCAGTGGGGGAAGGGCGCCGCGGCTCCCGGGCCCCGCCCAGACGGAGCCAAAAATGGCCGCCTGTCCACGATGGGGCGGCGGCGCTGACGAGTGGGTCGCCGCAGCGGCAGGGGTCCCCCTCCCCTCATCCGGCTCGGCCGAAAGCAAAAGGTCCCGTCGGGGCATTTCAGAATCAGGTTTATTCACAGTATTTCGACATGAGCCTGTGGCTGAGCCCCCCCTCCTCTCCCACAGCACAATTATTTAGGGCCAGGCTGCAGCTGGGGGGGTGCCGCAAAGCCTCCTTGGGCGGCCGCCTTTCCAGGCAGGTTCATACGGCTCTGCCTGGCGAACGCCCCTCAGCCCAGGGGCCGGCCTCAGGGCCTCTTGGGCCAGTGGCGGCCTCAGCCCACTGGGCACGTGGCGTCGAAGGTCCTGGGGTCTTCAGGCCCCGAAGCAAGGCGGGGCAGCTCCTTTCCAAGCGCCGAGTCCGGGGCAGGCCATCCCCGGGGAGCGGCCTTACTCGTCCGAATCCAGATCGCTGTCTCCCGCAAGGGAACGGAAGTCCTCGCTATCTTCCTCGTCCTCCGACAGATGGACCTGACTTAACACACTGGGGCCGCACCGCTGCTCCTCCTCCTCCTCCTCCTCTTCCTCTTCCTCCTCTTCCTCCTCCTCCTCCTCTTCCGAGATCTCGTACCCTCCCATGCTGCTGAAACTAGCATCTCGGGTATTGGACTTTGGGCCTGGTTCTTCATAGCTACCGTAGCTGGAAAGGAAACGTGACACGGTCCTGATCCATCAAAGAAGCCGCGCAGTTAGCAATTTTCTTCCCAACAATCAGCTGCCCGATTGCCTTAGGGACACCGACAGGCCTGTCCTCACCTAGCATTGCTGTCCTCCATGGCGTGAGACGCCTCTCCGCCAGCTCCCTCATAGGACATCATGCTCTCCTCGTTGTCCATGCCCATCCGCGTGTTCTCCTGAAGGACGTGCGGCTGTTTGGGCCGAACTGTGCTGGACTCCACCTCAGAATCGCTCCCGCTCTCACTAAGATGAATAGCTAGGAGACACAAGGGAAGGGTTCGCTCTAATGCTGTTCCTTGCCTGCCAGCAACGCTTTCTCTTCCCCATCACTGCAGGTGGCTCCCAGGACATGATCAGTCTTTAAAAATTGGCTAAGCACCACCACCACCACCAACAACAACAAAAACAAAGCAAAAAGACTTTGGAAGCATCGTGCATTTCCACAAAGGCTACCAGGCATACTGCCATGTCTGCCATCAACAGAAGCAAAAACATCAGAAAAAGATGGTAAATCATTTTAACCACTCCGAGCAGCCCACTAAACAGGTTTGTTTTTTTCATGTTAAGCACTATTTATATTATCGTATGTTTATAAATTTTATCTATGCCACAGAGAGCATAGGTTACTGGGTGGCATGTAAATGCTATCAGTAAATAAACAAAAGCATTCCCCTAATTGCTCCTGTGGTAACTGTCCTGTTCTCCTTCCAGTTCACAGGCACTCTCTCTTCTCCATTTATCTGATCTGCCTCCTATTCAGCCTTCATTTCTCACAACAGAATCTGGAGACCCCCCCCGACTCCTTTCTTAAAACTCCGTGGACATGGAGGGTGGTGAAGCCTTCCAAACTGATCTGGCACGATCAAAGCTGCCTTCCCCAAGGAAGTCCTCCCCCCTCTGTGCTCACATACGCATCCCTTTCTGCCTTGCACCAGGCTGGTTCTTCTCTCCCCTCCCAAGTTGTACTGCTGGGTTCAGATCTCACCCACCTGTGTCTTTGGCATCACTTGTACCAAAACAGGAAGGGACGATGCCTTCCTTGGTCTTTCTCCTTGGGACCAGGAGTATATCCCAACAGCCAAAGGCACCACAGGTCCTGGGCAGTTGCTTCCTGCTCTTTTCAGAAATCAGATGGTGCCAACTTACATGAAAAGGGGTTATCGCCCTCCTCCTCATCGCTGCCATCGTCCTCGCCATCTGACATGAGCAAGTCTTCGTAGAGCACGCTGGCCTGAGGCTGCTGTACCGAGCCCTCTTCCTCATCAGCCAGGTCTCCATCACCGTCCTCCACTTCCTGTTATGGGAGAGCAGGAGGGAGAAGAGGCGGTCAGAAGCTGATCCATGGAAGGAGGGCGCCTCGCTTCCCACTGACACGGTACACCAGCAATGCCAGCTCTTCCTAAAAACTGATCGCTTTGGCTAGCAAAACATCACTCCGGAGGGCCCTGAACTGCCACAGCTTCTACCATGAGAGTAGAAGCCAACAGGTGAGCTATAGGTGGGGTCACGGATACTCACTGGGGCTGGAGTCTTAGGTTTCCCATCCTCATCCTCATCCAACCCTTCAATATCTACGTCAGAGTCTTCCTCGCCCAGCCTACCTTGGCCCTGCCGCATCTGAGTGAGGAACACAGAGATAACACCACTGAGGAAGGAGCAGGCACCGATGGGACACAGACTCTTTTAAAGCAGGCCAGCCAAGCCACCAGGGGAGGAATCACCCATGATGGTGGGGGGCACTTCCTGGCTGCCCTTGTTCTGCCGCCTCCACCACAGCAATGCCTGCTTGTGCTTCTGTGGGGCTTTACCCTTTAGACTAGCTCAACAAGCCCCAAACCCCAAAGCACATGGTGCCAGGGACTCTGGGAACAAGCTTTGTCTTCCCCAGCCTCAGCCTTGCGGTCATCTAGAGACAGAACAGCCTCCCTGGACTGGCAGAAATCAATCCTTTGGGGCAGCTGACACTTCTGAAAACCCACATCCGAAGTGGATACCCTATTAAAGCCCCAAAGGAACACATCCTTCCCTTTCTTTCTCAACTTTCTCTCTCTTTCCCTTTTACTCCAAATCGAACATTTATACCCAACACATTAAAAAACACACCACAGAAAATATATCTGTCCTAGGTTAGCTGGGCTATATTATCATTTCCAAGAAATGCCTTTCCCCATTATCTACCATGCAAGCACTCCGTTCGTTACTACAAGAACTCAAATGACCCCCTGCATTTCTGGCACATATGTTGTCGCACTTAAATGAAGCCAGAAAAGGAGCAAAGTTCTGGCATTGCAGTAGGATGTGGACGTTCAGTAACGTCCTTGACTTAATTTGAACTCTGAGCAAAAAGGCAGGGCATGGATGAAGTAGCAATGATTGGGGCTCCTCTCCTGCCTGTCCACAGGGCTGGGGTCTCGTATCGACTTTCCCTGGCTATTCAAAACAGGAATCCCCCTCAAAGGGCTCTTCAAAGCAAAGGGATTCTTGAGTTCCTCTCCTCC
Organism: Liasis olivaceus; assembly: GCA_030867105.1. Taxonomy (NCBI): domain Eukaryota; kingdom Metazoa; phylum Chordata; class Lepidosauria; order Squamata; family Pythonidae; genus Liasis; species Liasis olivaceus. The sequence goes on along the minus strand of CM061361.1, from coordinate 24,876,989 downwards.
CCGGTTCCCAGAAACTACCATTTGATCAAACAAGGTCTTTTGCAAGAGACCTTCTGACACAGAACTCCATTTTCACACCTTTGACCAAGAACGAGAGGGAAACCACCGTTCTTATTCTGCCATGCCCTATTTCAACATGTCTGCACTAGGTCTACAGCTCCTGTGGGAAAGCTATTCTTCCTCTCTTCAGCCAGCACCCCACTCTTTTCCTGCTGAGACATCAGCCCATTTTGCTTGGGTGCATTTCTGACCTGTGCAGACTGTTTCTCAGGTGTAGCGGTGGGTGTGTCCATAGCAGACAGATTGCTCTCATCTTGGTAGACAGATGCATCCCGGGACATGCTGAGAGAGGTGTTGGTATCATACAGATCGGGTGGCTAAAGGGCATTTGAAAGGATGAAATCAGAGTCTCAGGAGTTTAGATGGGATATGGACTCACAGTGTTTTCAGAAATAAGCCCCACAGCTTATTTACTGTCCTGAATCAAACATATTAATTGTGACAGGCTGAATCTCAAATCCATATTCATAAAAAAAGCTTTGTACATTTCCATTTCTTTCTCTCTCTCTCACGCACACACACACACACTGCAAAAATAGTAAAAATTAATTCCTCCCTCATTGACCCGCATTCACAGTAAAGAATATCCAGGACAACTAGCAAGTTATTTTGGTGCTCATTCAGATCTGTTACTTCATTTTTCACTGCTCCATTGACCTTTTTCTATTTTGCTTTTGAAGACTTGGCTGAAAACAGCCTCTGAAATCACTATAGCCTTGCAGTCATTTGCCAGGCTCTCAGCAGCTGCATCACCTCTGATCTCTTTTTGACTGGAGAGCTGGGGAAAGCATGGGGGAGCCCCCATGCTGGTGGGCCATCTAATGGGTCTTCTACAAGTGGGAGAGCCTGAGAAACATTTTCAGTGGACAATCCTGGCAGGAATTGAAGGCAGGACAAAGAAGCAGGGAAAGGCCCTGAAGAACACCCAATGGGTTACAATTGCATTGGGTCTCATTGGAATGGAAAGCTGCTCTGGGACCCCCCCTCTCCACCTTACACCCCAGGTATAAGTTGTGTAAATGGAAGGTCTGTCATGGCTTTCTCTCTCCTGAAGCTGGGAGCCCAGTTGAGCTGCTACACGGAAACCTGATCAGACAAAGAATGCCTGCAGCCCCAATCCTACTTGCTCTGCCCCAGTTCTGGATCACAAAGATGCTCACCTGAGGCGTGTAGGGCCCAGGAGTCATGGGGTCTAAGCTCTCAAGGTCAGCCTCCTCCAGGGCTGCTTCCTTGGCAGTCGAGATGTCTCTTTCGAGCTGAGTCAGGTGCTCGTCATACTAAAGGAGGGAAGACAAGAGGAAGAGCAATATTTGCGGGGCTGCCAAACTGGAAATAGCCTTCGGCAGGTTCAAGGGGGTGGCCCCTTACCTCTGCTAATGTCTGGTGGCAGATATTCACGATCTCCTGAGCTGTTTTGGTGTACTGGCTGTCCGGCCCTGCATTGAAAAGCCCAATCAAGGTACCTCCAAACACAAAGGGAGAACCTGTCCATGCCATCTGGCCCTCTCCAGGACCAAGGCAGCAGAGAACCTCTGAGAAGGATAGGCAATGCTTGCCAGCAAGACCTCCTTCAACTCTGCTTGATCCCATGGAGCAGGACTGGGCCCAGGAGTTAAACATGAGAATGACCAGGGGATGTGGAGAAATGGAGGGGTGGTGGTGCTATTTTAACAAAACAAACTTTCTGATGTGCTAAACCCAAGGTCCAAGAATCAGGTATCACACTTTAAGACAAAAGGAACGTACCATTGTATTTGATGCTATTCGCAAGGATCAGGTTCACATCATCCAAAAAGACTTCTCGGTTCTGGTACTTGTGTTTGGAGATATTCTGGAAGAAATAGCGGACTGTAGGAAGGCCCCAAATGGCATGTTCTGAGGCCCCAGAGACTCCTTAACTGCACTGCTGTGTTTCTATTTCCCACCATTTTGAGGCAATAACACACACATGAACACTGTAGTATAAATCTAAGATAGCCTTAAGAATGTTTAGGAGAGCAAAAGCAAAAAATCACATCTTCTGCTATGGAGGTGGTCACATTCACTTTGCATCATGACCACAAAACTGCGAAGGATGGACCACAGCTACCATAGCAGAGGAGGACGATCCCCTTCCTGCTTCTTTTTGAGCTTCAGGGCAGACTAGAGCAGTTCTTGGCTTCAGCCAGTCTCAAAGTGGTTCTTCCATCCTTACGTACATACCTTGCGGATGGTCTCCAGATCCATTGGGCTGACAATGACTTTATAATAATCCGGCACAAATTTCTTATTAACAGGATGATGGAATGGCCAAGACTGAAAGCAAAGATAATACAGAGAAGGATGAGGAGATTATGAACAGCTTTTGTAAAACATCAGTTGAAAGCAGAAAGTATGTTTCATTTCTCCTGCTCCCAACAAATCCCAATTTCTACTGTGCAAACCTTGTAGAGAGATAAGAGAAAGCTCCAGAGCAAGAATGTTTTTTTCTAGCTGCCCATTAAGGTTCACAAAAACTAGCACTGCTCAAATACAGCTCAGGAGAAAAGACTCTTGAAGGTGAACTGCGTCAAAGCAGAAGCCAGTCTCCTAGGAAGCAGGGAATCTGGCTTCTGCCATTTTCAGAGGGCCCTTCTCCAAGATCCAGACTTTCTGACCCCTTTCCAGGACTCTCCCAACCCACGTCATCACACAGCCCCCTTTCATTCCCTCCACCACCTGCCATAGGCACACCTACATCAGGAACAACCATCATCTTCTGTGTCACAATGTTGTCCAGAATAAAGGAGAAGGCTACTTGGTCATCATCATCCAGAAGTGGATTTATGGCCTTCTCCAAGCGAGCCAGTTTATCTTCCTTCTGAAATGACATCAAGGTTCAGGAAGGCAAAAATTATAAAGAGCAATATCCTCAAACCAATTCCAATTAAGCTGCACGTTGTTTTTATGATGTATTTTACCACTTCTATAATCAGAGTCTTCACATCTTCTCATTATTTTCTGACTTTCAACTTGTAGGTTTTCAAATAGATGAAGCCTCCAATCTGCCCCATTCATTGTGGGAATCAAATTGCTGCTCAATTTTTCCAGAAATTTTGGCTGATTTTCCCTGCCCCAAAAGCTAGTTTTTTACACACACTCAATGACATATACTTTTCCTTTTTTAATTTTGGGAATACTTCTAAATGCATGACATTAAAATTTGCTGACTTCAAGCAAGATCAAGCTGGAACATTTAATAAGCCAAGACTGTTGTCTGCAGAAATATTTAATGATTTCAAAAATTATGTGATGCACGTTTAATGTTTTAGTATGCAACTAAAAATGAAACTGAGTGGGACTGCTTTCCAGCTGTTTCCTTTTTTCAACCTTGAGGAAGCAGGCTTGCATCTCTTTCTCACACATGGTAACAATCTGCGCTAAAGCAATTTATTGTTCTCTGAGCTTCCTAGAAATCTGTGAAAGGAACATGCACACCCCACCCCTTTCAGTTCAGTACATTTAGGATCAAATTGCTGCTCTGTCTGATTGTTGGGTTAGTATTTGAAGTGCTGCACATAAGGAGAGCTAGAGGAGCAGGTGAGGTTTTCAGCTGTAACTCCTGTCTGCACCTTCTGGTCTCATGCAGGTATTCCAAAGATTGCCCTGCTGCGCCGAGCTCTTTCCCCAGAGATCACCAGCTTGGCACGTTAATCTAGAGGCAGCAAGCAGCAAATGTGGACAGGATTTCTAACTCAGACTTACAAGTGCCTTCAATTATTAAAGCTTCAACTTAGATACTCATTCTTTCTCCTTTCACACGAGACTTGCCTCTTTCAGTTTCTGATCACAGAGGTCCAACATTGACTGAGAAATCTGGGTCAAGGAGTGCTTTGGCCCTGCAAATACAGAGCACACATAAGGCACTGGGGCATGCCCTGGGACAGCTTCCAGTGCCCCAACCTCACTTGCCTCAGTTACGTTTATAGTATTGCCACTGAGAGTAATAATCTTTAATATATTAGCAGTAGCAGAAGCAACAGTAAATAGTAATGATTTAGAGAAATTATAAAACCAATAGTAAAACAGCAAGGCTTCCCTTGTGAAGGTCTTGCTGCACAGGAAAGAAAATTATACATGCATAATCAACAAACAGATACTCATATTCCACTGCTGGCAAGAAGGGTTAATGGCTCCGAGACTCAAGGGCCAAGAGCACTGATGCTTCTTCCCATGGTGGGGTCACAGAGGTTAAGCAAGAAGCACCTTCCTCCCTCTCCCCACCCTCAGAGAGCTGATGGAAGAGCAAAGTCACAGGAAAAGGAGCCAAACCACCAAGCCAGCTCTTCTTGCTTAAGCAATTTAATCTGCTTTAATTCAGGATATCCCAGTTCCAGGCTGCAGGTAGCTATCCCAAAATCACTCCAGGAGAAAGAGGGTAAGGATTTCAACAAGCCAGGTAGTAAAATCACATATGGGTAGAGGAAAGGAAGATGCCCGCATCCACTAAAGGAGAAGCAGAAAATTCCAGGAAGGGAATCTGCCGCTCAGGGAACCCTTCCACACCACCCCTACCAAGGATGAGAGAAATTTTAGCAGGTCAAGGACAAAGGAAGAGCAATTTCAGAAGGAAAGTTTCTGGTGTCAGGCACATTGGTGAATTAATTCTCAAATCCCCTTTTCACTGCCATCCTCCTCAGAATCACAGAAAAGCGCCAGGCTGGTGTCCTCTTTATTGTCTAAGACCAGGGAATGTAAGCAAAGAAAAGAGGTGTAGAAAATGGCGAGAAGAGAGGTAGAAAAAAGGGTGCAGAAACCATTGTAGGTGGCACTGTTCTTCACGATCAACTCCAGGTGTTCTCGAAACTCTTCGCGAGAGGGGTAGAGGCGCTTGCGGACGTTCTCTCGGAGGGTCTGCAGGTCCATCGGCTTTGTAATGATCTTATAATAATCTTTCACAACCTTCCCATTAACAGGCTGGTGAAAGGGGTATGTCTGGGGACAAACGGGAAGAGAAGATGAGCTGCCTCCTCGTTCTGGGCCCACCAATTGACACCCAGCTTCCCCAAGAGCACCCTGCACTCTTCCAAGCCAATAGCCCCCACAGGATACCAGGAGGTAACAGCTTTACCACGCTAATAGCCATAGCAAGCGCTCATCTATTCATACTTACCTTCTCAATAGTTTTGATAACCATTGAATTAGAATTTGAATCTTTTATAAGGAACTTGATATGTTACTTTCACGTCCTTCAGATTTATTTTAATCTTTAATCTTTATTAAGGAATAAACTCCAAGCCAACCTATTCAGGAGGAGAGCCAAGCCAAGCCAAGCCAAGCTTCCCTCCCAATTCCATCTGGGGCAAGCCAAGGCTTTCCCAAGGACATTCAACTGTATAAAACCACCTTGCTGAGGCCAGAATGTCGCCCCCCACCCCAGCACCTACGTTGGGAAGATCTCGCATTTCATTGATGATGCTTTCCAGGATGGAGGAGAGGGTCACCATGGGGTCTGTGCGCCGCCGGTGGATGGACTTGTGGGGCCGCTGAAACAGACAGGAAGCAAGACCATTAATGTGGCTGCAGACTTCTCAGAGCCTGACAAAGAGCTTGGCTGGTTCTCCGATCCGACTTTGCAACTTTGGTTCCTTCTGGCTGCTGCTGCTGCACAAGATTCTACTCGAGACTCAACCCTTCATTCTGTTAGTTATTATTTTACATTCAGTACTTGCCCCACATAGCAACTGAATCTTACAACGTGCATTTAAAAAAAAGAAACATACAAATCAAATCTAAATATTTAAGTAGTTCAGTAGGGTCACCATACTATAAGCTCACAGGGGCAGAAACAGCCACTGAAGGCTGAGAGCGCAAAATTAAAAGAATCATCCGTATCAGCTTTAAAATGTATTGTATGAAGATATTAAAAGATGCCACAAGGTCTGTGTTAAAACCTTAGCAATTGTCTCCAAGATGGGTAAAAGCAGAATGAACGAAACTTAGAAGGGCTTACATTTAAGTAGTCACAATGCACCGTGGTCCCAACACGACGTTTCTTTTTTGGTGGAAGCTGCTGTTTGGGGAACTTCAGGACTAAGGACTTCCTGCGAACTTCATCCGCACTGTGAACAGATGCGGGGGGGGGGGGGTCAGCTGCAGTTCCAACCCTCCTGCCCTCTGAAAAGGACTCAGCCGAACAGAGCACTGTGCTGCTCAGGCCTCTGACCCTTGCAGCCTGGCCAGCATGAGCCCATGCGTCCTTCCTCTTGAGCCACTGCGAGTTCTACTCTCCTTTTGCCATGAGACTGGGCACCTTCCCTGCCACTCCTCACCTCTCAATCAGCTGTTTCCCCAAGACAATCTTGGTCCCCTCCACTTTGATCAGCTCTTCATTGTCATTGGGAATGACAGTCTTCTCCAGCTCCTCCTCCTGCTCCTCTGTCATGGCCACGGGGTTGGATGGGGGAGCATTGGTTTGGTAGTACAGAGGGCAGAACTTATTGGTCCTCATGTGCCCAATAGCCCCACAAGCCCCACACTTCAGCTGCAACAAAGGAATAGAAGGCCATAACATCACAGAACACAGTTCCCAGGTCAACTGGGCAGCAGGGGGGAGACAACGTGGGACAAAGTAAGGTGCAAGCCTTGATCCCAAGCCCCCCACTGTTTTTTTTAATGGAAAGGCAGTTGGTACATTCTGAGGAGGAAAGCTGCTCTGAACCAGACAAGTTGTGTGCATCACATCACTGTGCACCAATCATATGACATAAAACTGTTGGATGTGCAGAAGGGAGAGGAAAACACAACTCTCACATTGTAAGAGACAACAGCAACAGCCCAGGCAGAGCTAAAGGCCGAGTTGGGTCCCCCCCAAAACACAACCACTGAGTGTCTGGATGCTGAAATGATACAACAGTGGCAACAGAAGCAGCACAAAAGAGCAGGCTTGATCCGAGGGGCACAGGCTTACCTTCAAATCTGGGCGCTCCTTCATCTTCCTGGGCTTTTTCTCAGGGGGGCCCTTCAGTTTCTCCTTCTCTTGGTTCCGCTTGAGTCGCCTCAGCTGCTCTTGGATCCGGCGCCTTTCCTTCCGCATCTCTTCCCGATGCTGCTCATCAAAGAGCGCAAACTTTCGACTGGAGGGCAAAACAGTTCAGGTGAAGGCCAGTTCTCAGCCCAGGCTGGCAAAGCCTTTCCCAGCTGGCTCTTGGCACACTTCCAAAGGAAACAGTCCACCCCTGGCCACAGCAAAACTTCAACAGCCCCTGAGCACCCTCTGCCAAGCACTCAGGCCCACGGTTCTGCCACTCCGTGACATGTGCAAAACAGAAGGCCTCCCAGCAGCCATGGGCTAGTTTATTTTCAGTCGGGTCGTCAAGACCTTGACAAAGCTCGATAAGGCCTCAGGCTCAACCCCAGAGGCACTTTCAGATGCAAGACGTGGCACAGCTGCTCAAGAACCTTTACTGAATACTAGGGAGAGCCCCTTGAAATGGCTGATCGCCCTTCTGACACCCACTGTTGTCCAGTTCCAGCACTTCTTTTTCCCAACAGCCTTTTTACTTAGCACTTTTTGGCCTTAGAGCTGAGTGACTGTTGGTTGTTGACACAACTGAAACTTCTGCCCTGAACGACTCTGGCTTTCAACTTCAATCTGTACATTTTAAATGCTTATTTTTTTAAAAATGGCTGCCTTGGAGTAGAAATGTTTTAAATAAATATTTCAATCTACCTAGATTTCCTGATTCCTGCAGCTAGAGATAAGCAGGCACCCCTAAAAGACAGTAATCCTCTCCTGACTCCCTTACATAAATTCTTCATCCTTGGTAGTCCGGATTCTGCTGTAGGCATCAATGACCGAGGGCTTGCGGACAGTTTCGCATCTCACATACTCCTTCCCGTCCTCATCACGGAAAGTGCGATAGATTTTCAAGCGGCGACCAGTGGCAGAAGAATTGAGGCTGGTTACAGAGGCCGTGTCATCATCTTTATGAGAACTACCCAAGTTGCCAGGAGTGGAAGCTGCAGGAAAGTGAGAGTAAAATGGTGGGTTTGTCACCCTCCCAACTGAAGAAGGTTGGACTTTTCAGACAAGAAAGGGGTTCTCTGTTGCTAGGATGTCACTTAACCCAGCTACAGGGCCCCAGGTTGAGGAGATCAGCCCAAGGGCAAGGCTTAGAGAGCAGAGAGCCACCCTCTACCAGAACAAATGCCTTGTGAGACGATGGCCCCCAAGGTGCCCCTTCTGTTATCACTTGGATTGCTATAGCCTGTGATGGAATGGAATTATGAAGGCCAGACTCAGGGAGGGAAGCATCCTCTTTCATCCCCTGAAGGGCAAGGAAGAGATAAGAGGATGAGGCTGGCACCTCCCTGAGGAATTCACTCTGTTTTCACGGCTGCTGTGGGAAGAGAGTTTCAGTCTGGGAAGATTCTTGATAGAGGTTGTAGCTAATAAACACTGCTGAACAGAATTTGCATGGTATCCTGGAGTTTCTCGGGCTAGGCCTGACATAGCCGTCCTATTTCTGGCTATGTCCTCCCACCCAGGGTTTTTCAATCTCAGCAACTTTAAGATGGGTGGACTTCATGCTGGCTGGGGAATTCTGGGAGTTGAAGTCCACCCATCTTAAAGTTGCTGAGGCTGAGGAAACCTGCTCCCACCTATGGCCACAACTACAATCATTTGTAAAGTCTCCCTGTTCATGGTCTTCCAAGTGCCCTTGTGCCTTGATTCTGGGGCCTTCCTGGTGGAGTCCACCCTTGGCCTGAGCCAGACCCCTTCCCCCAGCCTTCAGCACTAGAGGCTCCCCCGAGTTTCCTCTTGATACCCCTTCTCCTGCTTTAGGAGAGCCCTCCTTGGCTCCAAGTCCTCACCCAGCCCCTTCTTGTCCCTCCTGTCCTTCTTGCTCCGGTCCTTGTCGTTGCCGCTGTCTTCCCCCATGAGCATCCGCTGCAGCTCCTTCCGCTCCTGCTCCTCCCTCTCCCGGGACAGCTGGGAGCTGGTCTTCTTGTTCTGAAGCATGTTCTCAATATTCTTCCCCATTTCCTCAAAGTCACTGTCCTCGGCAGAGCTGCTGTCTGTGTCTGTTGATAAGATCTCTGTGGATTCCAGGACTCTGAAGTGGAGAATCCCTGCCTAGGTCAGCCTCTGAAGCTCCCAGCACAAGCAGCAGAGTGCAAATGCAAAAACACAGAAGGCACAGAAGCAGAGTCCCACCCTTCCCCTCCCCCCAAATTCATTCCTGTCCAACACTTTATGAATCTCAATCCCTACCCACCTCTGAGCTCAGGTAAAGTCAAATATTGTATTCTGAAAACCCTAACTCAGTGTTTCTCAACCTTAACAACTTTAAGATGTGTGGCCTGGCTCAGGAATGCTGGGAGTTGAAGCCCACACATTTTAAACTTGCCAAGGTTGAGAAACACTGCCCTAACTGAAAGCACTTCACCCGCAGAATGCAAAGTTGCTCCCATTACACAAAGATCCCATAATCCCCACCCTCTGAAACAGTTGTTCCAAACCGCCTAAAGCATCTTTGCATCTTTCCAGTAAATGTCCTCAATTTGCACTTCAGAGAATTTCCAGGGGAAAGGAATTCTGTAATTGTGGAGATGAGTGAAGGTAGTTTCCCTAAACACGTCTCACAGATATGCTGACAAAGGACTCAAGAGCCGCCATTAATTGATGGGAAAAGAAACAGGCAAGCCTCAGAACTACCTGCAGGTCAAAAACGGCTTTGCCAGAAACCACGCTGGGAAAGATGAAGGGAGGCTGGGTCTCAGCAAGTCCCACACCAAAGTTAACTCACTTGTTTTGCAAGTCAAAGATACGCTGGCATTCCTCTTTGTACCGTTCCTGGTGCTCTGCTACAGAGAAGCGGGACCCACGGGCAAATTTACTCATAGGCCCTTCGCCCGAGCGAGCCTGCTCAGTGGACATTGTCCGCACAACGTCAATCACCTCCCAGCGGGAGAGCTTTTTGATCTGAAGAAGGAGAGTCACTGGTTGCAGAGGGCTTTGGGGAGACTCAGCCCGAGGGAGCAAGCCTCCTGCCTACACCCACCTCCTCTTCGGGAACTCCAAACTTGCGCAGAAGCTGCTTGGCATTTTTGAGGGACAAGCGCCGGAGATCCGCATCTGTCCCAGTGACCGTCTTCTTCACTGGCTGCGGCTCCTTGTCATCCTGCTTAAAAACGAGCAAGATTCTTCCATCCCTGTCTCACCCCTTTCAGTTGCTCCAGACTTGTCACCACTCCAGAATTCCAGCAGATATGATCCATGCCCAGAGGTACAATAAGCCTCCTCTGCGTGCTAATAGAGAAAGCTGCAGAAGCAGCAGCAGTGGCGGCAGCAGCAGCAGCTGGTTCTGGGTGACTGCCCAGAAACTCTTGGGGGCAGGGCAGCCCCTGGCCATCATGGTCCTCCACTTACCTTCTGCTGCGTTGGCTTGTTCGGGATCTTTACGTAGGAGAAGCCTTCACCACACCCCGTTGGGTCTGCTACTCCGGTAACTTCTAGGAGACATTTCCCTTTCATTGCTGCAATGAAAGCCCGCGTGGTGTTCCAGGGAGCTGTCCGTACCTACAAGGAGTCAACATGAGAGAGAGGCATTGCATTCCAGACTCTAAAAGTCCGGTCAAGAACACGGGCCCTGTTTGGGGCCCAGCTGTTGTTTGTCATACCTCATCATCTATCTTCATCTGGAAATCCTCCTCATTTTCTTCTTCGGGAGCAAAAAAGGATTTCTCCCCATAACCTGCATCCTGGAGAAAGAGACATAGATGCCTCCTAAGACCCTGAGACCCATCAAGGGGCACAAGAGGAACCTGGGATTGCTCTGCTGAAGCATCCTTTCTCCACACAGAAAGAAAACACTGCAGCTCAGGAGCGCGTCTCCTGCCCTCACCAAGGCCTTCTGCCTGCCTCTTCCCCCGCGGGGGGCAATCATCAAGGCAGCCCACAGCAGGCAGGCTAGCCGACCTGCTCCCAGCCCCTCTTTCAGCCTTCCTGAAAGGGGCCGGCTGTGATGACCCTCACAGGTCCCTGCTGGGTCAGGACAGCCTCCCGAATCAGCGGACACGGCCTCACCTTCAAGCGCTGCTCGGCAGAAATCATGCTGTAGTAGGCACAGCACTGCTCCGGGGACACCATCGCTCTGATTTCCTCCTCGGTGGGGAGCCGGAAGTCAGGCTTTAGGACCCACCAGTTGGAGTCCAGCCCTGAAGAAGCAATAGCCCCCGATGAGCCTGGCCAGGAAGCATTCCCCTCCCTCCCTTTGCAGGCCCAGGAGGGGGGGAAGGCAGGAACCCAGCACACCCGCCTCTGAGGCTGAAGCAGAAGATCAAATCGTGGGGGACAAGCCCTCAGACGTTTCACGCAGCTCTATTACCCCCAAAATCATCCCCAAAACTTTATTCACTCAGCGTCTTTTGCGTTCTCAGTGATTTCACCTGCTCCTCTCTTACAACAGTGGGGCATCTTTTTTAAAGTGCCGAGATACAAAGAAACAGCATGGCACGCGCAATGTACACTTAAAACGCATATAAACTGTGACCTTAGCGTAAAAAAAAGTAGCAGACGGAGAAGATACTGCCCCATTCATAGCCATTTCAAAGGGAGAAGTGAAGGAACAGCAGCTTCCCAGAAGCACAAAAGATCAAGAATGGCCTGATTCCAGATCTGGCTACTTGCAGCTCCTGCCCGTTCTTTGCCCTCTGGCACAGGATGGTCATTGCAGCTGTTCAAGACAGCAAGGACTGAACTGGGGCCTTCTGCCTGCAAAGCACCAGTGAGGCACGGCCCTCACCCAGGACAATAGCAGTCGCCAGAGCGCACATCAGCCAGGTTGGCTGCACACCATCCTTGCCTACCTGTGCGCTTGAAATCTGCACAGAGCTTCAGCCGCTTCCGGATGCTGCTCTCGGAGTGGGAAGGAAACGCCTTCTTAATATCCTCCATGCGAATTCTCCGGGGCCGGTCTCTGCTCTTCCAGAACAGGCGATAGATGAAGACCTAGCAAGGATATCGATGAAGCAGTCAGACACTCGAAAAGACTACAAATGGAGGGTGCTCTCGGAAGGGGCCTTCCCTCCCACGTTCGTCCTCCTTCCACGCTAATGCGTCCCAATGCCTACACAAGTCAAGGCAGAATTCAGTTAGGAAGTCCCAAACTAGTAAGCCAACCTGCAAGCTAGGGAAGAGTCACTCACCAATATGCTCTAGACCCAGGTATAGTGCACGTATCAGCCTGTTTACCAACCTGTTCTCTAGCACATGCCTGTGAGTCACAGACAGACCCCAGTGGCATGGCTGCACCCTCCCTCCCCAAATTATTTTTTCCACTTCCCATAAACCTGCTGAGGATATCAGCAGTTAGGCTCTCCCCCAGCAACGAACCTGCAGGAAGTCTCGGATGTGAGTATTGGCCCGTTTGGAGTTGGGGCCAGGGACTTCAAAGAGAGGACACTCTTGGCCAACTACAAAGATATCCACCAGCTCCCGGATGTAGTAGCCCTGCCGTGTCCGAATAATTAGGAAGTCCGTTTCAGGCATCTTGTGGAGGTAGATTGGAGCCCGGAAGAGATTATTTTCAAATGCCTGACAAACAAAAAGGTGCATCAGCAGCAGCCCTCTGCAGCCTGGTGACCTCTAGGACTACTGGACTTTACCTCCTTTAAGTTCCTGCCAAGGAGGAACTCAAAAACTTGCACACTCTTTAGTTGCATTTGGCTGGTCATTGTAAAGGTATTGTCCATTTGTGAATGCTGTGCTATTGTCAATTACTGCTGTTGCAATCACTGCTTGTCTCAAGCGTATTTAGGCTTTACACACTGATGTCACTGATGGTACTTGCAGCATTTCACAGCTATCTGCTGCTCTCTCTCTCTCTCACACCCCACTATAGGACTGAGCAAGTGGGATTAGTCCACAAAGTCCTTGGCTGCAATAAACCTAGTCTTTAAAAGGACTAGAAACTCCTCTGCCCTCTTCCCATTGGACAACATTCCGTCCAAGAGGAGCATATATCCTAGTATTGCTGAAACAGGCCCCTGGGTAAGTGGGTGGTGTTTGAAAATGCAAGTCCACTCGCCATCAACACAATGTGTCCCTTCAGAGGTCTCACCTGGAGTAGCTGGCCAGGGTGAAGGGAGCCCAGGAAGGGGGAAGTGTGGCAGTACACCGTCTCTCCGTACTTGCAATCCGGGGCACCAGGATCCTTGCCCGGTTTCTGCCAGGAGCAAGACAGGTTGACTGAGAGATGGCTTTCTCAGAGGAAGCTTGGGTCCAGCAGCCAAAGCCTTGAACTCACCCGCTTGTAGTAGTTCTTGATCTTGGTGGCCATCCCAACTTGCATCATCAAGGGGGCATTCTCCTCACTGTACTCAGCCAGGATAAGGTCACCATCTTTGCCTGTGAGGTCCTGTGGGGTGCGCATGAAGAACATCTCCCCACCGCCAGAGGCCTGGCGCTCCTGCTCTCTCATCTGTGTACAACCCAAGAAGGATCAAGGAACACAAAATACACACACAGTTCTCCGCAGGAGCAGTGAGAACCTCCCTCTCCAGGCTGAAGCCCTGAGGTGAGGAACAGTCAAGGGCAAAGCCACTGAAATGGGGGCCATTACCTTGGCCTTCTTCTTGATGTGCTTCAGCAAGGGCTGCACTGAATGGGGTCCAGGCTGCGACAAGGTGCCAAAGGAGTACTTCTTCAAGGGAGGCCGATGGAACTGCCGCAACTTCATTGGGCCCATGTGGGTGGGGAAGAAGGGCTGGCGAAGCTCCACTGCAGGAATCGAGTGCTGCACCAGAGCAGAGAGACACACGTTCCGCATGTATTACATTATTGTATTGTATTGAAGCTGAGCTATAACCTTCAGCCATGGGAATGCTCCCCACTCCCCAAGGAGGGAATCAGCCACTCTGATGGAATCCAGTTCTGCGAACCAAACTCCCAGGCATGTTATGGAAGCTGAGTCACTAGTACCTGCACATGGAACGCTGGGCAAAAAGCTGCGCTTGTATTACGCCCAAGAAGGCACAACCAGGCAAGTCATATCACGCAAAGCCATGGTTGAATTATGAATTGTTCAGTAAATCAAAACTGGCAGGTCTGCCAAATATGTTAAGCTGCAAGCTACTGTTTGTGACTCCAACAGCTGGATTTAGGTTAGGGTTAAGTCAAAACCAAACAACACCATGTGGTGTATAAGCAAAGCCAAACACAGGCTGTCACCATGACTCCCAACCTGGATGATGTTGCCTCCAAAGGTTCCACGAAGGCCCTGCTGCTTGGGGTAGTAAAACTCATCATTGGAGAGGTTCCAGGGATCTTTCACCTCCGGCTGAGACATATTCTGGAGTTGAAATACAGGGACAAAAAATCAGAATTTCCTCCCCTCCTCTGTTACTTTTCTAATTCAGAAGAAATGGAGCCACTCTCAAACCTGCTGGGGCTCTTCCTTAATGACTCCTGTTTTGCCCAAGAGGATCCGGCTTTTCTTCAGTGAAGACTCTTTCTTGTTCTCCTTGGAAGGAGAATTGAGAGTCATCTCTTCCTTTTCATCAGGAATTTCTAGAAGGAGCACATGAGAAACATGAGAGTACCTGAAACACTCTTCCCAATTATCCCCAGTTGATGGACCCACACAAACTAGGTCAAGGTATTAAAGCAGAAGCAAATGCCTACCCAAATTATCACAGTGGGAGGCTTAAGAGACCCTGAAGCTAGGAGTCAGCTACCTGCCAGATCACCACAGTTCATTAGGTGCTTAGTAGTGTACAGAAAAAGATACGCTACTCTTTTGAAGACAGTTTAACTGCCACAGCCCCACAAAGGAACCTTGGCAATTGCTCTGAGAATTCTGTTAGAGAGCCTCGCTGGCTCTTCCCCTAACCCCAGTTCCCAGAATTCTTTGAGAGAATCAGGTTAGCTAAAACCATTTTCTGGGAGATTGAAAAACAGTCCTTAATAAGAGCAGCTTCCCATCTGAGTTTCCTCATTCTCCGCTTTAGGAAATCAGAAGGCTCCAGAAAGCACCCCCACCCGAGGACAAGAAAATGGTTTTCTAAAAGATACCTAGGATGATATTTTCATCATTGGGATCAAGGGTCAGGACGGGGGGCATCAAGACCCTATCCATCGCCTTGTCATCCCAGATGATGTTGTCCTCCCAGCGGCCGTAGACCAGCTCTTCGTTGTCAATGGGAAAAATGGAGAACCATGGCTTGTCTTCATCCAGGGCTGCTGTGACAACAAAGTGTGGAAATTAACCCCAAGACAACTAGATCCGGGCAAACTCTTCTCTCCCCAGATAAGCTCTAGTACCACTGCAAAAGAGAGCCTGCCGTGTGCCAGGCCCGGGGCCACATCGTGCTATTGCGAGTTAAGGGGAAAGCAGGCATTACTGCCTCAACTGCCCACATTTCAAATAAACAAAATTTAGGGGCAAAGCAGAATGGAGGGAAAAAAAGAGGAGGAATGGGAGGATCAGGCCCCTATTGACTGGTCAGCTGCCCAAATTCTTCTTTGTGCCAGCTCGGTAAGTCAAAGTCCAAATGGTTTGACTCACAGTATCCAGCTAAACAACTGTCACTGTACCAGGGCACTCAACAACCTGATTCACAAAAGCTATTCAATGAAGGCAGGGATGATTCGGAACAGGCACTGCTTGAAGAAGGAGACCAGCTGCATTTCAACTCTTTGCTTGCCAGGTCCTTTCCCCAGACTTCTACAGAGCTCCTCCGGCTGTGAGACCTTTCCTCCTTACCTTGCTGTTCAGGCAGCTGTTTCTCTTTACCCTTAGCAATGCCCAAGACTCCTGCCACACTGGGCTTTTGCACCAGGGGAACTGGCAAGTTGAGCAGGGAGCCACTTCGGTTCAGTCCTGCTAACAGAAGCAAGGAAAGGGTGAGCAGACTTGGAAGGCGCTGAGCCAAATGCAGCAGGCAGGAAAAGGACCAGCCTACCTTGCTGGGCATTGTAGGCAGTGGCATTTCTGGTCATGCTGGAAGGCAGCCAGCCTGCCAGACTGGCTCGCTGGGTTTTGGTCCCTTTGTGCTTGATGTCCTCTCCATTCCAGATCACATCATCCTCCCATTGCAGCTGTGTTACCATCAGGAAGTGTTCATCGGCCAGCAGCTCATCCTTCTCAGCTGTTGTGCTCTACAAAGTTAAAATGAAGAGCTGCAGGGCACCGGGACACCTCCTGGCTGCCCGGGAGGTGCTGCTCTTCTTCACAACTCACCTCTTCCTCCTGCTCCTTGGCATCTTTCAGCTTGAAGCCATAGTCAAAGCCATTGCCATCTTCAGGGATGCCCAACATGTCATACCACAGCTGGGCAGGACCATAGCGCCATTCAGACACTTTAGGCCTGGTGTCAGCCACTTTATCTGCATCTCCAGTAGCCTGGGAGAACTTGGACTCCACAGGGGCCATCATGGTGATCTGAAGGATACGTGGGTGTGTGAGAGTCAAGGGAGAGAGCCAGCAGCATGCCCAGGGGCCTCCAGCTGCACTGACGTGTACTCGCTTCTCTTGTAGAGGGAGATTCTCAGGCAGCCAGAATGCCCCGTTCTCCCCAGGGAGCGCCTTTTCTCCATTTCCACAAACCCACCTCGTCATCTGAAAGACACTGCTCTGGGGGAGGGGGTGGGGCAAATTCATATTCCCAGGGGGATTTGCCTTCCAAGCCCGCCTCAGTCAAAGCTTCCCCCTCTGGGGTTTGTGCTTCTGGAATTAACTCCCGGTGTTTCTTCCTGCGCTTTCGCCGTGCACTTCGCCAGACAGATGGGACATTCTTCCCAGGGCCAAAGAGACGTAGAAAGCGAAGCACCTGGGAGAGGGAGAAGGAGAGGGAGAGAAAGGTGGAGCTGGCAAGAAACTAGCTTCCAGCCTTTCAGGAGGGATATCTCACACACACGCCCCACTTCTGGCTGACTGAAAGAGACAAACTGGAGATGGCCAGCTGGCAGAACCTTGGGGAGAAAAAAGCACTGTGCTGGTTGGCAGAGGCTGGGATAAAAAGAGCCGTGGTGGTGTCAGACACAGACTCCTGACCAGCTGCTGTCCCAGAGACTTCTGGGTGCCCTGACCACTTCGTCACCAGGGGGCTTTTACTGAGATCGTGGCAGATGCATCTCATTCTAGACCAGCTTCGTGACAAGAGCCACGCTGGAGCAGAAGAAAAGCATTTTTGGCCTCTTCTACATCACCGCACCTTTCAGAATCTTTTGGAGCCACAAGGGAATCCTTAAGGAAAAGGAGCAAACCAGTCATCTTACTCCCCTAGGAGGACCACCTGGGGACTGGATCCTGGGGCCAAAAGTGTAGAGCCTGTCACAGCAAGGCAGGTCAGAGCCCTCTCAGGACCCTGGGACGCAAAGCCCTGGAGAACGGCTCGCCCCTCGCGCAGCTCCCCACCCTGGGTCTTCTTCTCTGGCTGTACCTTGCCAGGCCGGAACTCAGGGAAAAGTGCCGTCACGCTGGGCAGCTGCTTGGTGGCATCTCGCTGCATGATCCCGGCAAGAGGCAGTGTAAGCTTGCCTTCCTTAGATTCAGCCTTCCTTGAGTCCTGGGAACCCGTCTCTGATTCTGAATCAGAAGAGCTGCTGAAGTCCATCTTCTCCAAAGCAGCAGAGGAAGGAGCAATGATGGAAGGCAAGATGATGCCGTCGCCGTCTTCTGGCCCTAGAAGAGAACATGTCTCTCAGCAAAGAGAGAGGCCCTGCTTGCTAATGCCACGACGATCGAAACAAAGCCACAGCCATGCACGATCCAGACACCTAAACCGCAGATGCAGCAAATGGAATCTAACATTGAGGAAATCCATGAAAAAAACCTCAAAATGAATTCACAATGAAGAAACAAAAGCTGTAAGTGTAAAAAGGACTTTAAAATCTTCAGCCCTGGCTGAGACAAGCACAGGATTGATTTGGTAACACTCTGTCAATGCTTTTAAGCAAACCCTTGTAAGTTAAGGCTTACAAGGTCCTTCCTCATCAACCCTGCCGGGCTCACGTCACCAAATAAGTACCTCAGCTTCAGAAACTAGACAGTGCTCCCTCTGAAACATACACCGAACTCCTAACTCAGCTGTTCAGTCTATCCCCTAGCTGCCCAAAAGTACACACACACACCAGAGATTGCTGCATCCTTCTCATCTTCCTTTTTCACTGGCACTGGAGGGGGGGGAGGGGGAGGCATCAGCTTGGAATCAATGTCTTCTGAGTCAGCATCATAGTCGTCATCATTGTCATCTGAGAAGGAAGAAGGAAGTCACTGGATTGCCCCTTCCTCGCCTCCCCCACTGCCTCGCCTTCATACAAAGCATCTCCCAGGAAGTGGTCTATTTTATTTCATTAGACAGTGATTAGGTTTCCCATCTGTATAATATTCCTAGGGCAGAGAATAATTTATAATAAAAGCTCTGCGGCAGGAGGACTTCTCCCTTCTTCTTCTTCTTATTTTTTTTTTTTTATCTGCGCTCAGTCGTTACCGACTCTGCAGTGACTGCTTGGACGAGTCCTTTGCAGTTTTCAAGGCAAGGTGTTTTGGAAGTGGTTTGCCAGTGCCTCCTTCCTAGAGCAGAGCCCAGCTGGCGAGCGCAGGAGGCGGGGTTTCCGTTGCTTCGCGCCCTTTTCAGGCGAGCGCGGTTTCGCGCTTACCGGCAACTGGTCCCGTCTCTCTGGGCAAGGCGCCACCAGCATTTTTCCTCCCACCGGAGTGAGAGTACCCATTTATCTACTCACATGAGTTTTCGAACTGTTGGGTTTACAGGAACTGGGGAGGAAACAGGAGCTCACCCTGCTGACGCGAAGGCTGGACTCGAACCGCTGAAGCGTCGACCATTTCTGGCCGGCAACTTTCAGCATCATTAAGCCGCTGCGCCACTGCGTCCCCCCTTCTTATTATAGCATTGTGTTATTGACGGTTTACTTCTGACTATGTTAGAAGCAACTTACTTGGTAAGAATTGCTCCTTGAAACGAATGATTTGCAGAACTAAGAATATTGAGAAGAGTTGCTGTTAAAAGTACAAGCTGAGAAAGGCAAGGAGCAACAGAGACCAAGAGCTAGCACCACGGAAGCATGAACCTCATAACTATTCTGTTGTCTGCTTCAAAATTAACAGAAAAAATTATTGCCACCAACCACCTGTTCTCTGAACTGGACGAAGGTTGCCCATGGCCTGCCGGTATCTGCGGCTCTCATCTTCAGCCACCTCAGTAATATCAGAATAATCAACAGCATCCTCTGTGCTTTTAACCCAGCCTGCAAGGAAAAAAAACCTTGAAATCACAGTGTTGGAAGGGGCCATTTAGTCTCCCCTTTATTGGATGCACCGAAAGAAAACATCCTTTCACGCAAAAAATAAGATACCCCTCTTTCTCCTGTTGCAGCCTCTGTGAAAGATCAAGAATCTGAATCAGTTTGCTCAAAGGACACTTTGTCCCTCAATAGTTTTACAAACAAATAAATATCCTGAACAAGAGTTAGAACGTGGCCTCTTGGTCCATCCCACAGACTCGTTCCACCACTTGCCGAGAGGCCCACGCTGCCTCCCTCAGCAGAGCACTGGAGGACTGAAAGCTGATCTCAGCAGAGAGCCACTTCAGCACTCGGGACAGCGTTGGGCGGAAAGGCCAGGTCACCCGTCCCGCCAAACCCTAAACCAGGCTCATAAAGCGCTAGCTCCAACAGCCTGCGGCACACAAACGCAACCAACGGAGTCCACAAACTGCCCGGCTCCGGTTCAGCCGCGCTCCCGCGTCCCTGCGGGGCCGAAGCAGCAGCCGCAGCCCCTCACCCTCCTCGTCCAGCTGGGCTCCATCGGCCTCGGAAGCGTCGTCCTCGCTGGCGGTGATTTCGGTGATGAGACTCCCCAGGCCCAGCGCCCCGAGTCCCGCGAGGTGCTTTTTAGACTCCTGGAGAAAGCGGGGCGGGGGGAGAGGAGAGGAGAGGAGAGGAGACGAGATTCGGCCGGCGGGCGGGGAGAGGCGGCGTCGCGAAGCACGGCCGGCCCTCGTCCTCAGGCGCCCGCCAGCCGGCCCTCGCTCCGCGGGCCCTGCTCTCCGGCGAGGCCGACCTCGAGGCCGGCGGGCGGAGAGAGCGGGCTGTCGCCGGCGAACAGCCGCCGGAGGAACTCCGCTGGCCGGGCCGGGCCGGGCCGTCGCCGCCTCCCCGGGCGCCCACCTGGTCGAGCAGCCCCTCGCCCTCGAGCTGGCCCTGCTCGTTGATATTCCCGAAGAGGAAGCCGGCCAGGGAGAAGGGCGCCGCTCGCCGCCCGCCGCCGCCGCCCGCCTCCTCCTCGCTCTCCGAGTCCGACATCGCGCCCGCCCGGCGCCCGCAACCGGAAGTAGAGCGCCTAGCTTCCGCCGCGGGAGAGCCGCCGAGAACGGCCCAGCGGCTAGAGCGGCCCGAGCCCCGCGGGCGCCCCCTCCGCCCTTCCTCTTTCCTCGCTGCCCGCGGAGCTCCGTTACCCCGGACGCCGGGCTCCCCGGGGGCCGAAGCGGCCTCTCCGGCCGGGCGGCGGACGAGGGGACCCGTGGGCCCGGGCGGGCGCGCGGAACTCCCCGAAGGGCCGAGTCGCGGCTGGGGCCCAGCCAGGTCCCGAGGGCCCGGAAGGATTGCGGGAAGGAGCCGCCCTCCCCATCCCGCCTCCTGCAATGAAGACGACCCTCGAAAGGAACCAAAAAAACTGCTTTATTACAATTTCGTTCAGCATAATTTAAAAACAACTCCGTTAGTTGCTGTACGAATGTACTTTAAAACCGTAAGATCAATTGCCAGTGTATGTTGAAGTACCACATGATGTCGTCAGGCTCCCTGAACCTGTCACTCGAAGCTACCGCTCCGCCCGGAGAAGCCCGTTTCCCCGGAGAGGAGACCGGCGCCCGGCAGCTCCGGCCACACGTCGTCGTCAGGCACGAGGGAGACAGGAGCGTATTCAGAAGGCATTTGGCAGTGCTAGCGAGACCAAGCTCTCGTTAACATCATAACCTGGTTGGAAACAAGTTTGCATCGCTACATACCCTGAGGATGGTCAGATGTAGGGCAGAAAGTTCAGGCCCAGAATCTCGGCCGGGGCAAAGGGAAAAGAAAGGAGACCACAACATGGCTATTACAGCAGTCTGGTCAGATTTGCCTGCCGAGGATGAGAACAGCACAAGTCACCAATCTAGCTGTGACACCAGCATCAGTGCAGAGAGGACCGCTCCCAAGTAATAGAATTCTACATTCAGGCAAAGTTTCCTTGTCACCGGCGCACATCGGGATCACAGCCGGAATACAGAACGTAATTAACTGGAAGGTGGGCTGGGAAGAGCGCGTTACGTCTCAGCATTCTTCCTAAGGAGCACACTGGAGAGGTTACTCATAGCATTTTGTCCAGAGATGCTGGGAAGCATCTGGCTTTCCTTAATCAGCTGAACGTGCCCAACAATGGGCTCAATCAGCTCTAGAGTTTCTTACTTTTGCAAAAGGGAAAAAAATGCATGATGCTAAATAGAGACTCATGTTTCCAAGAAAAAAATTGCATAATTCATTCTGAAGAAGGCAAAGTTAATATTTCAGGCAATATTAGACCCTGCTCATATGCATCTATATGGGTACCAATGGCCTAGAAAGATTTAAGCTTCTACTAAATCAGTGCATCAGTTTAATAGCACTTACACCTGAATGTTTAAAAATAGTTACTGAATTTTATCTGCAAGGGAGAAAGGGGGACAGAAGGCACACAAAACAGCTGCTCTGAAGCAGCACAGCTTTTAAAAGGCTTGGTGGCAGGGGAAAAAGCGACTTTATCCTGCATAGCAGGCAATTTCTCGCCCCAAGATTCGTTTACAAGGCTGAAGGGTAATCATGGCATTTAAGGAAAGAGAACACTGGAAATGCCAGTGCAGAAAAATCATCAGAGTGCCTGGAGGTCAGCCAGTGCAGAGTACGGTTAATCTAGGCCGTGTGTGTGTGTTTGGGAGAAAGGGGCCAATGTGGGAGTCAATGGGCAGGACACTTATTATAGTTCAGCTTTCCAAACTCTGAAAGCCAAAACCCCAGCTGCCTGAGCGAATCCAGACTTGTAACATACTCCACAAAGGACATAAACTGATTTTGATCTCATTAAGACCCTGTAGGAATTGCTCATCCCTCATTGTTTGCAAGGCCTGTCATTATGCCTGCCTGCAATAATGGAGATGTTTCAAAATGTGTATGGTGCTTTTGAAAACTGTGACAGACAGATTCTGCTACTGGAAAGGCACAGCCCTGCCCTACATGTAAGACAGGTGACTGGAGAGCAAACACAGAAAGCAACATTGATGTGAAAAGCAAAGCAGATTATTGTCTCCTTCCAAAAGACCTTATCTTAGTTTTGTTGAGCAGAGAAACATTTGGCTTTGAAGGCATTCCCTAGCTTTAGGCTCCTCCACATAAGAGGGGGAGAATTATGTTAAGAAGGGACACTGAGAATTCACCAGGGAGGCTGATCCTTAAGGCTAGAACCAATATGTTCCTTTCTGTTGGCTCATAGTGGCAGCTGGACTGCTGGAGTACTTGCTGAAGGAAATCTCTCTTTAAAGCCATTAGTGCAAGATGCAATTAGTTTAAGGAGACGGCCTGCAAACACCCCACGCCTTCGGTCTGCGCTGTGCTCTTCTTGCTGACTACAACAGAAGACACTTCTTGGAGTTCTTCTTCGTCACGGGATAGAGAACGGCACGCACGGCTTCCGCAAACACTTCCCTTACCCCTTCCTGGTTCAACGCTGAGCACTCCAAGTATTTGACTGCTCCAATCTGTTTGGCTAGCGAAGTACCCTGCTGGGGTGTAGTAGGGCCCAGGCTCTGCTCCTTCAGCTTCTTCACGGCCTCTGCGTTACTCCGCAAGTCCCTTTTGGTGCCCACCAGGAGAATTGGCACATTGGGACAGTGGTGGGAGACTTCAGGGTGCCATTTGTGCCGAACATTGGCATAAGAGGAGGGGCTACCAATGGAAAAGCAAATCACAAAGACGTTGGTCTGCGGGTAGGAGAGGGTGCGCAGACGGTCATACTCCTCTTGGCCAGCCGTGTCCCAGAGGTTAAGGCTAACCATCCTGCCATCCACTGTCATCTGAGCGCTGTAGTTGTCAAACACTGTGGGGATATATTCCTCCGGGAAAGCATTTGTGGTGTAGCTGATAAGCAGGCAGGTCTTTCCCACAGCGCCATCACCAACCACTACGCACTTTATCGTCTGCATTCTTTTGCTCGGAAGAGTCCTGTGCAAACAAAGATACAAATTAGAGGAAAGGTAATTCATGTAAGAAAATACTTTCCAAACTGCCCAAAGAGCCACCTGGAGACTTTACAATACAGAAGGCCGGAAAGGGCGACTGTCTTCCCAGCTCTCCTCTGCCGTTTGGCAGGAGAAATGAGTGGCTACACCAGAGAGGGCGCATTAGAGAGAATAACCTCTCTTCCCTCCCTGCCAGGAAGAATACTGGGCCTGCAAAAATAGAGGGGAGCAGGGCAGGTCTCCTCCACTGACCAGCAAGCAAGGGTTGCTGAGTTGTCCAAACTTGGGGTTTGTGCATAAACACTGGATTGTAATCAGAAACACAATTCCCACATGGCATGGGGCCAGGTTATTTGAGGGACTGCCTCTCCCCAGTTACACCTATTTGTCTGGCAGGAGAGGCATGTTAGAGATCCTGTTGGCCAAGGAATTTTGTCAGGTGGGACCTAGGAGGAAAGCCTTTTCTGCCATGGCCTCCACTCTGTGGAACATCCTTCTGCCAAGGTGAGTCTGGCTCCAACCCTGCTGGCCTTCCAGGAGACCTTTAAAACATGGTTTTGTCAACTGGCTCAGGGATCCCGTGATACAGTGGAGCCTGCTAGATGGTTATATGATCGTTAATTGCAACCCACTCTCTAGTATGTTTTTTTGCCATTTTGTTTTTGTCTTTTTAAATTTATTTTGGTTGTATTTTAATGTTTTGATGTACTTGGATTGTTGTATTATGTACGTTACCCAGAGTCACTACGTGAGATGGGTGACTATATAAATGTGATAAACAAACAAACAAGCAAATCCCTCATGCAGAGGCTTGAGGATCATTTGATCAAAAAGTACATAGACTAAAAGAAGGAAAAAGTGGGGGGGGAGATTTGTGGCCAAGGGTAGGGCCAAAGAAACAACAAGGGGAGAAGCTCACAACACAGATGCCAGAGAGTCCACGAGAACGTTACTGTTTTGTCTTTTGTACCGTTTTCTTAGCATTTGAATGGCGAACTGCCTTAACTGCCCAGGGAAAAAAGAATGTATATGAATATACCAAATCGGTAAAAGAATGAACCTCAGTTCCAGTAAATAGCTCAGTTCTCAAAAGTTACATAAGGATGAGCGAAGACCAGACCAGGAGGAGCCAGAAGCAATTACAGAATAACCTCAGCTCCAGAACGTTATTCCTTCTAACAAGTCTTTTTTCCCCCCACCTTGTTAACAACTCAGCTCTGAAACACACACTGCCCTGAGCCTATTTATCTGATCTGTTTTCAAAGCTTCTTGGGATGGGGAATAAATGTTAAAGCTCACTAACTTTTACTTTGCCCCTACCTAACTTTCTGCTGTCAGAAAAGTCTGTTCCTCGTGGATCAGAAGCTCTGACTCCTGGCACTCCAGAGTAAGCCATTGAGGGTTTCCCTAAAACTTTTGAGGCCGTACATTTAGTTCCCTACTAAGAGAACTAGAGGAGCAGAGACAGCTTGTCTCAAAAGCTTTCTACTTCACAGTCTTCAAGAGTCTGCTGTCCCAGCATGATCCGGGATCCATTCCAGCAGCCTGGGGCAAAAAAGCGTTTAGACTGCAGCACCGGTGGCGGAAGCTCAGGACCCTTCTGTTGGGAGCCATCACCAGAGGCCAAGAGGCCTCCTGTGAATAAACAGAGAACTAGTACAAAAAGCCAAGAGCAGATTATTCCTAGCAATGGCAGTTGATCTTGAACACTGACAGAAAATCCACATTACCAAGGCCACGTGAGAAATTCAGAAAGAGAGCAGATCAGAGTGAGGGTTTTCAGTGTAGAAAAAAGGGAAGACTCAGATTCCCTGAAACAAGGTAGGGAAGGGGAGGGTTGGAGTCCAACAATTCGTAGCATTTTCCAGTGGACAGACAGAGCTGAATTCCACATCACAAGGTGAACCCGACCATTTTGCACTTTCAAGCGGGGATTGCCAAACTAGCTCATGCAAGCGATGGCTTGTCGGACTTTTCTTCAGGAGGTGCTACTTAGTTCTCAACTCGCTGTCTCCTGCCAAGCACAAAACCAGCCTGGAAACCTTCACCCTTCCCAAAAGAGCGAAGGCTGTGCAGCCCGGGGGGCGGGGGGGGATAGCGGGCAAGCGCCGCAAAAAGTAAAAACTCGGTCCTCTCTTTGCAAAGTCTGCTTCAAATCCTTCCCGGGAAGCTAATTTTCCAGTCTGTCCTCTCTCGGGGATGGGGAAAAGCCCACAGTGACTCTGTTCACACATCGTCAGTCCCGTTAACCACCGTTTGCTGGATAAGGCACGGCGGCTTAGCCTACGCAAAGTACCAAGCTGCAGACCGTGGCTTACAAATCAGAACAGCTTAGTTCACAGGGCACGCCGAGCCAGAGAGCAGACGGGCAAGATCACGGCGCCTCCAGCAGGGCTGAGTCCCGACGGTTCCCGGACTCGCGCCGTCCGCGCACAGCCCGCTTTTTTTCAGATCTTCGCCCGCCTCTTATAAATAACTCGAGGCGGCCAACGGGCCGGATGCTCCTTCCCACAACTGCAGCCCCGCCGGGCGGGGCGGGGCGGGGCGGGCCGTCCGCGAGTCACCCGCGGGACTGGAACTCGTCCCCTGCCCTCCGGCGGGGCCCCGCAGCCCGGGCCGGCTCCCGCCGTGCTGAGCGCTGCTCCCCAGAACCGTCCGCTCCTCCTGAAGGGGCCGCGGAGCGCCCGAGGAAGTGCCGCGGCGGGCGGCGGAGAGCCCGACGCCGCTGCCCCCTCCGCGGAGAAGCGCCGCCGCGGCCAGAGGGGCGTCTGGCGGGAGGCCCGCAGCGGAGGTCGCAGCCCGCCCGAGCCTCGGCCCGGCCGCCGCCCGCCCCGCCCGCCCCGCCCGCCCCGCCCCGCCCCGAGCCGGCCGCTCGCGCCCCCCGCGCCGACGGGGCCTGCAGTCCGGGCGCGCAAGGCTCCCTGCACGGGCCGGAAGCGGGCGCCGCTCGCGGAGGGCGGGGCGCGGTGGGGGTCCCGGGCCGGGCTCACCTGGCCCGCTCGCCGCCTCCCTCGCTGGCTTCCGGGCTGGGTCCCGCGCAGCCGCGCCGCCGCCGCCGGCCAAGTCGAGCTGGAAGCGGCCGTGGGAAACCGCGCCCCCGCGCCCGGCCCACGCACTGCGCATGCGGCCTCGCTCCCCGCCCCTCCGCGGGGAAAGGCCAATGGCGCGGCCGCCCGGGCCCGCTGGGAAACGGAGTCCGCCGGCGCTACGGCGGCCGCGAAGGGCCGCGGGGCCCGCGCGTCGGCCCTTCGCCGGAGATGGGGCTGCCCGCTGGACGGGGCGTCGGCGGACGTAGGAACCGCGGCGCGGCGCGGCGCCGCGACCCGGCTGCCCGCGGGGAATCCCGGGGTCGGAGCGGGAAGAGGGGGCCCCGCGGGAGAGACCGGGGGCAGGGCCGGAGCCGAGTAGCGCTGCCAAGGGCGGCGCGTCCCTGGCGCGTGCCGGGCCGCACCGCCTCAGCGCCAGCGCGCGTGCTGCTGCCGCCCTCGCCCTCGCCATCTTCGCCTCGCGAGCCGGGCTGCCGGCGACTGCGGACTGACGCGGGGAGAAATACGCCGTCCTGCCGCCGGCGCCTCTTCCAGGAGGAGCGCCCCCTGCTCCTCGGGTGCCGTCGGGGCCCACGCAGACTCGGTCCCGCTGGCCGAGGAGGCGGCGGGGGCCCGGCGGCGGGAGAGCCTCCGGCCGGGCCTCCTCCTGCCCCGTTTGGCCTCCGGGACGCGGGAGAGGGGCGCCTTCCTTCGGGGCGCTGGGCCCGGCGGTGGGGTGTGCCGGTCCGAAAAGGTGCTGCCGGGCTTCTGATTTCTGCTGCCCCTTCAGGCTCACGGACTGCGGCTTTGGAGACCGTGCCCGGCGCGCCGCGGTGCCAAGAGGAATGGAGAGCACGCCCTTCCTGGACGGGCCCTGCGCAGTGGAGACCGGCAGCTTTTGTGGCAGAGTTTGGGGGGCCGGCACGTGCCTGGCTGCGGTCCTGGCCATCGCCAGCGCACGCTGGGAAAGAAATCCAGTCAAGAGCATGGCTGCAGAAAGTGCTTGCGAGGCCCTGGGGGCGCGACACAGCATGCGCCCCCCCGCGCCCACACACACACAGCATACAGCCCCCTGCGCGCACACGCGCACACACCCGAGTCAGTCACAGTGCACAATCACTGGCTAGATCGTCCGCGTTTTCAGAGTGGACTCATATTGAGTGAAGTTGCCTTTATTTCTTGACAAGAAAGGGCCAAGAGGCCCCTGCAGGGGTGAACCTCTCCATGGTGGGGACGCACCCACCAGCCTCCGAGGGGGGCTCCCCTTCTGCAGTGCCAGAGACAGCCCGGCTCCCTCCTGCCCCCGAGCCTGGGCTCAGCTCAGCTCCTGCCCGCCGCTGCTTGGCTTCCCCCTCCATCCTCGCCCTCTTCCTCTTCCTCTGACCAGCTCAGGCTGTCGTCTGACTCATCTGAAGGGCCTCCTTGGGCTTCCGGGGAGCTGCCTGCCACGGCATTGGCGTTGTGCTGCTGAAGGGCCTCGCCTTGGCTCTGCGGCTGCTCCAGCCTAGCCCAGGTAACAGGGCTCTCTTTCTTCAGGGCAATTTCCACCTTGGAAGGCAACAGGTTGGCGAAGCTCTTCTCCACGTTGATGACCTGGAAGGAGAGGCCCAGCAGGAGGCCTAGCTGGATCAGGCAGGCAGCCCCCAGTGGCTGCAGTGCCTGCCCTGAGCACTCTGAGGACAGGAAGGGGCCCAGGGCCCGCCAACAGGGGCCACCCTCCCAGCCTTTTCAGGGAGCTCTTTCGAGCCCAGGTTCTCTCTTCCAAGGTGGACTTGAAGAAAGAAAGCCAGCCAGCGGGCCAAACCTACCCCCCAGAGATCCAGCTGGGCCTGGAACATCTTGTCTCCCTCGAAGACTACCCGGACGTCCAGCTGCAAGGAAAGAGGAACCTTTTTCTCAACCTGCTGCAGGGCCTCTCTCCTGTCCTGGAAGATGGGATTGCCATGCCCAGCAGGCCGGCTCTGAGGAGCAGCTGTTCTGCAGCAGCCCTGCTTCCTTACCATGGTGCGGTTGGCCTGGATGGAGCTGAGGTGGGGCAGAGGGGTCTTGGCATAGATGGTCACCACCACTTGGCTGCTGGTTTGGTGCCAGTCCTGCCGACAAGAGACCAGCTTCTTGTCCTGTGGTGGCCACAGAAAAACAGCTGGTCAACATTCCTGCCCCCTCCTGTGCAGGGAGCTCCCATTCACAGGCCACTTTCCTTCCAAACTGCAGCCTTGCAGGACAGCCAGCATACCAGGGCAGGAGAAAGCCTCCCCAAGTGGCCCTGAAGAGGAGGGAGGGAGGCGTCGGCCATTTCCTTCCTTCTCAACTGCAGGAGAGCTAACCTGGCTGCGGCTGGGCTTTTAAGAGCAGCACAGGGCACATCCTGCCATCCTCCAACCCCACAAGGGTTATCGTGGGGTTTCACATTCAAGGGCAGTCCTTTTTCTCATTCATCTGAGTGCCGTTTCTAAGGAAAGGGCGCCTCCTGCTCTGCCCGAGGGAGATCCTGCTGCTAGAACGTTGGTGGCAAACGCTGACCCGGGGGGGGGGGGGGAAGCAGATGCACGAGGGTAGCTCTGCTGTGAGAGAGAGGAAGCAGTTTTTCTCGAAAGTCTGAAAGATGTTTGGTGGCGAGAAACCCACCTGTTGAAGCCCAGGACTATGCAGGTGGCCCAAGCGATGGCCGCTGCAGCCAGCATGGCCGGTCAGATCCCTCCCTGGTCCGGGCAAGGCCTGCCTCCACACTTCCTCTGGCTGCAGACGGAGTCAGGGGCAGGGCACTGGGGCAGAAGACCCTCACCTGCTTTTTCACCCAGGTGTGCTTCCCTCTGCTGCAGCCCTTCTGCTCCAGGAATGCAGCAAAGTCTGTGGTTTTGATCCTGCAGCAGCTCCAGAATTTCATGCTGGGCAGATCCAGAGAGGAAAGGGCAAGATGGGAGGCAAGCAGAGAGTTCAGACTGCAGATATTTCTTTGGATAGCTAGGATATGAGCCGCCCCCCGCCCCCTTTGCAGCTCCAGATGGCTCACAGCAATCGGGTAAAGCATCCGTTATTCAGAGACAATAGGAACTACGATAGGAACTGCTGCAATGGCGTCTGCTTGCTTCTGCTCCCCTATGAACAGCAGAGCGTGCTTAGGGAGGGGGGAAGCAAAGCTGAAGCGGCCCGGCCGGCATGAATTGGTACCAAGACAGTCAGGCCAGCTGGCCCACCGGGGCAGGAAGGGGGCTTGGAGGACGCCGGATCCCACGGCAGACCATCCCCCGGCTGGTGGGCATCTCAGCCCAAGGCAGAGACATTGGGGAAGGAAGGACCGCTGAGGTGCCCTTGATGCTTACCCCTCGTGGAAGACGGGCACCCCCGGGTGGAACAGGCAAGTCTCCGTCTTGCTCCTCTCCCCCTGGTAAATCTGAAAGAGGAGCCAGGCAGGAGAAAGGGTCGGCCGAGCAGTCGGGAAGAGGCAGCCCCTGGAGCGGCCAGCGGCTCCGAGCTCTTTTGGCCCAGTGTTTCCTCCCTCCCTGGGAGTAAGCCCCCTCTTGACCAGTGCCCTGTCCAGCCCAGCCAGAGTTGTGATGGTGCAGAGAAACCTGGAGGGAGGCTGGCCAGTTAAGAGGGGCCCAAGAGGCGACGTTAGACGCCAAGCTGCCCTGGCCCACAACTCACCGCCTGGCAGCCGGCGTTTTTGCAGGCTGTGCTGGTGCTCACCTCCGAATCGCCCCCTAAGAGATATCCAGAAAACACAGCTCTTCAGGGCCCTTGCAAGACCCTGAAGGGAGCACAAAGCTCTAGCCTGCAAGCAGGGCCAACCGCTCCTGCTCGCAAGAGACCCTGTCCTGCCCCACGGGACAGACTGGGGGCAGTCAGAGGCTTGGAGGGCCTCCCCAAGCTGGCACCTGCTGGCCAGGTTGGGACAGCTGCAGCTCCTGGCATTCTCAGCCAGCTCTGCCCAGGCCTCCCATGATTCAACTGCAGCTATGGCTGGCTGGCCGGCCATGCAGAGTCACAGCTTGTGCCCCCCAGTCGACCAGGAAGAGAACAGCCTCTTGGGCAGCTTAGCCCCCCCCCCATTCTGGCTGCATCCTCCTTCCCCCAGCAAGTCCCATAGCGTTTCCCACCAGGACTGGCAGAGCCATGCGGGGCAGGTGGCGTGGCGGGGGATGTGTCCAGCTTCTCCAGGACTCGCTGCAGCGCCTGGGCCACCTTCAGTGACAGCAGCTGTTTAGGCTCATCGGAACTGGAGACCAAAAGAGAGGGGGAGAGGTCAGAAATGTATGTATTGAGGGCCCAGTTTACTGTTAAGTCTTGGCCAAAAGGGGTGCCAGCACCTGCTCTTCTGCCACCCACCCACGGTAGGAGTAGGCTGAAGCTCCCATAACTGAAGATGAAGCAGGCACATAAGCTGAGAGGACAAAAAGCCAGGATCTTGTCTAAAAGATCCCTTCAGGGAGATAGATGAGAAGGAAACCTTAAGGAAACAAGGGAAAAAATGTCACCTGAGGCCCCCCCCCCCCCGATCCCATCAACAGCTACCAGACTTATAAATTAGCAAGGCAAGAGTAGCTGCCCGTCTTGTGAATCAGCAGAGCGGGGGCTTTTGGGAATAAAAGGGGTTTTGAAGCCCACCCGCTTGCTCTTCCGGTCATCTTTGGATCCAGTCTTGGCGGCTTCCGTCCCTCTAGCTAGTGCCTGGCAGCCTAGTTGAGAAGGACGTGGGTAAGTGTGGATGAGCGTGTGTATGCGTGTGTGAGGAGGAGCAAATATACATTGAACCAGAAAAGTTTTGCGGGTCTCCGTGTACTCCAAAGAACCTGTGGTGCCTCCGTGTTCGGTTGGAAGCGATGTGTGCGCGTGTCCCCAATTACTTCCCAGCCGCTGACCAGGGCTGCG
The DNA here is from genome assembly GCA_030867105.1 of Liasis olivaceus. Classification (NCBI taxonomy): domain Eukaryota; kingdom Metazoa; phylum Chordata; class Lepidosauria; order Squamata; family Pythonidae; genus Liasis; species Liasis olivaceus. The sequence goes on along the minus strand of CM061361.1, from coordinate 24,845,799 downwards.
TGTCTCCTCTGCTCCAGCCACCCCTCTCTGGAAAACCCAGGGCGAAAGCGAGGGGGGCTTACAGATCGCGTGCCTCGACAGGCTGTGAGCGCGTGCGCGAGTGACCGTAAGCCGAACCTGGAGCGCCTGTAACGCCCAGGAGCCCGCGGACTGGTTCCTTCCTACGGTGCACGAGAGGCTTCTGCTGCATCCTGCCCCAAAGCCTCTGGCTGCCAGACCATCGGGCTTCTGGCCTCGAGGACAGTCCTCGTGAAGCCCGGGAGGCGCCTCGGCCCCCTCACCTGGGCCTCTCCCGCTGCAGCCTCTCAGCAGACTTTGGCTCCCGAACAAGGACTTCGGTGCCCGTCTTGGGTTTCGGCTGGGCCGAGGCCTCCTCGGGCTCTGGAAGCTTCTCGTTGCTGTGGTAGCCTTTCGTGCAGCCCTTTGGGGAGAAATTGTTCTTATTTCGCTTTTATTTCAAATGCCTGTCTGGCCCACCAGTCTTACAAGACTTGTCTTCTTGCATTAAGGAAGCAGTTTGCAATTAAGACACTGAACTCCGACTCCTAGCTGGATCCTGAGTCTGGATGGCAGCGGGACGCTTTTGCCATGCATTGCTGTCACGCCCCCTCCCCTCCCCTCCCCTCCCCGCCAACACCCCCCTAAAATTTTCCAAATGTGCCAGGATAATTATATTTGTCAAACTGAAACAGCCACTGGACAAAGAGACCTCTCAATCAATACGCCTGTGCAGCAAGAAGCCTAAATGGAGCACATGTGCCTGTGCTTGTCCATCCGAGAGCATGTGCGCCTGCAGGAGGGACACTTTGCACCCCACTACTTGGTAAGCATTCTCTACCTTTATGGAGAGGAATTCAGAGAAGTCAGTAGTCCGTTTCTTGCAGCAAGACCAGCCCTGGAAGTACAATAGCGTATCAGCCCCCGCTTCTCCAAGCGCAGTAGCCCTCAAACGCGCTGCAAATGGCAACCAGACCATTTCCCACTGTCTGGCAGGGATCGTGCGGTTGCCACAGGTGTTGCTGTCCTTAAGTCAATGTATGGACAGCCTTTCAGCCTGGAGGACGGGCAGGGCCCCCTTAGAGGAGCAATAATTCTCCTTGCAATGGCAGGACGGGTGCCTTGGTGTGGCAGGAGGGGGACAGAGCAGCAGATCCTTCACTCAACTGGAATGTCCACCTGTACAATGGCCCCTCTCCTGAACACCCTCTCCCCCGTGGTTGCTGCAGTGCTGCCCGTGCCTGGCTCTGTAGGGAAAGACGGTGGAAAGGGGGCCTGCGGCAGCCCCGCCTGCCCTGTGCAGTTGTACCCGCTCACCTTCAAGGCATCGTGGAAGATGGGGAAGCCCGGGTGGTGGAGGCAGGCATCTGAGCAGAAAACGGGAGGGAGGGAAGGTGGCTGAGTTCCAGCAAGTGGCTTTATTTGCATCCTCCACCCTTCCATCCCATTCTGCTTCCAGGCTGTTCTGGGGAGGGAAGTCTTACCAGGGCAACAAACAGAGCCAGGGTCTATGATTTCAGGTGCTCCTGGTCAGCTCCAGGCTCAGAGGCAGGGAGGGTGAGCCCTGCTGTGGCACCCTCCCAGTGGGTGGGGCTGCAACTCCCAGAATGCACCACTCACCCACCCACCCACTGGCCCAAGGTTGTCTGCAACCCTGCATCTCCAGAGCACCCATCCTTGCTCTCCTGCCTGCTGGGCATCAGCTGCTCGGGTTGTGTGTGTGTCTGTAAGGTTTGCAGTGCCCCTTCCAGTTGCCGCATGCTGCTGCTGGGCCACACTTCCATGCCTTCCACCCCCTCTTCGAAGAGCATAGAAACCTGGGGCTGGAAGGCACCTCGGCGGCCTCCTGGTCCAACCCCCTGCCCAGGGCAGGAACCCTCCTCCCGTTCTGGACAAACACCCGTCCAGTCTTTTCTTGAAAGCCTCCAGGGATGGAGCACCCACCGCCTCAGGGGAGGCTGTTCCGCTGCTGAAGAGTTCTCATGGTCAGGCAGTTCCTCCTTAGTTCAGGTTTGGATCTCTCACCGTAAAGCTTCTGTATGCATGCGTCTTATGAATTTAAAAGCACACGGATACACCTCCCCCAGGTTTAGGCACCCGAAAACAAATGTTCAGCCTGAGAACTGCCCTCCCCCCCACCTCTCAGCACCCCACGAGCAAATGGCTGCTGGATTTGACCTGGTGCTGAAGGCCCGGTTCCCAGCGCCCCGTCCGGCATTTCTTCCACAGAAGATGCAGGCTGAGGATGCGCAGGGAGGCAGGAGCTCTGCAGGCGTACCCCTCTCCCTTCTCCACTTTCTTGGGTGACACTGGCTGGGTGGTTGAGGGGTGCCTTTGAGCTGCAGTGCTCAACCGGAGTGCAGCAAACACCCCTTCACAAGGGAGTCTGAGGTTGCCTCCATGTGCATTTCCAGGGTCCAAGCACCTTCGGGCCAGGCAGAAAGTAAAGCGGGTTTGCCTCCTTATGCCTCCACTTTGGGAGCAGCATCACCAGTTGAACGGCCTGACAGGCATTGAAGGCACAAGTCAGGAAAAAGTGATGCGTGTGCGCACACCCACCCACCCACACACACACTGGGCTTCCCAGCCAGCATGAAGCAGATGCCAAGCGCAGGCATGCAACACATTCCATCCAGCTCCAACACCTCCGGTGCAGCCCCTCCTGTGCCAGCCACCAGCCAGGCACCTCGCTGCCCACGTACCCTGGGTGTTCCTCTCGGGGTCAAACCTCTGCCCACAGCCCTTCCTGTAGCACAGCAAAGCCATTCTGAGTCCGGGACAGGCTCGGGTTCCTGCTGCTCTCGACAGACCCCGTCCCGCCCGGGCGGCTGCAAGACCAGGAGGCTCGGCTATCTTTAGCAGCAAGGCGGGGAGGGCCGCAAAGGGGGCCAAGGCAGCCCCGAAAAGGGCAGGCAGCTGCTCCGCCACTCAGAGTCACGAGAAGCAGGCAAAATCCACAGCCTGGAGCTGGGCCGGGCCGGGCCCCCCTCCCTGGACACTTGGCCCAGCTCCGCCTTCTCATGCTGGGGGGCCTCCCCTCTGCTTTTGGCCTGAGGTTCAGGCTGGCGGCCAAGAGCACCAGACCATTCGCAGAAGCTCCTTGGGCTGCCTCCGGTTGTGGCTCCCGGCTCGGATGCGGGGCTGCTTGTTCTCCCTTGCCCGAAACAGCCCACCCCCACCCCACCTGTCATCCCAATGACAGGAAGAGGAGCAGCGAGCACCCCACAAAAAGAAGGCAGGCTCTGGAAACTCAGTTTATTTCTGGTTGGCAAGGTCCCAAACAGATCCAGGCACGGCCAGACAGGGAGGAAAATCCACAGTCTGGGTCCCTGCTGGCCTTTTACCTCTTCTCGGTGGCAAAGGAGGGAGACCAAGAGGCTGCTTCTCCTGCCATTTCTTCTTGGTTGTCTTCATGGAATGGAAAGGCCAGATTCAGTCACTTTCATTTGTCCCTATGTTTTGTGTCACCCTCTTCAAACTGGGGCAGAGCAGAGCAGAGCAGAGGGAGGAGCAAGGCCATCCACCGCCAGCAGCCCGGGTTAAGTTAAGGCACCTTCCTTTGGTCCCCTTTCCGAGAGGAGCCAGTCTGAGGCCCCAAGTACAGATGCGGCTGTCCAGGAGCAGCAGGTTGTAACTACTGACTGGAATCGGAAGCCCTTGTTCCTAAAGAGCACCCTTTGAGTGCCCGGGAGAGGCCCCTGGCGGCTGGCAGAACTAGACAGCGTAACTCAGTGTGGAGTTACAGGAGGTTGCCTGAGGCCTTGGGCTATCATGAGCGCCTTTCAGGGAGGTCCAGCAGCATCTGGAAAAGCCTGGTCAGATCCAACCACCAGGAACCTGCAGAGCAGTGGTCTAGGGCATCCCAGAGCCTAAGACTCCAGCCTGGAAGCCAAAACAGAACTGGTGGAAGGCACCAGTGGAGCTGCCAGCCTCAACAAAGGAATCCAACCTGCACGTTACACTAAACCGTTCCAGCTGGCTGCAGAGAAGCAGCTAAGCCCAGTTCCACCTTGAACCCTTTTAGCTAGACATCTCTTGCATGTAAGCTTTTTTATCCCATTTAGTACACCCCAACATGTGTACTTCACTATCATTTTTGCACCTCCCCTAAACCCAAACCTCCCTCCTTCACCCATCATTTGCAGCCAGAAATATACATACCACAAACGGCTGGTCCTGCTCAAAATGGTTCAGTGAGAGTCCTGCAACCGACCAGCCAGGACAGATCAGTGACCACTGAGCAGGACGACTGCCCCCTTCAGCCCATCCAGTCTATATAAGGCGCCACAGATATGTACCCTAAGGTGCTCCAGACAAGTTCCTGCACAACCAAGAGTTTTTCCAGTTTGCCCTCAGGCAAAAGGCAAGCAACCGTGAGCTACCAAGCTAAGTCACTGCACTGATATACAAATCATTTCATGACACTTGGCTAACGTTCCTGGCAGTCAGTTAACAGTTTTCCAAAGGTGTCAGAACAGCAGCTCCCAGAATTCCCAGCCACCCTTCAGGCAAAGGCAGATTGGGAATCCTAAGTTGCAGAGCTGAAGGAACAGCCGATCACCTTCGCAGGAGCAGGAAGAGGCTGAGGGATGAGGTTCTGGAGCTGCCTCAGCAGAGATAGCGCGGTTGCCCTTCTACTGTTTTTCCTCTAGCAATCGAAAGCCAGAAATGCACCAACCCAGGGACATCACAGATGGACACAAGATGAAAAAGTCTTAAAATCCCTTTTAATAATGCATTCCTGTAACAATCTTCAGACAAACTCAACCTGTTAGTCGACAATTACAGTTCAGGTTCACACATTTACTTCTACACAAGACAGGTAAAGTTAGGGTTATACAAACAATTGCTTCAGCTGAATTTTTTAACAGGAAACTCTTTTGTGTTTTATGTTGTCCAATAGATTGTACTTTTCTACCAGTAAAAAATAAAGAATGGTACAACACTGAATAATTCACCCCAAAACCACCACCACTACCTAGCCCTCTTGGCTGCCCCAGAGAACTATAGTAAAGAAAAAATGGTCCAGAGGAAAAAGTAAAAAGCTACAAGTTTAAAAAAACTATCCCCCCCTCCCCTCCCCCTACATGATATGCCATCTGTAGCTATAGCCACGTATACAATCACAGGCCTTACCCCAGGGCTCTGAAGAATAGCTTCAGAGGACTGGGGGAGAGCTGAGTTGGCCTCCAACTGCAGCCTGTGGTGAGGGGCTTGGGGAGGGGAAGAAAAAGGGTCAGGGGTCCTAGCTCGGCCTCACACACTACACAGCTACTGAAGCCTCCTGGGATCCACTGTCACATTGCGTGCTTGCAGGAATGCACCCCTTGTGGTGTCAGGTACACCGTTTACAAATATGACCAGATGCCTCTTGCCTTGGCCAAACTCCTGGGGTTCAAGAAGAACCAAGGGGTCTTCTTGATAGGACAGCCAGGCACTGGACCCTTTCCCATTAATATCGACGACGCTTATTAGGGCCAAAGTCTCCCCCGGGAGCCCCCCGGTTGAATCCTGATGTGCTTCCTCCCATGGTTCCCAGTCCTTCCATGGCACTGCTCTGGCCGAAGCGATCAGTTGGTGGTGGAGGGGTCTTGTGCAGAGAGAGAGGAAGGAAAGATTGGGGTTAGAAACGTCTCTTGAGACCCAGATGAGTTCCTTCCTGCTTTATAAATACCCAAAGGGGTCTTAGAGGCAGCAACAACAAACGGCAGGCCTAAGCCGAGGGCCTATCCCCGTTTCCTTCTTCAAAGAATGGCCTGATCAGCTCAGGGAGAGAACTCAGCCTGCGATACCAGCGCACCTACGCCACTGACTGCCTCTATGCTTTAACCTCAACAGCATTTAACAGTTCCCAGCTTCTTCCCGCCCAGATAAACACAGCCTTCCCTGTGTATGAACACCCGCTGAGCCAACCAGAACATTGCGTCACCCCATATTTGCAAAGTGCTTAAGACATGGAAACCCAACCAGATTCCTAAAACACATCACAACTATAAGAATACAGCTCCTGAAGCAGATTCTGCACCCTCAAAGCCTTGGAAGTTTATGCCATTCAGCCCTCCACAATATGTCTGTTGAAACAAATGCTAACAATTCTCCCAAACTAGTTTATCTGCTCAAGAGATGAAAATTACCAAATGTTGCAGCAGCTAGCCAGCCCTTCCCCAAAATAGCTAGTGAAAATTAGTGTATAAATAGAAGCACAAGTGCTCACAACAATACCGTGCAATTTCTGCTCTTTCACCCTCCCACCCATGAGGACAAGAGTTTGGTTGATCTCACCATTCCCATAGCTCCATCAGGGATCATTGGTCCAGGTCCAGTCGCAGGCGGAGGTCCTGCAGGGACACTGGTGCCCCCCATGGTCCCCCTGTTATTCATACCTATTGCACCTGAAAAGCAAAGCAGGGCCTCTCCTGACGCACAGCTCAACCCCAAGGACAAGGCCACCTCTGCCCCTTCGGGACCCACCAGCCAGCCACACCCATGCTGGCCCCCCGGAATCGCAAGCCCCTGATACTGGGGCACGAGACTCGGCCACACTCCTGCACCAAGTCCACCCCCAGCTCGGCTGCGGGCTGACGGAGGAAGAGGAAGATGTGTGCTAGGCCCCGGTGGGTGTGGGCAATCTCCCCCACTTACCTCCCATCCCCATCTGCCCCATTCGCATATCAGGAGGTTCTCTCTGAAACAGACAAGACGGGCCTCAGATGGTCTAGTTCCCTTGAAGCCAGATGCGACGCCCGCCCTCCCCCCGCCAGCAGAGACCCCAACCCTGCCCACCAGCCTTCCCTACCGCATCAGGGAAGGCTCCCTTAAATCCTTCCTGCTGCCGTCTCATCATCTCTTCTTGCTGTCGCCTCATCTCTTCCTCCCGGCGTCGGCGTTCCTCTTCTTGCCTGCAAGAGAAGCTTCTGACTAGTCTTTCTGCTTGAACAGCCACCCGAGGGCCACGCCCCCTCCGGCTCTCTCAGCATCCGCTCTGCGGACAACAGAGCTCATCAGCCGCAGCGGGGCTCGTCAATGAAGCCAGAAGCCACTTAGCTGCGAGACTGGAGCCGATAGCAAACTCCCAAGAGCTCCTAGCGAAATTTTCCACGACTAAAGCATTTTGTATTTCAATTTCACTTATTGATAACTGTTTGACCCTGCCTTATAATTTATTCTGCAACTCTATTGGAACTGATTTTGTCAGTCTACTGCTCACCTGAGTTCTAGCTGTTTACGCTTCTGCACCTCTTGATTGTGCAGTTCCTCCATGCGCCTGAGTTCTTCCTGGCGCCTCATTAAATCTGGAAGAACGAACAGGATGAGAGTTTCATATCCTCTCGCTTCCAGCAACACGTAGCTGCCAGAAACGATCACCACAGCGACCAATATAACTCTAGTTCTTACCTTGCCGCATTAGCATAACCTGGTGCTCGTGACGAGCCGCCTCCATCTCCATCTCCAGCTTCTCCCGGGCCTCTTTAATATTGCGGTCCACTTGCTCTTGCTGCTGCTTCTCCATTTCAATTAAGGCCTTCCAACGCATTGCGTACTCATACTCGAAGGAGCCAGGCTGTGCAAAGCGGGGAGGCTGCTCACGCTCCCTACAGGGGCAGAAAGGAACAATCCACTCACTCGGGATCGCGTTCAGGAATGGAAGGCAATGGGCTGGGATAAGGGCTGGAAGCACCGAGTCTGGGGCAAACGTTTCCCCCAGACCTACCATCAAAGAGAAAGAATATAGCAAATGAGCTACAGCAGACTCTCTCAACCCGGAACCTGCTGAATTAGTGGAGACTGCAACTCCAGAACCTTCAATCCACTAGGAGGTGACCAGCTAAAGAGAGCTGAACTACAGCGTGGATGCAGAAGTAAACACTTACTTCAATTTTCACACCCGCTTCAATGAACATAAAGCCAGCACAGCAACAAAAACAGCAAATTTCCCACCCTGACTGCACGCTGGGCTGAGTAGCTTTTTAAGAACATCTGTTTCCATCACAAAGGTGCCACCTGTCATCTCCCCAGCACCTACTTGTGATATTGCTGGTTTTTGATGACCAGCTTTTCTGGCAGCCCTTCCTCATCATCATACTGGTCCATGGGCTCCACTGTCACAGGCCGAGGGAACCTTGAAGAGAAGTTTGAGAACAGGCCAACATCAGGGGGTTAGTAACAGTCTTTAGCATCAGGCAGATTTTCCCTTTCCAGAATTATTAAGAGTCTTTCTCTGAGGGTAGCAATTGGTCCTTCTTGAAGACATCAGAGCAAGCAGGAGAAAGTCAACTATCAGGATCGAAGCATCGAGCTGCCCAGTACAGATCTTAAAATCCTGCTCTGGCAACCAGTCTCTTCAGCTACTCAGTGGCTTATCTCAGACGCAGCATCTTCCAAGCTCAGGCATGTGGAAGGAGGAATCAGCTTCCTAGGTAGCTGACCCAGGCATACACATACCATACCTTGTGGGCTGCACTGGCTTTAAAGAACCAATATCTCTAAAAGAGAACACAGATGCTGCGTGCATATTCCCCGCTTTGCCAGCCCTGTTCACCAGAGGCAATGATTATTCACCAAAAGGGACAAGCGAAGTTGCACAGTCCCCCTATTTATGTCTGTGGACACAAGCAGAGAACATTGCTTAAGCACTGCCATCCCTGAGTACGCACACTTCACTGCCCTCTAGCTGCAAGCCCACCCCTACCCAGAGGGTCCTCGCCCATGCTTACGTAGTCAGCAAGAAGGACCCCTCGCTACATCTGTCCAGGGCTTTTCTGGCAGCTGGTTTTCCGGAGAATTCCACAATGCCTTTTCCAGAAGGCCGGCCTCTGTCGTCCACAATGACCACAGCCCTCTCGACTTGGCCAAACATGGAAAAAGCCTCTTCCAGGAGCTCATTAGACACGAACTGCGGCAGGTTCCTGACAGTCAGCGACGCACTGTGGCAAGCAAAGCGCACACGCAGCTGCTTACCACGAAGAGGCATGTTGTCCAGCTCTACCTTTGCAATCTCAGCCAGGGTCCGAGTTTCCTACAGGCAAAACACACATGGGTACAGACTAAGTGAAAGGCGTCTCTGGGAAGAATCGTGTTACAGTATTCTCAAGAGAGCGGTTTACCTGGGTTTTATCCTGTGCAGCTTGAACTTCACCTTGGGTTTTAAAACCTTATCTATCTATCTATCTATCTATCTATCTATCTATCTATCTTTATTTTAGGCTTCTGACTTATTTGTATTCTAGCACAAAGAATGGCTGTTAGGTGGATTAAAAAAGATACAGAATAAAACATGCGAGATGCCACTTCGCAGGTAATCAGCAGCAGAAAAAGCACCAGCGTATGCCTGGCCCCCACAGGAAAAAAGATCTAAGCAAGCAGAGTCGGCAAGACTGTTCACCAGATATTTCAGGGAGTGTATTGTGTGGGACATTTGCTAAAGCATCACATATGTGGCAGGCAGCTTTAAGAATTAACTGATTCATTCAGTGGCTCAGTCCTGGAGAAACTCCTTTCTCAGACAGAAAAGACGGTCATGGGGTAGAAGATGCCTGCCCTTCCTTGCACTGTGTCCTATTAGCCTGGGAGCACAACTAGGAAGATTAAAGGTTTGAGGGATTCTGGCCACCGGCCATTAATTTAGCCCTCTGGGAGCTCCCATCTTTCAACTCATCCATTGTAAGAAACTGAAGATCCCTGGAATACAACAGAGCAGGCCAAAATTAGCAGGTGGGAATTTTAGAGTTAATGACCATCAAGAAAGCTGTTAGGATAATCTCACGTGCCTGCAGGGCCCAGTAACTACATTACATTCAGCTTCAGAAAGGACCATTTTCTGCTAGTTGCAGGCCCACATGGCAACCGGTGGCGTTTCCCAATAAAATGCCAGTAACAGAGGCGAGGAATACCTTCCGCAGGGCCAACAGTCAGAAATTTGCTTCCATCCAAGATATGACATGCAGGTTCTATGCTGCTCAGAGCATAACGGTCATGCTATTCAAACCCAGTCAGGTTAGCTCAATTTCCCCTAAACCACAAGACACACAACGCACGCCTCTGGTCGCTCACCAGCCTGATGAAGCCAAAGCCTTTGTCCTTGTGAATGAACACTTCACCAGCTTTCCCGTATTTTTCAAACATCTTCCTCATCTCCTCCTCGGTGATATCAGGGGGCAGGTTTCCCACGAAGAGGCGACTCCTTTGAGTGAAGGTCTTTTCCCCAGGTTTTCGGAAATTCTTCAGGTCAATCGTCAGGCCTTCATCTGAGAGGAGGAAGATATCAATTCATTCTACAAAATTGGGGAACAAATAGTGGCTATTAACGCACTCCGGGGAACGATGATCAGAACATTAACGATATCGCCAAGCACCTTCAGTTTCCGGCCAGAGAAAAGAACCGCTGAGAACTATGACTGCCTAACTTTACAGAAGCTTCTGACCCAGGAAGATGATCCCCACTGCAGCCTTCACCCTATGCGTTGCCAGATTACAAATGCAACAACCGCACATCACAACAACTGCAAGGTCAGGTCTAAAGCAGCTACATTTTAATTACGAGGGGATGCTGGTGGGAAAGCCCTTCTCTGCAGGTAGGGTCGCGTCTTGATCCTAAAATAGTTTAAAAACTAGCTGAAAAAACGTTACTCGTCTCTTAAACTAATCTGAAGGCCCAACCCCAACATCGGTTTTATTAAAAGCTTTAAGGAGTCTCTATATTCTCGCAAGGAAGACAAAGAATCTAATCTTCAGATGTGAGAAAGCATGGAGTAATGCGCCAAAGGCACATCTAGGTCCAAGGGAAGGCAGAGCCCACAGGGAAGCTAACGGTTTCAACAGAGTGACCAAACCTCGCCATATCAGCCGAAGAAGTTTCGGAACGCCGAGCTGCTCACCCCACCCGCTCTTCAAACCAGGCTTCCGATCACGGAGGGTTTTCGGTTTCGGCAGCGAACGAGACAGCGCGCTCCTTCGTCGCCGGCATCCCAACCGGCAGATTCGGCCAGCCCAGCTAATCTGAACCGAAATAGCGGCCTCCGCGCCTTGCAGAAGCCAACCCCCAGTCTGCCCCGTCCGCACGCGGCCCGCGGAACCCGCCAGGCCCGGCCAGCGGACGGAAAGCTGGGCCGAACCAGCCCGAGCTGCTTCGCCCGCACTCCTCCCCGCACCGCGCTCGCTCGGGTAAAAGCCTCCGGCCGCTGCGCCCGTACCCCGGGGAGGAGGGCTGTGGGGGCGGCGCCCCCCGCCGCGGCGCGCACTCACTCTGGCTGTTGACCTGCTGACCGTTCGCGGGGGCGGCCTGCTGCGGCGGCGGCGGCGGGTGGTGCTGCTGCTGCTGCTGCTTCCGCGAGGCGTGATTCTGCTTCTCCATCGCGAAGCCCTTGTTGCCCTGCATCCTTCGCCTGGCGCGGGAGGGCCGGGGTCCCTGCGGTCAAGGAAGCAGAGAGCGGCCGCTCCTCAGGGGGAGACACGGGCGGGCGGGCGGGCGAGAGCCGCGGCCGCCGCCGCCGCCGCCCCCCGCCGGCAGCGCCGTTCCCGGCTGCGTGCCGCTGGGCCTCGCGGCGGACTACAGCTCCCAGCGCCCTCCGCGACCGCGGCCCTCCAGCGCCGCCGGGGCGCCGTCCCCGCGCTCCCCGGGGAGCCGTCCGGGCCGCGGCGCGCTTCCCGGAACCCGAGAGAAGGGACCGAGGCCGCGGCGCTGGGCCGGGCTCGTCCTCGCCGCCCTGCGTTCTCCCCGCCGGCGTCCGGCGGCGCTCGCCGGGTGCCGGCGGCCCCCGCCGTCGAGCCGCGGCCTCCTCACCTCAGGCGAGCCGACGAGCAGGCGGGGGGGGGGGAGGAAGAAGGAAGAAACGGGGGCGCGCGAGGCCGGAAACCGTTCTCTTGTGCGTGCTGGCCCTGTCCCGCCCCCGCTCGCGTTCTCGCGGGCCCAATTGGCTGAAAGGCCGCCCCCGTTCTTCCGCTAAGTGGCCGCCCAGCTTGCCGATCTAAAGACGACGGCGAAGCGAGCGGGCCGTGGCGCGCCTGATTGGCCCGGCTCTCTGCTCCCCCAGCCCGCGCAAAGCTCAGCCAATCAGCACTCGAGGCGCTTTCCAGTCAGGTTTGAGTGAGTGGTGAAAAAGGGACAAAGGGGCAGGAAAAGGGAGGGGAGGAAGAGCGAGCGACGCGATGCTCCCGCGAAGTCCACGCAGGCGCACGAGAAAGCCTGTAGTTTAAAGGGGCCGCGCCCCCACCCGGGCGGACGTACAGAGGTCTGCCGGCGGGGGCGCTAGGGCTAGGCCGCTCTCCTGGGTCAGTTAAACCGCGATCAGGGCGGGGCGGAATTAATGCTTATTCAAATATATGCAAATAACACGCGGAGCTTTGCCCCTGACCCGGTTTACGGCCAGGACAACCTGCGCCTTGTGGAGAAAAGGGGAGAAGCCGCGCAGCGCGATGCTAAACTATTTTCCCCCACCTCTTTCCACTGAACGCCACAGCTAAGATTGCCACGCGTGCTGGGCAGGAAAATTGTATGCAAGATTACTTGAGTTGGATTCAAGTTTCCCGAAGAAAGGGGCAGGCGAGGAGCTAAGTTTACAACGTGATCCTCTTGCGCGGGCACCCACCGCCTTCAGTGGAATCAGCCTGCCGGATGCAAACGGGCCTTCCTCCACGTGCCGGCCCCAAGAGTGCCTGGGGCCCAACGTGATGGCGTCCACCAGGTTTCCACGAAAAAGCGAAGGCGACGATGCTGCACTGCGGATGGGCGTACAGGATCACAAAGCCCATCGTCTGCAAGTTCTTGGTAGCCGTACAGATAGGCCTTGGAAGGTTTAGGGCAAGACGGAATTCTTCGGGGCTGATGACAAAAATGGTAGAAATAAGACTGGGATCTTTTGCACCATCACTTCAAATGTATCTTCTCCTCCTGAACTTGATTTCCCTTTTGGATCTGTGAGATCAGGACGGAGCCTCTTAGTGGCTTCAGAAGATGGGCTATACTGAAAATAGTTTTTGTTAAAAGCACCCAGACTATTTTTACAAGTTAAATCCACATTTACTTACTAGATTTCTGTGCTGCCAACTCAATACAAATTTCTTGGTAGCTTACCACAAAAATTAAGATGCCCACAATCATGATGGGACGTCTTTTGTGCTGAAGAAAAGGTTGCCCCAGTTTTGCTCCTTGTTAAATTACACAGAGAAGCAAGAGATTGCATATTTAAGGCTGTATCTCTTATGCTAGTCAGAGAGTTCTGATATGTCTGGTGGGCACCTGGAGGGTAAAAGAGAAGTAATTGGCCGATTCCCTCAGTTCAAAGCCGGGCTGGTACTAGGGGGAGAGGGTTCTCGCTGCCCCGCCCTGTATCCCCACCCTCAACTGATTTCCTTCCTCACTTCCAGCACCAGGACCCACTTGCCCACCACTGCCCACCCAACCCACGGAGCTCCATTCAACCTGCTGGGCTAAGCCTCGAGCATGTCCTGGGAGCCCGGACACTGTGGTGGGTAAACCATGGTTAATGGCTTAGTTGTCCCCCTAAGCTCTGGTCTCCCCACCCTTAGATCAGCTCCAGCTACCCCCTTCCCTGGCAGCAGCAACGCGGCCAGCCCTTTCTCCCACCTGTCCTCTGCCCCACAGTTGCCATCTCAAAGCACATGGGAGCCATTCTGGAGAGCAAAGGTGGCAGGTGAAAGAAGGCAGCAATCCCGGGCCTCAAAGGACCACACCAAAATCCAAAGGCTTGCCAGGAGGATCAGGTGCCAGGTGGGCAGAGCAGCTGCCCATGCTAGGGGTGCCCATTGCCTGCTCTGAGCCAGCCCAGCAGTACCAGGCAGTGGAAACAGGCAATGGCTTTTACAGAAGCTGCCTCCTGGACAGAAGCCACTTCAGTCTCCCCCCACTTCAGATTTTTAACTGCTAAAGCCCTGCAGGGATATAGAACTGAATGATAAAATATCTCAAGGCTTTTTTGCCCTCCAAACCATCCTTTTGCTATTCCGGGCAGGATCCCCACGCAAGAGTCTTCAGCCAGGTCACAAATCAGGTCTGGCTGTCCCAGCTGCTTTGAGCAGTAGGTGCCATTTTGCCAACTGCCCGCTTACCGACCAGAAAACGTGCATTACGCTAACACGCTTGCCAAAAGGTCTCCAGAGACAGAATCCTTTCCTCCCCATCCTGCTCTGTCCCTGGATTTCAACTGCTGTTGAAATTGGTCCCTGCTTTGAGCGCTTCCTGCTATGTTTGCCATCACTTCTGCACCCACCCATTCTCCTGCCAGGGAGAGGCCGTAGCTTGGGGCTGCCCCTGCCAAAAGCAGGAGCTGATCGCTGCAGCCTCCTATCATCTTTGCAGCTCCTGGGACCCCCTATACAGCCACCCTTCCTGCCAGAGCTCTAGCGCAGCCAAGTTGACGCTGCAGCCGCACGGCTCTGGAACTGCCCCCCCGTGCCACATTCCACACGTGGCTACCAGACCCAATGCGGTGCTTCTGCTGTCTGTGCGTGCAGCAGGCTGGCTGGCCGGCTCCAAGAGCAACCCTCCCTGGAAAGCAGCAGGAAATGCAACGCATCTAGAGGCCGTTGCAGCAGGAGGCTGGCAGAGAAAACCCAGAATGGCAGGGAGAGGGAGGCAGCGACTGTGCACGCCTACCCCCACCTTGGGTTTTGTGCCCGTTCCCACTGTGCACTCAGAAACACCGTTCCTATTTTGTGCGCTGAGACTGGTGGCAACAGAATTGGCAGGGGGAGGGTGGAGAAGTGTTGAGACATGTTTTGGGGTGGAGCTCCTCCTGGTGCAAGATCGGTGTGTGCAAGCGGGGGATTGTGTTGTGTGCACCGAGTCGTGGCAGGCATTCTCCTGTGCGCCTGAACTGGCTCCTCGGTCAGCTAGGCCTTTCCAGCAGCACAGCGAGGGCTTCCCGCTCCGCCTGGGCGGCTTGACCCTCCAGGGTGCCTCATCCAGATCCTCGGCAGTGTCGTAATTTCCTCTGGAGGGGCTGCTAGGTCTCCTCCCTCGCCTCCCTCCCAGGGTGAAGGGGAAGGCCAACAGCGCAGAGAGCAGAGCCCGCCGAGGTCCAGCGAGGGGGCTGGGCCAGCTGGTCTTCCCACCGCCCTCCCCCCCCCCGCAACTAGGGAAGAGCCTCTTTGAGGCATCTCCCCAGCGTGACTCCACGGAGCGCAGCACTCTCCAAAGGCTGCCTCTCCCGCATGGAGAAACCCGCGCATCTCACTGGGGCGCTGCAGAGGATTTTATCCGGGGCAGGCCTGTCAGGTCTCCTCATGTTGCCCTGGGGATGAAGGGGCACCCCGATGTTGGCCCCAGCCCGGGACAAGCTGTGGTGAATTGAAAGTGGCCTGCCATTGCCATGTACCCAGAGAAAAATGCAGAATGGAAACCGCAGCTGCAGCCTAAGTGAGGAGCGGCAAAATGACAAACCCCAGTCACCGCAGCTGTACCACCCGACTAAGACTTGGCACCGTTCAAAATAACGGCACATCCCTTTGCTCCCTTTCAGGCAACTCAAGGGAAGGCCGGTACAGGGATGACGGGTGTAAGAGATGATGGCGGGTCCCCGCAGCACCCATTGCCCGCCTATTGAGTTGATCCACGTCCTGGGTTTGCATAATTCTTTGCTGGATTCACACAGGATTAAGCCAGAAAAAAGCGACCAAGATAAAATTAACTAGTCACGAGGCTTGCAATTGACCTGGTTCGGCATGGCGCGTCAACACCCCCGAGCGATCGGAAGCAGCTCCTCTGGCATTTTCTTCCAGGCGAGCGGAGAGCTCCTGCTCTGCCATCTCCATCTGGTGACGCTGCACGTAGAGCCGTTTATTGGTCACAGCAGCGGCTTGAGGGTACAGCAGCAACGAGGCTGGCTGGCTCACCGGTGTCCGCCTTCGAGATAGGAAGCCACGCGGAGCCCCCAGTGGTGGCAACAGGCCCAGAGCGGCGGCCACCCTCGATCAGTTCAAAAATAAATCCTCTCTGGAAGAGGGAAGCGGGCTGGACGTTAACTGGATTCGGAAACGCCGGGGGAAAAGCATTACTGGGGACACGCTCGGGCACCCAGAATCCGTTCCCGCCGGAAGGCACGCCTGCCCTTCCTTCAAAGGAGGGCCCCGAAAGGTCCACCTCGGTTGTCCTTGGCTGGATCCAGCCGGTTGGGGGGCACTTCCATTAAGCGTGGACGCATCCCGGGAGCCCTCGGACCTCCTTCCCAGCCGCTCTTGCCACAAGAGCGTGGGCCAAGGGTTTCTCTCCTCGTTGCCCCCGCCTCCTGCTCTGGGGTGGAGGGCATACAGGAAAGAGTGGGATCAGGGGCCCAGTCTTCCCCAGGCAAGAGAGGCCCGCGTGCTTGCAGGAAGGAGGGAGGTGCCGAGCCGGGTCCCAGCAGGGGCCTCCCCGCCATCCCAAGGGGAAGCGGCGGAGCAAGAGCGGCCCTTTGGCCCCCGGCGTGGGCACTGCCCGCTGCCGCGCCCCAACGGCTCGGGCTGCCCACCCCACCCTTCCTCACCCGGCTCTCCTCTCGCCCTGCCCGCACGGCCGCCCCCCTTCGGGGCAAGGACGGAAATGGGGAGGGGGCACGTGCGGTTTCAGGGGGAACTTGCAGCTTCTGCTTCTGGGGAGGGGGAGGGGGAGGGGGAGGCTTCGCAAGGGCTTTGGGGGGGCGGCGGGAGGGGCTGGAGGAAGCCCGGCTCGCGGCTGGGGCGCTTCGCCTTGGGGGGGCGGAGGGGGCGGGCCGGCGCGAGGAGGGGAGGGGGTCTCCAGGCGCCCCTCGTCCGTCCCGGGGGCGGTGCCCGGCTGCCCCGCGCCCGCCCCACCCTGGCCGCGCGCTCGTCGCTGGCTCGCCCGCCGCCGCCCCGCTGCGCGCCGCCCGGCTGCGAGGGCCGAGGGAGCCCCTGCCCGGCGCCCGCGACCCCTGAGGGGAAGAGGTGAGGGGCGCTGGCCGGGAGGCGAGGGGGTGCTGGGGGGCAGCCCGGGGGACGGGGGGAGGCGGCTCTCCCCACGGCCCCTCTCGGATTTGGGGGGGCAGTCCTGAGGCGGGGCGGAGAAGCGGCGCGCGGGAGGGAGCCCCGCTTCAGCCCCCCCACTCGCCCTTCTCCCCGGCTCCGCTCCGCACTTTGCCGCTCCGGGTTTTCCGCCTCCCTCGCTCGATCCGAGCAGCGAGACAGCTCCGCGCCGGGTTTTGAGCGCTGCCGGGCTGCCGCGGCCAGTCTCGCGAGCTCCGGTGGCGGTGCAGCCAATCGGCGCGCGGGGCCCGGGAGCCGGCAACCAATCAGGGCGGCGCGCTGTCTCGGGCCCGGCCAATGGGCGGCCTCTCCGACCTCCCCCTCGCTCGGGCTGCGGCGCGCGGAGGGCTCCGAGCGCGCCTCTATTTAAAGGGGCCGCCGCCGCCGCGCGCTCCTCGGGGGCTCCAGCAGCGCCTGCGGCGGGGACGGGCGCGGCGGGGCGAGCGCTGTGGCGGAGCCGGGGCGCCGGCAGGTGAGGGCGGCCGCCGCGGGCCGGGGGGAGGGGCGCGGCGCGCGAGACCTCGTGAGGGGAGGGGGCGGGGCGCGCGAGGGGCGGGGCCACGCCGCGGGGGAGGGGCGCGAGGGTCGGTCCGCGGCGGCGGGAGGGATCCTGCAGGTACTCCCGGGGGAGGGGCCGCCGGGGCCCTCTGGGCCCCCGGGCCACCCAGGCTGGCGGCGGCGGCCGCGGGGCGGGCCTGGCCTGCACTGCAGGGGGCGAGGGGCCGCCGGGGCGGGCCTCCCTGGAGTGGCGGCGGCGACGGCTCCGGGCTGGCCTACACTGCAGGGGGGTCCCGGCGGCGCCGAGGCGGATCCGCTGGTGCGCTGCCTGGGCGGGGGTCTCGCCACAGGCTCCGGTCTCGGCCTCCCCCCGCAAGGGGGGCAGCCGTGGGTCCCGCAGGCCCTCCAGCACTTGCGCGGGGCTGGGCCCAGGAGCGATCGGGACGGGCTGGCCGGGCGCGGGCTGTGTCCCCGGCCGCGGTGGGAAGGCCCGGAGCGGCAGGCGGTCCCACAGGTGCTTCCTCGGGGCGTCTTGCGCTCCCCGCGGCCTCCGGTTGGTTGAGGCAGCCGGTGCTGGCTTGTTCAACAAGCCATGGTTCACAGCCCATGACTTAGCACAATGTACGAAGGAAGACTACCCCGGGTGGGAGGGAGGCCACTGCCCCCCGCCCCCGTTAAGGCCGAATTCGGGGTCTTGGGAGGCCGGCGGAGAGGCGGGTTAGCCGTGAAGGAAAGAGGGGAGGGTCGCGCCCGGTTCTGCCCCGAAGAGGGATCCGTCTAGCCCTTTCGGGGGGGGGGGGTCGCGCTCCAAGAAGCCTGTTGAGGAGGGGCTGGCGTGGGTCTCAAACAGAGCCCCCGCTGGCAGGGCTCCCAGGGCTGGCCAGGACCTGGAGGAGAAACTGGGTTGCCGCAGGGAAGATGGGGGCCTCTTGGGAGGGGTGCCGAATCCTGCAGGGAGGTCCTGGGAAGGGGAGCCGGGGGTCTGACACCGTGCTAGACTGCAGGGAGGCTGTTGGGCTTTGCCTTTGGGGATTGCAAGCCGTGGTTTAGGTGTTCCTATGATTCAACAACCTGGCTCAGCACAATGTGGGACTCGTCTGAGTCTCACCCTCCGCTCTTGGATGCAAGAAAGTGAGAGAATCTAGGTTTGGGAGACCTGGAAACGGGGGGAGTGGATGAGTGGGTTGAGCAAGGCCTTTATTTTAGAAATGTGTGCTGCCTGATTGTCAAACTCTAGGCAGCTTACAGTGTTAAAATATTAGAACACCATACTGTATAACAAAACATCATATGAAAAATGCACCCATCTTCCTCTGTGAACAGGGTTGCTGTCACCAGTTTCTGGAAGAATCAAAGGGTGGGAGCTAGCCTGTCCTTGGAGGCAAGCTGCTCCACAGTGAGGGGGCTGCTCCTAGTCCACTTGTGGGCCCAACCCTCTTAATCTCTCAGAGGATGAGAAGCTGCAGCACCCTCTCTCAGTGAGCCCACATATGGCAGACAGATTCTGCTTGGAGAAGATGGTCCTGGAGGCCATAAGGGGCTTTATAAGTAACCACCCGAACCTTGCGTTAAGACAGAAGCCTATTAGCAACCAGCACAGCTCCCTTAAGACAGATGCCATTCTGTGGGTCTGCCTAGTGCCAGTCAATGAGGGAGCAGCTACCACCAAGTTACCTTCAAGGCCAGCCCCACGTAAAGCAAATTACAGTAGTCAAACATAGAGATGGCAGGAGTACAATTCATTCTCTTCAGCACCTCCTGGTCCAGGGAAGGATGCACCTGGTGGACCAGCTAAAGCTGGGCAAAGGCTGTCCTGCCACAGCCTCCATCTGCTGCTCTTGCTGGAACCCTGAGTCCAGGAGAACTCTCCAGATTGTACACCTGCCCCTTCAGGGGAAATGAGACCTCATATTGAGTAATAGACGGAATGTCCGTAGAGGATCAGAGGGCTCCTGAAGTAACAGTAATGCCATATTGCTGAGATTCCACCTGAATCTCTTCTGCCCCTTCCAGACCCTCACAGTCTCCAGGCACTTGGTAAAGAGTTCCACTACATCTCCTATCTCACCTGGGTAGAGGTATCAGTGTGAAGCTGGATACAATCAGCATATTGATAATGCCTAACCTATGATGTCTCCCAGCAGTCATGGGCGCCATAACTGGACTGCCCAAGGGTAAACCTCTCCTCCCCTAACAACATTGATTGGAACTGCCCACTTAGGGGGGAGCAGAAGCACTGCAAACCAACCTCTTCAGCCTCCCCCAACTATGATGGGTAGTATTGAAAGCTGATGAGAAATTGAACAGGACAAGAAGGGGTGCACCACCCCACCAAGGTCCTGCTGCAGATCATCTGCCAGAACGACCCTCTTATACCCAGGCCAGAGTGGGAGGGATCAGAGCTCCGCCTTGCCCAAGAGAGACCTGGGCTGAGGTCCAGATTGCACAGAGGCAGGTTCCTGCCATGCAATATTACAGCACCTGAGGAAAATCATCAGGCAGTGGTGAACAGAGCATGCCGGATTTGATTACCAGAGAAAGGAAAACACAGGAAGACCAGTGACTTCAGCACTTGGGCTTTGCTGCCCTGTGAACTCTGCCCCTTGCCATTTTTGAGTGTGCATGGGAGACTCTGAGAATGACCTTTCCGCAAACAGGCCATTGAGAACAGTCTTCCATAGGCATTGCCCCAGTGTACATTTCCCACCACTGCTGGTCCAGGGAAGACTTCCTGGTTCATGTCCTGGCTCTGCAGGTGGATTTGCCAGCCTAATAGCCTTCTAAAGGGTGCCGTTGCATTCTTACATTCTATTTCCATGCCCCAAAATGAACCGCTTGCCAGCCCCATCTTGGTGTTTGGTTGGGCTTTCAGCTGGACTGTTGGACGGAACCTGCAGAGCTGGTTCCATTTCCCAGTTTGGCTCCTGTTCAGCCAGCCGTCTAGCCAGGGTGATGTGGAGCCAAGGCTGGACGTTCACAATCGCTCTGCTGGGGTGAGCGTTTGAAAACAGGCATTCTCTTTCATTGAAGATGGGTGAGAAGTGAATACTGTAGTCAGTCTGTAAGTGTGTTACCAGCAGGATCTTTGGGGTGTCCCTGTAAGGGATTCAGTCAACCTCAGAGCATTCCTGTTCATAGCATGTTAACAAAATGGGTCCTGGGTACAAATGGCTGAAAACAATTGGAAAATACTTCCAGTATCCTTCTGGCCATCTGAAAGGGCTATTTGCTCCTCTTCCCAAGTCAGTGTGCCCAGTGAAAGGCTGGAATCTGCTCTGCAGGCTATTGCTGCATAGATGCCTACCTCCTGCCATAGCTATGGATTGCTCTTCACGTGGGGCAGGTTTTCTGGGTGGATTTACTAAAAGGGCTTGAGTTGGTACAGCAGTCAGTGGCAGTAGTTAGTTTATTATTTACTATCAGCAGGAGGGTGATGAGCAGATAATGCAGTAGTGGGTCTCCCTCAGAACCCCCTGCAGACTCTGGCAGCCACATTCAGGGCTGGAACCATGTGCCTCAAATTCTGCCCGTGCCAGTTCTGTAAGCAGGTCCCCTGTTGTTTTCATTTGCATGCTGAGGAACCGTGGCTGGACAGGTAGCCCATTGTGAATGGACTCCAAGCTCCCTATAGCTGCTCATCCCAGCACCATCCACTGGAGACCGGATGAGCAGCAACATCTCGCTTTGCGTAGCTGTTGCTTGCTGAACAGCTGCTGTGGTTATCCCAAGGAACATTTTTGCCTCTCCTGAATGCTGCTAATGCAAGAGTTGGAGGGTCTGAGGTTAGCATTAACTTGTGTGTCTCCTTTTGGCTCAGCTCAGAACAGCGCGTCGAAACTGAGTGCTGTGAATGTTTCAGCTTTTTACATTCAGCTGTCAAAAGACCACCATTCCAGGCCAACAAAACCTGAATCTAAATTTAAAAGGGAAAGAGGGCAGAGGCTCAGTTAGATTTGGGTGGCTGTGGGCCCATGAAGACTTTTCAAAGCTGAAAAGCAGCTATGCTGCTGGTCTGTGGCCTGTTCACACAGGGTGCTAAGTCGTCATGGGACTGGGAGCAGACCCCTGTACCTTTTGTGTGAAATATGTCGTAGCCAACTGTGACAGAAAATTCTCAGCTTAGTGTAATGCGTGAAAGTGGCGGGGACGTTACTTTCTGCGTTGGTTGGGGAACTGGGCCATCGGGGGCCAGGGTCCTGGGCTGGCTTATAGATTGTGATAGGATTCAGTAACTGAGCATGCTATGAGTCCGTACAATGAACACTATCTCTTTCTTATTTTTAAAAGTAAGTTTAATGGTGGGCTACTGATAGAACATGGGCTTAATTTTATTGCTTATTCATACAGTATCCTTAACCAAATGACTTAAAGGTCTAACAGCTGCATTTGTGTAACATTAAAACTTGGTTAATCTTAACTTTAGTGTCAGTCCTGGTGAGTTTATTGTTCATTGCGTTGTGAAACTGAGAAAATGGGTTAATGCAATGCTTTGATTAAGCATGTTGTATGAACACAACGTTTTAAAAAGTTTTTCCAGCTGACAGTCTGTGTTGGTCCCAGCTTCACTTTTTCCAAATTTGTTCTGCGTGAGTCAAGCTGTGATTGTTTTCATTGTGCACCTTCTACCTGCTGATCAGTTGCTTTGGAACTGATAATTTGGAATTAGGCTGTTTCAGATCAGTTCAGAGATTTGGGGTTCAGAATCAATTCAGGGAAATGGGGAGATCCCTCTGAAGTAAATTTCTTTTTGTTGGCTTCTTGTGCCTGCAGCTGACTCCTTGGCTGCTTTAGAAGGGCAGGCCTGCTTTCTGTCTGACTCCAGTGAAGAAGGACTGACATTCTTTTCCTTTCCTGATTCTCAGTTGTTAGGCGTTTCTGAATGGATTCCAGTGAATTTCCTGGGTCTTTGGGGCCCCTGTCTCTGCGCAATAAACCACTGATTGGGGATCTCCCTGCAGACCTGGAGTTCGGAGAGGATCTGCTGGCCTCCCAAACAGCCTCCATTCCACAAGCATCAACCCTTCAGTCCCAAGAGATGGAGTGGGAGGTGCCTAAACAAGCAACCTCAGATGGCAGCTTGGACCTTGGTGTGGTGAAAACAGGTGACCTGTCCAGTCTAAGCAAGTCAAATAGTTTGGCCCTCAGTAAGTCCAGCACTTTGGATATTCTGGAGAAGCCTGGCCTTTTGGATAGCTTGAGCAAAGGAGATGACCAGGAGGTGCTAGATAAGTCGGAGGACCTTGATGGCTTATACAAGGCACGTGGGTCTGTGGACCCAGAGAATGGGGCTGAAGACCCTTCTGCACCGGGAACCAAAGCCTTGGTGCCTGAAGCTTTGAAAGAAGAAGGGGTATCAAAAGCAGACAGGGAAAGCCTTGAGGAAAACCAAGCAGAGCACGCAGGCTGTCCTCCGAACAGCTCCGCTGAGGACTCCCCTGAGGTGGTGGAGGTGAGCAGTGTGCCGCCTTCACAAGAAGGAACAGCCTCACCGGGCAGCTCCCCAACAAGCCCACGGCTGGCTAAGAAACCCCGGTTGAAATCCCCCAGGAAGACCTCCCTGGGGCAGAAGGAAGAAGTTTTGACATCCGCAGAGGAGAGAAAGGAACCCACTCCGAACAGCACTCCTGAGCCTGCACCAGCGCCTCCTCCTGAAGTAGCAGATGGAAGCCTCACTGCAGCAAAGAAAGAAAGCGGCCCAAAAGAAGCTGCGAAAGCACGAGACACGGAACCCCTGCCCTCACTCGCAGGTGGGTAAGCCTTCTCCCAGGGTTGCTGCAGCTGCTTTCCCTGGCCCGTTGTGCACCGCTACTGTTCAGGTTTACTCAGCAAGGAACAGGTTAGGAATCCAGCTGCTTTTCCCTGTCTTGCAACATGCTTTCTTCCTTTGTGCTTTGCTAGCCAGATCCAGAGGACCCCCAGCTCCTTTCTGAATGCTGGGCCCCTTCTAAAGCTCTTTCTACTCCCCCCCTTTACCTGTGTGCACATCGCCCCCCAAGCTAGTCATGTGTGCTAGATGTGATTTTGTTGCCACAGTTGTGGCGTGTCCTGTGATGGGTCCTCTTTGAGAATCACTGATGGCCATTGGGTCTCTCTTGTGCTTCTCTTGCAGGGGAAGGTGCTGGTACGAAGGGAACTGAGCCACCTGTTGAAAGGGTAAGGCAGGGGCTGGTGAAGGCCAGCTAAGCATTCGTCCTTCTGCCAGGGTCCTGGCTGTTCTTCCTTCAGTCCTTGGCTGTGTTTTTGGGGAGGGATTGAATGTGCCAGCTGCCCTTTTGAAGTCCTCAGGCCTGCATTTAACCCTTCTCAACTCAGAGCCTGGGAACAGGGCTGACTTGGGCTGGTGTGTGGCTTTCTGTGGGGGGGAAGCTTCCCAGGTTCAGCCCCCTTTGGCTGCAGTGATGGTTCTCCGGTGTCTTCCAGGAGCAGAAGAGGAGTGAGCGCGCCAGGAGGGCAGAGGTATCTCGGCCAGAAACGGTCAACTCTTCGGAGAGCAGTAAGTTAACCTTAACTGGCAGGTTAGCATGGGTCCAAAATGATGCAGCAGGTCACCAGGGAAGAGAGCGGCCACCTTCCGGGCGAGACTGGGCTGTCCTGCTCCGAGCAGGACAGAGGCTGTTCCTTGTCTCTGACCCAGCAGGGCCCCTGCAGGGCCAGAGCTGGGAGTCTTTGAGGGGTTGCCTCTCCGCTGGCACAGGTGTGATTTCGGAGATGCAGCCCCTTTGAAAAAGGGAAGGCCAGCGGCTGAGGAGGGCGATGGGCGGGCAGGATCAAGGGGCAGCCGTTTGGGTTCAGACCGCCCCCCCGCCAGCTCAATAAACACTTGGAATTTCCTTGGATGTTGCTGGGGTTTTGTTTATTTTTTAAAGAAGCCTCTCTGTCGCTGCGCTATACGGGGAAAAATGAAAGGCAGATTACAGCAAGATACGGAAACAAAATATGAGCTCCAACAAACAAATCAATGAAACCAATTTTAGTCCAATTAAACCATACAATTGGATTAACGTGTGAAAGCAACCCAGTTTTTGAACACAAATTAGACCTTGGTCAGTCTTTCCATGTCATCAGGGAAGGGCTAATTCAGAAGGCGAGAGTGAATGGTTTCTTCAGTCTAAGCTGTTAAGCCCAAAATGGTAATTTCTCTCCAACTATGTAGAATTATCTTTTTTGCTATCTCCAAGCTTGATAAGCTTGAAGCTGTTCATAAAATTGATAAATTCCAAATTTTCAGTGCATACTGTAGTTCAACATCACGTTAACATCTTTCTTCACAAAATCACATTGATAGTAAAGTAGCTGTCTGGCTGAAACATACAAGCTCAAACCGTCAGTGTAAATTCGAATGTGCAGCATAAAAAGATTGCCCCCGCATCCTTCTGAAACACTTGCTGAGTGTCCAATGAAATGAAAAATATTTTTTTAAGGAATTAAACATGTGAAGGTCACCAGGAATATATTTTAAATGCTTGACAACATTACGTCATTGATTTGCTATAGAAATGTATTCCAACTTTCTTTACTAAAGTTCTTGCAAA
The DNA here is from genome assembly GCA_030867105.1 of Liasis olivaceus. Lineage (NCBI taxonomy): Eukaryota > Metazoa > Chordata > Lepidosauria > Squamata > Pythonidae > Liasis > Liasis olivaceus. The sequence goes on along the minus strand of CM061361.1, from coordinate 24,820,798 downwards.
TTATCTAGATCCGTTCTATTCATACACTTTAGCTTTTTATAAAAACAAACCTATAGGCTTAGACTCTTTCGGAACAATTTTTGATACAAGTAATCTGGGAGTTTTAGAAGTTACTACTCTGTGTGGAGAAATCAGAGGGTGTCTTAAATGAATATGTTATTCTGCAGCTTAAACAATCTAAAGTCTTCTTGTAGTATAGTGGATGTTCTGAACAATAAGCTGGACTACAGTGTTAATAACTTTTCTTCCGTGTACTAAAAAAAAACTTTTCAGTTTTTAGATTGGGATTATCCCATAGTGTTAGTTTCTTGTATGGGCAGGAATCAAAATTAAACTTCCACCCTGGAATCTTCCAAATATATCCTGCAGCCACTAAAGCAATTGAATTTCTGCTAAAAGAAGAACTAGACTCCTGCCAAGATATCAGGCTTTCTAAGTGTGCCTATAATGTTTTTAAAAACAGATTGTTTGGATTCTGTAAAAAAGGGAGATCAAAATATGAGCCCAACAATAAAGTTGGAAATCAGGAAAAATTATAACCCACATCTTCATATGAAGTTATACCTTATATTGGTTTATAAAGTATAAGAAAACCTGTGTGGCGGTATGTCCGTCCAATAAAAAAGACATTTAAATGAATTATTACAATAAAATCCCATTTTTCACAGACTTCCTTATATCCAACTAGATGTATACCAGACTTAAAGGATGTCGTTACTGTCATTTTTATTTCGACTTCTATCCTGCCTTTCTGCTTGAGGACATATAAGGCCCCTAAGAATAAAAGAGTGTGACCTAAACAGTTCTGATGGGAGAAGTAGGAGCTGGCATCTTCAGAGTGCTGGGGAATTTCCCAGAGCTTAGATTTCAGGGAGTGAATGTTGACAGGCTCCCTCCCCCCGGCCCAGCCGGCAGCGTTCAGCACTCGCTTCCTCTCTCCCGCCTCAGTCCCCGTCTCTGATGAGGACTCGGATGCCATGGTGGACGACCCTAATGACGAGGACTTTGTCCCCTTCCGCACCCGGCGCACCACCCGCATGTCTCTGCGCAACCAGATGGCCCAGCGGGCCGCCCGCTCTACCGTCACCAAGATGACCTGCGCCAACTGCCGCACGCCGCTGCAGAAGGGCCAGACGGCCTACCAGCGCAAGGGCCTCCCCCAGCTCTTCTGCTCCAGCTCCTGCCTCACCACCTTCTCCAAGCGCCCCCTCAGCAAGAAGAACTGTACTTTCTGCAAAAAGTAGGTGCTTGGACTCCCCGGGTTCCTATCCCTCACTGGGGCTGCTGCCATCGGTGACCCCCCTGCTCCCCCTGACTGCCTAGGAGCCCCTCGTTCATTGCCTGCGGTCCCCTGCGGCTGCAGGTTGCCCTGGGCTGTTTCAGAGCAGTCTTTCCGCCACCCGCCTGACCAGCGTCTTCCTCTCCAGGGAGATCTGGAACACCAAGGACTCGGTCGTGGCCCAGATCGGCTCAGGCAGCTCTTTCCACGAGTTCTGCACTTCGGTTTGCCTCTCGTTGTACGAAGCGCAGCAGCAGCGGCCAGCCCCACAGGCAGCTGAAACCTCTGACTCCATCCGATGCAGCGTGTGCTACAAGACCGGAGAGGTGAGCGCAGCAGCTCTTTCGGGCCCTGGGGGTGGAGCAGGGCTTAAGACTGGAGGTGGGTCAGTCAGGCGACGCATGCGTTGGGAAGAAGCCAGCTGGAAGATGGAAGCTGAGTCCTGCTTTGCAGGTTCAGCCTTTTGCAAAGGGAGGTCTAGAGGGAAGAAGCCCAGCTTAGAAACAGCCCAGCAGTCGCTGGCTGTCCTCACTGAAGCATCCCCTGGAGTCTTAGCCACATCGCCAAGAAATGTGGGGCATCGTAGCCGGAAGAATCTGAAAAGCATTGGATTAGGATAGAGAATGTGCCAGAGAAGGCAGCTGTCTCTGGCAGGCTTCAGAAAGGTAGACACGAGCCAAGAAACCTCTTGGAGATTTAGCCAGTTGATCGTCTGATTAATTAAGTGACCTTGGCAGGTCGTGGTCAGCCTTCCTGAAGCTGGGCTCGAGAAAAGAGCAGATCAGGAGTGGGGAAGGGGGCTTGGAAGGGCATTAGGGTTAGCAGAGAGAGGCAGTATGCGGCAGGCAGGAAGAGCCGCTCCATACAGGATTATCAGTGCAAAAGAGACGCCCTGCTGCCCCGTGATGCTTAGCCCCGATTTGCCTAAAGGGAGGGGCAAAACTTGGGTGCGCACTTTTAAGGCCCTGGGATTCCTTCAGTCTTAAGGCTGAGCGCCAGCTGTGCCTCCTCATCCCACCCTCCTGAGGCTGCGGCCGTTCTCCTCCTCCCCACCTGGCGCTGGGGGATGGGGAGGCTGTGACAGCTCTGCTTCCCCTCCAGATCCAGCATGAAGTGAGTAATGGCAATGTGGTGCACCGCATCTGCAGCGATGCCTGCTTCACTAAGTTCCGGGCCACCAAAGGGCTGAAAACCAACTGCTGTGACAACTGCGGTCTTTACCTGTACAACAAGGGGCTGCCCTTGGAGTATCTCTTTCATGAGGGGCAGCAAAAGCGCTTCTGCAACGCCACTTGCCTCAACAACTACAAGAAGGTAAGGACAAGCGGGGGAGGTGGCTGGGCAAGGAGGCCTGGCCCCCCAAGCCAGGTCAGGGCCTCTGGGACCAAGCTGTCTTCTGGAGGGGCCCCGAGGGCTGCGCACTTAAGCAGGAGCTCCGGTGCCAGCCTGGTCCTGCCTCCCAGGCCGCAAGCGCCCCATGTGCGAGGTGGTGGCCTTGCCGAGAAGTTACTAGGTCAGGCTTGGCGTTGATCAAAGTGCACGTGGAGGGCGGGAGGAAAGATTTTAAGGCAGGGCAAGTCCGCCCACCAGTCACCTGGCACTGGTCTCTGCAGAAAAACACCCGGGTCTATCCGTGCATGTGGTGCAAGACGCTGTGCAAGAACTTCGACATGCTGTCCCACAAAGACCGGAATGGCAAGATGGGTCTCTTCTGCTCTGTCTGCTGCACCACTTCATATAAAGTCAAGCAGGCAGGACTGACAGGTATAAGGAATGCCTGTTTTTTGCCCCACGTGATTCATTCTATGCACTAAGGCGGGCAGGCGGGGGGGAGGCAGCTGGGCCTCTTGTGGAAGAGAGGGCCGGGCTTTTTTTTTTAGAGTAATGTTTTTGAAGATTATATTGAGCAGATGAAATTAATACAATCTACATAGCATAAACATCTATAAAAAAAGAGGGAGAAAAGAGGGCCTGGCTCATAGTGCAGACTCCTCTGAGGCGGCTTGCCCTGCATGGAGATGAGCCTCCCTGACTTAGGGTGGCCTCCTTAGAGCCCAGCTCAGGAGGGCTGCTGCCTCCGCCAGCCTGGCCCTTCCACGTGCCCTTCCTCTCTCCCCAGGACCCATTCGGCCTTGCAGTTTTTGCCGGAAGAGCCTGTCTGAACCCTGCTATTACAACAAGAATAAGCAGGTGGTGTACCAGTTCTGCAGCCCCAGCTGCTGGACCAAATTCCAGGTACATACGGAGGCTCTGCCGCCATCACAGTGATGGGACCAAACCCGGGAGCCTGGGTGTTCTGCATGGCTGCAGTCTGGGGCATCCATCAGGCTTCTGAAGTCTCTGCTTTCGTATTTCTTTAAAAAGAAAGAAAAGGAAAAAGCTTCTAGCTCTCGTTTGCTGAGGAAAGCTTTGAGTAGGGAAGGCGGTGTCTGCTAACAGCTGTAAGACTAAAAAGGGGTAGGGGACTCCTGAGGCTAAGGAGAGGGCCCTCTTGCTCTTTACTCTCCCCTTTCCTACATCCGCCCTGTTTCTGTCTGAATTGCAAGAGTGAATAATCCGTGACCTGCGTGTGTGTTAATTTGCCTTCTCAAATTCTGGTGCTGCTTGGAAAAAGAGCCTTGCTCTGGGCCTCTGGTCCCGGCCCTCCTCCCAGGCTGTGTGTGTGAGGTTTTCCCATCTCGCTTTGTGGGGTTTTAGCCCTCCGCCGCTTCTCTGTCCGAGCCCCCTCGCCTGCGCGTATCTCCTTCTACACGCTCCACCCCCCCTTCCCCTTCTGCCAGATGAATCTTTCCCCTCATCCCAGCCGTTGTTCTCTATTCCAGCATTGCATGACTGACTCTTCTCTCTGAAAGTGGAAACATTCAGGATCCCGCTGACATCACAGAATGGCCGGGGGGGCGGGGGGGGGCTCGCACATCTCATCGTAGCTTACTGATCTATCTATCTATATGATGTTGAATCTCTCGTGGGGGTCTTTGTCTCAAATAAAACTGTTTTTGCTTCTGCTGATGACGGAGAGTTTGTGTCTGCTATCCAATAAATCAGTGAAATTAACCTCCTGTGTGATTTGCATAATTTATTCCACTCGCAGAAAGTTGGTCTTGGGCCGCCATTCTCCCTGGCCAAAGCCTGTTCCCTCCCAGGAGCAGCACCAGCACCAGCACGGGAGAGCCTGTCTGGGTGCCTGCTGGAGAGGGTCCCTTCTTGGTGCAGTGGGATTTGGGAAGGGGAGGGAGTGCCGATCTCTGCAGGGAATGGGCAGGAGGGAGGGGGATGTGGGCTGGGGGCTGGGGGCATGCACGCAGACCCAAGAGATGAGGTGGGCAGGGCTGCAGAGGAGAGGCGGGGAAGGCGTTGGGGCCAGCAGTCACGGGGCAGAGCAAGGAGCGGTAGGACCGCCTTGGTGGGCAGAGGTGGTCCTGTGTCCCCTTCTGAATCTGTCCCCTTCCCTCAAAATGCAGCGCTCCAGCCCGGAAGGTGGGATCCACTTGACCTGCCATTCCTGCCACAACCTCTTCACTGGGAAGCCCGAGATCCTGGACTGGCAGGTGAGGGGGCTGCAGGATGACGGAGGCAAGAGAAGTTGCCCCGGGGGGGGGGAAGACTGGTTGAGGGGAGGGGCAGTGGTCAACTACCCTGGCGGTTTTTGGGGGGCTTCCCCATTGACACACCAGTTGGGCCTCCTGTGGACTAGAGACATCCAGTTGCCCAGCAGGAGCCTGTGCCCTGCCTGATGGCCCATGGGCCTCCCACTCTCTCTGCCAGGACAAAGTCTACCAGTTCTGCTGCCGTGACTGCTGTGAGGACTTCAAGCGGCTGCGTGGCGTGGTGTCCCAGTGCGAGCACTGCAAGCAGGAGAAGCTGCTGCATGAGAAGATCCGCTTCTCCGGAGTGGAGAAGAACTTTTGCAGCGAAGGTACCCCGGGCGGGGAGCTCGATCGCTGCCGAGGGCAGAAGCCCCCCCGTGGCAGCAGTCCACTCTGTGGCCAGGTCCTTGCATGCGGTGGGCAGGGGACCGAGGCCGCGCCAGCCTTAGAATCAGAGAGGTGAGCGACGGGGAATCCCCCTGGTCTGCCCGGGGCCAGTGCAGGAAGGTTTGCTGTCAGGTGTGTGTCTGTGTCATGTTTGGCTTCTCCGCGGTTTCCTGCTGTGGGCTTCCTGTTGCTGTTAGGCCGCCCCCCGGGAAGTTTTCATCCATGTTGTTTCTCCGCAGGGTGTGTGCTTCTTTACAAACAGGATTTCACCAAGAATCTGGGCCTTTGTTGCATCACCTGCACGTACTGCTCCCAGACCTGCCAGCGAGCTGTCACCGAGCAGCTGGAAGGCAGCACCTGGGACTTTTGCAGCGATGAGTGCAAAAGCAAATACCTGCTCTGGTACTACAAGGTCAGTGCCACCTTTCCGCCGGTGCCCCCTTCCTCTTCTTTGGGAGGAGGCTGCCTCTTCTTGTGGCTCTGGGCAGCTTACAGCAAAGGCTGAAAATGTTCCTGAGGAGAGTAAGTGGGTAAATCTGTTAACGGCTATGAATAAAAGGTGCAGTAAGGACTGTGGCTACCAGTGGGCTGAGCTTCCTGTCCAAACACTCTCCTGAAAAGCACCGTCTTCGCCGTTTTAGGGAAAACCCTCGAAAGGGAAGGGGGATCTGGCCTTAGGGTCCTAGAGGGAGCGGCTGCTGCTGACAACATCACTCTCCAGGTCCTAACCCCCAATCTCTTGTGAGGCGGGCTGGATCAGGTATTTTCTGCCTTAAGATGATCCAGGAGCTGTTCAAAGCATCCAGCCTCCCCTCTCCCCTCTCCTCCCTTTGGATATGCTACTTAGCACGAGGTCTTCTGTTTCCTTTCAGACTGCAGAAACCTAGTCCCAGGAGCTGCATGTGGCTTGCTAGCACCCCCTCTGTTGTCCTCAGAATTCCCCCAGGTGGTGGAACCAGAGATTTAGGTCTTCTTTTTCCATTGGGGAGGGTTTAGAGCCCAAATGTGGGCTGTGTGCACCTCGCAGGTGCTTAAGGAGCTCATTTCAGTCTTTTGAAACTCCTCCTAACATGGGCCTTCTGCCCCTTGATGTGCCACCTCACCCTGAGCTGGTGGATGGGATCCCCCTCGCTCTGCAATTTATTGGACCGAGTTGGTGTGGCTGGTGGCACCGGAGACAAATGAGACAGCTCCCGGTGATCGCAGTCCAGTTGGTATCAGCCCAGCCCAGGATCTAAGCCCAATAAGTCAATAAAAACTGGCTTATTAATAGGAAAGTCAGAACCTCTGTGAGATGTGGGATGCTACACTGAGAGTCAGATCCTGCGCTTGGTGGATTTGCCTAACTCTCCCTCTCCTTCTCCCTCTCTGATTGTTTTTAGGCGGCTCGGTGCCACGCTTGCAAGCGGCAGGGGAAGCTGTTGGAAACGATTCACTGGCGAGGTCAAATCAAGCATTTCTGCAACCAGCAGTGTCTGTTGAGGTTTTACAACCAACAGAATCAGCCCAACCTGGACACCCAGAAAGGGCCTGAGAGTCTGCTGAACAGTGAGTAGCCGGTGCTTCGGCCAGCCAGGATTCGGAAGGCGCGTGAATGGAAGGGGTTAGGGAAGATACTGCACTGGCCCCGTGGCGGGTGGGTGGTGGGCTGGAACTCTGCCAAGTGGCCCTTCCCTTTCTCGCTCACCTCTCTGGTTCTGACATGCAGGGCCAGCCGGGAGAAGTGCGGCCAAATTGGCCTGCAGCTCCCTGCAGGCTTAGGGAGGCTCCGGGACGGCTGCTGTAGGGCGGGGCTCCCTTCTCCAGCCTAAAGTCCTGTGTGTGAGGCCTGGGGTTGGCCGTGCTGTTCAGCTGCCTGTGCCCTTGCCCAGAGCCCACGTCTGAGCATCGCTGACCAGATCGCTCCTGGGGTGGGATGCCCAGAGACAGGTAGGGGGAGCCCTCCCGCTGCTCTTCCTCTAAGCCGTGCTGCTGATCCCTGCATCCGAGGCAGATGTGCTGCTGGAGCTGCAGCAAGGAATCTGTACCCCCGAAGTGCCCCTGCTCAAGAAGCCTTCGCTCGACGGGACTGTTTTGGACAGCTTTAGACCAGTTTCTAATCTCCCTTCGGAGGACCCTAGAAGAAACAAACTACCTGGACCCATGGCAGCTGGGCTTCAGGCCCGGGTTCAGCCAGAAACTGCATTGGTTGTGCTGGTAGATGGCCTTTGGACAACGCAGGCCTCTGGGTCCTCCTTCGTCCCTCTATTAGCCATGGTGTCCTTCTGGGCTGCCTCTGTGGGACACTGTGTTGCAGGGGGTTCTTCTCTTTCCGAAGGGGGGGGGTTCCAGTCAGGAGGGAAGGAGGAGAGATCTGTCTGGAGGCCTCTGTGTGTGGAGCACCCCAGGTCTCTGTTCTCCTCCCTTTTTTAACATTTAGATGAAATTGCTGGGAGAGGTCATCCATTGACGCAGGGTCAAGTATTCTGTTGTGCAGCTTGCCCCTCTCCCCCCATCAGATAGGCAGTGTGGCAGAACTCTCAATAGGAAGGAACAGACTCAAACTGAATTCCTCCAAAATGGGGTGACTTTGGGTCTGTGGACGACACGATTCCAGGGTAGCAACATCTTTGTTGCACTCCCTTGCTCAGAGGTGACCTGCAATTTGGGGCTCCTGGACTTACCACTCCTGCTTAAGAGGCAGGCGGCAGCTGTGTCCAGGAGTGCTTTTGCATAGTATGTCTTGCGTGCCAGTTGTGGCTGTTCCTGGGCTGGGAAGCCCTGCTGATATGCTGCCTCTCGTTTGGATTACTGTAACTCATTCTACATGGGGTTTATTTACTTAATCACGTTTGTATTGTTTGGGTTGCTCTTAAAAAGCATTTTGAAGGTACAGCGGTACAGAATGAGGCTGTCTGGGTAGACCACACCAAGAAGTCAACGCCACAGGAATGCTGAAACTACTTTTATTGAGACTGGCTATAGTAACAGATTCTTGCAAGTCTGATTATGCTCTACCTCCTCCTCCTCCTTACAGTTCAGTGAATTAGAGAGGTGTCCGTCTGAGCCTCTTCCGAGTATTATCTGTCTGCTGTGGACTTAAAATATGTTTTACCCCTCATCGCCTTGGCAACAGAGCTTGCATATTTCCATCAAGGTCATCTTCCTTACTCTCTACAGTGGCAGCCTGGGCAGTGATGGGTGTATCGTGATATACTTGGGTAACCCCTCTGCTTTGGGAGCTCTGCTTGCCCTTTGGCTTCCCGGTAGGTGCTGGGAAAAGGTGCTGGTTGTCACCTTTAAGGCACTGTGTGGCTCCTGTTATCTGCAAGACCTCCTTCTCCCTTATTTCTCTGCTCATCCAATTTTTTAACTTCTATTTATTGAACTGTAGTTAACAAACATTGTCAAGTAACTGAGTGACATTAATACATGATACATAGAGAAAAAAGGTATACAAAGTTAAATTCTGTTAAAAGTAGATAGATGCATAATATGCTTATTTACATTTGCCATATATCTCAAATGCTATCAATAGTAGGTCTGGCAATTGAGGTAATATATAACATCCACCCAAATTTGATGAATTGTGGTTCCTTAATTTGATGAATTGTTTATCCATAATCTTTTCTAATGTGGCAGTTGAAGAGGCCTTGTTTATCCACATCTCAGTTGTTAAGACATCTGACGCTTTCCAGTGTGGGGCAAAAATTTTATTTTAGCTGCTAAAATTAAGTAGATAAGTCCTTTCTCTGCTCATCCAATGAAATCAAACAGGGTCAACTTCCTCCTGGTCCCATGAACTTGAGAATGCCATCTGATGGACCTGGGAGATCAGGTCTGGCTGCTGTCAAAGTGGAGCACTTTGGTGCTCCATCGCTATGGAGGTCTTTGTTCCTGGGGTCCAGGAGAGCAGCTAAAACCTGACTTTCCATCTGTTCCAGGAGGAAGGCGTGTTATAAGGGTTGGGATGTATCAGCAGGGAAAGGGCGCTGTATGCGTTACTTTGTCCCTCATGATGCTGATGGGATTTTTATTCTTAGGTGGGATGATGATGATGGTGGTGGTGGTGGTGGTTGGTCGCACAGTCAGCCAGATGTTTAGCCTGGATTGGGCTTTTTTGTCCACCCATCAAATCCTTCCCAAGGACCTGGGATAGGCAGATGTTGTGGTTTGATGGTATTAAAGGTATCATCATGGGATATAAGCTGTTCCAAGTAAAGCTGCCTTTTGCAGCATTATTATTATTATTATTATTATTATTATTATTATTATTATTATTGATGTTTTTGATCATTAGCTACTCACAGCCTTTGAGAATGGCAGCATCCTAACTAGATAGTAACTTTTTAACAAGAGTCACTTCTTGTGAGATGGGTGGCTATATAAATTTGATAAATAAAAAATAGATGAATAAATGCTGGGGGTGCTGGCTGGAGTGGGTGGGGTTCTCCTTTCCTTCTCCTTCGTACAGCCGAAGCTAACTGTTCTGACAACCCTTATGCCAACTTTCCCCCACCTGGTGCCCCTCAGATGTATGGATTTTCATGTCCACAATTCTCAGAACTGGCGGTGCTGGCAAAAGAATTTTGGGAGTTGAAGTCCATGCATCTGGAGGCTGCCCAAATTAGGAAGGGCTGCTGTGCTCCTCTGCCGTAAGGAAGTGAGCTATTTATAGCTAATGTACGAATTACACAAAATATACTCATCTGCATAGTTATGTTTGTTTGTCCTAAAGCTAGGAATTAGTTTTTGAATGCCTAAACGAATGTGCCACAGTGAGTACCAGCTTTGGTGGGGTTGCTCTGTGACAGGTTAGTAGAAACGCTATCGTGTTGCTAAAGGAGGGTCCAGGGTATAAAAGTGGGTCTCCCACAGGACGGAGACCTAAACTATTCTCATGTTGTGGTTTGCACCGCTGGCTCTCCAACTGGCTAGAATAAGCCTTGTGTTTTCCTACTGAACCGATCAATGGGTAGCTCCGGACTCCAGCAGAGGACTGAATTACAGTGTTGGGAGGGTTCTCCGGTTCTCTCCCCCCCCCAGCCGTGGTTCCATACACCTGCCAAGACTTAGAAACGTACCTCTGGTCTCCCAGGCACTGGCGTGCTCCCTGATGAGGATATTTGTGGCTTCTCTTCCTGCTGTCCGGGCATTTATTCTAGGGTGAGAAGGGCCGCACACCTGGATAAAGGAGGGCCCAGGCCAACCGTTGCTGTCACGTCACCCCCGGAAGGCGGCTGGTCTCTGATGTCCTGGGCGGGGCGGGGCGGGGCGGGGCGGGGCAGGGCAGGGCAGGTCCTGAAGAAGCCACAGCCCTCAGCCCTGCAAACTCTTTCTCTCCACAGGTCAGGCCCCAGAGCCAAAGCAGCCCTCTGCCGCCGCCCAGAAAGCAGAGCCCAGCGTGGTGAGTGTCTCAGGCGAGCCAGCTGCACCGCTTGGGGGTCGGAGGGGAGGGTGCTCCCGGGGCTTGGGTTTGGCTCGGAAGGCATTATGCCTGCTTCTGCGCGGTGCGGAGGCATGGAAGGGCACGGGAGCATTGTGGCTGGCAGGAAGAAGGGCGCTCCTCCCCGGCTGCTGACACCTATCCTGTCTGGATCTCCACAGGGGACTGCCAAGGCCACCACCCCCTCACCGGCATCAGCTGCCCCCCTGCCACCTCAGCCAGCCACCCCCCGGAAGAACAAGGCAGCCATGTGCAAGCCTCTCATGCAGAACCGAGGGGTTTCGTGCAAGGTAGAGGTGAAGTCCAAGGGGTGCCAGACAGGTGAGAGAGGGTGCTGGGACACCCAGGAGGAATCTGCCGATGGGGCCCCTTCCTAGAGCCACCTTGCTCTCGGGCAGGTCCTCCTGGCCTGAGAGCTGCTAGCTGGGGAGAGGAGGTGGGGGTGGCTTGAGCCCACCCTTTCCCTCGGAGCTCTGAGAGGAAAGAGAGGAGGGAGGGAGACGTTGCGTTGTCCCAGGCTGGGAATGGGGGGCAGCTGGGCGTGCTGGCGAAGACCTCTGAATGCTTTCTTCCTGGCAGAGGATGACTGGAAGCCTCAGGTGATTGTGCTGCCAATCCCGGTGCCAGTCTTCGTGCCCGTGCCCATGAACATGTACTGCCAGAAAGTCCCGGTGCCTTTCTCCATGCCGGTCCCAGTGAGTATGACTCTCTCTCTCCGTGGCGTGCGCATGCTTCCCTGCCCTGCCGTACCCTGACCCATCACTTCTCCCAGGTTCCTGTGCCAATGTTTCTGCCCACCACCCTGGAGAGTACGGAGAAAATTGTGGAGACGATTGAGGAGCTGAAGGTGAAAATCCCTTCCAATCCCCTGGAAGCAGACATCCTGGCCATGGCCGAGATGATTGCGGAGGCCGAAGAGTTAGACAAAGCCTCATCAGACCTGTGCGGTAGGTTCCGCGGGGGCAGCTGATGTGCAGCACTGCCCTTCTGCCAGTCAAGAGGGGATCGTGGGCAAAACTGGGTCTGCTGTGCCAGGAACAGATACTCTCCTGAGCATGGGAAAGGCACAGCCATGGATGATATACGTCTGCATCCAAATGTTCATATTCACATTAGAGCCTCTTGGGGAGTTTGCAGCAAGGAGAGAGAAGGGAAGGGGTCGGAGAGGGATTAACAGGGAGAGGAAAAAAATGGCTCTCTGGCATTCAGGAAATCTTTGAGGCTGCAGACACGCATTCTGTTGAGGCAGCTTGTCCAGCCAGCGAGGGGTGGAAGAGGGAAGGCAAATGGGTGGGATCTCTCTCTCTGGGTCATTCTACCACCTTTTCTACATATTTTTACACGAATAACGATTCAGCTTCAAAAGAGCCTCCATTAGATGTTTTCTCATTTTCTTGCCATGTGGTGGAGAGGTTTCTGTTGGGGACGGAGGGTGGGAGCAGCAGTATATGGAGAGGATTTGTCCAGCCCACCCATCCTGTGCTAATTACCTAAGATTTTAAAAAGCTGTTCTTAAAGTCTCTGCTTCTGCAAATAGCAGAGTGGTCAGAAAAGGAGGAGAAGGCTGAGGAGCATGTGGGAAAGGCCTGGGATTCTCCATCCCTGCCTTCGTCAAGTATCCTGCAGTCTTGAGAACGTGGCTGGTAAAAAAAATACCCGGCAGTCTCTGATGCTTGCAGTGACACCAAGACAGAGCGGAGGCCTGACCCCCTTCTGTGTTCACAGACCTGGTGAGTAACCAGAGTGCAGAGGGCCTCCTGGAGGACTGCGACCTTTTTGGGCCAGCCCGGGATGATGTGCTGGCCATGGCGGTCAAGATGGCAAACGTCCTGGATGAGCCGGGTCAGGACTTGGAGGCTGACTTCCCTAAAAGTAAGGGCAACGGCAGGAGGTGGGGTGGGGGATGCAGGAGTGGCTGGCCCCTCTTTGACAAGAAGGACTGCTGATGTCTCTGCCGCGGTTCCCCTGCCTCCCTGCTGGACAGGTTTGGAATAGCACCGAGGGGAAAGTCAGGAGCGGGTGGCCTCTCCCTTGGGTCCAAGGTGGGGGGGGGCGGTTTCCCACTGGAAGGGGTCCCCTGCTTCTCCTTTCTCCACTTGTGAAGGGTGGGACCTGGTGTGCAGGAAGGGTGCGCTCGGGACCAGCCTCCTCCACCAAGCTGCTTTGCTCTCTCCACAGACCCCTTGGACATCAACCCCAGCGTGGATTTCCTCTTCGACTGCGGCCTGGTGGGCCCAGATGACGTTTCTGCAGATCAAGACTTGCCTCGCTCAATCCGCAAGGTAGGTCCCGCCTGGGATCGCTGCTGGAAAGGACCTTGTGATAGAGGAGCTTGGCCTTCAGCTGGAGAGTCACTCTTGGCTGTGCCTTGGGGCATCATTTGTTAAACAAGGGGCTGGGCCCGTAAGTAGCATTTTCTGGGCCGGTTTTATAAAAGAGCTGAGGCTAGGATGCTGCTAGCAGGGATCAGGTAGACTGGCAGGAATAAGGGCAGCATGGTCACTGTAAAAACTCTTTGACTTTTTAGTGAAAGGATTTTTCTACCAATAACCTTCTGATATGAAAAGTAGTTTGCTGATTTAATTACAAGCTGCATGAAATCCTATCAAAATACAGTATTAAAAAATTCACCTAATGTAAGCTAAAAAAGGCAACTTAAACTTTAAAATGCTTGCAAACCAAATAGCTCCCATCCATCACGTCTCCCCAGGGAGAATCTTCTGCAAAGAGGGGCCTCCCACAGAAGGCACTGCATGCAGCTGGCATGGAGAAAAAGACACTTTTATAATATTTTTTCGACCTGAGTAACACCTGTAGAAAGGCTTTTCTAAATCAGTACAAAGTAGGAGGAGGCAGCACTGGCTACCACAGAAGGGCCCGGACTTCTCCCAAGGTGCTAGGCGGTTGGCCCTTGGTTCCTGGGCAGCCCTCAGCAGACTTCCTCGCAGTGCTGATCTCACGAGGGAGCCCCCCCGCTGTTCCCTCTTCCCTGCTGCAGGGCCAGAAGCGCCTGGTGCTCTCGGAGAGCTGCTCGCGGGACTCGATGAACAGCCAGCCTGGCTGCACAGCCCTCAACTATTCCTATGGGGTGAACGCCTGGAAGAGCTGGGTGCAAGCCAAGTACGCGGGGGGTGAAACGAGCAAGGGGGACGAGCTGCGCTTTGGCCGTAAGTCTGGGACACACGGAGAGGAAGGGCGGGGGTGGCCCCCCCGCCTTGGGGTGGCCCCCCCGCCTTGGGGTGGCCCCCCCGCCTTGGGGTGGCCCCCCCGCCTTGGGGTGGCCCTGCCTGCTGCCACTTGCAAGCCTGGCCTGCTGCTGTCCCCACAGCCAAGCCCATGCGGATCAAAGAAGACATCCTGGCCTGTACGGCTGCAGAGCTGAACTATGGCCTGGCCCAGTTTGTCAAGGAAATCACCCGGCCCAACGGGGAGCGCTACGAGCCAGACAGCATCTATTACCTGTGCCTGGGAATACAGCAGGTAAGGGGCCTGGTCCTCAGTCAGGCCCTCTCCCTCTTGGCCCATCGTGGGGATGCCCCTGTTGCCATGGACGGAGCACTTTCCTCTCTGCTGGGGCTTCTCCCAGCCCCACCCTCAAGAGCCACACACCCACTCTGATTTATTCAGGCAGCCAGTGGGGCAGACCGACCATTTCCCTGGTGAGCCGTTTGTTGTGTTTCTGTGCGGTGAGAAAGAAGCCGTTTCATCACTGCAGCCGTGAAAAGCTTGCAAACTGCAGCTATTGGAGCAGTATTGTGTGGTAGGGAGGACCCTGGAGAGGAGAGTTTTGAGCTGTTTTTCTGAAGAATTCAGCTAGCCCTGGAGATCTCTGTCCCTGGAAGGAGGGGCACGTGCGAGGCAGATTGGGCCCTGCCTATTTGACCTTGTGATCCCTCACCCTTTTCCAGTACCTGTTGGAGAACAACCGCATGGTCAATATCTTCACGGACCTCTATTATCTGACTTTTGTGCAAGAACTCAACAAGATGCTAAGCGGCTGGCAGCCCACAGTCCTGCCCAACAGTAAGTGTCTGGGGGGCAAGGGGTGGAGGGTGCCCTCATGGAAATGCAGGTGGCCAGAGGCTGCAGAAGGGACCAGCCTTCTAGGGCCAGGCATGGCAGAGGATGGTTGGTCAGGACTCCCCGCAGGCTTGGATTTATGAGTTGAAGTTCTGCTGCATCCTCAGATGAGGAAGCCTTGAGGGGGTGAAGACCACCGTTTTGTTGTGCCAGACTTGAGAGGGTGAGAGAGCACTGGTGTAAACCATTTCAAATCTGAAAGATTGCAAGCTTCACAAAGGGTTGTTCGGACCTTGCACAATGTTTTCCAGAGCTGTTCTGAGCCTGAAACACTACCAGTGTGGCTTGGACCAGCGTTGGAACACGTTCAGTAAGATTGATAAAAACTGGGTGGAAGCTCAAAAGGCTTAGAATGTGTAGCTTGTGGCATTCCTGGCTGTTGCAGCACAGGCAGGCATGGCAGCGGCCTCCCCCCGGGTCTGAAGGGAGCCGTCCTAGGCTCCCTGAAATGCCTGCTCTGCTGGGGGCATCTGGGTACGCAAGGCTCCCTGGAGCCCAGGACCCAAGCCCCACGTGCCAGTCTGCTTTTGACCCAGCCCACCTCCCTCCTCACGGCTTGCTGCGGCCTGTGCCTTTACAGATACTGTTTTTTCCCGCGTGGAAGAGGAGCACCTCTGGGAGTGCAAGCAGCTGGGCGTCTATTCCCCGTTTGTGCTCCTCAACACCCTGATGTTCTTCAACACCAAGTTCTTTGGGCTGCAGACAGCCGAGGAGCACATGCAGCTCTCTTTCACCAACGTGGTGCGGCAGTCGCGCAAGTGCACCACGCCACGGGGTTCTGCCAAGGTCGTGAGCATCCGCTACTACGCTCCCGCGCGGCACCGGAAGGGGCGAGGTAGGGGACGCTTTCTTCTGCTCTCCCCCTCCCCGTGCCCAGTCTGACTCTGACCTTGCCCGTGCTGCCCCTCACTGCAGAGAGCAGCCTTGGCAAGCGGAAGCGGGAGGAGGAGATGCCAGTCCTGGAGCAGCGAGAGAACCGCATGAATCCCTTGCGTTGCCCAGTCAAGTTCTACGAGTTTTACCTCTCCAAATGGTGAGGCCTTGGCTGGGATGGCAGGGCGGGGACTGCCGGCCGTGGCCTTTCCGTAGCAGCCGGGAGGAGCTTGGGGAGGAGCCGAGTCCCTCCTTGGCCCTCCGAGCCTCTCCCCGAGAAACACCTGGCGCTCCTCTGACTCCCGTCTCTCCGCCCTCCATTTGCAGCCCCGAGAGCCTCCGGAGCCGCAACGATGTCTTCTACTTGCAGCCTGAGCGCTCGTGCATCGCGGAGTCTCCGCTCTGGTACTCGGTCATCCCCATGGACAAAAGCATGCTTGAGAGCATGCTGAATCGTATCCTGGCCGTCCGCGAGATTTACGAGGAGCACAGCCGTGGGGGCGGCGGCCTGGATGACGACATGGACTGACCCAGTCCGCCCGCGCCATGGGAGAAGGTGGGCTCCGGAGCTGCCCCCCCAGCTGTGGGGACCAGGGGGCAGCTTGCCTGTCAGTCCTTCCCTTTCCGGGTGGATGGGCACAGAGGACTTTGCCGCCGCCACTTCCATCCTGGCGAATGGTCACCCAGTGCCTGCGTCTTCCCCACGCTTCTTGGGGGTCCCTGCTTGGCTGGCCTTGTCTCCTGGCCTCTCGCCCCAGACTGGCAAGGAAGGGGGTTACAGGCTGCTTCTCGACTTGGGAGGGGGAGTTCCCTGGGAGGGCCAAAGGCTGGCTTGAAAGCCCAGACCTCTGCCTGGTTCCAGCCGTGGGAGGGGAGGGGGCTGGCTCCTGACGGGCACATTGTCTCGTGGGGGTGCTGCTAGCCTCCTCTCCGTAGATGGCAGCCTGCACCTTCCGCTGACATCTGGCCCTGTCCTGCTCCTCTTCCAGGGGGGCAGAGGCTGCCTGGCATCCGACCCCCCTCCTCCCCCGTCTGTGTGTGTGGCGTTGAACTCTGAGCTATGGCTGGTGGTGGTGGTGCCGTTCGTTGAGCCTGTATATATATTGTTCTGGCCCAGCCCCTGCAGTGTCCTTGTCACCAGTGAGCCAGTTGCGGGCCTCATTGTCGCGTTGTGATAACCGGGTGTTAGGACCCGCTCCCTGCCCTTCCTGCGTCTCTCTGGAAACCATTCATTTCAAATAAAGGCACAAAACCTCTCTCTTGTTTCGGCTCATTCCAGCCAGGGAGGAAGGCGTGTTGCTGCGGCCCCGGGGATGAGCATAGAGGGAATTGAGGCCAAGGGGGCAGCCAGCACCCTAGATCTGCTTTATGGGGCGCCCATCTCCCACTATGCTCTTCTCACCCTTTGGCCGTTAGGGGGCGGCAGGTCACCTCGGAGTTTCCAGAGCCGCCACCGTGGTCTAGTCAAGCCACGCACCAGCTTTCCCCGAGCTGGTGCCCTCCGGCGGACTTCAGTGGCTGTGCAAGCTGGAAGGAGTTGAAGACCCAGGCATCTGGTGGCCACAGGTCAGAGGAGGTGTTCCAGCCGCACCTGCCCCTTGGGCTGAGAGAGAAGGGCATCAGGAACGTGGGCGAAGCGTAGCCCCAGCTGGGTGCCCCTCCCACAGGAGCCCTCATCGCAAAGGCTGTTGGCGTCCATCCCTGCCCTTCGTTTCCCTTCATTCAGGAGGCGGCAGCGTGGAGAAGCCTTCCGCGGCAGAGGCAGAGAGAGAAAGAACAGCAGAGGCTCCCTGCTCCAGGGCTGCTGGCTTCCGAGTCTTTCTCCTGGCCAAGCCCACAGAGGGCGATGGTGAGGCAGCACATCTGTCTGTGGAGCCTCTCACAAGCATGGCCACTGTTAAATGGCCCAGTTTCCCCGTCTCCTTGGAAGGCTGAATCTGCTGGACTGGCTGCCTCGTTTCTGGATTCCTGCTCCCAAGTGGAGCAGCTTTGTCCCTTCTCAGCCCAGGTTCCTTCCTCGCTGACGTCCAGAGAGAGGCTATGGGGAGAACAGCTCAGGTCTTAGGGCAAGTAGAGGCTGACATTCTGCCTCCAGGGGTGTCTGAGCTGCTGGAGCAATCCCTCCAACCTGCGCGTGGCTGTGGCCAGGGGATACGATCTCCATGCTGAGCAGGAGAGTCGTACCATGGCTGGCCTGAAAACAATGAAGTCGTGTTTTCTCCACGGGCCAGGAAATGTCACTTTTGACTGGACAGAACCAGCAGAAACGGGGGTAAAGTGGCAGCCAGGAAGTGGGGGCCAGCCATGAAGCGTCCTTCAAAGAGGGCCTCGCAGAAGATCCAGCAAAGCTGGCTCCTCTCAGGTGGATCTTGCCCCAGACCCCTTGTGTGGTGGTGGCCCTGGTCCCAAGCTGAGCTGCAGGGCCACCAGGAAGGCCACCACCTTGACCCTCCTTGACCTCCTAGGCACGCCAGGTGTGAGAGCAGCCAGTTGACAAAGCTGGGCGTGAAGAGAGACCAGAAGCAGATGGGCGAGAGAAGGAAGGCCAGCTGTAGCACAGCAATTTAGCCGCAGCCGGCCTCCATGGCCGCCCCAAGGCAGATGTGGCATACGAAGAGCACAGACGGCCACCATCTTGCCCAGCTGGCATGCCCTGTAAGAGAAGGAGATCTGCTTTGAGGCTCTGGCTGGCATCTTGGCCTGCAGGAAACAAGCCTGGATCAAGCTGAGCAGGGAATGTGATGCGTTGGTTTGTAGGAGGGGCCGTTGTGCCTCTGAAATTCACCTGGCAGGCAGGATTCCTGCCCGGGGGGAGAGCCAGTCTGCCACTGCCTGAATCTGGGACAAGGTGGCGGGCAGACATTCTGGAGAACAAGGGAGGAAGGATGGGATGACCGCTGCATCTGGCCAGGCCTGACTCCAAGTGGCCGTGCTATCCCTGGGGCTGGGCAAGCTGCCAGGGGAGATAATGGACAAGCCCACCCCCAAGTCAACCTCAGCTGAGCTGCACAAACGGCGCCTCTTCCAGAGGCCCCAGGATCAAGCAGGTCCAGTCCTAGGTGGCCTTTCATCCTGGGAGGTGCAGCCGGCCCAGTGGCACCATTGTGACTGAGACGCTTCACGGAGCCTGTTCCCTCCAGTGGAGCCGTGGCCTTCCTCGCCCAACAAGGAAGCTCGGATGCCCTTGGAGCTTTGCCGAGCTCCCTTTGGCATTCTGCCACGGTGTCTATGGCTTCATCTGCCTTTATTTCACCTGGGGGGAGGCTTGCCTTTAGGTGCTACCCCACAACAAACGGGGCCTTGCAGCACGCCCTGGGGAAGCCAGGCCATCCTGCTGGCTTGTGCCTTTAGCCTAATCTCTGCGGAACTCACAGCCTCCCCTTGGCTGACGAGCCGGGGATGCCTGGAATACCCCAGCTTGCTCCCACCCCCACAGGGCGAGGGTCCTCCCTCCTTGCCCCCTTCCTGCCTAGGCCCCCCGGCAGGAGCCTTTTGCTAGAGCCGTGACTGAGGAAGGGAAAGGAAGATTCCTCCCACCCGCTTGCTGCGCTTCTCAGGCAAACAGTGGCCCGTAAGGAATTCAACTGGAGAAGGGTCTCCTGCTACTGTGCGGCTGGAGTCTCCCAGGTAAGGCGACTCTCCGCGTGCTGAGGTGGCACGGTTGCCGTGAGCCGGAGTGAGCAGCCGTGCTGAAAGCTCCAAAGAAAAACCACTGAAGGCCGGACCTGTAAAATCATTTTAATACTGTGACTTGCTTTGGTACAACAAAATGCAGCCAGCAATACCAGGCCTCTTGCCGGAAGGTGGAATCCTCTTCGCTGGCCAGGCAGTCCCCTCGGCCGGGGAATGAGCTCCCGGCCCGTCAGCAGCTGCGCGCCCAGCCGGAGTCGTGTCCTACCTGTTCACAGTACGGGAATCCTACCAGTCAAAACTGACCAACCTGCTTTCCGGGGGGCGGGGGGTCTGCTGCAGACTCGGTTTGGCAGACCCAGCATAGCAAGTGCGAGGAAAAGAACGTCTGCTGGGCCAGAAGCACCGGAGGGGAGCAGAGGCGACGCTTTCTGAATTGCTGGCGCGTTTCAAAATAACCTTTCTGAATGTGGCACCGTAGGATCCTCAGGACTAAATAGAAAGGTGGAGACTTTCCTTCGAAGACGCAATACGTAAATTAAAGCCCAGCATCTCAAATGCGCTGCTCACTTGTCCTTGTTCCCGGGAGGGACAAAGCAACGAGAAGTACCGGACGGGGGCCGGGAGTGGGGGGGCGAGGAGGCCAGGTCTGAGGGGCAGCAGGAAGAACCCTGGGCAGCAGCTGCTGCTGGGGTTCCCGGCTGGGAGGGGCCCGCAGCGACCTTAGAAGCCGAGCTGGAGACCACAGGCTGCGACCAGGGCATCCTATCAGCTGATCTTGCACCTGCAAAATCCACAGGCCTAGAAGCCGACGGGAGGGAAGGGGAAGCCGCAGCTGGGAACGGTGGGGTGGGAAGGGGCCCTGGCAAGACAAAAATTTCTCCGGCAGGGCTTGAGGCAGTACAGTAACAAGGCAGGCAGCGAAGAGCCCTCTGCTCTCCAGTCAGGCCAGAAGCCAAGACCCACCGACGACTGGAGGCCTTTAGCAGGCTGAGCAGCGATCGCTCTTCTCCTGTAGCCCCGAGTTCCGCCGGAGAATGTCCTTGAGGGAGCCGTCCTGCTCCGTCAGCAGCTGGTTGATCTCGTTTTGCTTGTACTCCGAAGACAGCTTGTGCCCCAGAAAGGAGCCCTTTCCTGAGGAAGGGTTGCGGCTTCGGCTGACGCGCCGGGCACAGGCTCGCACTATGAGGAGGACCATTTCGGCCACATTGAGGACGATACAGATGCCGGAAGTGGCCAGCATGAAAACGGTGAAAATGGTCTTCTCAGTCGGCCGGGAGATAAAGCAGTCAACGGTATTGGGGCAGGGATAGACATCGCACTTGACCAGGCGGATCATCTGGTACCCAGGGTAGATCATGTAGAAGATGTACATGAAGGTGCCTTCAAAGATGATGCGGAAGAGGACGCTGCAGACGTAGGTCCACCACAGCGAGCCTGAAATGTGCATCTTGTGCTTCTTGACTTCTTCCAGGTGCTTGGTGTCCCCGTGGCCTGTCATTACCAAGAGCTTCTTTTCTTGGTGCTGCTGATATGCCACGTGCATGGCCACGAGCAAGGCTGGTGTGGTCACCAGGATAAGCTGCAGCGCCCACAGTCGGATGTGAGAGATGGGGAAGTAGTAATCGTAGCAGACGTTCTTGCAGCCGGGCTGCTGCGTGTTGCAGGTGAAAGAAGACTGCTCATCACCCCAGACGCTTTCTGCGGCTACCACAAGCACCATGATGCGGAAAATAAACACCACGGAGAGCCAGATGCGGCCGATGGATGTGGAGTGGCGGTTCACGCCGATGACAAGGGCATAGAAGCCTTCCCACTTCATTGTTCCTCACACCTGAAAGGAAAGGGCCGAAGCGGGTCAGAGCAGGCCGAGCCACGGGCATCCGTCTCCTACGTTTTGCCGGGCGAGGCGTGCAAATAGCAAGCGTGTGTTCCCCAGCGATCACCACTCCCTTAAGACAGAGAAGCCAGAGGCTGGCCTGAAGCTGAGCCTCTTCTAGGCTTCTGAAAGCGAGAGTGCTGAATGTCAATGTGGGGCATTTGGGCGAGGGGTTGCTTCTTAATTACTTTGCATTATTTCTTGTTTTATTTCTTACATTGCCACAAGCCACCTCATGGTGATAAATGCAACTGCTGAAAATGAGTCATTTCTTCTAACCAGCCTAATGAAGCATATCCCACACCAACAGAGGCTCGACCTCTCCTCCCCAGTGCTGTTTGCAGCCATGCTTTCTGAAACGTCTGGGCGCCATTTGCCCCCAGGGTTGTACTACTGGTGGCCTTCACGTGGCTCCAGCCAACCTGGCACCTGGCACCAGGTTGCTCTGCCTTGCATAGGCAGTACCTTGATCGATCTATTGTACAAGGAAACATTGAGTTGCGATTCAAGAACAGGACAGCATTGCCAAAGCTGATGCAACATGGCAAATTCCAGCAGGGTTGGGGAGAAAAGGGATGAGGGGCGAAAGAAGGGAGATCTGGCCTTGGCAAGGGGAAGGGACAATCAAGCGGTAAGGGAGGAGACTCAATCCTGCCTTCATTTTGTTTGAGATAAGATGAAGCAGAGAGAAATTGTTCTCCCACCCTACAACAATGAAGCACATTCCCAGAATCCCTGCCACTTCTCCTGTTTGACCTGGCCTACCTCAAAGGATGACTCAAGTGTTGGCATGATCCTGCGGTCAGAATGGGGTTGCCAACACCTACAAGGACTGGCAGCTTTCACCAGCTTTCTTTGGCAGTTGCCACCAAATCCATGAGCCGGCATGGGTTGTCCCTCTACGGGGCTGCTGCTGAAGAGATGCCTCCTCCATAATCATCCCCTCTTCTTCCCGGGCTCCTGCTCATTCCGTCTCACCTGCCTCCCCCATTGCTGCGAGAGACATGGGCTGCTCAGAAGAGTGGGCTGCACGTGCCCCGGGCGCCAAAGCAGCTCTGCTGGGCCCGGCCAGACTTCTCTGGTCCGGTTGGGACAGGATGATGGACCTGGGCAGCCTGGCACACTGGGGGTAGCCCCAACCCTTCCCAGGAGATGCTCCCCATAGCCCAGCACAGCATTTGCTGGCCCCTTTCTCGAGAGGACAGCAAACTCAGATCCCAGATTCTTTTCTGTGAAAAGGGTTAAAGGCAAGCCTCGCGCCACCTCATGTCCTGGAGATCGGTGGCGACATCCATGCGCTCTCAAGCTCAAAAGCACAGTCATGCATTCCCAGGATTGCATACCGGGTTGGGGGCACTTCCCTTTGCCAGAAATTCATTAGGGGGCCTTACCGGGCTGCACCAACACAGCCACTGTATTGACTGGCTGTGCATGCTGATGAAGAGTTATGGGAAGATAAACAAATTTTTAAAAATATCTTGGGAAGCAATTTTTCCAGGTTTGGGGAGCTTACGCTAAGCCCAAATGATTTAAAAGCAGCTGGTATCACAGATGTCCTCTTTTGCTAGCAGCCCTGTAAAATCAGATGGGGAGAGCTCCGAAAGTGGTGGGTTTCTCCAGATGCACAGCCTTGGCACCCTTCCCAAGACCCTGCTCTGCCCCCGCCCCCCCACTCCTGAGAGTTCCCAACACCTCCCAGTCGAGCCAACAGCCTAATTCATTCCTACCCTTGCAGGGGTGAGGACCAGGTCTCCCAGCCGGGACTTTACCTTGCCGTGGGGAACAGCTCTTTTCCAAGGCAGCCGCAGGCTCCCTCTACAGGCTCACGCCTCCTGCAGACTCTGCCCATCTCGAGAAAGTCATATGCTGCTTTATAAACTATTTTGCATACAATAAGCTCTTTATCAGCCCCCAAACAACACACTTTAGAATTCAGACCGCCTGTCCGGACTTCCGCCCACCCGGCCAAACAAAGTCCCTGTGTGTGGCATTCCGGGCAGCCTCAGCACCTGGTCCCACGCTCTGCCAGGAGCAAGGATCCTCTCCCGTGGAGCCTCCCCAGGGTCAGGGGCAGAAAGTTCCCTAAGCTGCTGGGCGGGTGGGTTTGTCACCTCCAGGGCCCTCAGAGATTTGGCAGCTGCCCCTGAGGCTACTTGCTGCCCCAGGCCCAGAGGTCAGGACGCCGGACACGGGCCAGCTGCCTCAGCCATGATGCCGCTTGGCGTCAGCCGTACCATGTTGCACAAAAACGGAGGCTATTGGCATCTCCTTCCGGGGTGCAAAGTCAGTGCCGGAATCCAGTGCCAAGCTGGCTGAAGACAAAGCGACCCTCAGTTAGAAAGGCTGACCCTGTTCCAGAGCATCCTTCCTTACACACACACACACACACACACACACACACACACACACACCCTTCCTTTGTGCGCCTGCCCGGAGTGCAGGAACCGCAGCCCCAGACGGAATAGGTGGCCTTGGAACCAGCCAGCGGACAGGAATTCTCTCCCAGCCCTCCCCGCCGTCAGACACGTGCACGCAGCCTGCCGGGGCCTGGAAAAGCCCAGGGTCAAGGAGCTGGCAGGCATGGCTGTGGGCCCGTGGGGCTTCAAGCTTCTCGGCCTCCCAATAGCAACAGGACTTGATGCTAAGTTTCTGGAATGCAGAAGCAGGGAGGAGGAGGATGCACAATGCCCGCATATCCCCGGGGAAGATCGGCATATTCAACTCAAGTGCTCCCCAACCCCAACCCAATAGAGAACGTGGCAG
Source organism: Liasis olivaceus (assembly GCA_030867105.1). Lineage (NCBI taxonomy): Eukaryota > Metazoa > Chordata > Lepidosauria > Squamata > Pythonidae > Liasis > Liasis olivaceus. The sequence continues at coordinate 24,796,895 of CM061361.1, read as the reverse complement.
CTCTGCTGGGCGGCAAGAAGGTAACCATTAAGCCAGTCCAAACATACAAATGCCAGGGACCAGAGATCGCCACGGAGCAAAGGTTTCCTCCGTGTTCTCAGCCCTGAAGATGCAAGTGGGTGTGTTTTAATATGGGGAAGGGAGCCCGGGGGCAGCAGTATGAACGCAAGCTGCTGCTTTGGGGAGTGGTGATGGAAATGTTAAAAAGTGAATTTAAACATCTAAAACCGTTTTTTCTACCCAGCATGCCCTTTTAACAGATGCACGGGACTGACAGAAAGGGCATTAGGAAAATGAACATTGTTCAGTGCTGTGACGCAACAAAAATATCTGAACAGTATAAAACAAGAACAAGAAGCACCAGCATGACACGGGTGATGGCTGGGTGGGCGGTCATCGGTCCACTAAACAAAGGACTTCAGGAGCCAGGGAAAGGGTCGAGAGAGAGGGGAGAAGGTCCGGCCCTCCAAGCTGTGTAGCCCACGAGGCCCTCCCAGGGCCCCCGACCTCGGGACCTGGAAGTCCACCAGGGCATCTCAGCCTTGTAGACCTGGGCTTTGCCTTTGAACTGGCTGCCGGTATGAAATGCTTTGTGTTTTCAGAGTTGCTTTGTTTGCTGATCAACTGATGGTTGCTTTGTTGGGATTGTGATTTTCAGCTTAATTTTCTGTGATGCCCTGCAAACCATTGTTATTCGGGAACCCACAGGTAGGCAAATAAAAGCAAAGTTGGAGCATGTGGGTGTGGGGGAGACAGGCAAGATAAAGGCTACCCCACGTCATAACTCTTTCCCTGCCTGTTGACTTAGGGGGAGAGACCAAGGGGGCTGGGGAGGGCGCTCTGCTCAGTGCCAGGGGTGAGCGGCGACAGCACCCCTGCTTGGCAGAGCCTTGGAAGGGCAGTGGCCGGCAAAAGACCCTTCCAGTCCGAGGAGTCAGCGCCGCAGCCCTGACGTCCAGAGAAAAGGCCGAGGGGTCCCTTGGTGCCTGTCCCGTGTTCCCCACTGACTGCCGGCAAGGGCGCGGAGAGGAGAGAAGCCACAAGCGCCTCTTTGCCGCAACTGTTAGGACCGGACAAGGGGAAACGTAGTCGGGCACCCACCAATCCCCGACTGATCACAGCAGCCCGGCAAGAGCGTCGTCTTCGGAGCCGCCCTAGAGCCGTCTTCAGTGGCCCTAGAGCTTTCCAGAAACCCTCGATGAGGAGAGCATGCGTGCGTTCCTTTTCTGACTGTTCAAAACAAAGGTCAGTCTACGACCTAGACAGGCAGCCCTGTTCTGGATAAACACATTCTAAAGGCCAGAAAGTAAAGGACTGGAACTCAGATATGTTTGCCAAACCATGACATTCCTGTACTCAAGGTTACCTACCAACATCTACTCTACCTCCTAGACGTTGAGGAAACCATAAAAGCTATAAATCCTATCCTATCCTATCCTATCCTATCCTATCCTATCCTTTCCTATCCTTTCCTTTCCTTTCCTTTCCTTTCCTTTCCTTTCCTTTCCTTTCCTTTCCTTTCCTTTCCTTTCCTTCCCTTCCCCTTCCCCTTCCCCTTCCCCTTCCCCTTCCCCTTCCCCTTCCCCTTCCCCTTCCCCTTTCCCTTTCCCTTCCCTTCCCTTCCCTTCCCTTCCCTTCCCTTTCCTTTCCTTTCCTTTCCTTTCCTTCCCTTTCCTTTCCTTTCCTTTCCTTTCCTTTCCTTCTTCCCTTCCCTTTCTTTTCCACCCATAGTGCTTCTTCTCCCAAACTTTAGTGTTGATGTTCCAGTTTCTATTGACACTCAGCTGGAATAAGACACCTGCTTCGGACAGGTGGCTGGACTGGTTAATTTCTACACCTACATGTGAGAAAAACATATTTGGACCTTTGCCATTAATCAGGTGTGCACGTGGAAAGCTCAAACGTAAAGCAAAAGGAAGCAACTCGATCATGAAATTCTGGGTGTTAAAGCGCGAGAGAAGCCTTCGAAGCCCACTGCCCCCTCCTGGAGCCACCCCTGGATTCTGACCATCCATCTGCTGCCTGACCCCTCCAGGCTAACCTCTGTGCTCACCTGTAGCAGAAGCAGAATATGCTCAGCACCCAGGGTAATCTCGATTTGGGAGGGTTACGCTAGCCAGAGGGAGACCTTTATACCTTGAGACAGGCCCTCCCACTTCTCATCTCTGGAAATCCTCCCACCGCTGCCTTAGCATTTCCTCACAACCTCTTGACAGCTGATTAAAGACCCCATAATGTGGGGGGGGAACCAAAGGTACATCTAGCCTTATCAGTTCAGCCCCAAAAGTTATTTGGAAACAGAATCCACCTTCTGGAGTCCCTGCTTGGCTGTAGGATGGGGGGTAACCACCGGCCAAGGGCTGCAACTCCCAAACCAGCTTTCACAGCCCCCAAAGTACTGAGCAACCAAACTGCTACCTTTTGATGTTTTCTTCCTGTTTTTAGGTGAGAAGCACACAAAAACTGCAGTGAAAAACCTAGAATGAGCTTTGGTTTATAATACGGTTAAAACAGAAGCCCACCCACAACCCAAGAGGGAATGTGCAGGTTGCCCAGCCTTCTCCCCGAGCCTGTGGTGCTCTCCTGAGACCCCCCAAACCCGGGTTCGAGAGCAGGGCTAGACTCACCTCCAACTCTACCCTGTGCACGCACCCTTCCCGTAGAGACACGGGTGCAACTGAGCAGCGATCGCCCTGAAATACGCGGGGGGAGGGACTTTCGCATTTCCCTTGTGCCTGAGGGTCTGCCTCGGCACCCCTTTGCAACCAGCTGCCTGCAGTGCCGCACACTGGCCAAGTTGCCACAGCCTCCATATGGCGCAAAAGCCACCAGTCTGGTAAACATTAACTCGCACACTTGGGCGCTGATTCCAAGGCCCTCAACCGACACCCCCAACTGGCAAGGCAATCCCGAGCGGGTCAGAAGCATTGTGGGGCGGGGGCAAAGTTGCCTTGTGTGCGGGACAGGGCCCTCCCCTTGACCGGGCGCAGGGGCTGAAACAGCTCCTTGAATGCAACAAAAATCCGGATGCTGCCCGCTGCCCGGAAAGGCTGGGTTGGCTTCTGGAGCCGTTGCGCGTCCCGGCGCCGTCTCCTCCGCCTGCGTAGAGGGCACCTCCAGCCGCAGGGCTGGGCCTGGGAGCAGCACCCCCTGCTCAGAGGCTGCTTCGTGGGCACCGGGGGTCTTAACCCCCAGAGCCATGCTCTGCCAAGCCACCTGTGTCTCAAAGCACCCCTCCTTCGGGCTTCCAACTTTCAGATGTGACACCCTCTCTCAGCTGCCCTGGCTTCATTACTGGGACACGGCCCGTAAGGGAGGGACTGAAGGGACACTTAGGGTGACGCAGGTTTGGGCTTTCATCCCCCACCCCCACCCCCACCCCCACCACCGCACCAGCCAAATTATACAGCTCCGTGTGTAAAGCACACTCCCAGATAAGTGGCACTGCCTCCTCCCGGAGACGCCCCGGCCAAAGCCCAACTCCGGTGCCCTGCCTTCCTCGGCGAGAACCCTGGGGCGGGCGGGCGGGCGGGCGGGCAGGGGGCAGGCAGCGGTTTCCTCCTCCTCCCTGATTAGGCAGGCAGGGCAGACTCGAGTGGGTGCCAGCAAGTAACTTATCTCATTGGTCACTGGCACAGCTCAGCCTGTGTTCACAGAGAACTGGGGGAAAGTTTAGCAGTCACCCCAAAGCCCAGGACAGCGCATGAATGCATATCCTGGGGGGTGGGGTGGGGTGGGGGGCCGTGTGACTCACGTAGATCCCCAAGGAGGGCAACACCCAGGAGCCGCCAGCCAACAGAGCGCGCCTTGGAGGCTGGCAAGGCGAGATAGCAGGACAAAAGGAAGGGCAGGGAGAGCCAGGCCCTTGAAACCTGCCCAAATCCAGCACCCAGGAAGGGCCATATTTGCTCTCTCCATGCAAATAAAGTCCAGCTCCATCTATTAGCTTGCTTTGCCCATTTCTTCCTCTCTGCACAAACGCATTCTGCTTCTGTCAGTGCAAGGAGGGTAAATGGTTCCACGGAGCCCGTACACACGTCTCTCTCAACCAACTGGGAATTCTGGCCGTTTTCAGAGGTTTCATTAGGCTCTGCCCAAAGCCCTTAAAGTGTGTCCTTTGCAGTTTAAAGGAGTTAAAGTGTTCCTTGAACACAACAACTCAGCCTTGCTTGCACTTTGCCTTCTCTTCAGAGGAACTCTGTCTCTGGACACACATTTCACCGAGCTATCAGAGCAAATCATGGTTGCTGGACGAGCTCCTCCTCTTCCAGAAAGGAGTCCAATACTTTTTAAGGGGGAACATTGCACTTCGACCTTCTTTTACCACAGATCGTGGCGCTGGGCGAATCAGAGTGTTTCCCTCTGTCCACTCTCCACCGTCCTTGTGATTTTATCAGCAACAGCCCCACTCGGCCCAGCCTGTTGCAAACCACCGGGAGTCACCTTGGTTGAACCCAGCAGTGTATAAGCTCAATCAATCAATCAATCAATCAATCACTTTTTCTAACTTAAAAGGGCCCAGTACTCTACCCCACCTGGGACCCTCCACTTTTGGGTCCTGTCATCCCCAGCCAACAGGATGAAGTTTTTCCCAAGCAGGATTGTTCTTAAAAAAATCCACTTGCCTAATCTAAAGGGAACTTTTTAATGTGCTTTGGATGTAACTAGTGTAAATAATCTGGTGGTTTTCCACAACTCTCAGCCACTTCTTCGCTCACTCCAACTGTGCTTAAGTAGTCTAGGCTTCGTATCTGGGAAACGTGGCCATTGCGATATTTACCGCCATTGTAAACACTCTCTTTTTATTCCTGCACTGCGTTCCTACTCTTGAACCATTTACCAAATCTAGAAATGGACCTGCCCTCTTATCTCATGACTGCTAAATTCACTAGGTTACTTTGGCGAGAGACGGGATCAGGCAGAAGTTCAAGAATTGATTGTCTTTGGGGTTATTACCGACTTTTTATCAGAACGTCAAGAGCTGATGATTCAGTCTGTTTATGTGCAAAAGTGACACTGCTCAGCAAAACACGTCCCTTCTACACACTTACCAACATTCGGTTTTCTATCAATCTATTGAGAGGAGACATCAAGCTACCCGGATTGTAATTTTCTTATTCCATGTGTTAAAGCACTGATGTTCCCTGAGCACTCAGGTTTTTAGCAATCTGTTGTAAACTTTTGCCAGAAGATCAATAATTCTGCATTTGGATTGTTCCAACGTTTGGGGTTTCTGCTGGCAGGTCAAATAAACGTTCTAAGGTTAAAAATTAACGCGCCTTTTGTTACTGCTGTTTGTTCTTCAGAAAATCTTCCTCAGAAAAGAGATTCAGAAAGAAGGATCTGTTCTGCATTTTCTGTGGACACCCAAACCCATTCAATCCCCAGTTATCTGCACGTCCTTTTAATTCCTTTACTGCCTTGCTGTCTGGCCAGCTTCCGACTACCAGCATATTAGAGACACATTCATTGTTTGCTTTAAAATCAGTTAAATCTTTCACAACTTTTGTTTTTACGTCACCAGCTTACGCTCACCTGGCCGGCCTGGCTCTCTGCACGGCCCACTTACGCGTGGTGAGCTGAAGCGTGGTTGACCCCCACACGAGGCTAAAAGGGCTTATGGCTCAAAGTGTCACGGAAACCAGCCTTTCACAATTTCGGGCTCCCATTCTTTAGAGTACGGTCACCCTTCATTTTTATCCACCTTCCTCAACTGAGGGAACTGCTCGCTCCGAATTTCCACCAGAGTAATTTTAGACAATCCCAGGATACGCCATCCAGCCAACCCCCTCGCCACCAGTTGCCACTTCAATGGAAAGTGAAAGACACTCGGCCTATGCTCAGAGATCTTCCATCCCTGGCACAGATTTTCAGAGGCGCAGCTGAAAAGTGACCTCCCCTGGCAGCGAGGGAGGAGAGAGATTCTCCCTTTGGAAGGGCCCCCTTTCCTTCTCCTCTACCTCTGAAGCTCAACAGCTCTCCAACTTCCACAGGAGCAGCCCGGGAGGGCCCTGGGGCCGCCGGGGGTCCTCAACATGGCAGTCCCTCTGGCGCCGGAGCCCCCCCGGCCAAGCAGCTTCCAGAGAGCAGGCCTGGGAAGGCCAGGAAGTCGCCCTCGGGCAGCTCCAGGCGGCCCTGGACTACTTCTCCCACCAACCCCAACCGGCAGGAATGCTGGGGGGCTGCCCAGGGGCACCCCTGGCTGTCCATCCGTCCATCCACCTGCAGAAGCGCTTGGGCTGCAGAAGGCGCGCCTGGGCTTTCTTCCCTGCCTCGCTGGGTGGGTGGGACCTCGGAGGTCTTCTAGCCCAACCCTGCCTGGGGCAGGAATCCTCAGGCCATCCCAGAAAAAGGGCTGCTTTGAAAGCCCCCCGGGCTGCGGGGAGGCCTTGGCAGGGGGCTTGGGAAGCTGAGGGAGGCCCCCGTTCCAAGCACCGTGCCTGCAAGCACGTCCAAAGCCGCGGTTGCGTCGCTTACAGAAGGGCTCCCGCCCCTTTGAAAGGCCTCTGTCCCCTGCCCTGAATGGGCAGGTAGCCTGAGCCCAGGACAGGTGGCGGCGGCAGCCTCCCCGGAGCCCCATGGACGGGGCAGACGGCCAGGCTGGTGGGAAGCGGCATCCTTCGCCCCCCTTGCAGAGCCAGCCCAGGCGCCTTCCGCTGAGCACGAGTCTCCCTGGCAGCTTGGCACCTCCTGGCCCTGGGGCCGGACGGGGCTGTCCCCGGCCACCTCACCAAGGAAGTCTGCCAGAAGGGAGGGGAGGGCCGGGCCGGGCCGGAATGAGGGCTCTGAGCCAAGGGAGGGGAGCAGAGTCGGGAGCTGCCTGTCCCTGGGAAAGCACCCCCAGGGAGGTCTGGCCCCTCTGCCACCGTCACCCCTTCCCACACGCGCCCCCTCTGTGCCTTGCATGCCTGAAAGGGGGCCCTTCCTCCTCCGCCTGCCCAGCCCTCCAGCACCGGCAGGACCCCTTTTCTGCAGCTCAAGGCCATCCAACTCACCCAGCGAAGCACTGCTTTCAAAGGAGGTCAAGAGGCTGGAGACCTCGAGGGGGCCGGCCCCCTCCGGCAGCCAAAGCTGGCTCCAGGGCAGGCCCTGGGAGTGGGCCGCTCTCCTTTGGGCCGTCCCCCATGATTTCCGCAGAGGGTCTCCAGGTGGGCGCCTGTTTCCTGGGGCACCATCTGCTTTTCCAGGATGAAAATGCCAGAAACAGGGTTTAAGATATTCTGGGAAAAGGAGCAAGAAAAAGGCCCTCAAAGACAAAAGCAGAAATGCTGACTGATTTCCTCCATCCTGCAGTATGCAGCTTGGCTTACTGGCTTGGGCAACCTATTTTTCCAGGCATCTTCGCAGAACCCTACTCTTTCTGCCAGCAGCCAGCAAATCTGGCTCCCTGCATAGGCTCCTCTGGCCAGGATGGGACAGGCGAGGAGAAGCTAATTTCTTTTCCCTTATAATCCTGCAGCCTTTTGGAGGCGCTAGGAAGAGGATGGCTCAGGAAGGTCAACCTACCTTCCAAGAGCCGTGAGGCTGCAGAGGAACTGGCAAAATGCGCAGGAAGACGCTTTGCAGCGTCCCTCCAGGGGTCCAGCTGCCTTGGCTGCAGCGCCCAATTCAGAGGCCCTCTCAGGAGGCACTTCCGAACGGCCGAGCAGCCGAGTGTTTGAAAAGAGCTTCTAGGCTGAGATGGGAGAAAGGAGGCAGTAACTTCTCCTGGAGATATCAGTTTTGGACAGGGCCGGGTGTTTCCAGCTTGATGGGCTTCAGAGCTCCTGCTGCCCCAGAGCATGTCTCACAGGGGCATGCACCTAACCCACCATGACCGCCCAGCAGGTGAGGGCTGCCCCACGCAGCAGCTGCCCCGTGCCCCGTCTCCCCAAAGACTCTGATTCCAGCAGCAGCAGCACCTCGTGCAGGACGTTCGCCTGCCAGCTGAAAAAGAAGGGCTTTTTCAAATTGAATCCCGTTCAGTTTTCGTCTCCTGGGTGCTCCTGCAAAACCAAGCCGCTTTGGCAGCCTAGCCTCAAGGATGGCCTGGGAGAAGCAGAAAGGAGGCTCACTGAGCCACTGGGAACCTGTTCTTTATTTTTAATCTGCTAATCAAGAAAGCTTCTAGCTGCGGAAGAAGCCCCCCGCATCCCTTCCCTGGGGCACAACGGCAGGCTTCTGGCATCATCAGTGGCCCCACCGAAGAGGCACTTTGTGGTTCATGGGGATGGATCTGCCTTTCCCAGCTTCTCTAAAAGAGCAGAGGGGGGTCTGCAGAAGGCACACCTCTGTCCCCTGAGATAGCCTGGCAGTGCCCCAGCCATCAGAGACAATTTGGAAGACTGAAGCCGCCGATGTTGGATGTGTGCTATGATTATGACTACAAGTAGTCCTCAACTTATAATCATTCATTTAACGACTGTTCAAAGTTACAACGGTGCTGAAGAAAGTGACTTACGACTGATCCTCACACTTACGACCAATACAGTGTCCCCTGCAGTCACTTGATCAAAATTTGGGCACTTGGCAACCAGCATGTATTTATGATGGTTGCAACATCCCGGGGTCACATGATCACCATTGGTGACCTTCCCAGCTGGCTTCTGACAAGCAAAGTCAATGGGGAAAGCCAGATTCACTTAATGACTGCATGATTCACTTAATGACCATGGTGATTTACTTAACAACCACAGCAAAAAAGGTCATAAAATCGGGTGCAAGTCATTTAATGACCGCATCACTTAGCAATGGAAATTCCAGTCCCAATTGTGGTCGTAAGTCAAGGACTATCTGTATTGCCTTTGTTTGTCTGATGTTTGCCATGTCAGGTTATGCCGCAAATTGCATTAAATTGGCATTACATAAATGAAATAAAGATAATACCAAGTGGCAAAGGCCACCATGATGTTAGTGAATCTCCTGCGCAGCTCTGTTGTTGGTGCTATTCTCTGGCCACGTGAATCCCCCGGCCCCTCTGCAGGAGAGCTGGCACTGTGGGAAGAAAAACCACCCCAGGCTCAGTGTTCCTCCTGGGCCCTGAAGATGCGCTGCCGCCACCCAAACTCCTTTCGGAAGAGGGAGTGCTCTGCCCAAACAGGGCTGAGGGAACCCCTGGTGCACATCTCCCCACTTGGTCCTCAACTGGCAAGCCGGCACATGTGGGCCCATGGAACTCAAGCCTTTCATTACACGCTCTCGGCCTCTTTCGTAGGCAACTCCAGAACTTCCCCTTCATGCGCAGCTCCGTAAGGATGGAGAGGAAGCAGATCTCCGTCTAAGGTTTCTCTAAGCACAGCGGATTGCTGTTTGTTTCCGAGCCTCAATTATGCTTCCGTTTCAAAATGGGGTTTGGAACAAGCACCTGTTCCCTTAACATATTGAAGAACTTTTTGGGGCCCTACTAGAAGACTGACAATGGAAGATATGGGTGGTCGGTGTAAGTGGCCGGAGTCACACACTGCACTAAGTCCTAGTTTGTTTTATCATGGTTTGTTAAATAAAACACCATTGGCTAGGTTCACACAACAGCTTGGTACATAACAAATGGATGAATATATAAATAAATGCAATTTGATTTACCTGCTTGGAGTGCTTTGTGAAAGAGCACAGGACTTCCCCAAAAAACTAGGGTGAGTGAAACTAAGCTAGAAGTATAACACGCAGTTTCCAGGACCCACACCAATCCTTGGTGAGAACTGCAGCTGGGATAAGAGGAACAGCATAGCTAATTAAAAACCAAACGAACTGAGGCCAACTTTTCTGTTTGCTTAGGTTCCACGTAGTTTTCACGCCACTGAATTTTGGCCCGGGAGGTGGCAGGAGAGGGGTCAAGAGGGGCAGCAGGAAGCAGGTTCTTGCAAGGTATTAAGGAGCAGCAGAAGCCGGAGGCGAGTAAGGCGCTCCAGACGCTGGCCTGCAGCCCAGAGGTGGCCAGATGGGGGTGCAGCTCGCACCACTGCACTGCGTTGAGAAAGCAACCTGGCTGAGCGGGTGAGAAGCCGGATTCTGCTGCATCCCTCTTTTCAGAACCTAAGGAGCTCCCACTCTCGGACAGCATCAGCCCCCCCCCCCCCTCACTGGAACCTTTTGTTCCGCCCAGGAACAAACCACTATTTTCTCATTCATATTTCACTCCCTGATACGTGCGGTTGATATTTCCTGGTCCAGTAACAGCTCGCTCTCACCATCCAGGGGCCATTTTTAAAAATAGCTCATTCAGAAGGTGAAAGAAGGGAGGCTTACTCCGCGTCCAGTGGCATCATCAGGTGCAAAAGTCCCAGGAGGCACTGAATGGCTGGCACCCCCCAGCAGAGGAGGTAGAAGGGGTCAAGGACCTGGTCGAAGAACAAGAAAAGAAGGGCAGCCCTGCTGGGCCACTTCAGGAGGGCCTGCGTCGGCTTCCACCTCCAGCAGTGCTGCAAAGACGGGTTCAGATGGAGGCTCCCTGCAAGTGGGCAGTGCTGAAGAACAGCAAGGTGGCTTGACTGGCATAGGAGCGCTCCTCAGTGCCTGGCACAACTGAGCCCCCCCCCGTACTGGGCCTGTTTTCAGCCCCAAGGGCCCCACTGGAACAGCCCCCCTCCTGTCACCCGCTCAAGGTCTCCGCAGTGAAGGCAGCTGCAGAGCACCCAATTGGGGCGCAGGGCAGGGGGCTCCCCTCATACCTGTGGCTGAGGGGGTTCCGAAGCAGCGGGGGGGGCCCAGAAGCGGGAGGAGAACCCAAACTGCACCCAGACCTGGAGGAAGAGAAGTGAACGTTGGGGGGAGGGGGAGAGGATGAGCGCCGGACTGGCCTTGCCGTGAGGAAGGGGGAGCGGCTGCCTCACTTGGTGCATATAAGAGCGCCAAATTGCTCCCTCTTCTTGCGGTTTTTAACTGCCAGTTTCCAGAAGTACATGAGGGGGATGTCTTTTGCAAAAACCATCCTGCCTGCCCTGTAGTGGCTCCTAAATGGGGGGGGGGGATGCTGGGCCCCGGCAGCAAAATATCCCAGGAAGACAGTGGAAAGTTGGGGGTCAGGCGGCTTTGGCTCTGCTTTCGGCTGAGCCGATTCCCGGTGTTCTGACAGGCCCCGCAGTCTCTAGTCCTTGCGAGGCAGGCACCTGGGCTGAGGGGAGGCGCCCTCCCCAAAGGAGAGCCAGCCAGAGCAGAGGGCGGGCGAGGGTCCCTGCAAGGAGGGAGAGCCAGTTAGGACCCCGGCCAGTGCTCGGTTGTTTCGCACTGATGGCCCCAGCAAGCCTGTGATGTTGTGGGAGATGACTGTCATGGGGAGAGGAGGGAAACTGAGAGTAGGGGGTTATTTCCCAGGCAGAAGCCACGCTTGGCCTTTGTACCAGGGTTAGGTTAAAAAAATAAGTAAAGCCGGTACAAAAACACAAAAGTGATTTCATTTAAATGTAATTATAATTAAATTAATTAAACATGGTTAAAATGATTACTCTATATTTATGGAATAATCTTCTCTTTCTGCCACATTCAGAGTTGCAACTGAAGAGCACTTTTGGAAGGTCAGAGGGGGGAGGTCACCACGAGTTTCCAGCGGGGCTCGGAGGGTGGGGGGAAGCTCTTTCTCTAGCAGGCCCGTTTGGCACCAGGTGCCTTGGTCTGCCTTCAGAAGCCGGGAGAGAGCCTCTGAGCACTTGCAGAGCACATTAGCCCCCATCCCCGTGGTGCAAAGAGGAGGCCTGTAAGAGGCACCCGGCCCTCCTCTCTCACAGCTCCCTCCAGAAGTCCCCAATTCGGGGTGCAGCACAGCTGGGGAGGACTCCTGTTCATTTTCTGCCCCTTCCTTGGCTCGGCTGGGCGAGGGAGGGAGGCGCCCCCGTGCTCCTGCGCCCTTTCTCGGCGCACCCGGCTGGGCAGGGCAGGAGGTGGCTGAGCTGCTGCCAGGAGGGCGACGCGGCCACGGCCGGCTGCTGCCTTTCCGGGGCCTCCGGCCCGGCCGCCTCCTCACCCGCCGTGCCCAGGAAGCTGCCCAGGAGCGCGGCTGTCCGGAGCGCCCTGCCCGGCGCCCAGCAGCGGCCGGCGGAGACCCGGCAAGAGCCGCTGCAGCGGTGGCGCCGGTGCCTGCGAGCGCGCTCCGCAGCGCGGCCGGGGGGCGCAGCAGCCCCGCCGCCGGCGGAGACCCGAGCTCGCCTCTGGGCGGCGTGCAGCACAAGCCGAGCGCCCGCGGCGAGGCCATCGGGTGCGTGCGCGGCCGGCCGGCCGGCCGGCCGGCGCTTCTCCAGCCAAAAGTCAGTCGCTGCAGCTCCGGAGCGTTCTTGGTCCGGCTGGCCCGGCGGGGCTCGGCTCGGCTCGGCTGGCGGTGGAGGCTTTCGCAGGGCCGGACGGCTACTGGCCCCTTAAGTCAAGGGCTGCTGAGAGGGCGCAGGAGTCCTGAGGGCCAGACACTCTGCCTCGTTTAACGGGACTCCTGCCTCGCGTTTCGTGGCTGGGAACGATGGGACTTGCAGTCACGTGGGGGCACAAGGTGGGGGGCTGAACTAGGACAATCGGCCCCGCTGGGTGGGCGTGGCTTGGTAGGATCCGGCCTCTGCGCAGAGTTCGATCCGCTGGTTAATTGGAGCCATGCGCTCCACACCGCGCTTCACCTGCTCTCAATGTAACTAATTATTACTGGGATAATTAAATTTAATGCAGTAATTTGTTATCTAAATGTCTCTAATAGAGGCAATTAAAATGGCGAAGAAATGGGTTCTGGTGTGACTAATGCAAGGGGGGCCCTGCGCCAAAACTTGGGAGAGGTGCAGCCGGTACCTCCCTGGGAGGCAGGCTGCGGAGTGAGCGGCTGGGGGGAGCCGAAGGGCGGTGGCCTGTCAAAAAGGGTGGACAAGCCTTCCTGGCCGCTTTCGATCCAGAGCGAAGCCTGCTTGGGCGGAGAGGTTACTAAGATGGCGCAGGTGGCCTCATGCAAGCTGTGCAGAGGATGATGACATCCTTTGTGTAATCTGGGTGATGACATCACCATGTGTGTGGCGACATTATGGCTCACCTGATGCTGAGATTCTGCCGCCATGAAGCGCTGGCTGTGTTCATGCATTTAGGTGCCTGAGCCAGTGGGGTCTGGGGGGAAAGGACACATTCACACGCCACATGAAGCCACGCAAGCCGCATTAGGGCTTAGCCGAAGGTGGGAGTGTTGTCACTAGCTGTAGCCACAAATATGTCATTGCTTTCATTTTTTGGATCTTCAGGAGAGTAGTTGCTTTGGCAATGTCCCTCCGGGGTGAGTTGCCTTCCCTGGGGGGGGGGGGCGGGGGGGTTTTGCTTTGGACACCACCACCCTCACCCACAGGCCCCCTCTTCTTCCCTGGCCTTGATGTGGTTGAACTAGCCACCTTCCCAGAGTTTTTAGCAACAGTGGGATCCAGCAGGAAACACACAGTCTCGTCAGCTTCTCTGAATGTGGCTTTTAACTTTTTTGCAGCGCCAAGTTTGCTTTCAATTACACATTAAATATTTCTCTCTTTTGCAGTGTTTGTTTTGGAATCAGGGCTGTTCACGGGGATGAAGTTCCCTAGAAATTAGCTCACAAGACTACTTGAAAGCAGGGAGGTATGTTGTTGCTTCAGACGGGAACTCCTACCTTCCACCCTGGAAAACGCACAGAAGCCGGATATATCCTTGTGGGTGAAAAGCGGAGGAGTTGTTTTGCCACACTGGAAAGCTTTGGGGGCAGCAAGCAAAAAACTTTTACCTTCTTTCTAGTCACTGATCTATAGTCAGTAAATTTATCTTCCACGTTTTCTCCACAAGTCCATGACGGCCTAAGGAGCATTGCTGTCCCATTTCTACCCCCACAACTGAAGCAGGTGGGCCTGAAAGAGAGTGCCTGAAGGACAGACGTGAGCAGGGGGTCCCCTCCAGCCCTAATTCAGCTTCTCAAGCAGGGCACACAGAGGAACCCCTGCCCCATTTGGACGTTCTCCAGATCTCAAACTCCCCAGACCTTGAGGGTCAAAGCCAGAAGGGAAGGTCAAATCCTGCTCTCCCTCCCGAATACTTAGAAAGGGGAGAGGTGGACCTGAGCCATTCTCTTCCCCACCCCACCCCTTTTTTTGTTGTGAACAGTGCAAAAGAGGAGCCATAGCTTTAAGCTGTTTCAAGGAGAAAATGTTGAGGAGGGGCCAGTCGCCTTTTAAATAATCTCCTTTCCATACCAACACCTTAATCTTGATACTCCATGTGGCCCAGGAGGTGCTAAGCTGCATCAGGTTGATTTTCAGCTGAGAGTGTCATTCATCTAAGAGCAAGATGGCTGTAAAGCCACGTTGATTAATGAAGCTAATTAGGCTGAGGTTGGGAGGGAGGGAGTGAAGCTTTCAAATTAGCCAGTTGGATTTGGCTCCATTCCAATCTGGTTCTAGAACAGAGAGAGTTTTGATGGCCTAGGAGTGGGGTGGGGGGTGGGGGGTGGGAGGAGTTGCCACCCAGTTCATTTTCCTAAACAGTCTTCAGCACTGTTAGGGTAGGTTGGGGAAAGAGCTGCTTCATCCCAGAAGAGGCTGTTGCCAAGAGACTGCTATTCTTGGCCACTGACCCTGCCTGCTGAGACTGTCCTCCCTGAGTTGCTGACAGGTTAACTCAGGCTGGCAGGCACAGGGAAAGCCTTGTCAGTGGTGGCCCCACCGTGCTGGAACTCTCCACAAAGGGAATTGTCTTGGTCCTTTTCTTACAAATGCTTAAATGGACTTTAAAAATCTGACTGTGGACAGGCATTTATGATCAAAGTAAATTTGGCTATAGGTTCTAAAAATTATCTCGGTGTGTGCACATGCGTGCATTGTTTTAGATTGGGGGTGCTTTGCTTCTTGGGGTTCTGTGCCAGCGGTGGGCATGGCAAGATCCCGAAATGAGCAGCGCTCAGGGGTTGCATCCATAACTCACTGGCTGTGCTCACTGAGACAAAAGCTAAATAAATTGGATGGGTTCCCATGAGGCGTTGAGGACATCAAGCAAATGTGTGGTGTGAACCCAGTCATTCCCCTTCTGTATTCTTCTGTTGCCTTGCCTGTCTTTCTCTTGCCCCAATGTCCCCCAAATGATAGCCTTTGGAACCACCTGCAAAAGCAGGACACTTTGCTTAGGCCAACTGCCATGGGCTGGAGTTGACCGGAGAGGGGTTGAAGCAAGAGGGGCTGGACAGAGAGGCATAAGCCCGATGCAGTGCTGAGGATGGGGTGCTCCAAAAGGGCGCTGCCAGAGCAGAAGCCTTGGGGCTCAGCCTGAAGCTTTAGGGGGCCAGCAGGCAACAGGCACAGAAGGCTCCTGGGACATTTCTGAGATTCAGACATCCTAAACATCATCTTCATGCTTGCTTGCTTGCGCAACAGGCCCCGATTCGTTATGCAGCAGGAACAAAGGGAACAACCATTTCCCGAGGGCCAAATTGCGCGTCTTAATCCTGTGTCGACTCTGGAGCAAGAGCAGCCAGGAGGCCTCGATCTTAGTCACTAATGCTGGGGCACACAGCTCCCTTCCTCCAGAGTGAAGGGGGACAGAATAAAAATGCTTGTTTGGAATGTGCAGCTGATGCCAGCCATAAAGTGGCCCTTGGGTCAGGACAGCCCAGTGGCTCATGGGCTCAGGCAGCTTCTGCTCCATTCCAGAACAACCTTCTGCAGCCACAGCAAAACTCTGTTCCAGGTGCTGAGTGAGAAGAAACGGACCCTTCACCCCGTCTTTTGGAAAGCAAGGTGACCCTGAGATTCTGCCGAGGGAGCCAGGCTAGAGCTCGAATTGATATGCAGGGTGAAAGCATGTGTGCCTCAAAGAGGTCACGCCCATGTGATGTGCTGATTAATTGGAAATAAAGTTTGCTCCCCCCTCCTTTTCATGTGCTCAGTCATTAATGCTGATCACAATTCCTAGGCTGCCCTAAAAATGGCTTGAATAGCTAGAGAAAGCCCAGGCGGTTCCCTCTCCATCCAGATCTGGAGACAATTAAAGGTTGTTAAGGTAACCAATTTGGGGAACGTGATCCTGGGCATACAGCTCCTGCACGTGCACACAGACCCACATGCACACACAGATGCGCAATCTCTGCAGAAGGGGAAGGAGCAAAAGACACTCGGGGAGGAGGTTGGCTGAACCAGCATCCTGCAAACACTCTGGTTGCCATGGCAAAGGATCCTGGATGGCACGTCTGGTCTCCGTCCGTGTTTGGGTTGACTGGTTATGTCTTCTCCTGGGAAGCAGCACCGCCCACTGTGCCATCTAGCGGGAGCCTGCCAGGTGGAGGTAGAAGCTGTGGCTGAGGCGGGAGATGCTTCGCTGTATCATGGGGAGGGGTCCACAGGGGGAGAGAGCCTTACTGGCCGCCCTCCAGCTGATGCCGGACTACAGCTTCTAGCATCCTTCGCCAGCTGTATAGTAACATCTGTCCAGCTGCTGAAAGAAACACCAGGAACACAGATATAATTTTACATGCTAAGTATAACGACCATATAACAGCAGAAGGGGGACTTTGGGTGGCTCTTTGCTGTGCTTAGTGATTCTATTTCTTTACTACAAGCATTTTTATGCTGCTGCTGCTGCTGCTGCTGCTGCTGCTGCTGCTGCTGCTGCTGTTGAGGAAGACCCTGGACAGCAGCCCATTTTAGCCCTGAATGGCCCTCTGCTTTCACCCCAGAAAAAAAAGGAGGACATTCAAGGAAGGGGGGCACTGAAGGTGGAGGCAACCGGCAGGAGGCAGGTGGGATCAAAAGTCCTTTTCAGCCAGCGGCCGCTTGGGAAGACGCTCTGAGAGGCCGAAGCAGTGGGGCAGCAGGAAATGGGCCAAGCGGGGTCTGGCGGCACCTTTTCTGGCCGGCCAGCGGAAGGTGCTGTGAGTCTCTGATCTTTGTCTCCGGTGGACCAGCACGGCTCTCCTCCTTCAGACCTGAGTCACGTCTCGTAGCGGGGGCCTCCTTGCTAAGGCTGCAGTGGCCGGGGCCATTCAGCAACAATCCCCCTTGGGGCTGGGAAGTGGCATAGAGGACCATGGGCCTTGGAATTTGCAAGCGTCTTCTGTTTGGGGCTTGGAGAGTCCCACGGAGAGCCCCTCAGCTCCAACGGTGGGAAGCACCCTTCCCCAAGGCTAGTGAAGCAGGATGGGCCAGGCGGGGGGTAGGGGAGAGCCTGGCATACACAAGGAGAGGCACGGGGGACTGGAGGACTCTGGAACCTCTCCTGCCCTTCTCCAGCCCACTTCTGGAGCTGGGGCCAAATCCCCCCTGTGGGTCAGCTGGGCATGCCCCCTACCCCAGTGCAGAGGGAGGGTCCTAGCCAGCCTACGCCCACATATATGCCCCTGCCGGCCTCCCCCAGCCCTCTTCAGGTGCACTGGGCCAGGTGCCTGCTGGGAAAGGCTTTGGCTGGCGGTTCCTAGTTGCCATGGAAACGCCACCAGAACTGGCATTAAAGAGAAATGAAGGGGGCAGCGCCTTGGCTGGGCACAGGAGGAGATCAAGGAAAGAGCCCCAGCTTCCTGAGGGTCCTCTTCCCTTGGCGGGTGATGGGAGCACCCCACAGAAGACACTTGCCAAGGACCCACCTGTGCTAGGTCCTTGGCACTGGCGTCTAGGGGCACGGATGGAGATCTGGCACCCTCCTCACCACAAAGGCTGTGCAGGTCCATCGGGTGCCACTTTGCAAATGAACAGAGGGCAGGCAGGTATAGACCAGCCAGATCTTTGGCTTCAGCATGCCCTGAGCCGTGATGGCTGCACTGGCCTGAGGGGAGGGGGCTCTTGGCCACTCAAAGCCACGCAAAGGCCTTGGGATCTCGGAGCCCGGGAATCCCCCGCCCGCTGCTCTGAACGGAGAACCTCTTCCTACTTGGCAGCTCCTGGAGGAAAAGGGGTTTGCTGGAGGGGCTGGAAAGGGTGGGCAGGATGGTTCTTAAGCAACCCCGGGCACAGCCCGCATTCTGCTCCGTAAAGTCAAACCAAGCCGAGGCACTTTTTCATTCTGAAGCTCACAGCTTCACAGAGCGCCTCTTCCTGGAACGAAGCCACTTTGGGAAAAAGGAAGAGATGTTCAAGGGCTGCCCGCCCATTCCAGAAAAAAAGCAGTCCTTCTGCTGGGCTGGGGATGGCAGGGTGCCGTGGGTGGAAGGCCTCCCCCGATCCCACATGGGTCCTCGTGCGCCTCCCCCGCCCCGGTCGGCACAAGGAGGGAAGCCCCACTACTTTCCCCCCCCCGCCCCAGTACGTCCCCAGCCCAAGAAGACGACAGGACAGCCAGGAGCTAAAAATACCCCTTCCAGTTTATTGGGAATTTATCTTTCCTCTGCGCTGAGGGCCAACAGGGCAGCCTCAATACATCCCAGCAACAAGGAGGAGGCCGGCAAGAGACAGGAGACACGCGCCGAAGTTTCAGACTTCCAGGCAGGCTGGATCAAATCCCACTGGCCACCTGCCCATGTTGCTTGCAGCCCCTCCCCTCTCAACTCACACCCCCTCCCACCGTCCAGAATCCTCACCTTGCCAGCTGACCCGCCAGGCCCTCCTGCCTGCCAAGCCCTTCGCAGGCCGGACTCCTGTCGAGGCAGAGCTGTGCCATCTTTGCCCCCACCCCCGCTCCTTCCCAGGCCTGGGAAGCCCTTGAGGTGCCCGTGGCAGGGTCTCAGTCAACCGGCAGCCTCACAGCCAGCTCCTCCTTCAGGATCTCTGTGACTGTCCCCACTCTGCCCTGGACTCTGGCAGCCAGCCACACAGGAGCAAGGTGCCTTCCTGCTCGCACCGGGTTCCAACCCGCTGCATTTACATGCACCACCCTCCTCCTCCTCCTCCAATGTCCCAGCGCAGTCTTTCCCTGTCTCACCAACCAGCCTATTCTCCCTACCCAGCAGAGGGGTAGCCGTGAATTGGAGACCAGGCTAGACCATTGGCTGGCAAGAAGCTGAAGGACGAGGCACCAGGTGGGCAGACGTGGCTGAGCCTTGGCACTGCAGATGGCCAGGGCAGAGGGCAGCAGGAGGCTGCTCATCCTCAGGGGTCCGGGGAGCACTGGTTGGCTAGCAGACGCGTACGGCTGGGAATGGCACGGAAGGACATATCAAAAATACAAAAGGGCCTTGTGGTCTGCTCTATGCCACTGCCCACCCCAAGGGAAGTCTGCTGGTTTCTTAGTTTGGCACAGATGCAGCTGGAGGAGGGGTGTGGATGTGCACGTCTGGGTGATGTGTGTCTAACTGGCTTTATCAAGAACACTTAGTTTAAAATCTTTACAAAGGACAAAACACGGTGTCTCCGTTAGTGTTTAAAGAACTAAAGATCTGCTTAAAAAACGTCTTTTGGAAAGAAACAGACAGACAGAAAATTTCTCTGCAACATGAAGAGAGTGACATGGAGCAAGGGCACCAGAGAGCACCTGCTAGGCCCAGCACCAAGCCCAGGTGATCCAGGATCCAGTACTGGGGATTAGAAAACCCAGTCCTAAATGGCACCTGTCCATGGAGCCCCATGAGGTACCAGCAATCCCAAGCCACAAGGTGGCAGCTAAGCTTGCAGGAGCCGTTCTCCGTGGCTCCTTGACTGGTAGAGAGAGAGAGACAGGCAAAGCTCTGTCCCAAGAGTGCCCACTAGGAGGTGCCCAGGCTGAGTCACGTAGTTCCAGGCGGCACCAGGAAGTCTCCTTTGAGAGAGGGCTGAGGGGCTCCCTGTGCTTCCTTGGCAGCGCTGGCTGGACCTGGGAGCACAGAAGGGGCGACCCAGCTCGGAGCAGCCCGGGGGCTTGGCCTTCTCTGCTGGACTCCATTAAGCCTAGAGCTGCTCTGGACATAAGGAGAGCAAAGCACTTGATACTACGAGCCGAGAGAATTTGCCATGTCTGACCGCACAGCGCAAGGTTCAGTGAGGTGGAGGGTGCACATGGCGGCTATACCCGGGTGGTGGAGTGTGAGTGAGGGAGCCCAGTACTGCTGAAGCTGGCAGCGAAGGTGTTGTAAGGATGCAAGGTCTGGAGCCCCACCAGAGAGTTGGGGATCATAGTGATGGTGTTGGGTGTCATGAGGGGAATGTCATCCGGCGAGCGGCGCAACGTGAGCGTGTAGTCTGGCAAGGTGGTGAGGCGGAGGGCATCGTGGGATGGCAGTGCCTCGCAGTCTCCGTGGTGGGACTGGTTGGGCTGCAGTGAGGGAATCTCCTCTTCTGGCGTGTGGCCGATATCGTTAGTGGCAGGGGCGTGCTGCGGGCTCGGCTGGCGGTGAGTGTCCTGCCGCCGCTTGTCCTTCCGGTAATACAGCGCAGCAAAGGCCAGGACGTTGAGGAAGAGGAGGGAGGCCCCCACAGCAATTGTGACACTCAACTCAGTGGAATAATCCCGGGGGTTCTCCACCAGGAGCGTGCCTGCCCCATCCTGCTCGGGGTTCCACTTCTCCTGTGAACCCTCACTGGTGTAGGCGGTAGAGATGGCAGGCCGTTTGGTGCTCCAGGCCTTCCCATTGGGACGGCGCGCCATGTGCGAATTCTGGGTTGTGTCGGGCGGTGGCACCTTCGTGGTGGTGGATGTGTAATGGAACATGTCGTGCAGGTTGTACAAATGTGGGACCAGATGCTTCCAAAAGGCAACCTTGGTGGCACGGTAATGGTCTCGCACCCGTGGCTTGAGGCCAATGTGCAGGTAGAGCTGGTCGCGGGGGTTGTACTTGGACCACGCTACTTCCTCAAACCGATTGGCCTTGGTGTGGATGAACTTGGTGTCCTGGGGCACTGGCTTGTTAGGGTCCCTGGAAGGAGAGAGAGGGAGGGAGGGAGAGAGAGGGAGAGAACGGGCCGTCAGCAATCGCTGGTGTGCGGTTAACGACGGGGCCCTCTGGGGGGACTGGTCGGTTGTTAGGGGCACCTGGCCCCAAGGGACTCAGAAACACGGACAGACACGTCTTTTGAGGACTGCAGAGAGCTGAGCCTTTTCAAAACAAAATTAATTCAAGTTGGCACAGACCTAGAAACGTGGTGTTTCAGTAATCTGAAGGGTTACAGTTAGACTTCCCCCAAATCACGCTGGCTGGGCATTCTGGGAGCTGCAGTCCCAACACATCTGGAGAGGAGCAGGTTGGAGAAAGCAGATCTAGGGGGGTCAACCTGAGGCTTTTCTTGGGGCACTGGTGTGAGAAGCTCCCTTCAGAGACATCAAACTATTGGGCCATGGAGTCCATACTCTTCACCTCTGGGGAGAACAAGTTTGTTTGCTCGTTTGTTTTTAATTCCTTTTTCCCCTTTCCTTTTCTTTTTTAGATGCCTAGGACTGAATCTGCAAAGAAAGCATGTTCTGTGCCACAGAGCTACGCTCCCCATCTCCTCCTGCCCATCGATACTGAAAGCGGAGTGTCTTTTCAACGTCCAATTCCACACAGCAGAACTCCAAAGTGCTGACCTAACTCAACCCTCTTCACTATTCGTGTCCTTCTCCTCTCTTTGAAGTCAGCCACCCCAGCCCTGCAAAACCCACAAAACCCGCAGTCTGGGGGAGGCAACGTACCCAGTCTTGGCAAAGTTAGTCCAGTAGGTCATAACAACAGCACTTAGCATGACGTCGTTCTTGGAGAAGTTGCAGGGAAAGAGGTCGGTGGGGCCAATCATGGGAATCCCAAAGACGTAAGGCACCTCGTCCCCGTGGGCTGCATCAGACCAGGGTGGCTTCATGAGGCTCTGGCAGTGGTGATAAAAAGCGTAGAAGTATGTGGGGGAGCCATAACGAGCATGAAGGTCAGCAGTCACCACCGATGGCTCAACCCACTGGTGGTCAGTGAAGAGTGCCACTAGGGTCTTGCGTCGCGTTTCTGGGTTGTCCCGGTCAGCCCAGTCTGTGTACATGAATTTGATGGTCTCACGCAGGGTGTCTTTACCCTCTGGGTAGCCATACAGGTTGTCCACAAAATTGGAGACAGAATAATCAAAATCGCTGCCTGAAACACCATCCTCTGGGTCCACGACCCCCTCCACAAACTTCAGTCCCTCACCCTGGTTGACACCAAGCATGATGTCATAGTTGAGAAACTCTCCCTGCTCCATCAGGATCTCTGGGTCATCGGGGATGACGTCCCCATCAATGACAGGCCCAAAGGCCACATGGTAGCGTGCTGGCTGGATGTCCTGCTCCACCAGTTCCTTGGCACTCTTCTGCCGCAGGCAGTCCACCATGTCCACAGTGTCGAGAACATTGCAGCCCACTTTGTCAGCCAGCAAGCTGGTGTACTTCACCGGCTGGTAGTTGACCGCCCAGCTGGACAGAGCTGAGCCACTCTGGATGATGGCTCTCTGAAAAAGACCTGTGAGGCGAAACACAAGCATAGCAGAAAAGGACAGGCCACCCATCCAGTTTCAAGAGGAGCCACTTCCGAAGGGACACCTCCCACGCCTGCAGGCTTTTCTCTATCGCAAACAAGCAAGGCAAGGCCTCTAGGAGAAAGGATGGCCCGCCAGAGAAGGCTCGTCTCCAGCCATCCCAGCGGCAGGATGCAAATCCTGGACTTGTGGCCTTAGCACAACCCCCTTCTCATCTCTGCTAATCCCTCCCTGGCAGCCGCGCCATGTCATCCTGGCAGCAGTCAGGCAAACCTGGTCCTGTTCCACCCAGCCTCCTGGAACAATGGGCAGTGGGAGAACAGGTCCCCTGCCCCACCCTCCCCCCTCAGGCAGGGAGGGCAACTGAGGCTGGCAGCGTGAGGGTTAAGCCTGCGGCACTTAACCCTACATGTTCCAGAAAGCATGGCCCTCATTTCCTGCCCAGCTGGGCCCCGCTCCGTGCCAATGTGGGCTCAGCAAGCTGCACATTCCCCAGGGGCACAAAGGAGCCTTTTTGCTGGCGGGAACACAAGAGGCTGAGGACGCGAGGCCTAGGAAGCCAGCCCACAAAGGCCCTGGGGCTGGCAGAGGAATGCCAGGCTGGGCTGGGCGCCAGGGTTCCTTCCGCGGGGTTTGTCCTTGGAATACAAAAAGACCCCAGGAAGTGCAGCCTCTGCAGCTGAAGCTCCTGCAGCAGGAAGGGGCAGAGGGCACAACTCCCTGGCAGCAGGAGGGCAGGAGCTCTTCCGCCAGCTCCCCATCGTCCTCCGGGGGGGAGGGAAGGAGACGCACCTTTGCTACAGAACTGGGGGGGGGGAGGATATTTATATCCATTCTCTCCCCCCACCCCAGCACTCACTTAAAGCAGCTGTGCAGCTCCACTGGGGCGCGTCCCTTTTCTCACGCGGAAGACCCCTGCCATCTTCGTCCCAAGCTGGATACCCTCTTCAGGGGCTCCCCCAAACTCCAGGGGGAGGATGGACTCCAGCAACTCGGCATTTTGCCGGCCCCTGGCCCAGCCATTCCCAACTCCGTGCTCCACAGACACGCTGGGAGTGCCACTCACAGAATCCCCCCCCAGTCGTGCTGGTCAGGGGCATTCTGGGAGCTGCAGTCCCAGCACATTTGGCCTCTAAATTGCTGGGTTCTAAAGTCCTTTTAAACGCAGGTTGTGAAACATCTCACCTGCCCTGCCCACATCAGCACTCCGATGCCAGTAGCGGTTCTGCTCTGCCTTACCAGCTTTTTTCAAAGAATACCAAGATACCCCTAATGCCTCGACTGCCCATTCTGCTTAAGCCTGGTCCTGATCCTGTGCTCCGGTCCGTCTCAGTCCTCCTCTGAGCTTCCTGCAGAGCACAGGACTAGGGTGGACTTTTCACTCGGTCCCGAGCTGTCCTGGCCTTTATCTCCAAGAGACCCGAGTCCCCCGCCGGGTCCAGCAGGACCCACGCCCGGCCAGGGCTCACAGCCTTCACCCTACTGGGACCGGGCCCTGAAAGATCCTCCTCCTTTCAAAGCGCAAAGCCCCCTTGCAGCCTCAGGGCCAGGCAGGGGCGCGGGGCAGCTCCCTGCTAACCGCATCTAGGGATTCAAGGCTGCCGGATCACATTTGAACGCTGTGCATGGGTGTGTCGACTCTCCTTGTGGTCAAACTGCAAGCCACACATATTATGCCCAAAGGAAGGGCAGGAGCAACTGCTTGGCCCCATGATACTTAGCCAGACCCCTTTCCAGCACTCCAGACCAACAAGGGTCGTGTGCCCTGGCTCAGAGCTCTGTCTGTCTGGATTTGGCCCTGGAACTTCTGGGCTTTCACCCTACGCTGCTCACCCTTCCGAAGCTCTTCATCCTTCGGACAACCAGGCAGTTAAAAAGTGCCCTTCACAGCCATCTTGGCCACTGGGGAGTGGCCAGGCTGCCCTTTGCATCTGGGGGACAGGGGGAAGATGCCTCTGCTTGTCCTCTGGAAGAACTGCCAGCCCCACCTTTTGAAAGCCGCTCAATATCTTCATGCTCACAGCCAAAGCGGCCTTCCCCAACCTGGTGCCCACGCTCCATCAGTTCTGAAATCTCGGCAGCTGAAGCCCAGCCCATACGGCGGAAAGGCTGCCCAGAAACCAGGGATGGGGAGGGACAATTGGCCAGCCATCCCTTGCTGCTTGGCAGGGGATCCAACAGAACCCAGCTATGCTACCATTGAGCAAGAGAGCTCGGCTCGTAATAGTTCAGGCCCTCCTATCACAGGGCAAGGGAAAGTCGCAGACAGATGGCAGGGAATTTGTCCCCCTTGCCCACCTGCTGCACCTGCTCTGAAAGCAGCTATTTGAATGTTCTCCTGGTGGGTTTTTGATTAGCTTCACAGGCCCCAGAAATGTGTATCCTGCAAATGACCGGAGCTAATTCGATCACCTTCCAGCTGCTGGGTAGCAGAAAGGGATGTATCTCCTCTGCACACACAGCAGGGTGCAGAAATAGCGTGTGCGTCTTTTCTCGTGCACCTCTGGGGACACCCCCGCCAAGGGGCAAAGCGGTGCTTCTCCTCCCCAGGCTCCCCCCTCAAATCACTGGGGGCGGCGCTCCTGCACACTCCTGTCAGCTTCATGGGCTCACAAGCGAGCGGTTGAATCGAGCTTGGCTGCCCAAGAAGAGGCAGAAACCCCCCAAGTGAGCCTCTCCTGGGTCACTCTGGGGCCTCTGCTCAGCAGGCGGGATTCCAACTGGGGCCTAACGCATTCTGGCAACAGAGGAGGAGGCAGAAGTACGGCCGGAGGGGCCTGAGCAGCAGTCCCAGCATTCTCCAGCCCAGCAGAGGAGCCCCTTCCCTCCCCAGGCAGCTGTGTCCTGGGGGACCCTTGACTAATGCAGTCGTCTGCCCTTGCTTGCCTCCGTTTCTGCAGAGGCAGATCCCTATGAGACTCCTCTGGAGGCCCGTGCAGAAGCCCAAATGCTTCCCGTCCCCCCTCCCCTTTGCATTCCCGCTGGTCAACATAAGAGGGGCCACCTCCAGCATCACACCCAACCCCACCGCTGGCTCTCCAAAGACGTCCCCAGTGCAGGGCTGCCCCAGACCCTTTCTGCTGGGGTGACTGAATCTGAGCGTGGGTACACGGAGCTAAGCTTTTCCTAGCTTGGAGTGCTCCAGATGTGTGGAATGGCGGTTCGCATCCTGGCTGGATATTATGGCAGTGGTGAGCCAAGAGATCTGGAAAGTGCTGGGTGGGAATGTCACCATCGGCCCTTTTCTCATGCTTGCAGAGGACCACCTGTGGCCCTCCAGAGGTTCAGCAACATCTGTGGGGGCACAGGCATCTAGACGTGTTATTGCACATTTCCCAGTGGTCTTTGTTAACTTCATTTGTTAGTTTATTCTGAAATAGAAGCTAGTGCTTTGTCACCTCCCTCCTTATATCCCTGACTACAAAGATACAAGTGCATTTTGAAGTGTGCGATTCCACATTATTTTAGGAACAGATTACCTAAAAACACGGAGGATCCAGACGCGGCAGAAGGTGCAGAAACAGGGATGACTTGGGCTCTTTCCCTAGGCTTGGGAGGGACCAAAGTTCTGGCTGGGCTGATGGGCCCCCTTACCTTCGGAGTGGTGCGACAGCGTGAGCAGGCTGACGCAGGAAGCACCAATGCCTGAACCAAAAACGGTGATGCGCAAAGGGTCGCCACCGAAGAAGGCAATGTTTTCGCTGATCCAGCGCAAAGCCTGGATCTGGTCCAAGAGTCCGTAGTTGCCTTTGGCCGCCTGGTCCCCGGTGCTCAGGAACCCTGCGGGCAAGGAGACGAAAGCCGTTGCTCACCAGCCGCTCCGAGGCTACTCGGCCAGGCCCGCCATCCGCCCACCGCTGACCAGGCACCTAAGGGCCAGCTCCTCAGTTCCATCCTCCCACGTGGGATTTCCACGGGGAGCCCATCGCCATTCCAAGAAGGTCCTGGTGATGCATCACCACGCTCTTCCCTAAGCCTGCGTGGGTCGGATGAAGGGACGCGTGAGGCGACTGCTTCTGAGAGCCCTCGAGGTGACATTTAGAGGGAAGCAGTTGCTGCAACTAGGCGTTTGCTCCTCCCCATATTTGGGGGCAGGCCCTCCGCCCCAATGCTCAGCTTTTCATTGGGACCTCGGCAACTTGTCTGTCCTTTGCTGGATGTTGCTCTTAGGCTGGGCTTAGAAAAGCGGGCTTTAAAATCCTCCATGGCTTTGTCTAACACACTTCGCCGGGCCAGTGAAAGACTCAGCGGCCTCAGTAGCTTCAAGTTTTTGAAATGTTTGTGGGCTCGTAATTTCTGCAAGCCCAGGAGATGGATCAATTCAGAAAGCAGCTGAAGCACATGGTACAAATCCATGGTGAAGTCCAGGTCAGCGCCTACCGCGCCCTGGCGTAAGGCCTAGGAGCCGAGAGCTCCTCAGAGACGTGTCATTTCCAGGCTCCGGATCCAGGTCCAAACACACCTGGCAAAAGCTTTCTCCCTCTGTGCAGAGACTGGACTACTGCAGCCTCGACGCAGGGACCCACAAACGCAAAGGCACCAGCCTAAGTTAGGGTGGCCAAAGGCCCCCAGAAGACAAGAGCAGGGGGCCCAAACTCCAAGGCAAAAGAGGGGCCCTTCCCGGGGGGAAGACATTGCCCGGCCTGCCTCCCGCCCCAGGGATCCACCGGCCTCCTTCCGGAGGCGGCTGGGCTGCAGAAGGACCCTCCCTCTGGGGAGGCTTATTAGTGGCACTTCTGAGTGGTGCAGAGGAGGAGACGGGTAAACGGGTTTGGTACAATATTTAACCGCAGATCAATACTTGCTGTCTGCTGGGCCCTCATGGGCAAACCTGGCAAAATTCCAAGCTGGGAATACGGCTTTGAGGGCAGCCAACTTGGCCCAGAGAATGGGAGGGGGCCCTTCCTGGGAACCAGATGCCAGAGGGGGAGGGAACCCTCTCAGGGGAGCCGGTGCAAAAACAGGGGGGGCCAAATCAGGGAATCTGGGCTGCTGTGGTGGGTCTCCGTGGCCTCGGCCTCTCAAGGTCTGCCACCGGCTCCTGCAGCATCCTGAGAACCTCAGAGCCCCCTCCCTGGTCCTGGCGGCACCTACCCAGGACTCCCACGCGGTAGTTGAGAGTGATGACAATGACGTTGCCGTAGCTGGCCAGCACGCTGCCGTCAATCATGTTCCCCGTGCCTTCCATGTAGGAGCCCCCGTGGATGTAGACCATCACCGGCTTGGCCCCACTGTCTCGGATGTCTGCAAGGAGGAGAAGCTAGAGACAGGAGTCTGGCACGACCTGCTGGGCACCCACCCTTGGGCCGTTTGGACGTTTCCCAGGGAGGGTGTGGGAGAAGAGGCACAGCAGGCACCTCGGGCTGCTGCGCACAGGCGTCCAGCCTGGCAGACAATGTGAGAAGGTCCTAAGGCTTGCAGGTGCTCCCTGGGGTCCCAGACCAGGTCCCTGGCAGGTAGGCGGGCTGGCTGGCACAGCAGGGGCCCCACCATCCCCTCGCCAGCTCAGAATCCTGGGGCTGGGGCTGAGCTCCAGAAACAGGGGACAGCCAGGGAGAGGAAGGGCTGGAAACAGGCACATCTCCTGTGCCGGGAGGAGGGGAGTGGGAAGCGGGTAGCCCGGTCCCTTCTTTCTTCCTGTTGGGAAGCAACCACTACTGGTACTTGCTAGCAAGGATGCGCTCAGCGATCCTCTTGATTCGCCTCCCTTCCTCTCTGCTGCACGTTTCAGGCAAATGCCCGACAGCTTGACCCGGGAAGGTCAGGCGGGTCGTGTCCCCCCGGCAGCTGGCCCTGCCTGTCGCTTCCACGCCCGCAACGCAGCAGCGGGAGCACCAGCAGCCCCGGGCGCCAAAGGGGCCCACGCAGGCTCCGGGCTCACAGGCCCCAGAGCAGAGGGGGTCACCTGGAACCTGCCCTGTCCAAGAGGCATGGAGGGGGCTCTCTGTCTAACAGGGAGAGTCCCAGTCTGCTTACAGGCCTGAAACAAACAAGCATTATAAATGCAAAAACTATAAGCAAGAAGTGTCCTATGGCGACGTTTCCTGTAAGACGTAGCCCAGAACCCGCCCTTGCCAAGCGGTGGCACAGCTGGCCCCCCCCGGGGACCCTGGTGGAGGGTACGGGGGCAGCAAGCCCCGCCAAGGGCTGAGGAAGGCCGAGCAGCAGCAGCAGCAGCAGTTCCTGCGCGGCCACCCTCGGCCACCTTCTCCACCTCTCTGCCCTCAACTCAACGACACTTCCGTCCAGGAAGGTCCCGTGGAAAGAACACCACCACAAGCACAATAAGCCGCACAGCGCCCGACAGCGTGGGAAAGCACACAGGACCATCAACCGCGACTCCCCAGCGCACGGCCAGAAGGACGTCCTACTGACTCAATCCTGGCTAGGAGGTCTCAGCCTTGGTGGCCACGCATCCAGACTGGGCCCGCCAGCTCAGCTACGCTGGCACCGAAGGGGGCAGTGCAGAGGAGGGCGAGCAAGGCCCGTCTTGCCCCACATGCTTCTTTGCACTTGAAGGACAGCGGAGGCACCGAAGGACTCCGTGGGAGCTCTTAGTACCTCTCCGCCAAGCTGTTTGCACAGGTTGGCTGGAATTTTCTTGGGGGTCACCTTGACCTTTTGCTTCAAGCAAACTGGCGGACATCTGGCACTGAGTATGCTTTTCTCAGGATTAAACGGCAGCCCCTGCAGGGAAGGAAGCAAAGCAAGCTCCTTGCGCCCAAGGACACCGCTGCCTGTGGCACGGACAGAAGTTGGCAGGGGGGAAGCTGCAGATTCTGTCTGCTTGTACTGCTCCCCTCTGCCCAGTGCCAAGGGTGCCATTGGACAGCTACATTTCCAGCCCCTCTTCTGCCCAGAGCTTTGCCTCGCTGCTGTCCAAAGCGCTGTGCCAGCAAAGGCCCCACTGCCCACAACACTGAAGAGGCGTGCTGAGGACCCAGGCTGGACCCAGTGTGTGTGTCCATGTGTGTGAATGACATGTGCTACCCTCCCCCAGAGGCACTGTTCCTGCAAGCCCACGGTGACCTTCTGCGCCTGCGGCGGGGTGTGGGAAAAGGCCAGAACTCTCTCATCCACACTGGCGTCTGGAGGCCGAGGGACCCCGCGGCCCCCGCCTCAACCTTCCCCAACTAGCAAGCAACCCGGGGCAGGGGGAGCAGGGCACCCTTCCCGTTCAACGCTCAGCACCAGGAGAGACAGAAAGACACAGACAGCGGGGGCTTCCTGGAACGGCAGCAGCAAATGAGGACGTGCATGAGAGACAGAGAGAGAGCAGGTTCATGCATCGACAGCCACCTGGCGCACACAAATACCTTCATCTTCATCCCCGTCATTATCCGCTAAGTCCTCGCCCTGTTTCTTAGCGCTGGAGCCTGGGGACCAAACACGAGGAGACCGAACAAAAAGGAAGAAGGGGGGGAAAAAGAGAAACAAAAACAGGAAGGAAGAAAACAAAAGAGAATTCAAACATAGCATGGCTGCAGAGAAGGTGGGCAGGTCACCTGGGCTCAGGCTCCTTTGCCCCTCTGGCCTCCAGCAGCAGCACCGGGGGAGGGGGCAGAGGCCCTCCGCAGCAGGGCCCCGTCCCCAGGGGGAGGGAGGAGGCTGGGCGGAGTTCGCGGGAAGGGGGAGGCCGGCTGCCCATCCTTGCCCAGATGCAGAAGTCAAGCCTGGAGGAGGAAAGAGGGTGATGCCCACGGGGTCCTCCCTGGCAGAGCCAAGCCCCTTTGGATACGGACACAGGCCTGGCATCAGTCTGGCAGCGGAAGGGTGGAAACTCAGCGCTGACGTGGGATCAGTATTCATGCCCTTGGCATGACTGGTCACTTCCACTCCGAGGTTGCATGGCAAGACCCTTGACTACCCCGTCATATTTGCTTGAACAAGCCTGGGGCGCGGCCTAGCTGCCACATCTCTGCAGTGCATGGAGAACCTGCACTGCGACTGTCCCACTAGAGCACTTATGGTGGGGGCGACCCCCAGAGCTGCCCCTTGGCTCTCGGACGCGAAGCGGTCTCCGCTGCAAGGTCCTTTGGACGCTGGCTTGCCCGCAGGCCCAACAAGCTGCAGCACGTGCTGCCCTCCAGGTGTCCCTTCGGGCCTCTTGCTTCTGCCCTCAGAAAGAGGGGCTGCAGAGCGCTTGGCAAGAGAGTTCTCCTCCTGGCAACGCCAGGGAGGGCTCTTTGCAAGGCCCTTTTTGGGGCTCCAATCCCAGGTGCTCCAGGAAGCAAACATTAAACGTCTGCCGCATCCCAGGCGGACGCGCATTAGAAGGCTGCTCATTCCCCCCTCGGGACGCCACTTCTGGGACCAGCCATCCCAGCGGCATCCGTTTCAGAGTGCCGAAAAGGTCCCGTCTGTCCTGCGGAAGAGTCGACGGGGACTTGGCTGCCAATTCAGCTTGCGAGAGCACGATGGCTCCACCCTCAGAAGACAAAAGCCAGGGGGTGTCCGTGTGGCTTCTCCAGCGGGGAGAGGCTTGGGCCAGGGTGGCCCCCGCGTGCGCCTGCCACCGTCCCCTTTGCCGGCCACAACGCGACGGGCTCCCGCCCGAGACGAGCTGAGCGCAGAACAAAGCACTCCTGTCTGCAGCCGCTGCTCGGATTCCAGGCCCGCACGGTCGCCATGGAAACCAAGGCAGAAAGAGGCCGCGCTGGTCCTCCTGCTCTCGGCCCCGCGGGGCGCATCAGCCCGGCCCTCGCCGCGTCCCTCCGGTCCCCCGGCGCGATCCGGGGGCGGGGTGGAGCAGGAAGGCCACCCTTCACCCGGGGCGTCAAAAGGCTTGCGGGGCATCAGGAGATGAGCAGCCTGCCACGGGCCGCGCTCCCAGAGCAATGCCAGCCTAACAGGAAGGCGGGCTAGCAGGGGGCAGCCGAGAAGGCGAGAAGGAGGGCTTGCGCGGGGAGATTGGCCCCAGTGCCAATGGTCTCGGGCAAAGCCTTGCAAGAGGGTTCACCAGCACCGTGCAACGAAGCAGCCCTTTCAGGTGCAATGCGGGTGAGAGCCAAGCCAGCTCTGGCTCCAGGGTCGGATTAGCCTTGCCCCCGTGCCTATGGCAGCCTAGCCTCGATGGAGCAAGAGGGAGGGAGGGAGAGAGGGAGGTGGGGGAAATAAGGATGTGCTGACTTCTTCAAAGCCCTCCTGGTTCCTTTGCTCTGGTGGGAACCTGCCACGCCACATCGAAGTAAAATGAAACGATAATTCTTTGGAGATGGTGCACAATAGGGGCATCGGGCATTCAGCTGACACTGACACCGCCTTCTTTTTGTCAGTTTTAGACTGAGATGCAAATTCTTGTTTGGCAGATGAACCAGGATATTAGCACAAGCAGAGTCTGCCATCACAATGGAAGGCCAGTGAGCTAAAACATCTGAGCTGTGCAGGGAGGTTTGAAACAAAGCCCGGCTGCCCATAAGGGGATAACTCTAGCAAGCCACGGAAAGGTTGTCAGAAGCTGATTTGCTTTCAAACTCTCCCCTTCTCCCTTCCAGGCTAGTGCGAAATACCCACTCTTAACCTGGCCTCCCTTCAAAAGGAAACTCTTCTACTGAATGGTGGGGAGGGGGTACCTGCTCCTTAAGAAAGGGGGCCAAAGAGGAAAGGAGAAATAGCTATTACGGTGTTTGTGTGGTTTTTCCCTCCTGAAAAAGGCACGGAATGCAGTCCTTCTTGAGGACTGACCCTTTCTCCCCATACTCTGTTTTTACCACATCAGGCCGAAGGGCCCAGGAGTCCTCAAGGGGAGAGGAAGCCACATTTCCAGACTCAGCTTTATGGCAGCTGCCCTGATGCGACAACACATTGTGGCCCAAGATGCCCTATGGTGGTTTTGCTACTCCTTGAAACAGTGCACAGTGTTAACTTCCTCCAGACCCGGTTTCTGTTTCCTGTAGAATTCTACGTCACCATTAGTAGTAATGAGCATCAGTAGTGGTTGCTTGCAGACGTTTCATTACCTGGCTAGGGAACGTCATCAGTGCTGGCGAGTGTGGGGTGTGCTCCCTGTTTATACAGCAAACCCCACACCCATGCACACTGATGATGCTCCCTAGTTGGGTAACGAAACATCTGCAAGCAAACCACCAAGCTCAGAGCACACCAAGGACTCCACATTTCAACCGGGAGCTACGGAGATTCTCTTCTATTAGTCAATGGGCAAGTTAAAATTCTAAAGACAACAAAATGCTAAACCACGGATAGTTTGAAGAAGGCACCAATGGTTGGATTCACACAATATACTGACCCATAATTCCAGATTGAATAAATCGTACTGGCAGCGTTTCTGCAATACACTAAGGCTCTCAGTCATGGGCCTACATGCTAGTTAAGCCACATCTTGCTTAACTAGGATTTGCTGAATAGACCACAGCTAACTGGGCTCATGTGATACACTAAGCCATGATTTATAAACCACAACAGCTAGTTCAGTAAACCTGCTGGCACGGACACAGTCTCCCCTCCTATGCCTCGTGCATTTGTGCAAGCCGTGATTCAAGCAACAGGTGTTCAGGGCCTCCCCGCCACTCCAAGCCTCTGGGGAGCTGGGGCGTCTTCCTGCAGGCACCTGGGGCAAAGCCACCCATTCCATCCCAGGCGGAGAAAGAAGTTGAGAACCAGGAGTGTTTCTGCTCCCTCAGCTGCATGCTCAGGATTCCAACAGAAGAAGCCCCTCTCAGGGTCGAGCCCTTTGCTAAGGCTGCCGACTCAGAGGATGGGAACCTGCTTCCAAGCTGCGCCACGTGCCTGGACTTGTCCCTGGCACCCCTCCGGGTGATGCTAATTCTGGTCCTCCCTTCAAATCCCAGCCTGGCTCTGGCGCCCACCCTCCACTCTCTGCAGCCCCTTCTAAATTACTGCTGACTTTCGGCCACTCTGGGAATGATAGGAGCTGAAATCCAACACATCTGTAGGGCTCCAACTTGGGGGACCAGCCCACCTGGAAGCCAATTCACTTAAAATAAGCACACCTTCTTCATCCCATTTGAACGCCTTCTTTTGTGTCAAAATTCAGAAGGCGTACTCTCTGGGAAAGCGGCCAGTCTCCTATTCCCTGGCCACCTTAACAATGCAGGGGCAAAACAGCAGGACAAGTGCACAGCGGGGCTTTTGCCGCCTCCAGAACAGGCCTGGGTGGACGACACTTCCCAAGGACTCAAAAGGAAGGTGGGCACCTCCACACCCGGGCCTTGGCAAAGGGAGAACAAAGGAGACTGCGGGACGGTGTTTGCCCCAAGTGCTTCCCCATGCTGAAGCTGCTGTCCGTCACGTGTGGGGAGGAAGGGAGGGGACAGAGCTCCAGAGCTCTTCAAGGGGCTGCTCCTGCACCGAGGGACACGGCCGGGCGGCCCAGAGCTCCGGAAGGACAGCTGGGGCAAAGCAGACCCGGCGGTGACCCCGGGGCCAGCCCCTCGCAGAGCAGGGCAGAGCAGAGCAGCTCGGGCGGGGAGTCAAGCGCAAGAGAGGGGCCCTCCTGGGGAGCGCAGCCCTGCCTTGGTCCCAGGCAGACAGAGAAAAGGCAGGGCCCAGCGCCTGGGGGTGCTGGCCAAGTCCCTGCTCACCCACCCAGGGGCCGCTGGCTCCGGCAGCAGCCGCACCAGCGCAGAAAGGGCACACCCCGTGTGGCGGTTCCATGGCAGCCCGAGCCATTCCCCTCCCTACAGAGCCCGGGCCAGCAGGAGGAGCTGCCGCTGGGGCCCTTCAGGCAAGGTCCTCACTCCGGCCCTTCGCCCACTGGCACCACCTTTCCCTGGGCTGCTGGAGCAGGAGGTGGGCAGATTCGCTTTCTGGTCTACTTGGACGTGAGGTGCGGCTCCAGCGTGGGGCAGGGGAGGAAGGAATCCTCTCCCCTGCCCCCCAGATTCCAGCAATAGGTGGCCTGTGCCAGCCAGGGCAGCTGTGCCTATGTGGGAACGCCACCCCCCCAAAAAAGAGAGGGTGCTCTCCCAGAGGACTGGCCAGAGAGCCCTCCCAGATCAACAAGGAAAGCCCCCCACCCCCACCCAGAGAATGAGGGGGGACGCTGCTGTGGCATGGGGCAGGCCAGGCGCCCCCTTGCGCTCACTCTCTCACTTGCCTCTCTCTGTGCCCCTCTGCCAAGCCCCGGCTCGCTACCTACCTCCTTTCCTACATATTTTCTTGTTGGGTTTTCGGGCGCATTCCTTGGAAATCCGTTTTACTGTAAAATGAATAAAAGACTACAAAATAACAGGAGGCCCCAGCGGAGGGTGTGGGCATGCAACCCGTCCTTCTCCCCACTCCCCTCCCAGCCCAGCCCCAAGCCCCCCACCCTTGGACTGACCACGGGGGAGGGCAGAGGGGGGAGCAGAGCAGCAGCTGCTCTGGGGGGCCCTCTGAAGGCAAGGAAGGGTGCTGGGAGGGGGGGCCGTGTTAAGCGTGAAGCTGCCTCCTCCCTGTCCCGGGGAGGGTGGCCAGCTCCCCCCAGTGCTGCTGTCCAGGTAAGAGGCTCCCCTCGGCAGGGCCAGAGCCTTGAGCGGGACCCCCTTGCGGTGAGGCGAGGCTGACTGCGCTGGGGCGGTGGCTACTTACAGTTCGAAGGGGAGAGCCCTGGAAAGGAAGGGTTAAGGTGCTCGGCCTCACCGCAAAGGGCCCCCCTGCTCTGGCTCCCCCGGCTAGTGCAGGCCCTCCTCTGACCAGGGTGGGGAAAGCCCTGCCAAGGCTGAGCCCAAGGGATGGGCAAGGTTTGGAAGAGGGAGGGAGGGAGGAAAAGAGAGCCCTCCAGAACCTGCCCTCCCCAAAAGCAAAGGATCCTCCGGGAATCAGAGGGGGGGGCGGAGAGAGAAAAGGTTGGGGGAAGGGCAATCCCCAGCCAAGCTGAGGGAGGGCACCTGAGGCTCCCTGCCGCCCCCAACCAGCTGGGACGCCCTGCAGCTGGCCAGAGAGTTCTCCTGTCTTTCCAACCCAGTTGAGGATGAGGATGATGGTGGCCTTGTGGGGAAGAGACAAGCAGAGGAGGGAGGGCCCATGTGGAGAAAGAGTGAGAAGGAGCACATGGCAGCCGGGAGGCAGGAAGGACAAGCATCGTGGCCAGAAACGGATGCACACAGATAGACAGGCATGCGTCAGGAGGAGAGCAAGCGATGGCAGCATGCTCAAACTGCAGGACGCCAACCGGACGGTGGAGAGAGAGAGAGACACGCGTGCACACACACATACACACACGTGTCCTACTGGCACCCCGCTGGGGGACTCACCATCCTCAGTGGGGATGTAAATGTTGAGGTACAGACAGTCCTCATTGGGATCCTGGATATAGGTGGCCACAATGTCCAGGTTGGAGGTGAACCAGATGGGAAGCATGATTTCGGGCACGGCGGTGTGGATGTTCTGCGGACACACTGGGGAGAAGTGGGTGGCGTTCCGGATCCCCGACCAGGAGGACGGCGGCTCGGGGGGCATGAACCGCTTGTCCCCAATGGGAGGCGCAGCATAGGGTACCCCCAGGTACTGGTCCACAGGCCCGAGGATCTCACTGGGCAGGGGCACGCGCACTCCACGGAGCTTCCCGTAGTGTGTGTTGACAGTGGGCGCGTAGGCCTGGCTCTCCATCCGTACTACAGCTGAGGCAAAGCTCAGGATCCACAGGGCCAGGTGCACTCCCCACCCGGCGGCCCCCGTGGGCGCTTGCGAGAAGGGCGGGAGGAGCAGCAGGCATCGGCACAGTGACTGCCACATGGTCTGGGGAGGGCAGCACTGGAAGGCAGGCCTCAAGCAGACTTGGGGGCTCAAAGGGCCCTCATAGGGAGAAGGAGGGCCCTCCCGAGGGGGATCCGTCTGGCAGGCAGGAGCAATGACGGCGAGGGGCTAATTCCGATGGCTCAGGAGCTCTTCCTCTCTGTAGGTGCGGCTCTTTGGAGACAGGTGGTCCTACAAAGAGGAGACCGGGGGGGGGGTCAAAGAGAGACAGGTTAATAGTGTCCAGCTTGGAGGTGGCAAAACAGCCCCACCGAACACGCCCTGCATTATAGAAAGGGTTGCAAGCTCCACTGGAGAACTAGAGAGCCACGAGGATGCTGTCTGATCAGAATAACCGTGGGGAACAAGAATCCAAGCCAAGAACAGATTCGTCTCTCCACCTCCCTCTGGATCACAGGTGGGCAACTTTTGGCCCACGTTCAAAACAGGACTGGTCCAGCAGGAAGCTCAGTGGTGACTCCACCATGACCTGGACTGATGTCCAACCAGGATCAACATCATACGGCTGAATGACACCGCTGCTAAAACCTTTTGCGCTAGCGGGCACTTCTGCTTAGGGACACCTGCCACGCACCCCCCAAAAGCAGCACTAGGAAGCAGCCAACCCACCCTGAGCCGAAAAACCCCAGCAGGGGAAGGAGGAGGGCTGCGGCAGGAGGGCCTCTATTCCAAGGAAGATTCCTCCCCCGCTTGAAGACCACCCCTCTTCCGCTGGTCAGGAGTCCTCCAGCACTGCAGAAGGAGAAGGGTGCGTGGCGCTGGCTTCTCCCTCCTCCTCTGCTGTGTGGCTCTGGTTTCAGCCCTAAGGATGATGGAAAAGGCGGCTCGGCCTGCGAGGGAGAGGGTACCTGGGCTGTGTTTTTCGTTCCTTCCCAGGGAATGGTAGGACTCATTTTCGGGCCCACAAGCTTACAAGTGCCCGAGAAGGCAGACGCAGCTCCGGGTTGCAAAAAGTGCTTGCAGAATTATCCAAGTTACATAACAGACTGGAAGGGATAAAAGCTCTGAGTTCTGGAGAACGTGGTTTTTGGCGACAGGCAGTTGGGGTAGATTTGTGGCAGAAAAGGAGAAGAAAAGCAAACGAAGCATTGGAAGAAGCTCAAATAATTGCTAGCTCTATCATTGTTCCCCTTGCTGGTAAGGTCAAAAGAGGAGGGGTAAAGCTAAGAGAAATAACCCACAGCAGGGAGAGGACAGATAGAGCTCGGCAGGTGTGGGGAAGCCCACCCACCTTCCAAACCGGGGTCCCCTTCTGGGTTGCTATGAAGGAAACCGAACAGAAGGACTGTGGCATTCAGACAAGTTTCAGTGCCAGATGATGAAACCACGTGGGCCCCTGAGAAGAACCCTGAATGTTGACCAGGAGACCTGGAAGCAATGAGGAGGCAAGGCCAGAGCTGCAAGGAAGTCCAGTCAGCAACAGGGCCAGTACTGGAAGAGCAGCTCCTCGTTTCTAAGGACAGCTGTAGCTGGACCATGGAATGGGGTGGCTGTGAATCAAGGAAAACCTCATAGGCTCAGAGTGGAAGTAAAGCATACTGGCTTAGGCGGGCTTCAAGATCAGATCAGGGCATGAGATCACACACACACGAGCCTTATGCAAAAGGGTTGGACAGGAACTGAAAAAAGACCATCAGTGTAACCCGGTAAGTGACAGGTAAGAATTAGGGGATATCCGGTGAATGCAACGGGTGACTGGCATGAGTGCAAAAGTCAGGGGAGTGGGGGAATCTGCAGTTAGAGGAAGATTTGGATTGGATGAATGCAGTAATGCAGGAGAAAAGTTAGCAGAGTTTTATGATGGGAATTCCTTTTTTCATTGCCAACAATGCTTTAAGTATCATAAACACAAACTGTACACTTGGATTTCACTGGGTGGACAACATTAGTATCAAACAGGAGAAAAGGCAGAGGAGTACAAGCTGTCAGCCCAAATACTTCCAGATGCAGACATTGGATAGATTGTGCATTATCTGTACCAAATATTTAAGCTTAACTTTGAAAATTAAATGAGTTTGTAGGTCAGAACAAGTTTTGACTTGGTGAATATAAGATCCATTCGAAGAGCAAGTTCAGTACACTTAACTTAGGTGAAATTGAATTTCAGGAGCTCTGGGAAGAGGTCAGATGCTAGGAAAACCAAAGCAGAAAATGTATTCCCAAAATTTGGAAGAGGGAAGATCCAAGTAGTTATTATGAAAGTCAGAGACAGATGGAGGATGAAAGACTTGGACAGAAAAAAGGATGTATAACAACTGAATGCAGATTTTCAGCATCAAACAAGGAAGGACAATGCAAGATATCAAAAGAAAAAAATGTCAAGACTGAGGAAAATAAACAGGAGATGATGCTTTTACGAAGATCAGAGAACTCACAGGAAGATGCACAGCTACTGAAGGATAATCATGGCAAAGCTCTAACAAAAGCAAATGAGGTTAAAAGAAGATGGGAAGATTATACTGAAACCATTGCAAACAGGATCAGAAAATGACAGAAACATTTGTAGAGAAGCAATTTATTCAGGAACCAGCTCCACTAAAAGGAGGTACTACAGACAGTGAACTAGTTATCAGGAGGAACGCACGAGGTGCACTGAAATGCCCCCTTGGCCGCCTAAGGCTGCAAAGAGACGCCAACAGGTACGGAGCAGGGCTGCAGGGAGGCGAGGCCAGGTAGGAGCGTAAGATGGATGATGAGGAGATTATCAGAGTGAGGCTTCTCCTCGCGTGACTGACTGCAGCAGGTTCTTTGGCTGCGGGGATCGTGCCAGAATGTGGAATCTATTAAGGCGAATGGACGGGCCACCTGATTACTCTTCGGAGGAGCCTTTACAATGAACAAGGAGCTCTTGCCACATGGAGAAACCACGTGGTTTAAAGTAAGGAAGGGAGGGAGGAAGATGATGATGCGCCAAACTCAAACCACTTATGTCATGTAAGGATGGCAGAAGTTGAAGAAACAACAGCTGGAATCAACTCTGAGAACACTTTGAGAAATGCAGATAATGCCACTTTGTTAGACAAAAGCGAACAAAGTTTAGAAGAGCACATTACAACAGCGAAACACCCAGCTGACCACAGAAGCTGGGAAAATGATAGATAGTTTTGTTTTCTTGGGCTCAAGAACAGGAAAACGGGCAATGTGCTAGAGAAGAAACGGGGAGGTTAATCCCGGGGAGGAAAGCAATGCCAAGACCGTGAAGGATAAGGACAGCAACATCCAAAGAGTTAGAGCCACCACGGTCTCAGGGGCAGTGCTATTGTGGAGGGACCCTGAGGCAAGCGGAGAGCAGCCCCAATGCCCTGTTGCTGCCTGGTGGAGGCAATTCCCAAAAGGATGGCGATCAGGTAAAGGGGAGCCTGAAATCTAAGAAAAGGAACTTGATGCTGGCAATACGCGCTTGGCTTACGGACACCACGCTCTTTGCGTAACTGCTGGATGATGAGCAGTGCTCTGTCATCCTGTGAAAAGCGGCGCGAACCACTTTCCTGGGTCCCCCTGTAAAGCGTTCTTGTCCAGGAATACCCCTGCTGAATACAAGGCCTTACTTTGTTCCCTAAGGCTGGTTTACTGGTGAATACAGCAGGGAACGATCTCCCGCTCTAAGTGGGGATTTCCACCACAGAGTATGGCTGTGGAAGTGTCAGCCCTGTGAGGTAGGCCAGGTCAACAAACAGGAGAAGCAGCCATTTCAGGGATGCGCCGTATAGATACAACAACAAAGCCTTGAAAGCCTGCCAGAGCTTCTCTCTACTACATCTTATACCAAACGAGGTCAAGGTGGGGGTATTTTGAGGGGGTGTGGGTTGTTTTTTTTCACACTTTCTTCTTTCCCAGGACTGAATCATCTTTTTTGAAACTCTCCCCCTTAACGGTTCACTCATCTCTTCCCTCTTCCCAGGGCCAGGCTCACATTCCAACACAGAAAGCTGGACATTGAGAAAGAAGAAGAAGAAAAGAGAAATGCCTTTGAATTATAGATCTGAAAATGGTTCCTAAGACTATCAGGGACTGCAAGAAGGACCGATCAATCCTGGATCAAACCAAGGCCGGCTGCTCCCTTGAGGTGACGGTCAGCCAGCAGAAGCCTTCATCCTTTGGGCCTGGACTAGAAGAAATGACTAGGCTTGGCAAGGCTGCGGAAACAGAAGGCAGTGGAGGGATCCAAGACATTATATGCTGTGCTGGAAAAGCAAGGCTGGTCAAGATGGCCAGCGTCTTTCCGTGCAGTCGTCAGCAGTCAAGCCCAACCTGGTGGCACTGAAGTCATTAACTAGATCACAGTCGCTGCCTAATATCTGGGGGGGAGGAAGAGAAGGTTTCAGAGGGTTCTCCTCTCTAAGAGAAAGCTTCCAAAGACGTTCAGGCTGAGCATCCTCCGTGGCTCATCCTGCGTGGTTTCCTTACAGTGGCAGCCCTGTAAGAGCGGTTGGCATCCTGGCCGAGTGTCTTGGGATAAATCCACATTCCCCTCCCCATCCTGCCAGATCTTTTTAAGCTGCACGCTTACACATTCCTAGGAAGCCCTCAAAATATATAACTGGGGGAGCGTACAACCCAGTCATGGCTTCAGTGGTGTGTTTCCATGAGGAAATCAGGTCTGCCCTCGGTGTCTGGCATATGGTGATGATAGTAACACTAGCAAAAATAGCAGGGCCTTTGTTAACACTTAACCCGCTGCATTGGCACGACAGGGACACATCACAGTCTGCATTCAGCCAGCCTGGCTCAGCCACCGTTCCTATCCGTTTCCTGGACTTACATCCAGCTTTCTCCCGA
Organism: Liasis olivaceus; assembly: GCA_030867105.1. Taxonomy (NCBI): domain Eukaryota; kingdom Metazoa; phylum Chordata; class Lepidosauria; order Squamata; family Pythonidae; genus Liasis; species Liasis olivaceus. The sequence goes on along the minus strand of CM061361.1, from coordinate 24,756,150 downwards.
AACAAGGGAAAATCTTACAGAACCTGGCACCCTCCAACCCTCCTGGTTGCAGCTACAGCTCCCTGAGTTCCCGGGCATCTGGAGAAGATCTTATCTAAAATGGCACAGCATAAAATGATGCACAAGCCCTCTTCTCTTCAAGAAGTCGGAACGCTATCCCACAGACAGACGTTTCCATGGCTCTCCCTGGAGAACGTCTCTGAACGTCTCTCTCTCTTTCACCCAGAAGGATGAGGAAGAATCTGATTCTGAGGGCAGAGCAAAGTCTTTGTGCTGGTCTGCACAGCTGTGCCCCTGGAATGGCTGGAAGGGCAGTTCCAAAGGTGTTGCAATGCACACCCAAGGTTGTTCTACTCGGTGGCAATGCCTGCCTCTGGTGTTTGGGCCTAGGCAAAATGAAATTGATGTTAGTCCCTGCAAGTAGAATTAGGCACTAAGGTGGAGGGAAGGGGCATTCGTATCTTTCTGGAGCAAGGAGGTGAAAAGAACACAGAGCTGGATGGAAGCTTCAAAGAGTTCTGAGCTGAGAGGCCAGAAAGGGGATCCTGGGGAATTTACACCTGACTTTACTACAAGGAAGGCTTCTTTGAGGCAGATGTTTTCTTCTTGCTGGGCCTTCAGACCCCCAAGTCCCTGCAGCTGCCGGTCTCTTCCTAGTAAAAGTGCCTCCTCTGCTCTTGTGTGGCACTCCCTGGCAGATGGAAACCAATCCTGGCCGGCTGCAGCAGGGTGGCCTTCCCCTGGACTGTTGCAGGTTACTGTGACTCGAATGGCAGAGACTCCCACCGCTTCATCTCCAAGCTCTGGCTCTGGCCCTGAAACGAGCTGGGCAGCAGCTCCTGGGCCACAGTGCCTGACCTCAACAGGGATAGGTTTGGACAGGGCAGCCCTGCCCCCACCTGGAATGGGGAGCCCTCTGGTTGGGCTGCTCACCTCCCTAAGGGTCAGGAATTTTGCTGCTCAGAAACAGCCCCTGTCCATCCAGGCCAAAATAATGAAGCTTACCTAAATTATCTTTCATCCTGGTGAATTTCTGCCTAAGCAGCCCCTCCCCCTGCACTGCCTTGAGGGTTGCACAAGAAGCCTCTGGTTGTGCTGGGGCCCCACTGAAGTTGGCTCCATGGTCCCCAAGTAGCCTTGGCAAAGCAGCATCAGGATGTTTGAGGGCACCCTTCCCCAAGTTGATGCCTTCTGGGTGAGCTGGATTACAACTCCCCTCATGCCTAGCCAGCTGTTCTTCATGCAAAAGGTTCGGCTTCTGCAAAGCTCTGGGGAGAGTTGGAGGAACTTCTGCCTAAATCTCTACTGCTGCTGGTCACTGTCCACATTGCTTGGACAGGTGGACCAGAGGTATACAGTAGCCTCCTGTATTCCTAGGCAGCACTGCCTGGATCTTCAGGTTTTCTTAAACAGAGAAGCAAGTGTGCAACCCTCAAGGTCTCCAAAGAAAGGAAGAGTGACAGTGATCACAAACAGAGACGTCCTCTAGTGCTCAAAGGTTCGTGTGCAGGCCTTCCTGCATCATCTGGTCACAACTGGCTTCAAGAAGACAAGATGGCTGCAGAGGACTTCCAAGAGCAAAGGAGAGCAAAGAGATCTGGAAGAAGGCAAAGCACAGTGCTCAAGCTGACCAGATTTTCCCAGGCTGCCCTCCAAGGAGAAGATCCGAAGGGTGAACTGCATAGCCAGGGGAAACGCGATGACCCTCTTCAAGTGCTGCTCAGAGAGCAAGACTGGACCTTCTAAGGTGAAGGAGAACATTGGGAGAATTTTGCTGACGGAAGAAAAGAAGGAATGTGCAGATAAAGAGTAATTGTTTGTCATAAACAATCACCCCCCTCCCTGGCAAACAACCGGTCTGGCCAGCTTGCAACCGTTCCCCACGGTCCCTCCCCTGATTCAGTCCTTCTAGGATATCCCCCATCGCAACACAGATCCACGTAGCTTGCAGACACATACAAGCCACAACAGCTGGCTTCCTGCAACGCACTAATCAGAATCAAACAAGCCACATTTTGGCTTCACACAGTATAAATCTTGCCACTACAGCTAATTCAAGCAACTGGGGCTAAACCAATGAACCTGGGCATCGATTAACCCTGCCGAGCCTGCAAGCACTGAAAGAGCCAGAAAGGGGCTTCCTTTCTGCCACTGCTGGCCCAACGGTGGACCTGGTGAGCACTCTCCTTTCAGCACCACCTCCCTGCTCTGCCTGGGCAGAACCTGGAAAGGTCTGGAAGGCCAAAGAACAGACTTCTAATTGTCTGGAACAGACTTCCTTCTGGAGGAACAGCAGGCTAATCTAGTACAGTCTCCTCCAACTTGTGCTGGGCTACAACTTACAGCCACTGCACCTCACTAGCCTGGAGGGCACCCAGGGGTCAGGAAGACTGCCCTGCTCTGAATAGCCAACAGAAACCAGCAAGTTCTCCTTGCAGGACAAAGGATCAGGCTGGGGACCATCAGCCAATGGATTTCCAAAGCCACGACACTGGAATAGCAGCAAGATGATGTCTGGGGGGAGTTAGATCCCCCTCCCCAATCTTGGCTTATCTTCAGAGAACAGCAGCAAGCTCTTCTTGTCACCCAAGCAAGCTTCCTGCAACGACCAGATGTCCAGCTGTAAGAGATCCTCAAGGGGGGGAAGGAGCACATGGCAGCTTGCCCAGCTTCCAAGGAGCCTGCCTTGGTCTGCTCTCCTCGGCCCTCACAAAGGCCTTCACTCCCTTTCAGTCCTGGGGCTGAGGGTCACAAGCAGGCCAGGACCCCAGCCGATCTGCGGCTGGAGGTAAGTGGCCAAGCAGGAGTCGCAGGCTGTTTGCTCCCCATCAGTCACCACCCTCAGGCAGGACAAAGAGCTACTTAGTTCACCCTGCATCCTTTAGGGACCGTGCATCATCTTCACCCACGGCCACCCTCTTTTAAGCGGCCAGACCCGTCCCTCTGTCTCAGTCACCTCTGTTTTGACTGTCTGAGAGCCTGGGGTCCCAGGCAGACATATTTGCTATCATCTCTGACCTGGGACCTCCTGCACACATACCAGGTGTGTCACCACCGAGCTATGCCGCCTCCCTTTCATCAGGTAAACTGGAAAGCAGCAGTGTACGCCATGCAAGTGGCTTCCGGGAATGTCACTCAGACAGCGACCCACAGCCTGCAAGGAGGGGGCTGGGCCCACTCCCCTTCCAGCAGCCAAAGCCAGGCTCCCCCAGCTGCTAAGGTGCCTTCTCTAGCAGCCACGTCTGATGGTGCTTCACAACCAAAGCTGGCTCAAAGGGGTTTCTGACCTAAGAGCAGCACCTGAAAACTACGTCCTCCACAAAGCAGAAGGTTGTGGAGCTGTCCTGTCTGTCTGGACACAGTGGCAGCTTACAGTCAAGCCCCACCATTTCTCTTACGTGCCCCTGATGCTCCGCTCCAGCCTTGGGCGGTGTTGATCGTGTTGTCTGAATCTACTCGGAGCCATTATGAGCTCCTGAGTGGGAAGGCAAGGGTGGGCTGCAAGCTTATCTCTCTATGGGCAGATGTCCAAGCGGTCATTGCAGGGGGAAGGAGCCCAGGGGTGTGGAACTACACCCACCAACTTTCCTACCAACGGCCACAGCTGGGGACTGAAGACAAGCTGGGAGGAGCAGCAAGGAGCAGGCCCAGGTTCCTCCTCGGGATAGAGGTGAAGCCAGGGGGGTCTTTGGTAGATCCACCTCCCCTTTCCTTGGCCACAGCATGCTCCAGTGGAAGCAGCCTTCAATCTCAGGACAAGCAGCCTGGAGCCCTCCACTCATTTGCAATGTGCAACGGCTCAGCTACAGAAGCAGAGTCCTCTTAGCTGGGCCCCAGTTGACTTTGGATCTGGCCAGGAAATCCAGCTCAAATGTACCCCCCGCCCCCCCCCCCCGGCCCAGGGAATGGTTCTGGCCTTACATGTGGAAAAGCACAGGTACCCACAGCCCGAGTGCCCAGTGCACAGAGACAGAGGCTCTGGGCGGCCACCAGGGCCTCCCGGGGAGCTCCAGTCCCAGCCAGACATACAGCTTCTGCCTGCAGCAGGAGAGGCGCATGAGTTGATTTTGTAAAACAAAGAATGCAGTTTATCTTCTTCCTGCAAGCAGCAACAGGGAACCAAACCCCTCCTTGTCCGTTTCTGCAGTCCACCCACTACAGCTGTCAGTAAGAGCAGCTGCCCACCTGATGACTTTCAGATCAGGCAGCCTAGTTTTCCTCTGGGGGCTCCAAAAGCCATTGTCCCGACATATCTGGAGGGCCCCCCGGGGAGGGCAACTCACGGCCAATTAGAAGCAGCCCTTGCGAGCTTCGGACGCCTGCGGCCCTTTCCTACCTGCTCAATGCATGCCACGCGCAGTGCCTTATCACACCTTGCGACCAACCGCTCTGCTGGCCGGGCAGGATCATGCCTGGGGGGTGGGCTGGGCTAAGGGGAAGCAGGGGGCGTCTTGCCCATGGCACCACATTCGGGGGACTCCGGGGCTGCAGGGGAGCCAGGGTCTTGGCCGCTGATCTTCCCAGCCACCAATTCCCACCCACCGTCCAGTGGAAGCCGTTGCCAGTCGCTGCCTGTAGTGGAACTGCTGCTAGCTCAAAATGGCCCTTTCTCCCTGGCACAGATCCCAGAGGGAGGGGCCTTTCCCTGAGCCTGAACTAGGAAAGCCAGGGGTTGGATGGGACTGGGGGGGTGAAGCTGCCACAGAACTACACCCCCTGCTTGAGCATAGGCACTTCCTGCCAAGCATGCCACCCCATCCTCTCTTCTGGTGCGTGGCCGCTACGCTCAGCCACCCGGGGGGGGGGGGCATGGAGAGCAGGTCCCTGGAAACTGCCCAGCCCTGTTTCTGGGACAGAGGTTAAGTTCTCCTGCTAGAGCCACCTGCCCCACAGCTGCACCACCTTCCCACCCAAGCCCCGGTCCTGCCGAAAGAGTGGAGGAGGAAAGCCTGGGCCACGAAGCCCTTGGCCCCTCCAACCTCCTGCTTCCTCATGTCTAAACTGGAGACCCTAAACTGGACCAAGGTGGGACCTCCTGCCTGTTGAAGCCATTAGCAACAGCATGGCGGGCCCCAGGAATCCATGGGGCTCCTTGCCTACGGCACTGGCTTAGCCTGGCCTACCTCACAGAGCAGTTTTCAAAATAAAGGAGTTCATTAAAGAAAGGCCTGAGAAAGGCATTGAAGAATAAAGAAACCCAAGTGCCCGTCCTAACGAATAATTTGAGGAGACAAGTGCTTCTGTGACAGACAGAGGAATTAGCAGGCAAGGGAAAAATAATACTTTTTCTTCCTCCCCCCTCCCCAAGAGGGACTTTGGCTGCCAATCTCAGAGACGAACCAGAAGGAAGAGGCAGGATCTCTACGCTCTAAATGACCAGGAAAAACATGGCCAAAATTAACCCCACCTCTGGCTCACCAAAAGCTTACACGACTAGTTTGCCTGGGTGGCAGACCCCGAAAAGGCTGCTGCAACAACCGCCCCCCATTCTGTCCAAAGAGCCTGTGCAGTTCCCATCAAGCTGGGGGGGGGGCTGCTTCCGGGCATCCTTAGCAAGGGGGCACTTGCCAGGGCACCTTCTGCCCCTACTCTCGCCACTGGGGCTACCTGTCTCTGGGAAGGCCCCTGGGCTGGCCGAGGACTTACTGCTTACTCACGAGTCATGGGTCTTGCCCTTGATTTACACTGCTGCGTGACCAGCAAGTCATCCCAGCTCCTGAGCAACAACAGCAGTGCCCAGATGGGGGGCGGCCACCGGGCCTGGGAGTCCATTGGAAAAGCCTGAACAGAGCCATGGGAGAAGATGAGTGGGTCTCCTCCGCCTGGCATTGAACAAGCAGGCCTTGTTGCTTTCTTGGAACAGGGCAGTCTCCCTGAAAGAAAGAGAACTCCCTCCGGGCTCAGAATGGGCTGTTTCTTCCGGAACACGCAGAGGAACAAGTTTCTAGTCCCTTGAAAGAGACAGCCACCACCAGCTTAACTGAACAGCAGGTACCTGTTCTCAGCCTGCCTCTTCCTGGCAGTCCCAAGGAACTCAAGGCAGCTGAAGGCCCCCCCTCCTTTCTGCTCAGCCCCCCTCCCTCCCTGCCCCCCAGGCCTCAGATTCTGGCCCAGATATTAGTGCCCCTCCTGCTAAAGGGAGCCAGGCCGGGGGAGGGGGCAGGCCTAGGCTTGCACCTGCCAACTCGGTGGGCGCAGGGAGAGCACTCTGCTCACGCTCACGGTTCCTCAGCCACTCCGGCGCTCCAGGGCGGACCCACAACAACTCTGGCAGGGGGACAAGCAGAAGCACATCTCCCGCCCATCCCTTTCAGGGAAAAGGCGGTAGGGGTCACCCCTCTTGCGGGGGACGAGCAGGGCGCCCGGCCAGTCCCTCCCTTTCCCGCAGCCCCGGAGGAGCCTCGGCGGTGCCCGCAGCCGGGCTCACCGAGGAGGAGGAGGCGGAGGAAGGGGCCAGGAGGCAGCCCCGCCCGGCCCGGGGGGGTGGAAGCGAGCCGCCCCCGCCCGCGGCGCCTGCCCTCCGCGGGCGCCCCGTCCTTGGCTGCGGCGCGGCGGGCGGCGGGCCGGGCGTGCGCCTGCGGACCAGGCGAGAGCGGCCGCGCAGGGGAGACACGCGGGCCGGGGGGAGAAGGGAGCCTCCGCCCCCGCCGAAATGGGGGGGTCCTCAGCCATCCTCTTCTGCTCCGTCGCCATGGCAACGCAAGAGACCGGTCGCCGCAGCAGCGGCAGCCCCCCTCCGCGCCCCCGCGCCTGCTCCATCCTCGCCAAACCGGGCGGGCGGCGGGCGGGGGCGCGGGGTCGGGCTGCTGCAGCCGCGGGGAGGGGGAGGGGGAGCGGGAGCGGGAGGGGGAAGGGCGCGGGCTGCCCTCGCCCCCCGGCCGCGCCGCGCGCCCTCCCCGCCTAGCCGAGGGTCCTCGTCCTTCGCCTCCCGCCGCCCGCCCGCCCGCCCGCCCGCCCGCCGCGGCTGCTCACCCGCCGACGCGCTGCTGCTGCTGCTGCTGCTGCTGCTCCCGCTGCGGTGAAGGCGGCGGCGGCGGCGGCGGCGGTCCCGCGGCAGCCATGCCGGGCTGGCGCGGGAGGAGCCGGGGCGGCGGAGGCGGCGGCGGCGGGAGGGGGCGCGGAAGGTCTCCTGCAACGGCCGCCGTCAGCGCCGCCGAAGTCCCCGCCCCGCGCGCGCGCCCGGCCGCCCGGCTTCGAGAGTGCGCGCGCGCGCGCGCGGCGGCGGCGGCGGCGGCGCGAGGGAGGGGGCGGGAGGCAGGCGGGGAGGGGCCGCAACGCAGCAGGGAGCCTCCTCCGCCCCAAGGCGGCAGCTCGCCTTTCGCAGGCGGCGCGCGGGGGCTGCGGGGCGCGGGGAAGGGCGTCGTCGGCACTCCCACCCGGCCCCGGCCCCGGCCCCCGCCCCCCTCGCGGGAAACCGCTCGGAAGCCCCCCGCCTGGCCTCCCGCGCCCAGAGCTGCCCAGGAGCGGGTCGGAATCGGGAGCCAGCGGGCTCCTGCCGGCCCCGCGAAGCCGCCGCCTTCGGGCCGGTCCGAAGGGAGGGTCTCCCGCGCCAGGCCTCGTTCTGTCCGGGGTCCCCGAGGCGAAGGGCCGGGAGCGGCTGGGGCCAGAGGGCACCGTGCCTTTCGGCATCCAGGGCTCCTCTCCACCAGCCCACGTTGCTGGCTCGCACCGGGAGGGGGGTGCAGGTTCGGGAGTCCGGGGCTGGTAGTTGCAGCTAGAGCAGCTTGTGGGGGACACTGTGTGGGGCAACGGAGCAGGAGAGCGAGAGCTTCAGGGCAGCAGCTGGCACCCCCCCCCCCCCCCAATTGCTCCAGTTCCCTGGTCAGGAGGGAAGAAGCTTACAAGGGAGAGGGCGCTGCTGCAGGGACTGTCTGGGGCAGCAAGGAAGGGCAGCTCGCCCTGCTAAGACTCTGTTCCGAGAGACCAGCCTGCCAGGGCTAGTAGGCCTGGGCCATGGGTGAAGTGGCAGGGTGCTGCTTGCTTGCTTGCCCACCCTTACTGGTGCTGCCTTCCAAGGTTGGCAGGGGTAGAGTCCGCCGGAGCCTCTTCTGCTCCCTTCTTTGCCTGGGACAGAAGCAGTCCCTGCCCCCCACCCCCGAGGAGCACCTGCGGTTGTGGTTTCCAGGCTGCCTTGGCAAACAGCTCCTGCCCAGGGTCCAGAGGCACCGAGGGTCCTTCCGCAGCTCTCTTGGAGCCTGCCCTGAATGGGAGGGTCTGTCTTTAAGGACTGTGGGCAAATCAGAGGGCGTGTGAGTGTCACAAGTGAAAAACACAAACAAGAATAACAGGCCTGGCCATTTTATTTCAGACTGACACTGAAATCCAGAGCAGAGGAGCACGTCGGCCCTTGGATAATACCTCAGATGAAGAAGAAGCTGTTTGCTTGGGCTGGGCTGAATTCTGGCCAAAACTGTTCAGTAGCAAGGAATGGGCAGTGCTGAGTTTCCACCTGTCCAGGGTGCTGTCCAAGGTGCTGTGTGTTCATCTCCCCCCTTCTCTTTTGCTCCAGTTTCCTGCCACCTTCAGACCAGTGTCTGATCGTAAGTGCCAGATCGAAGGAGCTGATTGTCCCCCAGAAGGAAATTCTATTGTCATTAAAGGGACCTGCTTTTCCTGTAGTTTTCTCTTCAAAAAAATTAAATGGTGGAGCTGCTCTGGGTTTTACGCTATAGGGAGAGATGCTCCTTTGGTTAAATTTAGCCCTGCTAATTGCTCCTTCCATACATGGTTGCTTTCAGTAGCAGGTGCTCCAGCTTTGGCGCACTGAGGCTGTGCTCACCAGATCTCCCTCCCATGATCGCAACAATCTCAGACAGGAAACCAATTCCTCCAAGGAGGCCTCATCCCAGTGTGCTGCAGCTCTTTGACCACTAAACGTGACTCTTTGGAGGGGACATGGGCCCCTTGGCTTCTCTTGCTGTGCAACTCTCTAGGTTAAGGAATAGTCGCAGAAAATGAGACGAGCGAGCAGTAAGCCAAGAAGGTGCTGTGTTAGTGGACCAGCTGCACGTAGGGATAGGAGAGCTGCAAGCTTCTGAGTCTCCTTTGGGTTCTTCAAAGTCGGTCAGAGCAAGCAGTGTAATAAATAATAGACAGAGCAGATACGTATTTCCACCTATTGCTTCCATAAGCTCCATCTGATGGAGACATTCTGTATTTCATGGAACGGGGCCAGGTGTTTAAAAGGATCAGGCTGTAACAAAAGGGGCCACCTTCACCTCCTGCCTAATGTGACCGTTTCTACTGTGCTTTTTATGCTCCTGCAGCTTGAAGGAATGAGAGAAATGGCAGGTCTCTGTGAATCTCATGAAGTCCTCCTGGATTTTGTGGCTCAGTTACAGAGTATGTTTAAGGTTCTGAAATTTCACTCTGGACAAAATCCGGCAGCAGCTTCTGGACACCAGTCGTTGCAGAACGGGGCAGAATACCCAGGCTGTAAATTGCTGCCAGACACAAGAGGAACAAACTCCCTGCTGGAGTTTACCTACGTAGTCAGTTTCATAGTCCTGGCTATCAAATATTAGCTGCAGGGGCCATAAAAGCATAACATTTCAAAGCAACATGGTAAAACCTCACGGCAAATAATAAAAAATAGATTTAAATCTTGATTAAAGCAGTTTATAAATTCTTAAATAACATAAAATGCTGTTGCTCAGCTCTAAAGCTCAATCAACCCTAAAGATGCTTTACAACAAGGTGGAGAAGCTGATGATCCTTTCCCTTGGCAGAGAGTTCCAGAGCCTACAATTGGAGAGTCTGGCAGATGCAACCATGAACTGACCCTTCTCAAGTTCACGTACAAGAATGGATCCATTCTTGAACTTGCTGTTTGAAACACACACGCACACACAGACCTCTTTTTTTCTCCAGCTAATGAAGGGATAGTGTTTTAGTGTTGTCCTAACACCTTTTTAAAGGCTGACTTAATAGCATAGTGTGCTTCACACTTGCCCGAGCAATTTCAGGGCAGGGCTGGTCAGATTTAACCTGCTTGGTTGGGAGACCCTTCAAAACTCAGGTCTTCAGGGATATTGGCTGCGCTTAGGAACATGAACGTAGTCCGTTAGTGGAGACAAAGAGCAATTTGTAAGGCTTGTGCTGCCTTTCTCCGGACCTCTTTTGGGTGTGGGGAGAGTATCCCAAATGTTGATGGCTTCAAATGGGCCTGTGCTGGAATCTGGAGTGGGGAAATAAGGGCAAAAGGTCTTCCCTCTGCACTCACAGAGGATTGCTTTCAGCAGTTGGAGGGAATTATTGTTCCATAATTATTTGCTGGGCTTAAAACTGGTGACCAGCCTGCTGGCTGCTCTTCCTGATGCCAGGGCCAAGGCTTGGCAGGACTCAAGGGAAGGTCTGGGTCCCCAGAGGAAGTTAAGTTCCCATCTGCCTAAATGTTTGGGAGCAAATTGGCTTCCCTAGTAGGCTACGTCAACTTTGTTGACTTCATTGGTTGGTGATGGGGATTATGTCCCCTTGAAGACCGGACATCAGAAGCATCTGTGGGATTAACTACAGTTTGTCCAATAACCCCCACTGGCGGAGGTCACCCAAGACTCTAAGCAGAAAGCAGGCAAACCACATTATGGGAGTAACGCAGCTGGTGAGCCCAGGGTCAGGGTTTAAAGAAGCGAATAAGCATTTCCGAAGGAAAGCCTGTTTTCCAGATACATGAGTAGTTATCCCTGCCCTTAGTGAAACTGATTGCGGTAGCTAAGCTGTAATTAATACATGCCACAGAACTCTTCCAGTGCTTCACTGCAACCGGCTAACATGACTAGCTTTCGGGAAGAGTTGTGCGTGGCATCATCTTTTCTGCCACTAATTCCGAGAAGGGGAATATTTTGTGCAGATCCAAAGGCTGTTTCTTCCAATGCTTATTCTGCATTTTCCAAGACTGAACGTGGCACAGAATATGGGTGTTAAACTAACCCCAAATTATGGGCCTCATCAAGCTTCGCTCCAATGGCATTAATGTGTCCTGTCCAGCCTGGATGTTGGTCTGCTCGGCATGGGGAGGGTTCTGTACCTGGATCCTGGCGTGGCTTGGCATAACATGGGCATTTGTCCAAGGTTCTGTATGGGACAGTGGACATGCCATGTGACAGACCAGTATTTTAATAAAGCAGTCCAGGTTGAACACAGACCTCCTTGGTTGAAGAGACAGGAAGCAAATCCTTCTCCAGGTGCCTTGACAAAAAATCCTGCCAAGGAACAGCCTATCTAGCAACTCGGTAGTGGTTCCATTGGATTCCCAGACCACCACGTTCAGCTCTTGCTAGCCTGCCCCACTCCGAAGCCCAGCCGGCTGGTGGCTGAGGTCGACAGCCGCGGCGACAGCAAGGAATCCCTAGGAGCCTGGAGCCAGTGCTGGCGGCAGTGCGCAAAGCCCCTTACCTCACCAGCTGTGGCAGAAGGAGTTTTTTGCAGTAGCCCTTGTCCAAGTCAGAGGGCGGGGGCTGTCCGTCCATTCATTGTTGCACTGCCAAGCAGCAGTAGCCAATGGAGCACCAGTTCATTTGGGCCTCTAGCAGGCAAAGGGGCATTCCCCCACCCCATCTTGAGTGAGAAGAACGTTAACACACTGCATCACACCAGGCACCCAAATTGGGCTCACTGTGGACCAAGAGCAGGCTGTGAGACCATTTGGGTGCCAGGCAATCTGTGGCCAGTCTGGTAAATTGGCCAGAAGCCACACCAGGGCATCTCAGACTGTAGGAGAGAAGAACGTTGAACCACGTGGTAATGGCATTGCGAGGAGCTGGTACACGTTTCAGGTTCCACTCAGTGCAGCTACCTTTCCACAGTCCCTCAATCTCCCATGTGTCTCTGCCACAAACCGACAACTTGGGGTTTACTTGTCAGATGATCTGCAATGGTTAAACCCTTAAAAGTCTGCTCACTCACATAAGAAACCTGAACTGGAACTTGCAATTGTGAAAGGTTCGGGGAGCTCCACACGGGTTTCGTATAAGCCATGACGACATCGCATTCGTGACCCCATTGGGCAGTCCGTCATGTGCCCCCCCACAGGGTGCTGATGATCTGCCTTGGGAAGAGCCACACGCAAGGCGGTTTTGCCACCCAGAGTCTGAGGCGGCAGCGGTTAGTTCACCTGGATGAGCAAGCATGAGACGGTTAGCCTAGGTGGTGGTGTAGTTAAAATGCTGATCATGCACTGGGCTACTGGGATCCGGATTAGCTCCTGCGGGTTAATGAGCTCCAATTAAGTGGCGCAGAAGCATCCTTTCACAATGGAAAGGAACTGAAGTGCATCAGAGAAAGAGTCTGAGCTCAGAGGGGCCACACGATGTGAAAGGACATGGTTGCAACCAGCTGGTTGGGAGAATGAGCCAGGGTTATGTGGACACCTACCAGCCTCTCCTCCAAGAAGAGGGGAAGAACACGTACACTCCAATGTTTCCCGCAAAGAAGGGTGAAGGCATGGTTGTAACAAATCCTCTGGAAATATGGCAGTAATAATGAACCTGGGAAGATGAATCTGGAAGGACCAGCCTGAAGCTTTAGAACGGCACAAGCTGCTGCTGGACTTCAGTCCCCCCTCGCAAAGGAAGCTCACTTCCTGGAAAGCTGCCCCGATTTTTCTCCATCGAATAGCAAAGGGTCCCGGCATCCCATTTTTTTCTCGGCTTGGGACTGGATCCTGCAGGCCCTAAGAGCCGGCAGGGCCAGGACAGGAAGCCGTCTGGAAGAGACCCTCTGCTGGGCTCCCCAGCCCGGTGCCCCTTCAAGGCCTCCACCAGCCACGCTGCAAAGGACGCAGAAGCCGCGCTGTCCCAGAGGCTGCTGTGGAGGAAAGTGGAGGGTGCTGGAGCTCAGCAGGGGGGCTGCCCCCAGCCCTGCAGGGAGTTCTGCAGAGCCCCCCCTTCTCCTTAGTGGGAGAATCAGCCTCCGTCGGCCCAAGTTGGAGCCCACGCTATGCAAAAAACGGCCGCACAATAGCATCCAGCATTGCGCTATACTTGGGTTCTGATTCATAGACACACCAGAGTACGGCTAATTGTAGGACCCTGGGGTGCAATTAAGCCAACGCCAGCCAGTGTCAAAGCCAGCAGATTCAAGGGGGGGTGACTCAATTATCATAGCAGCATCTCCCCCCACCCCCGGAAGAATCCTAGGGAGGGGCAAGCAGGTGCCTCCAATGCTTCTGACAGAGAAGAAACGAGTAGGGAAGAGAAGCTCCAAATCGGAGACCAGAGTATCTCCTCCAGATGCAAATGCTGTTCAACAGCCCAACAGTTCCCTGACCCCCAAGGGGGGTGCCTGGATGGCGGTGCCCGAGTGCAGGAGGACGCCTGACCACCTCCTCACTCTGCTGCTCAAGGCCGCGGCTCTCCCCAGCAGGGATGAAGCCTGCAGCAGCAGCAGCAGCAGCAGCCAGGTTTTCCCTCGTTAAGAGCCCAGCAAGCAGAACCGGAGAGGAAACCGGGGGGGGGGCACCCAGAGCCCACTTAAGCACCGATCTCAAAATGGGGAAAGGCGAAGAGCCAAATCTTGCCGTCCCCTGTCCCTGCCCGCTCTGAAAAATCAAGATACGTTCTGGAAAGTATGCTCTGTGTATTTCTTTTCAGGACATCTGTGATACAGGGTTCATCTGGTATAAATAAAGTATAAAATCTTACAAGTTGTTTTTTTGTCATTATTTTAACAAAAATACTAAAAACTTATTAAAAGCTGAAATCAAAGTGGGGTGGGAAACTCTAGCAATCACACAGGATTTGGAAACACTGGTAGAAAGTGGAGATTAAAAACACTCATTCGGCATGATAAAACACTCCCAGCCCTGGACGGGGGGTGTGTGCTGCTGCACAGCCAGAGCCTGGGCGGTGGGGGCTGTCCTCCCCCGACCTCGGAGAAAGACCCTTCCAAGTCCACTGTGAAGTTGCTTCTTCCCTCGCGGGGCCTCAATACCGTCCAAACGGGTTGTTGTTCTGTTGGGGCTGGGTATCTGTTGAGGCCAAACAGAGTGAGGCGTTGGGAAAGTGACGTCAGGGAGGGAGCGCAACGGGTTCAGCCTGGGCACCGCAGCTGAGACGTCGGTTTTTGGGAGGGAAGCTGGGCTGGATTCGGGGGAAGTCGGGCAAGGCGCCAGGGACGCTCCTGTGGGCAGGGTGCTCTCATTCCTCGACCCATCTCTGTGACTGCTCTGCTGTGCAGACCAGGATGCGACCGGGCAGCCTTTCACAAAGCAGCCAGGCAGGTCACCAACTGACCTGCACGTGGCCCATGGGCGAGTTCTGCACCTTCGCCATGGCCACCTGCACCCCTACCTAGCCAAACCTGTGGCATGGGGCTCTTGCCTGCCCACAGGCCACAGGAACCACAACAGGAGCAGCCCCAATTCCAACCCTCCCACCCCCCTCCTCTCTCGTCTGGCCTGTTCTGCCCAGGCAGAGTGAGCCCAACTCCTGGGCTGCTCCACACCCCAGGCGCCCAAGCAAGTCCCGCTTGAGAGGCCCCCTCCTCTGGTAGCTCATCTAAACGTGCCCAGCCTCTCCAGAGCACCACAGCGCACAGGTGTAGCCACGAGGGCGCCCTGCATTCAGTGCTTCCCCGCAGGGCCTCTGCTCCTCCAGCGCCGTCCTCCCCAGAGTCGGGTGCCGCGGCTGCTCCCTGCTCTACTCAGCCCGGTGGGGAAAACAAGGCCTGGCAGGCAGGGACCGACAAGAAGCCGGCTGTCTCCCGCCACACCTGCAGCCGAGAACCTTCGAGGGCCCCCAGATTCGCCTCCCATGAAACCTTCAATCCTCGCTGAGGACCACCCTGTGTAGGTGCACTTGGGAAAGCCAGAAGCGGGGAGGACCCCCGAGAACCCACGCGGCCTTCCAATAAGGGGGGCCCAGAAGGTTGCTGTGGTGCCCGGCGGGCTGGAGTCTCAGGTCCCAGCCTTACTGGAGAGCTGCTGCTGGAGCTGCCGGACCAAGGCCGCCGTCTGCTGCTGCTGCTGCGTCTGCTGGAGGCCCTGCCGCTGGAACTGCACAGAGGGAGAGCAGGCGTTACCAGGGCCGTGGGGGGGAGGCCGCTGGCTGCCCCAGGAAAGGCCCTCACTTACAAGGGGCTGCTGAGGTGTCAGGCCTTGCATCCCCAGTCCCGGCGGCTGGCCCTGGGCCTGGGGCTGGGGGACGGGTGGCACCGGGGGGGGCTGCTGGGGGGGCGGCTGCGGCTGTTGGGGCTGCGGCTGTGGTGGGGGCTGCTGCTGCTGCTGCTGCTGCTGCTGCTGCGAAAAAGAAGGCAGAAGGGGAGGGTAGCAGACGGGCGCCCGGGGGAAACTCGGTCGGGAGCCGCTGGGAGACTTTCCACCAACCGGGGCCGCGGCAGCCATCGCAACACCCCGGGACAGTGACCTTGCCTCTTTCATAGCCTAAAAATGGCCCCCCTCCCCTTTTGCCACGGACTTTCAGTAACATTATCAGACTTTGCTCCTGGGATGGGCCAGAAGTAAGCCCCAGGCGGGCCACAGAAGGAGACCAGACTGGGCGAGTCTGCCGGGCCCCACTGCGGCTCACCCGCAGCAACTGCTGCTGCTGCTGCTGCTGCTGCTGCTGCTGCCTCAAATACTGCTGCTGCTGCTGCTGCTGCTGGTCTGGCAGAAGCTGGCTGGGCCGAATCCCCGCCGGGACGCCTTGCGTGCCCATGTGGTTGATGCCGCTCATCATGGGCGCCTGCTGCATTGGCTGGTGGGGAAACCTGAACCGGAGGCCGGAAGAGCAGCTGAGAGCAGGCCTCCTGCCGCTGCTCTCAGCCCAACACCCACCGCAGCCCTCTCTGGCCACGCCCCGGCTGGATCCCTGCACCCCCCAGCTACCTCTGCGCAGGATTCAGAGCGTGCCCGTAAGTAGGGGCCTGCTGGTGCACGTAACCGCTGGGTCGCTGCATCGATCGGACGGCGTCGACGAAGGCAGGGTTGGTACTGGGGTGCGTGTTCTGATAGGTCTGGGTGGAGTATGTCGGGGGGACCATGGTGCTGGCCTGGGAGGGATGCTGCTGGAGGCCAATGTGGGACACATAGGGGGTGTAGCCCTGCAGGGGGCAAGGGAGGAGGAGGATCAGGCCGCTGAGTTAGGAGGAAAAAGGCGGCAGGTCTCTGGGGCACCACGACAACGGAAGCCGTGCTCAGCCCCAGCAACTGAGGGCTACAGCTTCCTTTCCCAGCCCCCCAGCCCCAAAACATTTGGCCAGGAGAGAGTTTCCACTGGGGAGGAAATGCAGGGCCAGGAAGACGCCACCGTGGCAGCGGAGGCTCACCTGCGAGGGCTGCACGGACCCGTAGGCTGGAGTAGGAGGCATCTGGCGCACAGGCGGCTGCCCCAACATCCCCTGGCCTTGCTGGAAAGGCAAGAGAGAGGCGTGGCACGGGCAGCTGGGGAACAGCGGGTGCCCTGGAGGCCAGGCCAGGCCAGGCCAGGCCAGGCCAGGCCAGGGCCCTTGCCGCCCCTGAGATTTTTCTTCACTTCCTTCTGGGTGCAAATGCTCTCCCAAGATTACTTTGGGTTAAGGCCCCAGCCTCGCTGACCAAGAAACAGAACGACGGGGGATGGGACATTTTTCGTCCTCTTTCTGGAGGGAGCTGGACATTACCCCAAACAGCTCCCCCCAACTCCAGCAGCTGCCTGCCGGCTGAAGGGCGATGGGAAGAGGACCAGTTCCCAGGGGGTCTGCGCTCTGCAATCCCCTGATGGGGTCTTACCAGCTTGGCCTGCAGTTGCTGGCGGAGGAGCTGTCCGCCGGGGACAGGGGGCGGCGGCTGCTGCTGCCTGTAGACCGCTGACTTATAGGAAGGGTCTATCCCCATCATGCCCATGCCTGTCGGCAAAACCCCCGCATAGGGGAGCCGGCTGGGAACCAGCTTGCCTATTGGCACGCGCACTGGCCGGTACGAGGTGTCCAGCCGAGGGCCGCCTGCAAGGAAGAACAAGCACATCTTTTTCTCGGGCGCCTCCAGCGAGGAAAGACCAGGCGCTCGCAGCTCAGCCCCAGCCAGCGGCCAAGGAGGACTGAAGACCCGAGGGAGGGTGGGGGGCGCCTGGGAGGAGGAAGCACCCCTTCCCCGCTTGGCTCCCTGCTCCGACTTGGCCCAGAAGGGAGGCCGGGATTCGACTGACCTGCTGGGAGGGGCTGGTTCTGAGCATAGAGGCCCACCGGAGGCTGCCCGTAGGCCAAGCGAGACATGGAGTTCCCCGGCTGATGATGCAGGAGGTCAGTGGGAATGGTTCCACCATAGGAAACCCCCCGGCCCGTGTTCATCATGTATTCCTGTGGGGTGAAAGGCCGTGAGAAGGCAGGCCATCCAGCCGGGCAAGGGAAGAGGCTGAGGCGGCCAGCCCAGCTGTGGAGGGCCTCACCTCGCTCTTGCTGGCAGATTGGGGGCGCTTCTTGCTCTTGCTCTTGCTCTTATTCTTGGGCTCTGCAGCAGAGCTGGCGGCATTCGCGCCGGCCTTCTCCACCTTGGCCGGCTCGACGGCCTTCTTCTCTGGCTCCAAAGCCACCGGGGTGGGGGGCTCCTCCTCCTCGGGAGGCAGGGGCAGCGGCTCCAAGTAGTAGCTACGGGGCTTGGGCTTCAGGTGCGTGTGATACAGGAGCAGCCGCTGCTGCTCTTCAAAGCGGGAGACCTTGCGGTCCACCCGCACCGTCCCGAACCAGCCCCAGGAAAGCGGGGCTGAGTGCTTCAGGCCTTCAAAGAGGTCCCAGGGGGAAATCTTCTGCTTGGTGGAGACCTGCAGGCCCTGGGGGAAGGACCAGCGTGGAAAGTCAGTCACAGGTGCTCGGGGGACGTCCCCTCCTCATCCTGAGACAGGCGCCGGCGGAAATCTGCCAGTCCTGCGGTGCCATCCCTTCTCACCCAGAGCCAAACGCACCCAGTTGGAGGCTGAGAGAGCTACTTGCCTCCTTTTTGAAAATGGAGTCAAACCCAGCAATTTTGTTGCCTTTGGTGTCGATGAGGGAGCCCTGGGGCTCGCAGGTAATCACATCCCGGGTCTGCTTGGGCAGGGGAAGCAGCTGACGAACCTTCTCCAGGCTCTCGGACTGACGGTCGCCCAGCTCCTTCTGCAGGAGGAAGCCGGAAGCTGTTCCGAGGAGAGCTGAGGCCGGACCCAGGCTCGCTGCTGTGGTCCGCGCCACGGAGGCTGGGTCACAGCCCTGGCCCGCCCGCCCCCCGCCTCCATAGCTGTGGATGGGGACCCGGTGCTGGCCCCCTCCCACCCACCACTCTCAGGCACAAGAGCTTCGCCCAGACCTGGGTGAAAAAAGCGGAAGTCAGCCAATGAGCAGACCGCCACTGCACCCCCTCCGCCGGGGGGGGCTCTGGTTTACCCGCAGCTTCTTGACCAGGTTCATGTAGGCTCGCTTGTTCTCCTCCATGCTGCCCTGAGAGATGCTGGACATGTCCGCAGCCAGCGTGCCGTTGATCAGCACACTCAGCATGTCCAGGACCGTGGTGAAGAGCTCGCTGGAAGATCAGGGCCGGAACGGAGGTGAGGTTAGTAGGGCGCACCAGTAGCAGCCACGCTGGCCCCAGGCCAGGCTCTGCACTCATGCGGGGAGGAAGGACTGCGGTATTCACACAGTCCCTCGGGCCTGGAAAACGGATCCCATCCTGCTAGGAATCGGGATGTGGTTCTCTGCACGGGGCCACTTCTAAGAACCAGGCCGCCAGCATGAAGCCTACATCTGTGACGCAGGGTTTTTGGCCCAGCCTGTCCTATAAGGCCTCTGCAGACAGGTGGGCAGCACGACCCTCATCACAATCAGATTGTCTCCTGCGACCCTAATGGAGCTGCTGAGGGAGTGGGGGTTCCTTGAGGAAGGGAAGGCTCACTTGTTGGACTGCATGTCCACCGTGCCACTGCTGATGATGTCCAAGAGAAGCACTGCCCACTCTGTGGTCTGCTGGGTGCTGCGCTGCACTGTGTCAAACATGCCCCCCACCTGCCAGGAAGGACAAAGTGAGCTCCCTCCCCACAAGAAGCCTGGGGGCAGAGAAGGCGAAGTGGCCCTTCCCACGTCCAAGGGCAGTCTTCACCGTACCGGAAGGTGACCCCATGAGAAGGGAAAGTCTGGGGGGGCAGCCAAGGGGAGCAACAGGAAGGCCCTGTCCATTAGTTCCAGTTCTGTCCCCATATTCTGGGGGGCAGCCCTGGGAGGCAGCAGAACGGAGGGCTTTCCTTCACCCACAGCTCACCAGATTCAGACGCAGCTTCAGCGCCTCGTGCATCAGCTGCTTGGCCTTGCAGTCGTCCTGGTACTGGTCTTCTCGCCAGTTAGTCACAATCTAGGAGGACGGCGATGGGATCAGCTCTCGCGCAGCAGGCAAAGCTGCCCAGCCCTGCCAGCTGCTCCGGCTGCATCCCAGGGGCTGGGAAAGGGAGGTGCCCAGGCCCACGGCAGCAGAAGCCCTTCCCAGAGGAAATGCAGTCAGAGGTGCCTCGACCTACCTGCTGAACCTGGCTGTACAAGGAGGTGAGGAGGCCTTCGCGCTGCTCATCCTGGCCCTTCAGGCATGTCAGCACCAGGGACAGGAAGGGCTGCTGGCTGAGCAGGGTCATGCTGCAGGCGAGGGCAGAGTTCAGATCGGGCTCAAGGGGGCTTCCCTCCCTCCCTCCCTCCCTCTCCCCCCGGGTCCCTCACCTCTTCTGCTTCTGCCTGTCCCGCTCCTTGCGGGATGAAGACCCCAAATGCTGCCCCTTCTCCAGCTCGTCCCCCGCTGCCTTCAGCACGTAGCCCTGCACCGAGGTCGGCAGCTTGGCAATCAGAGGAGCTACCAGCCACACTCCGGACCGTTCCAAGGAGCTGGACGGGCAAGAGGACGGAGTCAAGCCAGCCCTGCTCCACCGCACCCCCCCCACCTCCCCCGGCCTGTGCCGACCTAAGGACGGGCTTGGCTTTGGGGTTGGCTGGCACGAGGTTGGGGCAGCTGCCAAGGCTGACAATGCCGTTGCTGGCCGAGCTGGTCTCGGCCGACTGCTGGAACACTTCGATGGTGGCCTTGGCGATATTCTCCAGGAGGGAATTCATTTCCTGCTGCAGGAGGCAGAGGGAGGAGGGAGTCAGGCTCTCGGGCCGAGGACGGTTCTCTCGCTGACCCCGGAGGACCCCCAGGGCTGCCCTTCCGCAAGGCCTCCCGAGCCGCAGAGCTTCCCCCGGGGTCGGATGCCCACAAGCCCACCCGGTACCGGCCGCGCCGCGCCTTACGTTGCTTGCGGTCTGCTTGATCATGAGCTGCAGTTCGAGCAGCGACTGGCGCATCGTCCATTGGTCCAGGTTCTGCAGGGGTGGCAGATGGACAGTGTGTCGGGGGACGGCCCTGCTGGCCTCCTGCCCTCCTGGGGAGCGCGAATTCCACGGCGCCCTCGTCCCCGCGCGCCAAGGGAGCAGAGCCAGCCCGTCCAACTTCCCCAGCTGCCGCCACGAGGCTCCTGCAGAGGCCGAGGAGCCACCACCCGCCTGCCCGGCCGAGAAACCTGCAAAATGCGCTTGATCCTCTGCCGCTGGGGGTTCTCGCCCTCCTCGCTGTCGAGCAGCCGATGAGGGTAGCAAATGAGCTGCATCAGCCTCTGGGCCTGGGTGCTGCTCAGGACGGGGTCCTGCAAGTCGTTGCTGTCCTCGCACAAGGACTTCAAGCATCGCTCCCCCACCCATTCCTGTGGAAGAGGGAGAAGGGCGTGCCGCTGAGCCCGGTGGCCTCTGGCTCCACAAGCCACGCCCCGAGCCGGTCCGCGCCCTGCTTCCCGAGGCTTCACAGCGATGGCCACGGGACGGAGGCACGCAGGGTCTCCGTCGAGGAGCCAAGCCGGCCACTGATCCCAGGCGGCAAACAGCGATCGACAGTGTAGCTCACCGCAAGCCGCAGTTCCGATAAAACGCTTCCCCTCTAAGCCATCGGAGCCTCACCTGCTGACAGATGCTCCTCAGGACGTACTTGGCGTAAACGTCCAGGCTGGCCGTCTCAATGGAAACCATCCGGCCGGCGGGCTTCTTGTCATCGTCCAGGAGGTCATCCACCCCTCCCGGGTGGGAAAACCCAGAACCCTTCAGTTCGGCATCCCCTGCAACCAGGAGTGGGGAGCGCCTCAGTGGCCTGCCTCAGCCTCCCTGCCCCCCCCACCCCCAGGCTGCATCCAAGCACATACCCAGGACAAAGACAGCCTTCAGCACTGCAAAGACGGCCCCATCCACAATGCGATTCTGGGAAGCGGCCAGCAAGTGCCTGTCGCAGGACGAGCGGATGCCCACAGAGGGCTTACCTGTGGGAGAGCCCACGCTTTTAGCCCTGGACTGGCTGCTGCTCCAGCCGACACACAAGGCGCCCCAATAATGGGAGAGCCACAGCCCCTGCTTGGCAGTCTGCTCCCCCAGAGCGCCCCAACGGCCAAGGGGGTCCCTTTAGCCCAGCACACTGCTTCCAAGATGCAGCTCGAAGCCTGGGCAGCTGCCTGAGCCTTCTTCCCCAGAGCTCACCACAGAGCTGCGTCCGTCCAGCAGCGGAGAGTTATACGGCCACGGGGAAGAGCCACTGTAAGGTAGCTGAGGCCAGATGAAAGGTAGCTGAGGGAGGGAGAGGTGTGACCAGGAGTGCCCTGGACAGGGCAAAAGAGGAAGCAGGGAGCAGGAGGAAGGTGGCTCCTGGACTCAAGGTGGGGGGCAGCAGCTCAGAGGCTGGTCTAGGGACGCAGATGGGGAAGGGAAGGGAAGGGAAGGGCAAAGATGAGCTGCAGAGACTGGCCCCAGCATGTGCTGGCTTACTGCTATCCTGCTGGCAGGGATTCAGCTGAGGGGTCTTAAACAGATGCAGCAGAATTCGGCAGGTCAGGCGGGCCCCTGGCTCCGAGTCCTGCTCGCTGCAGGCTGCCAACAGAAGTGCAGACTGGTCAGTTGCAATGCCACCCTTCGGGCTGGGCCATTCTCCTGGTCTGCTTCGGCCAGCGTCCCAGCCAGACACTCACCAGCGTTGAGTAGAGAGGGAATGGCAGCACAGCGGATCAAGTCCTCCAGAAGGAGACACTGGCGGGCGATGAGGATGGCCACAAAGGTCGCCAGGGAGTCGTGGAAGGACAGGTCGCTCACCTGCAGGAAGGAGAAAGGCAGCACAGCTGAGCCTCCCTCTACATTACATCTACCTCCAGAACTGACCTCACTCGAAGCGTCCACCCACAAAGAGAAGCCCCCGCAGTGCTGGGCAAATATTCCAGAACCGGATCATAAGCCTCATCCCTGAAGAGATGGATCACCGTGACAGAGGAAAGTGTTGGGTCAGCCTGTGATGTCAAGTTTTGTGTTTTGGGAGGATCACATCCTGAGCAAACGTGGACGCTGCTGAGACGTCAAGGCAGAGAGAATCAGCATTCCCAGTTAACGTCAGCAAGGCCCTTTCCCCAGCCTGGGAACTCCGCCTGGAGGGACCATGTGCCTGGCAACAGGGCCCAGCTGTTCTCCCGGGGGAGCATCCTTCAAGCACGCACACACCCTTCAAGGCACTGATGGACCATGTCCCCTTCAGAGCAAAATTTCCCTCCTGCCCCTGCCCCGCCCTGCCCCGCCCTTACATCCACGTTGCAGAGGAGGTCATTGAAGCCACACGTCCCGTTGTTGGAGGAGCAGCACAAGGCCTTCAGCACCCCCAGCCATTCGGCACTCAGCAGCTTGCAGTACCCCGTCAGCTCCGCACACAGGATTGCAATGTCGTTGACCCTGGTGGGAAAGCAAAGGTTGGTGAGCACCTGATGCTTGTCTTTTGAAGGCTATTAGACCGGATCCACAGAGAAGCCAGCATTGGCTATCTAGCCTGGAAGTCTGCCTGAAACCTCCTCTTTGAAGACAGGGCTGCTGTATTCACAAGATGCAGAAAAAGCCATAAATTGCTCTAGCAACTAAGTGTGGCTAGTTCAATAAATCAAGCTTAAAGTAGCAGTTTAACGTGAGGTGTGCATCCAGCCTATACCTCCAGGTTCTAGGAAGTGGGGAGAAGAAAGACAGTGGGCCCGACCTGCTTGTAACTCCTTGCCTGTGAGCCTCCTGGAAGCACCCCTGTCCTGAGGGAAAGAGGACACTTGGAAGAGGTGTCAGCACCAGAGCTGAACAAAAACACAGTGGCTCAGCAGGTCTCCCTGTTGGACCTTGCCCGGCCCGGCCCAGCCCTCACCGATCGGGGTCATGGTGCCCCACGCAGACGTGCATCAGGGCATTGCACACGAAGCTGTAGCGGTTGGCTGGGTTGTCTGCAAGGCTCTTGCCCAGGTTGGTGTAGGTGAAATTGTGGGCCGAGGGATTCTCAATGGTATCAATCATAAACAAGGGTTCCCACAGCATGTTCGAGTCTGATGGCTCCACGTTGCAATAGATGGTGTTCTTCACCTTGGAGCAGAAGTCGCTGCAGGGAAAGGAGGAGGTAACCCTTTCTGCAAACCCCAGCGGGCCCTCTCGCTTCCAGGGGCTCTCCAAGTCCCCCTGCTCAGGTACAGAGGCCTTGGAGGGAGCCAGGCTTGGAGTTGGAAGAGGCTTGCAAAAGCAGCCCCAGACAGCAGGGCACTGACCTGAAGAGCTCTCCAAATTTACTCTTGAGGTGGCTGCAGGACGTGTACAGGTCATAGAGGTAGGCCAGGATACAGCGCTCTGCCGAAGAGCCATCCGAGCGGTTCATGCCGTGCTTCACCACCCCGCACAGCCTGGGTGAGCAGGAGAGATGCCAAGTGGGAGGAAAGCCGGGTACGGGCAGAGTCACCTCACCGGGTGCGAGTGGCTGCTAGATCAGCTGCCCCCCACCCTCCCAAGGGAGACAGATCAAGGAGCACCAGCAGCGGTCCCCCTTTAGGCTGCCAGAAAAGCTCCACAGCGACGCAGTGAGGCTCACCCTTCGAAGACTTGGGCCATCTGGTCCTGGTTGAGGATAAGGCAGGAGTGATAATGCCGCAGGACGGCCACGATGCACAGGCACAGGCTGGTAGTGTAGCTGCCCACCAGGTCAGAGGACTTCAGCAGCAACTCGGCCTCCACCACACTCAACTCGTTCAGCAGCTGACCAGCCATCCAGGATTGTGCAGAAGAAGGGCCAGAGGGGTGGGGGTAAGAAGATGAAAGAACCGGCTTGCAGACACCCTCCCGACCCCACCTGGGGGTGGGAGGGCTTAAAAGGCAGTTTCCAAGTGAAATGTGGAGTTGGGGAGGAGCTAGGAGGAGGTGAGCAACTCCTGCCACGGCTCTATGCATCCAAGTTGGCACGTGCAACTGCAGGCCCACCATCTCACGTGGTTAAGTCAGAGCCTCAAATGGAGGCCAAGCATTTCTAAAGTGAGGAAACGGATGTGATCTTTACGGCAAAAGAATTGGAAGGGACCGGTTATTTATGCGTGTTCCTTGCGCACGTGGCCTGCCGTTTTGTACTGCTTGTGCCCTTCTGGGCTTGGATATGTGAAGAGGCCTTTAGGTGAAAGGGAGGAGCCATTTAAGCCCAGCTTCCAGCGTGACCATGCCACCCGAATGAGCTGAGCGACACACTGCAGAGCCCTCGCCCTCGCAAAAGTGGAGGACGTTTCAGCCACAACGAGCCCAGCTTCTGCCACCCACCCACCTGGATGGCAAAGTCGATAAGCCCGCTGATGTTGAGTGAATACTCCATCAGGTCGAAGATGAACTGGATGTGCTGCACCAGAGGCAGATGGTAGGACATCCCTAAGGCAAAGCTGGTGATCTGCTCCAAGACGTTGCGAGATACCTAAAGGAGGGAGCACGGTGGCCAGCAGTCATCGCCGGGGTCCCTGAGCCCAGGGTACAGCCATGCAGCCCCGCTGTTCTCTCCCAGCCTCAGACCCTGCCCTCAGCCAGAGTGCACGTACCTGAGAGGTGACGAGGTGCTGGTCAAAATGAGAAAGGTGCTGGAATTTTGCAAAGATGTCCTCTGCAGTCGGGAAGGCTTCTGGCTTGTTCCTCTTCCTTTTCTGCCCTTCCTCTCCCCCTGCCCAGGGAAGATGTGCTGGCGTGACTTCTGCAGCTGCTTCCCTTTCCCAAACCATCCTATAGGCTTCCATACAGCCCTTGGGTTTGGGCAGCCCCACAAACCTGTCTCTGCCGTGCTTTTCCTGTTGAGCACCTTCAAGATATCCTTGCTTATTCTTTTGATGGCGTGACGCGCCTCATCACGCTGCTTCCCAACTCCAAAAAGGACCACCAGCCTCTGGTTGCACTCGTGGCTGCTCGATTCCTCCTGAGAAAGTGGGAAATAGGGAAACAGCAGGTACCAGAGGCTGTCGATGGGGAGATTCTCCAGCTACCCCAGGCAGAGACCCTTCCTTTTGGAGGAAAGGTGCCTCCCACAGACTCCCACGTGTAGCCGTCTGTAACTCAGTAGCTCACCTGAAGCAGGAAGAGGCCTCACCAGGCCCCTGGTTCATTCACCCGACAGCTCTTCCCACTGCCTGCTCCCCAACTCCTCCACATGGGGAGCCCTGGACTGAACTGGGCACTGCCTGCAGGCCAGGCCTGCACTGTGACCCCTCTCCTAAATCAAGAGCCTCCTCCACCAGGGAGAGGAGAACTGCCATGGCTCAGCAGCATCAGCTTCTGCTTGAAAGAAGCCACAGCGCTAAACAGCCATCCGCCAGGTCTCCAGGCTTCCCAGGCTGGAAAAGACGGAGACACCCCACGTGCTGGGTGGATTCACCCTACATGCTGAGCCCAACCCAAGTAGCCCATGTTATGGCTTAGCACAATGCAGCTTTGTATAACAAAAACAGAGCAGAATCATGAACTGATGCAGAGAGGAAGTTAAAGCTCCAAACAAACAACTACATTTGCACAACAGCCTGACAAGCACAGGAAAGCAATACCCCGCCCTGGCACACTTCCCATTTTCCTCCCCAGCCATTCCGGTGTGTCGCATCTTACCTGCGGAATGGGGAAATGCGTGCAGTACTGGATGTGCCGAGGCTGGTCGTAAAGTGCTGCCAACGTCCCATCTGCCACTCTGTCCTTCTCAGGGTCCAGTTTCTCTGGGGAAGGGCTGGCTTTGGACTCACAGTGCATGGAAGGAGAGAACATCTGGGCGGGAGGAGGACAGGGAAAAGGCAGAAAGGTGAGGTGACTCTGCGTCTTGGCAGGGAAAAACTCTGCTCCCGAAAGGTAGGCTCCCAGGAGACCAGGCAGGACTGAGGCCAGCTGGCCAGCTCTTCCCCAGCAGCACCCCCTTTCCCAAGTGCCAGGCTTCTGCCTCTCTCTGCACAGCATCCTGTGGCTTTCGCTCCCCCCAGATAGACCAGGCTGGGCCTCCATCCACCCCAGGCACATCACTCAAGGGAAGAGAGGCTCTGAAGGCAGAGGAAACCGAGAGGGATCTGTGGCAGCCCTGCCACGTCTCCAGGAGGATAGGCTTCCCAAGGACTAGGCCAGGATGCCCCGTCAAGGTCCTACCGAGAAATCAGTCTTCTCCATGTCATCAAAGATGACACTGGAACTGTGGTCGATGTCCATGTGGCACTCCGACAGGCCTGCATCCTGGGAGAAAGAAGGAACAAGGCGTCCCCCTGCCGTGCTCCAAAGCCGAAACAGCCCCAGCCCCCCCCCCCCATCAGAATGGGCAGGGGCTTTTGGATCCAACCTCCAACTTGATGCCGTGGCTGCCTTCCCGCTCCTTCCGGTCATGCTCTTCTGCGGCATCGTCAAAGGGCGAGGCGGGACGGGGCCCGTGGTCGATGGCCAGGTCGCCGCGAGAGATCAGGGTGCACATGTACATGTTGGGTGAGAAGACGTCGTGCCGGATCAGCTCGCAGAAGAGCAGGACCAGGTTGAAGAACTCCACCCTCTCGTTCTCGTTGCTGGGGTCAGCTGCCAAGGGAGGGGAGGGGAGGGGAGGGGGGGGACGTGAGGAGCCCAGCCTGCTTCTGCACAGCCATCTCCTGGCCCAGCCCCACCCATCCTCGCCGAGGGTGCAAGCCACAGCCAGGGCAGCCAGCTGCGGATGCAGAACAGCCAGGAGCTGGGCTTGGGCGATACTTAGCCGTACTCAGCATCGGAGCCTGGGTGTCCAGGAACTGCATGAGGACCTCTTGGAAGACCGGGGCGCTCACAGCCGAGAGGGAACCCGAAGCGATAGAGCCTTTTTCGTCTACTACCTCTGAGTCGCCGCACCGCTGAGCACAAGCGCAAGAGTGGAAGGCCGTGAGCCCTGCACTCTGCCACCTTGCCTCTCCCAGAAAGGGCCCCCAAGCCCACACTTGGCCCCTTTCCGCAGAGCTTCCACCGGAACAAGCACATCCACTCCTCGGCCGCGGGACTGGGATGTTTTTGCGGCCTCTTCTCCCGCAGGGCCTGCCTGCTCTGCGCTGCCCCCTCCCTTTCCCAGGACGGTCTTTTTGTGTCGCCCCTGGGCTTTGGAACCTTTCACACCCCCTTCTCTCTGGCATATATATGTATATGTATATGAATACGTATATTTCACAGGCTTTATTATTTTTTCTCCTTTTTCAAATGTTTAGTGATGGTTTTAAGAGCTTTCTGAAGAATTTTCCAGCGTTCTGGATGTTGCGTTCATTTATTTTTGCAAAGTATTCAAATGAACACTCCAAGGACCCTGCACCTAACAGGCAATTACAAAGTTCTTGGGGGTGAAAACAGAGATTTGTAAACTGCTTTGAGGTCAAAACGTCTTGACCCCAGACGTCCAGTTCCAACCTCAAAAGTGTTCCAGCCTCACCAGAAATGCTCCAGCCATGTCTGTGGCCAGGATGGTCCATTGTGATGACAGAACTCTCCCGGTCAAGTCAGAATGGGACTTTCTGGGTCAGAATATTAACCCCCAACACACATTCTCTTTTTAAATGGAATACTCTCCCTGCCCCGCCTGGCCTTCTCAGGGGACCCTCCCCACCAATCCCTGTGGAAATGTTGCCGCGCTCACCTCAGCCTCTATTTCAGACTGCCGCTTCTCCAGCAACTTTGCCACCACCATTGCCCGGTGCCGTCCCGACCGCTTATGGCTCACGGCCCACTCGCAGAGCAGGGCCACTACAGCATCGTCATCAGGGGAGATCTGCCAGGAAAGCAAGTGGGATAATGTGCTGGAAGCGCCTGCCTGCCCTTCTCCCCGGCCTTCAGCCTTTCTCCCCACAAGCTCCAAGCATCCCACGGCTCTAACTTCCCCCACGAAATCACAGCTCAGTGGCCAGGGCTGTGGCTTCTTTTCAACCACTGCGACGGGAGTGACAGTCAACTGGAAAGGTGCAGCCACTTCCTCCAGCCTCCCCCACCCCACAGAGAACCACCAGCCTCCGCCAAGACCTACAAGCTGTCCTTTCCCCTGGTTTATGTCTCTGGCTCAGCAGCTGGTGGTCTCTGAACATGCAGGCTGCCTCTAGCCACCACGGAGAGATTTCTCCTCCTCCATGAATTTAATTTGTCCACTTTAAAATGATTTAGGCTAGGAGCCATTACCACCTCCTGGCAGCAGCAATTCAAACCCAGCCACCTGAATCGATCGCACAATCTTAACAGCACTGCTTCGGCAGTGCATTGTGCACTAGCGGAGAGTACACCCCGCAATGGCCCCTGGATGCAGGAGGCATCCCCATCCAGAACCACCTCCTCCGATCATGCCCTGTTCCTGTTGGCACCTATTGCCCCACGGCTGACCACAGGTGGAAAAGCCTGAATCCCTTCTGCTACCTCGTGACTGTCTTTGCTCGGTCCTCCCCCGAATATCCTGTTGTACAGAGAATCCAATGAGTTGCTAAAGTCCGAACGCTCAAAACTGTGGCTGTCGAGGACTTCTAAAGTGTGGAGCACCCGGCTTATGGTGAATCCTGGAATGGAAAGCAGGAGATCAGAGGCAAGAAGCAGAGCATCAGACAGCAGGCAGGGAGCCCCACTGCCTGCAGAGAATATCACTCCTGCGAGAAGAGGAGCGGAGGAAGAGGAGCTAAGCAGACGAAGAGCAGAGAACGGCAACCCATCTGCTCAGATACAGATGCAGTGAGGAAGTGGGGCAGAGCTGGGCGGGGTGTTACCTGCAGTGGCTTCCTGGCATTTGTCGAAGGACCAGCGCACTTCCACGGCCTGGCCACGCTCCTTGATCTGCTGCTCTGTCTCCCGGAGCCTTGCTCGGACCTGGCAAGGAAGGCGTGTCAGGGAGGCCCTGGAGCCCGCAAGGCTGGCCCAAGAAGTGAGGGATGGAGCAAGCCTGGCACAACACGTGCCCCCCGGTCTACCTCTGCACTGGCACCCTGGGGACTGGAGATGAGCCAGTCCCAGACGTGGGCTGCTGCTCACCTGCTGTATGAAGCTTGCATTGACCCCTGGCATGGGCAGGTTCGAGGGGGCAATTGGCAGATGGTCGAGGGGAGAGCCCGTCTTGATTCTGCTGTCAGTCAGAGAGTAGTGCCAGACAAGGGCGCTGGGGCAACACAGGACGATGCTCTGAAGGCGGAGAAGGAGGGAGGGGACAAGGCGGGCGTCGAGCTCTCTGGTACAGCAGGAAGGTTGCCTTGACTGCCATCCCTCCACGCTGGGGAGGCCATCTGTTTCCTAGGGCAGTTCTGCGGTCCCCAGCCAGCCCTCAGAGGCTCAGCAATTCCCTCAGCGTTCTCTGATCCCCCTCCCTAAAGTCAAACGCTCCCTGCATACTTCTACCCTCCTTCCTCGCTGGCTTCTCTGTGTCTCCCAGTGGTGAACCACACCTGCTAGGATTTTAAGGGCAAGCCCTGTCCGCAACCGTGGGCTACATGCGTAGCTGGGCAGTAATAAGGGAACGTGCCCAGCTGGGCTGTCCTGAACGCAGCCTGATCCTCCGTAGTCCTTCCTACCAGCCTTCCTGCCAAGTGAACAAGCCAGGAGAAGCCTAAGAGATTTGTTTCATGCGCCTTCTGAAGGGCCGTCCTCTCAAACAACGTCCTCAAGCGTTGTTGTGACCCCACTGCTCTCTGGGGCCTCACTTCTCCTCCTACAAGTGCACCTCTCACCTCCTCCCAACCCCCGGTCACACCGTCCTCACTTGCCTGGAGGATGCAGCTGAGCCCAAACACAACTGGGCGATGCTGGGGACACAGCAGCAGGTCACTGAAGGGGCTGGCAGATGAGTTTCCTGCAGCTGGCTGGGGAGTGGGGGTGGAGGGGAGCGCAGGGGCCGACTGGGATGGAAGATGGTGAGCTGGGTGCCCGCCGCTGGCATCCAACAGAATGGCAAGGCGACGGGTGCAGAAGTAAGCCAGGCGCCTGGACAGGTAGGCAGACTGCACAAACTCACTGGAATACTGTTGCGGGAGAAGAGAGAACGGGAAAGGACGCTCGAAGCTGGAGGATTAGCAGGGCCGCAGCATCGGCTTAGCCGAGGACCCCGCTGCTCTCTGCGGCCTCCTTCTCATGACCGACGGGGCATTCCTTCAAGACCCAGCCCACGAGCTTCCTCCCTCAGTGTTACGTGCTGCTGAACTGACGCAAGATGCCCACTCAGCTAAAGCCTTCCCTTCTTTATAAGGCTTACTCCAGTTCTCCTGTTTCAACCCTCAAGTTTCAAGCACACCCAGATGTCCAAAGAGCTTCTCTTCTGAGATCATTGGGGGGGGGGGCGGCTGACCTGCAGGAGCAGAGGCAGGAGCAGCTTCAGCAGCTCATCCTCGCCTGGGCGAATCTTCTCAAAGCACTCAAGCACCCAGGTCAGGAACTCGTGCCGGTCCAGCATCCCATCCTGGAAGAAGCGGCAGAGCCCCTCAGCGAGAAGGCAGGTGGGCTGAGCTCACCCATCTTCAGTCCAGTTCCCACCAAAGGGAGACTGGTCACGGGGACCCCGCAGGCCAAGCAGCGGCAACCGCCCCTCCCTTCCCGCCCTCACCTGGAACATGAACATGGCAAGCTTCTCATTGTAGTCCCACTGCTTCACTGAGTGCTCCACCTCCTGGGGCATGATGTTGGAGGGTGAGCCGCAGGCCTGCGCCAGCAGCTGCCGATGAAAGTCGGCAATCTTCTGCAGCTGCTCCCAGAGAAATTTGGTGATAATCTGCGTCCACTCTAGAAGGGGAGAGCAGCAGTCAGCAGGAGAGATGGAGCTGGACCCAGAGCAGGACTCAACACGCTGAGGATGCTTTCCGTGCAGGGGAGAGAAGGGACGGCGAAGGGGGCAAAGCCAGGCCATCCTGGGGACTCCGGTGCAGAAGAAGTGGCTGCCATGGAAGGAGGCTCAGGGAGGCCCAGATCAACCCAACCCTGGAGCGTTACATTGATCCGGGGGGATTCAAGGCAGGAGCAGCAGCCCTTACCGCTGAAGGGGTCAATGACATGCCGCTTCTTCACCTTCGTTTCCGTAATGGCGGCGTAATAGGCGCAGGTCATCTTGATCAGCCAGGCAGCTCTCATCACAGGCACTGTGTACTTGGCCAGGTAACCAAATATCTCCTCCTTCTTGCTGAATATGGGCACCTGCCAGAGAACAGAACAGGAGACGGGTGATTCGGACACGGCAGTTTTGTCAGAGACCACGTGCGGGAGGGTGCACTGGGAAACCAGTCCTCCCCTGAGCTGCAGCCACTACTCTCCTTGCAGCAGACGCGATATTTTGCTAGCCTGGCCTCATTCTTAGACCTCCCTCCGCAGCACCACGCTTATCCTGTGGCTCTGCATCGCGTTTGGGTCTCCAAGGGCTCCTGGTCCTGCCTGGCTTTCTTGCCCTGCCTAACCACAACCCCTGAAGGACCCAGCTCCCCCCGCAGGGCATCTCTCTCTGTCCAAGCCTTTGCCGAAGCAGCCCGACAACCCACCCCGGCAGCTTACAGATGCTCCGGGCCTTCTGGCCTCAGCCTCCCCTCTTTAGTGCGTCCCCTCTTGATCTTGGAGCCTTGGCAGCGTGGTACCTTTTTAGCCAGGTGGGTGAGGGGTTTGGTTCCAGCCAGATCATTGAACCAATTGTTAATCGCACTCTGGGAGCGAGCTGTCACGAGCCAGAAGTTGTCCTTTTGGTTCACCTGTGGCTTCCGACGGCCTGTGTCGGGCAGCGTGTTGCAGCGCAGCTTTTCAGCAATGATGCTGCTGAAATTTGAACTGATCTGGAAAGAGGAAAAGGGGCTTGCAGCCCTTCTTTAGCCATCGGGCGCCCTGTGGAAGCACCAGCCCGCCTTTCCCTCGGAA
The DNA here is from genome assembly GCA_030867105.1 of Liasis olivaceus. Classification (NCBI taxonomy): domain Eukaryota; kingdom Metazoa; phylum Chordata; class Lepidosauria; order Squamata; family Pythonidae; genus Liasis; species Liasis olivaceus. The sequence goes on along the minus strand of CM061361.1, from coordinate 24,724,035 downwards.
GCAACGGCTCGGCTTCACCGACGCAGGGCACCTTCCCCTCCACCGTTAAAGCTTCCGGGAGAGCCACCGAGGATAAATGGCCTCTCTCCTCTGCGGAGCTCCCTCCCGACACCGATGCCCTCTCCCTCCTTTTGAGAGGCTGGGGTTCACCGACGCAGCCCCACGGGAACCTGACATCTCACAGCCCGAAGGCACTGCCGGGCCCACGAGGCCTGCTGGGCAGCACGACGTCGTCGACACCCCTTCACCGCTGCCCCTCCCCTTCCTCATTTCGGCTGCCCGGAGCTCCCCCGGTGCCCTCAGAATCCAAACACCAGATTCAGGGCGAGGGAGCAGCCAGCGAGCGTTTGCAGGGGCACGCGAGGACAGGCAGGCGGACCGCGCTTCTTCCGGGCTCAGCGTCTGCGCCTCCCGGTCGCCGTTTCCGACTACGGATGAGCGGCCCGGGGGCCCGGAGCAGTCCAGAGGGCGGACCTCACCTTGGCGGGGTTGAAGTTGACGTTTTTGGCACTGCCGTGTTCATCTCCGGAAACAGCCGGCTGGTTGTTGAAGCCCTGCTTCACGTTGAGAGCCGTGAGCTCGTCCTGCGGGAGGACGCGAGAGTCACCCAGAGCCCCCGCCGGGAAAGGGTCAGGAGACCGGCCCCTCGCCCAACGAGATGCGGGTCGGACATCCAGGGCAATCGCCGGCCTCCTCGGGACGGCCTAGAATTCATCCTCGCTCAGACACGGGCCGGCGGGGAGGAGGCGGATCCCGGAGCAGAGCCTGCCGGCCCGCCCGCCCGCCCGTCTGCCCGGGCAGGGGTGCCCTGCCGCCCCGAGCGGGCCCCAGAAGGCCCGCGGGCCCGGGCTCCCTTGGAATGGAGCCTCCACGGCCAAGAGCAGCCTGCCTCCCGCCGGCAGCCAGACCCCGGCGGGGCGGGGCCCCGAGGGGAGGGTCCTCCGCGGGGCCCGCAGCGCCACGGCCGGGGCCCCCGCCCGGGCCCTCCGCGGCGGCGGCGGCGGCGGCGCCCTTCTTCCTCCGGGCCACGGGGGGCGCTGCGCCCCCCGCCCTCGCCGCCGGGGGCGCCCTCCCGGCCGGGTCGCCCGCGCCCCCCGCCTCACCTCCTTCTGCTTGGGGTCCTGCGGGTAGACGTCGGGCGGGCCCAGGCGCGGCCGCTTGAGAGGCCGGTGCTCGTAGCTGAGGACCCCGAAGGCCGCCATGGCCGGGGAAGAGGCCCTCCCGGCCCGCGCCCGGCCGCCGACGAGACGCAGGCCCGGCCACCGGGTCGTCGGCGGCGGCGGCGGAACCAGCCGAGCCGGGCCGACGGCTTCCGGAAAAGGCCGAGCTGGGGGCGGGCGGGCGCCGAAGCCTTCCGAAGGGAGGCTCGGGAGCGTAGGAACCGGGCGGAGCCGGAATGGAACGCTCGCGGCGCCGGGGGGCGCGGAGGACAAAAAGGAGAGCACCGCGGCGGCGGTCGGAAGCGATGACGTCGCGGGAGCCGAAAGCGGGCGACGGGGAGCGAAGTGGGAAGCCTCGCCTCGCCTCGCCTCGCCTCGCCGGAGGCCCTCCCTCCTCGGAGCACGTACGGAAATTGCCGAGGGCGGACGGAGATGCCCGAGAGGAGCGGCGGCTTCCGAGGAGAGCGGCGAGCGTCTCCCTCTGCAGGTCGGCCTCGGTCACTGCAGCGCCCCGCAGTTCAACAGGTGGAGCTGGAGGGGGAGGCACCGCGAGTTTCGCTGTGTGCCACTGACCGTGGCCCCCTCGCTCGTCCTTCCTGCCCGCATCTAGGAGCGGCGGGATTGTCGGTGCAGCGACGCTTATTGCAGTGGCACACAGCGCCGCTCCGCCCCTTTCTGGCCTTCTCTGAGGGGCGGCTCTGCCGGCCCCCTTCACGGCCCCCTTCACGGCAGGGCCACTGGCTGCCGGATGTGCGAGCTGGTTTCGAAGAGGCAGAGGAACCGGAGACCAAGTTGCCAACTCCTCTGGACCACGGAGAGAGCACGAGGGTCCCCTTTGCTTCGGCGACTACGTGCCGATGCAACAAACTGGCAAACCCTTAAAGACACGGGGGCACCGGGCCGCCTTACCTGCCTCCTGAGAAAGCCGTATGCGGCCGAGAAGCAACAGTTGGAACCGGTCGCGGAACAACCGATGGGTTCAAATAGGGAGAGGAGCACGGCAGGGCTGTGGAGCGTCACCCTGCGTATTTAACTTATACGCAGAGTACATCGGGAGACATGCCGGGCTGGAAGAATCACAAGCCGGAATTAAGGTTGCAGGGAGAACCATCAACAACCCCAGGTGTGCAGACGATACCACCCTAATGGCAGAAAGTGAAGAAGAACTAAAGAGCCTCTTGATGAGGGTGAAAGAGGAGAGTGCAAAAGCTGGCTTGAAACTCAACATTAAAAAAACTAAGATCATGGCATCTGGACCCATCAATCCCTGGCAAATAGAAGGGGTAGAAATGGAAGCAGTAACAGACTTCATTTATTTGGGCTCCAAGATCACCGCAGACGGAGACTGCAGCCATGAAATTAAAAGACGCTTGCTCCTTGGGAGGAAAGCTATGGCAAACCTAGATAGTATATTAAAAAGCAGAGACGTCACCTTGCCGACAAAGATCCGCATAGTCAAAGCTATGGTTTTTCCAGTAGCAATGTATGGCTGTGAGAGCTGGACCATAAAGAAGGCTGAACGCCTAAGAATTGATGCCTTTGAACTGTGGTGCTGGAGAAGAAAGACTCTTAGGAGTCCCCTCAACTGCCAGAAGATCAAACCAGTCAATCCTAAAGGAAATCAACCCTGACTGCTCATTGGAAGGATTGATACTGAAGCTCAAGCTCAGATGTTTTGGCCACCTAATGCGAAGAGAGGACTCTTTGGAGAAGACCCTGATGCTGGGAAAGATGGAAGACCAAAGGAGAAGAGGACGGCAGAGGATGAGATGGCTAGATAGCGTCACTGAAGCAGTGAGCATGAAACTGAACAAACTCCGGGAGGCAGTGAAGGACAGGAAGGCCTGGCGCGATATGGCTCATCGGGTCACAAAGAGTCGGACATGACTTAATGACAACAAAAATCTGCTGGCAGGGGAGGGATTGCCCCCCCCCTTTGGCCACCTTGTTCTCCTGCAGTGCCCTCAAGGGCCTCCCAGATGTGCCCCTGAACCAAGCCACAGGGCACCTATGTCCAGGCTTCCTGGTAAGTACGCCAGGCAGGAGTCTCGGCCTTTCTGTCCCGAGCTGGCTTCCCAGGCTGCTCAGGAGGAGGTGGCCCTGAGGTGGTCCTGTGCGAGTGGCGGGTGGCAGTGGGTCCTGGTGCACTCCCGGAGAGCTGCCTCTGCCCTGCAGCCCTCCCCGCTTCCCGTGCTTCCTGGGGGTAGCCTGCTGGGTCCTGCAGTGAAAGACGGGCCTGGAAAGCAGGGGCGGTAGGCCGAGTGCCCTGCCCTCTCTCAGCCCGCCTGCCTCACAGGGATGGCGTGAGCAGGAAGGAGCGCTGGGTATGCTCACCACCTTCGCTCACCTGTAAGAATAAGAAAGGCAGGATAAAAAATAACATCTGAAGAGCCCCTTCTGGGGATGCCCAGCTCTGGACAGTGGCCGGCCCATTCCTTTTTCTCCTGGTTTCAGGCAGGGCCTCCCAAAGGCTTCGGCCACCCGTGGAAATCCCCGCAGCCCTCGCCCTCCGCCTCCTCGAGACTTCACGACAGAACTTTCCACAGGAAACCGGTGATGGCGGAAGTGATACATGTCAGCCACAGATAATCTTTCATCTTGTTTCGACGCGCGCGCTGAGTGTGCAGCTCCGGAGCAGCAGCCCTTTCCCAAGCAAGAGGATGAGGGCCTCGGGCTGCCTGGGGGTCGCATTCGGGCTCCTCTTGCTGCTGGTGGACCCGGGCGAGCCCACGGCAGGCAGCTCACGGCCAAAAGGTACTGGCCCACTTTCCCTGCTTCTCTCCGCAGGAGGATGGGAGGGTAGCCGGGGGGGCAGAACCTGAGACCCGCTTCCCAGATTCTCTTTGCGCTTTCCATTAAGGAAGGAGGAAAATCAATCAGGTGGAAGTTCTCTTCAGCTTAACACATCTTAACTAAGCTGTTGGGCTGTTGTCATCTGTAAACCATGATTTGTGGCTTAGTGAACAGGCGGACCCATCTGTAGCAGTTCGGCCTGCGAGCCATGGTTTAGCTCAATTGGCGAACAACCATGGTCCTGCTTTTCTCTAAATCAGTCCAACCTAACTGCCCTGAAAATTGATATTAACCTTGGAAACATTGAGAAACAACAGGTGGCGTGGGGGAAGGCATGCTTCAGGGAAAGGCTTTCAGCACCCCACACAGAACTGGGCCACTTCCTCAACCTTCTCTTGCAAATGGGGAATTTAGATGCTGCCAAAGGGCTGCGTTAGGAGAGGCCCAGTGGAGGAGCACGTTGATCTTCTCTAAATCGAGTAAAAATCAAGGAAAGGGAAAGAAGGAAAGCAGGCTTTCTGAGCAGAGGACCACAGAGGTGGTCGAGAGCTCTGGAGCCTCGCAAGAGAGCCCGTTCTCAACCCTTGGGCAGAACCTGATTTCCCAGCGAAGGAAGGAGCCCCAGGCTGGGGGGCAGAACATCACAGAAAGGGGGGGATGCCTGTTCTTTCTTCCCACAGTGGAGTGCATTTGCCACAATGGTGATTACGTGATCTGCGACTGGGGCAGTGAGCAGAGGCCAGATACCAACTACTCCTTCTACTTCTGGTAGGTACCCTGCGCCTTTTTTGCCCATTGGGCTGCACCCCCCCTTTCTCAGCTTCAGCCATTCCTTCATCTCTTGGCCACAAGGGACAGCTGTCCAAATTCCCCCTCCCTTGCAAAGAGCGGGCATCTCACACTGACAGGGAGGACCTTCCATGGAATTGCTCCTTCTGCTAATGAAGGGTCAGCCGCTGCTTGCAGATTCGGACCGGCCAAAGGTCACGGTCATCTTCTGATCCTCAAGCAGGCAGCAGCACCAGCCTGGAACTGGCTGCTCTAAGAAACCAAGCCAGTCAGGGCTAGTGACTCTCTCATGAAGTGGCAGGGTTGGAGGGAGGCTGGAAGGTCCTTCAGCATGGCCAGCCGCTGCCACGGTTGCGCTGCTTTTCCAGTGCCCGCGTGACCAACCTGGAGGTGTCAATAGAAAAGGATCCAGACTCTGTTTTCTGCGCGCAGGTATGAAGGAATCAACGACCCTGTGGAAGAGTGCAAGGACTACACCCAGATGTTTGGACTCAACGTGGCATGCCGGTTCAGTAAATATAATCCATTCAACCACTTGAGAACTTACATCAATGGAAGCCAGGGGAGGATTATTCCCACTGAATCCTTACTCCTGAATGATCTAGGTATGGACGATCTTCTGCACTGTTAATTCATAAACAGGCAATCAGTAATTCAAAAGGCGAGAGGGCCCAGCTTCCTAATCTGCCCCATTGGGACTTACAGCTACACCTGTCTGTTCCTCTCTGTACTTTAAGGGCCAACTATTTCCCTGCTATAAAGCCTCCAGTTGATCCCAGTTTCTGTTTTACCCTGCTTATGAATTCATCCTCACCCTAGAACATGGCTTGGAAACTTGCACCCGAGGGTTCCAGGAATCACTCATGATGGTGGTCACAATGACATCACTGTATTATATTCCCTTCAAAGGTTTCTCTGTTCTCCTGGTGGGGTTGATTTTGTGGTGGGGCATTTTTCCCCATATAACATGCAGTAAAAACACTAGAAGGTTTAAATTTTGCTACATCTTTAATTAAACGTGTTCTGTTTGCAGGTTCTGCCCCTTTTATTACTTTCTGCTCACCACAACAGGGACATTTACCTCTTAGTTGACTTTGGTGTGTTAGACAATCTTTCCTGAAAAGAGAACTGGAATTTCTTGCATATTTGACTTTGTGTGTGTGTGGGGGGGGGGCTTTAAAAAAAGAAAATCAGGAATTAAAATCTTCCCAGGGCTTCCGCCAAGAAGCAGAAGTTGACTACTTACTTATTTATGAGCTTTAGAGGCCATCTGACTCCAGAATCTCTGGGCGGCTTATGCTAAAAAAAATAATAAAAACAACTTAAAAACATAATATATAAAATTAAGAAGAAATTTCTCAGCTGTGGGTGATGGGAAGTAATGAAACAGGCTGCATTTGTAGGAGGAATCTCTTAATTAGCCCCTCTGAACAGCTATTTGAAAAGGACTGATTTATGAGCTTTATGACGTGAAAGATTCTTGATGATGGGGGAAAGGCATTGTGAATAATATAGGATCACATTAAATGTGATCTGGAATTTCCAATTTAATTGCAGGAAAGCAGTGCCTCAGCAGTGGGAACCTTTCCTAACTTCCCAGCTCTCCCCCTGCAGTGGATTCTCATTGTCCTCAGTTTTGCGAGCCCTGCAAAGTTGCCAAGCTCCGGGGGCTCAGTTCCAGATCCAAGCAGAGGGGAGTTCAGGGGGGCACTTGGTGGGACTGGCCAGAGAGGGGGCTGGCTTGGCAGCTGCTGATTCCCTGGCCTCTGAATTTGCTGATTCCCTCATTGCTCTGTGCTGGAACTGTTCTGTCACTGAAAGGGAGATGGTTTAAATCTGAGTGGGATGACGCCAGCGGTTCGAGCTCTGCCCCCCCCAGAGCTTCGTCTGAATTTTGTCTTGTAGTGAGACCCGGCCCACCTTTTAACCTCACCTTCCGCAACCTGAGCAACCACCAGCTGCTCCTGACCTGGAAGTCCCCATACAAAAAAACCATATGTTTGCAGCACGCGGTCAGCTACAAGAGTAACAAGGACACGCACTGGATGGTAGGGATGTTGCACTGGTTGAATGGGTCAGTGGCTGGGCTTGACTGCGGTCACAGAGAAGCCACCCGCATTATGACCGAGTAGCATGTCTGTCCCAAAGAAAGCCTTGCGGGTGCTGAGCGGCCACCTCCTGTCCTTCTTCAGGCCCAGTCCTCCCTGTTTTGCTTGAGGAAGTGGGGAGGGGCTGGCTAGGAACTCCTTTTTCCAGCGGGGGAGCTGCCTTGGTCTGTGGCAGCAAAAGCACCGATGGCATCTTCGAGACAAACTATGGCGCTGGGGCTTGGCTTTCGCATGCCGAACTCCTGACGCATGACAGGAGTTGAATTTTTGTCCCGCGTTGCTTTCCAGGAGCACCACGTAAATAGCATGGCGTTCCAAATCCCCAGCGTGGATCCTGAGAAACTCTACACCTTCTATGTCAAGAGTAAACTGCACAACAATTGTGCATCCACAAAGCTCTGGAGCCAGCCATCCGAATTTGTCTTGTGGGGAAAAGGTAAGCGGGGAGGACAGGGCAGGTTTCTGCCTCAAAGAGCTGAGAAAGGGAAGCAGGAAAACAATCCAGCCAGCCCTGCCCAGGGCCACCTCCTCTGCCCTTAGGTCCTGCAGTTGGGAAGCCTTGCACCGGTCTGCGGGGGCATCTCCTCCTCTGATCGTGTGTGTGCAGCATGCCGAGTCATTGTTTACTTACCTGTAATGTATTGAAATGCCGTAATTTGCTGGGTTCCCACAAGATGCTCATCTGTAATCTATGCTTTACAGTCTTCCTTTTGGTTTAGCATGTCCTGTGAATCCCCCCTTGAGCAAAGGACGAGGCTCCCAAGGTGCCTTCAAGGACCAGTTGTAAGCCCCGCTCATTCAGCACCGTTGCAAGTTTGAACGGTCGCTGAATGAGTGGTTGTTAAGTGAGGACTACCTGTAGTGAATTCAGAATATGGTCAAGAGGGCAAAGGAGGAAGTGCAGATGGGAGGAACTGTGCAAGCCAAGATCAAGGCAGCAGAGAAGAGAGCTACGCTTTCTCCTTTGGTCACATTTATGGATTGATCCATGTATTGGACATAGATGACTTTGCAGACTCCATTACCATCTTCTAGTCTGGTAACGAGCCTCCAGAACAGCGTCAGCCCAACTCGCCCTTCTTTTTCTTTGGAAACTAGAGCAACTTGTTCTCTCTGTCCTGCCCATATCTATAACCCCTGGAAACCTTTCTACTCAACTCGCAAACGACAGTCAAAGAAGAGGCGACTTGAGCTTCTGAGTCAGGGGGCTTCTCCCTCTGTTCTGTAGCCCTGCTGGAGCTGATCCAGCAGGTGGACCAAACCCCAAGAGGAAGAGTTTGTCAGGAGCAAGTGCTGTTCCCCTCTGCTGGGCATTGTTAGCATCTGCCTTGGTACCATTCATCTTTGCCCTCTAGCCCAAGAAGACAACGGCAAAGCGCCCTCGTCCCAGCGTAGAAACATCCAGGAAGTCAACAGAGTCCAGCTTGACTTAAAGAAGCCTTTTCCTTGAATAATAATAAACAATACTTGACTAAACCTGTGTGCTGCCTCATTCTCAACGCCTCTGGTGGCAAGCACGATGAAGTGAGAGGTCTCCCTGTCCCTCGCCCAGAGGCCTGGGTGAAGAGCCTTTAATAGTCAAATGCCGGGTGGGTATGGATGGAACTGCGAAGCACAAAAGGCGGTGGGGATCCTTTAAAGCTTTCCCCCACCTGCATCTGATCCACCTACTGGCTGTTACAGGACATGTACAGGCCGTGGTGATGGGCCATCTGACAGATCATTGCAGGGAACTTCACTCCGTGGCGAACTGAACTCAAAGAGATGAGGCCAAACCTTTGGATGGTGTTTTTTTTCCCCATGCCCACAGGGCTGTCCTGATCTGATGGGCTGGGCAATTCTGGTGTACTCTGTCCCATCTTGGAGATTTTGGACTGGTGGGTGGAAAGTAAAAAGTCTGAGTTGGCCTTCAAACAGTGTGGGAGAACTTGCACCAAGAGGCAGATCCTGTGACTGGCACAGGAACCCGAGCGCTGAGCCGAAGATGAGCAGATCGTGGTAGGGCTTGGCTGCAGGCGAGAGGGGGGTGCTTCTCTGAGGTCCTGCCTTGCCTTGCTCACCCTGCTTTCTCCTTTGCAGAAGATGCGTCCGCCCCCCCGCCGTCCCCCTCCCTTCTGAGCATTGTGATTCCCTTGGGCTCGTTCTTCATTCTGCTGATGCTACTCTTGGCCCTGGTGTGGATGGAGAGGTGAGCAGGACTGTTGGGCAAGGCTGGGGGCTGAGAGAGTTCTTTGGGGCGAGGGGCTCCTGGGTTGGAACGGTAGGTGGGGAAATGGAGGCCTCTTGCCCCACAGCATGGCCCACCAACAGAGAGAGAGGCTTTCCATGTCCCCCACATAACGTCTCTTGCTCTGGTGGGCTAATTGAGGCAGGGGGCTGGAAGTGGCAGTTGCCTGGACCCCCATTTGTCTTAGGGCCCCAGTTGGGGGGAGAGAGGATTCCCCATCCTTCTGAATGTTGAACGCAGCCCATTTACAGCCACTGGGGACAGAGCTGGCTTTTCCTAGTGCGGTCCCGATGAACAAAAGGAGGCCTTAAAAAGTGGATACAGGATGGCTTCCTTGCCCTCCTAGGGTGCCCCACAGCCATACCATATGGGAGTTGTGGAAGGAAGTTCCCCATACACCAGTTGCCTCTTTGGACAGTCTTGCAACTGACTCAAGGCTGCTTAACCAGCGCCACAAAACCCTGCCTTTTCAGAACTGTGGGTCCATTGCCAAGCAGCGAGACTGCCCATTCACTCTACAGAACAATTTTCACTATAGCGGGAGGGGGTGGCTTTTCCCCTGCGCATCTCATCCCAGATGTCTAAAGATGGAGCCACGCTGTGTGTCGTGACACCGCCCCTTCAGCAGAGGCCAGGTGTGGTCCTTGAGGAAACCACATCCCACCAGCGTGCCTGCTAGTTTGACTGTCCCAGGAACCTTTTCTCTCTGTAGCATTTCTGTCTTAAAAAGATGCATGAAATGTGTAGGGAGAAGAAGTATGAATCCTGTTCCGCCTCCTCACCAGTCTAACCTTTCTAACAGAGTGTGGGTGATCCTGATGCCCAGAATCCCAAACCCCAGCAAGAAATTTGAGGATCTCTTCACTGCATATCAAGGCAATTTCTCAGTAAGTCTGGCAAAGCTTAAGTCATGACTCGGCCTCAGACTCCCAGGAAAATTCAGGTGATTTATACTTTATGCGAGTGAGAAGAAGGTCTAGTGGGTCACTTTGCAGCCACAGACTTTGGCTCTGCAAGCAGGTGGTTAACAAAGGGAGAGGGTCTCAGTTCAGAAAAAGGCCAGGCATGCAGAGGGGAGAAGGGCCTCCTCTGCCTTGGGTGCGGGGGCCATGTGCCTTTCCAGCGTGTCCTCTCTTTGTCAGGAATGGGCTGGAGTCTCCAAAGACGCAGTGGAGAGTTTCAAGCCCAACTATTTTGAAAACATCTGCTCCGTCACTGAGCTGCTGCCCAGCGGAGGCTACCTGTCCGTCAGCAGCGATGTCACAACCAAGACTGGAGGGGCCCCTGGCCTTTCAGCAGACCTGGTTTCCAAGGTCCACCCAGATGCAGCAGCGCTCACCGCCTGAGTCTGCACACAGTCCCTGAAAGCTTTGGCTTCCCCTGCCTCCAAAGGGGCTCTAAGTGGCCACCCTACCTGTCGTTTGTGATGGGACCAAAGAGAACTCGTTCAGCCCGTGAAAGGAATAATACGAGCTGCCCCCCAGCTGAAAGAGGGTGCTGCGGGTGCCCAAGCTGATCGCTGGCAGAGCTTCATCCCCCTACGGCAAGCTTCCTGCCTTCGCCTCCCAAATCTGCCCCTTATTGATTGGGGCCAGCGATCTTCCAGAGGGAGTTGGGACCCCGGTGCTGGATTTCTCTTCAGCCGTGTCATCCCACCCCAGGCGGCCTTGGTTTGTCCACCGACCCCTTCCTGCTTTCCTGCTGCTGACTGTACTGGGGCGTTTCCTATATTCTAATAAAAAGGCACTCAGTCACTCGGTCTCCTGCCTCCTTCATCTGATCAATCTGGGTGTCGTCTTTGGTTGCCCCCCCTTCCGGCAACATCGGTCCTAGTTTGATGGTTGAGCTGTTGCATCCAAACCGCATTGTCACTTAGCTGCCTCTGTCTGCATAAGATTTCCTCAAATTAATAATTACAAGATTCTCATCAATATTCATGGTGAGCTCAAGCAAAAGATGGTCCTGAAATGGGTTTTCATTAAACACGCTGTAGACTTACTCAGAGAGTATTTCATTGACCTGATTTGTGAAGTGTATTAAACCATTGCTTGTTTAGTCATTATTTATTATTTATTGAGTCAGCCACAATTGGCGGGGTTTATAAACCACAGTTGCTAGGCTTGGCTCCCCACCAAAACCAGGCAAACCCTGTCACGGCTTAGTGCAATGCAGGACCTGGCCTATTATGGTTGATTCAGCAGACTATGGTTGAGGAAACCCGGGTCAGGGTGCAATTCCTGCCAGCTTGCCTCATAGAGCTGTTCATTATGACATGTCACAATGGCCCCGTGGCTGCTCAACAGCTGGAGAATTTGTCAGCCATGCCAAAGGCAGCTGGGGCATGTTCATCTGCATCAAGCATGGGGGTAAGGAAAGATCCATGGAGTGGACATGGGGCAGGCAGGACAGCTCGCCATCGCCTCCTGTTCCTGTGGGCCCCTGGGATAAAGCAAATGGGGAAGCTGAGGCAGGGCCTCTTGGGACTCCTTTGGGCCAGGAGCAGACCTTCCAAATGTACGCCCTACCCCCAGAAACTGGGCACTCGGAGGCAGGGGTATTGCCAGGGCAGGTTGCGAACCCCACTTTATGCAGCTTCAGGCTCCTTTAAACAAAAAAAAAACATGTTTTATTAGCCACACAATCATCACTGTAATCCAGAATTAATTTTTTTGTCATTCCAAAGATGAGGCACAAGGCTGGTTGTATGGACAAATAAACTTTGGGGCCATGGAGCCTATCCCCTATTCAGTGCAAGCAGCCCTGCATGATGGCCCTCCATCTTGGCTTGGATGCATCCAGCAAGGGAAGCCCACACCTCTGTGGGTCACTGCTGCCAATGCCAGAAGAGTCAGACTGTGAGGAAGCCTTGGAAGGGAGAGAGGTCCTCAGCACTTCTTCAAATTGGTGTCTGGATCTCAGATGTCTCTCCTTGGGGCAGCTTTTCAGCTCATCTGAAGGGTTGAGGAAAATGGTCACAGCCAGAGTTGGAACGCCATTCCTTCTCCCCTCCCCACTCGCATATCCTTTTCTCTTCAACCTTTCCTTCCCTTGTGAGGGTGGCTCTGGTTGCCAGTCAGGCCCAGACCTGCTTACATTCCCCAGGAGAGATGGGCCAGGGCAGCAGAGGGCACCCTTCTGAGCCAGGAAAACGCATCGCTCGGCAGTGACCATGGCTCCTCTCCTTTCAGACAACCGGCAGTTCTTGGCCAACATCAATTGCTCCATTTTACTTCTAACACATTACCTGCGTGATAAGGTGGGATTGCACAGGACAGGTGAGAAGGCTCCCCCAGGGCCAAGGGAGGGGAGTGCCCCCCATCATCGGGATATTGGCAGAGATGTGGCTCAGGTGGGAGTGTGGCTGATGGTCAGGCTAGGGGTCTGCTGGATTGGAACTTGACTCCACCGAGTATAGTTCAGGAAACCCTTGAAGGAATCACATGAGTGGTAATCGTGGTGGGAAACATCAGTGTCCCTCCAGGGGCATTGACTCCTTGTGATATCCCATTGCCTGGAAATAAAGCCTTGAGGGAACTTATGGTCTCCATGGACAATTGGGAAGACCCAGATTCTGGGAGAAAGGCCTGTAGCATTTGGATAAAGAAGCAGGGCTTTGGGGTAGGTAAGGAAGAAGAGGACTTTGGAGATGGAGAGAAGTTACTTGGCTTCGTGCCTGTTGGGAACAATGGTATTTAGGTGTGGATCCTGGTCAGATGAAAGCTCTGGGCCCCAAAACCAGGTGGGGCTTCCATACACACAACTTCATTCATTCATCCATGCATTCATTCACTGGCTCACTCAATTTGTATGGCTTTCCGCTTGCCCAGTGACTCTGGGCAGCTGACAGCATTAGAAACAACTGAAAAATACATTGGTAACAAAAATGAACCAATAGAAACACAGAACACCCGCAGCACAATAATTCACAAGCTGGCAGCTCACCCAAATTCCTGGCCTTGTGCTCGAGGGAAGAATCAGGTCTTCAGGCTCTTCAGTTTACTCCTGAATTTGATGCTAGGATAAAGCTACAAAGGAAGGGGCTGCATGGTGTGATTCTGCTGGGTTCGGAACCATGGAGGTTGGGATATTGGGATGCTGCTGTCCTCCTGGGAAGCTGAAGCCCCAGGGGATCCGACTGGCTCCCCCATGGAGTGAGGAAGGAGGAGAGAGGGGCAAAGTCATCCATTCCTTGGGAGGGGGGGTCCTGCTTCCTTACTTCTGTAGTTTCTTCTCAGACCCCATTGACTTGTGTGAAGAGAATGGGACTCTGAAGCTGATTTTCCTGGTCAAGTTCCCAGAAGACAACGCCAGCAAGTTCCTCACTGCACGGGGAACCTACTATGTATGTAAGGTGGAACGTGGCACCACAGGTGGGTGAGTGCATGGAGCAGGCCGCCCCAGAGGGTGGCCATCAGGGTCCCAGCCCTGCTTTTGCTCCAAACAAACTTTCTGGAAAGTCATTGGGAGGTCGACAAATGCCCCCCATCTCTCTGGAGCACCATCTTCTCCAGTATCGCCTTATTCTGAGCAGCTGCCTGGATGGAATCCTCCTTAACCATTGCCCACCTGGGTGGGGGGCAGTTGCCCAGCTAGGTCCATAGCAGAGGCCTTTCCCTCCCCTGTTAGTGGACCATTTAGCTGGGGACTGGGCCCGAGGGACAGTCTGCATGCTGGGCAGCTATTTTATGCCACGGTTTTGGGGCTGATCTCCTGACCATTCTTATATCCAGCTGTTGCGCCCTGGTATCTGTGCAGACCAAAGCATTCGCCACTAATCTCCAAAGTCTTCGCCGGGATCCCAGCAGCTAATGTGGGTTACTCCCCTCCTTCTCTCCAGGGACCAAAAATGAACACAGCTATCGGGCCTTTCATCCCATCATCAAGTTCCCTCCACAGGATTTGCTGGGTAGGGGTCTGCGGGGGTGAAAGCGTGGTGCAGGGCTGGGGCTCTGGCTGCACATCTGGGTTCAGTGCTAGTCCCAGCCCAAGGGAGTCAGTGGAGAAGCCTCCTGGGGGGAAGCGGGGCCTTTTCCTTCCGAGGAGACAGCTTCTGCCCCTCATGGGAAGCGGGCAGAATGGGGGAGAGCTGCCAGGTCCAAAAGAGGGGTGGTCTAAGCAGACACGAGCCCTCACAGTTCTTCCCCCTGAAAATGAAGGAGTGGGGTACTGCTGCTACCCCTGACAGTGACACACAATGAAGCAGTGGCAACGTGGCTGGTTCGGGGGTGGCCAGAAGGGGGAAAGATGGCAGCAGGACACTGGCTAACAGCTCTGGACCCAAGGGGCTTCTGTGACGTTCTGGACAGAGATCTTGGAACGGTCCAGAGTTATAAATCAGGTGGCAACGGCCTTTTGGTGGCCAGCAGATTGTATAACGTTGGGGGGAAGACAAGGACGGATACAAAAGCGAGGGGGCCGGGAGAGACCCTCAGAAGGAGAGTGCTTTCTGTATTTCCTGGACTTGAGAAGAGGGGGATGGGGGTCCTTCCTTTCTTAAAGAAAACATGTTAAAATTTCTGTAAAATTTTGCATATTTCTGGCTTCAACAGTCCATGAGAGGAGGGACTTCCTACCTCCTCTCTCTGCATTCCTTCCCCGCCAGCCCCATTCTTAGGGGGGCTAAGTGGGAGTGATACCTTCCCTCTTGGCCTCCTTTCTCTCCTCCCCGCACCCAAATTAGGGAGGATTAGAGGGACCTGCCTTCAGGGCAGTTACTATTATTACTAATTTCACAATAATTTATTAACGTATATTATTAATATTAATAATATATTGACGACCCTCTGCTTGCCCTTAGACTCCCTTCGCAACCAGTGTGAGTTCCTTGAAAAAAGCCGCCTTAGGGTACTCAAGAGCCAGGACGGGAAGAAGCCCCCAACCATGGAATCTCTCCTGTCCTCCATGGCCAACCAGGTGGTGGTAAGGCTCCCCTCTCCTCCTCTGGGGAAGAGAAAGGCTCAGCCAGACCCCTCTGCTCTCTGATGGGTCGCGATGGGTCCAGGACTCAGCCCTCCCTCCTGCTCCTGCTCCGGTGACCTGCGCTGTCTCCTTTGTTCAGGGCAAAAGTTCTGGGAAGTCTGGAGCGGGCTTGGCCAGCAGCCTAGACGAGGAGGGTTTGCCACGCAAAGCGACCACCGCCACCAAGGCAAGACTGGAGGCCATTCGGAAGGAAAAGCACCGCTGACGCTGGAAAGAGAAGCCTGGGGGAGCTTCAGTTCCTTCCCCTCCAGCAGCCTCTGTGCTGCACAAACGGGGGTGGCCTTGCCCCCCGCCCTGTGAACTTGCGTCCCAATAAAACGCCCTTGGCCCTGAGTCCCCCAGCCCCTCTTCCATCTTCCCGCGGAAGCTCGAAAGCGCATTGCCCGCGGAGCCGGATCACCTCCAGCTGCATTGTCTGCCGGCCTGTTTCACATTCGGGACGGAGCCGATGATGTCCTTTCAAGGCTGATGTCACCAGGGAGGCTCCTGATTGGAGGCTCCAAAGAGAAGCTGCAGCAGAAACGGGATTTGCCAGCACAGGCTTCAGAAACCGGGAGGAGGGGGCAGGATGGACATTGGCTGGCCGGCAGCTGGCGTCTTGCCCTTGAAGTTGCCCACTGGGTGGCCTGGCCGCCTTGGCAGAGTGCTGCAGAGGGGCCAAGGGGAATGCCCTCTGGACCAGCCCCGCCTCCACAGCCAGAAGTGATGAGCTGGGGGGTCTTTAAGCCCCGCAAGGCCGGCTGGGCACCAAGCGGCATTTGTTCCTTCCCACCCCCCTGCACCTGCATCCTAGGTCTGGAGGTCAAAAGCTAGGAAAGGGAGGAGTGGCAGAGGGGACTCCAGAGGGCAGGAAGAACCCTTGGGGGGTATATTTTAACGAATTTGAATGGAAAGTAGCAATTAATCTGAACATTTCAAACGCTGGACCGCCCTCTTGGGTGTGGAGCTCAAGGCATTGCCGGAGAGTTACGTGCTGTCCCGGGGAGGCACGTCTGGCATTCATTCCGCCGCTGCCAAGGGCACCCAGAGACCATGAAACGCTTAGGGGCCCCTGCTCCATTCACTGCCACTGGCGCTGCCGCATAAAAAGGTGAGGAAGCTGCCTTTCTCCCTGCAAATCTTGCACAGCCAGAAAAGCTCCTAAGGAACTGCACTGGGGGACCCGTCTTTTGGGGGACATGCTTTGTGCCCGAAGAAATGGCAAAGGCTAATTACCTGGTGCCTTTCGGCTGTGGTGGACGCAGGAGGCTGCCCATGCCCGGCCCCGGGCAGGCACTGAGAGGCGGCAAAGGTTACTATCAGGTGCGCTGCCGGGTCAGTGCCTCGCCTCTCTTGGTTAGGGCGCGGGGGATGGAAACCCGCAGCAAGGAGCCCCAGGCCGGACCCTTGGAGAAGCCCACCCGTCTTGCGGACGGTCGTACGGTGGGATCTTATTTCCTGATCCGTTTTTGAGCCCGGCCTCGCCAGAAGAGTTCTCCCGCCGGCGTCGGTGCCAGGCAGCCAGCGGGCGAAGCCCGCAGCGGGCCCCCGCTCAAAGCCGGGCTGGGGCACGCCAGACCCCGGGCCGGCAGCGGCTCCTCCAAGCAGCCCGGCCCGGGGATCTTTCAGGGAGGCGCTGCGCAGGCAACTGGGCGATTCGATCACGAAGCCGCGGAGGAATGAGGCCCCTCAAATAAACGCTGACTGGATATTTGGAATCGCTTCCCCCGCCGGGGTCCTGGAAGCGGGCGGCTGACCCCGCTACAGTCGGGCGCCCCTTTGCAAGCCGCGGCTGGGCAGCCCTGAACCTGCGCTCAGCGCCGTAAGCCGCACGCAGAGAGGCGCGCCGCGCACGACCGCGGAGAAGCCGCTCACAGACAAGCCGAGCCCACCTTTCGAGCCTCTGCCCGGCCGGACCGACCTCCGCAGGCTCCGCGCGAAAATAGGACGCGGCCCCCTTAAGAGCTGTCAAGGGACACCACGCTGGATCCGCGGCCACGCCCCGTTGCTCTCGCGGGGCGGAGCCTCGCCACTTGACGGGCAGGGAATTTTCCACTCGGCCCCACGTGGCCTCGCCCTCCGCCGGCCGCGGCCCCGCCCCCCGCCCGCGATTGGCCGGCCGGTGGGCCGGCCCCGCCCCCGCTGCGGTGTATGAACGGCGCCGGGCGGTGGGCACGCCCCCTCGCGCCCCGACTCCGGCTGGGCTGCCCGCGCCTCCAGCCTCCCGGTCGGTCGCGGCGGCAAGTCCGGCGGCGGCGGCGGCGGCGGCGGCGGCCCCGGCCGGCGGCCGGCGAAAATGATCCTCTGCCCCCCGAGCACGGAGCCCCCCCGCGGAAAGCCGTGCCAGAGGCTGCAGGTAAGGGAGCCAGCCCGCCGAGGGGGCGGCCGGGCTCCCCCTGCAGAGGAGCCCCGGCGGGGGTGGCGCCCGCGCCCCGGGCACGGCACGGCGGGGCCCCGCCGCCCCGCCCGCAGGGCCCCCGGCCCGCTTTCCCGGTGCCCGCGGGCGGAGACGGTCCGTGCCCGCGGTGGAAGGGGGCGCGCCCCGCTCCGCGCCCCTCGCCCTGCCCTGCCCTGCCCTGCCGTGGCCTGCCGAGCGGCGGAGGCGGGCGGGCGGGCGGGCGGGCGAGCCTCCCGGCCCGAACCGCCGCCGGTGGACCGGCCTCGGCCCCCCCCGCGCTGCCAATCAAACTTGTTTTTCTCGTTCTCCTCCTGCGGTTCGGCGGTCGCGCCGCCAGGGGGCGCCGCGCGGCTGCTGCCGCAGCTGGGACCGGCCGGGAGAGACAATGGACCGGGCTGCGCGGGGAGGCGCGGAGCCGGTCCAGCTGTTGCTGCCGCCGCTGCTCCGGGAAGGGGGCGTGTTCCTCGGGCCCTCCCGGCTAGGCGTCCGAGGGCGCGCTCCCTGCCCCCTTCGGGAGGGGCCGAGCCTGCCTCTGGGGGCGGCGAAAGCGGCCCCCCGTGCGCTGCCCCAATTTGCTGCCGTCTCGAGCGCCGCAGCCCGTTTCTTTGTTTTGCCTGCCCTGCTTTGTCTCCCTCCCCGTCCGACGGCCGGGCGGTTGGGGCGATGTGGCGCTCTGGCTCGGCCCCCCGTCTTGCCCAGTGCCGGCCCCGGAGGGGGTGGGAAAGCAGCGGCCGCCTCCAGCGTCCAGCCCTTGGGCCTCTCCCGAAACGTGTGTGTGTGTGTGTGTCTGTGTGTCTGTGTGCACGCACACCCTGAAGGGAGGAGGGGTGGTCTCGGAGGGGCCCCTGAGGAGGGGGCAGGGGGCGACGGTGCTCATGACTGGGGTGAGGGCCCCCCTTCCCTCTTGGTCTTCAGGCTGGCGCTGCAGTGGTTCCTCTGCTTTTGCTTGGGAAGGGGGCCTGGAAATGGGGCTCCCCCACGGCCCCCCAGCCTTCTTTGTCCTTGCTGAGACCCCCAGTTCTGGGCCGAGCAGCGCTGGGCAGAGCCGAGGTCCCTCGCCCGAGGCCGGACGTTGGTCAGAGCCTTCTGGGAGGCCAGGCCAGGCGGAGCCTCTAAAGTCCAGGAGCCTGTCTTGGCGGTTCCGCCTCCCGCTTTCTGACGCTGCTGCTTTAATTTTAGCACTCTACTGTGAGGTCTTCAGGAGTGGGAAAGAAAGCTCGGTTGGCATGTGGCAGAGTAATTTTCCACTCCATGCCCCCTCCCCCTGCCCGCAGCCAATTAGCCCCGGGATGGTCCCTGAATCTTGGGGAGATGCATCCGTAATGCCCTCGATAAGGCTGTCCTGGAGGGTAGACTCAGCCCGCGGGCTTCCCACTGCAGAGGGCTTGCTTTTCTCCTGGGCTGGGGTGCGGGCTCATTGAGTGGTTTCCTTTTGGTGGGGGTTCTCTGCCTGGCCCCTGGCCCTTGAAGGGCCCCTTGCTAGAAAGGTGGTGGACGTGGAGCCCGAAGCCCCCCTGCTTTCTCTGAGTTGCTCCCTGCTTCCACTGGGGTCGGAGCCAGTCCTGCTCCCATGAGCACCCTTGTTTACCTGGTGTGGGAAGCGGCTGGGGCTGGGGGAGGAGGCGTCGGATTGAGACCTTCCCAGACTTCCTGGGGGAACCAGCTGCAGATTTGGGGAAAGGTGCGAATTTGGGTCTTGAGACTTCTATCTCTAAGGGCTGGCAGCATCTGCTCTGGGTATGTCGGGGGGGGGCTTTAAAAAATCCTTGCTCTTTTTTGTTTGAAGGCAGGGCAGGGGGAAGCTTCCATCTTGCAAGCAGCCTTCAAGTACAAAGACAATGGCTGGTGAAATTTACATCTGGGGATGGAGGGTTATGTGGGGTTTCTGAAATTCAGGTGGAGGGCTGTGTGTCCCTCACCAAAGCAGGCTGAAAAACTTACTGCAACTGATTGACGTGTACAAGTTGCACAGCCTACTTTCCCTTGGTTCCAGATGTGACTTCCACCCCTATGATTTTCTTGCCAAAAATATGCCTTGAGCAGAAAAACCCAGCCCCCCCGCCCTGGTCTGCCCAGCCAGGTGCTCCTTCCACACCCTTGGGTGACATCAGGCGCTTTCGGTGCTCGAGGAGCTGGACCTGCGAATTGCAGCGAGCTGGTTGCGCTGCTTCTTGCCCCCCCCCCGCCCCCGCCCCCGTTGATCGCACAGAGTCTGGCAGGTCTTGCTCCAAGATCTCTCCCTTTTCTGCCCTTCCCGGTCTAGCTGGCCAAGATGAGCACCACCGACAAGGAGAGGCCTCCCCAGTTGCTCTTTGTGAAAGCCTTGGCCAGCAGGGGGCGGATCGAGGCCATCGCCCAGCAGATGGGCTATCACCCGCACTACCTGGACAGCTTCCTCCGGATGCAGCATTACCTGCTGCACATGGACGGGCCGCTGCCCTTCGATTGCCGCCACTTCATCGCCATCATGGTGAGTGTCAAGCCACAGAGTCCTGAGCGTCGGGGCCTGTGGCGCCCGTCCTGACAAGCAGCAAGAGCCGCCTCTTCTGGCATTGCCAGAGCCGGCTCAGCCAGGGGCCAACTGCTTGCAGCTTGTGGGGCTGGGGGCTGCCTGCTTGCCGTTCCTTTTGCTTGCTACCACTGCTGAGCGCCCCCCCATCTTCTTGCCACTCAAAACCAACAAATGGTTGTTTTGGAGCTGCGGCTGGCTCAGTTTCCTTTATGGAACGATGTTGTCTCTTGTAAATCCATCGTGATGGGACACGTGTGCGCTCGTCCCCTGCAGAACCCGTGAAGATAAGCCACGGAATCTCCGTCGCCCCCCCCGAGCAAAAGCAGGGAGGGCGGCTGTGATGGAAACCATGCCAAGCAGGGATCAGGACGTGCTGGACTGACTCTGGGTTGGGGGCACTGGGCGGGATTCTGAGTTGGAGAGCCAATCCCACGGGGCAGGATGGGACCATGCTGAGCAAGGTCCCTGGCTTGGGGGGCCCTCCCCGCTGATCTTAGCGCCGCGGCCCTCGTGTGTCTCTTGCAGGCAGCCGCCCGGCATCGGTGTCGGTACTTGGTGAATCTTCACGTGCTGCAGTTCCTGCGGGTGGGCGGTGACCCCCTGTGGCTGAGAGGGCTGGACTATATCCCCCCCAAACTCCGCCGGCTCAGTGAAATCAACAAGGTCTTGGCCCACCGCCCCTGGCTTGTTTGCAAAGAGCACATTGAGGTAATAGACCAGGGCGGAGAGCATACTTAGGGCCCGTGGAGGGGCAGCATTTCTCCCCTGTGCCAGTCTGGATGCTGCTGTGGTGTCTGTGTCCACAGTGCTTGCCCCCCATGATTAGCACTAATCATGCTTCCGCCCAGATGATGCAGACAAGCTCCTGCCTGGTCAGCCATCTTCTGGATGTTTTGGGACTGGTGCTGAGGGTGACCCGTCAGGGGAAGTGGAGGCAGGGTCTCCATTTTGCATAGGCTGTTTGCAAAGGGAGTTCAAGGGAATGAAGGTTGCGCATTCCTCTCCCACCCTGTCCTTGCCCTGGAAAGGGTGCTCTTCCGTGGCTCGAATTCTTCCATCCCAAATAGCTTCCGTGGGTCAGCACAAGTTTTAAGAATGAGTGAATGGGCTCTCCCTGCCCCCGCACAAAACTAAGTGTGTGGAATAAGTCTTTGAGGACGTGGACGTAACAAGGTGTTACAGTTATGAGAGGAGAGTTTCAATCGGATGGTGCCGCGGGGCTCTCCCGCCCTGTCTACCCCCGAGGCCGCCGGGGCAGGTGGTCCACCGGCAGGAGCTCGGATGTTACCGGTATCGCCTCTGCATCTCAACCCGTGGCCTGGCGGGAGATGCCGCTGAGGTTCTTCCCGGGGTCAGAGGCTGTTGGGTCTGGGTGGGGAGGAACAGGCTGAGACCTAGGCTTAAGCTTAACCCCAGCAAGGTGCGGCCGCAGAGGTTTCGGAAGCCGGCGTTTCCTCCTGGGTTCTGCTTGGTTGCGGTTGGGTTCCCGTGCGGAGCCGCCTCATGATCTGGGGGTCTTTGGGAACTTGTGGCTCCTGCTCGGGAGGCCGTACTTGCGGCACGTGTGCCCACTCCAACAGGTGTCATTTGTGGCAGATACATTTTGATGGGGGGGGGAGCTGTGGGTGGTAGTCGCTGGTGAAATTCAGCGCTTGCTTCTCTTTGGCACACCCCTTGCAGAAGCTGCTGAAGATCAGCGAGCAGAGCTGGTCACTGGCCGAGCTGGTCCACGCGGTTGTGCTGCTCGCCCACTACCACGCTCTGGCCAGCTTTGCTTTCGGCTGCGGCTGCGAGCAGGACGCCGGCCCAGAGGGACGGGGCTTGCTGAAGCTGGGCCTCCCGGGGAGCGTCTGCTTCTGCGACGTGGGCAACGGCTGCAGCCAGGAGCTGCTGCACCTGAACCGCAAGCGGGTGCGTGCCTCAGGTCCTGGTGTGGGCCCAGAAGAGTGGAAGGGGGGTCGCGGTGGGCGTGGGGTGCAGCCTCCAGGCCCTGGCAGCAGGGCACGGGTGCCCTTCCCAGACCCAGAGGAACGAACCGTCTGCCGCACGTCTCCCCCGCTGCAGTCCCTGGATTCCTGCGTGGAGCTGGAGTCTCTCCGGGAGCGTGTTCACCGGCTGCAGGTGGGAAACGAGGCCCGGGAGGAGCTGAGGCTGCCTGCTGAGCGGGAGGAAGGTAACGCCCGGCTGAGACCTTCCCTCAGTCCAGGAGGGGAGGCTGTAGAAGGCCTTGCCTGCGAGCGCCCCGCGAGCCTCCTGGTAAGGGCGGGAAACGTTGGGTCTGGTGCCCGGGGTCTGACTGGAGGCCGTTGAGAGATGCTTGCGCGCCATCTCCCCTTCAGAGCTCCCATCCTGCTGGCAGGCAGCCCTCTGCTCTCTGTGGAAGCACTTTTGCTGCACACTCTGTCTTCCAGGCCTCGACGGGGAATTCTCTGGTGCTGCAGATCTCTCCTGCTATGTCCTGGACCCCAGCTTTGGCTACCAGGAGTTTGCACCGTGCAACGAGGACCAGCCGCAGATCTTCCGTGTGCAGGTGGGGCGCGCCTAGCAGTCCCGGAAGACTGCCGAGGACCTTGGCTGGCCTTCCGTCTCCCCCTTCCTCGGGAGGCTGCTGACCTCACCTGCTTTAGCTCTCCCTGAGCGATCCTCCCTCCTTCTCACCTGGGCAGGATTACTCCTGGGAGGACCACGGCTTCTCGCTGGTGAACCGGTTGTACTCTGACATCGGGCATCTGCTGGATGAAAAGTTCCGTAAGGTCGACAGCCTGCACAGCTGCTCGATGGCCAAGCGGCAGGGTTGCGAACACGCCACCTTTAAGCGAGGCATCTGGAACTATGTACACTGCACGTTCGGCATCAGGTGCTCCTCCGTCCCTTCTGATGTTTGGGAGCCTCGTGCTCCTCTCTCGCAGCATTAACCAGCCCAGTTGAGCCTTTCCGTAATTTGCTCACTGAACGAGGGCGGATTTGGGATGATGAAGCATCGGGTCGGATGGAATTCTTTCCCTGGTCTTTGTGAACGTCTTGCTGAGACTTTTTAAACATTGGCCCAAGAATTCCTGGTCTGCCAGAGCATACCGAAGACGAGCCTTGTTAAAGATGAATTGGGAGTCTCTCTTGGTGCTGAATCTGGATTCTGTTTCTCTCTCCCTTCCAGATACGATGATTATGACTATGCAGAGGTCAACCATTTCCTGGACCGGACTCTCAAGCTGTACATCAAAACTCTGACTTGTTCTCCAGAGAAGATGGATCCCCAGATGTTTGAGCGCTTCTGGAAGCAATTCAAGCACAGCGAAAAGGTGGGGTTGTGTGTGTGGAGCCAATGGGAAAAATGAGAAAGCCCTTGCCTGGGGCTAGAACCTGGAACCATCCGGTGAATTTGAGTGCGGGGGCATTCAGGAAACAAAACCACCCTTTCTACGAGGCACAGCTAAATTTCATGATTGCCTTCGGCAGCACGGACAGCTTTGAGCAAAGCTAGACCAGGGATTGGCGGTGGACTGCCCACCAGCACCGTTCTGTGGTAATGCTGCTGGGTTGTCCTTCTGGCTGCAGTTTCCCGTGATAGCACTACCTTGAAAGGTTTTGGCCTTATAATTTTTTAAAGTATTTCATACATGTATTTTGGTGCCCCCCCCCCCCCATGTGTTGATAGAAGCGCCCATCCCTCACTTTAGAGGACTTCGTAGGGCATCCGGCTCTTTGCAGCTACTAATTCTGGCGCCTCTGTTGCTGCCTGGGATGCTGCGGCAGCTAGGCTTGAAGTGGAGGTACCAGGGAGGGGGCAGTTGCTGGGATGGCATTCTGGGAGGTGGCACCAGGCAATGGAGAGCACAAGATTGGGCAACTCTGGCTTACGTGCAATGGGAAGGGGGGCTCTGCCAACGAGAGGCCATACCGGGTCTTTACCACGAACGCGCTTTGGTTTAGAAGCCTAGATGGGATCTGTCGCCTGCCCTGTTTCTTCCTACAGCATGCCCCTCTGGCCACCTTCCTTGGCCAAAGGCATTCTTGGGCTGCCTCATTTTGGGAAAAAGTTAGCTAGTTCGTTCAGCTTTATGACTGCAGGGAGCTGCTGTCCCTGAGGCATTTACTGGGATGAGCTCTGCTAATCGGGTCCCCTTAGCCTGTGTTTGGCCTGTGTTTGGCCTGTGACCCTGGCCCTCCCCCCATTTCCCCCCAAAGCTTGGAAGACCCGCTGCCCTCCTCTGCGCACGGCAGGGATTCTAGGAATGGTCTTTATTCAGCCAAGAATAGGATCCTGAAAGCCCAGCCCGCTTCTGCCCAGCAAAACCTTTGGCGGTTCTCACACCTTCCCCTTTCTGGGACTGAAGGCTGAGGCCAGGTCTACGCTCCTCCACTTCTGTAGCACTTCCTCTCCAGCCACAGCTGACCCCTTGGGTGGTGGAGGGCTGCAGGCTTCTTTCGGCCGGGCTAGAGGTCTTCTTCTCTTTGCTCTTGCAGGTCCACGTGAATCTGCTCATCCTGGAGGCCCGGTTGCAGGCCGAGCTCCTCTATGCGCTCCGTGCCATCACGCACTATATGGTCTCCTAGAGCACTGGGGGGGACTCTGGCAGTGTCCCCCCATGTTTACTTGACACCCTCCAAGATGTGAAAAGTGGCGTCTTCCCTCTGGCCTCCCTCGCTGAGAACCCGAGGGCTGGTGGGCAGCGTGGCCGCAGCAAGCCGGCTGTGGCTTCTGCTCCTCCGCCGGTTGCGGGTGTCTGTGGAGGGGAGGGATGGGTTGTACGTACTTGGCGGGGGGGACGGAGGTCATTCCTGCTTCTTCCACGGTCGACTCATGCAACTCTGTTCAGTTTAGTCCCCGTTACAGTATTGCGGGGGGGGGGGGGGGGGGGGCTCTCGTCTTGTGCCATTCCTGCTGCTCGTAGGCTATAACTGGCCTGTCCTTGGAGGGTTGGGAAGGGGGGCTGCCACCCTGGACTGGGGGTTTCGGGAGAGAGAGCAGGGATGCTTTCTGCTGGCCTTCTCTTGCACTGGGGGTGGGGGGAACAGGAAGGAAGGGTCTCTAGCACTTCTTTCAGGGAGTGTCTCCGCCCCCTTCCCTTCATCCAAATTGTCCTTGGTAGCCAAATTTGACCCCCCCCCCCCCACAGGGCTCTTAACCTGCCTCCCTTGAGGTTGCTTCCATCCTCGCCTCCAAAGTCAACCCCCTGCAAGCGTGCTGCCCCCCTGCCGCCTTTCATGCTACTGGCACTTGGCCAACCCCCCCAAGCCCCCTCTGACTTGCGCTTCCCCTCCAAGTGATGCAGATGTCCAGCTTGCCTCGGCTTCACTCCTTGCCTCCCCCCCTTCCTGTCGCTGCTCGAGGGTCCTACTTGTCTTGTTCTGAAGAGGGAGTTTCTGCGCTGGGCCTCCTCCCGTTGACGGGACTGGGCTACAGCGATGCTTCCGCTGGGCAGACGGGGGGCCCTTGTTGGCTGGGCCACTGATCAATAACTGCAACAGGAGGGGGCTTGGTCGATGGCTAATGAAGGGGCAACTGGCAGAGGACATGGGGGGTGGGGCCTGGCTCAGCACACGGGGCAGCAGCCGACCTGTTTACTGTGTAAATGTTTTGGGGGGTGGGAACAAAACATTGTGTGGGGAAGAGAGTAAAGCCTATTTTTGCTATAAATATAAATGTTTGACACAGAGCTCGGCCTGATTTCTTTGATCTTCTACTCCAGGGGACCCCTTGATGGGGGAGGGAGAGAACTTCCACAGGCTCAGACCTGGAATTGGGGTTTAAAAAGCTGATTGGGGCTGCGGCAAAATCCACCCGATAAGCGACTCCCAGGGTGGGCTGTTCCACGCTACGGGCCGGCCTGAGGGCAGGGCAGCTACGCGAGCCCGTCTGTGTCTCGATGGGAGACCAGTGGCCCTGCGGGGCTTCCCGACTGCATAACAGCTATCTGTCCTGCAGCAAAGCCCGGGGGTCTGGCACGTTGGTGTCCAGTAAAATGTAGGAATCTGGGATGGTTTAATGCTTTGGGGGTCCCTGAAAGAGAACAGACCTCTTCTGCATCCCACCTGTGAGTCCTTCCTAGCTCCTGTGTCTAAGTGAACGGGTGTTCATTGCTAGAGAGGAAAGGAGGGCTGCTAATTGAGAGGATCTTTTCAGGGCAACTCTGCCCAGTGACTCAACCCTTCCTGGCAGCCACCGAGGCTGAGCGTGTGGGCTGACCATCCAAAGCCTCTTTGGGAAGGCAGCTCTGCTGTTTTGGAACGGGGGACTTGCAGCCTCCTACAGTGGAACAATGGACTTCTGATGAGCTGGGGTTCCAAACCACTTGCTTCTCTCCTCCTAGATAGAAGGATCTGGTAGTGGGCAGGGCAAGGCAAGCCCCAAGAATGGGGTTTCTGCTCAATTCCTCTTGGGTGAAAGCCCCAGGCTTCTTCACCCAAACCACCAAGGTTAGTGCCTTAAGTCAAAGTCTGATCCTTTAAAGCCCGAGTTTGTGCAAGAAGCATGGTTCATTGTAACCCTGTTTAGATATTATGGGGCTTACGTTACACAACTCTGGTTAGCTAATTTGTTTTGTACAAGCTCAGAAAAGTGGGTTAACTGACCAGCCCCCATAACCCATCCAAACAGAGCCCTTTCTCAAGCTCCCCCCACCCGTCTAAACCTCTGCACGCGACCGGCTGCCCTTCTCCCAGGCCCTGCAAGCCACCTCTAGCCCTGTGCCGGGTTGACTTCCAAGACCACTCAGGAGCTCCACCGGTTCCATGGAACAGCGATGGCTGGTGATAATGGCTGCTGCTTTGCTGAGGCAGAGATAATCAAGCTATCGTGAGAAGTTGCTGAAAATCTGCTCATCGGGTGCTCGATGCTAAACTGATGAGCAGAGAAAAGGTTTCTTTTATTCACTTGTAAAGGGATGGAAACGAGTGAGGGGGAGGGCCGTGTTCTTGCTGCTCAACCTTAAGGCAGAAGAATTTTTCTCCATCGCGTATCACTTGAGTTTAATGCCATCCCAGCTCTACTTGACACTTGAGAAATGTGACGTGGGCTACAGATGTGGCTAAAATAGCCCAGCAAACAACACTTGTTCCCCACGATGGAGGGATCTCTCCCCTCAGCCTAGCAGTTCCCGGGGAGATTGTCCCCTTTTCGCTGGGGGTGATGCTAAATAGTCCAAGTGTGGGGGGCATCTTTCCACTGGCTGCAACTGGCAGATTGGGGTACCCCTGAAAATAAGGGAGAGCATAAATTCCCAGAGCAGGTACTGTACATCCTGTCCTCGGCAGGCACTGATTCTCACCAGCTAACGGCACAAAAGCCGAGTCCAAGCTCGGCTGAAGAATTTAAAGGAAGAGCAAAAAACCTGCAATTCAAAACTTCGTAAGTGAGGAAATTGGAGCGCACACAGTGTTCAGTTACGAAAATGGTGCAAATGGAAGGAAGAACCGTGCCCTTCCGTAACCATGCCTCGCGCTCAAAGCCATTCTCACGGAAAGCAACCCGTGTCTCCGCCTGCGCCACCGCACCTGAGGGATGCTCGCAAGCCAGCTGTTGATTCCACGGGGGGGGGGGGTGTCTGAGCCGCAGCCGGAGAGAACCGAAGGAAGATGAACTTGGCAATGTGAAAGTTTGGGGTGACCCTCCCAGGAGAGTGTCCGGGGTGCTACGCCCGAGGAGCGGGGCGGAGAGGGGGCGCAGTCCCGCCGCGGTTCTAGTCCCCTCGCCGCCAGCTGCCTGTCTCCGGAGCTTCGGGCGGCTTTGTGGGTCGAATCCCTCCCGGGGCTGCCGTCGCCCGCGGCGGGACAGCGGCGTTTCTAGTCCTCGTGATCTAGAGGGGGAGCGGCTGCGGGGCGCCTGCAAACGGCAGCCGAGAAACCACTTCTTGCGGCCGCCTCCCGATCGGCCAGCAGCGAGTGCTCCCGCCCAGAAAGTTGGAGGCGGCCCCTTCGCCGCCGCCTCTTCCCGCCCTCCCTCCGGCCAGGCGGCCCAGCCTCGCCCTCGCCCTCGCCCTCGCCCTCGCCCGCCTGCCAGCCTTCCTCCCTGGGACGCGCCGCCCGGCCCCATGAGCAGCCGGAGGGGTAAGGGGGCGCTGCCCGCGGGGAGGGGGCCGGGGGGCTGAGGACCCTCGGCGCCCCCGCGGGACCAGCCCGACCCGGGGCGGCTCGGAGGGACCTTCTCGGCCGCTGAGCCGCCCCAGACCTCGAGGGGCCCCAAAGCGACGGCCTTTCCGGGCGCGGGACGCCGGCCAGCTGGGCAGGAACTTTCTCCTCTTTTCCGGCGGGGGGGGGGACGGAGACTTCCAAGCAGGAGTTCCGGCGGCGCTGAGATTTTCCGGGCAGCAACCGGAGCTTCGGGACGGGGCTGGGGGCCACGCTTGCCGCCCCTGAGGGGCTCCTGGCGGCTGCTCCCTGGGGAGATGCAGCTGGTGCGGACCTCCACCTGCCGGAGGGCCGGGCTCTTGGCTCCTCTTCCGCCGCCCCTCCCCCTCCCCGGCAGGGATTGCCCCCGCTAGAGGCGAGGCTGCAGCCGCCCTGGGTCCTCCCGCCTTTTCGCCTGAGATGCCCCTGGGGAGGAAGGCCACCGTAGGCCCCTCCGGGCTGCAGAAAAGCTGCGCTTCTGGTCCGTGTGGTCGGTGCCGTCCTCTCGAAAAGCTGCTTCCCGTCTCTTTCCGCCACAGGAGGCCTCCCAGCCTTGGGCTTTGGCTCTGAAGCCGGGCCTGAGCCAAGAGCATCTCCAAGGGCTGGACGGGCACCGTTTGGTGTGGTTGGATGGGGGACCCCTCCCGGGAAAGCGGAAGGCCTGGCTGCCCTCTTCTCTGGAATCCTCTGGGGCCCCATTTGCGGAACGTGCCCAGCCTAGGGAGGATCGTTGGGAGATTTGTGGGCCTGGGGTGCAGGCAGAGCAGACACGGCCCCCCGGGGGGTAGCAGTGGGCGCCTCCTGGGAGTGGCAGAGATGCTTGGCCGCCTCGATCTTCGTTTAGGGCTGCTCTTCACAGAGGGGAGCCCCTGGGCTGGGGAGAGGCTTCTGGCCAGCCAGGGAGCCAAGGAGGAGGCTCAGGCATTCAGCTCAGCTTTCTCTGCCTTCCTCCGCCAGCCCCTGGTGCTCTTTCTGGCCCTCCTCCAAACCAAATGGCTGAGAGATGCTTGTGTTGGGGCAGGAACTTAAGGATGGGGGTGGGAGTCTTTCAAAGAGTGCAGGGCTGGTCTTGTGGAAGGGACAACTGAAGTACCCCAGGCTTCTCAGCAGCTCCTCCCGTCCCTGCTAGCGCTTGGGGTCACTCCAACGGAGATGGCGGTGTTTCCTCGGAGGAGATTTCCTCCACCGGCCCCTGGCTGTATGTCGAGGTAGGACTGGCGTAGATGCTTTCCCCGAACCCTCAGAGCCGCTGCTCCTTGGTGCTGGCAGGCCTGCTCTCCCCACAGTTACGGGAAAGTCCTGGTACCAGACGCCTGTTTGCCCTGAGTGTGTGAACGTAGACCATGGAGTCAGAGGATTCCAACCCCGTCAGACAACGGGGAGAGGAGGAGGAATTCTTCTCTACCAGCTGAAGGGGACCTGCATTGGCAGAAGAGCTGCTGTGTGTCCTGGGAATGGGGGAAGGCCTTGCTGGCTGAGCCCCTGGGCCCTCAAGCTTTGCTCTTGCCTTGCAGACACTCAGCGAGCTGTGGCGATCCTGGCCCGGTATCAGAGGATTTTGGGGTCCCTGGAGTTAAACAGGAGATGCCACAAAATGGGGCTCACTCATCACCCACTCAGAGCATTACAGATTTTTTAGGTATTCTTGCCAATAGGTTTGCTGTCCAGTTGACACGGAGATACAATATTTCCGGAAAACAATTTTAACACATTGAAAGATTGAGGAAATTAATATAAAGGCAAATAATAGAAACAGTAAGGTTTGAACAATTTTCCTTCCCCAGGATCCAAAGTCTGGTAACCAAGATGTGAGCCATGGCCAGTTCCATCCCTCTGGATCTTGGGAGATGTGAGAGGCTAGAATCTTAAGCTTGGCTAGTTTTGCCTCAATGTAGTTCTCGTTGGTTAGGTTAAAACAACAAAGACCTTGAAAGGATTCACAGCCCTGTCCTGCCCTTAATAGTAGATAGTCAATAGCCACACAGTTTTGGATGACTCCAGCCCTGATATCAGTCATTTCTTCAGTTAGAGCTGCAGTAAGGGAGGATGTGAGGTTGACACTTTTAGCTAGGATACAGGCCACTTTTCTTAGGTCCATATAGGTTCTTTTGCTTAGTGCAGGGACCCCCACTAAGGAGAAGTCCAGAGCCATGACTTCTGTTTTGGATAAGAGGGTCACATCACTCTCACAATCAGATGATAGTTCCCTTTTAAGTCGGGTTGATGGGTTTACTTGCATGGGAGGCAGGGCATATAGAGAGGTCAAGCGCCCAATGGCACAAGGCCCCCCTGAACTGTAGGCTGGGACATGAGTATAGGCCTCATGCCCACATAACAAAAAGAAACCTTTAGGTAAAAATAAAGGGGTGGAGGCATAGGAGATATTGTAGACCTTTTCACAAGTAAAAACAGGAGAATTGGAGGGCAGTGGGTGTTTATGATTCCCAAAGTTAGTGAAATATACACACTGAGTTGCATTGGTTACCCCTAAAAGATTCAGGGTCATTCTCCTCTGGTTTGTCCATGGTTTAGGTTCTGGAGAAGATCCAAAGTGAAAGAACATTCCTTCCCATAAGTCATTAGTGAAATTCTTTAAAGCAGTAACATCTCTTCATGTCTCTAGGCTGGAGGGTATTCCAAAGAAACAGGTGGACGTGACCCCTCCCACTGTCAAAAGTCGCCCTACGCAAAAAGCTGAGCTGTTCATAGCTGTTTGTGCCAGTTCTACAAAAAAATTGTTGTTAGAACTGTGCTGCAGAGCTCCTAGGCATTGTCCCAGCAGGAGAATTTGGATGTAGATCTTCATGCTTGGATCCTGTGGATAAAATCAAAAGAAAAAGGGGGGGGGGACAAAAGAGGGAGTGGAAGACAAAAGCAATCTAGCCTATTTACACAGGTTACACAGGCTTAACTTGGGAGCGGTGCCACCATCTGTTTGTGTCCAGGTACACTAGATGGGGTGAAATTACATCAAGGACTGTATGTGGTCCCTTCCATTGTGATCCCAGGGCTCCTCCTGGTTTTCCTTTTTTCACCATAACTTGATCCCCTGGTTTAATGTCACTTGGGATAATTTTGGATTCTTTGGAAGCAGCATTAGCTTGTTCCAAGGCTTTAGCCATGTCAGTTCTTACTTCTGCTAGGTTTTTAAGCCATTCAGGATTCCAATCCACATATCCTCCCCTGGTTTCCCAGTGCACCCCAAGGTGCATAGGGAAACCAAACAGGATTTCATAGGGGCTGTATCCAGTTGAGCTGGAGATAGAGCTTCTGATGGCTGCTAGAACTGTTGGCAGAAAATCTGCCCATGTTTGTGGGTGTTGGAGACAGAGTTTCCTTAATGCAGTCTTAATGGTACCATTCATGCGTTCACATTTCCCACTACTCTGGGGCCGGTAAGCCACATGTAGTTTGCCCTGGATTCCTAACTGTGAGGTGAAGGCTTCAAAGAGTTGACTAACAAAAGAAGCGCCCCTATCTGTTGAAATCTGGAATGGCAGGCCCCAGCGACAAAAGACCTGTTGGTACAACAACCTTGCAGTGGTATCTGCAGTATTATTGCGTGTGGGGAAGGCTTCCACCCAGGCAGAAAATCCATCTACTACTACTAAGAGATGTGTACAACCATCTCTAGTTCTTGGTAATCCCTCAATGTAGTCCAGGAAAATTGTATGCCATGGACCAATCTGTCTCTGGCCATAAAGGGGGAGTTGCAACTTAGAGTAGTCCCGTTTCTGGACTTGGCATTCCAGGCAATTAGCAACAATGTGCTGAACCATTTGTCGCTGATTGGGCCACGCTGCAACTTGACGTACCTTTGCCAAGGTTTTTTCTACACCTTCATGGGCCATGTTGTGCAAGTCCAAAATAATCTGTTCCTTTTCCCCCAACTTACTTATCACTGCTAAGGCATGCACTTGTTGGGCAACCTCTTTCGTATAGGCATCTGCTTCTGCATTTTTGGAGAAGAACCAAGTGTCTAAACCAGTGTGAGCCTTAATCCAATATATGGAGCCATTCAGGCGCTGCCATTTATTATATATATCTTGCCATATCTCTGCATGTTTTAGCAATTTGCCAGAAGCTGACACCCACTGATCCCTTGCCCAGTATTGCATGTAGTGGGTAATCCCTTTCATAACATACTCACTATCTGTGACTATGCAGACACTTTCCCTCTCTTCATCTATCACATATTGCAGTACCTGTTGAACAGCCACCAGTTCTGCCTCTTGTGCACTGTAAGAATTTGGTAAAAGAGCCCCCAATTTTAAGCCTGTGGTAGAAATGGCTGCCCAAGAGGTATATCTGGTCCCTTCCTCCCACCATGAAGCCCCATCAGTAAACCAGATTTCCTGGTCTGGAGTGAGAGAAGATAAAGGGGGCATAGGGTTTTGGTCAGCCCAATCTCTGAGCAAGCAGTCATGCTGCGTGCTTTGTTCCAGAATGGAGGCAGAGAGCAAATCGGGCTTGGATAAATTCTCTAGAGATACCCCTCTTTGAGTTAAATAAACTGTCCATTGAGCAAATTTTTGGTTAGATGCTGTGGGCATACGGTTTGCTTGTAAGATGTATTTAAGAGGAGAATGGGATCCCTGCAAAATTATAGGTGATGTGCCTGTAAAAAGCTCAAAGGTTTGCAGTGCCCACACAGCAGCTGCACAGGCCTTCTCGCATGGTGTGTATTTTTGTTCTGGGCCAGTAAGAGTGCGTGAATCATAGGCAACAGGTAGTAACTGGCCATCCTCCCCCTTTTGAAGTAGTACAGCTCCAAAGGCACGATCAGAGAAATTGGGCCTGATCCAAAAGGGAGAATTAGTCTCTGGGTTGCGAAGGGCAGGATTCCTTCCCACCCAAAGTTTCAGTGTTTTAAAAGCATTTTCTTGCTCTTCTCCCCACTCCCATGGTTGTGCCTTCTTTAGCAATTTGTACAAGGGTCGGGCCAAGTCTGCAAAATTAGGGATGTGCTGGCGAACAAAGTTGAAAGCTCCCAAGACTGTTCTGAGGGATTTCAAATTCTTAGGAGCTGCCATGGAGGTCAGGGCTTTGACTTTGTCTACATCAATCCTCCGCCCTTCCCGTCCAATGTTTACACCTAGGTATTTTACTTCCTGTTGCACTAATTGTGCCTTCTTTAGGTTAACTTTAAATCCAGTATCCCTGATCTTCTCCAGCACCCGAAGGGTACGATGTTTCACTTCTTCCTCTGTCTCTCCTACAACTAAAATGTCATCAACATAAGAGTGAACCCGTTCCTGATCTTCTGGCAAGAGCTCATCTAACATCTGAGTGACATAATAGTGAGCAATGGCTGGGGAATTATGAAATCCTTGAGGTACTCGTGTTGGGACATACCGTTGCCCTCGGAAAGTGAAAGCAAATCGTGCTTGACTTTCTTCTGTTAAGGGCAGGGCAAAGAAGCAGTTGGCTAGATCAATTACACTAAACCATTTAAATTTGGGCCCAATTCTGCTGAGGAGATCAGGCAGGCTGGCAACTATGGGGGCCATCTGGGGGGTCCGGTCATTAATTTTTTTGTAATCAACCACCATCCTATAAGTTTTTCCATCTGATTTCAAAACTGGCCACAAGGGGCTATTGAAGGGGCTTACTTGTTTTTTTAGAATGCCTTCCTTCTCTAATTCGCTAATAATCTCTGCGATCCCTGCTTCAGCAGCCTTTGGGAATGGGTGCTGTTTCTGGGGGGGTACAGGGGGCCCAGTGATCTCTACCTGTGCATTAACATGTTTCCCACATTGGCTGCGATGGGTTTGGTTAACCCCTGGAACTAAAGCCTCCCAGTCTGAGATCTGTGAGACAGATAGGGCTGCAATGGATATTTGCTTAGAGATAGGAGCATGCCCCATCACTCCTGGGGCTAACTGGTATAGGCATCCAGAATAGGGGTCAAACCAAAATCTGTTTTCTATTAGCCAATCTTGTCCTAGTATTAGGTCCTCAATACAAGAGGAGTCCCAAATGGCTTTAAGTGGGACTTCAACCCCAGCTACTTTGATCCACAATTTATAGCAAGCTAAATTCTTTCGCTCTCCATTGTAGGAGGTTACCAATAAAGATGAAATCTGCTTGCCACCTAAAGGAAAGTGTTTAATAACAGAAGTTTCAGCTCCAGTGTCTAATAGAGCCTGTTTAGGACCATTGCAGGTTAAAACAGAAAGGTAACTTCTCACACCTTTAGGGTCTTTCAAAATCTTTCCCCGATACTGCCAGTCAAGACCCATGTGTTTACCTACCACAGCAGCGGGGCAGCCCTAGAAGTTTACTAAGGAGGGGTCTGAGATCGCAGTTTCCTCTTCTCCCTTTACAGCTAGGACTGAAACTTTCCTTAAAGCTTCTGTTAATTGTTTCAGTTCCTGCCGGAGCAGCGAAAAAGGCTGCTCTTTCTCCTTAACCTTCCCTTCATCTTCCTCTTTTGATTCATGCTTTCCTCCCGGATTTCTCTGTAACTGCTCCACCCGCTCCTTCAAGCTTCTAGTAGGAGCCCCATCCCATCTCTCCATGTTTTCTCCTAAGTCTTTCAGCTTTCGCCACACTTGCACACGCTCCTCTCCATTCCCTACTCTCTGCCCCTGATTACTCCACAAATTCCTATTCCTGCTGTCTCCCCCACTTCTTTCCCACCTATCTTTTATTATTCGCACCTCTCCCACAGTCTTTACTTTACTTTCCTCTCCAACATTTCCAACAGCTT
Organism: Liasis olivaceus; assembly: GCA_030867105.1. Classification (NCBI taxonomy): domain Eukaryota; kingdom Metazoa; phylum Chordata; class Lepidosauria; order Squamata; family Pythonidae; genus Liasis; species Liasis olivaceus. The sequence continues at coordinate 24,689,272 of CM061361.1, read as the reverse complement.
TCCTTGCTTCTCGCAGATCTGTTTCCAAGGTGGCCAAGTCTAATGGGTAAGCTGCATCCGCTCGCCCGATCCAAGCTCGCTCGGGGCGCTGCAGCCCACCCAGCATGGCTTTTAAAGACTGATTGCTCCAAGGGCGCTGCATGATGTCACCCATCGTTCGCCTTCATCCCTGTTATTAGGTGGCTCTGTTCTGGCTATGAATTGATACCATAAATAGCGATGGCAAAACTCTAAAGGGTCCTCTTTCCCCTGCCGATCCCCAATGGCTTTAAGCCGTAATTGGGTACCAATCATTAAATCCTGCACCATGTTTTGGAGCCCCTGTAAGACACTAAGGCGGTCACCGGGATTTGGGGGATTAGGGTGTCGCCGGTATGTGTGCCACTTGGTGCGAACTTCAGGGTATGTTAATATGACCCGCTCAATCTCTTGGTCAGACAAATTGTACTGGAGGCTGAGCTGATGTAGCCTCCAGGTCCATTTGAGAGGGTCAGGGCTCAAGGCCCCCAGATCTGTAACAATCTGTTTCAGCTCTCCTCCTGATAAAGGGGTATGAGTGACTACTTGTTCCCACTCTTCCCATTGCTGGTTTTGGGCATTTCTGCGCCTTGTTTGTGCTCCACTACTGCTATTGAAGCCTCAGGGAGGTTGTGGCTTAATTCCTCAAAATGCTCCTTCCCATCAAAGGGAAAGTCTGGGGTTTCATCTAGGTCTGAGCCTGTTAAGCAGGCAATTTGGTAAGATTGCTGCCTTATTTGTCTGCGTAGTTCCTCTACCTTACTACATTCTCCACATGCTCTGCCCTTATTCTTAGCAGAGGTCTGCACAAGGTCCTTTAAAGCTTCAATTTTGAGTTCTTGCGCAGCCTGCTTTTGTTGCCATTCCTCTTCCCTTTCTACACTATCCTTCAGTTGAGCCAAGGTCTCTCTTAGTTCCACCATTTGGCTCTTTTGCAGCTGGTAATCAGCCTGCAAAACATGGTGGGTATTTTTGAGTTGTTCCAAGTCTCCTTTTAAAGAGAAGTTCTCTGACTGCAACTGTGTGAGGAGCTGATCCATCTGGGACAAGCCAACTCCCAATATTACTGCCAACACTCCAGGTAAATCTTTCTGTTTCTTTCCTCCTCTTAATTTGTACAGCTTTCCAAATTCTATCCTAACATGAATACACTGACTTCATTTTCTCCTGCAAATCACCAAGAGGCAATCCCAACTTCTTAACAAGTTTCTCCATCACTTCACAATATACCAAACCCATTTCCCCCTCCTCAGGATTCTCCAGTGGAGCTGTCACCTGGGAGGCAGGCAGTGACAAAGCACCCTTTTGTTGGGCATCTCCAAATTTCCACAAGGCATAACTAATCACTCAAATAATAAATTCAAAGGGTCCAAACCGTGTATCCCACTTCTGACACCAATAAGAATGTTACACACGCTGCTCCCAGGTTCGGCTTATGATCACTCACTCACACACTCACAGCCTGCTGAGGCACGCGGATCTTGTCAGCCCCCCTTGCTTTCTACCTGGGTTTTCCAGAGAGGTGCGGCTGGAGCAGACAGACACACAGCCCTGGTCAACAGTGGGGAAATAATTGGGGATACACACAAATCACTTCCAACCGAACACTGAGGCACAAGAGGTTCTTTGGAATACACGGAGACCCAGTGAATTTAAAGTAACAGCAAAACTTTACTGGTTGCAAGGTACATTTGCTCTTTCTCATACACACACACGTGCACTCATCCACACTTACCCAAGTCCTTCCCAACTAGGCTGCCAGGCACTAGCTAGTCTGGATCCAAAGGTGACTCAGATGACTCAGCTCAGACGGGCCCTGGGACCCCTTTTATCCCCAAAAGTCCTTGCTTTGTTGATTCACAAGTCTGGCAGTTGTTGATGGGATGGGGGTTTCCATGTGCTCAGGCCCAACTTTTTTTTTCTGGTCCTTTGTTTTTTTTCTTAATGACTTGCTTCCTTCTTATCTACCTCCCCAAAGGGATCCCATAGATAAGTTTCCTGGCCTCTCTGCTTACGTGCCTGCTTCATCTCTGGCAGCTTCAGCCTAGTCTCACACCGGTGGAGAAGCCCCTGCGAGCCTCCATTGAGAAAGTGGTGCACGTATTTCAGAGCGAGCTTTTCCAGGCCCTGCCGGGTAAGGGTGGCTGGCAGCAGCCAAGAGCACAGTCCGTGCCAGTTCCTGGGGATGCACCTGGGAGCAGGCTCCCCTAAACCATAGCTGCTGTTTGGGGGGTGACGCTCAGGCCTCCCCAGAACCACATCCAACAAAGACAGGAGTCTCTGCAGGATACGTTCTGCAGCCTCTGTGCAGTTACTCCATCAGAGACGTTTCCAGCTTCGAGGCTTGTAGCCTAATATGAGAAGCTCAGTCAGGTGGGGGCGCAGGAGAGGCTTCTCACGGGGGGGGGGCATCTTTGCTCCCTTTGCTGGCTCAGCTCAGGGTTCCTCTGCCAGAGCAGAGCTGATCTAGCCACGGCAGCCCCTTTGGCTCCGCAGGTGAGACCCTGCCTGGCCGTTCCTGGCTGGCTCTCCTGACCAGGGGGGTGAGGCCATGGCCCTGCAGGGTGGCTGGTAGCTGGTTCTCCTTTCCAAGGAGGGGCCTTGCCCGCTTCTGGTGGGGAGGCTGCCTCACACAGACTCACCCAAGGGGCTGTCAGGGTTTCTGAAGGCAGAGGCGGGCGAAGGTTCACCCACCCTGCTGGAGATCCCCACGCTTTGATTCTGATGAGGGGTTGTGGGGAGGTGGGGCATGGCTGGGCACTGCTGGCAACCTCTGGGAGTGGTATTTGGGAGGGCTCAGCTCCTTCCATCCTGGGGAGGGAGAAGATACATTCTGGGGCCCCGACCTATTGGCTTGCTTATTGCCGGTCTCCAAAAGCGCAGGGCAAGCTTCACTGCGTTTTCCTCAGAGGGCCACCAGTGATGCCCGTGAGGTTTCAGCCCCTGGGCCCAAGGGTCTTCCAGTGGGGTTCTCGGCCAGGGAGAAGGGCAGGAGGGGGTCTTCTGAGGTGGCTTCTCTAAGGCGTCTTTCGGCCTGTCTTCCAGACATTCAGGAATGCTACGAGCTGAACTTGCTCTCTGCTTGCCAGCAAGATGGATCTGCTGATCTGGAGCCTGGGGGCCTCTCCAAGAGCCAGGATGATGTCAGCCCAGGGGGTCAAGGGGGCCAGGTGCTGCAGGTGAGACCCGTGTGCCACCTGAACGAGGGGCTTTCCATGCTCTCCCTCTTGCCAGTTTTCATTGTGCGCATTTTACAGCTCACTGACACCTATTTTGCTTTGTGCCAGTGGTGTGGAACGGCTTTTTGCCCCACACTCCCGCCCAAGCCATTTCTCCCCAAGCCCCAAATCTACCTTTGCTCTGGTGACGTGACTCCTTGCCCTTCTCTCTTGGTTGCTGAGCTGGACAGAAACATGTTTGAGAAGAATGCCATGGGTGTCCAGCGGGGAGGTTTAGGACGGGCTTCCAGGAGTCTTTATTGCCTTTATGGCTTTCCCCAGCCAGTTTTGGATCCCCCTGCAACTTCTGGGGGGATTCAAGCCCCTGCCCTGATTCGAGGCTGCCCTGGCCCCAGACTGGCCCAGGCGAGGGTGGGGGGAGACTGGTCCTCGGCATTGGCATTCGAATGGCTCCTCCCCACCCCCTTCTCTCCTCCCTCCTGCCTCCACCGTCCCTCCTTAGTAATGACCTCCTTGCTTTCTCAGGTTTCTTTCAAAATCTCAAGGCAGGGAACAGACACCTCCTGGCCAATTGCGAGGGTGCGTGCCCCTGTGCGCAAGCCTGCTTCTCTTTCACCCCAACCTTGAGGCCTTCTTAATGAGCTCCGTTTTAATTGGCCAAGGCTGAGAAATTAGTATCAGTGATTTTCGGTGCTTATCTTTCAAAAGAGGAAAGAACAAATATTTCATCCTCATGGCAACAGCAGAGCCTAGATGGAATTGGCAGGTGGATGCTTGTAGCCGGTCAACAGCTTAGGAGCCCGGAGGTGCAGTTTTGAGAAAAGGTGGCTCCAGGAGGAAGGATTAGTACATGTGTGGCTTTCTGGCACTGCTAATCAGTGTAAGTCTTAGACAAACGCGCATATAATCTTCCGGGTGTTTTAAAACCATCTGAGCCGCCACCGTGCTGGTAGGGAAGCTGCAGACGGGATTGGCAGAAAGTGGGTTCTGCTCCCCTTGTGCCTCTTCAGGAGCCTGGCAGGGGTTCTGCGGATGCAGCCAAGGAGTTGCGTGGAGGCTAACCTGGGGGGTACGTAGTCCTGGGTAGAGGTCCCGGAGTCAGGCCCTTTGCGGCTCGGGCCGGAAGCTGTTCTATTGCTCCTGAAGAGTTCGACGTCCCCAGATCCAGGCCAGCAGCTGGCCAGGTCCTCTTGCGTGTTCCTTCTCAAAACAGAAGCCCCTTCTTTCTCTGCAGCTTCTGCTCCGATCCCCAAGGTTTCATCAGGCTGCTTTTTCAATATTCCAGGGAAGAGCAACGGGGGGCCGAGATCCAGAGCCACGGTTGGTGAGAGTGACCGAGAGCAGGACTGAGCTGCCCGCACGAGTCTGCAGCCTGGCCGTGGGGGTCAGCAGCACCTTGCCCAAGGTGAGGGTCTCGACGGTGCAGAGAAGCAACTGGGGGCGAAGCCAAGGGAAGGGAGCAGCTGCTCTGCAGGAGAAGGTCTCAGGTTTGCCTCCTGTGAATTTATGAGGTCCAGGGGATGAGAACAAGGCTGTGCAAGGGTTTGGTCTGGTTCAGAGAGGAGGGGGCAGAAGAGTTGCAAAGGGGGGGGGGATCTAATTTCTTCCTTCTCTCTGGAGTTCAGTTGTGCTTAAGACCTCCTGGAGCGGCCTGCTTTTCTCCTACGTGGAGGCTTTTCCCCTTAAGCCAGCAGGGTCCCCACTCTAAATAAAAACGAGGGTCTGAAAGAGAAGAACAAAGCAAGCTCAGCTAAAAGTGGTGCCCGCTATTTTTCTTGCAGCAATAGGTTCCGTGCGTCACCCGTACTCCCGTAATCTTTTGTCAAGCCTGACCCTGGGGGTCAGCGATAAGTCAAGATTCGGGGGGGGCGGACGAGGACGCACCTGCATCCGCCCGAGTTCAGCCCTGTGCCCCGACGAAGGCTGGTTCTGCCCCCGGCCGGGTGAACTGCCTGCTCAGGGCTTCCCCTGTTTGATCGCAGGCAGGGCCCGCAGTTCGGCACTGCTAAAAGGTCAGCTGTCATCCGGGACCATTCGGTAGCTTCCCGAGCGTGGAAAGGGGACCGGCCAGGCAGCCGGGGCCGTGCCGTGCCGTGCCGTGCCGTGCCGTGCCGTGCCGTGCCGTGCTTCCTTGCAGCGGAGGGGAGAGCCGGTTCGGGCCGTGAGCGAAGCCTGTTTCCCGTGGGCTCCTTTCCCCTCCTGACATCTTCCTGCTGCTGCCTAGCAACCCGGCTGCCATCTGCATCGAGCCAGGAGACAGGCTGGCTGCAGGAATGGCAGAAGAGACCTCTCGGGGGGATTGGGGGCCCGGGAGTCCCACGTGGGCTCCCCGGGAGCCCCATCCTGTCCATGCGGGTCCGGTGCCCGGCGGCTTTCTCTGGGTTATTCGAGGCGGCGGCAGCAGCAGCAGCAGCAGCAGCAGCAGCGTCAGGCTGCCGGCTCTGCGCTGGGGATGCTGGGGCAGGCTGAGGAAGCAGCAGGAAGCACGCTCTGTGCCCCAGGAAGACGCGGAGCCCTTCTTGGTGCAGGCGGGGCAGAAGGGGCAGAGAAGGGGCTCCTGGCTCCTCCCCTGCTTTGCCTCACGCTCCGGGGTTGGGCCACCCTTTTCCCAGCCGCGAAATATTCGGGACACGCAGCACAGGCAATGTCCTGTGCCGCCATCGGCGCGCCCATGGGGAGCAGGACCATCGAGGGCGTCTGGGGCACTTCCTGGCTGCGGGGTCTCTGAGCACGGGTGCAGGCTGGCCCACGTCTCACACGAGGAAACCCGCAGAACGGGCCAAAAGCGTGCTGCAGTTTGGATTTAGTTCTTGTGCTTCCTGCTCTCCCCCTGCCCACAATTTGGGGTAGATTTTTATATTACAATGCTGTAGTTCCTATCTGATTTTCAGCTGCCTGTCGCAAGTGGAGTCTGCAGTTTCCCTGCTGATGTGTTCTTTTGCCCTCAAGGTGGTACCGCTGGAGGACCCCTTTTCCCCTCAGATAAGCTGTTTGCGTGTTTGGCCTTCTGTTCTACCCGTACTGAGCGACTGGGGGGCGCAAACCCTCGCCAGCTTTGCGCCACTACAGCAAGATGGCCGCATTACCGTCCAGGCGAAGGAGGTCGGTTTCTTTTGGCCGCTGCGGTTTGGCAGGAGCCAAATATTCCTCCCCGGCCAGGCCTCCAGCCCATGGGATGGCTGTTGGAAGAGACAGGAGGCGTGTTTTTCTGTGTGTGTCTCTGAGTGGGTGTGTCATATGGCTTGTGGGTCAGGAGTATGGACCCCGGAGTCCTGATTCTCCCCAGATAGTTCCCTCTCTCATTTCCCTGCCCTCGTATTCCTCAAGGGGATCAAGCAGTTCGGAGCCCCTGAGTTAAAATTAACCCTGTGCCAAGGAGAAGCTTGGGGTGGCGCTTCCTTCTCCCTCCACTTCACGCATTGCTGCGGCATCTCCTCTTCCTCTGGTTCTTCAGCTGGGCTGAGGAAAGGCTTTCGAAATTCCTTGCCCAGAACCTCCCAGTGAGGACTCTCAGAATGACTTAATGGCGGTCGGAAGCTGGGAAGTGATTTCCTTCCGTGAACCAAGAGCTGAGCTTCATTGTCACACCGGGTCCTGCCCCCCATCTTGCCAGGGTCCCCACCGGCGATCCAGTTCAGCTGCAGGTCTCCCTGAGAGATTCCTATCCTCCGGGTCCTCTCGAGCCTTCCTTGCCACCCCAGTGGGTGTCCAGAGACTCACGGCCTGGCTTGGGTTTTGATGTCTGCTGAAAAATGGCCGAACTGTGACTCGCAGTAACTTTTTCTGCACAGTGCCAACTCTTTCGGGTGGGGAACATGTTAGTCTATTGCAGCAAATGCTGGGCAGCCTATAGAACAGAAAGATCTTATGAAAATATAATCAATTTAGACTATGGTTTCCCAGGCCAACAGTCTCCATAGCATGGTGTCTCCATGTACCCAGTTCAGAACAGACTATCCTACAGATCTAGATAATCTGGAGTTACTCCAGAAGCTTTTGTCCTGTGGATTCAGTTTCCTACAGCTGAATTGTCCCGGCAGAAATGCTTGTGCAGGTCCTACTCCAGACACCGTTTCACAGGTTGGCATCCTACGTTGGTTTCTTGGCCTAGCATGCCGTAATGGCTTTTGTGAGATGCTAGTGGGAAGGAGGGACTGCAGAGTTGGGAAAAGAGGCACGCTTCCTGGGGAGTGTAGGATTTTTTTGGAAAGCAATTGAAAAGTCTGGAAATTGAATTTGTTAAGGCCTCAACGGTGCCTTTAAGAAATTTCTGCTGCTGGTATTCCAGTTCACCAGCTGATTGGCTGGAGAGTGAGTGGGCGGGAGGGGGAGGGAGCAGCCATTCAGAAATCTGTTGCAGTACCTCCCTCATTTAAAGGGGGACCCAGCGGGGGGGGGGGTTGAAGGAACAGCCTGTTTCCCCCCCTCTGCTGCAGGGAATCCAGGCAGCAGGGTGCCCGGGAGGGTTCTAGATCTTGAGATTCAAGGCCTGGAAGAAAGGTCAATGGCAGAACACAGGAGATCCCTCTGGGCTGTTCCTGGCTAGGAGCCACGCACCCCAGCATAGATGGAGGCTGCCCTAAAATGAAATCTGACTTAATGTGCACTTAAATGCAACTGACTTCAGGCCACATTCACTGGATTAGATTATTTCATCACTTTCCCCTAAGTTTAGAAGGGTTTTCCGAGGGCATCTTGTAGCTGCTGATGTTCGCTTCCAAAGGTGATGATTCCCATTGGCGTTGCCTCAGCCTCTGCAGGTGGTGGACTAAAACCCATAATGCTCTTTCGGCCTCCCGTGAGGTCCTGGTTTGCCCCTGCTGCTACTGCCCCAGCCCACTGGAGGACTGAGTGCTAGACCCTCCGGGCAGTTGCAGCACTCCCTCCTCTGGGGCTTTTCTCTGCAGACTGTGTTACGTCTATCTGTAATCAGTCTCCCCCGGCCCTTTCATTGCAACGTACTGTCTGGCAGGGAGGCAGAACTGACCACATGTGAGGGGTGGGCATGGTGGGGATTGCTTTGAATTGCTCAGAGAGGGGGCTCCTGGGTCACTCAAAGTTACACCACGCTCCCTGTCCTGAGATTGCCTCACCCACTGTTCAGTGTCCACATCATGCTAAGCCGCAGTTTGTTCAGTTTGGTTTCCTGAATGGAAAGTGACCTACTGTAGATCACAAAATAGTTTACAGACATCAGGAGTTGGGCTCTCTAACCAAAACCAAATGAACCACAGCAAAGCTTAATGTGATGTAGGAATCCACCCACCTTGGATTGTGCTGGCTGCCTGGGGACTTTTAGAGCATCCAAAACCCAGTTACAAATCAATTGATAAGGCCTGGAGGGGTTTTCCCCCTGCCACCCTCCCCTGAAATTCCCAGAATTCCCAAGCCAGAATGGCCATTGCTGAGATTCTGGGTGCTGAAATCCACCCATCAGAAATGGCTCAGTCTGGGGCACACTGTTGGATGGTGTTGGGTTGACAGTGGCAATTCTTAAGACGTGGTGTGAGGGTTAAGGAAGAGGTATATGCAGTCTTTGAGTGGCATTCCAGGGGGCACATTCCAGGAGGTGAGCAACCAGGCAAGAACTGTGATTCAAACTGAATTATAGTTACATTAATTAACATTTACTATGTTTCCGTCCTGTCATAGTAACCATTATAATTTGGTGGCAGTTGTTTGGCATGAGGATGGTGGCTGCAACAAGATTTTGGAGAACTGTAGGTCCAGGGAGCCCTAGGCTCAAACCCCTACCCTCCGGGAGAGTCACTGTGGATGTGGCCAGTCACTCACTCTCAGCCATACACACTTTCCATGGTTGTTGTGAATGCTACATAGAAGAGAGAAGTCTGTGTGTTCCTCAGCTCCCGTGGGCAAAGCTGCAAGAGCCCCCTTTGCCCATTGTTCTGGCACCAGAAGATTCTAGAAGAATCGCTGTGGTCTTGTGGAAGGCTCTACTCGGGGTGGGCCTTGGGTACAGATCCTTGCACCCCGTGTAGCTCAGGAATCTGAGCAGGAGGAGGAGGAGGACTCTAGTCCCACATCACCACATGAACCTGAGCACTGCCAGGTCTGCAAGAGGCAGAGGGGTTCCTGGAGTGGCTGAACTCTGGAGTGCCTCTGGGGTGGGCTTGAATCCCTGTAACTCCTGATTAGGAAGCTGCAGCCAGCACGGATGGTAATGGCCTCAGAGACAGACCTAGCTGTTTGATGGACCTTTGTAGATATTTCTGTTTCTTAAAGGTGGTTCTGAGTTGGAAGCTACAGGGGCAGAGGATATGGTTGGAAGAATGATCTTCTCCTGGTCAGAGGAGATGTTTTGCAAACAGCCTTCCCCTGATTCCTTCCTTTTCCCTAAGATAAAGAATGCAAATTATTCTTCAGACAACTTTCACGCAACACAACCTAGCAGGTCGCACTGTTCTTTCTACCAGGGTTGATTCCATTTGCACGTGATGTAGAGGTGGCAAAAAGTTGAAATGTCCGTGAATCATGCTTCATGTGTACCACACTGGTGAGGATCTTAACTTTGGCAGGTATGGGGTTTGGGAGCCTCAATTCAGAGGATTACAGGAGGGCCTTCTGTGCCATTCCAGAGTTCCTACATTCCATGCGCCATTTTAGAAATGAAGATCCCAGGAAATGTCATTTTAGTAACGATAGAGCCCGCTTCTCTAGTGGTTTCTGTCTGTCCAGCAAGATCGGGCAGGGCTGGCGTGCTCTGCGTCCCATCAGCAAAGAAGGGCATCTTCTGAGACTCCAGAAATGGGATTTCTCTGGGGCTGCCCCTGCCTTCTTGGAACAGTGTCCCCCTGAAGTCTGCACAGCCCCAACCCCCTTGTCCTTCTGGGAAGCCATGAAGACGTGGCTCTTTCGGTGGACGCTGGGAGAGGGGAATTCAGATTCTGCCACTTGTGCTCTCCGTCTTTGCTGATGGAAGTGGGTTTATTTCTCTTACTGTTAGCTGTGTTGTTCCAGTTTTAATTGTTTCTTAGCTTTGCGTGCTACCCAGAGTTCCTTTGGCAATTAATGAATCAAACTAATGTATAAGGCAGACAAATGCAGGGAATTCTCTCAGGCTGGGGAAAAATTGAGGAATTTGGATGCTCTGAGCCTTAAGGTGCTGCTTAGCGATGGCTGGAAGTGTTATGGGATGGATACCTTAATAGGCTGGCCTGGCCTGGTCTGGAACCTAACCAGGATCAGGCCTAGTTAGTTCTTGGATGAGAGACCACCAGGATGTCCCCAAATGTGGACTAGATTGGGAAGATGGAAAAAGCGGCCCAGAGGTACACAGGCGAGCAGTTCTCTGATTGCTGCCAGAACAGCAACATTCGGAGAAAGCGATTGCTCTCGCCCAGGTCAATGGCAGTCGCTCTCTGACCTTGACTGATCTTGGGAATCTGGTCAGAGTTGGGCGAGGAAGCCCAGACTTGAAGCCGGGGACGTCGGCCGGGGGAGGAACGGACAAAAAGGCCTCCCGTTATCGGCGGGCCGAACGGGTGTGAGGAGCGGAGTAAGAGGGGGGCTCGAATGAGAGCAGAGGGGCGATGCTCCCCTGGAATCCGGAAGAGCAGAGAAGGGGCTTCTGATCCCTTTGGGAGGACCTCTGGCGGTGGGGCTTTCCCAGCCTAGCCTACCTCACAGGGAGACTGTGCAGGCAGAACGAGAAGGGGGAGAGGAGAGGCCGGGGCGCGTCCTTTCGTGCCCCCCCCGCGTGCGGTTTCCAGGAGGGCTGCCTCTGTGTCTTTAAGGCCCGCTGCTTAACATGCTCGGCGCCGCTGCCGCTGCCCCGCGCGCCGATTGGCTGCGGCGTCGCGAACGGGAGGCTGGAGGGCGAGCGAGCGAGCGAGCGCGATGCTCTGCCTGCTCCCTTTCCCGTCCAGGGACCACAGGCGGCGGCGGCGGCGGCAGCGGCAGCACCAGCCCCGGCAGCCCCGTCCCCCGCCGGGCCGGAGGAGCCCCGCGCGCCGCAGCCGCAGCGGCAGCCGCGCGCCCGCCGGGCCGGGGCCGGGGCTCGCTCGCCCGCCGCCCCTCGCAGCCGCGGCCGCCGGGGGAGGCGGCGCCCCCTCCCCGAGCTTGGCAGGCTGGTTGGGCTGGGCGATGCAGCGCGGCTGCCGCCGCCGCCGCCGCGATGATGCGCTAGCGACGGCGGCGGCGTGGTCGGCGCGCCCGCGGAGGTGACGGGCTCCGGCGGCCGGCGGAGGGCGCGGCGCGGCGCGGCGTAGCGGGAGCCGGCGGGCCATTGTCTCCCGGCGCGGCACGATGCACAAGCACCACCACTGCTGCCGCTGCCCGGAGTGCTACGAGGTGACGCGCATGGCGGCCCTGCGGCGCATGGAGCCCCCCAGCTACGGCGAGTGGCAGCAGCACGAGCAGTTCGGCGGCGGGGGCGGCTACGGGGGCTACGGCTCGCAGACGCTGCCCTCGCAGCCCGGGGGCGCCGCCCCCACGGCCCGGGCCAAGGGCAAGCTGGTCCCCACGGCCCGCGACAGCGCGCCCCCCGCGCCCCCCAAGCAGGGTCCGGCCAAGGGGGGCGGCGGCGCGGGCACCCCCAAGATCAACGGCAGCAGCCCCGCCTGGTGGCCTGAGTGCACCTGCTCGAACCGCGACTGGTATGAACAGGTGGGTGCCGCTTCTCGGGCACCGGCGGGGGCGGGGGGAAGGAGGGGGAGCGGGCGGGGGCGGGGGGCCGCGCGCCTCGCCGGGCAGGGGCCTCGCAGCCCCGCCGCCGCCCCGGGAGCTGTCCACGCGCGGGAGCGGCCGGGGCGCCGGGATGCGCCCCTTCCCCTGACTGAGCGCCAAGCAGCTGTCGGGGAGGACGGCGGCTCTGGGGCCGGCAGCACCCCCCTCTCCGCGGGGGCTGTTTCTGATAAAAGGTGGCTGGGGGGACCTGGGACCCTTTGGCCCCGGCCCAGAAGGGAGTCGGGAAGCCTCCCCCGCCGCCAGCCGCCTTGGCTAGACCAGCCGAGAAAATGGATGGAGCCTCACGCGAGGCAGTAAAATGGAGGCTCTCTCGGTGGGTCCCCCGCCTTGCGCGAGTGGGCCAAGCCTCTGTCGCTGGAGGTGGCCTTGCCTCGCCCCAGCCCGGCCTTTGAGGGGCAGAAGACCGGGGCAGTTCTGGGGGTGGGGAGAGAACCCTGTCCCGGGCTTGCGTTCCCTGCCTGCGTGGTGCTGGCTTCTTGCCTTGGCGCTGGGCACTGCAGTTGTGCTAGACCACCTGCCTCTGCTTTTTGCTAATGCCCCCTCCCAAATGCAGCCTTGGCCAGCTCCTGGGGGGGCGGTCACTCTGGGCAATCTGTGCGGTGCGTGTATGTGTGAGAGCCACTGGGTTCCCTTCCCCCAGAGCTGTCAGATGGGAATTGGTACGTACACATCTCTCTCCTAAGATGGCAGTGACAAGATGTGTGTGCATATGTGTGCGTGCGTGTGCACGCATGCTGGGGTGTGCACAGCTCTGGTCTGGGTCTCGTTGTCTAACCTGGTGCTGGTCAAAAGTCCCAACGGTGTGATGGGAAAAGATTTGGGAGAATTGGGGGGCCGTTTTGGAGGGATGGCAGAGTAGTTGAGCTGGAAAGGTGCCTCTGCAGGCCGAGGAGGCTGGGGCCGCGCTCCAGAGAGAGGCGGGGAAAGGCCAGATTGCTCACTGGGGTGTCAGGAGGGTGTAGGCCCTGAGCTTTGCTGCCTCCGGTGGGGGGGGGGCGGCTTGCACTCTGCCAGGCTGACAACTGGAGCTGCTGCTGGCACGTTCCCTAATCGCCTGTTACTAGGGGGTGGGTGTGCTTAGCCGTGTCAGAAAGGGAGGTGGGGCTCTGTCCCAGGTTGCCCCCTACCCCATTCTTCCTGCATCCTAGCTGTGCATGCGTGCTGTTCGCCTCCTTGGCTGCCCCCAGGCTGCCTCGTCCTCCCTTAGGGTGCGCGCGCTCTCTCTGGAGCACGACGGAAGGCCTGGTCTGAAAGGAGAGTGGCTGCAATGAGGCCTCCCTGCTCTTGGTGTCCGTTTTAGCAAGGCTGTGGGGGGATTGACAGACCCTGGGGGAGGCCGTGCTGCTCAGACGTGTTGGTCTTGCATGGAGGAGAAACCCTCAGGCAGGGTCTTTTCGGCAGGGCAGCTCCTCTGCCCCTCGGGCCGTTTCCCAGAGCTAGTGAAGACAGGAATGGTCTCCATGGCTCCTTAGCGGGGGCATAAAGAAACCCGCACCTTTTTGCCATCGTGGAGTAATCCAGAATGGGGCACACGTAGCCTGGCAAGGAGGGAGATGGGCATATCTGGAGAGGTGGGCCCTGCCTGCCCCGCAGCTAGCCTGTGCTCACAGGGAGTTTGGGATTGGGGTTTTGGCTGGTGGGGGGGGCACATGTGAGGAGCACTGGGAAGGGGCCAATCCAGGGCCCCCCAGTTCAACCCGTCGCAAGGCTGCTCTGGGGATCCTTGTCAGGAAAGTGAGAGGCAGCGTTAGCTTCTGGTGACCTGGCTCTCCCGCTCTTGATGGCCCTGGAATGGCAGAAGAGGAGCTGCAGGGAGCCGGGCATCACAGGCTCCTGGCCGTGGCGGCCTCAGAGGTTGCCTGAGGCAAAAGGAGTGGGTGGGGAGGGATAAAATGGGGCAGGCGGGGTGGATGGTGTGCGTGCCCAGGGGCTTTCTGGAGCAGGAGGGCTGCGGGGGTCCCTGGGAACCGGCAGGTTTCCCGAGGCGGTGGGGGGAGCGAGCTGAGGGAGAGATGGGGCAGAGAAACTGGAGGTGGGGAGGTTGGCAGGGTGAGGTTGCTATGGCTACTCATGTTCTATTCAGGAGAGGGAGGGAGCTTCATCCTGGCACTGGAAGGTGGAGGCGGAGGAGGGTGCCAGAGCAGGGGGAGTGGGAGAGCAGCACAGCTGGGGGGCAGGGGAAGTGGGCAAGCCAGCTTTGTGGGCTGGCGTGGGGAGAGCTGGGCCTCCAGGGTGGCAGGCAGGGCCCCTGTGGGGAGCCCCCCGCCGCCCTTGGGATGCTTCAGCCTGTTCTGTGCCGCTGTGAGTTTGTTCTGGCATTTGCTATGACTCAGAGGGAACCGAAAACCTGCCCCCCCCGCCTCAGCCTCCTGGCATTGATTGTAAATGGGCTCAGTGGGACCTGAGAATGGAGGGCTTGTCCTGGGTCTCCCGTCCATCTGAGGGACTCTGAGCATCTCCCTCCCAGTCCTCCCCACCTGCTGCCTGAAGCTTGCCTTGGGGAAACCACTGTGAGCCAGGCTTTGCTTTGGCCTGGCTGATGCCTCTTACCCGCCCTGTGTGTCGGGGATCAGGGCAGTGAGTCGATCTCTGGAGCGCTTCCTGGGGTTTTCGCCTCTCAGTCACTTGCACAAATCTGGAGAGCGGGGTTTCCGGGGCATTCCAAAGCAGCAAGGGCAGATTGAGGGGCTACTTCCAGCATCCTCTGTGCTTTCCTGTTGTGTCTGCAGTAGGATGCCCACCGCTGCACGATTTTATCACCTGTTGTCCACAGGTGTGCCATAGCGGCCCCTTCCTACCATGGTGTGTCCTCAAGGCACTTTCTTCTCCTGCCCCTGGTGTGGTGATCCTGAGCGGAAGGCCTCCAGCAGTAACCATCAGCCATTGTGAGTGACCCAGAGGTTCTGTGGGTTACTCTTGTGCGCTTGAGAAAGTCCTCATGGGGGCCTTTATGCTGGGGCTGTGAGGGCAGATATGCTGGAACTGAACCTTGTTGGCCCACATTGACCCCATCTGGAGATCTTTCTGTTCCTCATTTATTGGTGAGTTTAGCATCAAGAGTCTGCCGTGCTAGAACATTTTACTGGCCCTGGGCAGGGTGGTCTCTTGTGGGGCCTGATAATGGGATCACATCTCCTTTTTAAGGCAGAGTTTAGGTAGCACAAGACAGGCCTGTGTGACAGAGGTGGGGCCTTCACGTTCCAGACCAACCTCCAGTGATAGATCCCAGCTCTGCAAGGGACGTAGCCAATTTCCCTCGGACTCCTCCAGGAGTTATCTCATCTCTGAATCTCTGTATAGACCATAATAAAATACGGAGTCCTTATATTCCCAGGCTCTGCAATAGGATGCCCACCACTGCACGATTTTATCACCTGTTGTCCACATTGATGTAACTCATGAAGAAGAACGAGAGGGGGCTAACGGGGGCTTGGAGGATAAGGAGCTTCTGTTCCCAGCAAGGCTGCCTTTTCTCCCTCCCTCCCTCGAACCCGCAGCATTCCTGCTTAGCTGCTGGGTCCGTCCTCAGAAACAGGCCATGAGGACCGCCCAACCTTGGCTGATCTTGAAAAATTATGTAAAGTCAGACTCTAGTTGGGAGTCAGAGGTTGGGAGAGGAAATCTGAAGATTAATCTGGGAGTCAAGAAAGCAAAGGCCAGCCACTTCCGTCTTGTTGCCAAGAAAGGCATCTAAAGGTGGCCATGGAGCCACTTGGAGTGGACTGACTTGAGCGGCTTGTGGCCAGGATCTGGTCCTGAGTCCTCCCAGTCTGGTGTCAATATCTGATGACTAATTTTTAGCTGGGGGGAGCTAGTTTGGCTTCGCCTCCCTTTCTCTTTAGCAGGTAACCAGGTTGGCTTACAACCCAACCTGAAACAAAACTCTGTGGCTCATTTCAGCACATTTGCCTTTGAAGCAGAGCCGACTTCTGCCTGCGGAGCCTCCCAGTCTTTCCCAGCAAAGGTTGAGAATCCGGTGAAGGGGCCTCTCGCTGCCGGGCTCCTTGACCGCCTTCTGGGCTTCGCTGGGCCCTTTTGTAAACCGGGAGCCTCGGAGACGTGGAGACCAGCTTCTCGCTAGGCCTTGGGACCCTGCGTGTGGTTGCCAGTCCTGCCCGCGGATCTTGGCCGCCGCTCTAAAATAATACTTTATATTAAGAAGTTATATTTTGCTCTTACGGAGCATCGGCCCTCTGTCTCTGCGACAAGCCTGTGCTCAGCTGTTTTTAGATTAGACCAATTAAGGAGAAGGGCCCCCCTTGTCTCTTCCTGTTGGGACAGGAATATGGCTGCTTTGCTGCTTCCCTGCCCACAAAACTGGCCCCCTCCCTGTTGGTGGAAAAGATAGATCCCTTTGAATCTCAGTAGAACTTGATGCCTTTGGAGGGAGAGGCCGGGAGCACCTGTGGCTGCCCCAGTGTTGTGGGACCGTGAGGGGTATTCTAAGACCAGGCTGCTCCGCCGGATGGAGGCATCGCTGTCCAGCACCTTCGGCCAAGCTGTGTGCCTCTGGAAGTTTGCCGCCAGAGCGGGGAGCTTGCTTGCCACAGAGTGTGGCCATTGGAAGGGCACTGGCTTCGGGTTGAAGATAGTGACAAAGATAGTGTGTGGATAAACACATTCAAATGTTCTTTTAAGGCACCTTGGAGGCCTTCCCTCTGCCTGAAGTTACCCAGAGGTTAACTGGAAAAGCCTCCCTGGTCATAGAGGCGTCTGCCTGATGCTGACTTGGATGTCTTCTCGTCACCAGGCAAAGACTTTTCACTTCGCCCAGTCTAAACCTTTTAGTTCTGGTTTTAATTCTGGATTATCCGCTGCTCTGAGGGTTTCTTCCTTAATCTTGGCTTTTATGGATTCATAGAATTCTGAAGCTGAAAGGGCTCACTGAGGCCACGAAATCCAACTTCTTGCTGATCAGGGCAGAAATCCAAATCCCTGACAAATGGCCGTCCAGCTTCTAACATCCAGCCGAGAGGAGCTCCACACTTCCTTAGGAAATTGGCTTCGCTGTCAAACTGCTTACTACTACTACCACTGAGATGTTTTTACTAATATTCAAAGGAAAGCTGCCTTCCTATTACTTATTCTGGGAAATACAGAATACAGTAGATAATATAACAATGCATGATAAGTAATTTCTCTGGGATGGTAGAGAATAGGTCCACCTTATTCTATGCAATATCCCTCGGAGACCCAGCTCATGGTACTTGGGCATCTTGTGTCAGTGCTGAACATGCCCATTTCCCTCAATCTCTACTTGGAGGATTTAGTTTCTGCTCCAATGATCATCCTTACTATTCTTCTCCAATGCCCAATTTGTCAGTCTATCTGAATCTGTCTTAAAGTGTGGCACCTTTTGGAAATTTTATTGATTCAGCCTAAAATTTCATTTGTCATGTGGTGTTCTGTTTATTGTTGTTCAGCCTGTGATTGACTATGATTCGTTCCATCTGCTTTTATTCAGGACGGGGGGAAGGGGGGCTCAAAGGCATGAAATAACTGAGTGGATGTTGCTAAGGGAGACCATCCCTCTCTTGCCACCAGCCTGCTTGGGGGTCTCACCCAGCAAAGGGCCTGAGAGGGCCCGGCCTAGATCTGGCAGTCGGAAGGCCAAGGCTCCGGGCGGCCTGCCCTTCCTCCTTGGGACTGCTCTAGCACTGCTCCCTTGCTTCCCGTTGCCCCACAGAGAGCCTTTCAGCTCAGAGCCACCTCTGGGAACGTGGTGCTCATTTGGCTGGAAGCCCATGATGACTGATGAGCGAGCTCTGGAGGTCCTGAGTGCACCCTGGTGTTTTGGAGAGAGGAGCAAGAAGAATGGGAGCCGCGGAAAGAGGCTTGATAGGGCCACCAGGCTGGCTGCTCCCTCATAGAAAAATATCTTCTAGTGGTGGGCAAAATCCGGGCCAATGATATCCAGGCACCTCCCTCCCCTCCAGCCCAGGCTCTTTTCTGTGGATAAGGACATAGCGTTTTTCCCTCGTTCCCAAGAATCCCTGGCATGCTGGCCTTTGGCTGAATCAGCCCCCAGGGCAGTCAAGCCCAGATGCCTGGTCTGGCTGGTGGCAGCTCTGCCAGAGGCTGGGGAGAGGCCTTTCCTGTGGGGCTGCCCCACGCAGCTGCCCCCCTTGGAACAAGAGCTCTCCAGGGAATGTTCAGGAGCCAGTTTGCCCACTTCAGCAGGCGCCGGTGCTGGACAGCTCCCGGGCGCTTGGGAAGGCGGCAGCTTGGGGTTCCTGGGAATGCAGGGTCTTGGGGGGAGCCCTGGATCAGGGCCCCCACGTGCAGGGGCCCCCACGGAGGTATGAGTCAGGATTGGAAGCAAGCAGGTGGACTCATATTTTGCGCTGAAGGCAGTAAAATTAACCAGTTAAAATAAAAACCTGGGAGTCGTTTTACTAGTTTGTGCTCCCACCCCCCCAAAGGCATTGATGCAGCCTGCAGGATGTGGTGGGTGGGTGGTTGGGGCTGCTCAGCCACTGGGCTTCTCAAGGTCTTCAAAAAAGCCCTGTGTCAAAGGGATTTTAACTGGTACTGGGTGTGCATTTCTCCACCCCCAGTCCCTCCCCCCCCTTTTTCTTGTAATCATTTGAAACATCATTTTAATCATGGGTGTGTGTTTTCCCAGTTTCCATTTTGATGAGCAGCAATGGCATGTTTCTTTTTATATGGATTTTGGCTTTCAGATTTTGGTTTTAGGGTGTTTTTTTACTGATAGATTAATAAATGTTGACTGCAGTTGGTTTAGGTTTTGGTGGCAGTTTCCTGTCTGAATATTCCTTCTACAAGTTCAAACTAATGGAACTGAGCAACGGCAAAAAACCCCAAAAACTGAAATTGGCATCTCAGGGTTGGGGGAGCAGTGCAGTGGTGCTGAAGACTGACTGGGAGAGGGTATTGTTCTTGTTGGTGTAGGATGGTAATAAGCCCTTTTTAGTTTGCCAGACCTTTGATCTATTGTCTGTTGAGAATAAGATTTTTTTTCACAATTACCATAAAAACCGTTCCCAATTTATTTTATTAATTGTACTTAGTTGTTTGATACTGTATTTTTGAAATTACCATTGAAATGTTGTTGTTATTATTATTGTTAGCTCCTGGGGGACAATTGGTGGAAAACAGAACAATGAAAATATTGCTAAGGGGGAGGGAATCTTCTCTTTCTTACTCCCTTCCCCTGGGTAAAGCCAGGACCTGAGAGATCCCTGGGGAAATGAAAGGACGCTGGGTCGGGAGGGATCTCTGCCGAGAGCTAGGAATTAGATCAACGGGGCGCTCTGAATCAGAGGAATCAGTGGCTCAGAGGTAAACCCGTGCTAGAGCTGGCAAGCTTTGGGTTGGTTAGCGAACACCTGGATAGTTGGGACACCTAGGAGAAGGGAAACAGACCCCAGCTCTCCTCGCCCATGGGCTTCCTGGGACCCCTGTGCCAAGGCCCA
This sequence comes from Liasis olivaceus, assembly GCA_030867105.1. NCBI lineage: Eukaryota > Metazoa > Chordata > Lepidosauria > Squamata > Pythonidae > Liasis > Liasis olivaceus. The sequence goes on along the minus strand of CM061361.1, from coordinate 24,669,933 downwards.
GGACGCGGCAACGGAGAACAAGTGGAGGGCAGACGTGCAGGAGCCGAATTAGGATTGGTGTGTTTTGTTCTTTCAGGCCAGCCCTTCTCCCATCATTGTGAACACGGACACCCTGGATCCCGGCCTCTCCGTAAGTCTGCCTCCCCTCCTCGAGTTGCTTGCTCCAGGACGTGGCCCTTCTCTGCCACCCTTGGGTGGAATCCATTGCCTGGGGCCTAAGGAAGAGGGTTGGATTGATCAATGGGAGAGGTCCCTCTCAAGCGGGGCCCGGATGCATCCATGGGGAAGAGCCTGCTGTTTTCTCGGGGTGGGCTGCCAGAGCGTGTGCCCTCGCAAACGTGGTTTTGGGCTGGGCCCCAGCGTCCTTTGCTCCAGTTCCTATCTGCCTAAAGAATGTGCATTTCAGGGCTCCCCAGACGTGTTTATTTTCCCCTGTGGGACCTGCTTCCTCACCCTTATCTCTCTGCAGCCAGTCAGCCACCTGAGGCACTCTGGGCTGTAGCATGGCTGCTAGTTAGGGATTTGTGTGTGTGGTGGGGGGGGGTGGAAGTTAATGTGACAACATCGGAGCTCCTGGAATAAGCCGCACCAGCATGGCAGCGCACAGAGTCCTGGGTTATTTGACCAGAATTTGCTGGGGAAAGGGCGCATTTGGGCAGAATCTAGTTTTAAGTGCTCATTAATCACCGTAACACTCAAAGATGATTTAGTGACCGTTACTGCAAAAGACTTCTGATGATGTTCTGTCCAGGCTTAGCAATCTCTTTTCACTGAAACTCTCCTGCTTCATGGCCAGGACCTGCCTGATCCTGGCCACCGCAGCAGATCTGCTCTGATCTGTGTGACTCGGGAGAGGTCTTGGCTGGGGTTGAGGCTGTTTTTCGGGCACCGGATTCTGTGTCCCAGGAACGTGACAGTGATTTGCTCCACAGATCCTCTTTCTGAGCCCCGGAACTTTTCTCTTTCCTCCCAGGTGAATGGCAGCGACGGCATGTTCAAGTACGAGGAGATTGTCCTGGAACGGGTGAGTAGAGTCCAGCCTTTATGGCCTCGAGCACATCAGCTCTCCCTGTCCAATCACGCAAGCATGCACTTCTGGGCACAAAAGTGTGGCCCGCACGGGGCAGGGGGCTCTCTCTTTTCTGCAATGATCTTGGGAGATGGCACTCAGTGAGGTCTCGAGTCCTGCCCCGGCTACGGAACAGAGCAGGGCTGGGAGATCCAGCTTCACCTGCCAGGGTTGGCATCCTCACCCAAGCCTTGCCTCGTTTTCCTGCCCTCCAGTTGCTCTCCTGCTCTACGGGGGGCTGTTTCTCGTTTAGAGGGGTGGGTCTTCATGTCACATCTCTTTCCAGGGAAACTCCGGCCTTGGCTTTAGCATTGCTGGGGGCACCGATAACCCACACATCCCTGATGACCCCGGCATTTTCATCACCAAGATCATCCCGGGTGGAGCGGCTGCCATGGACGGGCGCCTGGGGTGAGTGTCGGGTGGCACACAGATCCCCAACCCTCTCCCTGTGGGGCCAGATCGGAAATGAGATGTTTGCTTGTGGCAAGCGCTATCAGGAGGAGGAGGACTGGGAGGTTTGCCCAGGTGGGCACGATGCTTTGAGGGCCGGCCCTTCCTCCCTCACCCTCTGCTCCCGGGCACAGGGTCAACGACTGTGTGCTGAGGGTGAATGAGGTCGATGTCTCTGAGGTGGTGCACAGCAAGGCTGTGGAGGCCCTGAAGGAAGCGGGGCCAGTGGTGAGGCTCCTGGTCAGGCGAAGGCAGCCCCCGCCAGAGACCATCATGGAGGTGAACCTGATGAAAGGACCAAAAGGTGAGAGGCTGGATTTGGGGACCTGGGGGTGGCCACCTGCCACTTTAGCCTAAGCTCATCGAGTCTCAGGGCTGGAGGTTGGGGGTCACCGAACAGGGTCTGAGCGGAGTAGGGCAGTCGGACAGCTTGGCTGCTGGGGGGCTGAAGGAGTTGCTGGTGGCCGGGAAGGGGACCTGACTAGAGCAGGTGCTGTGAAGGTTTCTGGAGAAGGGCCGGACGGGAAGCTGCTGAGGAGCCCCATCATCCCAGGAAGAATCAGCTGACTGGTCTCAGCTGTGTGAAAAGGAGAAAATCATAAGGCCCTGAGGGAGTTGAAGTTGCTGGGGGGCTGCCTCAGGCCACCCCCCCAATGCCTGGGCCTTGCCTTTCACAGAGAGCCACCCCACCCAGCGGGGCTTATTCCTCCTCTGCGCTTTTGGCCATTTGCAGTGGAGTTGTGCCTCCCAGAGGGCACCCACCCCTTTCTTGGCATTTGCCATTGCCTTTCTCAGCCCTCTGTCCTGTGCCAACGGCTGAGAAGCGCCCACGAACCTTAAACTAGAGATTATGAGAGGGGGCACTTCCCCTCCAATGCAGCCCTGGCAATGCTCGCTTTTCCCAGGGCTGGGCTTCAGCATCGCCGGTGGCATTGGGAACCAACACATCCCGGGCGACAACAGCATTTACATCACCAAGATCATAGAAGGCGGAGCAGCCCAGAAAGACGGGCGGCTGCAGATCGGGGACCGGCTGCTTGCGGTGAGTACCCAGCGCTGCTGCCCTTATGCACTGTGGCGGGCCACGCCATAGAGGTCACCGGTTTTGCCTCGCGGCGCTGAGCCCCGGAGGTTTCCAGCTATGAAGCGTGGCTCCCTGTCGCTTCCCTTGTTCTGGTACCATCCAGAGTTGCAGGCCCAGCCCTCCTACAGATTGCTGGGCTGGTTGCGAGAGCTAGGAGCGGACCCTCCATCTTCTGAGGCAGCCTATCTTTGGGGGTCGTGCATTGGGACGTAACGCAGGGGAGGCTGCTGACTTTCCCAGCGGCCACAGCGGGAAACAAGGCTGGGGCAGGTGGGCTTTGGGGCTGCCTGGTGTCTTGCGTGACTGGCTCGGGCAGCCAGAGTGTACCTGTGTGCTGGTCTCTCCCCCCTCTCCTCCCCTCCCCTCCCCTCCCCCTCCACAGGTGAACAACACCAACCTGCAAGAGGTCCGGCACGAAGAGGCAGTGGCTGCGCTGAAGAACACCTCTGACATGGTGTACCTGAAAGTGGCCAAGCCCGGCAGCTCCCACCTCAATGACCTGTATGCGCCCCCCGACTACGCCAGCAGTACGTTCCTGACCCCCCCCCCGACTCCAGCTCAGCGGAGGAGCGCCTGGCTCTGCAGAGGGCAGTCTGGGTGGCAGCTGGGGGGGAAGGCCGCCCTCTGGCCGAGAGCAGCAGAGGCTGAGCCTGGTCTCCCCCACTTGTCTCCCTAGCTTTTTCTGCCTTGGCCGACAACCACATAAGCCATAATCCTGGCCTAGGCTACCTTGCAGGCATGGAGAGCAAGCCCGCCTACCCTGCTCCCCCCCAGGTCACGCCTGGCCGCTACTCACCTGTGCCCCGCCACCTGATTGGGGAGGAGGACTTCACCAGGTGAGCAGCGATGGGGGGTCACACGGTCTTGTTGGGTTCACCAACAAATATGGCCCGCGGGGCCACTCCCCCCCCAGGGGCCACCTTCTTTTGCTGGCTTTCTCTGTTCTGCCTCTGGTGTGCAAGGGGGGGTTCCACGCCGGGACGCAGGACTCCCCCAGAGGTAAAGCAGGGAAAAGCCAGCCTTCTGCCAACGACGCCCGAGGCGTTAAGCTGAAAACCCGAGGGATGGATCTGTGACCGCTGCAGTTTGAACCAGGCCCTCCTTTTGCGCGGCGTTAGGAGGTATTCTGGCACACTCTTGTGGCCCCGGCAGGCAGGGAGCTAGCTGGCACTGCTGAGAGTTTGGGGGGCTGATGAGGCAGACCTGGGGAGGATGAGTTAGCCTTCGTGCAGCCCTGCTGCCCGCAAGGCACTGCAGAGAAGACGCGGCCCGGTCTTTTCTAAGGTGGAGATGGGCAGACGAGGGCTCTGTGGGCAAAGGAGAGGTCAGAGAGCGGCATTGGCGGAGCTGGCAGGGCTGAGGCATGGCCATCCCTCCTGTGGCACCAGCTGCGACTACTGTACCCAACTGCGCATCAGCGCTGGCTCGTGACCACACGAGGGCGCTAACCAGAATAAGGCAGAGGAAGGATGGCGGCCGATGCCAGATCTGAAAGCAGAGTATGGTTTGCTTGCCTGCTGGGGGTGGCAGAAATGGAGTCCATAAATGGGGAGTTCCAGGGGACTGTCCTTGGCCCACTGGATGCCCCACCCCAATCTCGAGCAGGCTGCGATTCATAGGTGGGGTAAAGGGGCCCTGTGGGTGCATTAAGGGTTTAAGCCTCCTGGGCAGGACCCTGGCAACTGCGTGGGTGCCCCAACTCTGCTGCCAGAGGCCTCTGGGCCTGCCCTGGAGCTCTGGGCTCTGTTGGCAGCCTGGTCTTCCGCAGAGCTGGCTGTGCAGGCGGTGAGTCCGCCTCCTCTGCAGGGAGGTCGGCCTAACGGCCCCTCTTGGCCAGCAGCCATAGGGAGGGGAGGGTTGAGCCCAGTGCAGGCCAGGCCTTCCTCGCGCCAGCATCTGGATCGTCTCAAGGGCTTTGTGACAGCTCCTGCTGCCCTGCGGGGAGAGCGGAGGGCGGCGCAGCGCAGATAAAGGCAGGCTGCCCGGCCCCCGCCCAGAGACACTGCCACCATGATCACGGTCAACGTCTCCTCCTCCATGTCCTGCGGGAGGCAGCCCCCCCCACAGCAGTCTGCCGGCCTGCGCCGAAGAGGGCTCAGGTATCGTGCTCCCTCATTTGCGCTTTTGGTGGCGGAGGGGGGGCGGCTCTGCAGGGCTTGTCATGGAGCTGGTCACCAATGCTGTCCTTGGTTTGGCTCCATCCTGCCGGGGGGGGGGGGGATGACCAGGCTCCTGAAGTGCAGGACCCCCCATCAAGCTAAGTTGGCCGCCGGGGGGGGCAGGAGGGGGCGAGCATCCAGGAGAGGAGGAAGTGGGGTGGCTGCTGCTGGGTTATGAACCAGAAGAGATCTGGCGTGTTCGCCATGGGGAAAGGCTTGGCGGGGTGGGGAGGAATGAAGTGGGATCTTCTAAAGCTCTGCTCTTGGTTGCTGGGGGCGGGGGCTCCTCTCACAGGAGCCTGAGCCTCCCAGTTCGCACCCCCTCCACCCCTTTGCAGACCAGCCAAAAGCTCCCCTTACCCAGTTCGGCTACAGAATGAATGTGGGAATGCAGCTGTCATGACTTGCAGCTGACCGTTTGAGGGGGCTGGGTTGACCCCATCGCCTTGGGACCAAGCCCCAGCTGCTCCTGCGCCCCCAACCCTCTCCTCTTCCTCTTCCCAGGGAGCCTCGAAAGATCTCCTTGCACAAAGGCTCCAGCGGCCTGGGCTTCAACATTGTGGGGGGCGAGGATGGGGAGGGCATCTTCGTCTCCTTCATCCTGGCTGGGGGACCCGCAGACCTGAGTGGGGAGCTGCGGCGTGGAGATCGGATCCTGTCGGTGAGTGTGACAGGGGCCTTCTCGGGGCAGCGGGTGCTTCTCGCCGGTCGCACGGCTGCCTGCTTGTGGCCGAGTTCTCCCGGCCATGCTGGAAGCAGCTGGCAAGAAGAGCCTTGCTCCTCTGGCCCTTCTGCCCCAGGCATTAAGGTGTTAACCCGCCGGCCCACGCAGGGCAGGGCAGGGCTGGGTTGGGCTGGGCTGGGCTGGGCAGGGCAAAGCACCTCACCCGACCGGTCTGGCCTGGGTTAGCCCAGCCCCGTTGGGAGGAAGCTGGCTTCCTCTTTGCCAGGGAAAACAGTGCCGAGGCTTCCAGCGTGAGGATAAATGGATCCAGCCTGTGGGAGGCGGGTGCATCCCGGCCCTCGCCCCTTCGCTGCCCCGCAAGCAGGCCGCCCCCCTGCCCTCCAGGGACAGGGGGCTGTTTTTCGTCAGGTCAGGCGCATGCTCGCTGCGACAGCTGGGTGCCTGGCATGGTGCACCCGGCCCGAGGACGGCGGCTGCGGGAGGGTGGGTCCGGGCGGGGAGGCTCGCTGCCGGGAGCCAGTGTGCCAGGCTGTCCGGCTTCCCCTTCCCGCTGAGCTGACGGGCGGGGTCTGTTCGCCAGGTGAACGGCGTCAACCTCCGGAATGCGACGCACGAGCAAGCGGCTGCGGCCCTGAAGCGGGCCGGGCAGACCGTCACCATCGTAGCCCAGTACAGGCCCGAAGGTAAGGTGCCTGCGCCTTTCGGGTGGGCCCTACCCGGGCGGGAAGGGGGCGCCAACGGCGGCAGGGCACCCCCAGCCGCTCCTGCGGGCCGGTGCCACCCAGCGTGGCTCTGCGCCGCTTGGGCCTGGCTGCGGCCTCCGTCCGAGCATCCTCTCCCCTCGGGGGTCCAGCAGAGAGCAGGCCGAAGGCGGGCCCCACGCAGCTTTGCTTCCGTGGGCGCGGGGCCCGGCGCTGCCCGGCGCTGCCCTCCCGGGACTCGGCTGGCGCTGCCCAGGATGGCCAGTGCCCGGCCAGGCAGAGGCCAGAGGGCGGAGAGCGCCGGCGCCTCCCCACCGGGCCGGCCAGGGCGATCCTGGGCTGCAGTCCCAAGGCTGCGGTCCTTGCCGGCGGGGCACCAGGAGCCCAGTCCTGCCGAGCCCGGCGGGGAGGCCGGGGGCCGCCTGGACGAGGCCGCCCGGCCGTAGGGCCAGAGGCGCAGGCTTTCCGCAGGCTGCTGCAGCCGCCCCCTGCCACTGCTACTGCTGCTGCTGCTGCTCTGCCCGCTGCGCGTCGCCCCTTCCCGCGCGTCGTGTGCATCCGTTAACGCGCGTCAGAGGTGTGGTGGGGGGAGAGCGGGTGGGGGGCGGTGCGCTGTATGCAAATGAGGTGTCTGGTTGGGGTTACCCGGGGATTATCGGCGGCGGGCAGCTAGTGATGGGACAGCGCGGCCGGCGATTGGTCGAGGAGGAGCATGACGTGGAGAACCTGGGCGGGGTGCGACGATGTTGGGCAGAAACAGCGGGGCGTGGTCTGAAGGTGGGACGGAGGCGGAGAGCTTCGGGGCGCGGGCGGCGATTGGGGCAACCTCAGATCGTGGGGGCGGACCAACTCTGAGAGGGAGCAGGCGGCGATTGGACGGGGCTGAGGGGCGGGCCGGCAGCGCGAGGTCCGGTTGGGCCCCGCGGGCGGAGCGGCGCGCCCATTGGTCCGAGCCCGGCGCGGGGCCGCGCCTCCTCCTTCCCGCTCGGGCGGCCGGCCGGCCGGGCTTTGTGTGCGGAGGGGGAGGCGGAGCCGCCTGCCGGGGACGCGGGCGGCGCCGGGCAGGTGAGGCGGGCGCCCGGCCGGGCTCCCCACGGGCTCGCTCCGGCCGCGCGTCGGGGGGCCTCCGCTGGGCGGGACCGGCGCGGCCTTTCCCCGGGGCGAGGCGGCCCCCTTCGGGCCCCCCCGGGAGGCGCGCCCCGCCGCTGCTGGCCGCGCGGGGAAGCGCCTGTCCCCTCCCGCGGCGGCGGCGGCGGCGGGGCGGGGCCGTCCCTCGGCGTCCGGGGCTCCGCGGGCTCGGCGCGCCGGGGCTGGGCGGGCTGGGCGGCGCCGGCGGGAAGGGCCGCGGCTCCGCGCGACGGGGCCCTCCTTGGCGCGCGGCTGTCGCGGCGAGCCCGGCCGGGGGACGGAGCGGAGGCGAGAGGGTCGGCGGAGTGGCGGGGCGCGGACCGCGCGCTCGTCGGCAGGAGGCCCGAGCGGGCGGCGGGCCGGGGGTCGGGCCGGGACGCTGAGCCGCCGCGCGGCGGCGTCGCCCGAGCGGGGCTCCCGCGCGGCTCCCCCCGCGGCCGAGGCAGCAGGGACCCAGCGCAGCCTCCGCGCGTCCCTCGTCGGTCCCCCGTGCGGCCCGGCGGCTGCTGTTTGACCCAAACTGTAGTCGGGTTTGTGACCAGCTGGTTTTAAAATCTGGAGTCCTTTTGTGGTTTGCTTAGCAAGCTACAAATTATCATAAATCACTGGCTTTGGTTAGTACATAACAACCATCCAAGGATTAATAATGTGAAACCGAGTCGAGTTATTTTTTTTCCTGGCTGAGTGTGAAACCTGGCATTTTGTGTGTGAGCATATTATTGTTTGTGTACATAATGCTAAACCAGGAGTTAACGTGGTATGTAATCTAGCGATTGAAACAACAGAGGTGTGGACTGGCCCAAATTCCATGCCCAGGCTTGCTTCTTTTTGGCAAATGTGGCCTTGTAATAAAGGATAAAACCTATCTTTGAACAATCGTCTTACTCTACTGGTAGTCCTCACTTAACGACCATTTGTTTAATGACCGTTCAGAGTTACGACAGCACTGGAAAAAGCAACTTACGACCAGTCCTCACACTTACAACCGTTGCAGCACTCCTGTGGTCACATGATCACAATCTGGGTGCGCGCTTAAAGCAGTTGCAGCATCCCGGGGTCACGTGGTCACCACTTGCGACCTTCCCAGCCGGCTTCTGGCAAGCAAAATCAGTGGGGAACTGTGTGATTCACTTAACGACTGCCACAAAAAGTGCCGTAAAATCAGGTGCAGTCCCATGATGCCTGGCTTAATGGCTGCCCTGCGTAATGATGAATTCTCAAGTCCCTATTGTGGTTGTTAAGCGAGGACTACCTGTATTAGAATCTCTTAATTTGTCACCCTTTTGCATTGGTATAAAACTGGTTTAAGTAGGACTGTCTATTCTATAACAAGATGATCTGGGCCTGCCAGAACTATAATGTGGAAAAAAAATGACCAAATGTCAATCATGAGAAAATAATCCCCAATCCACTTTCGGGCAGTAGTTTTATTAAGTCATCTGAAGACCATTCATCTTCGTGGAGGAAGCGGCACTTCAGTTGGCCTGTGCTGTAGATATATAAGCAGAGTTGCATTGCATAGAACAGGGCGGCAGAATTTATGGCTCTCCAAACAGCGCTGAACTGCTCCATTAACAGCCCCGGCTAGTATGGCTGGTAGCGAAGGATGCTGAGCGTAAGTACAACGACCACTGGATTGTACAGGTTCCCATCCCTGGCAGAGAAGGAACGCCCGATATCGTGCCCTGCAAATATGGCTGTTTTTCAAATTCCAAGGGAAATTTTTGAATGGATCAGTTTTTTGGTCACAGCTGAATGAACGCAAGCCCATCCAGAGCAGACAGTTATGCTCGATAGCTCTGCCTGTAGACTATGAGGAGACATTTAGTGCCAGTGTGTGATAATCATGATAATCAAATCATGCTGCATTTTGTGCTTTATGGCTGAAACAATACTTGCTTGGTCTTGCTGAATCTTGCAGTTATTTCAGGGAGGCTCTGACTCTGCTACCAGCGTGAAGCTGATAGACTAACCGTTCTGCTTTTGGATAGAAGAGTCAGTCTCTGGTAGCCGCTTCATGCTTTGTCACTAAGGAAGGGTGTATTGGGGACAGGAGGTTCTCGTTCGGCTCACCTTCTCCCTGACTTGCTGCTTGGAGCGCTCTGTGGGACTTGCAGCTGAAATGCTGGCAGCTAAGAAGAAAGAGGGGATTAATCCTCCTCGTCAGAAGGAGCTGAGTTAACCAGTGTGGTTAATGTGGGATGCTAGATTCCTGCTTGTCATGAGACTTCATGTGCTGTGACACCTGTAACTTGTGCGCTTTTTGATGTGAGGGCTTTGCCACATGTTACAGGTTAAGATGGCTACTAACTGGGTTCACCATAGAAACTAACTGTATAGGAAAGTGGGACTTGGCTTACAAAAAATACAGTAATGTGTGTAAAATTATCAGTTGTGGGGGATGAAACACAAATAATAGTCTCACGAATTTGAAGTTCTGAGGGGTGAAGCTGAGGCATTGAAAATCCACAAAGTACATTCCTCCTGATTGTGATGTAGGTAAAGCCACCATCATCCTTTTTGAACTTGTTTTGAATTTCAGAAACGTGATACGCATTTATGTTTATGGAACCTTTAGATAAAGAATAGATTCGCTTCTGACCAAAAAGAAGTTGCGGTGTTAGTTCTCTGCTTCTTTTCTCCTAGAGCTTGCTACTCTTTCACTATGTGGTATGCTCTATCTGCCCCCCCCCCCAAAGCTTTTCAGTGCCGCTGAAAGCTCCTTCTATGAGAAGAGTGTTTCCTTGCTGGCTTTTGAGGCTGGCCTGGTTTCCTCCCCACTGCTCAGTGTTGTTGTCATGAGAAGCTCAGCAGAGAATGCTGTCCTCTGCCCCGGGCGCTGGGAACTAAGCGCTTGCCATCATGGCAGAAACATCCTTTCTGCTGATCCTTCTGAACAGAGTGAGGAGTCGAGTGACGGGGGCTGCTTTTAAGTAGCTGAAGGAAGTAGCTGGAGGCTGTCAGCATAGATTACAGAGCTGCTCTCGGCTCCTGGGCTGTCCTGAAATCCGTCCGTCCTGAACGGCATTTGCAAGGAGGGAGCATGAGCTGGATCTGCTGCCAGCAGTGACCCGTTTGGTTGGAAGACTCTGGGGCTGCTGTGCTGCCAGTGAGAGGCTTATGCTAAACTTCCTTGTGGTTAATGCTGAACCAGCTGCGCTCTCCCCTCCCCTCCCCACCCCCATAGTGGCCATTTTATTTCTATTGGATTTGGAAGAGAACTTTCTGCTATGGAAACGGTTTCGTATCAATAGGCTTATATGAGCTTCAAGAATCATGCAGAGCTAGAGAGAACCTTGTCTTGGGGTCTTCAGGGGATCATGCGGTCCTCCTTAAAACAGGAACAGGATGCAACCCTGTGGGGCCTCTGCCCTTCATCATCCGAGATTAAAAGAATGACCTCTTATTTTAATCCATTTATATTCACCAGCTGTGGTTGTGGCTGGGCTATTTAAAACAGGCCTGAGGAGGGTAATTGAGACAATCCCCGCTGCTTCTCTTCTTTGCGGCCATTAACGCTGAGGGCAGTGACCAAAAAGTCTTATTCTCCAAGAGCCTGTGATGGAGGCTTGGAACCCTGCGCTGTCGGGGGGAGCTAATGATACAGGAGCAAGCTCTCTGGAGCATAAATGTGGTAAGGGTATTTTCAAGCTCTGATCGTCGCCTTGTCACGGAATCGTTTGCAGCATTGGTCAAGCCACATATATGCACACGCTCTTGTGCAGGTATATATTCAATGATTTTTCTTGTATTTATGTAAATATACTGTTCCTGAAGCTGGCTTAACCAGTTCATGTTGTTCCTACATTATATATTGATACTTTGGAAAACTGGGTCAATATTGGTCACGGCTAGGGTGCTGGCTGGGATGGAAAATTCACAAGCTAATTGAGTCCTTGCCAACTGGGCCACACGTTGAATAAAATAAAGACATGGCCTTGGGTAGCTTTTCAAAGTCTGTAGGACTGATGTGAATGCAACAAATTATAAAAGTAACTTTCAGCTGCACAAAATGCACTGTAAAGTGCATATCTAGGGGTGAAGGAATTAAATCAGGCGTAGTATAATGAAGTACAGCAGAATTGGCATTTGGAATAACCGGCAAAATACTTCATACTCAGGGCTGTGCTTTCAACTTACGTGTATTTTATGTTGCAGCAGTTCAGAGCTTATGGGCCACGTATGTAGAGGCCAAAGAGGGAAGATTGAATAAGTCCTTCTTCTGAAGTTTCCTCGCTTCCCTTCTCAGCTGTCAAGCTTAGAGGAAGCGTGCTCAGTCTGCCCGGTTTAAACTTCCAGAAGGGATTTGTGTTTCATGTTTACTAACAAAGTTGAGTGCTGAATTGGGGTTCCTTTACTACTAATATTGTTTATTAATATTAATACTGGTTATGTAAATTCCATTATTGACCATAAATATTTCCTTTTAATAAAGGCATTTTTTAAAGAGCAATTCAAAATATAGTGCTAGTTTTCAGTTGCTATGAACAGCAAGTAGGGATTACAGCATACTTTATCATTTATACTTTAAATAATTGAGAAAAAACAAAACCGGTGTGTTTTACGTCACTTCAGAAACCTACAGGATATGATATTGTTAAATACAAGCTAACTCACCAGGCTTAAAATAGTTGGCTAGGTTAGCAACTTCGGATCCGGATGAATAACCACTAAGGAAGAGGCAAGTGCAATGAAAACAGAATGTGGTAAAATGCTGGGAAGAGGCTGACTTCAAATTGGTCACCAGTAGCTGAGCCCTTTGTCTGAATTTGTCCCAGACCCTGGGTCTGGCATTCTGTGAAGCGGTACCTGGATAGTCTCAGATGATCTTATGCAGTTAGCCAAGAAAAATGTGTTTTATTTCACTAAGTAACAGCAAAGGCTCTTGAGTTTCTGATGGCACTATTTCTGCGGAATTTAGTATATGCTGAATTTTGGAAGGTGACTAAGGTGTTTCTCTACTATTGGAGTAAAATTACTCTTATTGGAAGTAGTGGGAAACTCTCTTAATGGCAGCGATGTGGAAAGTCCACCGTTCTTGGGGACTTGATTTTCTAGGGTCTTCTGCACATCTATTTTATTAAATTGTAATAATTAAAGTGTAAAAGAAAACTCTCAGAATAACCCACCTCTTCCTTATGCAAGCTCCTGCATAATAAAGTTGTTACTGTTTAACTATAAGCCAGTAAATATAATGCACTAATATGTGCCATAGAAAAGTCATAACCTTGAAGTGAATGGGTGAACCCAAGATCATGTTTTTATATATAACCCTTTGCTTGCTGATATGTATCATATGAATGCATGCAAGTGCAGTGCATGGAGGATTGATATGGCACCATCAGTGCATATTTTTGCAGTGCATTTAAGAGTGTTTACAAACAGTTCAGGCACTTTCGGCATCAAAGCACAGCTTTGTTAATGTTAATCTTATCTCCAACGGGGCCAGAGAGCCAGATGCCCTTAATGGACTCTTGAACTGCTATTTACTATAAAATGTGCCAACTCTCTTTTAAAAAATTGCACCTTTAGCCATTGAAATATTGGTGGTCGTTGATGCTAGATGTTCATTATGAATTTTGGGAAATACTACTTTAGTATCCTCTACTGTACCTCCTATCGGCCACTTTTGTTGGGTCTTGTGAGTTCTGGAATTGTAAAAGAACAAAAGTCTCTGTCTGTCCTCTCCATCCTTCACCTCTACAGTACCTCTTCAGCTGCCTTCTTGCCCAATGTAAGCTCCAGCTCGTTCAGCCTGGCCTTGGCAAGGAAATTATTTCAGTGCTTTAGTGAGCTTGGCTGCTGCTTTCTACCTCTTCTCCACAGTAGTGTTTCCGAGATGGGGCAGTCTCACCTAGAGTGATACTCTAAATGCGGTCTGATTTTGTCCGTTAGTTGCCTCTTTAGCCTGTTTGTCATACCCTGTTAAGCTATGACTTGTTCAAAAGGCCAAGCACCTTTATCTAGGTATGCAGCATATTTGGCCCAGGACCTTGAGAAGTAATAGCACATGGATTGGGAGTTCTACAGGTGATGTGTTCAGGTGGCTCTGGCGAGGGCTATGTCCTCGTCCGTTCCGTATGAATCTGTATGCAAAGAGTCCATTGTGCTGAACTGGATGGGAACTGACCACCTCCATCCCTGCCCTCCTTTGTGCTTGCAGAGTACAGCCGCTTTGAGTCTAAGATCCATGACCTCAGAGAGCAGATGATGAATAGCAGCATGAGTTCAGGGTCTGGATCACTTCGAACAAGCGAGAAGCGGTCCCTCTATGTCCGGTAAGCATAATGACTTTTTTTGTGCTGAAAAGAGGGCATGTTGTCCTCTTCAAATTCAATCTTTCTCTTGCTGTGTTGCACCCATAAGTGACCTGTAGTTCTCTTCCCCCAGAAAAAGGTGCCTTATGGTACCACTTGTTGAGAATGCTTTATGCATTAAAGCCTAGTTATCAGGAATCTTTATTTTTAATTTGTTTACAACAAAGTTTAGGCATTTTTCAGTCATCATAATTCTAACAGCATGTCCTCAGCATGCGATTCAGGGACTTCCAGTCTTCCTGAAACATTGCTTCCTATTTTGAGCACCATCCCAAAGGCTGCATAGCCTCTGTCCGCCAGAGCATGGTATTGTACAGGGCTCCGGCGTGTGGGGTAGCAGTGGCCTTGGTCTGTGGCGTGCTCTTGGATAACTTGTGGTTCTCAGGTCCTCAGAGTTTGCGTGTCCCATTTAGTCAAAAACTTGCCAACTTTTTAGCCACGTGTGTTGAGCAAACCCAGCCATGTGATTTGCTTGTGTCGTGTGAATCCTGAAATTGAATTGAGTAAACTTGGTTTAGTTAGCCATGCATGAGTATGCTGGGCAAAAACTGCCTGTGTGGGCCAAACTCTTCTGCAAAGTACTGCCGGGTCTTCTCAATTGAGGGAGAGAGATGAGCTCTCTCTGGGGCTACTGCCTTTGGCTTGCTAATTACCCTGAAGCAGCTATCTGTTTATTGCCTCGCTATTTCTCTCATACGCTGTGATACGCTGACTGATCCTATGCCTGCAAGAGGAAGGGCGTAAGCAGTAAATCTGTTGCCCCTGGAAAAGTAGCTGGCTATATCAGTCACTGAGCTTTTCTGTAATTTGGGGGAGATGTCAGCATTAGGTACTTACATGAGGTTACGTGCCAACCATGGTGAGACGTTTGGTCCAACAAGCCGGATGAATTGGCCCATTGCTCATTGTTTTTGGTGGGTGTCTCCGGAACTATCCGTCCTCCCAAACTCAGCTTGTCTTTCCAACACACCGGCAGTGCAGCGAGGATATCTGAGTCCATCTCGTACGGCAGATTCCTGACTGCTCCTGGGATTGAGGCAGCAGCCTGCACGTCCTTCTCCGCTTGGGAGAGGAGACTCAGCCCTTTTGGGTGGAGTAGTTTCGAGCACGATTTCACTGAAACCGATGGAATGGACAAGCTGCCGGTTGGCGTAATTACAAGGCTTGTTATGCCGGACTGGAAAGCATGATCTAGCCTCAACCAAAACATTTTGTGCAGAGCAGGAAGTGAACCCTCAAATCTGTCCCCGGGGCTCCTGGGGTGAGGCGCAGATCTCGCTAGGAAACGCTGCGGAACGAGCCCCCTGGCGGCCACAAGAGGAACTGGCGACGCAGCGACAGGCACAGCTTTGCTGAGGGGTGATACATGGCTGGGGGCTTACAGAGCGAATGTTTGGAGCTTTTAGGTCGGCAGGACATAGAGTCACCAGGATGGACCTGGATAAAGGGGCCCACTTTCAAAGCAGTATCCCGAGTCTAAAGGAAAGGGAGTTTGGGAAAGAGAAAATAGCTGAGCAGGAAAGCGTGTGTGTTGCATCCACTGAAAGGTCCAAGGTCCAGGGAGGACTGGGGAAGGCTCCAGTGTGAAACTTTGCAGAACAACTGCACGTTGTGTGAGGTAGGACTGTGGCGATCCTGCTAACCTTCCTTACTCCCAACAGGGCCCTCTTTGACTATGACCGAACTCGGGACAGCTGCTTGCCCAGTCAGGGACTCAGTTTTTCTTACGGGGACATTTTGCATGTCATCAATGCCTCAGATGATGAGTGGTGGCAGGCGAGGCTAGTGACCCCACATGGTGAGAGCGAGCAGATTGGAGTCATACCCAGCAAGAAGAGGTGAGTGTGTGTTCTGCAGCGGCGGTGTTCCTGCGGCAGCTCTCGCCTTTGGCCGGGTGGCTCTTTCCTCGAGGTGGGTTGTCAGAAGGAGCTGACAAGGAAGTGGCCGAGGCGCCTGTTTTTTGTTTTCAAGCACAATGAAATTTCTGTTGGCAGAGAAAGTTCTGCTCATTATGGGGGGCTGTTTGGATTTTTGAGCTTCTGTTTTACCTTACACAGAAAGCCTGGTTAATCAGCTCTATTTGTGCCAGCAATTTCTATGGTTTCTTGAATACAGATCTTGGTGAGGCGGGGACAATGATCAGAGTGAGATCAAAGTCACGCTTAAACATAAGCATCTCTTTCTTTTTCTTGGTACTGTCAGAGTGGAAAAAAAGGAAAGGGCGCGCTTGAAAACGGTGAAGTTCCATGCTCGAACAGGGATGATAGAATCCAACCGGGTAAGTGCTGGTTGGGTGTTCGTGTATGAGTGTGAGAAATAGGAAAGGGTTTTGAAGGAAAATGAAATCAGATCAGGAAGGTAAGCATATTTCTGCAAGGTGCACTTTTGCCTAGTGCTGCTCGGGTGACGGTGGAATGGAGGGGTCTAGGTCTGTAGGTGGAGCATGTCTAGAAGGCTCTCCGGATAGGGTCTCCTCAGGCTTCATCCAGACATGTTCTCCACGTCTGTGGCACAGGACAGGTTACTGATGGCTGACCCTAAACTCTCTAATGTTGGCTCGGGGGGGCCTGTAGAAGGCTGGGACTGAATTCCTGCACGGGCTGGTGGAGAGCAGAGAGAGGGCAGGGCCACTGGAGACACCTCCGTGTTGCTGTGGAAATGGTAGCTGTTAGTCATCTTCCACCATCCTTCAAAATCATTTTCCTCCACCCTTAATTTCTCTTACATTCCCGTTTACATGTAATTTTCATGATTTCATTTGCGGGGTAGCTTCCCTGACACTGATCACCGTTGTCTGTTCATTTTAATTTTTCTTGCATGCTTTAAACGCCATTGTTTTTTGTCCTTTCTGTTTTTGTCCTTTTTATTTCCTTCCACACCCCTTGCATCTTCACCTTCTTCACAGTTGATCAAAACGAAACGTAAAAAGAGTTTCCGCCTCTCTCGAAAATTCCCCTTTTACAAGAGCAAAGAGAACTTGGCCCAGGAAAGCAGCGGACAGGAACGTAAGTAGCAGCTGCCCTGCTTGGATTCTGTCTTGGCAGCCCCAGCAGCTGCTGCGAGGGAGAAGTGGCACGCAGCTTCCTCGGGGGCGGTCCTGGCCCCTTAGCTAGGAGGGCCAGATTCCGCGTTGCCCCGTGGCTGGGCTCTCCAGGGGAGCGTCAGGCTGTCCAAACTGTGCTCACGGAAGGCTCTGAACAGTTCTGTGAGAATGATTGTCCGTTAACTTGGCTATGAGGAGAGGGGTGACCAAACAGTTCTCTGTCTGAGGTCAAAGGCAGCTTGGAAAGTTTGCAGTAAGGAATGGCTGAGCGCTCCGGATCCAGGAGAGGCCGCCAAGTCCTCCTGGCCTCCTTGCTCAGGGCTGCCTGGTCTTCCTCGCCTTGCATGTATAGGTAGGTTTCCAGACTTTGCTTGCAACGTTTGTTCTTCAGTGTGGGGTCTGTCAAGCCCTGGAGCACTTTACCCTTCCCGAGCGTCCTCAGCAGTCCTCACTGCTGCCGTGAGCTGAAGCTTGCACAGATGACCGCCTCTGTCAGTGTTTTGGGAGAGCTTGGTCCCGTGGGCATCACTGAAGGCAGCAGTGATCGCCCAGGGCCTCAGCAGCGGGCGTATCTCCTTTCCCTGCTTCGTAACATAGGGCAAATTGGTCAAAAGGAGCAAGTGTGTGCACAGTCCAAAATTCATACAAAATTGCTACATTTGTGCTAGTGATGCCCTTAAAAAGTAGCAGATCTTTACATGGGCAGCATTATGCTGTCATGCCATATTTTGGGAACATTGTGTTGATAAGCATTCTGCTGACTTTGCACAGCTACCTGCCTCCACCTGCGGCCACTTTATACTACAGTTGGTCTGTCTAGCCTTGCATTTTTTCTTGACCACCAGCACCTTTTCAGCGCTTTTCCTGTTGCCTGCCATCGGATCCCTCTAATTGGAGTTGTCAGGGACTGAATTTCAGAGCTTCTCCTCGCAAAGCATAAGCTGGGTCACTACGCTTTGCTGCTCTCCTTACCATTGACTAGAAAAGCAGTCAAGGATTAGGATGCAAGGAATAGCAACTCCTGTACAAGAAGTCTGATTACTGATGTGGCTTCTAGTGAGACGCGGGCGGTGCCTCAGGCTTTGGGAGGAGATGACTACGGGGAGAGTTCAGAATAACTCAGCCTGCACTCCGTGCAGCAGAGTCGGTCCTTTGAGCATGATCCTTCCTTTGCTTTGTGCTCTCAGTTAGGGTAATTGCATAGTAGTAACTAGAGTCTAGTGAGTTGGGAGCTTACAAATTGGCATGATCGATAAATAATCAACTACAGCTGGCAGTGGAATAGGGACCAGTGTCCATGGATTGGTGGAGAGGAGCAGAAGATACCATCTTCTGGGGGTATCTTTCTTGGGCTTTGGTGCTGGCTGCTGGGTCTATGCTACTCTGTATAAATGACGACCTGACAGCCCCGGGGCAGCTGGTCTCAGAACAAGGGACTCGGCTTGGTGTTGCCAGACCTGCTTAGCCTTGTACAGAAAGGCACAGAACTTTGTCCTCTGCTTTCCCTCCAGGCAGCTGGAGATGTCTGTCTTTGTGTCCTGTATCTGGGGTTCTTCTGGAGCAAGCTTTTGCCTCACATATATTCTAGAGATCATGCTCAGATATGAGGTTTTGGGACAGAGAGGATCTTTGGAAGTGTTGGTCATGAGCTTTAACTTCACTTGCTGTTGCAGCTCTCAGCCATTCTGCACTCCTGTCACTAATGCTATCCTGGCACTGTCTCTCTTCCCTACTCTTTCTCTTTCCTCCTCTCCTTCCTTTCTCTCTCCCCTTCCTCTCCCCCTCTGGCTGGCTGTGAATCAGGACTTCCCTGGGTTAAGTGACGATTATTATGGCGCAAAGAACCTGAGTAAGTGGAACTTTACTGCACATGATCACTTTCCATTGCTAGCATGTGTGTGACTGGGAACAAGCTCATGGTGTGCTTGGCATAGACACAGCTCACTTGAGCCCAGTCTCATTATGAGCACTTCACATGGACTGACTGCCTCCTTCCAAATGAGGAAACTCTATTAGCATGTTGCTGATTGACCTTAGGAGTCTGTTCCTGGAAAATGGCTCACAGCAGTGTGGTGAGTTGGCCAGTAGAAAGGCCAGCATCTGACTGGGGCCCTCTTACAGCCAAGTGTCAGCCAAGAAGATAAATTGGGCAGGGCATGGAGGCAGTCCTAATATCAGGAAACTCCCAGCTGATCAGACCCTGAACTTTGCTGTGTTTACACTCTGTGTGTGAACTCCTTTTCTGCCATGCTGTAGAAATGGGAACACCTCAGTTGGGCAGCCCTGTGTTTCTTTATCTTCAGTTGCATGCTTACCAACCCCTCCCTTCCCTCCTCTTCCCTTCTCTGCGGCTCTCAGTGGCAGGATTGTGCTCTCGGGGGCAAAGGGAAGCAGGCGAGGAACAGGGCTGTAGGTCTATGCTTCAACCCTGCTTGCGCCCGAGCTTCTCTCTGTATGCCTTCTGGAGCTGAATTACTAAGGGAGATAGGTTGCACATGCTGCTGGACTCTTGTCTGTGCAAGTGATCCATGAGTGCGTATAGTTACTTCCTGAGTGGAGGTGGATCAACCGGAATTTCCTCCAAGAACGCACTGAACTACGATGCAGTGGAGGTTTAGAGCATGTGCCAGCAGTCTGTCCAACATGCCCTTGTACTCCCCTCCCCCACCCCAGTAGTTGTGGTTGTCAACATCTGGTGACAGTCATCTCCTGTCCGTCCGTATGTATTAAATCAAGGATTCTTTCTTGGTTGCAGAAGGTGTGACGTCAAACACCAGTGACAGTGAAAGCAGTTCCAGTAAGTGTCTTCTATTTGTTCCAAGCTGAGTTTTCTTCTTGCTTCACTCCTAGTGCTGGAGGTCAGCTTTAGTCAGAGATGTAGTATATTGTGCAGTTCTTGGGATTATTGGTAGTTCCTTTCAGCTGGTTCGAAGTGTTTGGGGTTGGAGCATAGCATCAATCAATCAGGTAAAACGGATTGATTTCAGGTAGCAGAGACTAAGGCCTGAATACTGTGCAGTTTCATTCGGATACTGCTTTTTTTTTTTTTAACTTATGCCACCATTTAGTAATACTAGAGGAATCCAGTTTACTAAAGTCCAGATTAGTAGATAAGGGACTTTGGATCAGAGGTGGAAGTTGTGTCCTATTCCCGTTGACGTAGGGCGCTCCTGAACCTGCCAGTGGGTGTCTGTAATTTGATCTGCTCTTCAAACTGGGGAAGGAAAACTCTTTGAACAGGAGTGAATTATAGTCACGCTGCTGAACTGTAAACCCCAGTCTCCATCTTCCTTAGGCCATACTGGCTGGGCTGCTATGAATTGCATTTCCACAGACTGGGGACTACAAGCTCCACGCTCTCCTTTGTAAGGTGGCTCCTCTCAGAGATAGTTCTGCAAAGATAGAGCTAAGAGGAAAGTACACATGGTGGAGAGAGAAACCTTTCCTTCTCCCTGATTGCTAAAGAAAAATGAAAATGTCAGTAAGAAATTAATAGGAGTTGCCATTTGGCAGTGAGGTGCGTTGCTGCTGCAAGGCCAGTTGATTCTTTCCAATTCTTTCAGAAGGACAAGAGGACACAATTCTGTCATACGAACCTGTGACACGGCAAGAAAGTAAGTTGGAAAGAAGGCTGGTCCTCCATCTTAATTGCGGAGGACAGCTTAGATTTGAGACTGCTCCATGTTGTTTTTCGTGGTCGGCTTTGAACTGCGCAGCTGAACAGAGACTGAAACGCCTTGTTATCTTTTTGATTGTCTTTGTAGTTCACTACGCAAGGCCAGTGATTGTTTTGGGGCCCATGAAAGACCGAGTCAACGATGACCTCATCTCAGAATTTCCACACAAGTTTGGATCCTGTGTGCCCCGTAAGTAATGGTTCCCTTGTGTTTTGGGGAAGGAAGACTTAATGGACGGTTAAGCATTCAAAGGCCCTGTGCTCTGGATGTTTGTATGAGGAGAGAGGGAGTGTTCATATTTATCACTTGAATGGTCCTTTCGTGCAGGATAGTTTAAATGCCAAGCTATACAGTCAGGGTTAGCCACACCTATCGATGTGTAAGGAGGCGATAGCTATGGGCCTACAGAGGAGGACACCGCTCTCTGAACAACAGAAAAAGCAAACGTATTTTCTTGCAGACACTACCAGGCCACGGCGTGAAAATGAAGTTGATGGACAAGATTACCACTTTGTGGTGTCACGGGAACAGATGGAGAAGGACATTCAGGACAGCAAATTTATCGAAGCTGGCCAGTTCAATGACAATCTCTACGGGACTAGTGTTCAGTCTGTGCGGGCAGTGGCTGAGCGGGTGAGTCCTGCACAACGTGCTGCACGGCCATATAGCTGTAACCCGCTTGGGACTTCTGTCGTAATTCAGTTCATGAGTCATCTAGATTGTGTCCACAGTCAAGCCAGCAGCAGACCGAGATCTGAGCTAAAGCTTTGTGGCTTGTATAATGCCAGGACGAGCAGCAGCATCACGTTTTGGAGCTGCTGCTCCCATTACATGCAGGAGTTAGCCACTCAACGCATACTTGAGTACCTTCAGAGGGTTGATCTGATTTAAATTCTAAAATGTTTTCAGTAACTGCCCACCTAGTAGGCAGATGTGTGGTGTCTCAGCCGCTTTTGGCTACTGCGCTCCTAATGAGTTTGTTGTGGGGACAATGGCAAAGCTTATTTAAAGTGCTGTGCAAAGGCTGTGTAATAACTGATGCCCTGCCCTACTCTAGGGGAAGCACTGTATCCTTGATGTGTCGGGCAATGCTATCAAAAGATTGCAGCAAGCACAACTGTACCCAATTGCAATTTTCATCAAGCCCAAATCCATCGAAGCGCTCATGTGAGTAGCAGATTAGGAATTTGCTTAACCTGGACGCTACCTTGAGGGGGATGAACAGTGGGAGGGGATGCACCTGTTGAAAGAGGGGCAGCATGCCCAGGAGATCAGTAATGCAATGACTGCCACGGGAGGGTCACGGTGGTGGGGGGAGGGCCTGAATATTTAGTGATGGTGGCAGGTCGTGTCCAGTTTCTCTGGAGGGAATATTTAATGATGATGTGGGCGCTGGAGAGCTCCTGCCAAATGTACCGTAGTCATGTCAGTGATGGATTTCCTGTCCGTCGAGTGCACTCTTTTAAATCTCCTCCGGGATGGGTTCCCCTGCACCCGGCCCTGAGAACTGCCAGTCTTGGTTTGTCTGTGGCCTCCAGTGGCTCCACACCATCCGTGGGCCATGAAGTCTCTCTGAGGCCAACCCCTTCCGCTTGTCCTCCATCAGTTGCTTCTGGTAGAGCCGAGATGATAACGTTTTTTGTGGCATTTCCCCAGCAATCCAGGAGTTCCTGATAGAGCTGAGGGAGAGTCAGATTTCAGACAGTGGCAGAAATATGCGAGTGTTTGGTGGTTAGATGTTTTTGTCCTGAGGCTGTTTTTTCTGGGCCTTCAGGGAGATGAATCGGAGGCAAACCTATGAACAAGCCAACAAGGTCTTTGACAAAGCCATGAAATTGGAGCAGGAGTTTGGAGAGTACTTTACAGGTGAGTATTCGGCTGGGTTGTTCTTGAGCTTGTTGTGGGAACTCATCTCTGCCTACGCCGACTTTGTTGCGGGAATTGGAAGGAGCTAATAGAGTACATTTCTGTATACATAAAAATGGGGAGATAATGCAAGTTCAGGTTTGCTGCTGTTGGGGGCGTGCAACTTTTAAGGAAGGTAGTTTGCAACAGTAAGTTGCCACTTGGAGGTGGGGGAAGGAAATACGACCCTTCTTCTCTAGTAAACTACTTTTGTTCTACTTCTGTAGCCATTGTACAAGGAGACTCCCTGGAAGAGATTTACAGTAAAATCAAACAGATAATAGAGGACCAGTCTGGGCATTATATCTGGATCCCATCCTCTGAGAAACTGTGATGTCCCCTCCTTCAATCAACCTGTTAGAAGATCAGCGACCCTTCCCCCAGTCCTCTGCCCCAAGAGGGGCACGAGAAGACCATCCCTGTCCCTTTTCTAGATGGTTGACAATTGCGTTTTCTAGCCCTGTTTTTCTTTTTCTTGGGACGGACCAGTCTCCTCCATCAAGTGACTGTCCCCGCCATTCCTGCATGGACTTTCCTGCTGCTCCCTTAGACATGGAGACAAACCCTATTTGAGAGTTTTGTGTGTTTTTAATTAAAAAAAAAATAATACATCAACTGTTAAAGTCAGAAAGCAAGGCAGGAGGTGGCAGATGACAACCAGCCTCAAGAGCCACTAACGCAACAGACTTGGACAGTTGTTGCCCCTCTAAATATAAAGGAGACTGGCAGCCTGGGCACCTTTACCAAGAAGAAAAGGCAACAGAATGCTTTTATTTATCTAGGTACGTAATTATATATATAATATATGCTCTATATATTATATATATCTGGACTAGAGAACACGAGGGGGCTGCTGAAATGTTGTTAGCGAAAGAATTGCCGCCTTGTCTCAGCCATTGGGACAGAAACCGCTGTGGTTGGAGGTGAAATTAATGGTACTGTGTGTTTTGGGGTGCTGTTCCGTGGTTTTTCCAAAGCCAGTTGGTGCAGAAGGCTGCATTTGGAAAGAGAGAAGCCAGCACTGTGATTACGGAGTGAACGGAGGGCCCAGAACCACATAACAAGTTACAACAATTTATTTGAGCACGCAAAAGCAAATGGATAATGCTACATATTAACTGCACATTGTTTTATGTCACCTGATGTGTTTGCATGAGAGGTTTTTTTAAGCTGCTGTTAAACCAAAATCATGTTTGTGTTGGTGTGTTGGCTTTTCATTATTCCAAGCTTTTGATTTTAATAATGAACTGAACGGGTATACGATCCAGTTTTTTAACTTATTTTTTAAGATTGTTCCATTGTAAATAGTTTCCAGACCCAACCTCCAGACCATGTGGAATGAGCACAGCAGCTGTTCTGTGCTGCAGTCAGGTCCCTTATAGAGACTAAACTCCATCCCACTGACTTGTTCTGGTGGAAGAACATTGAGTTCCATGCAGCGAGAAGTTGGAAGCAGCAGATGATGGGAAGAGAAGCTTGTGCCTTGGAGGGTCACTCTTTCAACCAGACAGTGGAAAATTTATGAGAGACTAATCTGGAAAGTTCTTATTCTAGCAGAATTGTGCCAAATTCTGGTTGCAACACTTGAAGCCCTTCCTGACCAAGCTAATCCTCAGAGGCTCCGTGGAGAATAGCACCATCCGTCTTATTTTGTGTTTCTACATAATCCGTGTTGCAGAGAAGGACCCCAGCCATTCCTTGCTGCCAACATCTGCTTGCAGTTCTTCAGGATAGCAAAGGGCAAGTGCAATTTAGAATGCGCTCTCTGTGTGGCACAGACTGTTAGTCTTCCATGGACTGCGGCCAGCTGCTAATGGGAAGCCTTGATATGTGGTCATGTCAATGTGTAAACTGTAGGTGCAAAAAGATTTTTTTTATTACTGAATAAGAGAATAAGTTGGATCAGTGAGAGTTCTGGGTGGAGTTTTCAAGCATTCCTAAATCAGTACAAATCCTTGCCCGTGGGCCAACGGGGAAGATTTGCCCACTTTCTTCATCTTGCCCCACTCTCAAGTTTGAAACAGGTGATTGTACACATCTCGTTTCCATGGAGTGAGAGCCACGGCTGCTGTGGTAGGAGATCCGAGTTGTCCTAGTCCTAATCCAGTGAGCAGGACAAGGCCTCGGCTTGTAGCAGGTTGATGCCGTCCACTCCATAGCTCGTAGGTAGCGATATCATTCATTGTGTGATTTGTGCACGGCCTTCATTGTTAAACATGGGTGAAAACTGTCATCTTGTGGAGATTCATTCTGGTAAGCGAGAAGCCATTTCCACATCAGCTGGTGTTGCAAGTGGAACTTTGGAAGTACTAGAGCTGCTGTTCGCTGGTAGGATTGTGAAGGGTAGAGGAGGAAGCTGCTACCACGTAGGGGTCCCTGGCGGAAGGGATTCGGATCGGAGGCTGCCGCCTCCTTCCTCTGCTCAGCTTGTGTCGCGAGGCGTGTTCCTGAGAGCTGGACTATGCACAATAGAAACAGCTTTCGAGGCGGCTAGTCTCTGGGCTCCTATTACTTTTATTTTGTAACAGCCTGTCACCTTGTCTTCTAGGCTCATGGAGGAAAGGCCTATGGACTCCATGGCATAGCTGAAAGTATCAGTCACGACACTAGTGGGTTTACCAGTGTTTCTTCCAAGGAGACATATATTTTTAATAAATGAACATTGCAATGAACTTGTCTGCTGCTATTTTCTTGTGAAGTCCTTTACTGAGGGGTTGGCTTTGGGGGCCAAGATTACATTGTAGAGCTTCACGTGTCAGAAGTATTAATCTGTAGCTGATGCTTCTGTCACCCGCATCTCTATGTGAACTCAGTTACAGACAGTATGCCTAACAGCCATTCATCAGTGCCTTCTCCATAGTTCTGTAATCCTCTTTTAAAGCTTTTCAAGTTGCTGGTCATCATTACACTGTAGAAGGAATTCCTTAGTTAAAGATACGTGCTGTGTGCAGTTGATTTTGCCTGTCCTGAATCTTCTGAGGAAAAACTATATAAAATATGGTATGCAGTTACTCAGAATGGATTCTCTTTACTGTTACTTGCAAACATTTAGAAGTAACTATCTGCATGTTTGAGAAACTGCCTTTATAGCTGTGTTAAGAGACATCAAAAATTAGGCATATGTGGTACACTAGATAAGGAGTTGAATTGCAGATCTGGGTTTAGATTCTTCTCCATTTATGGAACCATTTGTTCTCTTCATGCCTATCCTGCTGGGATAAAATGGGTGAGTTGCCTGGGTAGACTGCATGGAGCTTCTAGAAAAAAGCTGCAATATACATGTAATCATAAGAAATATATAAGGGAAGAGAAATGTGTTTGTAAACAACTAGGACTCTTTTATTCAACTTCATGCTTCTGAAACATACTCCACATAGTAGTGCTAGCATTCCACTTGCCAATGATTGCTAGCAGTGAGTGCCTATAATGCCAGCCCCGTGTAAGGCCGTTCGTTGTGGCCACGGTTGTGGTCACTCTTTGGAGTGGAGTGTCTCTGCTTTGTCCAGTTTGTCCAGCACCTCACCGTAAACACCGATCATCTGTGGACAAAAGTCACCCCAAGTCATTTAGCAAATCAGCATGATGGGCTGGGGAGTGCTATGCAGCGCAGTCCTTCTATTAGCTTACGCAACCAAGAGAATGTGGGGAAGCGACAGGCAAACTGAACCAAGGACGGCATTCAGCACTATCCGCCGTGTCTTTGCAGTTCTTCAGATTCAGCAACTGCTTAGGAATGGGCTGCCACTAATCGGGAAAGGGTACAAGCTGTTTTAGTTCCAGAGAGACGTATTCGGACCCCTGCGTGCTCTGAAACAGTTTTTGGAATCAAATCCAAGGGACTGAAATCGCAATAAGTGGTTTCCTTCCCCAATACAATGGCTCCTGGGCATGTGCTCCTTTATGACAGGCCATTCCAGAGGGTGCTGTGGAGTGTGATTAACTCCTGTACTCACCCTCACTCACCTGATTCTCGTAGCTGTTCTTCAGAGTTCCCAGGTATGCCAAGAACCGCATTCCTAGGCCGCACCATTGCTCTGCTTCCTTGTATTTGCCAGCACAGTACTGGTATATGCCTGTGTTCCAAGCTCTAGTCATAAGCCAGATTATCTCCACCTCTGGGTAACCGGTCTGTAACACCTGCTGACATTCAAATTAACGCATCAGAGCTCTCAGTCCCAGCATAGTCGTAGTTCTAGTAGTGATATAACCAAGAGAGGAAAAGACTTGTATACGTCTGTAATTTGCTTTAATGCTGTTGGGTATGTTAACACATGTAAAGATAAATTGCCTATATTTTAACTACCTAGACAGAAGTGTGGTCCACTTACACACGCACACACACACAGGATGTTGTGCTCTGTCCACATAGGCCTGTTGTGTTAACATGAAAGGCCAGATGAATATTCTGCTCTATCAAAATGTACATCTGGCATACTTGCAGTAGTCCTGTGAAAGGGCTGGAACAGAAAGAAGCTGAATGATACTAACTGTGTTGTCCAAAATGGTTAAAGCATCTTCAAAATAGGCCCAGGCCTCCTCCAGCACACAAACATCTGCCTCAACCAGGCCCGATGGCAGAGAAAGGTGGACCAAGCTGTGTAGACATTTGCTGAGTAGTAAAATACAATGAAAGGGCAGGCTTTAGGCAAGCACACGCACAATACCTGCCTGCCTCCTTTGCAATGCATCCAAACCTCATAGCAAGCAACCTAGTGCTACGTCAGCCTGGCTCTTGGTAACCGTCACTGGGACATTCCTACCCATTCCCTCATCTCAAACCAGCGGAGCTTCTTCAACTGGGAGGGAGAAAGCAGTTATTCCTTTCCAACTTTTCAGAAAGAAGCAACTGAGTAAGAAATACCTAGAGGCTTTTTTCTTGAGAGGAAATAAGATGGTGTCTAATCTGCCTTTCATTAAGAATTTTACTGTAATGGCCATCCTCTTCCTAAAAGCTCCCACTGCATATGCAGCCAGGATGAACTCTCCTTATTGCACCCATCTGCTTCTCAGGGCAACTACTTACCTATAGGTGATTGTATCAATAGATTCACATTTCCTAAGGATAGTCAAGATCATCTTGAGAGCCCTCTTACACACGGAGGGATAGTGAGCTGGTGATTCCATGGCCAATGCTTGAGAGAGAAGTCATGGGAAAAAGAGACACTTTTAAAACCATTGTCCACATGCTGTTTTACAATACTATGGGACTGCTGCTCAAAGGGAAAAAGGCTGAGAGCATAACAACATCAATGGCAGGGGGTGGGTATACTGGAAGTTTCAACTGCCTCCATAACGCTCTTTTTCAATGTCTACTTTCGGTATGGCAGGTTGCTTCATTGCCTCAGACTTGGGGAGGCAACATTTGATGCGACTTGCTGTGAAATGCAAGGTTCCTGTTGGAGGAGCAGGCTTGGCTCTTACATGCAATAGTTTCCAGAGTCTTGATCTCCACTTGTGGAAGCGCCAGTGCTTGGTCTAACAGGCCGGACACTGCAGGGGTATTTAGCTTGGCACTGGCTTCAAATTCATAGAGCAGTAATATTGTGTCTGTTGGATCTTTGGGGAAATCACCTATTGAGCAAAAAGCGAGTCCCATTTTAGTTGATCTAGGACATCAGCTAATGATGTTACTAGGGTGAGCAAAATGACACTTTCAGCACTGTGGAGAGGAACACAGATGGGAGACTGGCATTTGTGAGTCTATGAAGTAATGACAGATATTGGGCAACACCTATCTGGTTTTCACTAAAAGATAAGGGGAATGTATGAGGTGATGGCTGATGTTTACAAACATATCTAAACTTTGAAAGCACATGAAGATACTTTTGATAGAAAACGTATCTTATTTGTGTTAGCTAGAAGACTTGCAAAGATTCCTTGCCTTCTCCATTTAAAGCCTGTTTTTCCATGATGCTAACCCATGGTCAGCCCTGGGTTCACAGACTGCATGGAACCATAAACTAATCACACAGGCTGGGTTTACCCAATTGGCTAGGTTGTAAAGTGGCTGGCTGCCTTCATAGAATTAATGGTATTAAACACCACTGGAGTTACCCTGATCTCATCTTTCTGCAGCAAGTACCTTTCTACCTCATTTTCGTTGCTTCGCTAAGCTTAAAAGGAGATTGCAGCTTCAGCCTGGCTTCTCAGTTTACGCTGAAGTCTGTGGCCCGGAGAGCCCCACAGTCTGCACTGAAAAAGCTGCAGCCTTGCTTGAAAGTGTTCAAGTGACTCTCAAGTGAAACAGGCTTGTACTCCTGACAGATTTCAGCCTCGGGGACAATTTTCAAACTGAATGTTTCAAACGTAAGGTATATTTTTCCCAGATCCTCTTCTCATTGTCTTTCTCAGGATCATACATTTTAGAGTCTCATCTGTCCTTCCACCACCACTAGCCTTTCTCCATATAGTTAACAGTTGTGTAAAACCAATTCAACAGAGCGTCTGGTGTAGTGGCTAAGGCACCAGGCTAGAAACCAGGAGTCTGTGAGTTCTAGTCCCACCTTAGGCACGAAGCCAGCTGGGAGACCCTGGGCCAGTTACTCTCTCTCAGCCCTAGGAAGCAGGCAATGACAAACCACTTCTGAAAAACCTTGCCAAGAAAACTGCAGGGACAGTCCAGGCGGTCACCAGGAGTCAAAAACTGACTCGAAGGCACACACACACAAAACAGTAGAATTTATTTCTGAGCAAATATGCACAGATTCAGGGTGTCAGTCCAAAAGTTCCATTAACACACATTCTAACTTACTCCTTTTCCTCAGTCATTCTCCCAAGCCTCGGACATTTTGTGCATCCCAAGCAAACAGCATTCTATTGCCATCACTAAGGCAAAAAGGTCTCACAATTCTTACTTTGAAGTTAGTAGCATCTGGCTGTAGAAATTCTAGCTCACCTGTCTGCTTCAAGACTTTCCAGATCACTCTGCATGACTGAATGTATTCGAGGGCCTGAGTCAGCAGTTCAGCCTGCTTTGGAAGCCAACATAAATTTCAGATTAACTGTACCATAAGAGCATTACAATATTTGTTGGAGTGGTCGGGGAGAATGCATCTTCTTATTTTTTGCATATGTAATTTAAGCTTATCTATGGATAATCAATGCCTAGATATTTTTTTTAATGTAAATGCCGCTGCAAGATTCTCCAAATAAGCACAAAAGGGTAGAATGAATACAGGTTTACAATATGAAATGTGGAGTGCTGGAAAAATGGCCTGGGCATCAAATATCATTCTCATTTCCAAAGACAAGCAGGCAGATGCCATCTCAGCATGACATCTCATCAAAAATGAAATGAGGCCTTTCCTGAACTTCCATGAGGCACTAGTCTTAAAACACAAAGTATAACATGTTACTTCCTTCCCAATTCTACCTTATCAGCGGGCAACAAATTGCTTCGGCTTGTGTCCAGATCGACAGCAGCAGCCATGAGCAGGCATGTTCTCTGAGCAAGCAGGACAGCTTTATCGAGGGGACAAAATTGGGAGAACTGCAGCAAGAAATATCAGTGGAGCCATAATTATTTTCTCCCATCATTACAGCAGATCAGAGTTCTCAAAATGTGGGTCAGGATTCATCAGAGGAGATCATAAGCAACTTAGAGAGTCGCAATTTTTTAAAAATATAATCATGCTTGCTCAGGCAAAGTAGGGACACTCTCAAAACTCACTTCCAGCTTTGCTCATCATTTTGCAGCACAAACCTGCAGCAGGTAGCTGCAGTACTGCAACTTTGAGAAGTAGTGTGATATATAAACTAAATGTATTTATTAGAAGTAAGCAGTTTATGTTTCTTGCCCAGCCATAATCATAATTAAATCACTACTTTAATTCATGGTGAGGAGGTCATGCAAATTTGTTTCTCATTTTGTGAGTCATGGTACCACAAAGTTTGAGAACCCTGAAGTAGGATAAAATTATCCATAATACAGCATATTTTTCTGTAAAAGCCACATTTTTTCCTTTCTTTCTTTGAGAATCCAGTTTTACTCCTTGTCTTTCCTTCTTCTCCTAACTTGGTTATGGTTAATGTTCCTTCCTTCTTCTCCTAACTTGGCCATGGTTAATTTTCCTATCTGTTCTAACTGAGTCTGACCCTTCTAGGTTTCTCTGGAAGGCCATCTGAACAAAATAAATGGGAGCTCTTGATGCAAAGCATTTTAGAGGCACACCTGCAGCATCTTAGATATTCTTTGCAGCATTCGTATTTTAAAAGCTTGAAAGCACTCAATGGAAATTCACAGCCAAACACTGCTCAGGTTCTGAAAAAAGTGATTCCAACTGGTACTTGTTTACATGGGCACAAAGCAAGCATGTTCAAATGTCATATAAATTTCAGTCAGGAAGAGGTTTCCCCCCTTAGCTATATGCAGTAAGTGCACTTCTGCTAAAATACGGACAGAGGTTTTTTTGTTAAAGCAGCTCTGTAAAATATAACTAGTGATACTCAATACTCTCCACAGGTAGCAGCATAATTTCAAAACATTCTCTGAAAAAGTTAAAGCAAAACTTCTTGGAAGGACCTCACAGAGTAAAGTAGGTAGGGAAACACTTTTCACTGGAAAACTCTTATTCTGGATTCAGTTTTGAAGCAGGATTTCTGGGTCAGATTCTGATTTTTGAGACATTGATTAAATTCACTATGATACATGATACCAATAAAATGCTCCAGGTTTGCAAGAAGAGATATGGAGTGCAAATCAAGGCTACAATTTGCTAGGAACCCAGAAGTCCCTCTAAACCGATAAACCCAGCTTCAGTCTGAATGTTTGGAATGGTGCAGTAAAAGCTATTCTCTGCAGCATGCCTGGAATTTATCTGAATAGATCCTAGTCCAGTACTTTTGGCAACACATGTAGAATATCAGCTATTCATTTTTTATTTTTTTTTAACTTCTGGCTGGTTTGCCAGGTAGTTGGGTGACTACAAAAAATACTGCCTTCTCCGCACATCTAGTAGAGATCAAGATACTCCTTCACATTTTAACTGAGTCCAGTCAGGTGATTTACCCAAAGTTTCTTGACTCAAATAGGTTGTTGCTGGCTGGCTGCTAATTAGCTGGCCAGTGAAGATACATGGCTTGAATATTCAGGTAAGTCTCAAAAGTAATGGAGCAGGGTTCCTTTCAAAGGGAACTTTGCACAAAGAACCCACATTTGGGACTGCACAGACATCAAGGAGAATTTAGGCGAAAGCACATACCTTGAATGATATTACAAAGAAATCTCTCATCACTTTTAAGCAGCCCTCACATTGGACAGCCAAGTTCCAAGCTCATAAAGCAAATAAAATAGAATGTCAGATTTAACAGCATCACCAACAGCAATTATGACTCTGTTTAACACAAAGCCTATTCTCTTCTGATAGGCTTAAATAATCACTGATAATTTTATCAGTGTGAAATTATATTCTGTACAGAGATTCCTATTATTATGGAAGAATACACATGTTTTTTAAATTCCTTTTTCCATAAAGTTACACTTCATAGCACCCCCTCCTTAGAATGTACATGGGACAAAATGGTCACATTAATAAGTTGTCTTGAACAACGGATTAACAAAACCACAAGCATTTACACCTGAGAAGTGCAAGAAAACCCAATTCCTTGCATGCAAGTTAAAATGAGTCAGACTGCTCCTCCTTGCTTTTGATTCGTTACCTGATTTGCTATCTCTGTGCATAAATGCAGAAAGGAGTGAGATATCATTATTCTGCTGCACAGGAAAGGGCAGAATGCATGCATAACTGATATAAGGCCACACTGCTAAAGCATTTCCATTTTATACTTTTTGTTTTAGAACCCTTGGTGAAGATGCAAGGTGATTCTGGATGGAAATGTTTTTCTCAGATTCCATATCACTACCTACCTATCTTTCTGAACCACTGAGCTTCATTGATTCTGATTTCCAACATCTCTTTTTCCTCTTTGTGCAGCTCATCAAGTCTATGGTGAGCTGGAAGAGACTATATAATGTTAGGAACAAACATGAATTTATAAACATTGTACATTCTTACTGGGACTTTATAAACTAGTTAAACGTCTGTCACAGTACTGAACAGATGACACTTTCCACTTCAGCTATTACTCTGGACTTAGTAGATGAACACGATTTATAATAAACCAGCTAGTTTTATACCTGCTGTCAAGTATGATAGAAGTGTCTCCATATCTTTAATCCTAAAATAGAAAAGGTGGGAGTTATTTAACATCTCTAAATGATATTAAAGGGAGAAAAAATATCTTCCCCTGAGGAAGCAGCAGTTAAAATAGTCAACAATAATACATTGATATTCTATGAGAAAATAGTAATATGATTATACAAAGGAAGAACTGACACTAACAATAGGGGGTCAGCCAACCTGTGGAAAAAATCTAAATCTAGTTTCAGTACAATGTTGGTGAAAGTTCAAGATAAGCCTGTTAAATATTTATACCTTTCTAGTCAATTCAAGTGGCTATTTAACTTTTCTCACTAACACCTTATCAAAAACTGAATATCAACAATTGTTAGGAGCACAACTCACTTCTCCTCTTCAGATTTCACTTTTGACAATACAAGTCGAATCAAACATCTGCAACAAAAACAGGTTATACCAAATGATGTTTAGCAGCCATGTAGCTTAAAACATCCACCTTCCTTCAAGACGTTCCGTCTTTATTTTTATCATTCTTTTGGCAACTGTAGAGGCTGGGTGCTCCTTCATTGTATCACTCCAGCACAAAAAGTCCTCATCCAATGTGGAACAAAGGTGGCAAACCTTTTAATAACAATTTGGTATAACTGAAACCAAATTCAGGGGAACAATGTAAGAGATATATTTTTAAAAATTGAATCTGAAACAAGAAGATTTCAAGTAATGCAAATCCTTCCTGCATATACAATGAGGGTATCTTAAGGAAATTTGAACCAGGACTGAAGTCTTCACATTCTGACAGCAAATTATGAAACAAATTGCATTTTATACATGTCACTCACTTTATAGCTGTAAGTGCTTGCTGGCAATCCTGCAAATGCTGAGATAAATACCCCAAGGCTTTAATAGCCATAACCTGTTGATCATTCTGAAGGGAAAATACTTTAATTAGCAATACAAATATGAAGAAAATATAGCCTTAGTATGATCTTATGTTATACCTGAACATAATGAATGTCATATTTTACACACAGTTCAAACATGGTCAGGCTGAAAAACCCCAATTCCTACATTTGGAGAATCTTAACTCAAAGTGTAAAACACAGAGCTAATGCTGATGTGAAACACTTTTTGTTCTATCAGAGAGAATAGGATAAAATGAGGACTATAAAATCATTCCTCAACTCTATTCTCTTTCACTAATTTTCTCCCTCCAGGATAGGATCACTGTAAATATCCAATTGAGGATATGGTATCCAAATTTTGCTTATTTTCCTCTTTTTACCTCATTCCCATCCCTTCCTTTGGTTTTGCTTTTTTTGTAAATTTCCAGCTTCGTGGAGAACATGAATGCTTTGCTTTTACTGACTTTATGTAAACTTTTCATTTAAAAAAGAAAGACAAGTTATAGAGATCCCACCAGGCATGAGGATCCAATTTGTACCTCCAAAGCAAATTGAGCTGCTAAGCTCAGAAGGTTGGTAATCATAGATCCTTCTAGTAGCAGTTTGCCTTCAGTGAACTCTGCTGCTGCTTTCTCCATTGCTACAAACGCATTCAAAGCTAAAAGACAGACAAGAAACATTAATAACAGCCTTGTCCTGCTCATTTAAAAATGGATTTGTTCCTTCAAACCTAGCGCTGATTGTCCTAACATTGGTAGATGTCTTGCTCTGGGAAGAGAAACCTGGTACTCTTTTAATGCAGCTAGTATCTATGCTGCTATCTACTGACTGTCTAGATTTTTGCAGCCCACATCAGATAGCCTATGACTTTGTAAAGTTCTTGATTAATCTCTTCAAAGGCCAAGATGTCATTGTGTTTGGAATCTCAGCTACCTGTGTGTAATTTTGATCTTATGCTGTTCTTTCATTTTCTAGATAGGCAGCTATAGTAGTCTTTGGTAAGGAAAATAAAGTACTGTT
This sequence comes from Liasis olivaceus, assembly GCA_030867105.1. Lineage (NCBI taxonomy): Eukaryota > Metazoa > Chordata > Lepidosauria > Squamata > Pythonidae > Liasis > Liasis olivaceus. The sequence continues at coordinate 24,635,654 of CM061361.1, read as the reverse complement.
GTACCTTAAAGACAAATACATTTGTCAGATCTTACAGTGCTACAAGACTTCTTGTTGTTCTTGCACTGTGAGCTGGTGTTGCTAGTAACATCATTTCCTGTGTTAATGATACATACAATCTGTGTATTTCATTCTATTTGTCATATAAAAAATTGCTTCAGTTATGAACATGGGTAGAAATGGGTGTTTAGCTAGCAACCCTGTGGCACAGCATGGGTCACTCTCTACCTCTTCACCAAGTTCAGATATAGTTCAGGAACTTGCATTTTTTGCCAGAACAAAAACAAAAGGCACTACTTTTTGACTCAAACTCTATTGCTAATTACTCTTTTGGCTTGAACCCACAATTGTATTCAATTAAATTACATATTTGAGGAAAGATCTATGTTGAAATAACATCAAGTAAAATATATTACTTTGCTTTTCATGGTTGCAAACTTTAAACAAGGGAGATTGCAGAAGAATCACATTCTGAAATCTGTCTCTCTGAATATATTTATTTTTCCCATGCTATGTATTTTTTTCTATTTATAGTGTCCTTTATTCCCTTTTATCATTTTAATAGTTTCATAATCTGTCCAGATAACCCTATTATCTGGTGGATGAGAAATATAATAAATAAAAACTATATAGTCAAATACATTATTCAGATAGGGCATATTAACACTCATGCTGATGCCAATACCAAAACAGTTGAAGGTTTTAACGTATGCTCAAGTAATTCATTTAAAACCTAAAAATATACTATCCTGATTCCAAATATATGACCAAATAACAGTGGTGTAACTAAAAATCACTACTATTTTGCACAACCTGATAATAGTTATTAGCATCTTTATGATGACATTAATAACAACAGTCAAGCAAGAGGGATTACCAAAGTGACAATGTGCTACCAAGATGCATTTCTAGTCTACGTAGAGAAAACAAAATGCCCTAAATTCGAGATGTGTCCCTGACAGTCAAAACATTCTAAATCTGGAACTTTCATTTGTTCCGCTGATGTCTTCTGTGTAATTTGCCATATCCTCTTAAAAACATAATCTGATTCTATGTAGAGAATAATGTCAGCTGTGAATACCACTGAAAAGAACCATTTTGTGAAGAGAGAGGCTTGTCTGATAATACAGAGGACAAAGGTGGGACAGGCAGACATTAGATTCTCTACCTCATTGCCCTTAAACAGATGGATTATACATTCACTGGCACAGTAAAGTCACAAGGGCATTTACCTTTGAGGGTATTTTTCTCTAAGACTGCTATTTTATACACATAGAACTGAGTGAAGATGCTGTTTGGGTCGTATCTTTCTGCCTCCTTTACTGCCTCCTTAGCCTTTAGGTAAAGAGATTTAGCTGGGTTAGTGACAATAATAGCCAGAAGAATGAAATAGGATTTGGTCCATGCATGTAAGCCTAAAAGGATCCTTTGAATGTTATGGGATTTGCGGGGTGACTGAGTACACATAGCATTATTGAGATATAATTAGTGCATATTATATACCACATTTCTGCAATAAAAGCAATATATAAGTAAAATTAATAAAATACTTTAAAACACAACAAAAAAAACCCCAAAATGAAGCAACAGAATAATTCTTGCACTGTCAGACTGATACATTCACACAAGAGATTTTCTTTTTCATTTTTAAAGTCTTTAAGTTCACTACGTAGCAATTAAAAACATAAATACATTCTCTGGTGGCAAGATGAGATGAGGGTCCCAACAAAAAGGACTACTTTGCTGCCACAGTGATGCTGGCAAAGGAGCTGTGTTGATGTAGGAAATTAATGTCAGAAGCTTTCAAAGAGAAGAGTTGGCAAAGGTGGCCACTGTCCCCTAGTTCTTCCTAAAACAGCTAAGGGCCATGCAAGCATCCTTGTTTCCTAAGGAGCCTGAAGTGAGGTACAGATTGGTGCCATCCTAGGTGAGTACCGCAAGTGATGCCAGAGAGGTTTCCCGAGACAAATGAGGCAAGACTAGCTATTACTTATGCCAGAATAGGCAGTTCCTTTAGGATGGGACCTGTTGTATAACCTCTGTGTCTTCTGCAGCAGACAAGCTCAAGAATATATTTCAGGAGAAACCCCACTTTAGATGAATTAATATTAACACCCTAGCAACCCCAGCAAGAAGCAGATGGCTTGATACACGCTGGTAGATTCTCTCCTCATTGTGAAGGTAACTGGCTTCCATTGTAAGTGGTGACAAAGACAAAGCATATAAACCTAGTGACAATCCTTATCTATAAGGGAGGGGCATCGTTCTCTTGGGCTTGGTGTAACTCAGGCCTTCAGTATTAAGTAGAAATATTAAGTAGAAACAAACCAAAACTCTCCCATCAAAATGAAACAGTCCCTGATCCCCCTAAAGCCCCACCTTGGTAAATTGGAATAGAAGCAATTGTCAAATATTCCTTCTCTATTCAGGGAGAAAGTTAAAGAGGGTCCTCTGGGGAAAGACGAATACACTGAAGAATACCTTATCAGGCTCTTTCAAGTGAAGATAGCAAGCAGCCATATTCCTGTACAGCTTTGCCAGGTTCTGGTGGTCTGTCTGCCCAGAGGCATAAAAGCTGAGAGAGTAGTTGTACCACTGAAGGGCTTCAGCATAGCTCTTTAACTAGAAAATAATAACTGGATCTTAATCAGAGGGTTATATGTGTTCCAAGCATGTGCCTATTAAAAGGCAGGGAGGCAGGTTCCTTTCCCAGACCAGGAGAGAAATCCTCAAAGCTTCTCATTAGTCATTAGAATTAGTTATTAGTTTAATCACACACGCTTCAAAGCAAGGGACAGAGAGATGAGCCAGATATTTTCACCATATTAGCCACTTGCATATTATCTTTAGGAGTTCAGAGCACATTAAACGACAGGTAGTGAAGACTGTGTATTTATAACACTATCATTAATCTGAAATTGGGGTTCCCAGATTGCAACTTTAAGGTATTTCCTATGTACTTTGAGAAGGATACGCTGCATTCAGTTTACAGAATGGCAGTCCATTTCGAAGCTCTAAAATTTATGTAAAAAAACACTGACAGCACTTTAATAATATTATTACATGGCCCTGGTAGTATAAGAATTAAAAAAAAAAAAACCTAAGGAATTGGGCTGCTTTTGTTTTTATTCTGGTATCATCTCTTCTTGCCATTCAGCAAAATCAGACAATACCTACTTGTTTTAAAGTTCAAATTCTTAAAAAAGTTGGCAACAGCATGTCAATTGTCAAAAACTGTGCAGTAGATATGATGAATATTTGCCTTAATCTTTGAGGTATGAACCCTGACTTTGTTATAAGAGGTAGTAAACAATGCAAGAGGACAAACCTCATAATTCTTGGCTGCTCTGTCCCACAGAACAAGGTGTAAGCGGTTCAGTATTTCGGGAGGCAGTTGCTTTCCTATGTTGTGTGCTAAGAAGATAAATTTCAACATTTCACTAATTCTACAAGTCTGAGGAATCATAACTATTTCTAACTGTATGTGAGCAAAATCAGACGCCAGATCATCTATGACACCTATCAATACTAAGCAAGATTTGACACAAAACCTCAAAATACTGCTACTAAAATTTCCAGTCACACATTTCAAAACTGGACTCTTTGAATCATGGTTAAAACCTGAAGCAAGTATCTCCATTGCTATGTTCATTGAAGCAAACATTTTAAAGATAATCTTAAATTAACGAGACATAAAGATGTGCAGTTTTATTTAGCATGAAGCTGTAATTGCTGGATTTCTTAGCTGAAAATTTCAAACAAAACAGATATTTTCACCTCTTGCAAATTTCTTCCAAGAGTCTATCTAGAAGTATAATTAAAAGCTGGACACAGACCTGCTATGGCATCTTCAATCATTCCCTTGGCAAGTGGCTCCTTCATTCTCTGTAACAGGAGTTCGATATGAAAGAGAATGACTCTGCCAATATCTGGGGATCTTTCAAACAGCTGAGCTACTGACTTCAGGAAGTCAAATCCAATGGCCTCCCTGAATATACATGAAAATAGGCTGGGCATTTTGACACCAAGGAAAGCTGAGAAAATTCATATATTTAATTCTCAATAACAGAGAAACCTGACATCCTGCCTTCACGATGCTGTTTTTCCGGAACAGTCATTAAACAGATTTTCGCATCAAAAGCTTGCTGGAGCACTGTGACAGGAATCAAACTGTAGGCCCATGTATAGTGCATACTGCTGCAATCATGCTAATTGTAGGCCTTTGGCTGAAAAGTTTGCTTACCCAATTTTGTCTCTTCAAAATGATGTGAGCATCCAAATTAAGAATTATTAACTGTCCCTTTGTTTCATTCATTCCCACCTAGCCAATGCACCTGCACCTATTGTATATATCCTGCTACTTTGTAACTCTGACACTGCTCTCTGTCAATTCCCCTCCCTTCCTTTATTGCAACTCTTTCAAGATAATGGAATCATAGTTATGGAAACAAGTTGGAGAAAAATGGAGTTAGTTGAAAAACATAAAGAAGATACACTAAGGTAGACATCCTTGATATTCCATAGATATCCTTATGGTTGACACAATTGCATCACTGACTCCAAGAGGACCCTGAGATCTTTATACCTCTCATGTTCAAGAAGCAACTTTACAGTGTCCAGACATATCTCCAGAGAAACCTCATGGTGCAGAAGTTCAGTAACAGCTGGAAAGCAGCAACAGCAAAGTTAGTATATCACTAAAAGTATGCGCGTATTGGGGGGAGGGGGAGAGATAAAGTGCAAGTACTTTGTCTTATATAAGAATGACTACATAATCAATTGTCCAAAATTTTTCAGGCCTCAGGTTCCAAAGATTAGACAAAGAACCCTGATGAAAAGAGAGATGAACTGGGGTAGTTTACACTGATACGCAGTACGAAAATGAATATACCCAATAATCTTTGCTTGTAGAAAGAAGGAAAGGAAGAATTCACTCGAGTGAATGTGGGCTCTAGTTGTAAAACTCTTAGTGGCCCTTGCATTAGTTTAAAGTTCAGAAGCAAAGAAGTAAATCAGCACAATTGAAACCTGCACCATTTAAAATGAAGCTGCTACTGCTACCAGACTGAGAAACAGTCCAGCCTACCTCTTTCACTGTTACAACTCACTTTCTTTAGAATGGTGATGTCGTTGATCTTACTCTGAACCAAGAATAATACCTTTTCTAATGTCTTCATCTGATGCATCGCCTTTCAGGAGGATTTTAACTTTTAAGTAAAAACCAGCTGGATGTAAATTCTCCTGTAAATCAAGACATCAAGATATTATTTGACAGCCAAACTATTTTTATCAGATTCAGAGTATTTTTAAGTAGCTGCTGTCAGAGCACAGTCTATTCATAACTCTGAAAGAATGTCAACACTTTCCATGAGTATTCTCCATAATATATCTTCTAGAATAATCTTAAACATCCTTAGCAACGATCTACCTGCTGTTGCCAGATTACCAGTTCGTGACTGTTGCTCTTATTTATTCGATTTGTATCCCGGTTTTCTTTTAGAGGCTGAGGGTGGTGAACCCAGTACTCTTTCCATTTCCCGCAAGACAGCAGTCCCGTTTGGTAGATTGGCTTGAGAAATCGTGTGGTCCAAAGTCGCCAGTGAACTTCCGTGGTGGAGGATGGCCTCGAACCAGACTAGTTAACCACTACACGGCACTTAAGCTTCCATCTGAGAGCCTCGAGAATCTCAATTTACCTCAGAAGCCTCCATATATCCCGGGAACCTCAAACTGTTATTCTCATCTAAAGAGGTGAAAGGTTATTCCGTTTTCTCTTTTCTACGTCATTCTTTAATTAAGAAAAGCTGTCAGGACCGGCGCGCGAACGAAACTCTGGCCCTCACTCTATCAGGCGCATAGAGATGAGGTGAGGTGGGGTTTGTGTGTACACAAGCACTACGCCGCTGCGTGCTCTTCATGCTGTGCGCCTGATGAAGGAAGCGCGGCTACAAAAGCTCACGCCTCTTACTAAAAAGTGCTGGAACAGGCGCTAGGGATCCCTTCGGCTGACGGCTCTCCTCCTACAAGGTCGTCTTGAGAATGATTCCGCTGATCGCACAACTCTTGGCCTGGCCCAGAGGTCAGCCTCACCTCGTTGGCCAAGATGATGGCCTGGAGAGCTCTGTCTTGATGCTGTCCGCAGCCCCACGCCAGGTACACAGTAGCCAACAAGCGCAGCACTTTCGCCTAGGAGTAAAAGCAGATGCGCCTCTCAGCTGGAGAGGGATGACAAAGGCGTGTGCGGCTACTTTGTGCCCCGCACCGGGTTTCCCTGATTTCTCACCTGCATTTCTTTCTTGATCGAAGGGTTCTTGTACGCCTTTCCAATTTCATAGCTAAGGCTGCGTAATAAAATAAAAGAATCAGAACGGGTTAACTGACTATTCGTGTTGGGGGCAAAAGTTAATAAGAAACATCCCGCCCGAAAGACGCACTCACAAAGGAGGCCCACACCGCGTAGCGCAGAAATAAACACGCCAAGTGTCCTGACACGGCATTGACCTTGCAGTGTTATTATTTGACACACAGCCAAGAAATCACACTGCGGCTCTTCCACTGTAAAGCTATGAAAGGAACAGAACAGAGTGGGCGAAGCGCAAGGTCTACTAAACTGTCCTACCCGCCGGATCAGCCGCAAGCCACTCACAATCATCTGAAGAAACAGCCTAAGGTCCCACGCATTCATGTACGAGCGCACATGTAAATGCTCCAGCTTGACTCGAAGCAGAAGGTTGCGGCATTTAAAGGATAGCTAAGGTACCGCGGTAATGCTCACAAAGCAGTCTTCTCTTTCAGAAACCCAGCACAGAACAGATGTTTGGCAAATAAGCAGCCTGGTTTGTTGCTTAAAACCCGGCATTTTGGGAGACTGTGCAATGGTTTTCTCCTTTTGATCCAGAAATAAATCATCTGTGCAAACCCTGTTTAAATGGCACCTTATTATAAGTAAATAAAAGTAAGAAGTAGACCATCTGCAGATTTACATAACTGAATAGTGATGATTCTTTATTTAAGAAAAAGAAAACTGGAGTTAAGGGGAATTCTGAAAGAAGCAGCAGCCAGAGTTGCTACTTTGTTTTGCATCAAACCACCTGAGCCTTTCAAATGCACTTAGAAAAAATACCTTAACCTTGACTAGTCTATCTGCGGCTAGATCTTCTGTCTAAATCACTAGACAGAATCAGATCGCTCATTCTGATAAATGCTTTTTTTGAACCTCAGTGACTACACATAGGGCAGAATTGGACATTTTATTTATTGCTTATCAAAATATTACCTAAGCCAAAAATGATAGAGTGAGATTACCTGAGCCAAAAGGAGCTCTGCTCATATCTCTTGAGTTCATATGTTTCTATGCCAAAGTTATAGCATAGGAGAGAAAGGTAACAAGCCTGCAATTAAATAAGAGTAAGGCATACCATAGTTTTGTAACTGCTGTTTTAAAAAAAGTAGGAATTAATGAAGAGAGTTGATTTTTTCATAGTTCTGAAGCATCAGGGAAGTGGAACAGAATAAAAAAGCATTTTAGATCTCATCTCTGACCTCTTTGGGCAGCCTTATCAGGATGTTTCTACACCGCTGAACACACACGACCGCTTTCTGAAAATCTGCTAGAGCAACTGCCTGAGAAAGCAACAGGATATGCTAATGAACTGCTTGGATGACACACAGGTTTCTTTTAAATTGATGTTTAAAAATTCTAATACAATTTTGCAGTAGAAGAGTGCTCACAAAATGAGTATATCAGGTTTAGTAGCAACATGGGAAGCAGCAAGCCAATGAACTATAGCAACTGCATTATTGAACAATAGCAGTATGGATAAAACCACTTATTGCCATTATGCTGTTACACTGAATGGAAAATGATTTTTCAAACATACAGATTCAGCCTGATAAGACAGAACTTTGAATACATCCTTCTCTAGGGCAGCTTTGTGCATATCAGCCTCAGCCTCACTGCGGCAGTTTTTGTTTAGCTGGTCATAGAGTTTCTCTAGATCCTGTAAAATAAAGCACATAATATGCTTAAAATACATACAACTATCCATTATGTCACCTATTAAAAACTTGCATACCTTAGAAAGCATCAACTTACATTCAGGGCAATTTCAAGGAATGTATTTGCAAGATCAGGTTTTCCAACATCTACCCAACCTTTTCCTGTCTTCATTACCATCTAGATCATAAAACACACATGCAGCTAGATATATTTCACATAATCTTTCAGGGATTTTTATAATGTGGTTGATTCAGGCATAATAATCAATTATTTATTAAGGTAAGAATATACATCATGCTAGCATATTTCTGCATCACTTCTTCTATCATGGTTTGTTTAAATCCCAGTTAAATTCCAGTTTTGCCAGAAACAGGAAACTGTTGTTTATATTCTGCTTCCTAACTAGGAAAATAGATCTTGTTTTTGTAATTTGATTAATAAGCCAAAAATATATTACAGTTTTCCAGGTCAAACGTAATCAGAAACTGTAATTTACCAATCCATGACAGAAGTTGAAGCTACCCAAGAAGAGTATTGAGATTGCATAGAGACAATATTAATTTACAGTGTCTTATTTTTTTTAATTAATCCTGTTAATAAAATAGGCACTGTTACACCAAAAGGGACAATATTCTGACATATCACTTAATCTAAAATTGTAAAACATACATTTTTAACTATCCTTGAATGTCAATATTCAAAAATGTATTTTTCAATATGCTTCATATTTTGTTACATATATATTTTTATTAAAATATCTACACCTTTTTAAATGTAGCTCATTGGATACTTCCTTTCTCATACTAACTTAGAGAAACCTTATTTTTATATGCAAGAAGCCAAATCTACCATTAATTTCTCTTGGACACAGAACAAAAATTTGAAACGTGTTAGGAAAAAAAATATTCTTCTAACTTTCCTGAACGTTATCTACTTTTTAGTGTTTTCGGAAACAGAAGACAAACACAAATAATATTTGGACACAAACTATGATTACCAAAATTTGCCTTCGCATCATTTCCTCATTTGGATCACTTACTTCACAAAACATCATCAGTTTGCAGGCAACATGGCGTACTATAGAAATATGCAAAGACATTAATTTTTTACCGTTCAATTCTCAGCAAAAATATAGAGGTTAAGAAAACAAATAGTTGTGATGTGGAGTAGATGAAAAATACGTATAAACAGTATGGAAGGCACCACGTTTGTGAGTGATATATGCTGTGCTCAGTTCATCATTTCCATTTGTTCCAATTCAGTCCACCCCAGCATCATATTCAGATGAAAACACAAGTCCTAATGTCAGTCTGAGGGTCCCTACCCCCGACTCCCTTCAGTGCTGACATCAGAAACAAAATATTTTTTATATTGCAAAGGCTATGATTTAATGAGGCAAGGAAGACTAGAAATCATCTGTGTACCATCTACAGATTTGCAAAAAGGTAAGGATATTCATGAGAGGTTATACATTTATATAAGAAGCTAACCAGAAAACATTTTACTCATTTTAGTAAACCAAAACATTCCTGCTGTGGTTTATGGCTGAGAACTCAAACTGACATTTAACTCTTTGCATATCAGTGATACCAGGGGCTATTTTTCTTGCCACAGTCCAATTCCATAAGTTAACTGCGCTGTCTTCAACCTGTGGAAAAAGAACAAGGATAAAAATTGAAATCTCTTTAAAATTCACTGAAACCATTTAAATATTTATTTTTTTAAAAAGCTGAAATATTAAAGCTATACAGTGATTATTTAACTTCATCATAGGGCATTTGGAACCCCAGAAAAATGTAGAAAAGAGGAACTGGAGCTAGAAGGTATCGCTTTACTACAGAGACAAAATAGTAGAGGTGGACAGAAGGTGGTCTGGCCGGTACTGGTAGGTCTCTGGATAATCTGAGATACGTCAGCAAATATCATTTAACAATAGCAACTGTACCTTCTCTCTTCACTCTTTGCTAAATTATTCTACTGCAGTGAGGATGGTTTGGGCTAATGAGGAATTTATTTTTGTGCAGGACTATGACTTTGGCCCATTTTTGATGATAAAAAAAAATTCCTGGGCTCGACATTCTTTAATTTTCTGGTTGGTTGATCCAAAGACTCTAGTAAGATAATAACAGTAACATAGATCCAGCAAGCAGGAAGTTGCCTACCCTCAGAGTACAGAATCCCTCTAAATGCGGTGTGGTATGTTAGTAGGAAAGAGCAAACTATACAGTCTCCTTCTAGAGTATCACTGTTGATTAGCACTACTGCTTTGCTTTATTACAATTGGTCATCAGACCTTTCAATCAGAACTAAGGACAAGAATGTCTCACAGATCTTGTTTGATGTTTTAAAACTTGTCTGTCCCTAGTTTTGATTGAAAGGTCTGTTGACGATTTTAATAAAGCAAAGCACTACTGTCATGTAGGAAGGTACAATATATCAAGGTGATTCTCTTCAGCCACTAGTATTATATGCATTCTCCTCTCAAACATACCACCCAGTATTGATTTAGAGGGAGCTAATGACTGGAATAATTATTAAAGCTCATGAAAACAAAGACTAACAACCTATTAACACATATATTTTTGTAGATCACAATCTGCTTTATGTCATCAAAACTACAGCTGGGGGCTGCTGCCATCTATGATCAGATGGATGGCAAGTAGGAATTTTTTTTTTTAAATTGAGTACTTCCCTTGGAAGCCTTGTTTAGCTTCAAATTTTGCATATGTTCAACAGTGACCAGGATTTTTATTTATGCAGAACTTTTACATCTTTTGATTGCATAGATAGATTTTCTCCATGATCTTACATCTTTTAGATCTGTTCTAATGCTGCAAATGGTCTTCTCATTTAAAAGTCAGTCTGAAAAACAATTTCTAATTCCATACCCTGTTGTAAATAGAGAATAACTTTAGAATAAGTTGTTAGGTATGGAATTACTTCTGAAAAAAACATAGGAATTTGAGGTCAGTTATTAGCTGTAGAACAGCTTGGGAGACATGTGGAAGAACAGAATATTAAGCATTATCTAACACATTGAAAATATTATGGAGAAAGTGACATTTTTAATCAGATTTTTTGATGGCCCATTTCCCTAAATTCTCAACCTAAATTGTCTTTGATGATCCTCGCTGTCTTTCTCTACCTGGGTTTTCTGACTCTCTTTCCAGCTTTCTTTATTCATATTTTCTATCCTGCAGAACAACTTCTCAATAACCTCTGAAATATCAAATAACGTCTCTTGGTTCATCAGTTCTTGAATTAACTCTGAAAGAAATAATAACATTATTAGAATAAAGTGGAGGCAGCAAACTGTTTTCAAGTCAGACAACCTACATTTTCTCCCTTTTGCTCCAGTAGGTAAATAAAATGCCAGAGCCCAAGGATGTCTCCTGATGGGGCCTAAACAAATAAGAGAGCCTCTCTTTAGGATCAGCATCAGGGATCAACTTGGTCTTCATTGCTGTTGCTGCAAAGACAGCAGAGTGCAGCTTCCTTCCCTGCTTAGGAGGAGCTGCCTGGACAGGACTTAGTCAAGAGTGATGGGAGGGCAAGGATGGAGGCCATCCTATCCAAGCCTCATTAAGCCCAGCCATGATCCTGAGGCTGATGATCCCATCTCCTCAAGCAGTCAGGCACCTGCTAGATATGTTGGCCTTCTCCTGTATTTCCCAGCAGCCCTGGGAAAGGCCGCAAGAGGCTTTCCTTCTTTAGGAAAATAACCCTAACAACAATCCTAACACACTCCCTGTGAATGATGCTGGGTGGGGTAACGGTGACAGAGTCAAACTGTCAGGAAGAATCCAGAGCAGAATGAAAAATCTCTTTAAAACACCAGTTTTGAAAGAACCTGCACAAGGAAGAGAAAAAGAGTAAATATTCCCCCCAAATTTAAACAGTTCATTATGCAAAAGTTGAGATACCTCTTATTTCCAGACTGGCTCTTTCCCCTTCCATTTCTGCAATGTAGAAGAACAGGCCCTTGAAAAAAAAAAAGCTTTTTAATGATCTTAGTTGTTCTAGTTGATATCCCAATCCATCGTCCTCCCCACAATCATTTCTCCCATTCTGAGCACCCTCCAGCCTTTGCTGGGCTGACAGAGCCACAATGAGGACCGGCTTGCTGTTGCCTCAGCGAAGGCTCCTTGTGGATGCTTAAAGGTGCCCATGTGGCCAGTGAAGAAGGAAGCACCACATCCATTTATTGCCCTTTCACAGCCCCTTCCAGGCCAGCCAAACAGTATTTTACTTGTCCATTATTAATTCCAGCCAACGTGGGACCTTCTTCACAGCCTACTTTGCAAGCCTTATGCTGCACTGTCTTTCTGGAGGGACCCAGAAGGCCCCTGATCACATAAAGAAGGCCTCTATCTTCCTATTGAAGTGCCCCAACCTTAATTTTAACCTCCAATGGCCAAGCGGCTGTTAGGTGACCTGAAGGGAAAAAGAAGAAATAAACTAAAATAATCATTAAAGTCCAGGTAAGAGTGCTTCTGAGCATGCACTTTCATAGGAAAAGTTCACCAGCAAACCTTTCCTTTGGGAACCAGGTACATATCACATTTGCTATGAGGCCTCATTAAAAAAAATGGAATGAGTCTCATAACCTTTTTATATCAGAAGAGGCCTGGAATCACCTTTTCTGACTAGCCAATTTGATGAAAAAGTATAAGCTTTTGTGAGCTGCAGATTAATCCATACAGACAAAGGGCTTGTGAAAGTTTACACCTATTAATCAAATTTCTCCTCCTGTTTCGCCTCTCTAGACTAGTGTTTTTCAATCTTGGCAACTTTAAGAGGGGTGGACTAACTCCCAGAATTCCCCAGCCAACAAGGCTGGCTGGGGCACTCTGGGAGTTAATCCACCCCTCTTAAAGTTGCCACGTTGAGAAACACTGCCCTAGACTAACACGGCTCTCCTCCTCCAAGGTCTCTAAAGGCTTTACGTCACTTTCCCCTGTCCCCGTCGGGGCGTGTTTCCGCCATTGCGCCTCGTTAGGCTAAAAAGAGCTGTTTAAAATATAGTGCGGTTTCTCCCGAAAGGAAAAACCCCGACTGAGGGAAACGGTCACGCGAGCCAAGAAGCTGAGAAAATGGCCGCCCAGTTTTCCCGCCTGAACTTCGCCCCACCTTCCTCACCGCCTCCCGCGCAAAGCACGCCGGGAATTGCACCGCGGCCGCCGAGGCCTGCCAGGCGCGAGGCCCGCCGCCCAGACCGCAAACCCCGGCAGCCCTAGCGGCGAAGCTGCTCGTGACGCGCGCCAGGGCGCCCAATAAGGCAGCCTCGGGAAGGGGCGGTCTCTTCTGAGAGACAGGTGCGCGGGCCAGTCGCCGCTCGGGCGGGGTGGCGCGCCAGAGGCCGCCCGGCTCGCCGCGCAAGATGTCGGGGCTCCTCAGCGCCACCCTGAAAATGCTCGCCAGTGACTCGTACTGCGACTTCAGCGAATACGTGGACCAGTTTTACAGGGTAGGGGGACGGGCACTCCCTGGGCACGCTCTGCCCACGGCTCTAGCCCGCGGGCGCTCTGTACATGCCCAGAAGCCCGCCGTCCCAGCTGGAGAAGAGCTTTGCCCGAGATCGCGGGGCTTTGCCTGGCCGGGAGGGAGAGCGGGGCTCCCCCCCAAGCTCTCCCGCCCTTTGGAGCCCGCTCCCGGGACCCAGAGGAGGCCTTGTGCACGTGTGAACGAGCTGGCCTTGGCTGATCCGGGCGGGAGGGAGGAATAGTAATAACTGTCGTCGTCGTAGAGCTCTTCCGCCCGTTCTGTTCTGTCTATGCCTTCTATCTGCCTGTCACCCCAAAGGGGATCCCAGCCCTCCCCAAACCCTGAAAATCAGGGTGTTGATCTTTTCGGGGAGCCTTCGTTGCTTTAGCACATCGTTTCTCCACCAAGGCAGCTGTTAAGATGGGTGGACTTCAGCTCCCAGAATTCCGCAGCCAGCATGCTGGCTGGGGAATTCTGGGAGTTGAAGTCCACCCATCCTAACAGTCGCCGAGGTGGAGACCGGCGGCTTCGGCCCATCCATTTGGGTTTCCCCTCGCCCAGATCCGGGGTTTGCGTCTCCCCATCGCCCGGGGTGCTGGTGCTAAAGAGCGGAACACTTGGCGGGGCGCCTGAGCGTGTCTCCCTGGGGCCCTTTTCAGGGGCGGATGGAATTCCAGAACGAAGCGTTGAGGGTCTCCTCCACCCTTTACGTGGGCAACCTCTCTTTCTACACGACGGAGGAGCAAATCCACGAGCTGTTCTCCAAGTGCGGAGACGTCAAGCGCATCATCATGGGTCTGGACAAGAACAAGAAGACGCCCTGTGGCTTCTGCTTTGTGGAGTATCCTTGCTGTGGTGGGCTCGGGGACTGCGATGCGGCCATTGGCAAGCTTGCCAGAGGCAGAGAGGAGAGACCCCGGCGTGGATTTGGGGCCAAACTCCCGCGTTCTCCTTCAAGTCTCCAGAGAGGGAGAAGCAGCGTTTTGAGGGGAAGGAAAGTCTCCGGCTCTGTTTTGCTTCCTTCGTGAAGGTAGCCTCCGCTCGTCTGCGGCAGTTACGTCCCGAACCAGGCCGCTCTTCTGAGCGGCTCAACTTTGCTTGTTCCGCCCTGCGGTATCTCTTCGTGCCCAGGGAATCTCTCAAATCTTGCTCCCTGAGGTTTTGTTTTCTCGCTGAAGGTGCTGGGTGTTGAGCCTGAGGCTTCGTGCCCCCTCACGGAGCCTGCAGATTCCCCAGTGGAGTGCTGAAAATCTTGTTCTGCATTAGCAGTTTCTGGCCTTGTTGCTTTCTCTGGAGAGAAGCAGGCCGCTCTCTGTGAACTGGACTTGAGGTGCGTTACTCTCTTCCTTGGCAGCCTGATCTTGCGAGTCTTTCCTAAAATAATACTCCAGATACTACACAAAAGCGGAAGCTGAGCACGCCATGCGTTTCATCAGCGGAACCCGGCTGGATGACCGTGTTATCCGGACAGACTGGGATGCCGGCTTCAGGGAAGGGAGGCAATATGGCCGTGGCAAGTCAGGCGGGCAGGTAAAGACTGGTGGCTGGGAAGGGGCTCTGCATCGAAGGCCCAGCTTCACCAAGGGTTTGGCAGGGATTGCCTTTCCCTGGAGACACCTCTGAGCTGTGGTGCTGTGTTCTAGAAGCACTGCAAGTTTATTTTAAGTTTTACCATCAGAGATCCCATAGCACCTTGAAGGCCAAGCCATCCAAGGGCAGGAACGCACATCTCTGGATCTTACTTCTACCACAGTGCAGCCTTCCCTCACCTGGTGGCCTCTGGGGGGGGGGGGTCATAATTCCCAGAATTCCTGGTCAGCTACCCTTTCTGGGAGTTCTAGAATGTGTCCTTCCATGACCTGGGAAAGGTTGCCCTTTCAATTGTGAAGACTTCCTGGCATTGTGGGGATGAAGGCTTCATCCATACATGAGCTCCATTTTTCTACGCAAAGCCCTTGAGTTAAGCATCTGTCAGGAGCCAAGCGAGGCTGTATCAGGGCTATGGAAAGCAGGAGGGAATAAAGGAAGAGCAGGCCGCTTCCTGAGCGACCCCTGGTGCTGGCTTCTGCAGCATCCGTCCAGAATACTGGGTGGTCATTGGTTTGGTAAAGAGGGGCCTCCAACCTGGGATGTGAACAGCCCAGCACCGCAGACCTGCGTCTCTGTAGTCATCTAGACTTTATCTTGTTTCTTCCCTCCCTCCCTCCAGGTAAGAGACGAGTACCGAAAGGACTATGATGAAGGAAGAGGCGGCTTTGGCAAGATTTTCCAGCAACAGTTGGCGAATCAGTAGACGGGAAGGATAACAATTTGGATGGAAGGCAGGGAGGAGAGCTGAGCATGGCTGGTGTCTCCTTGGACAGCTGAGTGGAAGGGAGGGAAGATGGCTGCCTTCTTCTTTGCAAGGTGTAGCTCAAGACCCCCTTCCCTCATCCTTCACTGTTCTTTATGCTTATCCTGGCCTGAGTTGGGATACGGATCCAAGGAGCGCAAGGGGCGCCCGTGGTGGAAAGACATTGGAAGTTTAAATAGCCATTTCTTTACTTTTTTCTCTTTTCTGGTGTGCTGTCAGTAGCGGTTGTAGTGTCCTGGGGAGTGTAAACTGTCCTTAATGTTGTAGAGGAGGAATAAGACTGCAATAAAAATGTAATTGGCCTGAAGAGGCTGCTTTCTCTCACATACTGTTACCTTCCCAGGCAGACCTGTGCAGAGGTACAGGTACCATAGAATGGGGCTAGAAAATGGCACACCATAAGGATGGCCGTAGCTACGCACAGAACCAAACGTCTCCGCCAGCTTTTTCCCATCTGGCTTCCTCCAGATGTGGCTGGCTGCAGCTTCTCAGACAGCATAACGAACAGCGCTTCAGTGCGGTTGGTGCAAAGGACGTGCAAAGATTAAGTGGGAAGGAAAAGACATCACAGGAAGAGGGGCCCTGCTGAAGTTTATACATGTAGATTTACTGTGAGTACCAAAATGAAAAAGTTACCTGCCAGTTATTACTCATCTTGCAATTCTTCTGGGTGTCTGTTGTAAGGAGCCTGCTGTTGCCCCAGAGTTTCTGACCACCTTTTAGCTGGCCTAACGGGATTCCTCCTGCAGCCAGGGGCGTGCCCCTTCCCACCCACCCTACTGATTCTTCACCAAATAAGACCGAGTTTGCTGCGAAGTGGGGGTTTGTGGTTTTGAGGCTGGAGCTTCTTGGGGAAATATTTTTGCAGATTCAAGGTTTTGCCAGCAGGAGGCCCCACAGTAAAGCTTTCAGTCGTTTTGATCTCAGATGTGATCTCTGGCCACAGCCTTTTTTCCCCCTTCTTTCCATGCTGGCAATTAAAACCCAGCACATCCCAAGATGATTTTCGGGCCAGAAATGACATGTGACTCTTGCAGAGAAGAGGAAAATGGTGCCCAGCAAATAGCTGTCCTGTGGAGCTTTCTGCTTCTCGGATGTTCTGGGAACTCATTCCTTCATCTCCTTTAAAGACAAGTCCTGTTTGTTAACTTCCTGGTTTTAATGAAACAACAGGACAAAGAATAACATATTGAAGTGACAGAAAGGCAAATCCTAGTTGAAACTTGGAGTTTTTCCTAAGAGTAAGCACAGTGGCACCAGTTCCCAAGAAGGGGGTAACTGCCGGGTGCATTCAGGCAGCCTGGACCACCATCGGCCAAAGATTCATTAGTCACCCTTTCATGAGTGTTTGGAGCAACAGGCTATCGGGGTTTTCCTCTTGGCTGGTGCCTTTTACCCCTAACTACCAACTATCCTCTCCCCAGTTCTGCCCCGCTGATCCCATGCCTGTGCTTAACCTTTACGTGTACAGAAGAACCCCTGCAAGCGAAGGGTGGCGGTTACGTGTCGTGCTAAGCTGGAATTTTGCTAACAGGGTCTGTTGAATAGCTCCAATGTGCTAGGTTTGCACATGAGGACAAAAGCCGTGACAAAAAAACAATACTCTATCAAGTGCTAGGCCATCGTGTGGTTTGACTTTTTCTTGCACGCCTGTTGTGGCTTGTTCTGCCAACCCCATCGCTGACTGGACACTCAAATTTTCTCCAAGATTTTCTCCAGATTTTGACCTGAGAAGCCTCTGGATGTGAAGAGTGCTGTGGAAAGTGGGTTTGTTTCTTCAGCGCATTCTTCCACAGAGGTCTTCGCATGCGTTGAACGGGTTCTGATTTGTAGCCGTGGGCTGAGCCTGTTGTTGGCTGAGTTCTTGGGCTGGATCTTAGCCTGCTGGAGGGGAGGGGAGGAGTAGGTGGCAGGCAGCAGATGGTCTCCGTTATAAGGTGAACTTGGGGCATGGAGGGATTGGGGCCTGAGTAGTGGGGCTCTTCTTCCACCCTTCCGGGACTTTCGGGAGCAGCTCTTGAGGGCCTCCAGCTGCTTGCAAAGGGCCCCAAATGGCCAGCTGGGGCCCAGCTGGCTACTTTGGGGAAGGAGCAAGAGGCGTATTGGGATGGTAGGGGAGCAGAGGCGCCTCCCTGGGCACAAGCCCTCCAGCTTGGCTGCAGCACAGCATATGGCATCCATGTTGACATGGCCAGAGGCTCACTGGCTGGAGCACACAGCGCAGTTGGGCTGTTGTTCCTGCTTTGCCCACCAGCACGTCTTGCACTTTTCTTCCCTGCCAGGGGGTTATGGACTGATGGTTGACGGTTACCTCCGCGAATTGCTGCGCCCCTGCTGGAGTCACCATCGGTCCTGTGCCGATCGATCGGGCAAAAACATTTTGGGTGGGCAGAAAAGGAACAAGAGCCGTCGGTCGAGCCGAGGTGACAGGAGGGTGCCCCAGGTGAAAAGGCGGAGAGGAGGGGGGCCAAGCCGGCTGCCCCTCGGGTCCCCCTGCGGCAAAAGGGGCGCTTGAGTTGTGCCAGGGCAGGGCGCCAAAGCTGCCTGCGGAGCGACGGAGGACGGGCTTCGCGCTGCCATCGGTTGAGCTCCACGCGCGACCTGACCGCGCCGGCGGCCTCTCCCTCCGCGGCGGTTGCCCGGGAAGAGCCCCGGGCGCCGAACCCTCTTGCTCCCGGGCTCAGCCGTGGCCACCGCCCGGCCGGTGCCCGTCGGGCGCCGCGCTCCGTCCCGGGAGGCCGCTTGGGGCGGGCAGGGCGCCCCCGGGCGAGCGCCTTGCTCCGGGGGCGCCGGGGCCGGGCAGGGCCCTCGCCCTCGCCCCCGCCGCCGTTCCCCAGCCACCTGGCGGCCGTCCAGCCGCCCGGCGCGGGGGAGCCCGCCTGGAGGAGGCGGTCGCTGGCGGTTGGCCCGCCCCTTCCCCGCGCTAGATATCCCGCGCCCCCGCCGGCCGCCTCTTCCTTCTTTCCTTCACCCCTCGCCGGCTGCCGAGGAGCTGCGCGGCTGCGGCTGGTAAGAGGCCGGCGGGGGGGCGGGCCCGGGGCGCCTCCCCTCTCGCGCGCCCCGTCCGGCGGCGCCGCTGCCGCAAGCGGGGCTCCGTCTTGCGTCAGCCCTGCCGGCGGAGGGCCAACAGGTGCCGCTCCGCCCGCCCGCCCGCCCGCCCGGGCTCCCGGCGCGAGAGCGGGGCGGCGGAGGCGCTCCTGGCTGGCGAGCGGGAGAGGAATTCGCGAACGTGCTCGGCGTTGCTCAGCCCCAGCGGCTGCCCCGCTGCCGGCCCGCGGCTGCTTTGCTCCCTCGTGGTCCCGTGGGAAGGGGGCGGGCGGCGGGGCGGGCAGGGCGGCGGTGCCCTCCTCGCCAGGCGGTCCGGGCAGTTCCGCCGCGAGGAGGACCCGCTCGTGCGCTCCCCGCGACGCCAGTCCCGGTTCCCTGAAAAGTTTCTGCGCTGCCCCAAATTCGCCCTCCCTGCTTTCAGCGGGGATGGCGGCAGAAAGCCGCGTCTCCTACTGGCGAACGCCCTCCCCGAGCGGCCCTGGGGCCGGTCACTGCAGCTCCCCGGTTTGGAAGGGAAGCCGGGGTGAGGTTTCAGCCGTGGCCGGAGGGCGGGTGCAGAGGCGGCGGCGATCTTCTCATCTGTCCCTAGCGGAGTTTCCCCGCTGGGCCGGCTTGATTCAAGGGCGGGGGGGTGGTGGGGAAATTCCTTCCGAGCCCGTAACGTCGACTAAACCCGCCGAGCTGGGTTTCCCCAGAGCAGCCCCGACGGAGGCGCCCCGGGGTCTCCGCCGAGAAAGCCGGCCTCGCTGCTTCCAGGCCGCAAAGGCCGCAGGGCCAGAAGTTGCCGTGTCCGGCTGCGGCAGAAGCTCTCGGATCCGACCCTCTGGCGAGGCTGAATCCCCTTCCCGCTGCTCAGCCTTTCTTGGCTGCTCCTCCCCTGGGGTCAGGGCAGTGGCCGAACGGGCTCTGGCCCCGGGCACAAAACCAGGAGGAGCGCGCTCGCCTCCCTGGATCCAGCCCCGCCGGCGTCTCGGCTTCTGGGCCGTTCAGGTGAGAGAAGGGCGGACTGGGCCGCTAGCGCCCTCCGGCCTGCCTGCCCGCCTTTCTCTCTCTGCGCCCGCGGGCAAGCCAGCTTAGGACGGGAACAACGGGGAAGGAGAACCCGTCGGGGAGCAGAAGGGCACCTGCAGCGCTCCTGAACCTCTTGGGAAGCCGGCCCAGGACAGGAGCGGCTTCCTCGTGCGTTTTCCTGCCTGTCGTCTTGGCTTCTGCTCTCCCTGGAAGAGATCCAGACTGGCCCTCCTTTTCCTTGTGGCCGGTTGCCTTTGGCTTGGAAGGAAGGGCCTTCCGGGCACTGCGATTTCGTTCCTGTCTCTTTCAAGCGCTCGCCAAGGGGGTGGAAGGGAATCTGAGGGCAGGGCGTGTTCACACAAACACCCACTTCAGTCAGGCAAAATCCTTCTAGCATTCTGGCCTCGCAAGAACCGCTCTTGGAAACGGCATGTATATTTCTGCCCGGCTGAATGGAAACAGGTGTGTGCGCGCATGGAATGTAAAAGTGCGTCACTTGCCAGGTGCTAATCACTCCGAGGATGAAAAGGGAGCATGCTGCACGATATTCCTTTGCAGAGGAGGGGGACGAGAAGGGATCTGATCTCTCTGGCACTCTCTTTCAGACGGTCCCTGCAGCTGAGCTATCTTTAAAATGAGCCTCATTAGTTCTACGTTACAGGTTAGGCTCTGCAGAATTGTGCCCCGTGCTTTGAAAGGTCTCCGGGCCCTGCAGAGCCACAGAAGCCGTTCTCACCTGAACAGCCTGCCAGTTAGAAACTCTTGGATTTCTGTGTTCGTGATGGTAGCGCGCCCAGTGCACGGGTTACTCTGCAGAAAAAGCAAGCACAAAGGGGTGCAGAGCTGGCCGTGTACAGTTCAGCAATACGGCTTGGCTACGGACATGGGTGACAGGAGAGGAATATGCGTAAGGGCCTTTATGCCCTGTAACGCTTGCTGCGGGGAGCGGGGGGCTGCTTTGCTTCATTCGGCAGGAACCTTGAAATATTCAGGCTTGGATCCTGGCCTTGCTGTAATGGAGCACAAGCCTTAGTAACGCCCTTCTCCAGGTAGGCCGTTCATTTGTTTGCTGCCCGAGGCTTCCTGCCCCTTAATTCCTGTAGGCTCTGAGTGGTTGACAGGACATCAAAATAGTCACGTAAAACGCCATCCGCAGGGAGCTGGGAAGCCAGGGTCTGCCTGGTTTCATACTCCATGCTAAGTCATAGTTTGCTTACCCATAGCTTGTTCAACAAACTACATTTGGCTGGTTTCACACACAGTGCGTGCAAAGCATGCCATTGTTGGCACCCGTGAGAACCTGGTCAGTGGATCTCACTTCTGAAGAGTCGCCTGCTGGGCCCAGCCCGGGGTTATTCTCCCAGTCATTCTTTCCTCTGGGTCTGGGGCTGTGCTGCTGGCAGCAGGGGACTGACGTGCAAGGGTGCCACCTTCCTGGGTGGGTCTCCTGTGAACCATCGCTTGAGGAGGGCTCTCCTCTGCAGCGGGCAGGCGTGCCAAGCTCTGGGTGTTAATGTGTGTTAACATGAAGTCCTTTACCTGCTAGTCGAGGGGGAGCAAGCTGGGCAATTGCATGCATGGGCGTCAGGGGGAGGGGCTGGTTTTCCTCTGCACCGGCCGGCTGATGCAACTAGTGGTGCGGCTTCTGCTTGCTGTCTCTGTCAGGGCTTTTGCCCCCATCGGCTCAGCTCAGATGACTCTTGCCTCACAGCCGTTGCTCGCCAAGAAGCTGCAGGAAAGAGTAACTGCTTGGTGACTCTCTTCTGCCAGAATTGGGGAGATGTAAATTGGCAGGGTGACGTCCCCGTCTGTCACAGGTGCGCTGAGCCGTTCTTGTTTGTTTTTCCTCACGTGTCCAGCAGGCCCCACAGTTCTTTCTTGATGTTTAGCAACCCTTTTGGAAAGAGCTGGCAAAAAGAAAGCCAGGGGCAAAGGAAGATACAGTTCAGATTAGGGAGGACTAAAAGGCATATTTGAAGGTTTGTACCATAAACGAGAAAACGCGCTTGTTTTTAGCTGCTTCCGAAGGGAAGATCAAGAAAAAGGCTTTTTGCTGGCTCTCAGGAGGAGCTCAGCACGTACGAGGCTCCTCGGAGGAGAGCAGACCCTCTTGGCTCAACCTTCGAGCAGAGGCTGAACGGCCACTGATGGTGGGGGTCAGTGAGGTGGTGGTACATTTCCTGCTTCAGGAAAGTTTTGGACGAAGTGGCCTCTGCAGTCCTATCAGACTCGGAAGACTGAGTGTGAAAGCGAATAAGCCGTGAATAGGGCCCCCGAGGCCCCAGTTCCGCTCAGAACACTCCTCTTCTGCTGGTGCTTCTCCTGTCGCAAGCGCTCCCCGCTCTTCCAAAGGTGCGCATCATTTTCTAATAAGTTACGGCTGATGAACGGGAGCAGCCATAAAGAGCCGCCTCCCGTGTCCGCATCTCCCTGTTGGGGCTCTTAATGAGTTGGCAGCTGGCAAGAGCCCTTCCAGGCGCCTGCCATGCTGGGTGAGAAGGGGGTTATTTTCCTCCTTGCTAATGTAAGGAAGAGAAAAAGGAAAAACATCCTTAAAAAAAAACAGCCCAGAATGTGTTAAATTACCAGACAGACATGGTAGGTCCTGTAATTCATTGCTGTCTGCAGCTCGGCTGGTACAAATGAGTCCTCTGCCTCCAGAAGCTCATTTTGCCTTGATCTGTTTTGAGAAAATAGAAGAGGTGCTGAAGTGACCCCCCGCCTCTTCCTGGCCTGTGAGGGCTGTGAGTGCAGCCCCTCCTGCCTTCCGAGGCCTTCAGAATCAGGAGCCTGGCAAACTTTAAATCTCCTCTTCCCAGGGACTGTGAGCCTCTCAGCCCTGGTTCGCAGAGAGCAGTGTGCTGCTTCGAACTCCAAGCCTGGCCTACGGTTGCCTTCATTTCTCCGGCTAGTTAATTTTTTTTCCCCACGTGCTGCTAGCCCATTGTCATAAATGGAAGAGGGCGAACCATTCTTAACCCTAAAATAAAAAGCATCCTGCAGGCGGCCTCTGGGAAGCTGGAAGGGAACCTCCTGGCCTTCTCTAACCTGGCACTTTCAGCGGTGCTGGTAACGTACCTCCCTGAATTCTCCAGCTGGCCAGCACAGTTGCGGAAGGCTGCGACAGCCGCTGGTGATGGCTGTTCCCCATGAACTCAGCGTCTGCGTGGTTTGTGGCAGTCTGCCCCAACCTGGCGCCCTTCAGATCTGCTCGAGTGTCACCCCATTGCTCTTGGCATGACTCTGCTGGGTAGAGATTCAGAGGTTGCTTTCCAACATACGGAAGCCCCAGACTGGAAGGCTGTTGAAATACTAGTGAGGATCAACAGGCAGCGTGCCTGAAATACTGGCTGCTGCGAGCCAGTGCAGCGGAGGGCTTCCCAAACATGCCAGTTGGTACCAGTTGCTGGTACCGACAGTGGATCTGTGGCCTGATGTGGCAAGGTTCTCCTGATGCCTTACTGCTTCTGAATGGTCAAAAGCTTTGCCTTTAGAGCACGGCTGGTCTGCTGGCTCAGTGACATCCCAGCTGTCAAGGCGCATGATGGCCTGGTGATTCTGGGGCAGGCCGCTTTGCTCTCCGAATGTTGCCAGACTCCTCCTCTGTTGCATGTGAGGAAAGGATTTCCAGCTCTGAAGAGCCATGAGTTAACTTTTCCCACAGTGACAACTCTATTCCTGGACTGAATGCTGTTCCC
Organism: Liasis olivaceus; assembly: GCA_030867105.1. Lineage (NCBI taxonomy): Eukaryota > Metazoa > Chordata > Lepidosauria > Squamata > Pythonidae > Liasis > Liasis olivaceus. The sequence continues at coordinate 24,612,061 of CM061361.1, read as the reverse complement.
TGAAATAACACATGAGTTTCCTGCACAGGCAGACCAGCCAGGGTGGGCCTGGAAGGGGTCAGCAGCCCAGTCGGAAGGGATAAGTGGCCCAGCACGACGTTCCACCGAGTGCTGCTGGTGTGAACTGGCCTCGAGGCGGCCTTCCTTGATAGCGGCGGGCGGCCTGAATGGGAAGCCGATAGCCGTGGGGAGGCGAGGGCACGCTTTCACTGCCATCAGTCACTGTCAGCGCCTGCTTGTTTTTGGCTCTCCCCTCGCAGCAGTAACCTTGGCTACGCTGCGTAGGAGCCGTGGGGATTGCCGCGCTGCCCAGCCGTGGCCGCACCAACTTGACCTTCTACCTCCCTGTTATCTATTAATAGGATCCAGAGAGGCTTCCAAGGCACAACTGGCTTCCTTCTCGGGTGGCAAATGGCGAGTTCAGCTGCCTTGGAATTGGCAGCGTTTCATGATGTGCTTTGCTAACTGAGCAGTCAGCGAGGTGAGGTGCTCTCAGAGTCCTGAGCAGGGGGCAGCACAGTAAGGTTGGCGTATCTCAGGATCGGACAAAGTGCTCACGACAGCGGGCTGGTGGACTGTAATGAATGTCCTGCCCCCGGTATAAACGTGACGGGGTAGCACCGCTGAGCTTTGCTTGGTTTGCAAAGGTCTTTGCTGCGAGGAGGGAGCTGCGCAGGATCCCAGGCGGACCGGAGCAGCACCCAGGAGGTTGCGGGCCCTTCCCCACTTCTTGTCATCTCTCTGGCTTAAGTGGCATGCTGGGCTCCTAACAACTTCACTGTCCTTTGGCAGGGGGCCGTGTTTTGAAAGCTGCATTCCAACAAAGCTTGTCCTTCAGTGAGAAAGGGCTTTGTGCAAATTCTCACATTATCCCTGGCCACTCATTGACAGCGGACCAAAGTTGGAAGCACCCCTGGAACTTGGGCATATTTTTCATTTGCGTATATTTACGACTGTATTTGCCACCCATTCCCAAACTCCTTGGAGCGGCTTATGCGATACAGCTAGTTGAGCCAAGCCGGTATTTTAACTGCAACACCTTGCTGCCTCTCAAACTGCAGGACGGACCCTTATCAGTGCTTTGGTTCCCCTCTTCAGAAGCCTTGCCTCTGCAGAGCTCTCCCCAGGCATGCTGGCATTGTCTGCGGAGGCCCCTGGAGCCAGAAAGGGCGGGCAAAGGGAGATCCATCCTCTGGAGAGGCTCTGCTGTTCCAGCCCTCCCCGGCTAGCCAAACAGATTACGGGCTGCCGATCCTGTGTCTTTGGTTGGCCGTCTGTGGCATCTCTCTTGGGTAGCAGTTTCCTGGCTGGCTGGCAGGGACGGGAGATATGATGGAAGCTTTGGCACTAACTGATGAGCTGCATAGCGGGTCTGGCCTTTGGAGGACCCTGTGTTGCTTATCTGTGATGGCAAGCGATCTTATCTAGGCTCCGATAACCAGCAGGTTCTCTCCAGCCTCCCTCCCTCCCTCAAGCCTTGCAGTGTCCACAAGAAAGAACAATTGAACGTTCCCATCCTGACTGAGCTGCCGCTTGGCAGTTTTCTGTCATCTCCGCTTTTATTTCGAGGGCCTGGCCAGGCAATTCAGCGGTGTATCTTTATCTGCCTGAGTGTTCTCCTTTGCACAGAGAGGCCTCTGAAGCAGCTTGGCTGTCTGCTTTGTGTGTTCTCTGCTGATTTGCCACCAGGCAGCTCTGCTTCCCTCCCCAGATGTCTATTCATGCAAGAAGACGGTGCCCCTCCCCGGTAGCAACGGCCACAGGAACAGAACTTTCAGGAAATTGGCTGGCAACCATTTCGAGGGCGCGAGGTTTCCAAGCCTGGAGCACCAGCAGGTTTCAGTCCTTATTTGTACTCCACCGCTCTCGAGACAATGTCAGTGGAAATACCAACGAACCATCCGGAGTTTTGCTTTTGGACTGGCTGAGAAGCAGCCTGGAAGTGCTGGGTGTGAAAGAAAACAATCAAAGCTGCTTTAGCTTTGTGTGCTCGTTTTTTGTAAGGTTTTTCTGGTGCATTGGGGTATGTGATCCCAGAAGATCACGCCAGGCTTGATTGGACGGGTGATGGAAATACCTCCCCCCACCCATGAGCCCCTCGCGGGTTTTTCTCCCTGAGCCCGTGGGAACCTCTGGTCTTAGTTGTTCAGGCACTTCACTTTGTGGGAAAAGTGGCCTCTGTAGCCAGGAGCAAAAGCCTTATAGTTTTGCTTGCACAGAACATGCCTTGGCTCTGTCAATGCTATAGCTTTCTCCTGCTCAGCTTCAGCCCCCAAAAATGTGCTTCTCCCAGGAGCTCTTTCAATTACCTTCCGCTGAGCTAGAGACAGTTGCACGTACCCACGGTGGTGGCATTTTTTTCCTCTCGAAAGGAACCCTTTGCAAGGTCACAAGTCCTTATAGCTTCCAAAGTCTGAGATGCTTCTTTCCTCCAGTGGCAACTAGACATGTTTTCTTCAATGTTTGGCTTCAGGGAGTAAACTGGCCGTGCAACCCTTGGCCACCCTGGAATCCCCAGCAATCTCGATTTAAGATACTTACTACCCCACTGGAAATAGCAGCTCTGTATCAGGACTGGGAACAAGGGTGAGATGATTCTGATTCTGAATGGATGAGTGCAAGTGGGCAGACATAGACACAGGCTGGGTGATGTTTTTGTTTTCATTCTCCCTGAGGGGACAAGAAAGAAGAGGACACTAACCAGGGCTAAATCCAATTAATTTAGGGCAGGCTGTCCAGTATTTGATTTTGAAGTACGTTTCTGCATCTTTGAATTGCTGCTGTTTTGCCTGATCTTGCTTATCCGATTTCTTTTGCTCGCTAAATAGATATGATCTGAGTTTTCCCTCCGGCTTGTACAAGTGTGGCCCCGATTTCTCAGCTCCTCCAGGATACCTAGAATCATCTCCCCTCCCCTCCCCTCCCCTCCCCTCCCCACCCCCAGCAGATGAAGGAGAGGGCCATTCATCTCTACAGCATCACTCACTACGGCGAGAGGAAGGAGGCAGCTTTTGCCCGGCTCTTCCTTTTGACAGAGCTATCCATCAGCTGATGGATGGGCTGGGCCGATGGCACCCATATCGATTTGGAGGCACGGTAAAAGATGGAAAGCCACGGGCCCTTCCTCTCTTTCCCCACCCTGCTGGCCTCCAGATGTGTTGGCCTGAAACAGATTGTGTGCATATTTTAATACAGATCAGTCTACAGCACTAGAAAAGGAGGATTCCTCTGCACGCAGCTCTCATGCTTGGCATTCAAACCAAGATGCGCTTGGGCAGCCAGGCAGAGCTGCCACTTCCAAGAGAGAATAAACAGGTCTTGTACCAGTTCTGAGTTGCCATTTGCCTTCTTCTAATACTAGCTGCAAAAACCAACCTCTTCTCTCTTTGTGTCCAGCCCTTTCACCTTTCACCTCTCTCCTGCCTGGGTGCTAAGCCGTGTTAGGTTAATTGAGATGAGTGAATAAACTCCAAGCCAGGTTTGCAAATTGGGCTGAGTCATAAACCATGGTTTACAAACCATTCTGGTTGAGTTTACAGAACTTACCAAGCCAAAATCATACCAGATTCTGATCGAGCGTGTAGCGTGATGAGTAACAGCAGGCCACTGGGTTGCTGGTAAGGGTGGGAAGGAAGGGCCCACCTGGGTGATAAAAGAAGGCAGAAGAAAATGAGGCAAAGTCTGGGAAAGAAGGGACCCATTCTGCATAATGCTACCCTCTGAAGAAAGAATCTGCAAATTTTAGTTGGAGGGATTAAGGGTTTCATTTCTCTGTTCTTTAACATGACAGCTACACCTTGGCAATAGTATGGTTGGTTGAAACGAGCCAATTGCTGAAGTGATGGGTTTGATGTTGGCTTGTCTTCCGCAAGCCATATGCCACCCTTACTTAAGAGCTAGAAAGTGGCCTCCGTGCTTCCTTTTGGAGAAGGAGCTTGTTGCTGCCTGGGCCCGGCCTTTCTTCCCTCCCACTTGGACCCTGGGTGGAGATGGGGGACTGAAATCCAAAAGATCCATGAATGTAATACTTTTTGCATTACTATTTGTGAAAAAAACATTTCTAACACTGAAGTCAAGAACATGAAGCCTTATCTTGCCATGTGAGTCACATGCTGTGTCCGATGATGGCCTGAAGGTCTTGTCCAGCCTGGCTAGCCAGGTTATCTAAAGAGAAGTTTGTTCTGTTGTCTGTTAACTGAAGTTAGCTTAAATTGGTTAATAACTGAAGGTGCCTTCCTGACGTTTTATCCAATGAGCAGCCTGTGTAAACACAATTAATCCAAGTAGCATTCCGAGGGCTGTTTTTTTTTTGCTAACTTTTACATCTGTAACACACACAGATGTAATGTATAACCACAACTGGCTACCTCTCCCATTTTGACTGGAATGCTTTCCCTAAAATGGCGGTCTTGTTCCCAGCTCTCTGTACGGGTTTTCCAAAAGGTAGCCTTAGATTTGATCCTATTTCCATTATGGTACACAAATAGGTGAATGGGGCAGCTGGACACCTTGGATCTAATCTCTGATTTATGGGAGAGTTGGTGAAAACATCCACTTCCAGAGTAATCTTTGGGAGCCTGGATTGATGATACTGTAATTTATCACCATTATGCTTGGAGTATAATTCTGTGTCACTTGCAGATGGTAAAGGAGCAAGACTTCTCAATCGATCAGGAGGCCTTGCCGCTCTGCCTGCAAACAGCTGATCCTAAAAGGTGGAAGGGAATCACTGCTGGGGTAACCCACTTGGCAGCCCAGGCAACCGAGCTGTGCTGGATTGGGTCTGCTGGATCCCTCCCATCTTGGGCTTTCTGCTGACAGCATACCTTCCTCCCCACTGCTGGCTGACAAGCTTTACTGTTTTCTCTTCCAGGTCCTTTGGAGAGACGGGACGTGACGCACAGTTTGCCAGGATGCTGAAGAGAACCATGGTCAACTTTGGCAAGAAGCTGATCCGGCAGCGGACCGTGGACCTGGGCTCGCAGGAAACTCAGCTAGCCCGCTGCCTCTCCACCGTGGACCTGATTGCTCTAGGTGTAGGGAGCACTCTTGGGGCAGGGGTCTATGTTTTGTCTGGAGAGGTGGCCAAGGATCAGGCTGGCCCTTCTATCGTGCTCTGTTTCTTCATTGCGGCAGTCTCATCTGTTTTGGCTGGTCTGTGCTACGCAGAGTTTGGTGCCCGGGTGCCCAAGGCTGGTTCTGCATACCTCTACAGTTATGTGACCGTTGGGGAAATTTGGGCCTTCACCACAGGGTGGAACCTCATTCTCTCCTATATGATAGGTATATACGCTTCAGCTTGGAGCAGAGACTTCTGAATGATGAAGTGAGAATGTCTTGAGGTTGAATACAACATTCACAACCAGGGTTTGTTTGCAGCATGAAATCAGGGAAACGCCTGTTAATTCATTTTTACTATGGGCTAAGATCCCTGAACTGTCATTCTCCTATGGGATTTTTCTTCAGATAGTTCAGCAAATATGCCAAAATATCAACTCGGTCAGAGTTGCATGACCACCTTTCTTAGAAATTACCTGCAATATTTCCTGGACCCCAAAACTTAGGTATCCCCCCAACTGTTAGGACTAGGGATTGACAAGAGCCAAGAAAAAGACTATCATCTCTAGAAACAACATTACATTATTGGCATTTAGCACGCTTGCCAAAAGTTCCTGATCAGCAGTGATTTGGACAACCGGAGCTTTAAAGTTGTCTTTGAGCTTCCCAGCTATGGTGAGTTGGAGGTGACTAGAGTGAGAATAGCAGGCTGTTCAACAACAAAATTCTCCTTTTTCTTTCCTTTGTCCATCACTCCGATGTATGACTAGCTTCACTCAATGTGTTTGAGCTGGTGACTGAATTAACCCATTTTCTGAGCTCGCCCAACATGGTGAACCAGAAACTGACCCAATGGGCTGAGTTTGCATAGCATGCTAACTCACTAACCAAACTAGGTCTTCCACTGAACTGGTTAAGTATGTTCCAAGATGTGCTGGGCATGCATTGTACATGTGAGCATGGAATGCTGTGTGTGCTGCTGCTGGATTGGGAAGGGGTGGGATCACTCCAACCTTGAGGGCTAGAAGGTCTTTTGAGCCCTTCTACTATCTTCTGCTGCTGAGAAGTGACAAATGTCTCTTCCGGTCCTGCCCATGGCATAGAAGTTGCAGACAGGTGGTTTATTTAGACTGATGAAGATACTTTTTTGGATCCCCAGGGACAGCAAGTGTGGCTCGGGCCTGGAGCTCCACATTCGACCACATCATTGGGGGCCACATCTCCACTTTCTTCCGGAATCACACAGCCTTGCACTTGGAGAATGTGCTGGCTGAGTATCCCGACTTCTTTGCCCTCTTCTTGGTGCTGTTGCTCACAGGTGAGGTGTCTTAGAACCCCTTGCGAATGGCAGGGCTGAGTCAGAGGCTTCATCTCATCTGAATAAATCAGATTCAGTGATATTTATTCCAGGCCAGAATTGGCTTGTTTTGTTTAGGAAGTTTAACTAAATATTCTAAATAAAAGGAAGTTTATACCAAACTTTTTCCGCTACAAAATCTCAAGATGCTGTACAAATTTATTGAATCTAAAATAGAAGCATATAAATGCCAAATTTTGCATTCAGGTACAACAGTGCTGACAGCAGGAGCAGTTTAGTGCCTGGAACCCAGCAGATCTTCATAAAATATATGCCTGGCGTGGAGATTGTTTTCCTTCCCCTTTCATAACCCTAGATCCCATAGAAGTTACATGCTAAAGCAGGGCAGGGAGAGATTCACAACAGGAAGGAGAAACTGGCCTCGTGCATTGGTAACTGCCACCAGATGAGGCCCATTGATGATCAGCCAGTTGGCAAGGGATGGGCATGGGTCATGGTAGCTGAGTCTACCTCCGAGACCAGAATGGGCACACCTTTGAAATCAGTGGGATGGTGGTATGGCACCACGGCCTGCCTTTTGGTTCCCACAGGGATGTGACTGGCTGCTGTGCGAGCAGGGTGCTGGGCTGGATGGGCCTATGGGCATCTGCAGCAGAGAGTGCGTGTGCGTCCAAATTGGCAAACTATCAATTGCTATGCTGCGCGCGCCATCTTGCAGATTTTGACACCCACCCACCCCTGCAAATATGTGCTGGATGGGCCTTTGATCTGATCCCACAAGGCTCTTCTTAGGTGCTGTTAAAAACTCAGGCAAACAGAATATGCTAAAGTTGGTAATTAAAAATAGCAACGAAGGTGCCGAGTCGCAGCTCCTCGGGTACAGCTGCAGAAAGGGCCCACGTCCTCTGTTGCTTGGCTTCCAAAGAACAATAGAACCAGCAAAAGGCCTTAATTAAGAGACAGGTGCTAGGACTGCATCAAAGCGGATTTTAATGCCAATCAACTCAGGCCATCTCTGGCCTCCAACCTAAGGAGCAACATCACGCCCTCTCCTTTTTACTTTGCTTTCAGGCTTGTTGTCGTTTGGTGTAAGCGAATCTGCCCTAGTGAATAAAATCTTCACAGCCATCAACTTGCTGGTCCTCAGCTTTGTCATTGTTGCTGGTTTTGTGAAAGGAGATGTCAAGAACTGGAACCTCTCCAAGGAAGATTTTCAAAACCACTCACAAAACGTCTTAGAGTCTGGAAGCAAGTACGGGCCTCCTCCCCAGACATGGCATCCTCTTAGCTTTTGCAGAAGGGTGGGTGGAGGTCAGCCATTCCCCCCATCCTCCTTGCTCCAGTGTAGCATCTGCTGCAAGACGTGATCTTGGGGGTGATGGATTTATGGTAATGACTGAAGGGAAAGCAGGAGCAAGTTGGGGAGAGCCCTGGAGGCATGATTGGGACCCCAGGCCAGCTACAGTTTCCTTGAGGGGGAAATTGAGATCGCTTTCCTCCTGCCATCATCTGTCTGTCTCCTCCAACAGGGACCACTTTGGCAATGGGGGGTTTGTCCCCTTTGGCTTTGAGGGAATCCTCTCGGGAGCTGCCACGTGTTTCTATGCCTTTGTTGGATTTGACTGCATTGCCACCACAGGTAAAGTAGCAGCTTTGGAGAAGGTAGAAGGGGTGGTGGGAAGGCAGCTCCATTTCTGGGCACTCCAATTGGTTGTGCTGTTAATTGGGTTTGGTTCCAGGCTGGGTCCAGTAAGCTAACTGTGGGAGGGCCAACAAAGTTGGCAAGGGTTCAGTAAGCTAACTTTGAAGACAAACATTTCAAAGAGTTGAGGGTGGCTGGGCTGGGAAGGTGCAATGTGAAAGCTGTCTTCAAACGCTTGAAGGGGGAGCTTAAACAGGGCAGAGCACATGTATTCTCAGTTGTTTCAGCAGGCAATTCCTGGAAGCAAATTTGGATTATTCCTAACAATTGAAGTTGTTTGAGGAGCTGAGAAGTGGAAGATCTTTAAACAGCCATCTGTCAAAGATACCTCTGCTCAACTGTCTCTTGTGTTGTGTAGAGAGGTTTGGAACAAGGTGTCCTCCTCTCTGATTCAAATCAGGGAAACATTGCAATGCTCCATGGATGTGTGGGAACCAAATGCACCAATGCTGAGGCTGAGATTCCCTGTTCAGCCATGCTGTTTCCTGAGATCTTTGAGGAACATGCTTATAATTTGGGCAGCAAGTCACGGCAAATGGGAATCAGTGCTGTGGTTGTTCTGCCATTCAGGAAGCCCACTTCACAGGGCAGAGTTTGCATCTGTAGGAGGAGTGGTGCTGGCCTGCTAGATCACCAGCACGGGCAGGAGGTTCTTTAACATTTGTCTGTGTTGGGTATAGCAGGGGAAGGAGACTTCTGTTGGAACTTCACCTGTGTCATTCTGCACGTACCGCCCTACCTTCTGCAGGTGAGGAAGCACGGAACCCCCAGCGTTCAATCCCCATTGGCATCATTGTCTCCCTCCTCATCTGCTTTGTGGCCTACTTTGGTGTTTCGGCTTCCTTGACCTTGATGGTACCCTACTTCCTGGTGGATAAAGAGAGCCCTCTGCCTGATGCCTTCAAGGCAGTGGGCTGGGAGCCTGCCCGTTATGTTGTGGCCATTGGGTCCCTTTGTGCCCTCTCTACAAGGTAAGAGAAACAGAAGGGGTATTGTTCAGTTGCTCAGCCAGAAGTACTCGCTTGTTTATTGGCAGGATTTATAGCCCGCTCACCAGGGTGACTGACAACTTACTTAGATACATATTTTTAAATGTTAATTCTTGAGTCCAAAACAGTGTTCTCCAAGTACTGTATCCAAATCAGTATGGGTTTTTAACAAACATTTTTGAGAGGAAAGGTAAGAGAATCTGATGGCAGTTAAACTTTGTTAGAAGTTTGAGAAAAAAGGGCAAGATTCATGTTGTGTTTGAAGGAGAGTAACGTGCCCTGAAGGTGAATGTATCTCAGGACAGAGGGAATTCTGCATCTGAGACGCCATCACAGAGAACTTCCTTTTCCCAATAGCTGCCTGCTTAAACCATGAAAGGCAGAAGATCTGGGAAGGGCTTTTTAATGAGATCTTGGCCAGTGAGCAAGTTTTTTTGAAAAGAGGCAATCCCCCTGGCTGTACTTTATTTAAAGGCCTGAACGATAATCCTAAGTAGAGACCAGAAACTGATTGGAGAAACAGCATGTGCCAAATTTGCAAGCACTTGGCCATCAATGGCTTCTTCTTGGAGAAGTTCAGGGGAACACAGGTTTCTTTTTCTCAATGCAGTTTGCTTGGCTCCATGTTCCCCATGCCGCGCGTGATCTATGCCATGGCTGAAGATGGACTGCTCTTCCGGTTCCTGTTCCGGGTTCACAGCCGGGCCAAGACTCCTTTGGTAGCCACTGTAGTGTCAGGCATTATTGCAGGTATCAATCCATTAATAGGTCTCTTTCCCTTCTCCCTACCTGTGATCCAGATGGAGATTTCTATAGAGTCTGTTCTCTTGCAGCCCTGATGGCATTTCTCTTTGAGCTGAAGGACCTGGTTAACCTTATGTCTATCGGCACGCTCTTGGCGTACTCTCTGGTTGCTGTTTCTGTGCTCATCCTCAGGTGGGTGCCTCTTTGGGAAAACAAACATGTGGTGGTCCCTAGGCAGGTTGGATGGCAGGCACGCAGGCAGGCTTTGTAGGGTGATGAAAATTGTAACCCACAACTGGAGAAGCTACAGCTGAGAGAAAGTTGTTCTGTGTGGTGTTTGTAAACACGATTCCTCCCTGGCCATTGGGTCTTTATTCTTCCTGGACTTGTGGCTGTTGTTTGCAGAAGGACTATCAGGGAATACCAGCTCCCTGCTTTTACTTCTCTTGCTCTCCTGACAGATACCAACCTGAGCTACTGAGATTCTCCAAAGACCTGGAAATGCTTGAGATAAATGGAAGTGAAGAAGAAAAGGTTATCATTAATTCCACTGCTGGCGATGGCCAGAATGCATTGAAAGAGACGTTCATCTGGAGGAGTCTTTTCTGCCCCTCTGAGGACATCCCAACTCATGTCTCGGGGCGCATTGTCTACATCAGCAGCACGGTCATCTGTAAGTGTTATTGGAGAAAGGGTGGGAATCGGGTGCCCTTGCTCACCCTGCAGTCGAGGACACCAGTGGCTGGGGCTGAGGCGAGGGGGTCTCCAAGGACTGGAGTGAGTCACAGACAGGGCTTGGCTTCTTTGCAGGAGACCAAGAGAGGAGCAGGAAGAGTTCAGAGGTAGATCCCAGGGATTCTGGGGCTGAGATCTTACAGCTTCTCGGGCAGGTGGAATGGAAAGGGTCTAATCTGCATGATGCTTCCTTTTGGTCCTATTTCCTTGCAGCTGTCACGATCACTGCCCTGTGTGGTATCCTGGCCCATCAGTGGGCAGCCCTCCTAAAAGGCAGCATTGGCTGGATCACTGCCTGTGTCATTCTCCTTGGCATTTTGCTTGCTGGCACCATCATCATCTGGAGGCAGCCAGAAAGCAAGACACGCCTCACTTTCAAAGTAAGACCTCTGGCCTACTCTACCTCATAGGGCCCATGTGGGGTGGAGCTGAGTTACCTTAATCTGGAGCCTCACCCTTTGCCAAAGGAGCGGGAGATCTGGATTGTCGCTCCCTGAATTGGATTTTGCCATGGAAAAGAGAAACCATCTTCTGCTTTTAAACCAATGCTGCCATGCTGGCTTCCTCCCTCCCTTGGCACCCTCTCGCAATTTGCCCCCTCTTCCTTTTCAGGTGCCGGGCCTGCCTGTGCTCCCCCTCTTCAGCATCCTGGTGAACATCTATCTCATGATGCAGCTCGATGCGGGCACCTGGGCCCGTTTTGCTGTCTGGATGGCCATTGGTAAGGAACTTGTTATTCTATTGCAGGAGCTGCCTGCCGCAGAATCTTTCCTGCCTTGGTGATCCCATCTGGGAAGCTTGGCTGCCTGGAATGGGGCCATCGGGGATGCTATTTCAAGTGTGGAACTGTCTCTCTCTTAGGCTTTGCCATCTATTTTGGTTACGGGATCCAGCACAGTGAAGAAGGGCAGGTTGCTCAGCAGTCCCAGTCAGGAACCGGCAAACCTCTATATTCGGCCAACTCTGAGTCGAGTCGAGAGATCACTATCTGAGAGCAGGTTCTTCTTCTGTCCTCCCTCCGCTGCCGTGGATCCCCGAGCTCCTGTTTGCCTCCTGCCCCACCCTTCGAGAAGGAAGCCATGGCACACAGGACCTTCACTGGCACATTGGACTCAGCTTGTGAAGCAGCTTCATTCTGCACAGAAGGTGAATAAAGCAAGCTGTGACAAAATGTAGGGGGCAGCCATTTCTCCTAGGCAGGATGGGATGGGATGGGTTGCCACATATGCCAACGTCTATTTATTTACCCGGTCTTGCTGGCTAGATTGCCTTCTTCAATGTAGATGTCTGTAAGAGTGTCAAACGTTAAGAGCCCCCAAGTGATCTCAGTACTTCAGGACTATAAGTCTGGTTTTAACTATCGTTTGTATAACATTGTCAAAGATGTTACATGTTTTTTATATGAGTACAACTCCATACTCTTAATTTCTTTAAAAAAGTTGGATTCATCTGACCCACTGTCAGTTTACTTTCTTGGTAGGCTTATCTCAGATGCACTTGGTGATGGTTCTCCAGAGTAAGCAGCCTCCCTCCCTCCATAAATTTAGACAGTTGTAGCAGTTCAATGTTAGGCTGGTGTGTAATTGCTTAAATCATCATAGTTGTTTGGAGTTCTGCTGTTCTTGCCAAAGGTTATCAGATAGGTTGCTTTGGTTTCTCAAATAAAATCAAACAAATTATTAGTACTAATGGGATATAAAACTGGCTCAAACAACACGCTTACATATATGGATTCAACATTCTGTGCACATTCAGCCCATGGTAGTTTATTCAAGAACGCAGGCTGTAAAGCTTTGAATGGATTAGCCCAACAGATAATGCTGAAACGGGAGAAGAGTGCCAAGTGTCAAGGCTGATAGCAAAATAGGTCTTAGTCAGCGAACTCCCATGAAACCAAACCTGGAGGTAACCACAACAGTGTCAGCATTATGGGTTCCCACACACTGGGAGACGATGCAAGAGAAGCCAAGGGAGTGTGGGCAAACTGACCTCTTTGTCAAGAGTTGCAGACAGGGAAGTACTTGCCCCCAGCACCACCACCTTACGACTAGCGATCTGGGCTAATGCCAGAGACCTGGTGAGTGTGTAGCAGCCATCCTCTGGGCCTTCCTGGTTACTCAGAATGGAAGCCACAAGCAGAACTCAGCGGGCGAAAGCTCAGAGCACAGTGAGATAACTGCCGGATCTTTCTCTGCTGTAAAGATGGCCGAGTAAGCTAGTCAACTGTCACTGGCTCCAAGATGGGGAGATTTTTTCCCCCTAATAAAAGAGGCCAAATACACTGCCCAGCTAGTGATTTCCTGCTTCGGCCCAACCTGAAACTGACAGGGAAATCAATCACTACGCTTGGAAGGCCCCAAGTTGGCGAAAACAGGATCAGGGTAACTTGTTTTCTCCTGCTGTTAAAGAAAAGCTGGCTGCTTTCTATCATGATGTAGTTTATTTACTTTTGACTGGAAAAATAATTCTGAGAATTCCACAGAAAGCTCAATAGTGACGTTCATCGAATGTGCACACAAACACACACTCCAGTTACATCAGATGACCAGGCTTTCTAGCAAAGGCACCAGTGCCAAATTCTGTAATGCCAAAGCCGTTTCAAACCTCACATAGCTCTCATCCAAGCCTTATGATTAATTTCCCCAACATTTCCAAAAGCAAATTATGAATGAGCAGAGCCAACACTGAATTTGTTGTGTTTTGGAAAGCAGCTCCATACATGCATGTTTGATGCTTCCTCTTTCCGAAAGAGACTTGGGACAATTTTGGTCTAGGGTTTGTAACTCAGTGGCAGAATCTTCATGGGCAGAAGATCCCAGCTCTTCAGGAAAGGCAGGAAGAACAGTTTCTGAAACCCTGCAGAACCAACCCTAGGATAGATGGGCCAGCTCAGTAAAGGCAGCTTCTCATGTTCCTTTTTGTTATTCTGCAGCCTTGCTTAGAGCGAGAGAGATTTCCAGTTGTTTTAACAGAGTTTTGTTGTCTTTGTTTGAGCACCTACATGTGAACAAAAGTTCTTCAACATGAATATAATATGCAGCATCTTAATACATCTGTTGGACCAAATAAAATGATGTGCTACTATTGTGTGTGTTCTGTGGTTTATAGAATGAACAAGAGAACATATGCAGCCATTTCAATTGCCTGAGTGATGTTCTAGGGTTGTGGAGAGGAAGAAAAACTGGCTAGGGCAGAGAATCAGAACATTTCCTGAGAAATGAGATACTCTTGAGTTTAGATGAGGTGAAGGCTCAGCCTGCAGATTTCAGCACAAAAGAGGAAAAACCAGTCCTGCAAAAGATAATAAAGATACCAGGAACCTGGCTAGATGATGCAATATGAGAACAGAAAAGGCAGATGGGAATGGATGCTGGATTGCATAAGCTGAGTAGAAGCAAAGTGACAAGCTACAGATCACGATCTCAGCAGCCTTCTTAAGGTAAGATGCACTTCTTAAGGACTTGCACAGAGGCAGAAAGGGGGGAGGCTGGGGAGCACTCCTGCTGAGGAAGGGGGCCAAACCACCTAGAGAACCAGGCCAGATGCTTGTAGTTCTGTCCAACTGCTGTTTGTGGCAGAAGGGAAGGCTTACCGAATGCCAGATTCCAATAACACTCTTTAAGTAATTGATTTAGGCCTGGGCAGCTAGGTTCTGACAGACAATAGGAAGCAAATGCGGACAGACATCCTGCCTCTGGCCCTCCTATCAGACCACCGCTAAAACCAGTGAGGAAGATGTTTAATCAAATGTCAGACACATGTTCAGGCCAGCTATGCCAAGGATGACGGAAGAGAGGCAAATTTAAATCCTACTAATTATGTCAACATATCCTTTAACAGATATATATCACATACTATCAAGCAGCCCTTTTCAGAGTATGGGTTCTATTTTTAAAAAATATTCAAATGGAGACAGACATAAATACATCAATTCAAAACTATCCAGAAACTTTTAAGCATCTTTTTCACAGAATCCACTGCCTGAATTCTTCTCATTAGTTTCTACAGCCCCAGCAAGTATTAACTACATTCAAGACATAGAACAAGTAGAGTCAGATATTTTCTAAATTCATAATTACTGAAAAAGCAAATAGTTAATGAACATAGACCATGATAGGCTCCCACTCTCAACTTTTCCCACACCAACTTTTGAGCAATCCCTCTTCAGGCCCTTGAAATCTTCATACCCCCACCTCCCTGGGAAGGGTGGCTCAAATTCTCTGGAATTTAATAGGCAGTTTGCAGGCTTACTTACCCACAAAAGTCTTCATTTAGGAACTTTATTTTTACAATTTAAACCTTGACATTTTCCTCATCTTTCTGCTATTGTGCAGAGGGAAGGGAGAAGAAGAGGACTTTGGGACTGAACCTGGTACAGGACAAATGCAACTATGCTGGTTTTAATTATATCACTTTTTGCCTAAATTAAGATATGGCCATGAGAGGAAATCTGGGCCTTTACACAACAACTTCATGGCAGTTCAGTGGAGATCAGAAAGCAGCAGCACCTTGCCCTTTCCATACTTGATACCTCATGACTAGTGGATGAAGAACCAGGCAGATAGCCAAAATGTTGTGCTGATCATGGCTGCCCTGAAGCGGTCACATGGACAGACTTTCAAGGCCCCTATGATTAACTGTGCTGTGAGAAAAGCTCTAATCTAAAGTTTTTCCCTGCAGCAAAGCACACTTGTCATCTTCCACCAATGTGCAGCATTCTCCCAACCTATAATCCATCCCATTCCAAACTCTCCAACATGATTTTCAACCACTAGTTCTCTTCACTAGATTCTTGCACTGAAGTTGAAGGAAAAGGCTGTGCTAGCCACAAATAATGGGACTTTAACTGCAAATTGGAATGGTTTTATTTCCAGTAATCTGGTTTTATAACATCCGCATGGAGGAATCCAGCAAGAAGTTCTGTGCTGTTACACAGGAAATGCTCCTCATCACATTAGCACTGGAGAAGTTGGTTTATCTCATAAGATACCAGTTCCAAGTAGAACCTTATACAGAGATATTTCAAAGTCAGCTTTCATGGCAGTGTCCAGTCTTGTTAAAACTATGCAGAGAATCGTATTTCACCAGGATCACTGCAGCTTGGTATAACGACTGAGCTTAATTTTGATAAATGTAGAATTATTGAAAACAATTTTGGAAATAATTAATCCGACCCCTTATTCAGTATTCCTACTTAATTTCCCCATGGCCAAACAGCTCGGATCCTTCATAGAAGGCCACACAAGAGAACAGTGTTGATACCAAACTTAAATGTATACATTTTTCTGCAGGCTTCACTGGGATAGATAATTCCAGAGTTTTTTATATTCTAGGTCTTATTAGAATTACTCCACTGACACTAGGATGTCTATTCTGCTTCCTACTATTGACATACCACTTTGAAGAACTTTCAGCACATCCAATTATATAACATTCCATAAAATAGAACAAGAACTGCAAGATATGACTTTAATGAACATTTGAATGGGCATTAATCTGATACATTTCACAATAATATGGCACCTGAATTAACGTAACATTCAACTTTCAAGCCACACTATTGTTTAGTTTCACATCACAGAAAAACTTTATTCTACCCACTTAATGGTCAGTCCTGGAAATGCTGAGGTACAGCCTTCAAAGAAGTGATTATGCTACTCCCTTATATTCTCATGGGAAAGTGAGCACCAGTAGCAACACCTTGTTTCACAGCTGCTTCTAAACAAATATTGACTGGGTTGCATAATCAGAAATTTAAAATTGTGCTATAATTCACTATGTAGAATACTTATGTCCTTTGTTATCCGACAATGGACTTCCAATGAAGAGAAATTAATCTGTATAATTTTAATGCATATTTGTTCAGGAAACTGATGAGCTGAGAAGTTAATCTTTTAAAATGGTAAGTTACCTCCATCAGTTCCATTTTCCTCACTCATAGTCTGAACCAAAGGCAAGGAAAGAGATTTTCCAGTTCTGTTCCCATGCAAGTTGGATCCACACAATCTGGGTTCCTGCTGGGATAGCTGTGATACCCCTTTGAATCAGACTTCTACTTTTCATGTCATACTACATCAAGATACTCAATGCTCTTCTTACTCAGACCAGAAATTCTTTGGAATGTTACTTCCCTCTGCTGGTGATAAGCCACCTCTGCATCAGAAAGCAGGTGGGGCAGGCGTGGAGAGCCCCTGGCTCTCTAGATGTGGCTGAATTAACACCTCCAGCATTTCTTCGGCTGCACTGACAACGGGTGCTGGGAATGGTAGTTCAACCATATCTAGAGGAATACAAGTCCCCTACACCTAGCTCTGTAATAATTGTTTCAAAGGTTTGAGTGTTGCAATATAGCGCTCTGAGTTGATAGTGATGCCAGATTCAAGGAAATCTATGTGAATAACACCATCTGCACCCCAAAATCCAGTGTCCATGAGTTTTCTTGCAGAAGCCTGAGTTTGGGGTTTTTTTTGCCCTCAGGTGAAACTTTGTGATGATATGCCATGGACTGACACTTAATTTCTGGGTCATAATTATGAGCCCATGTTTTGTTGGCTGTTGTAATGTTATGAGGAAATTCCTCACCTACATTCTCATAGTGGGACAACAATTGAGGGCAAATTTCAACTCTTTTAAGTTTTCATCTCAGCTATCAGCATACAAGGAACCCATCTAGCACAAATCTTCCGATGCTGAAAATCAATATGTCTTACACGTTCCTATGAAATACCAAGCTTGACACCAATTTCCCTCTAAGTAATCCACCAAATGTCCTTAATCAGTTCCTTAAACTTTCTCATGAGAAGCACATTGCTTCCTGTTGCACATCATCCACTTTGTTCTTGATCACCCAAATCAGCTCTTCCTGGTTTACCACCTTTACGTTTTTGAGCCCAGCAACAAATGCATCAGCAGTCATCATCGTAAACAACCTGTATTTGGTGGCGAATTTCAATTGAAGGGATATAAGCATTTTGATGAGCATGCGCTGCAGGCTTCCATTTCATGAACAACAGCAACACCACCTTTTCTCACAGCAATTTCCCATCAACTGAAGTGAAAGAACAGATGCTAAAAAACACATCAGAACTTCTAGCACATCAATATTGCCATCTGTTGGCAACTTATAACATTGGAGGCATTGCTTTTCATTCAACCCTCATGGCTGTTTTGAGATGACAATTCCTGAAATCCTGTTAGCATAAAACGTATTTCATTTTTCATCAGCGATCAGCAGAATAACTGGTCTCTTTCAGGAAAATAGGGCACCTCAAGTGAAACCCTCTTTGTTTGCTCCAGAAAATGTGGCCTCTCAGTGTATGGAGCAGGCCCACCCAACCATCATGCAAAGAGAGAAATGCTTCATCAGGCATTTATGGTCTCGTTAGGCAGGTCAAAACAGTTTCTCCTCAAATCTCATTCCCCATAATTCTAGTCTGGCATCTATGTACTGAGATTCCTTGCTACGGCTGAGACCGGTATCCCTGCACGCCCGAGCTGGACTTGGCAGGGAGGATTGTGTCTGAGCTGACGACACAACAGTTCCGTTATACGCTTCTCAGATGCCGCCTTGGCTATCTTGTTGCCTCCAGCTGTCGAAACACAAGCAAGGGTTGAGGAACAGCATGGCCTCAAGCCCTAAGGCTGCAGGGCTTGGCAAAACAGAGCTCACAATCCTGCATGTGAGTCAGAGCACCTCTCAAAAAGGCTGTGAGTGCTTTCACTTTCCAAAAGATGCAAACATCTCTCCACCTGTTCCCCTGTTTCTTGAATTCAACTGCTTCCCCTACACATCCTGATCCCAAATAACCACAAAATCTGGCATCTGGCTAAGACCTAGTTTGCAAATGTACAATGCCGACAACTCCAGTAGATAAATACACTGCGAAATTATCACATCAACAGACGAAATCCCCATCTTGGTTCCTGTGTCTCTAGAGGGAAACTCTAATAGTGTTTCCAGATGTTTGTTTTGCAAAGATTTATAACTCAGTTGGTACCCCGCAACTCTGTAAAGCTTTTAGATGTTTCTGTTGACATAGCTAAATTTAGCAAGAACATATACAAGAATAAGCTGCTGCCATCAAATCATTACGTTCAAAATCGTTTACTTGTTGTTAAAAAGTTGTAAACTACCTTGGAGGCCTCGCCAAAAAGTCAGAATAGACCCTCACATTTGTTGCACAAAATAAACAAACGTGCCCTATTTAATTCCTCCGTTTCCGCCGCGTATTTTTCCTAACGGCGCTACTGCGGCCGCTACTCCTGTTAGCGGAACGGAGGTCAGCAGCCCCGGGGAATCGGGATCCACGCACCGGCCTGCCGGGCTCGGCTACCAGACGGCCTCCAGCGAAGTTTGTTCACGGCGCCTCCTTCCCAAGGTCCACCCACCGCCGGGCCCGCTTCCAGGCGCGAGGTCGAAGCAAGCGGGCGGCCTCCTCTCAACCGGAACGGCGCTGCCCCCTCGGAGGCCCGCGAAGCTGAGCCGGCGAAGGCAACGGCCGACCGGCACGTCCGCCCGCCCTTCGCCGAGGGGCTCGGGCGGCGCTGCTCGGCCCAGCCGCCACCTGGCCAGGGGGAGGGGGAGGGGGGACGAAGGAGAAGAGTTGGCGCTCGTTCCTCCGGCGGGCCCCTCAGGAGACGCGAAGCGCTGCAGGCCCCCCTGACCCGCAGCCCCGCCCGCTTCCAGGCCTGGCCTGGCCTGCCGCTTCGCTCAGCCCCTCCCGGGCCCGCCGCGCCAGCCGCTCACCGCCCGCCCTCCACCGGCGGCCCCTCCCCCCGCCGCTTCCCGTCCTTCCGGCCTGAGGCGCCGGCGGGGCGCGCTCCGCGACGCCACCTTCGCATTCCGCGCCCAGCCTCCATTGGCCCCCGCTCCGCCAATCGGAGGCGCGCGCACCCCCGCCCCCGCGCGAGGGCCTCGCCCCATCGGCCCCGAGGAGCCCTCCGCTCACGTGAGGCTAGGCGACCAATCGGGAGCGAGGGGGCGCCCGCTCCCCCTCCCCTCCGTTTCCGACGCCCGGCGCGCGCGGGGCTGGGCCGAATTCGGACTGTACCACGCTGCCCTGCCGGGGGGGTGTCGCCTTCACCGGGCCTGAAGCCCCCTCCCCGCTTCGGAAAAGCCCCCCGGCGGATCCAGGTTCGGGTTACGTGTCCAAGGACCGCCCCGCCCCCGAGCTCTGCGGATCGCTCCGGCGCTGCCGTCGCCGGGAGCGGAGGGAGGCGGTGAGCTGGAGCGCCCGATCGGAGTCCCGCGGGCGCGCCCTCGCCCCGGGCTGCTGCCCCGTTTCAGGGGCTGCGGTCCCACCCTCCCGGCCAGCCGGCGCCCCTTGCGCCTCTGAGCAAAGCCGAGCCCGACCCGCTCGGGGCGGGGCGGGGCAGCAGCGCCCGCCGTTCCCAGCTGGCAGCGGGGGCGGGGAATCCCGCCTGCCAGGAGCTGGAGGCGGCCGGCTCCGTTAACGGGCGGCTCGCTCCTAGCCCCGCACTTCGGGCTACCCCAGAGACCGCTGAAAGCCGCTCAGGCCGACGCAGAGGGTCGGCCTGCTCAGCCGAGCGGGGCGAGCAGGCGGGGCTCGGCTCGGCGCGCTCGGGCCCGCGGGTGCCCCTCTCGCCCGGCACTGCCCGCTGGGAAGAGCCCGCGGCAGCTTCAGCTGCCGGCCGGAGAACGGGCGCCTCTTTCCCGCCACGAAGAGCTCTGCCCCCGCGGCAGGAGGCTCGGGCCATACCGGCAGGCCGACATAGCCCAGCTCGGTCGCATCCGATCCTGCACGCGAGAACACAGGCCCTATTCCAGAGCCAGCCAGACCTGCTAAAAGCGACTCATTCCCGACAGGACACGGACACGTTGGCTTCACAGTGGTTTAATATGAACAAGTCTCGGACATTACATCAGACAGTCAGCCGGAGACAGGCCGCCGAGGTGCAAGCTCCACATTAGAACGTACGTACAGCAGCAACAGCCGTTGATCTTCAGGCTTGTGCACCAAATGAAAGTAAATTTAAAACCCACAGCAAATGCAGATTTATCAGGTGGCAGCAGGCTGCTCCAAACAGGGATGTTTACCTCCTACCAGCGGCGGCGGCGACAGCTCTGGCAGCCTGGAAGACCGCTTGCTACTCAGGCACCCCACACTTACTGGTCATTTGAATGTATTTACTGCTTCCCAGCCCTGCCCTCCACTGGACTTTATGCAGAGCTGTAATGGGAGACCCGAGGCCCTTCAGATATTGTTTAACCAAGAACCCCAACCAACATGGGCAATCTTGAGGAATGCTGAGCAAATAATTCATATACAGTCTCTCCTTTCTCACTCCATGTCATAGTTAATTGCCCACCTAAGCAGTGGAAGGTGCAGAAGAGGTAATTTTAATTAAAGTTCTGGTGACGTGGATTGATATTCTTCCCTCCCCCCCGGCGGAAAAACCCCTACAGAACACTGGGCATTACAGGGGCCTATTCAACTGAGGCAGCTCCTTAGGGGACATCGAAATGCCCACAGCCACCTACAAAATCTCCTGTTCCGTTACACATTAAACAGCAGAGAACTTTGCACCACAATCTTGCAAGCATGGAGCTGTGAGCTCAGAGAAAGTCACTGCAAAAGTAGCAGGTCAAGCATTCCGTAGTACTGCTTCTGGTTTGAGGGCAAAAAGGGCTTTAGATCACACAGGGTTGCAAATATAGACCCCCCCCCCCCAAAAGCAGATGCAGCAGCTTTCCCGGGATCAAGTGTCTGCCCTCTGCAGCTGTATCACAAACCAGGGAAAAGGTGCATTTGGCTAAAGGTTTCCAGACAGGTGCTAAAGAGGTGCTATAAAGCTCCTCTGCCTTCAAATATGAAGTGCTTGCACAGCCTTTTGCTGAAGGTCAGGCCAGTGCAACCTGTAACTTTGCACGATATAATCCAGAGCAGCTAGCACAAGAGGCCGCCAAGGAGGTATGGGGAGCCTCTATTTGTTGGGGTCCAGATTTTGCCTACTCCCTAGGGGATTCTCTCTCCTACCAGAAAGAGCAGTTGGTAAAAGCTCTTCTGTGCTTCGCATGGGAATTCAACTACCTGCAGCTCTTCCTAGCTAAGAAGAGTTTCTGGGCAGGATAGCAACGAGCCCCTCCAGACATTCCAGTGAGGGAAAGGGGAGCCTGGGTCCCTGCATGATGGCTGCTTGAAATTCCCACCAAAGGCCTTGTCACTGAAGAAGGAGGTTTTGGTCCACAACACCATCTTCAAAGAAGGGAGATGGGACTGGAAAGCAGAAACTGGCTTTAATCATTCAGGGCTGAGGACACTAAAATTAACAGAAAGTACAGCTCTGAGCAGCAGAGACTCCATGCCATGTTCTCCCCAGGGACATATGGCCGGGCAGAAAACTCCCTACCTCTTTACTGAAAAGCAGAAGGCTCAGATACATACTGTATATTCTTACACAAGTTCCGGGCAAGCTTTACACATCCACCAATAAGCTATTCATAAATCCTCACCTTTCATGCAGAAACCAAAGACCAACAGAACTTGTCACTGCTGCCGGACAAGGGGTGGAATGGGATGGTGTGATGGGCAACACTGGAGAAGTAGGGGAGTTCAGAAAGAGAAAAAAAGCTGGTTCAGGAGAAACAGTGTAAAAATAAATGTCATTTTTGCAGAGGAGAGAGAAAAAATGGAAGATGCCAGACTCCCCTACTGGCGGACCTTCCCTGGGACGTAATTCCTATCAATAGTTTCTTCTTGCAGGAACATATGTAAGCAGCGCTCGTTCTGTGCCAGCGGGTGTCCAGCGATTCTGTGAGGAAAAAGGGAGAAAGGGCAGGGGGATTAAATGGTCCAACAGCTACCTGCTGACTGATGTTATGCAAGAAAGGAAGATCATGATGTATTCATAACGCGATCATGGCCTGCACAGGTTTAATTGCCGTAGTCGCTGTTCTCCACCTGGGAGAAAAAGGGGAAGTACTTTTTATTCTGGCAAGGCTCTGGAAGAATCAGCAGAATAAGAGTTTGTTTAGGGGTCTAGACCCCCCCCCGCTCTGTTCCTGGACTCTTTTGGGAAAGCAAATGAGCAACAAGCTAGTTTATATGAAATGTAGATAATAAGCAGAGCTGCTGGCAATGGCAGAGCAAGGATACTCCGACTTTAAGAGAAGCATGCCAAGCAACAGCATTTGGTTCTCATGCAGACTGGTAATATACATTCCCTGATGGCAAGCACTTTTCAAGTAATACGGTGCAGTATGCCTATGCCCTGAGACTAATGTCCGCATCCCGCCTTCACGGCAGCATACAGAATATTCCTTCCTCCTGTTTTTCCCAGAATTGGATAAAGTAGGTTGCCATAAGAGTCACTGACTGGACCCAAGTGAACCAATCGGTTTCCAGAGTTGAGGATGGACTTGAACTCAGGCCTCACCTGATGCCAGTCCAATAATTTAACCACTGACACGCTCTGCTCAATTAACGGAACTACAATTTAAAACTGTCTACCCAAAGAAGTTAGACTCACCTAACCCACTAAGCCGAAACGTGAACCAATTAATTCAGCGGGCACTCCTGCCTCTGGCACCACACAGCCCCTCTTTCCCAGAGTTCAGCTTCTTGAAACAGCAAAGAGCCCCTCAAGCCTTACTTGTTTATGAACTGTTCTAAGCCTTGTCTTCTTTCTTCTATGAATGACTCCTCAAAGATGCCCTCGTCTCCCCGGAAAGGAAGCTGGCGCTTCAAGGCTTTGCCTGGCAGTGGCGGTACTACAATCTGGAAGCCAAGAGGGCTGGTTTAGCAGGGCGGAGAACCGCTCGCTCGCTCGCCCAGAGACGCCCTGCCTCCATCCGGCAGCGCGATGCCAGCCAGCACCGCGGACGCCCCGCTAGCCAGGCAGGAGAAGCCCGCAGCCCAAGCCTTGTCGCCAGGCGGCGGGCGCCGGGCCGGGCCGCCCGCCCTTGCACTCACCTTGCTGTCGCGCTCCAGCTCGTTCTTCAGCCATTCGAAGTCACTATACCGCCGCCTCACGCAGGACTCCTTCAGCTTGAAGATGGGCAGGTTTGTCTGGGCAGGAACGAGCGACGGTCAGGCGGCCGCTGGAGCAGCCCGAGAGGCGGGAGCGCGACCCGTCCCTCTGGCGCGCCCAGACCGCCTCCCACCGTTCCGATCGGGATGGGGGAGCCGCTCCGCAGGCGGCAAACCTGAAAGCCCCCCGCAGGGCCAGCCGCCTTTGCCGTTCGCCGAGGCGGGCGCGCCTCCGGCCCGGAGAAGGGAACACGTGGACCCGGCGGCCTGCTCAGGGGCAGGCCGGGGCTCCCTGCCCCTGGGCACGGGCAGGGCAGGGCAGGGCAGGGCAGGGCAGGGCCCCCGGAGCACGGGCAGCCGCGCGGCCCCCCCGAGGCTCCCCCCGGCAAAGCCCCCCCGGCCCGGCTGGCGAGACCGAACGCCCGCCCTTCCCCGCAGAGGGGAAGCAGAAGCCCCGCCCCCGCGAAGCCCCGCCCCACGCACTCTCATGCGGAGCTCGTAGCTCGTGTAGCGGGCCCGCCCGACGCCCACGGTCTGCGGGTTGAAGATGTCGATCTCCAGGAAGTTGCTGGGCGGCCCGTAGGCGTCCGTCAGGTCCTGCGGCTTCGAGTTGAGGCGCCGCGTGTCGGCCACCGCGGCCTCGGACATGGTGGAGAGACGCGGAAGGAACCCGGTCAGAGCCGCCTCAGCGGAACCCGCCCCGCCGCCGCTACTCCGGCCGCCGCCGCCTCCACCGCCTCACCGCTGCGGCGCCGCAATACATAGCGCCGCCCCGGAACCTGCGCGGAGAGGCGCCGCGTCCCTTCCGCCCTGCATAACCGCACCCGGCATCCAGGTTCCGGGGCCCGCGGCGCGCCGGCCCCGCAACGCGCACAAGCCAAGTCTCTCCTTGCCGGAGAAGGAGCGTTAATGCGTTACCCATGGCGCGGGGTTCTGGAGTTCCGGGCCCCAGAGCCTGCATGCCGCATTTCCGCCTGCCCGCACCCAGCAGAAGGGGGGAATTATCCACGATCCGGGGCTGTCTGCCAACGGGCCCTGGATGCTGCACCGCAAGGAAATGCCTCTTGCATCATAGAGGGAATTGTTCATTATTCGGGCTCCGCATCCGGGCGCAGGCGCGAGATCGCCTCGCCCTGGCCTGTGGAGGCGAGGGGTCGCTGGCAGCTCTGCGAGGTGCGGGCGGGGACGGTACCGGCCAAACGTGCACTTGCTCAGAAGTCAAAACGACGTAAAATGCAGCGGGGTCACCCGTGCGTCGGATTGCAAACTCACAAACGGTCCTACAGGTTTGGGGGGGCTTCTTCCCCCTCCCATTCCTACTCTTGTTCGAATGATGTTTTAATGCATTTATAACTACCTCCTTCAAAACAGAGAAGCAGAGGGCGAGCCCAAGCAAACCCAGACATCATAACAACAGCAGCACCCGAACAGAAAATAAAATACAGGTGAAAACGCTCGACCAGAATGGGAAGAATGAAAAAAACACAAGCCGGTTCCCACGGCAGGTGTCAGCAAAGCGCAAGAACCAGCAAGGTGAATGAGTCTGAACTGTTGGATCTAAGCAGCCTTTCACCCTCCAAAGGGGTTGGGCTGCGGCTCTCAGAATTTCCAGCCAGGGTTGGGGAATTCTGCAGAAGGCTGGACCGCGGGGCTGCTTTGCACATCGCTCCCACATTCGCCCCAAACCGAGGACGCGAATTCCTCAGAGCTAGAGTTCCCCACAATCTGCCTGCTTCGAACTTTTTCTGGGTTCAGGCGGTGCATCTTTGGAGGGGCATAGCAGTGGCGTGAAGGCAGGGAGGAGGGATCTCTTTTCTTCCTGTGGGCTTTCTCTTCACCCTGGAGAGGGATGCCTGAAATACCTTCTCCTCCCTGGGATTGTTCAGTCCGTAGTTTCCATACAGGTGTGCTTTTGCTCAAAAGCGACTGTGAGGGTGCCGATCCGGAGATTCTTCCATTACTGCTTATGGTCAGGGGTCCCTGTGAGGCTGGATTGAAGCTCCAACGCAGATTAAAAACAGCGGACCTTCGATTGCACCGTGATGGCCACAACTCGACATTTCTGGCCATACCCTGCGGGCATTCCCCGCTTAGGGTAGCACTGCAAAAGCAGGGAATACTCGACTTACTCTCGCATCGCACCAGGTTCTGCAGAAATCATGTCTTCTCGAGCGAGCTACGCCCTGACGTGGGACCAGAACAGTAAGCGAGCCTCAGCGAGCGCTCAGTTACGGTTCTCGTCGTGGCGTCCGCGGGCCGGGCTAGGTCGGCTCGCTTTAGCTCCGATTAGTGTTCTGGTGGAAACCCAGTTTGCCCAGGCACCTCATGATTCGATCTATCGGGCGAACCCGGAAAGTAGCTTGACAACCAGGTCAGCCATTAGCGCACACCCGGGTGCTCGTGGGCGAACCCGACAGACCGCGCTGCCCGTGCCGCGGCCTGCGAGGAGCAAAGGCAGGCGATGCCAGCGGGCGCAACGGACCCCTCGCCGCTGCCCGCTGGACGGAGCGCTTCCTCCGCTCGAGGCCCGGGGGCTTCTGGCGCGCTGGGCGGCGCGCTAAGCACGCGGGGCGGGCCCAGGCGCCGCGGAGAACGCCGACCCTGGCGCGGGCCGTCCCGCCCCAGCCAGCGAAAGAGGCTCTTGGGCGATTTCCCCCCGAGAAGCCGTTTTCCTATCGCACGAAGGCCAACGCGCGCCGATATCGCCCGTCAAGGGACCCGTCCTCAGTCGGAGCAGGTCAAGACCGGGCGGGGTGAAGCAGAAAAGGTCGCAGCCGCACTACGAGGAGGAGGAGGGGGAGGGCGTAGAGCCTGCAACAGCCAGCGGCGGGCGGGGGAGCACCCCCCGGCACAGCATGACACACTTGTTTTGGCCGCAGCGGATTGGCCGCCTGTTTATGTAAGAGCCCCAAGAAAGAAGAAGGGGCAGCCGGACGTCTGCCCGCCCGCCGCGAGGCCGCCTGGGAGTTGTAGTTGCAGGAGCGCGACTTCGCCGGGGAGGCGCCTCGCCTCGCCTGAGCGCCCGTCTGCTTCCTTCGCCTGACGGGAAAGCGAGTTCCCTGCCCGCTCGCGCCGCGCGCAGACTACGCCTCCCAGGGTGCTGCGGCAGCGCACGCGCGGAGCGGCGCCTGCCTGCCTGCCTCGCCTGTGGTAAACAGAGTGCCGCCGAGGCGGCGGGCTGCTCTCGTGGCCCCGCGTTCGGCTGGAGAGTCGCGAGGCCGAGGCGGCGAGAGGACCAGCGCGGGAGCGAGCCCGGCCGGGGGAGGCCCGGCGGCGGCGGCGGCGGCGGCGGCGGCGGAGCTCCGCGGGACCTGTCCCCGCCGGCGCCCTCGCCCTCACCCTGAGGCGGTGATGTGGCGGCGCTGAGGGCCGACGGGCGCGGGAGCGGGGCGGCGGCGGCGGCGCCATCATGGCGGAACCGGCCGGGAGCCCCCCGGCGGCCGAGTCCTCCTCCGCCTCTTCGTCGGTGGCCGCCCTGGACCCCGAGTTCCCCCCGCAGAGCCGGCCGCGCTCCTGCACTTGGCCGCTGCCCCGGCCCGAGCTGGTGGCCGTGGCCGAGCCAGAGCCCGGCGACGCGGCGGCGGCGGCGGCGGCGGGTCCTGAGGAGCCGGGCGGCGGCGGCGGGGACGTCTCCGGAGCCGCGGCGGCGGCGGGCGGCCCGGGCGGCGGCGGGGCGCGCAAAGGCGGCGGCGGCGGCGGCGGCGGCGGCGGGAGCTCGGGCTCCGGCGGGGCGCGGCGCAACGCCTGGGGCAGCCAGTCGTACGCCGACCTGATCAGCCAGGCCATCCAGAGCGCGCCCGACAAGCGGCTGACCCTGGCGCAGATCTACGAGTGGATGGTCCGCTCCGTGCCCTACTTCCGCGACAAGGGCGACAGCAACAGCTCCGCCGGCTGGAAGGTGAGGCCTTTTCCGCGGGCGCGGAGGAGACCCCGAACCCCCCCCGCGGCTCGCGCTTGCAGCCCGCGACAGCCCTGCGAGGTAGGCCGCCTAGGCGCTGCCCGCGGGCTGTGGGGAAGAACGGCCCTCAAGAAAAGCCCTTCAGCTGCTTAGCCGGCGCGGCCTCTTCCTCGCGCCCAGGGAGGAGCCCGTCCAGGGTTAAGAGGGCCGGTGTGTACCGCACAATCTAGAGGGCACGATACAAACGGGGGGAACGACAGCTTTCCTGGCCACACTTCCAGTCTCCTCTGTACTGGTTTTTCTCCTGAAGGAATGCTCGGTGAGTTAGGCATCTGCTGCGCACTTTCCTTTCACCACTGTACATTGTTAGGTTGGCAGAAGACTTTCCTGCAACGTGAAAGTTAGCCCGTTGTTGTTGTTGTTTTCATATATTGGGTCCTGAATGATATAACGACTGCATTGCCAAGATACCGCACTTTTTTTTGAATCACGGCAATAGTAATGGAAGGCAGTAAATAGCGCACTTTTCCCAACTCTTTTGGCAGGATAAAAAAGGAATTCCGCTGATAAGTTCTAAAAAGTGGCAGGAACAGTCCGACGTTTTGAAGGTTTTTGCAGGTGCATTGTGGAGATTCTGGCATTATTTCATCAGAAAACAGCTTTTAGTGCCAGCTTGCAAATCTGTTGCGTTGTACAGAAAAGTGCTCTGGAAGGCAGGGTAGAATGGCAGCCTTTGGTTCACTGCTGAGTATCCACAGGTCCCTCCGCATATTTGGAAGTGGGCAGCACATCTCTGGGCTGATGTGCAGTAGTCCCTGCCTATGTTAACTGTCTAAGTTAGTTGGAATGGGGATTTTGTTTAATCTGGAGCTCCAGGGTAAAGGGCTTTTCTGGAAAAATAGGGCACTTCTGAGCAGGTGCAGAATGCTGGATTCAGCAAGGGTAGGTTTGCTACTCTCCGAGCCCTGTAGATTGGTTTGAGTGGTGGTTTTGTCATCTTTCAAGGTTATGGATGGGATGGACGTGAACACTTCCATTCTGCCAGGTAGGGCAACTGCTTTCTTTTTGATTAGGGAAGGGAAGGGTAAAGCCACAAAGGAAGGGACAGGACACCAAACAAGCTGAGCTTCAGACTGCCTGACTCTGTGGCTGTTATAAGTTGCTGAATGCTTAGGCAGTTGCTTGGCCTTGATCCCATTTACAGCGGACACGCTGGAACTCTTTAATCTTAACCCTTGTACGAGTTTCAGCCCCAAGTTGAAAGGACAGTGGATTCAACTCCATGCGTACTGGCAATATTGACTTCTGCAGGGTGTCTCTGGGCATAGAGGTCTGGGATTGGTTGAGCCTCCTTTTCCCTCTCACCTCACTGCTCTGATTATTGCGATGTCCCAGATACAGTGCAGTGCCACTCCAAGGGCAAAGTAGCATGCAGTGGTTCACCTGATCAACAGAATGGCTTTAGGGGATTCTTCCCTGGTTGCTGGAAATTAGAAAGAGGACGAGAAAGCTGCTTCTTGTAGGCCTTGAAGAAGGTCTAGAAATGTCTGCAGGCTTCTCTCTCTGTCTCCTCTCTCCCCAGGCTCTGAAAAAGTAAATTTAGCATAGGGGATTTTAGGATTTGGGAAGAGATTTTCAGCTTTGTTCTGTTTTGTCCACTGCATGTTCAGTCTGGCAGATTATTGTTAGACCTGGATATAATAAATAACTGCCTAGCTTGTCTTGCTGCGAAGATGTCTTAAATCTTCTGCTTACCTCCCCATTACTAAAGATGGATACTGAACAGCCACCGAAGGGTGGACTTTGGGAAGCTGTGCAGCAGATGACTCCCTCCCCCCCATGTTGTGCTCTCTTCTTTCCTTTCCTCTTGAGCTTGACCCTCCAGTTCACTTTGTTTCAGCACTTCCAAGAAAAACCACTCCCTGCCCCCTTTGTAAATGTTCTCAGCTGTTTCTTGGAAAGGCAGGAGTCCAGTCTAGGACTCTAGGCCAGTCTACTGCAGAAGACCAAATGTCACACAACGTTTTCAGTCCCAGGCTTCAGTTCTTTGTCACCCAGCTGTGCTGATGCTTAGTATAAATAACTCCTTCATAGCGTGCATTCCTAGCCCTCACAACCCTTCTTTCAGAAAAGGAGCTCTGAGTCGAGAGTGGACATGTCTGTTCTGCTCTGAGGAAATGTGGTATGGCTGGAAATCTTTAAAAAAGAAGGCTCTTTTAAACATGACTCGTATTTGTTTGAAAAGTGGGCAATGCCAGCCATAAAGGCAGTTGACTCCTTCAGTGGCTACTCTTCCCTCATTCCTGTTCTGAGTACTGGAATAGCGCCACATGCATGAATTAATCCACTTTTTGAGAGCACACATATATAGTAAAAAAAAAAAAAAATTGGTTTGCTTTGGCTGGAAATGAGATACCTGTCTTTAGTAAGCATAGGAGGCATCTGCAAAGGTCTGCCGTGTTCCTGTATGGTGAGAAGCTTTTTAGCCTTTGTTTAGGGTAAGATCTCTGTTGATGTTAAACATATGCTTGTGGCTCATGCTCACCGGGCGTCATAAGCATTTGGCATTGCTGTCTGCTCTTTTGGAATGTAGGGATTTATGGGTGACACTCTTTTGGTTGGAACAGAATTTAAAATCGCAGTGGCTCAGCCTTTTTTTCTTAGTGGCATGAAGATGTGAATCACTAAGGTTTGATTAATTGGAGTTCTAAAGGCGATTACTGAACAATATATTTTTTTTACAGTATTTGGCTACACTTTATTCTGTATAGTACTATGTAATTTAAAAAGAGATCTCTTCTGAGGTACAGATGGAAGAAGCACATCTCTTGGCTATGAGACTGAGTATGATTTGGAATTTGTGGCATGAAACCCTGTGCTGGGCTTCTCCCGTGCAGATTGCAAGAAGAAAAAGACAGAAGACTTGATCCCTCTGCTTGCTGTCATAGCTTAACATGAAGATGTGCCAAACTTACTCTAATATTCCTTTTCAGTCTCTTCGGAGGAATATTGTAGATTGCTGATGGCTCTGAATGCTTGGAAATGGCTTGATGGATTTTTCTCCTGTCTTTGTGGTATAGAATTTAAGAATTAACTGAGTTAAAAGAAGAATATTCAAATGATGTAACACAGTGTAGTTGTACATACGTGTTTCCCTATTAATGGTTTATGAGTACGTATTTTACGTTTTTCCAGTTTTGAATCGTACTTAGACAAACCTATGCTTTGTATGAAGTGGAAGTAAGACAGCATCCTGGACTTTTTGGAGGGACTAGCCTCTTGCAAACTTAGAAGGGGGAAAGGGTGTGTTTCTGTGCTTTTTCCCCTTAAGAGCCTGTTTGGTTCTGGGCTGAGCAGGGATGAGGGAGGATACACTGCATCCTTCCTCTTTCAACACCCTCACGAATTTCCAGTGCTCTGTTAAATGCAGAGAAGGTGCGGTGTTTTGGAAAAGCACCAATAGGAAGGTCTGACGTTGTTTTTAGAAAAATTTGTAAGTTCTTACAGTCCTTAACTGTAAGTATGCTAACTACAATGGCTGGGTTCATACAACTCTCTAAGCTTAATATAAGCAAGCCATATTATGGCTCTGGTTGATATATGAATCCAGCCAGTGACATACAAGGGCAATGCTTCTTGGTACGCCCAGTTGGCCAGGTTTCTCACTGCTGCTAGGTTATTGGTTACTGGTACTAGGAGGAGGAGGTTTCACTGGTGAGGGATAGAGACAAAGATGAGGAAGCAAATACAGTTTCAACTTACAGGTAGTCCCCAGCTTAAGAACGAGTTCTGTTCCCAAGGTCTGTCCTTACATTGAATTTATATGTAAGCTGGAACAGTATTATTGTAGTATTGTGTATTTAACTTGAATCGTTGTGTATTTAACTTGAATTTTGCTACAGTAGGCTCTGTTAACTATGGGTCATCTGTAACCCTGGCATTCTTAAGCCAGGGACTCCCTGTAGTGATATTTCAGGGCACTTATGCTAGAGAATGCAGAGAGAATATTATCAACCAATGTTTCCTGACTGAAAGAGTAGATTAAAAAACAGGGTGTGCTTAACTGAATCAGAATAGGACAAACATGCCCCACCCCAAAGCCAGTTGGGTTCAGAGTCCCAGCGGGCACTTTCCCACTCCCTCTTCATGCAGCTCACTGCCTGCTCCTTGTAACCCAAGTGGAATTATCTTGGAAGGCTTCGCTGCCAGTTCCTGAAGAAATGTTTCCCCTTGAGAGCACGTGCAGAGGCAGACTGGAGCTGTATCTCCCTCCCAGTGGCTTTCACTTTAACTCCCAGGATCCTGAAGCTGGCAAGAATCTAATTTTTACTGACCATAGATAATGCTACTCAGTTTGGTATCTATTAACTTTATGTAATCTGCCACTTAAGGATGATCTCCAGCTTTGCTGATATAGCCACCCTATTTATTTCTGGTTTCCACTCAACAAAGACCAAGATTCTTTTGTTTAATATGTATTGGAAACATCCAGGTTTCTGCTGGATGTTTATACTTTCAGAAGTAGGACTTTAAGTCATTATGTGCTGCTTCTCCCCAGTCATCCTGAATGTAACTTGAAATTTGCATCATACCTCGTACAGCTTAATCCAATGGTGTACTATCTCTTCCTGTTTTAAGAGTCTGATGAAACACACACTTTCTCTCCCTGTCAACCCTACAAGGTAGACCAGATTAAGAAACAGGTGCCAAGTAGGCCTAAAGCTACTTTTATTACAATGACTATAGTAACACAATCTTGCAAGTCTGAATGTGCTTCCCCTCCTCCCTCTTTTATCTTTATGTGAATTAGGGGGGTGCCTGCCTTAGGCATTTTTGGAAATCTCTGCCTTGGTATGGGCTTAAGCCGTGTTTATCTGTTTGTTGCCTTGGTAATGGATCTTCCTTTTCTCTGTCAAGGTCATCTTCTCTGCTCTCTACACTCCCTTACCCTTAACGCTCCTTTTTTCTGACAGCTGGCCTGCTGAAGAATTCTGGAGGGCTTAAAACCTTGCTTACTACTTCATTATATTTTGGATGTTCCCAGTTTGGGGAAAGCAGGAAAGCAGCTGTCTATCTAGCTTGCTGAAAGTCAGTCTCACTTAAATGAAGACTCCTTAGCAAGTTTAACAGTGATAGAATGGTAATGGAATAGGTCCTGTCACAGATTGATGACTGGTTAAAGAACACGATGCAGACAATAAACATAAATGGTCAGTTCTTGCAGTCAAGTGAGCTGTATAGGAACCTCTGCTTTATAACTCTTTCATATGTCATCTGGAGTTGGGGGGAATCAGTAAATTGTGTTTGCATAGATGAATAGGATATTTCAAACAAGAAGTAACTGCGAAATTCAAAGGGATTAATTGTTTCAAAAGTAGTTCAGAGAAAGCAAGAGTAATTTACATTAGAGGGAAAAAAAGGCAAAATAAATATAGGTAATCCTCAGTTAACAACAGTAATTGGGACCGGAATTTCCATCGCTAAGCGATGTCATAAAGTGTGATGTCATGTGACCACATTGCTTAGTAATGATAATCCTGGCAGTCCCCATTGCTGTCCTTAAGTGAGGTTTGTGGGTCTTTAAGCAAAGATCTCGCAACATCCTGCCAGCTCTGAACAACCAAAGTCAGTGGGGAAGCTGGCAGGAAGTTGCAAGTCCCAGGTGGCTCGCAAGCAGGCTGGCAGGTAGGTAAGTGGCTGCTTTGGGGTGGGGAGGGCGTGTGAGGGTCTGGCATGGCACAAGTGCAGCGAGGCTTGGGGTGGCTGCTGCGGTGCAGCGGAGGGTGTGCAAGGGACTGATGCAGCACGGCATGAGCACAGGGAGGCTTGGAGTGGCTGCTGCTGGGCACGGGAGACTTAGCTGAGCAAGTTGCATCTTCCCTGCCAGCTTCCCCATTGACTTTGTTTGTGGGAAGCTGGCAGGGCAGGTTGCAAGCGGTGATTATGTGACGATGGGACGCCGCAAGCGTCGGAAGTGCAAACCAGTTGCCAAGTTCCCAGATCGCAATCATGTGACTGTGGGGATTGCTGGGACAGCCAGAACTTTGAGGAACAGTACCACTTGTTCAGTACCATTGTAACTTCGAACAGTTGCTGAACAAGTTGTTAACCAAGGACTACCTGTAAATAAATATTCCTAAATCCGCTACTGACCTGCTGGGACCAACCAGAACAATCTAGTGAGCAGTGTAAATGGCAAATTCTACATAAAATTACGTGGAGAAAAGGGCTAGGGAAAAGTTGTTTCCTGTTTTGTCTGATGCTAGAACCCAGGGTCATCAGTGTGGCTGTGGAAGCTGTGAGTTGTCATCTACATCTGGCAGGCAGGCTGCCCTCAGAACATTAGATTCTTGTCTCTGGTTTCTGCTGCCAGGCACAATATTCCTTGGCACCTCACTAACATATAGGTTTTCATGGGGGGGGTGGTGGTATCTTGTGTTGAGCTTTTCCAGCTCTGTTATAGAGGGCAAATTTCTTCCTTGGCAGGCAGTAGGAGCTTGCAATTTGATACAGGAGGTGCCTTTCCTTCCTCCCAGGAATGTCTGAGTGTTTGACTCATCAAACCATCATTTCCTGTCTGTCCTGGTGAGGACAGTTTGCCCCAACCAGCTGCCAAACTGTTGTAGGTTTGGAAACTCCTGAATGAGTATCACCATCCTACCATTTTAAGATCCATTTTAGAGTATAACCAGTCTGTACTATCAAAATAGCGTTTACTTGTAGCGAACAGAGACATGCTTTTTAGAGAGATAATTGTTGCTGTTTTTCCATCACTTGATATCCTGAAATAGAATAATGGTTCCCAAACTAGTAGCTTTCCAAGATGGTGTGTACTCAAGTAATCTAGACTAAGAAACCCACATCAGAAAGTGTGGGGGTGGAGCAGATATATATGTTAAGAAGACAACAGAAGCTCTTTAAGTGGTAAAGAGTGTTCTAAAAATTAATGTTCTTTAAAAATTGATTCATCCTCCCCCCGTGAAATTGCATAGTACAAAAATTAGTTTTTAGAAAGGGGGTGTCAGGTAACATGCTTTGAGCTTGCAGCCCTCAACTTGTGTTAAACATTTAATTAAAACAGTTGAGCTTGTTCATGGGGCTCCGAGGTTTTTTTACCTTTTTTTGCGGCGGGGGGGATAAGGTTTGTTTAAGTATTGATTAAACATTTTGCCATGAATGTGGGATCAGATTTAGTGATTTGAACCTGGACATTTTTAGAACCTTCTGGCTGGGTTCACCCATTACACTAAACCATGTTTTGGTAAACTTTCATTTTTGTTTTAAAGCCATAATTGATTAGCTTCATAAACATGGTAAGCTAACAACAAACCATAGTACAGCTCAGCACAGTGTGTGAACATTGTTCTTCTAACTCTCTGTCCTAAAGCATTTTGCTTTTCTGTGACTTGTGAATTTTTTTATTTTATTTTTTGGAGTGATTGTGACTCCTTCCACTCTTTTGCACCCAAAAGCTATGTGGTCCAGTAATACGGCACTTGTTTACCCGTCAAAGACAGTCCTCAGAACCTCCAAGGAGTGTAAAAGATACCCAGTGAGATTTTGGATCTAGACAATGAGCCAGGGCTCTGACTTTGGTGTATGAGAGCTCCCTTGGTCCTGACATGGGTTGCGGTGCTAGTGGAGAGCTGACTTCCTCTTTGTTTGTGCTGTTCCTTCATTCCTTAGGTTGGCTTTGGGTTTTGCAGTCTCACAGAAGCCAAGGCTTGCAGTTCCAGAGCCGCTCTGCTCTTGGGCCAAAGAGCACACTGTGGTTCTGGCAGACGAGGCCTCTTACCCAGAAGCGAAACCTTACTAGTATCCTTAGGAAGTTACATGCTGTTCCGAACCTCTTGGTCTCAAGTCACTCTGAAATGGAGCCAGAATCTTCTGGTTATGCAATTAGGTGGCATCCACCATTCCTTTTGGGGAGAAGGGGTGACTGTTGCTGACCAGGTGCTTTGCTGACTCCTGCAGGGTGGAACTCTGAAGCAATTCACGGCCTGTGAACCATCAGGCGGGGAAATGAGCATCCTGTTCTAAATCAAGAACAGTCAGGGATGAGCTATGGTTTATATTTGCCCGATTACAGGGATTGTAGAGAAGAAGTCTGGGAGCCAAAGAATTCTTTGCTGGAATTTGAAAACAGCTTTGTGGCTTGGAATCCATGAACTTCTAGTTCTGTAGTTAGTGGCCAGTTGGCAAGATCGCTTGTGCTGTCACAGCCAACAAACAGCTAGTAACATTGGTTAGGAGGCAGAGCCAAGCCAAGGCAGCTCAAGTTTCAAGGTAGGCGTAGCCCTAAGTGAGATTTGTGCATACTCCATGTTGCTTGGGTGGATAACAGTGATCCTGTGATTTCTGTCATTAGCCTGATGGAGTTTGGATAGAAGCCATCCAGTCTGTTACTTGCCGTCCTGTTCCCCACACGCCTGGCCTGGAGACAGATGAATGCTCTTCAGAATGAATTACATTGGCTCTGTTCATACAGAGTGCTAAACCATAATGCACCTTGTTTGCTTTTGGTTTAATGCATTGCATGCATTCAGCATGCTGTTGCTTATCTAACTAACCATTGCCTAGCGCAGTGTGTGAACCCAGCCACGGAAAAGCCAGCACCAAAATGAAGTGGTAGAATTCTTGCAATTCTTTGGCCTGCTAGGATTGCAAATGTCCTGGAACCAGAAAGGTTTCTGATCCCTTTGTTGTGCAGGAAACAACAAGAAAAGAAAAGAGCAAGGAAAGTCTGGGAGAGAAAAGGCGTTGAAGGATACAAATGGACCCCCGGCAAGGAAATTGGAGGGCTTGCTTGTGGCCTGCTTTGCCTCGTGGCTTGGATACCTCTATTCTGTTTCTTTTTCTTTTTTCCCTTTTATTGTAATGTTACGAATCTTGATACGTTGCATTATTTCAATGCCGTAATGTTTATATAATATGATTAAAAATGATTAACATTCTATTATTTAAAAAGCTTAAAGTATTGAAAATAAAAAGAGAAAAGGATGTCATTGTTCCAAGTAGAAGTAACTTTTCATCCAAAGTTGAGTATAAGATAAAAAAGAACCACTGCAATTCACATCAAAGTACTAGTTATATGATAATAGTTGCAGTCTTGAACTAAGATCTCCATTGTATTACTTAACGTGTGTATATATGTTGACAAAAGGAAATAAAAGGTAGGCGAAGCAAATTTAACAAAAGTTAAAATACCTAAAAAGTAGGGGGGGGGGGGAAGAGAAAGAGGAAGTAATAGTAATAATGTTAAAAAAAGAAAAAAACCTATTGATTTCTGTCTGCCCCCTTTTTATACATTTGCTAATGTGCAATATTTGTAAGCATTCAGTCCCCCTTAAAAGTCAGGCTGTAGGTGGTTATATTTGCCATACTGCATTATGTATTGTATATACGGGAACCATTCTTGCTTAAATTTAAAGTTCTGTTGTTTATATATATTATTAGTTTTGTCATCACTGTGTATTCTCCAAGTTTAAGTTCCCAATCAGATATTGTCAGGATTTGTGTTTTTCGTCCAGTATTGAGCAAAGTTTATTCTTGCTGCTGTAAGCATGTATCTCATTAAATTATGATATTTCTTGTTAATTTTTCCTGAGATTATGCCTAATAATAACACTTCTGGTTTCAATTCAAATTTAAATTCCAGAATTTTCTGCATTATACTATGTCCTCTATCCTATTTGTGTAGGTTTGAATACAGCCCCAAATTGGAAACAATTTGAGCTCCTCGCAACCGCCTTGAGAATTAAGAAGTATCACTGACTTCTTGCATTACAGTAGAAAGTTAAATTGACTCTATTACATTGATATGTGTGCATTATTTTTCTAACTGACCTTTATACAACCTGGCAGGCATATTGGTAGCCTTTTCTGTTAAAAGAGGCCTCTCTGCCTCCTCCCCACCAAGTTTCTGTACCATAGATATGGGGGGAGAAATACAGCGATTTGGGGGTGTTCAGTAAGACTTTCTATGAAGTCTGGTACTTGGTCTTAGAACGTGCTTAGCAACATCCTATATGTTAATTTTAAGTATATCATATTACCTGGTGGGTATTTGGAGTCTAATAAGATCTGACAAGCCTGAAGTCCACAGATTCCTGCTGTAGGATGGTGGGAGCAGACTGATACAGGAACAGGCAACCTTTTCTGCCCAAAAGGCTGCATGGAGGGATTGTAAATGCATAAGAGGGCTTCCTATGGTCCAGGAGCCTCAGGCTGCTGTCTAGTTGTCTAATAGAGTTTATGGGATTGATCTAATAGTCTGTTCTTCCCACTTTATCTCCAGAACTCCATCCGACACAATCTCTCTCTGCATAACAAGTTCATTAAAGTGCACAATGAAGCTACTGGGAAGAGTTCTTGGTGGATGCTCAATCCAGAAGGTGGCAAAAGTGGAAAAGCTCCACGGCGAAGAGCAGCCTCCATGGACAATAGCAGCAAGCTGGCCAAACTCCGTGGGAAAACACCCAGGAAGAAACCAGCCATGACAGTTACTCCAGAACCGACAGCTGATAGCCCAGTCTCCCAGTTTCCCAAGTGGCCTGGCAGCCCTTCTTCCAGAAGCAATGAGGACTCTGATGTATGGACCAGTATCCGGCCTCGAACCAGTTCTAATGCCAGCAGTGTGGGGCTTTCTTCAGTTCTGACAGAGCAGGATGACCTTGCTGAGGAGGAACTCCTCCCCACACTTGTTTACTCCAGTGCATCCAGCAATGTGCCTCCCACAGTGACAGAGGAGCTGGAACTCATTGATGGCCTGAACCTAATGTCTGCTAGTTCGTCCTTGCTGTCAACTCAGCAGCCAGTTTCAAGTGGTGCGACCCAGAGGAATCCCAATTTCCCCTTGCGAGCCCCAAGCTCAGCTGCTCAGACCTCCTCGTTTGGCAGCTCCCTCTTTAACCCCATTGATCACTTGCTCCCCAGCTCTGCCAGCCATTTCTCGCAGTCGCTGGAAGAACTCCTCACATCCAACTCGCCACCAGCCAGTGATGTGATGATGACACAGGTGGATCCAATTCTCCCACAGAGTGGAAGCAGGTTGAACAACCAGAGTTATCTGCTTCTGGGGGACCAGCCATCCAAACCCAAGATGAGCTTGGGAAATCTACTCAGAAAGCCTTTGGAGCAGCCGCTGGAGTCCGTCAGTGCCACCGCTTTGCCATCTGCCTTTACTATGGTGGCATCTTCTCAGAACCCTGTTGGCCTGTCCACTTTGAAGACCTCAGGCTCAACACAGTCTGCCCAGGTGGTCCAGCTGGGCACCCAGCCCTCTCTGTCTGCTACTTTCCCAACCTTTGATGGGAATCAGGATAAGCTGCCCAATGACTTGGATGTTGATATGTACATGGAGGACCTTCAATGTGATGTGGATTACATAATCAGCACCGACCTCATGGATGGAGAAGGACTGGATTTCAACTTTGAATCCATTCCATCTACTCCTAGCTACCCTAGCACGTCCCAGGCTTCCAATCATAGTTGGGTCCCCAGCTAACTTCACATGGACAAAGGTATGTAAATGTTGATTCTGGATTATAGGCCAAATTGAAATCTGCTCATCCCACCCCACAGCCAGCAATTTGGTCCTGCAAATTTATGGAAGATTAGATCCCTGCCTCCTCCTTTTTGCAGTATTTATTGGTTCAGAAACACATGGGCGAGCCCCCCTTCTCTCAGGCAGAAATACTTCCAACTGCTATAAGCCAGCAGGACATTCTCTACCAGTTCTGTAAAGGGATGAAAAGAGGTTCAGCTATTACAATGCTCAGTGAGATTTCTATCCTTTGGGTTAAACTAAATGCCGTTTGGTTTTGTTTAAATGTCCATTAAAATGAAAGTAGCTGCCGTACAGGAGGAGGAGGACAGATGATAGAGGAAAAAGTCCGTGCTGTTCCTGCTTCTATTTGCATTGGGAGAAAAATTTCCTGTGCAACCATTAAAGTGTTCCTCCCAATAAAAACAATAGTCCTGGGATGAAGTAGACAAGTGGAATTGGAATTGGAAATGTCATAGTTGAAAGAGCTAAATGCTTCAGTTTGGGTTCTGCTCTTGCTTGGTTTGGTTCATATGTCAGCTGTTTTTTTTGTTTGTTTGTTTTTAATGACACTTTTTTCCCTCACATACTAAAATGTTTCATTATTTCCAAAAAATGAAAGTTTGGTTTGGTGGCAACCAGTTGGCCATTTGTAAGTGAGTAGCTCTAATCATAAGATATAAACATTAAACAAATAAAGGACTGCCTTCCGCAAATGATCCTAGGCAGGTTTGTGTCTTGCCAGATGATGGTTTACTGACCCTAAAGTTCCTTTACTGTAAGCAGGACAGCAGCTTAAACAGTTGCTCTGCAGCCAGTATTATAGGGGGCTCTCAGCTCTAACTACTGCAGGCTTCACACAGTGCTGATGTTCGGAGTCTTGCCCTCCCTTGAGATGGGCGCGGCAAGAAATTCAGTCTTTTACCTGAGGGGAGAATAGGCAACTTGGAATCCAACTGGGGGGAAAGTAAATATCCACCCCTTTCCTGGTACACCTTCTCTAACTTTGGTTGCCCTGAAGAAAACTAAACACTTTTCTTTCTGCCCCTACTTTCCCCCACCCTTTCCCAGTGCCCTTCTGCTTCTGGAGCTTTTGCACACCCAGAAGAGTCTGGAATGCCAGGAGCTCTTGGTGCCTGTCTTTGCCTTGCGAACGAGCTGGGAGCAAGAGGCAAGCTGCGATGGGAAGAGAGAGATCCTGTTAAGTGCCACGTCTTTTCATGAATCCAGCATAAGCCCTCTTCCCAGCAGGAGCCTCAGAAAAGCCTTGGAAAGCGCTTCACCACGGCCAGACTCTTCCTGCCCTGAAGAAGCATTTTTCAAATTGATGTGCTTCAGACCCAGCCATGATAGGTCTGTGCTGTCTGAACCCACCAGCCGATTTCTGCCTCATCTGTTGCTGGACTTGGTACACTACGCCTCAGTTGGTGGGAAGATGGTCAGCCAGTCTCGGGGCTGCTTGAGTGGAGAGGTCCTGTCCTTTGTGCACTTGTCCTGTTCCTGAGAAGAGCAGGTGGGGGGAAAGCAAGCTGCCCTATGTAGTGAGGAGATTGCTGAGCTGGTTCTTGCAAGTCCTGGCCAAGAGGCCCTTCTGGGAATCAAGGCCTAGCCTGGCCTTTGGAAGGCCCCACCTGGACGTGGTCACTGAAAGCACTTTCCTGAAAGTGCGACTGCCCTCGAGCAGGTGCTAAAAGCTGTTGCTGAGAAACCAAAACGCCTTCTCTGGGTTTGTTTCTGTGCTGCAGTAGAGAAATAGGAAACCCGGATCTGGCCTTAACCAGAGCCCTGATCAGTGTCGAATTTTTTCTTCTTTTTCTAACCTGGAAAGGCATTTTATACAGATGAACTATTTTGGTGGCGTTTTCTATCTTTCCCTCTTTAATATGGACAGGGACAAGGCTTTTTGTGGTAGCCTTCAGCCCATTTTACACATCTCCGTGTTGAGTGCCTTTTCCCCCCTCACTTGGCCTGTCAGCAGCTGTGCTATTCCAAGTTGTATCCAGAATGAGAGGGCAGCTTCTTGGGTGCTTTATAGCTGGGCAGGGAGGAGGGAAAGGGGCACCAAGCTAGCCTTGTTCTTTGGAACTGGGGTAGGTGAGGGGGCTGTAGATAAATACCTGTAAAGTTAGCAGCAGATTAACTAGAAGCTTTTGTTAAACAAAAAAGGGGGGAGGGGGGGGGAAATCCTGTCTATATTTTAACAGAAAATCCTATGAAATGATTGACTAAAAGTAAAGGACCTTTTCTTACAGCTTTGTAAGTTTTGATACCAGAGAGAACACTAAAGCACACAATGCTGGGAATTGATCTGAAGATGGGATGATGGGAAAATGGGTGGGGGCAAGGGGTGGTGTTTAGATAAGACTCAGAGGCCCCTCCTCCAAGGAAGGGGGAGTCCTAGCTCCTGGAAGCACAAGGTTGATAATCTTGTATTCCCAGCAGGAGTCTTGGCGTGGTCTAAGCCTTGAAACAGCAAGGTTGCAGCTGCCACTTTGCTACTTTGGAGCCCTTGACCTCTTGGTGCAGAAAGCTGTCTGTGGGAGGGCCACCATAGCTTACCTCTGTCTGATGACTGACAGCTTGGGGGTGGCTGGGGCTGCTTAGGGTTGACTGCTGTGGAGCCCGGTTGGCAGTGCTCAGAGTATAGCTCTGATTGCAGGGGTGGCAGTTGCTTTGTCATGGGCATCCAATGTGTTCCCAGGGTGACCTGGCCTCTCCTGTAAAGACCAGGGTAGTTAGCGTTGCAGAAATAAAGTGTGAGGAACTTTTTCCCAGCATTATTCCTCCTCAACAAGGGGAGACGGTGTGGGCTCTATTCTGCCATGGGCACGCTTGGAGATTCTCCAGCAGGGTTGGAAAGGGAGGGGAAATAAGAGTTCCTGGAAGGGCAGACGACACAGATCCTTCAATAAGTTAGTTTTCAGACTTCCTTCCATTATCTTCCTACAGTTACAGAAAGCCATTTGTGGTGAGGGTGAGGAAAGGCAAAAGATGTCTGCATGGAAATGTGTGCAGTAGGTTATGCTTACAGCAAACCATAGGTGTATTTGTATCCAAGCCAGCCCTCACAGTTCTTTCGTGGAATGGTACTTTTGCAGAAGTTGGCTAAGTTGAGAGAGAGAAGGGGTGTCAGAAAGCTATTATGCCAGTTTGCTCTCTCCAAGCAAGACCTAGTTAATTATGGGAATATACTGCTCCCCTCCCCTCCTTTGAATGGAGCATTGTAGACAGAAGGGGCCTTGATTAGGATCAGGGAGAAGCTAGAACTGCTGTGGCCCCGAGGCCTTGTGTTGGGCTGCAAGAAGAGATACAGATGTAAGTCATAGCCTGTATATCAGGTGTGTATAAGTCTGTTAAGAATTGCCATGCATCTGATTTTCCCCCTGCAGCTGCACTAATAGGGGTCCATAGGGCATCCTGCCCCATAAATGTATCAGAACCTTTGGGTTGTTTTTATTCATCTGTACCCTGCGTAAAGGAGAAACTGGTCTTCGTGATATAATATGACCTGTGCTTTCGGGATATCCTGCCTTCAAGGAGAGCACGTTTCTGCTTTGAATTAAAGATGAAGGTAATGTGTCTTCTGTGGCATGAATAATGGGATCTGCTGGGATCCAGGACAAGATGCCTGTTCGATCTTTATGCACAGCCCATGGGGGCTTGCTGAGCTGTTTCCACCAGGATGTTGGTAGGGATCTGCAGTCCTCTAGATGCAGATAGACTTCAACTCCACTTGTGTGCTTTGTTGATGAGGCTTTTGCTCATCAGAGTCCCAGACCATTTGGAGTTGTAGGTCTTCATTCGTGCCTAGCCTGAGGAGAAATCTTCAGGTTGGCCTCTTTCCAGGGCAGAGTGATGAGGGGGGTTGTACCTGCCTTGATGGAGGCCACAACGTATTTGAATTCTCCTGCCTGTCCCTGGGAGGGATTGGGGGTTCAGAGGGGAGCTGTTGAAGAGCCATTGTGCCTGAGGACTTGACTTCCCTCCTGAATAAACTTTATTCTGCTGCTCTGTCCCCTTGAGCAACAGAATCACTGTCCAGGCATTCTAGTGTCTCTCCCTTGTCCCAGCCCCCCTTCCCCTGAGTTTTTGTGGATTTGCTGGAGGGCAAAATGTGACAAATAAACCTTTATAATCATCTGTGTTGGAATAGTTCTTGTTCTTCCCATTTCAAAATTTGCAAGAAAGGTTTGCAACGGGAGGGAACAGACGTCTTTGGAAAGTGGGTTGTGCTGGAGGTCATAAACTTAACATGTAGAGGAGTGTGTGTGTGTGTGTTTAAATCTAAATGCATATGTAAATGTAATAGGAAATAAATGTTGGCAGGGATCTAGCATGCAAGTCAGTAATACCTGGTTTCTGCTAGAACATCACTGAGTGGGGCAGCAAATAGCAGACTGTATGGCGTTGTGTCTCGATTGCAGCCAGACCAAAGCCTTAATGGAACTCTTAAGTGTGAGCATCCACGGGGCGCACCTGCAATATGAAGCAGTAACTCTAGTCTTGGGGGAGTGGGGGAGGGTCATGGGTGGTAACTTTCAGGCACACATTTTTCTGATGTCTCATAATGGCCAACCAGGCGTCCCCAGCAGCTCTAGTGGGCATGAAGAGACAGTCTCATCTGTCTGTCGAAATAACCAGATGCATTCTTGCTGGTGCTAATCCCGTTCTTGGCTTACCTGCCTTATAGTATAGTGGTCGGCATACCTGTTCCTGAAGGGAAGAAGGCTGGGTCTGATAAATCTTACATCTTTGAACACAGCTGGGAAAGGCGGAGTAATCTGCCTTTGCTCCAGCTTGAGGAGGGTGAGGGTGAGCTGCAAGGAGAAAGAAAACAGCATAGCCGCTGGGGGCGCGGCAGAATGTACGTTTGGAAAGAAGAAACATCTCCTTGCGGAAGGGGGGGTTACTCACATGTGCTGGATCACTCTGTTAACAGGCCAGCCCTTTACTGGAAGCAGCAGTTCCATACCTGGGGTGGAAGGGGGAAAGAGCCACAAAGCTATTCTCACGTCTTCAGTTGTTTTGGCAATGGGAATTTTCTGTGCCATGGGCATGCTTTGCTCTGGGGCGAGAACAGTCACTCGGGCACCTGTCGGCGTGTCGTGTCAGTGCAGGCAGGTGCCATGCATCGGGGCCGCCCCTCTTGGGGCGGCTCTGCATTCAGCTGTGCAAGGAGCTCCCCCAGCCTGCTCTGGAGGACTCCTCCAGCACTGAGAGGCCAGCAGGTTCCATTCTTTTCCTCCCACCAGCAGGCTTGGGAGCAGGTTTGCCTGCCTCTGCCAAGGCAGCCACCTTCTTCCCACCGCAGCCTGTTTAGGTTCACCCCCTTCCAGGAAGCAGTGCTCTGCTCCCTCAGCCCTTGTGACCTCGTCAGCTGTAAGCTGCTCCAGATAACGTCTTAAGCTATAATGTCCCTTGTCCTTCCCTTATAGAAAAATCTGAGCCCCACTTTAATAATGAGGTTATGTAGCAAGCCTAAGTCATGCAAATGTGAACACGTGCTCATACTTGCAAGCAAGCTAATTTGGGAGCCAGCGTACCACCCGATA
Organism: Liasis olivaceus; assembly: GCA_030867105.1. Lineage (NCBI taxonomy): Eukaryota > Metazoa > Chordata > Lepidosauria > Squamata > Pythonidae > Liasis > Liasis olivaceus. The sequence continues at coordinate 24,567,531 of CM061361.1, read as the reverse complement.
GGATGGTGCAAGTTCAAATTTGTTTGGAAATACTTGTTCTCTCTCTCTCTCTGAAGTTTCCCTCTGTGGTAAACACAGAAAGATGGGATAATGGGGAATAGTTTAATCTGGGCAAAGAGACCTTAGCTCAATGGTGTGGTACATGGTTTCAATTAGGAAAGTTCTGGATTCAGTTGGTAGCATTTTCAGTTAAAAGAATCATCTGGGAGATTATTTTGGTGTGGGGAACTATCCTCAGGCCAAGCATCTTGCCATCATTTAAGGCATATTTATACATTCCACAAGTTTGATTTCAGAGGCAACTCAAGTTCTGTGCTCCAGAATAATGGGGGTGGGGATCCCCAGAACGTCTTTCTGGGGCAGATTGATTGTCCTGAGGAACCAGAGATAAAAGAGCGTCACCTGCTGGCCAAGGGTTGCAGTGCAGGAGAGATTAAATAGCCGAGACTGACCCCTTGGACGGAGGAGCAGGAGCGAGTACTGCCCTAGGAGTTATCGGCCACTGCGGCAGCAGTTCAGTGTTGGTAGGAGAGCTCTAACATTTTCCTTGGCGTTCTGTGGGTTCCTGGCCATCATTCAGGATAATGGAGTGCTAAGCCATAATGCAGTGGGTTTTGTTTCTGCTTAGGGGGCTGTGTGAACCCAGCTTACGTGGTTTGCAGTAATGGTTCATAGTTCAGTGTGATGTATAACCTCGGCCACTGTGTGGAAGTGCGCAACCTGAGGCTGCTTTTCTGCTTCGTTCCCACATAGCTCTTAGAGCTAGCTTTGGGCGCTCTCAGCTACATCAGCCATGTAGATAGCTTTTCAGAGCAGAAGGCACTTTTGTCCACAGGCCCACTTGAGTCTGAAGACCTCCTAAAAGTACGGATGGATTTTCCTGTCAGCAGGTTTCCATAGTATACTAGTATGCAGTACATTCAGTGCGTACATCTTATTTCTGTAGGCAGTATACTTCTGATTGCTCTTCCTCTTCGTTTTCAGGGCCTTGATTTTTCTGATTAAGACTACTACCTGAATAAACTTTCTCTGTGTGATTCACAAGTTAATAGATTGATTGACACTGTCTGAATACAGTGCTGCAAACAAGGAGCATTCTTTCTCAAAATAAGGAGAGCACCGGTCCTGATAGAGCCATCCACTGTCCTTCTCACAAGCATTTCTGTAGAGCAGTGCCCCGCATCTGTTGCCTGACCCGCATCCTTTTGACCCTAGTACATTTTTAAATCAGTGTAATTTCACTTCCTGTTACATCATTACAGCTTGAGCAGGAGAGGCTATGTTGTTTTTTAAAGTAAGTTATTAACACACAGAGAGTAGCACTTTGTTCCTAAAGAAAAGGGGAACAGTCTGTGGCACTTGCCTGGTACGTGTTGTTTTACATGCTCTGCCATTGAAGGGGCTGAAACTGCTCAGCTGAACCTATAAGCCGGTACCCTTCCGCACAGGAATGAGCATAGCAATTGGTGCCAAGATCGTGTACACAGTGCTACACTAGTTGAGGTTAGCTTTCTCCACCCTGGAGCCTTTTAACCATGCTAGACTGCCAGAATACAGGCTGTGGCAGGAAGCTGCTGGAGAGGTGGGACACAGAGGCAGCTGTGCATCGAAAGGGTGTGCCCACCCTTCATTTAGGCCCCTTGCAGGAGAGGAATAAGTGTTTACTCCGGCTCCGGCTTTCCCAGCCCATACAAACAGCTTTATTAATACCAGTTGAGGCACTTCAGAGGTTCCTTCTAGTCCCGCGTCAAGAAGAATGTGTGTCATGCAGGAGAGTAGGTAGCTCTCTACTGCTGCCATGAGGCTCTAACAGTAATTCCAGCATTTGGGTCCTGCTGAGGGAGGCCCTCGTTTCCAGTCTCCAAAAAGAAGCGCAGGAGCCTGGGCTGCCATGATGTCCTGTGATTGCTACTCTTCTTAGGCTGCGCAAAGCAGGCCACTGAAACAGATCCCGGCGGCAGCCACTGCCAGCAAACCCCAAGGACAAGCCGTTCCCAGGAAAACATTTTGAAAGAAGAGAGCCCTGCCAAGACTAGCAGGAGGAAGGGCAAAGCCCGGGACTTCTTGACGCTCCTGCATCACTCAGACAATAGGCTGTGGATCTTTGTCAGGAGCACATCTGAGTCGGAACCTGGAAGCGAGAGGAGGTGGGCGTGAGTGGCTGCAGCTCGTCAGCTTCGTGCGCGACTCTTTCTGCTGCTCCGTTTTTAAATGCAGAGCAGAGGTGGAGAAGCAAACGCAGCCAAATTTAGAGTAAGCAACGTTCATTCAACAAACAGCGAGCCTTGTTTGAAGCTACTTAAGGAGACAAGAAGGGAGGGCGGCTAGCAGTGCGCAGCCCTCTGCCAAGTTCTGATTTCCCCAGGATGCTGGGGAGACCCCTTTCCCTCCTTTATACACCGTGTATTGGTCTCCTGTCCAGCTGTTACATGCCAAAGTGGCACAGAAATATCCCATCATTCCAAAAGCCCAGCTTTACCTTGGGAGTCCTTTTTCCAAGACCATCTTCTGTAAGAAGAAAAGCATTACATCAGAAGCAAGTGAATCGCTCTGCCCCCCCCCCCCCAGCTCTCTTGGCATCTAGATGGAAGGCCAGGATGCAGCTGGAGAGCAGCTAGGTTCCTATTGATGCTTGTGGCACAGAGGGACCCAGGTCATTTGGTGCTCCACGCTACAGACAAGAGCGCTTCTCTCAGAATCACCATGAAGAGACAACTATCCAAGAAGCTCAAGTCACACAGCACTCAGGGCAAATACGGGGGCTATAGGAAGGCTGAATTTGGACACTCCTGTAGGCGAGTTCAACAGGCATTTCCTTATTTACCCCCTCTGGGAACACATCGATTGACTTGAGAGGAGTTAGACAGTGCTCTGTCCTTGAGCAAGATTTCGGTATATGCTGCTGTAAATGAGATCTGTTCTACCTTCTGGTAGAAAGCACTGGATCTCCAGCTGCTCTAACTCAGACCTAACCCGTTACATGCATATGGGCGCATTCACAAACATCCATAGTGGTGATGGCAGCAACCACATCTCTCACTGAGAAGATGAAGGAGGCTCCTCATCTCTGGTTGCTCAGTACTCACTTCAGCAGCAAGAATGCCCAGAGAATGAGCAGGAAGGAGACACAGTCTGTGACGATCCAGATCATCTGATACGTGGCATGAGGCTGGGAGAAACACAAAAGGCAGGCCAGGGTGGACTTCAGGCTGGAAGAGGGGGTGGACAGCTGGCTGGCTGCCTTCTCCCGGGGAGCCAGACTGTGCTGCAGCAGACACCAGAGTAGCCCCCCTGCCCCCAGCAGTCTTACCAGCAGCCAGACAGGGCGCTGCATCTTCTGTAGCACCTGGCAGGCATTGGTGGTGACCGAACTAGTTCCAGCACACCACAGGACGGAGAAGAGCCATGGGGCATTGACCACGTACAAGTTGACTGAGATATTGTTGCGGCGGTATTCCCTGCAGAAAGCGGGGGGAGGTGTGCCAATAAAATGGGAGGTCAGCACCAATGCATAATAGCACAAGTTTGCATGGAAGGGCTTGAGTGAGGCTGTGGCGACATCCCAACCTCTGGGAGTTTGAGGCCTCCGTAGGCAAACACTATCCAAAGATTACACGTCTTTTGTTGGCTGCTTTCCAGCTTTGCTCACTGGTTATTGGAGGGGGTGGGGGGAAGTTATGCAGAACGCTGCTGCTCCACTTGAGCCCTCCCAATCCTGTTTCTCATTCTTTTGGCTTCAGAGATCTCTGTCTTCCACGCCCCACACATTTCCAAACCCATACCTGCCATTATAAAAGCTGGGCTGGTGTTGAAACACGGGTTTGTATAAAAGCCCCCCTTAGATGTGGCTGGGATATGCACTGAGCTGACCAAGAAAGAGACCACCCCCAGCTCTAACCTGATTTCTGTACTGCTCAGATTTTGGTAAGGCAGGTTGACCCGCAGCGGCCTTGCTGTTTTGTTGCCCAAACCTTTGGAGCCATAGATCTGCTGGAACCTTGGTGCTTGCTGTTCCACCTGCTCCCGAAACCCGTCAGGCAGCCATAGGATCTGGGGGTAGGGAAAAGGGGATGAAGCAGGGTCTGTTCACCCTCTATCACCACATTGGTCTAACATCACCTGCAGGAGCTAGAAACGGAAGGCTCAGGTTATCTGGATCTGGAGCAGGGAAAAGATCCGACTACAATTGTGTAACTTTTCAGGGTCACTGTCTGGAGAGGACCAGATAGCATAAGACTGTCCTGAAGCAAATTTTTCAAGGGGAACTATACTTTCCCTTTCTCTAGCCATTTACAATATCCGCAGACCCAAACGTTTGGGTGCTGCCTAGAAGATGAATTGGCCTTATTCAGGGTGGGGAAAGCTCACCAGCTCTGGGGTGATGCCCGACTGGAGGACTGTCTGTACTGTGATGTTGACAAGGCGCTCATAGTGGGGGTCTTCCTCTGGCCGCAGGTCAAACATGACAGACACCTTGTGCCTCTTGGCCTCGCCCAGCAGCTCCTTCAGAGACAAAATGTGCTGCGTCCTGGCCTGGGCCACCTCTTCTTCTGAAAGGCTCCATGCTGTGGGGAACGGATGCTTCTGGTAGAGGAAAGGAAGCAACCCAGGCTTAATCACTCACTGGGGTTGGATAGGCTATCCGTCATCTGTTGAGCTGTCCATGCAAAGCCATCGAGCAGGTCTGTGTGCGTATTCGGTTGTCCCGTAAGTGAAGGAGCTCAAATCAGCCTCTCTATTAGTCCCATCACCCCTAGAAAGCATGGGTGTTTCTCACAGAAATGATCCTTGTAGTCCAACACATCTGGAGAGGTGTCAGAGGGGGAGTTCTCTCCCTACCCCATTTTTATGTGTAAGGGGCAAGAGAAATGAGGTTACTGTTAGAGGAAACAGGAAGGGTCCTGCAGCTCCTGGCTGCCAAAAATTAAGAGCATGGAAGGCTCTTCAAGAGCGAGGACTTGTGCTACAATGCCCTGGTTGTGTTCCTACATTTTGCTTTTGTGCAGGTGCAGAATACTCCCCTTGTAAAAGATAGTACTGAGTCATTTTTCCATCGGCTTTCTGACACAAAACATTCCCTATCAACCATGCTTCACAGAATCCAAGGTGGTTCACCCCCCAGCATCAACCAAATCCAGATGATCAGGCTGCACATTCAGCCCAACCCAACCCAACCCAACCCATGTTTTGATCCAGCAGCACCATCCTGCTCTCACCTGCAAGAACCAGCTGCCAGCATCAAGTTGCTGCAGCTGTGTCCAGTTGAAGGTGTTGGCATTGGACTGGGCTTGGGTGGGAAAGACCTCCTGTATGTTTGTGGTCCGTAAGAGCTTCTCATCATGCATAAGGAAAGGGATCCCATCAGCACTGGGAGTGAAAAAATAAAAATAACTGGATTCTGGACCTTTCTTTCCTGTGTGGGGGATGAGGAAGCATTCGGACAGATGCCTCACGAAGCCAGGAATTCCTGTTCCCTGCCAAAATCTTCCAACAGAGCCTTCACCATTCTTACCTCACCAGGACATCTGTTTCTAAGACACTCACGCCACAGTTGATTGCCTTCTGGAAGGACATCATCGTGTTCTCTGGTGCAAGCTGGAGAGAGGGGAAATGAAGGTGATGTTGGAGGGTTTGGGGTTCACCCACTGATACATCGACTTCTAGCCTGTAGCCCGTAGCATGCCTCCCAGCTCTCCAGGGGAGATTCAACATCAACTTACAGGTGGCATGGTCTTGGCAAGTCAGAGGGTACTTATGAGAAAGGGGTGCTCTGGAGCTGGGACACCCTCCTAATCCAAGAGGAATAGGCAGAAAAATCCCAGCAAGGCTAGGCTGTAAAAGTTAGTATGGGAAAAGCTGCTGCTGTTTTAAGGACACGTCCTGTCTTGGTAGAAACAGGCCAGCTGTATTAAGGAGGAAAGCTTCAAGACAACATCTCCAACCTGGTATATTCCAGATGTGTTGGGCTTCAACTCCCCACATTCCTCCCTGATACAGCCACTGGGAATATAGAAACCGTTCTAACACATCTGGAATGCACTCAATTGGGGAAGACTGCTGGGAGAGTTCTGTTTCCCCAAAAGCACAAAAACTAATCCCAACTGGATATCCTAGCATCATCTTCCAGCTGGTACTCCATTGTTGTTCAGGCCACAAAACACACAATTCTCAGTGGCCATGACCAGAAGAAGCATCCAGGTATTTCAGTTTCTCGAAATGCTTCTGCAGGGTCTCACCTGGTGGGAGGCCCTAGGAGCGTGGGCAGCTTCGTTCTAGTGCAAGTCTTTTTGGAGCATAACATCTGTAAACTTGCCATTGCTGATATAGGTGTGAATGAGAAGCATGTGGGAGGGAGGGCAGGCCCCTAGAAGCCACTGCCAAGGCCTGTCCCCCACTCTCCCTTTTGTCCCTCTGCTCTCCTGAAAGGGAGTTACTTACCATGGGAGCCCCACGGTGCCCAAACAGAGCTGGTTTGGGAGGAAGCTGGCCCTGCTCCAAGAAGCAGGGAGAGTCAATGCCCAGGGGGGCCAGGTATAAGGCCAATGCCGCACCCAGGTAGAAGAGCAGGAGGAGGAGCCGGAGAGCTGCAGCAACACAAATGGAAAAAGACCCCAAGCAGTCAGCGGGGAGTTCTCTGTCCACTTGAAGATCCCCAGACCAGCTTTCCAAAAGTCTATCTGGCCCCCGATAGTTGACTGATCTTCACCTGTCCATTAATCCTAGGAGGCTTCTCTCCCTCCAGGGATCCCTAGAACTGTAGGGTTGGAAGCAGCCCTTGAGTGAGACCCCCTGCTCAGCGCAGGAATCCAAATTGGCGCCTCCCCAACAGGTGGCTGCCCGGATTCTGATTAAATCCACCCAGCAGAGGGTTTTGGCTCTTGCGTTTAGGAAGGCTTTCCTAGCATTCAGCTGGAATATGCCACCCCACAATGTGGGACTGTTCCTCTGTTTCCTGCATTCAATGCTGCCAGAATGCTGCCAGGTGATCCTAAGGAAACAGCTCCACAACAGACTCAGGGACACTAAATCCTGGATCCCCACCTTCCAGGGGCCTTCGAATAAGCCCACTGACATCTTTTTAACAGCTCAGGAGAAAGCTGCGTCTGCGTGCGCTGCAGAGGCATCAGGTGGAAATGAGTAGTGCCAAAGTAGTAGTTCCAGGGCCTCAACCCCAACTGGGCTTCCATGAAGAATATTGCTGCCCCGCCCCGCCCCGCCCCAATACCTGCATGGGAGATGCGGTAGAAGCAGTCTGCTACCGGCCAGGCAAGCAGAGTCAAGCCGGCCACTGCGCCAATGTGCAGGAAGGGGCCGATTGCCTGGTGGGGAAACAGTAAGAGTTGGTTGGGCTTCTCAAGGGAGCCGCAGGTGGCATGGAGGGAAAGTCGGGCTGCAGATGCTGCAGCAGAAGCTATGGTCTGAATCTGCCCGGGACTGGGGAGAAGGGCAGCTGTGTCGGGAGGGTCACCCCCACTCCCTGAAGGAAACGGCACCATATCGCTTGTATTTTTCCAGCCGAGTCCTTATGTGATTGTGTCTCCTGCTGCCCTCCATCCACCAGGACGCGCAACTTCCCACTTCCTGGCCTTTTTTGGGTTCTCACGCAGGGAGCTACAATCCTGCAGCAAGGAAGACCTGTCTGTGGAAACCCTTCCCTGCCAAATGGCGCACAGGTGGCTATCTCTGAGGGCTCCCCGCCTGCCAATTCCACGGGGTCCAAAGGTCTGGCCATTGGCGCAGGGGCTGCTCGTCCAGAGCTCAGATATTCCCACCCTATGGCTGCCCAGCCTCCATTATCCAGGGCCCCACAGAGGCAGTGGGCAACCTCTCCACACATGAAACACAAGCCATCTGCTGCAGCTCAGCAAGCAGGTGGGATGAGAGTGCAACTGGACGGGCAACCTGCTTCAAGCAGCAGGCACAGGCAGCTCCGTCTGAGGATCCTACCTGGAGAGAGATGTGGGCACTTTCCCACTGTTCTGACCACTGAATCTGCAGTCCCACAAAAGCAGCTGCTGCCATCAGCGCAGTCAGGATCAGAAGGCCCTGGAAGAAACCGAGAAGGCAGCTTCAAGGCCCAGGAAGCCACCTGAAGGACTTCTGTCCAAGGAGGAGGCATGCCCCATGCGGGCAAGACCTTCCAGCTGTTGGTGTGTTGGCGAGGGATGATCAAGAGGAAGGCATCCCATAAGAAGCCTCACACCAAAAGGTGGCCATGAACAGAGCGCAGCAGAAGACCTCGTGCTTCTGGAAAGAAAAGGAAAGAAGGTGTTGCAGCCTTACCTTGTGGAGCCAATGTAGCTTCAGGGGCTGGTGGCAGAGCTGTAGGCAGAGTGCCAAAACCTGTGAAAATAAAGGAAACATGAATAGTCCCACTCCCCCCACCCCCGACTGCTGTTGGGGCAAGGAGGAGAAAACCTTTAGGACAGGATGGGCTGACCTCGCTCGGAAAGACCCTGAATTGAGACGCTCTGGAGTTTATGCCAGTCTTACCCAGCCAAGTGCCCTTCTGGGTGCGTGAGACTACCAGTTCCCTCAATCCCATGTAGTCCAGTATTTCCGGAGAGTAACAGGTTGGTGAAGATCACCATACACCAAGGAAAGGAAACATTCAGACCTGACTTGCACAATTAGCATCTCTTTGAGCCCCAGCTGCTAAACATGAACCACCCTTCTCAGCACCTTCCCCTTTCCTGGCTTCCGAGAGGCACGCCTACCTGCTTCACCACCTGATTTTGGCTAACTTGAGCTGGAGAAACTTGCTTGTCCATTCCTCAAAGTGAACCGGTATCCGTTGTGCCAGTATCATATTGGCCGCTCAATGTTGCAGACATTACCCTGTTAGACACTGCTGCAACACTCCTCCCTCGTCCTCCCTGCCCCGTGAATTACTGAGTCCACATTGCGGGACAGGACACCCATCAGCATTCAAATGGTGTTCAGTTTAGAGCACAGATACCTTCTGAAGATGCTCCCCTACCATCAACAAGAGGTTTGCGTGTGGCAGGGCGGGGGGTACAGAAGCCATGCCCTTGGAGCCCAGGGAGCTTCACTCCCTAGCCACTGCAAAGTTGGGCCAGGACATTCCGGGGGGCGAGGGCAGATGGGGAAGAAAAGATACGAAAGAGGCCCTACCAGGAGCAGAGAGGAGTAGGTGACCAGGGCAGCTGTTGCAGAGAGCATCACCACTGACCAGTCCAGCCACCATTCCGTCTTCTGGAAGAGGAACCTGTGGGGGGGGGGGGCAGGTAAAGCTTACTGAGAGGTCAGAAAGGGGCATGATGGGGTGGGGGAGTAGCGGCGCCTTCTACTCACTCATTGAGGTTGTGGAAATCGTTGAGAGTGATGAGGGCCAGATAGAGCCAGGCCAGAGTAAGAAGGCAAATGCAGAAGAGGAGGAAGAACCAGGCACAGTCGCACTGCGGAGCAGAGGAAGGGGTCACCAGGTGATGCCACCCCAGGACTCCACCATAAGGGGGCTCAGATGGAGGAGCCAGACTCCTCCCAGCCAGCCCCACCTCCACCACGCAGCCACTGCCCCACCTGGCTGCAGCAGAGGTCTCCTCTGAGCTTTGCTCCCATGCACCCATGGGGAGGGATTCTCAGGCCATTCGGACAGCCCACCAATGTTTCCCACAAGCGGTTTAGCCAGTGTCCGGCTTATTTGGGGGACACAGCACTGGACGGATCTGGAGGAGTGGGGCCGATGGGAAGGAGAGGCTGCAGCCCAGGACTGGGGATAGCTCCCTCCCCAGAGATGCTTGGGACCCCCATGTGTCTCATTTCACAGCTGCAGAGACACCCTGTTGGCCTTCTGCCATTTCCCCAGAGTGACCGCAGCCCCCTGCTCTTTCCTGGTGCAGGGGGTCCTTTTTGGATGTCCCTGCTTGCACACACACCTTGCTTGTCTTCAGGGCCTTCTTGCTGTGAGTCCAGCGGCAGCTGAAAAGTCCAAGGAGGCAGGTGGTACAGAAACCGCAGCAGCCGCCGTCCTTTGCCATGGTCAGTCACCTCTTGGGGGGCAGCCCAGCCCTGCAAGGCGAAATGGGCAGCAGCTTGGTGGGCCTGGCAGGCAGGCAGGCAGGCAGGCAGGCAGGCAGGCAGGCGCTTCTGGGAAGGACAGGGCCGGCAGGAGGGGAATCGAGGAGGGGAAGGGAAAGAGATTCCACGGACCCCCGGCCTGCCCCCTTGCTCTTTTCCACCACCCCAATGGTGCCAATGTGGGGCAGTTTGGCAAGGGGGAGGCGAGCTCAGCAAGATTCTCCAGCTCCTCAGACTCGTCCCCCGGTGGATTCCCAGAAGAGGCTAATCCAGATCAGGCACCAGCAGGGAAACCTGCATAACCTGGCCTGGTGAGCTTCCCCAGCCACCCCACCCCAAAGCTGCAAGTTGGAGCAAGCCTGCAGTGCACGGAGACACTTTAGTAAGTTGCTCAACCCACCATCTTCTCCCAGGTGGGGAAAAGAGGAAGGAGGAAGGGATCACGCTCCTCCTGGGAAGTCCCACTCCCAGTGTAACCTCTGGCCTTTCTCTTCCATGGACAGGAAGGCTGGGCATCACCCTTACCCTGCCGCTGGAGGGGAGTGGGGGTGCAGGGGGGAATCATCGGCTTGAGCACAGTGCCCTGGATCCCATGTCACAAACCATATTGTTGTAATTTGATTTGTGTTCAGATGAGCACTCAAGGCAGGTAACAACATGTTTTTTTTAAAGCAAGAGATTAAAACCTAACTACTAATACAGAAACCATTCTACAGGCAAGCTGGTGATGCTAAAACTATGACAGATCTCATTCTGCTTTACTGCAGTGTGAAAACTCTGATTTTTAACCCGTGATGTATGTCAACCAAATCTGGCCTAGTTGCAGAGGACCAAAGCATTCCCTGTGTGCAGCACCAGCCAGGGGCCTGACAGACAGAGGCATGAACACCAGTCATGTCTACAGCACCAGAAAAGTGCACAGACCTCCCTCCCCCACTTCTATGCCCGCCTCTGGGCCCTTCCCCACTCGCCCCTACGGGCCACCTCAGTGCTGCTCCATCATGACCCAGCCTTAAGTCCTCCTCAGACGCCCGGGAGCTAAGGCAGCCTTGCCCTCTTATTCATCCAACACCTTTTAGGGCAACGGTGGTGGGAGCTGCCCCCCCCCCCCTGCAGAGTCAGATGGGCTGCCTTAGGAGGGACAGAGGCCAGTGAAGAATTGGCAGTGGGGCGGCCAAGTTCTTGCTGGGGTTGTTTTCTGCCTCTGGCTCAGGTGGGGTTGGAGACCAGCCCAGCTGAGCGGTGGGGAAGGGCCTCTCTCCCCCTCTGCTCTCCAGATTGCAGGCCCTCTTGGGGAAGAGCCCTGCAAACCCTACCTTTTCCTTTTCTTGGAAAGAGACCCCAGACTATTGGAGAGGGGAGCGTGGGGTGCCTTTGGCACATCAGCTGCATGTGCAAAGAACTGGGGCAGAAGGGTGGGGGCACAGCCGCCGCCACAGCATTCTTCGCACGGAAGGACCCCCATACACGACTGCACAACAAAAGCATTAAAGCATTCACAGGAGGCCCTCCAACCCTGCCCAGGCCTCTTAGACCTGGGGAAGGGGTTGTCATGGTTACCACCAAGGCGTCGGCCTTGCTGCACAACGACAGTGAAATGGGGGCTGGGGGGGGCAACAGTGTGGCTATGCAACTCAAAAGCACCAGCCTCCTTGCCAAACCTTGTCTTGCAATGCCGAGTTTTTTTAGCGGGGGGGGGGGGATGCCATGACTCACTCCTGCAAACTTCGTAGAAACTTGGCACAAGACCAGTTGCCTTTACTGCAAACAAACCCTTGCGCAATTTGGATGGGGAGGGGGTAGGGGGTAGGGCTGCAGCCTGCGCGAATGAAGGAAAGCTTTCTCTCGTCTGAAGATGCTCAAGTCGGGCGACTTTTTTTTTACTCGGCCTTTTTAAAAATCTCCCGAACTTTCCAAGTTTACATTCCTGGGGAAAGGAAAAAGCTGGCATCCAGCCGGTTGCCTCTGCGCCGGCGGGACAGGCTTCTCTTCCCGTCCTCCCGGTTCAGGTGGGCGCTTTTCGTGGCGTAACCGTGACTTCGGGAACGTGAGCAAAAACCTTGATCTACTCAGGGAAGAAAACGAGGGAGGAGCAACATCGCTCTCCTCCGAAGACAGAAAGTGGAAAGAGAAACTTTTCAACAGCTGCTGCTTTGCATCAGTGGGTAAAACGGAAAATGAAAGTCTTTTTCAACGGCGGGGAAGGGCGAGTGGCGAACGCTGTTCAGAAAAGAGTCTTCTCCAACCTGCCCGCTTCCTGCTCCCGTCCCCACCCTGGAACCCCTTCGCCCCGACAGACCCCCAGAGAAAGCGACCACTTTGCGCTCAGCGGACGCCTTCCGGGCCACTCACCTCGGCCAAGGTTCCAGTCCTCGTGGAGGGCAGGCGGGGGCGGGGGCTCGGTCTTCCTTTTCCGCGCTGCGCTTTTGCTTTTTGCTGCTGCTGCTGCTGGCCCCCCCCTCCTGCTCTCACCTGCCGGGCTCCTGGCGCGGCATCCCGCGTGGGTGCCACCTACGGGCAGGGCCGGGCAGGCCCAGGTGTGCTCGCGAGAGGCGGGAGCGAGCGGCTCTGGGGCTGCGACGGCCGGCGGCCAGGGAAGGCAGGAGGGGCTGCAGCCCCGCCGCTCTCCGCCAAGCAGGAAGCGTCTTCTGGGGCCGCTCCAAGAGGCTGGCGGGGCCCGGCGTGGGAGGAGCCACTGTCCCAGAGCCTGGCTCGCCCTCTGCAGGCAGCGTCCCCCCCGCCCCGCGGGAGGCGGCGGCGGCGGCGTGAAGCAGGCGGAAAGGAAGAGCTGCCCCGGGACCCGCGGGCCCGCTTTCTCCGGCTGCCGAACCTGGGGGCGCGCTAGCGGGCGGCCCGGAGTCAGGAGCCCTCGGTCTCCTTTGCTGCCACCTTGAGGGCGTTCAGACGGCTGCAGCTCAGCCCCGGGAATCCTGCCTCGGTGCGGGGTGAACCGTAACTAAACTGAACGGCTCCGTGCCCCAGAGAAAAGCGAGCTCTTTGCGGAGGTGTCCCGTTAGCGAATGAGCCAAGCTTGCTTTCTTCGTCTTTTGTTTTTAATCCGATCGGTCGTGTCTGATTCTCGGAGACTGCCTGGACTGTCCCTGCAGTTTTCTTGGTGAGGGTTTTCAGAAGTGGGTTGCCATTGCCTCCTTCCTAGGGCTGAGAGAGAGGGGCTGGCCCAGGGCCTCCCAGCTGGCTTGGTGCCTGGGCAGGACTAGAACTCCTGTCTCCGGTCCCTAGCTGATGCCTTTAACCACGACACCAGACTGGCGCGCTCTGCTTTCTTTAACAAACTCTGATTGGCTGGGGTTACATGGGGAGGCCTGAGAAGGCCTGCAGGCCTAGGCGGGAAGCCCCAACTCGCCCCCTGCCATTTGCTCCCCTGGTTCTCCGAGCACACTAAGTTAGCCCAGAAGCCGGTGGCCAACCAGACCCCAGGGGAGCTTGCCAGCAGGGCAGGAGAGTCCTCTTCCCTGCTGGAGGTCGGCGTTCTGGCCTTAGGCACTGACTGTCTGCAGGCTGCTTTATGACCGCGCTAAAGCTATGTATCTGTCTGCTCCCTGTAATTCAGGAAGTAGTAAAGAGCCCCATAGCGCTTGGCTGCCCTTCAGATTGTGAGGGGGGGATGCGTGGGCAGCTCCTATTCCATTAGGATGGCCCCATGAATACCCCACCACAGGACATCCCTCCACCCACTTCACACCCTTTTCCTTTGGAGTGAGCAACTTTACTCAGCGTGGAAAAGTAAGGCAAGGAAGTCGACAAGGACTGAGATAAGGGGAAGAAAAGGAGACAGTAAAACCATTTAGATTATGCCTCAGCTCCACGCAAGGGCATCTGTCTGAGTCTCCTTCCTCTTGACCCATTCACTCTTCCCCCATTCATTTGGTTGGCAACTCAGCCCTTGTTCGGTTTCTGGGTGGCCAAACACCTCAGTGTGTTTCCTCTGGGCTGGCTGCTCTCTTTGGGGTCAAGCCACGTTTCTTCAGCAGCCCTAGGCCACTCAGGCATAAAACTCATATTTGCTAGAAAGGGTCCCCAGCACGTGTCTCCTGGCATGGACGCTCATAACTCTGCATTGTGAGTCTGCAGGCCAACAGGTGGGGTAGAGAAACTGGCTTGGCTACCTGAACTGTTTGTACTCCACCTTTCTATTTTGAAACACTCGAGGAGGTTCCCAGTTGCATCTTGTACAATGGAAGCCTGTGGGCCATGGCACGGGAGCAGGGTGGGAGGCAATGGCGCTGGGTTCTCCCCTTCCACTAAGCCATCACGGCCTTGGCAGAGTATTTGGTGCAGACCAGCCCCTGTGGATTGCAAGTAGTCGTAGCACATTGTGTGATCCCAGCCCCTTCAGCTTTATTCCATAAAGCCCCCTTAAACAAGCCATGGCTTGCCAAAGGAGTGTTGAAACTCAGCCTGGGCATTAGCCAAACCCTTACAAGGCCACCCTGCCATGCCCGCTTCCCATTCTTGGTGTTTAACCTCATGGAACCTTCCCAAATCCTGGCCTCCCAGATGAGGGACACAGGAAAGCCTCCCTCCCCAGGGAACTGGTTTTCATTTGCACAGCCTTGGCAGGACTTTGTTCCTAGTTTTAGACCTAGCCGGTCCCACAGTCATGGAATTGGCAGTCAGGCTGCAGTGGCCTTCTTGAAAGAAAATCTTTCTGCTTAGGCTTGCAGGGAGCAGGCACAGGCCTCCATTGTCTCCAGGAGAAGACATCGGGGAGCCTTTGTGACGCAAGACATTTGAAGCCAAGCAGACCGTTTCCCCAGCATCCATTTAGAGCAGTGCTTCTCAACCTTAGTCACTTTAAGGTGGATGGACTTCAATCCTTAAAGTGACCAAGGTTGAGAAACACTGATTTCAAGGAGGCACCTTCCTTACCCGTCCTGCCTTTTAAAGGTTTCCAATGTACTCCCTGGAATTAGAAGAGGGGGCAATGAGACACATGCTCATGTGCGGACGGTCACCCCTTCCTTGAAAGTGGGGTTTCTTCCTTTGAGAACAGCCCGGAGTGCTAGCAGTGAGAATCAATCAAAGCGGCCAGCTGCATTTATGAAACACCTACCCTCCGTGGGATGAAAACACAACTCAGGTCTAGAAGGTCAGTGGCCATTGTTCTATCCCACCTTGTGGAACATCAGACACTTCCCTTCCAGCCTGAAAAAATGAAAGCACCAGATGACTAGAGTGAAGTTACAATGCACAACAGCTCGAGATACCTCAGTGACAAGGGCATGTACACGTGTGCACTCCTGAAAGAAGGTCTCCAGGTGGAACGTGGGCTGAGCTCGCGTGCTCCAGCTGTGAACCCTCTGCCAGAAACTCGGGCAACTAAAGGTACATTCTGCAAGACAGACCCAACCCAGTGAACCTCAATGCAGTCAATTAAATTTTATCCTAGAGTTTGGTGTGAACCCAGGCTGCGTGAATAATGGATGTTCACTATGTTGTGCAAATGCAAAAAATTATGCTGGTTGAGTCAACTATGGTATATTAGCCATAGATCACAACCATAGTTGTTGACGATTTTCAATTGCCCCCCCTGCCCCTTCCTTACTTGGGTAATTCCATGTACTTCTGTTGCACGGCACTGAACACGTATGCACACCAGCATCTGCAGTTGTTCAAAACTTGTCCCTCTGGTCAAAAAGTCAGTCCAGTTCAAAGAGGTACACCTTGTAGCCAGTCATAACTGCTCCGATGCACAAAATGTTAACGAAGCTCCTTTTTGCAAATTTAGGAGTTCGGCCCCCTCCTCTTTCCAAGATCTGCTGGGAAGCAGTTCACACCACACAGCTTGGGGGAGACTCACTGATCAGACGGCTGCAGTTTTCTCGGGGAGATTAATTCTGCTCCAGAAAGGGTAATTGCTTGTAAAAAAAAGAAAAAGAAAAACCTTACCTAAATTAGTTGTGTTCACACGAAGCACTGAACCACAAATCACTCAGCCATTTTGTGCAAACCTAGCCAGTGGGCTGTGCCAACCGGAAAGTGGGCTACTTCAATAAACCATGATTAAGTTAATCAGAGGCAAGCATGATATACCACAGTGTTTCTCAACCTTGGCAGCTTGAAGATGTGTGGACTTCAACAAGGCTGGCTGGGGAATTCTGGGAGTTGAAGTCCACACATCTTCAAGCTGCCAAGGTTGAGAAACACTGGTATACGAGCACAGCCATTGGTCTCACACAGCATCGATCGAGTATCCAAGCCTTCTCTGATCTCAGAGTCTTGAGGAAAGTTAGAGGCAATACCTGTTGTATAAGCAATACAGAACGAATCACAGCCTGCAGCTCCCTCCAGAATTAACCTGGGCCACGAAATGTGGATTCCCGTAGCTTTCTGGGGAGCCGCAAAGCAAGGAAAACCCACCCCAGCCTTGCGCTCCTGTGCTGAGAAAAGCTGCTCCTTGCTGAGTCTTGGGCGGTAAACAAGGGAACCATCTTCAGCTAAGAAAAAAATGTGGGTTGTCGCCCGAGGAGGACTCCGCCTAGGAAGCGGCTGAGGGTGGGTGCTTGGTCTGAAAAGAGAAATGGGGGGGGGGGGGGGTCCTGCAAGGAAGGCCGTTGAGCGGATTGGGCTTGGTTCCAGGCCTCGTGTGCTCTGAACGAGGTTCTGCCCAGCTTGGAGGGCATTGGCTCGGCCCCTCTCCGGCAGCGGGGAATTCCAGAGCGGCTGTCCAGCAGCTGGTGGAGCATTTCCTTTCTCTCCATAATGGGGTCATGGGCTCCCAAACTGCTGGGTGGATTTTGCACCTGATCATCATCTAGCATTGGCCAGGACAGTAGCATCCTAGGTCAGTCGCACAACAAGCTTGGTATGTGGGGTCTTCAACAGACCCAGTTAGGGTTTCCCTTGCAGTCGCTGCACCATCAACTAACCACGCTAGTGGGCTTCGTGTGCCACATGTACATAGAAATAAAGTGCCTTGTTTAGCCTGCTAAACCGTCCCTCCCTAATACCCAGCTGGGTCCCTCTCCTTTGATGGGTGCTGCCCACCCAAGGGGTTGCCCAGGCCTGCTGTCCCTCACCAGCCTCTGCCCAGATCTCCGGAGCTGAATTTGCCCACAAGCCAGGCTAGAACCCTTGCTGGCGAGCACAGCTCGGCCCTGGTTTTTTAGGGCTGTCCTGGGCGGGCTCACCATTTTGTGGTCCTGTTTTCTCTGCTGCTTGTGATGCAATGTTTTGTAGGGCTGAGTGCTCGACCACATGATGGGGGCTGGAAGGCTGTTCTTTATGCACCTCATCATTTCTGTCGGAGCTGAAGGCAACCCAGGCACGCTCTCCCCCCAGGCATCTGCTACCAACCAAGGCGATCCCCATCGTCCCCTCCTCTAGGGACACCTGTCAACCACAGGCATGTGAGGTAGGTTGGGAGGAGGCAGGGACTGGTTTATCAGGCTAAACAAGGCACTTTATTTCTGGTTTAGTGGCACACAAAGCCTGCTAGCATGGTTAGTCGATGATGCAGCGACTGCACGGGGCTCTTAATTGGGCCTGTTGAAGACCCCATGTGCTCAGCTTGTTGTGTTCCTGACAATGTCAGATGAAGCCATCTGTGCAATGGCATCAGGATGCACGTGACACCTCTTGCCCCCCTCCAGGGGTATCCATATTATGTGAACTCAGAATGTTTGGTTGGCTCACAATTCACTATATTGTGGAAACCCAGAAAAGGGGTTAAATGAAGCCAAGTGTGTTGCATGAACCCAGTCAATACATCTGTGAGTCTTCTGCTCAGTTGCGCAACAGCAGGAGATCTGCAACTTACCACCAAGTCCTGGTCATGAAGCCTGGCAGCAGCTAATTTATTTTGGATCAGTGAAGACCGTCTCAGCCACAGATAAGGAAAAATTGCTCAAATAAATGTCAGATCATGAATGTGGGGCAAACCATAGCTCCCTTACTTAGGTGTGGGTCTCCAGTTGTTTTGAATCATGGCGCCTTGCCGCAGACAAATGCTGGTCTTTTTTTTCAGGTGCTGGGCATTCCTCAAAAATGCAGTTAAAAGGATATCGAACCCCTTCATGTTCAGTTAATGAACCTGCATATGCTGATTCCCCACCCCCAGTAGTCTTCCTGCTGCATTTTGTGGGGTATTTTTTTCCATCTCTGCAGCTTTTCCTTGAGTTTTGAGGAGACATGAAGTGTGAGGTGGAAAGCGTTTTAGTCTTTATTCCATGAGATTTTTAAATGTTCTCTTGGGCTCAGGGTATATTTAATAGGTTCACCTTTTCTGGTTTTTTTGTAAATAAGGGATGACAGCTTTGCTACCATGCTTTATAGCAAACTCCAGTAGATGGCACTGAAGAATATGTAATCTCTAACGATGACTAAAAACTAGGAAGCTTCTCCTAGAATCCCAATTATCCTCTTAGTGAAGCTACATTGACAGAAAGCTTTGCCTGCTTGAAGGTCCTACAAATTCTGACTGTGTCTCTCCAATCAAGTGGATGGGGCCTCCTGCAGTGTTAGCTCTGCCACATCTCCATTGGATCCCTGCCTCTCATGATTGGGTAAGGCATTGGTGAGATGGCAGGAGGTTGAATATTAGCAGTAATCAACTGAGTGAGGGGTTGCCTCCATCAACTCTGGAGGAGGCCCTGGTGGCTCCCAGCTCAAGAAGACTTTGCTCGATTGGATTACAGACTGGTCTCCCCCCTTGCTTTGCTTGGAAAGATTGTAGAGAAAGCGCGGGCCCTAGAGGAACTGGATTATTTGGACCCCTGGCAGTCAGAGTTCAGCAGGGATACAGCATGGAAACTGTACTGGTCACCCTTGTGGAGGGCCATTGGAGAGACTGGGATCAGGGAGTGCAACCCTCCTGGTCCTCCTTGAGGGAGGGTGTGGATGGGGAGAAGGGACTCCGACTGAATCCCTCCGAGACAGAGGGACTTGGGGTTGGTGGGCCTAGCAGTTCCAGAGAAATCCCTTCTTTGATTCTGAATGGGGTTGTACTCCACCGTTCAGAGGTGGTCTGCAGGCTGGGAGTTTTCCTAGGCTCACCGTTCCTGCTGGAAGAACAGGTGGTGCCTTCCAGGAGAGCTTCTGGCATGTTGCCTTCCACGCTGGGCTTGAGCCCTGGCAGAGGGCTGCTCTGTGATGTGACTCATAACTGCAAGTGTTGGCAGTGTTGGGTCTTGGGATCGCATTGGGTCCAAGGGACCAGTCTGTCTTCTGCTTGTCCACTTTGCAAGGTCCTCTCCCTCCCTGCACAGCAGGAGACCTGCTCCTGAACATTTGTCCAGGGCAATATCTCAAGGTAACTCATCTTTCTTTTCTATGAAATTCACCTGCAGTTTCACCCGTGACAGCATAGCTATCCACAGGGAGGGGGACGCCGGTCAAAAAGGGTGGGCTTCAATCGCATGGTTGTGGCCACTGTCTTGCTTTTTCTGACCAACCTGCAGACACCCCTGAGAGCCACGGAGCTTCTTTCCTGCCCCAAGATTTTTTAAAAAGAAAGCCCCCAGGTGCCATCTCCATACAGAGCTGGGAACAGACCTGCCTGAAAACCCGGATGGGGGTGGCCAGCCTGCATAAGTAGAGGGGAGCTTTCTGCTGAAAACCTCACTTGTCTGAGGCCAAGCTGTGGGGTGATGTGGGTGTAAGAACCAAGCTCTAATTAATGCAATAGGTGCCGATCTGCCTATTAGCACTGGCTTCCCTGCCCAGAAACAAAAGCAGCCTGGTGAAGCTGGGCTCTCCGGTGGCTGGGAACATCTTCCATGCCAAGAGATGCGGAGGAGCGGTCTGCTGGAGGGAGCCCCGCCGGGAGTGGCATCTTGTAGCCTGGGGCTTGCAAGTCAGGCAGGGCCGTGCCACGTAACTGCTTTCCCTTATCTGGCGCCCTCCAGGAGTGCTGGGAATTCCCAGCCTGTAAATTAAGATTGACTGGGTTCCTTTGGTGATTGGCTAGTAGCTGCCATGCCTGCCTGCGGAGCGGGGCTTGCCAACAGCCCCGGCGCGTCTGCGGTTGCTGCATCTGGCCAAGGTTGCACGGCTCTTTTTTTTAAAATGCTGTTTGTCTTTATTTGCATAATTGGTAAGGTAATTCAACTGTTCTTCGCACAGAATTACCTCAAATTACCTCAATGCAGAGTTTTACTTCTATATTTTTCTTTTGGTATAAATTTCATTAAAAGTTTTTTAAAAATATAAAAACTAACAAAAACGAATAGAGCGTATAGAAAAAGAAGAAGGGGGAAAAAAGAAAGGAAGGAAAAGAGAAAAGTGCAAAAAAGAAAAGATAAAAAGAAATAGAAGGAAGAAGCTTCCAGTTTTCTTTGCAGCATATACAGGTATGACCACGGAGTTCTCTTACTCTACGGTTACACAATGAAAAGCTCTCTTTTTTCTATTATCTAATGATTTCTAGTCATCGAAACTACAAATCATGAATTCATTTTTTTCAGTTTCAAGCAAAGAGTCTATAAGGGGTTTCCGGTCAGCAATCTTTATTTATTGCTGACCAGGTTGCAGGGCTCTTGAATTCAGGCAGACTTAATGAGCTAACTTCCAGCGTAAGTCCTCAGGGCAGCCTGCCGCTGGGAGAGCCAAATGATAGAATGCGAAATGCTGCAGTGAAACGCTCACCGCCAAGGGACCCTTGCAGAGGAAGGGACCGTGCAGGATCCTCCTCAGTCGAGACCCTGATTGGAAGCCGTGCTGGCATGGGAAAGGCGGTGCCCGGCCTGCAGCCAGCCGAGAAGACCCTTTCCCACCTTGGGCCTCGACCTGCCAGGCCAGTTCACGTAAGTGGGAAGCCACGTGGCCAGCCGGCTCTCTCCAGTGGGGCGGCTCAGCTTAAAAACGAACCCAGCAGAGGGACTCGGCTCTTTCCCTGCATTTCCTCCAGCCTGCAAAATCAAGCAACGGGGCTTGGTTGCGAACTAGCACCATGCTTGCGTTCAGCCCTTGCAGCCCATAAACCACAGCTTAGCCAATTCAATGAGCATGATGAAACAAACCACGGGTTCTTGTGGGGTTTGCAGGGCTTCTCTTCAAAGCAGTCTTCCCAGCCTAGTGTCCTCCTGACGGGTGGGATCTGAGGTGCTGGGCCGGGCGATAGGAAGGGGAGTCAGTGTGTGTGGAGGGGGTCACAAGGCTGGGGATGGGCTCCTGCAATGTCAGGCAGCTGCAGCGCACTGGGGAGAAAACTTGTGCGCAATCTACAGCTGTGCCAAGCGTTTCGGGGGCAGTGAGACTGCTCTGAACCCCGAGCGGGGCCTCGCTTAGTAGCTTTGATTCTGCCTGGCTTCAGCGTGGCTCAGCATTACCTGTGACACCGGATTCACCTGGAGTTCAGGATGGCTCTAACAGTCTCCAGGGACTCTGCAGCGCAGGCTCCAGGTTTTTCTCTACGGCTCATGAAGTGGAAACACGCCTGCCAGATTGCAAAGTCTCCAGATCATAATATGTTTTACTGTCAATTATGGCAGCCATGGCGTTGCTCCCTTGTACTGTGGTCCATGACTGTAATCAACTTTTTATCTATTTATCGGTGCAGGACTTGGAGTGCAATATTGACCCTCCAGGTGCTCTCCGTGGGGTCATAAAACCATGACCCTGGGGGGATGTTTCTGGAGCAGCTGGGGAGACGTGGGTGCTGTCAAGGCAAGGACTACTTTCCGCAGCTCTGAGAACCAGAAACCGCAGCAGCCGTGCCCCGCGTGGCTTTCGAGGCTTTGGGGAAGAGTTTGCTTCCTCGACAGGCCTTGCTAGGCAAGCCTCAGAGCAGGAAAGAACGCTGCGACCCACCCAGCCAGTGCTGACGAAAAGGAAGAATATTCATTCTGCAGTAACAAGACTTTGGGGGACCTCTAAATCCCAGATTAATCTATCACTTGTCGGGAGAGAGGTGAATGACCTCTCAGCTGGAGGGAGGCACCTTGTGTGAGCTTCTCAGTTCACCATTTAACAGCCCTCCTCATGGAGGATCTTCAGATCAGAATCCTCTGAGCAAGCGGAGTGGAAAGGAAGGGAAGGGAAGGGAAGGGGAATGGCTGGGTGCTGAGGGACTTCTCCAGGGCCGTGAATCAAAGGGCTGATTGCAATGATTCTGGATCTGAGGAGATAAATGGTGCAGTGATTTTCCTCGCAAGGATGTGAGTAACCCTCATTTCCCATTCTTTCCCGGAGATGCGCTTCGTGATGTGGTTTCCAAGGCTCCTACTACGGGTGGGAGGCTTACAGCTGAGATGGGCAGAGGTGTCTTGGTGACCTCTTAGCCTGGCCGTAATACTGAAACCGGAAGGCTTTCTTTGGTTTTATAAGCAAGATGTTCTGGGGCCCGAGAGCCAAAGAAACTCTTCTAAGCAGAGTAAAATATTGGTGCTGTCAAAAATGGGAGCAGGTCCAAGCGCCAGAGCCAGTGAATAACTACCTGAGCCTCCCATTCTTCTCTCGGCTTTACTGAGTCTCTTTCTACTTCCTCACTTCCCGAAGTGAGCCATGAAGACCACTTAAATGAATCAGTGTGGTGCCCTTTGAAGGAAATATGGTGCATCCTGGAGCATCCTTAACCCACCATAGATATCCATGTTACAAAGCTGTCTGGGTGTCTCTGTTTCGTTTAGATGAGTGGGCATGATTCGGTCCAGTTGTTGTGACCCTCTGGGCAGCTCCCCTCAATTCCTAGACCTCCACTGTCTTGGGGCCACCTCCACCTTCGGGCTCGGCTGAAGCTTGTTTCTGCCACAGCATATTTGCCCCCCCATCCGCCCCAGGGCTCAGGAAGGAATTGATGCTGAGGTCTCCTTCGTCCAGGGGGAGGAGAGAAAGTGGCCCCAAGACCGCTCAGCTGCATCTCACGTCTAAACGCAGCAGCAGAAAGAGACTTGATGAGGACAGCCGGTCTTAGAGCAAAGTGTTATTCCCCTTCCAAGGTTGCTGGGTATTTCTGTATTTTAAAAGGGATATATTAAATCAATGACCTGCTGTGTGCTGGACACCTTCCGGCGCTCTTGTAAATGTATCAGATAATTAGAATTTACTTTGAGGTTAGCCTGCACTGTTTGAAAAACGTGAAGTTTCCCTGAAAATATTTTTCATACTAAATGATGTTTATGAATTCTCTCCACAGCACCGAATAAGATGTTTTCTGGAACCGGTCAACCTTCTTAATCTTCTTTCTTCTAAAAGTCAATGTGTGTTTCCTCTCGATTGCCCATTCATCTCTTATCAGGGCCTGCCAGACCTGAGCAAGTGTAGAAACTGAACCTGTTCATAGTGTGACTAGACAGGCTCTTCTGTGAAGGTTATCTCATCAGTGCCTGGCCCTCTTGGGAAGAAAGGAAGCCTGTGGGATTCAAGGTGGGGCATGTGGAACCTCTATGTGCAGAAGGCGTGAATACCACTGATAGCAGGAGAAATCGGTTGCCCCCCTTTCCCCCTGTGGGCTCCTGGAAACATCTGACGGCCCCTGGAAGAAGCAGGACTTGTGGGTTTGCCTCGTTTTCTCCCAGCAAGGCTCTTTTTTCCCAAGTAGGCAGGGAAGGAGCAAAGGTCAGGGATAGAGCTTCCCAGTTCAAATTTCTGTATGGAAAAGACTCCTACCTGGACACTGTTACGGTAAACCAAAGGCAGGCAATCTGATGTCCTCTAGATTTTTTTGACTTCAGCTCCCATCAACTCCAGCCAACATAATAAAAAATAAGCAATTTCAGCAGTTTAAAATATTGTGAGGATGTGTCAGCCCTACAAGGTAGACCAGATCAAGAAACAGGCACTGTGTAGGCCTAAAACTACTTCTGTTGTTAGAATGGCAATAGTAACAGAATCTTGCAAGTCTGAATGTGCTTCCCCTCCTCCCTCTTTTATCCTCCTGTGAATTAAGGGGGTGCCTGCCTTAGACACATTCGGAAACCACTGCCTTCCTATGGGCTTAAGCCACGTTTATCTGTTTGTTGCCTTGGTAACGGATCTTCCCTCTCTCTGTCACTGCCATCCTCCCTAATCTCTACAGGATGCATGCCAGGTTGGTCAGCCTGGTGTAATCCACAAGGTGGTTGAAAGGTAATGGCTGTTTAAGGGAGATTCTTCTGCTCCTGGTGACCCATTTGCTCAGCCTGCAACTTGCTCCCCATTGTCTGCAGGCCAAAAAGTTTTCTCAGCCAGGAAGAGAGGAGGAAAGAAGTGAAAAGAAGTGTAAAATAACTTTCTGAAAGGAATCGGGGCTATTGGTGTCTCCAAAAATCCTACCAGAAAGCCTTCAGGCGTCTTGTAAAGGGCCCAAATATACTGTTAATGTTTGTATTAGGAAATGTGTGGTCTCTGTTACCGTGATGGCATCAAACTCATCTGAAATGCGCACATACGCAATCTGAAATGTGTGCAGACCATTTCCATTCCTGGCAGCCTTCTGCTTCTCGCTGAAACAAAAAGGAAATAATTAGTAATCAGGGGTAGGAGTTTAATCCTTTAATCTTCCAGCTGTTGTGTTCCTGTGCCCCGAGCTTGGCTTGGAGAGGCAGATTCATCAAAGAGAAGGAAATTAGAACTGTGCAAACCTGGCCTGCCACACAAGGCAGACATTTTCTTGTGCCGTTCAGCCTTCCCGTTAACAGTGCAGGCTCCACCACCATGCCAGACTGGTACTACCTATTGCCGGCACAGTGGCCTTGAAGGGGAAGGAGCCTGTGCTTAGCAGACCTTCCGCCACACGGGGCTTTCCTGCTTCCCGTGTCAGATCCTTTCCCAGACCATGCAGAGCACCCTGGCAAGCCTTATGCCGTGCGGGTGGAGCCACGCTCTGGTGCCCGATTGCCTCGCTGCAGAATTAAAACCGTCACTGGCTCTTTTGCTCTCATAAATCCTCGCGTGGGCTGTCCCTGCGAGGCGGAAGGAGAAGATTTTATTTATTTAGGAATGTGCTTTGTATTCAGATACACCGTCAAAAGACTTGGGCAGAAACCCATCAGCGCGTATCATAAAAGCCGTTTCCACAGAGCTGCCAGTCCGTCGGATACCATCAATAAATGCATTTCTTTATCTTTCCCTGGAAAGCTCCAGGAGCGACAGGCCCCCCACCGCGCACTGGCAGAGGACCCCGTGGGCCTCCTATTCCGTCTCCCCCAGGCCTCCCCGTAGGAGATGACGGCGGTCTGAAACCGTGAATAATTTGATGCTTGGCTAATCAGAAGCCGCTCTGATTAACAGATTTCCACCTGCTGAAACGTTGCCTCGGCCCCTATAAGCGATGGGGCGTATTTCCCAGGACTCCGCCGTCAAACGGAAGCAATGAAGATTCAGCACCCACTCAGCCAATCGTCCACCAGCGCCAGCACCCACGGCGCAGGCCGCGGGCTCCTCCGGGCAGTCGCGCTGCCTCGGCCTGCCGCTAGAGGGCCACAGGCGAGCTCGGGAACCTGCCAGGAGGCGAGGCGAGGCGAGGCGAGGCGAGGCTTCGCTTCGCTTCGCTTCGCTTCGCTTCGCTTCGCTCCGCTTCGCTTGTTCCCGGGGCGCGGGCGGAGGTCGAAGGCCGCGCGGGGGCTGCGGGCTCGGGATGCGGGCCGGGGCGCTCCGGGTCTTGCCGCGTTTCCTGCAAATGCCCGTAGCAGCTAGTTTCGTGCCATCTGCCTAACTAAGACCCGGTCGGCTAGTCTGAGTTGCAGCCGGGTGCTCACGTTCCCCACGGGCTTGGACGTTGTGCAACTCCACCCCCAGCAACCCTGCGCTCTCTTGTCTTGGATGATCTGACTGGCTCGGACTCGGCTCTGCGGCAGGCCCCTGGCTTCTCCGTCGAGCCTCACGGCTGAAAGAGCCTACCGGCCGAATGTCCGCTTCCAGCTCCCATCCTCGGTGCTGCTGGTTCGCAGGCGAGACCGGATCTCATTCTGCGCCACCCCAACCCTGACCCTCTTTTAGTCTTCGGCGGAAAGTCTGCCCCAGGTCAGCCCAACGGCAGAGACAAGGGGGCACCTGTGGGCGGGTCGAGTTCCAGGGCACCTCCCGCGTGGCGGAGAGCGAGGCCCTCCCTTCCCTTCCCTTCCCTTCCCGAGGTGTGAGCAGAAACAGCTGCGGCCTGCCGGGACGTCAAAGCACCTCACGACCGGGTGTGAAGAAACGGCAACGGTGGAAAGCAGAAACGGAGAACATACCGGTGATTTCCAGCCAGCCCTGGACAGCTGCAGGGGCAAGGCCACAGCCCGACCGTCACACGGGAAAGGCTGAGGGAGAGCGTGCAGGCAGCCCAGCTCTCTTCTTTCCAGGCGTGAGAGGCTGCCTGCTCGCGGGGGGGGGGCATTGTCAGAGGTTGCAGTGAGGGAAGGTGCGCGCCCTTTTAGATGAAGGAGGTGGGTTTCTTGTGGCGGAGAGCTGGTGCTGCCTAATTATGCTCCATCAGAACCTGCGCGGTGTCCACACATCTCTTTCTTATCCCAAACAGAAGCTACTGCCAAGGCAAGTTAAAGCCTTCCAGCTGAACTAAACACACATGCGGCTAGTCCATATGCTACAGAATTAGCTGCTTTATATGTAACAATGAGCGGCATTTAGGAGGGAAAATTCAAAGCAGCCCATTTGCCTTGGGGAGTGGGGGGGGGGGCGGCGTTTCTTTGTGACAGGCACCTTGGAATACGACACCTCTTGGGAACGGTCTCTTCGGTCCTGTTCTTTGAAATTCAAGGAGCAGAGAAGTCATGTCAACGCAAACCTGAAAAAAAGATTGAACAAGTGGGAACTGCTTGCCAAATCTGCATGCTCCGCCCTAATTTACGGTGCCTGCCGTTGCGCGAATGCCTATGGTTTCAGAACCAGGACTAGGAGCCTTACGATGTGCACAGTAGCTTTGCCTTCGGAGTCCCCCTGTTCCGAAGCCAGTTCGCTCCCTGCTAAGTGAGCCTTCCTAGCCTGCTTCCTCCTGGTTAGGCTGAGCACTGAGCGAAAAGAGGAGGGGTCCTTGAGTCTGGGGGAGAGGATGAGCCTCGCAAGCAAGACCGGTCTCCCTCCACCTCCGATGGCTCCACAGTTCAGCAGGACACGCGGGCCAAGATGGGGCTGCTTGAGGGTCCCTCAAGGCCCTTCAGCTCTGTAGCTCCATGTGGGGCAATGTCTGTCACCCACCCTTTATCTAGGCAGCTTTAATTTGGACCTTGGCTTAAATGGCTCCCTAGGAACGTAGGCAGAAATTAAAGAAAAAAAAGCAAGCTATGTTTTAGCGGTGTATACAATTTGCCTATTTTGCAGTTGTTCCTGCTGCAGTTTGATTTCCCCCCTTTTAAAATACCCTTTAAAGTATGTTTGCACTCCCCTTGAAAAAGTGTATCCATTTCCCTGGTGACGCAACCCCCCCAGCCTGCATAAGTATTCCATGTCCCCCCCCTTAAGATGCAGCAGAACCCCAGCTATAGACTTGGCCAACGTGTCTTGGAGACAGGTAGGCTGTCTGAGAGAGTTATGGATCACCATTTAATATATATATCCATTTATGTCACCACGAGAAGCATGAAGCATAAATGAAAAAGGCCTGTTGGAAAGTTACAGGGAATTAATGCTGTGAAAGCCATGCTGGGGAATTTTAAAGAATCAGTGTTTTCTGCTCAAACCTTTCTGCAGAACAACACAGATCTAAATCAGGGAGTGGCTACTTTAAAGAATGACTCACCTTTGTCTGTTGAGGCAAGTGGAGTTTTAAAAACTTCTGGCTGAAAATAAAACAAAGGGAACCTGTGTCAGTATTATTTAACCCCCCCCATCTGTTGCTTTTTGCCAGAATGTTTGGGGAGCCCCCACTCTGGTCACCCACTCTGGGAAGCTGGCTATGGCTCTTCAAGGGATTTCTATGGGTTAGGGTTGCAGCCACCAGGGAAGAAACTAGCTGGGAGATTTGTCTGCAGAGTTTATTATGCCGAATATTTATGTCATCGGAATGAAATGTGAGGCTGGAATGGGTATGTTTTCCCCATTTTTCCGATGCCGGGCTGGTTGAGAATAAGTCACAGTAAATGTATTGGTAGCGTTTCATGATCCAACCCAGAGGAGGCCAGTTACTTTTGTAGAGTCTGGGTCAGCCTTTCAAGGTAGGTCAGGAAACAGACTCTACAAGAAATAGTAGAACTTTATAATAACAGAATCTTGGAGGCCTGGCAGCATTTCTCCCTCCCTCCCGCTTGCACCAAAGAGAGTTGAGGTGAGGCAGCCTTGAGTTTCTTTCCCACACCTTCCTCTTTGCGGGGGCTAAGTTCATGTTCTCCTAACAGCTGCTGCCTCTTTTCTTCAAGGCCATCTCCTTACTCCTCTGCTGTTTGGTTCTCAGTGGTAATGCGAAAAGCCTTGGAGGTAGATAGTCAAGGCAGTTGGCCGAGGCTGGCTCCTGGGGAGTAGGGATTCAGGTGGGTGGATTCACCAGGCAGGCATGCCAAAAATGCAGCCCTCGTGAAACCTCCTCTAGCTGGAGACCATAACAGTTGTAGGCCCATGTTTGTGGGAAGGGGGGCCTTCCAGATTCAGCGTTTATGCACCTGGGATGTCCTGAAGCTTTGCAAAAAGTTGCAGACCTCAGGAGGCTGAGTGTGACCCTGAAGGCTCCCAATTCTAGTTGCTGCAGGCTAGGCTAGGAAACATCAAGGCCTGAGCTGGTCAGGACTATAAGGCAGGGCATAAACAGCAGCTGCCTGCATTTAAATAAGCCTTGTAGAATGTTTTGTTCTTAGGTGTTCGGTTTAATAAGGCTGCCTTTTTATAAATATGCAAAAGACCCTAGTTTGAAAGGGGGAAAATAAGCATGTCTTGGATGATAACAGCAGTGGGTTCACTTACTTAGCAAGGCACTTCTTGTTCTTGCTCACGATGCCTGCCTTCTAAGAAATAAATCCCAGGAAAGTTTACCCACAGGGAGAATGCAGTGGGCGGCCTCCTCGATAATGTTCACGTCCTGCAGAAGAGGTCTTGGCTGGACGCCCATCCCAGGAAGCACAGAGGCTTTGACCTTGGGCCTGTTTGGCAGTTAGTCCCAACATAAAAGCGAGCCCGTGGAAGAGGTGTTCAAAGCACTGGGTGGCGTGGAAGGGAAGACTTCAGGAAGAATGCTGGTTTAATTCTCACACGGTGAGCAATAAATGAGTAATGAGACTCAGACAAACTCATTACAGGTACAAGGGATAGTGGAGTGTTTAATTAACAGCTAATTGGGTAGCAGTTATAGGCAAGGAGAGGCCCAATCTTACTGATGGACGTCACTCTGCGGAGGATGTAGAGTTTGTGCTGAGTTGCTGTTCAGGCTTTTCTGTAGATCAGAAGGGGGGGGGGGGGTCCAATTTGCAGGTTGACCTGGGGGCTAAGAGGACGCTTACAGGAGCATCAACTTGGAATGCATGACTTCTGCAGGCTCCTCTCTCTGTCCAGCAGGAAGAGCTTCACTCCGGATTCAGACAGGCCACTGCCCAATGCCAGGGGACGCTTGACTGCAAAGTAACAGCCCCTGGCATCAGTGCAGTCAAGGCTTCCAACTGCCAGCTCATTAAGCAGCTGCACATCTGCCCAGGCTGTGGGTTGAGGTGGGAGGGTGCGGAAGGGGTAGGCTGCCTGCTTCAGACCACTGGTGGCAGAATGCCAATTCCGAATGCTCTTCATGTAAAACAGCCCCCAAGCAAGCCTGTCTCTGCAAGCAGAAATCTTGCCTCCCAGGGAGAAATTGTAATCCCTTCCCCCACCTGTTGAACTGGTTCATTAGAGCTAGCTAATTTCTCCCTGACCCCTTAAACTGGAGATGTCAGAAACTTAAGCCTGCATCTTGGCATGCAAGCTGGACCATTCAAAGCTGCAGGCCCTGCCAGGAGGCTGGTCTGGCACAGCACATCCTGCAAGAGGGCATTTTGTTGGGTGTGCAGAAGCTAAGCCACTGTTACAAGCACACAGCTGTATCACAAGCATCCATGTGCATACTTACTGTTGGCGCGGGGGGCTGTGGGGAAGGATTGAGAGAGAGAGAGAGAGAGAGAGAGAGAGAGAGAGAGAGAGAGAGAGAGAGAGAGAGAGAGAGAGAGCTGTCTACTGCCTGGCCTGGAGTCAGAAATCTGGGTTGGGGGCTGGTAAGATGTTCCCTTCAAGGCCTGGACAGGTGCTCTTCGCTGGCCAGAGCCCTGTTAAGTGGGAAGGGGCACGTCTGATCCTGACCTCCTCCAGAGCGCTTGGGTCAATCAGTTCCACAGGATTGCGCAATGTCAAGGCAGGGGGTGCCCTTCAAAATCAATTCTCAAATGTGCCAGGGGCATCTGTTGTGGGTGGCCCCCCCATTCTTGTTTGGCTGCCTGTTAAAAGATGGCGTGGGCACTTTTAGGCCTCTGCAGAACGTTGACAGTGTCAGGCAAAAGTGGGACCGAGGTCAGGGTGGGAGGTGTGAACCGAGGATCCTGCACTGGCTGGCTGGATCCACTCCCTTCTGCCTGGTCTTTGGGGTGGGGCCTCCTTTATTCCATGCTCCCCCCGGGTGCTGGCGGGGTATGGGGAGGAAAGCAGGGCGTCTCCTCAGGGGAGAGCTACGAGGCTTCAGGCATGCCCGACGGGGCCCTGACTGCAGGAGCCTGGCGCAGCTGCAGAATGAAGGAAGGGAAGAGGCTGTGGAGAGGGCTGCTAGGCAGGGTAGGATGTGCCGAAGCACGAAGCCCTAGAGATCACGAAAATGGGGTGGAAATAAAATGGACAACGTCTGAACCCCCTTATGCAAATCAATGCAGCAGTCTTTTTTTTTTTTTTAATAATAAAAAAAGAACTTTGCTCTGTTGGTTCTTGCGTCTCAGAACAAGGATGCTCTGACACACAGCCAAAAGGATCAGGGGAACAGATCCAGCCTCCCTGCAAGGGAAGATCACACTGCTTGGGGTTTTTAGTTGAAATAAAGTAAGTGAGAGTGAGGTGGGAGCAAACGCAGTTGCCAGCCGCGGACTCCGTGGTTCTTCCCAGTGGCAATCCACGGGGTGCAAGGAAAGGGAGAGGTGTGTAATGAAGGGGAGGAGCATGAGGGCACGTGAGGGGGGGGACTCTCAAGACTTGAGCCACGGCCACCAGCGCCTGCCGCTTTTCAGGGCAAACCGGTGAGGGAGATGAATAAAACGATACTTGGAAATACGCTCAAAGAGAAGTTTGTGTAGAGGTGCTTGGCGGAGCAAAGGGCCTCCTTTCCTTGTTACGACGGGTTTCCCAAAGGTGCAAGACAGTAGCCAAGAGCCAGCTGCTTCCCACAGCACATAATTACTTCAAGGACTTCGCTGCCACAAGGGCGGCACTGCCTGTGTCTGACAGAGCTTTGAAGGGCGGCTCACCGTGCCGAAGGGGGAGAGGAAGGAAGCAATGAGGGACCATGGTTGGCTGCGAGGAGCACATAGAACTGCTGAGTTTAGAGGCCTGTCTGGCTCTGAGGGCCAAATCCTGGGAAGCAGCGGCAGCAGGCCGGGATAGTGGCTGCGAGAAACAGGGTGAGGGGCCAGCTGGACCTTGTATTCCTTGTACTCTCCCGCTTCCAAGCCCAGGAAAGGCATCCGCGGGATCACACGCTTTTCGTTCTTCGAGGTGCTGCACCTGCCCCACACCTGGTGTCCTCCACAGACACCGTGAATAAGTGGTGGCTGGAATTGCAGGAGGAAAATCTGGCTGGAGGAGGCCGTGATTTGGATTCTGAGTTGAAATTCATATTCTGGGGTGGTAGAAGCTTGCTGGGAACATCGGTTTCTCTCTTCCTTACTGCTTTACAAAAAAGTTCCTCGTGCGAAGCGTCTTCCTCCGTTGGTGAACTCAGCGTTCAAGTTGCCAGAGTGGGTGGGGCAGGAACATTTGCTCCTGCAAAGAATCCTCCAGTTTCTGCAACAAACACGCTGCCCCCTCCCTGCTTTTAGTTCTACTGAGGGATTTTGTGGTTCCATGTTGTGAAGAAAATTGATGTACCAAGCTACAGGACTGACTCATCTGTGGCTCTTTGACGCCGTTAGTTGTCTTCTTGGACTAACCATTTTTAAGGAAGGGAGGTGGCCTTAAAAGGGAAATGGATGGGTCTCTTGGGTCCCCGTGGGGTCCGTTGGCTATGCTACATTCGGGACTTGAGCGAAGCGATTTTTTGATGCACCTTTCATCGCTTTAAGGTGCTTTGTGTTCCATTTCGAAAAACATTTTCCTGAGTCTGATTAACATGTGCTCATGCTTAATTTCACCCTACATTCTTTTTATAATAATTACATTACCACCGTCTGGTTCTCAGTGCCGGGATTCATACACAATATTGCTTGCTTAATTACGGTTTGTTGACTAAGCCACAAGCTGCAATAGCTAGGTTCACGCAACATGCGAAGCAAAAGCTGAATGAAGTGTGACGTGTCAGCTCGGTTATTGTGTGATCCGCTCAGACAAAGTGAGTGGCGTAGGAATAATGTCAAATAAAATGAAGGCATGAAAGAGTTGAAAGTTTTCCTCTACAGTAATTGCTGTGAATGGAAAAGGAAGCTGTCCGTGGTCCTGATAACCAATCTCTTCCTGTCACTAAAAACTCAACCAGTTAGATGAGTGTTTCCCAACCTTGGCAGCTTGAAGATGCGTGGAGCTCAACGTTGAACTCCACGCATCTTCCAGCTGCCAAGATTGGGAAACACTGAGTTACATTACATTACATAATAATGTAAGATGAAAGAATTCTAAGGCAGAACCCCATAAACAATCCCATTCAGACCTTATTTGCTGCCAGTTTGATTCCATGTTAGGATGGTTGGATCTTTAGGGATGAAAGGAATAGTTGCTCCCCCAGTTCTGAAAAAGCAAAGCCAGATGATTATTTCCCAGTCTTATCTCCAGCCGTGGGAGATGCTGACAGCCTCCTTGACCTGCCAAGAGCAGAAACACAGAGAGGCCACGCTCTTTAGATCAGTGCCTGAGGTATAAAGGCAATAAAGCTGTTCTACTCTCAAAGTTGCTAATTTTGCTCCTTCTCTCTCTTTAACGATTTTATCATTTTGCAATTTTCAAATTGTTTTTAACAGATACTTCTATTAATTCTGATAAAATAAATTTTCCTTGCCGCTGAGAAACTATCTAAAATTAAAATTAAATTATCCCCTTATTTAACCATTCATTTGTGCAAAGTTGAAAGATGGAATCATATTTTTAGCAGGAGTGAATAATTTCTTGTTTCTCACGCACCAGTTTCTTTTACGGACGCAAACATAAATGTGAATTGTCTGGAGTTGCACGTGTGTGTAAGTGCGTGGAGTGGGGGGTGAGGTTTCTAGTACTTGGTTTAGAGTACTGCTTCTCCTTTCATGATACTGTATTGGTACAACCGTGTGGCGTTGTGGAATCTCAGACTTTGCGCTGAGGTGAAAGTGAGATCCCTTCTCAGTAGATTAAGACTGAACCCCCAGAAATGGCCAATTGGGCTCATGCAATAGCTGACATATAGCAGCGAGAGACCCCAACTGTGACAAATACATTCTTTGCTTGGAAGAAACTGAATTTGTCCTGTTTACCAATCGCATTTGGCCTCTTCTTGAAAAAGCAGGAGCTGAAAGCTATCTAATGTTTGCCCAGCATCCTCTCTGAATTCTCCATGGGAAGTTTTATTTATGGACAAAAATCTTACCAGAACTAAGCAACAGCAGGTTTAACTGGGAGATGCACTGGCTATGCCAGTCATCCGGTCCTGAAATAATTTGCAGAGTACTTGTGTGTGCATCCAGTTGCTAGGAATTTAGCCTCTGGAATATTCACAGGGTTGGTTTATTTTGCAGCAGGTAAGGAGGCAGGTGAATTCAGGGTTAAATAGTTTCCGCCCATCTCTGAATCCTGGAAGAAGTAGGCATTGTTTGCCAAGATGAAACATGATATGTTTTCTTATTTAATATAATAGCTCGGAGATAAGAAATAGTACAGGATAAAGTGGGAAAGAGCCTGGCGAGATCAGTCTCCCAAGTATGTTGGGTGTTGGGCACCAAGGCCAGCTGCAGCAATAACAGGTAAAAGGCTATTTTCCCCATTCTGAGACCTTATCAGTGTCTACATTTGTTAGGCCCATTTTAAAGAAATAGCCTTTTGCTCCCTTATACCTTCTCTCTTCCTGCCATACGGATGGTGTTTTGGAAAGGTCTTGAATCTTTGGTCAGTTTGCAATGAGGTCCCTCTGCCTTGACTTAGCTGTCAGCCCTGAGTCTTTCGTGGATATATTTTTGCTAACCGAAGGGAGAAATATATATATATTTTACCTGTGTACCCTCACTTGCTCTCTCTGCTTTATTTAAATCTGTAGTGGATCCACTGGAGCAAAATAAAGTGGGTATTTCTGTGGAGGACAGTTCCTTCCTATTCTTGGCAGCCTAAGTCAAGGCAATGGAGGAGATCCACTTGTCTGCGGAAGCTCTACTCTGTAGGACTCTGCACCCTTTGGAAATGGTTCAGGAGCATCACTGTGGACCTCATACCACCACAGCCTCTCTCTGGTATTTATGAAAGCAGTCCAGCAGCACAGGCTGTGAAAAGGCTGCCACTGTTTTAAAGATCTTGGCTGTTTTTTCCAGGCTCACACAGGACCCTGAAGAAGAGAGGGTCCCCTTTGCAGAACAGCAGAGAGCACATCTTCTGAATCAGGTTCACAGCCCTACTATTTTGCCCTGAAGAGAATCTGCCTTGTAAAGCGTTGAGCCAAGCATTGGTTGGGCCTCAGCTGCTGGGAAATTCAAGGGCATTTCCCGGACTTTTGTCTGCAATATGCCACCTTGATTGGATGAGTTTACCTTGACTGTCTTGGTGGCTGAAGTTCATCTGATTGGATTCTTGAAAGATTCTGCAGATGTGTCTGTTCCTTTGAAAGGAAAGAGCAAGAGAGAGGAGCCCGAGGGGGAAGTGATCTAAGGAAGGCATGGGGCTGGGTGTGTGTGTGCAAGAAGTGGTGTAATGATAGACACTTGCCAAAACCTGCCAGCGATGTTGCTGTTTTGCTGGGGTTGGATATAGATAGCTTAGATGTCAAGTTACAGCCTAGTTATCCACCTCTCAAGAACATCCTTGGATTCCTGGACAGGTTGGAGATTGGGGTTATAGCATGGCAGACATAGGCAAGGAGGCTCAGCTCAGGGGTGTGTCACATTCTCTGCATTGAGATATTATGAGGGAGCTTTGGGTGAAAAATCTCCATGTGGGGCAGAGTTCCCTGGGTGGCATTTAGTGTCCCAAGAGAGGTGATGCAATAGGCAAATATTCCCTCATTGACAGTCCCACAGCTGGGGGAAAACCATAGCTAGAGGCAAAGCCCACTGGAGGTGTGCAAAGGGTTGCATCCTGGGCCTTTGCAGGTCGGAAGGGGTCTTCTGGAGATGCCAGACCCTGGATTGCTCCTGGCAGCCAAAGAGCAGCTGGGCTGGTGGGAGGTCATGATCTAAACAGCCTTAGCATGCGTTTTCTTCTCCCTGAGTGGAAGAGGGCACAGAATGTTTACCCGTGTCTACACGAACATTTGGTAGACTTGCCAGAGGGCAGAGAGAAGGTTCTCTGTGCCATCTCTGATTCATCCCCCTCCTTGGAGGGTTTAATTGTTTTTTTTAATTGGCCTATTGCGACATGGGGAATCCTGGTGACACACACTGGTGAGTTGACAGCCTCTGGTAATACACACCTTGTGCTCCGTGTCTGGGCTTTCGAGTCCAACGCGGGCCCCGGTGCCCTCCCCCAGCACATTTGGTTCTGGCATCCCATCTGCAAGGACACACTGCTGCTGCCGTGGCCTTCCAGCAGGCTTCCTTTATGTTCCTTTGATGTGCCTGTGAATTATGATTCAGTGTGGCTTGTTCCTTTCAGGGAGAAAACAAGTTTGGCAGAAACTCCATCGAACTGGAAATTAAATTAGAAGTTGCAGAAAGCAAAACCCCAAAGCTGAAACCTGTTGTTCAGCTGATGAAGGCAAGATTGGCTTCATGTCTCTCCTCGTGATTTTTAAAGAAACTGCAACGGGATTTATGGTCAATGTGGTTGGGCCATTGATCTGCATAAAAGGCCTTGTTTGACTGGCAATCCCGAACCAACTTTTTCCTATGGCAATTTTCTCTAGGAAGAGAAGCAAAGGATGACGGTAAACAGAGGCTGCTGGGGCAACAGAGGTGCCTTGGTCGGACAATCAGCTCAAAGGCCTCTTTCTTTGGCTTCTCCACGTCTAGGAGCCCAGCATGCCATCACTCTGCTTCGCCAGTTTGGGGCTTGGTGGGGTTCTCAGGGAACAGAAAATTTGCTTATTGGACTCGGTTGTCGTGAGAAAACACGACATTATTGGGAAGTCAAGGAAATTTAGAAGCTCATAATGATTGAAGCCAGAGCATCTTAAGCATACTGGTGGGAGTCCGTGTATTTTTGACCTGGCCTCAGATATGGTTTTCAGGGTATGCAAGAATGCTGTGCACCTCATGGAGTGTGTAGATGTGTCCAGCTGCAAGAAAAAGATTTCAAACAAGTCGCTACCTAAACTGTGTGAATCACCACATCATCTTTTCCTCTCAGCTGGCAATTTTGGCAGGAGCATCTCAACACTTCTGGAAGCCACAGGATCTGAAAAAGATGGTCTATCAGTTCCCTTCTCACACACATCATTGTGGCGGAGGGGGGATAATTGCTTTGAAATATTTTATACCATAAAAGCCTAATCAAATCAACGGCTAGCCTTAATTCGGTTGAACCGAGAAGCATCATTTCCACACTGCTGTCACAGCTTATTGTCAAGAGAGGCTGCAACCCTTTAAATGGATTTGACTTTTATGGGGAAAACATAGCAATGATTGGTTAATGTAAATCAATGCCTAACTGCAAATGTTCACAGCCAGGGCTGGTTGTCAATGAATTAGGGAGCATGGATGCCATAAAATCCTAGTGCTCTGTTCTCTGCTTCTCATCTATGCTGAAATCTGCCTTTCCTCCTCCGTTAAAAAAAAAAAAGAAACAAAAATAATTGACTTTCCTGCTGAATTTAAAACCTTTTGCACTGAGATGCAGAAGTACTGATTTGGGAAACCCTTCTGATTAACAAGCAGGGTGTAGAAAGTTACAGCATTCTCTGAACAGAGCTAATCTGGAGCCGGTTCTTAGTATTTTGCAGATAGGATGTCTGCTTCCATATCATTGGCTTTTATTAATTTTGAGAGCTACTTTATTCTCTTTTATCTGGCTGTCTTGGGGATTGAGGTTGTTCCTTGATAGTAATCATATCTGAGAAGGTTTCCGCAGAAGTTTCCTTCGTAATGTTATAGCTTCTCCTGAGCAACCATACTGTGCACTGGCCTGTGGACAGTCGACCTAAGGAATGCTGTGGGTGTGGAGTATTTGGACTTCAGTGGGGCATTTGAGGAAATTGACTGTAGCCTCCATCTTGATAAAATGGAACAGCTTGGGATGGATGGACCACAGATAGGAATCTGCCGTTGACTGAACCACTGCACCCAACACATGATCCTTAATGAAGCCACGGCTACATGGAGAGGGATGTGCAGCTGTGTATCTCTCTCCTGCACCCAGTGCTCTTCAGCATTTTTATACATGTCTTAGACGAGGAGATCAAAGAGATGCTTATCAAATTTGCAGACAACACGAAGCTGAGGAGGGGCATTGCCAATACCCCAAAAGACAAGCTTGAGGTTCAAAAAGATCTCAGTAGACACAAACATTGCCCTTTTGCAACAAAACGGTTTCGTGGTGGGAAATGTAAGGTTCTGCACTGAAGTAGGAAAAACTAGACCTGCAGGTACAAGTGGGGTAGGTATTATCTGGCCTGGCAGCAGCACTTGGGGGAAAGATCTGGGTGTCCTGGTCGACCACGGCTTAAGCTTGAGCCCACGCTGCAGCTGGCCAAAGAGCCCAAGCGATGCTGGGCTGCACCAGCAGATGTGGAGCTCAGAGGAGGTGAGAGGTGCACTCTGTGCTGCCCTGGTCAGACACCCTTGGAGTCCTATGTCTAGTTTCCATCGCCACGCTATGAGGAGGACGCTGGGAAACAGGAAAAAGTAGGGAGAAGAGCAGCACAGATGGTGGGCCGTGGGGCTCCGTCACTGGAGGTTTCCAAGTGAGGGTTGGGTGGTCATTGAAGCTGTGCCTGCTCTGGGGCATCACGTGGGCGGAGCTTCGACAGCACTGTCGTGGCTGCCATCTTGACCTTTTTGACCATGCCCTATGGCTCCCCCTTGTTTCCCTTGCTGCCAGGCTGGGGAAGGCCCCTAATTCTGATCTGGGCTTTGGGGCAAAATGCCAGCCGCTGATTCTAATGGAGAGGCCCCCAGTGTAAATCTCTCTCTTAGAGGAGGGATTTTTCTAAGGCTGTGGCAGGAGCTGAAATGGCTCACCCTCTCTTTATTTCAATCCCATTAGCTATTTATTTGTAATCTATAAAACACACTTAAAACAATGCATAAAGAGCTATGGCGGTGAGCCAAGGCAGAAATAAATACGTCTACGTTACCCTGATATTTTAACCGGTCTCCACATCGGGCCCCAACGGTTCTGCCGGTCATGCCTCCCTCCAGCTAACGTGGGTGGAATGCGTGCCATGCAAGGACTTGGGGCCCCAAGGCCAAGCTCTCGGGAGGGCCCCCCTGGCAAGAGAGTTCAGGTGCGGCCACTGTGGGCGGGGGGAGAAAAGGTCAGCTCAAGAGAGGGAATTCCTCCATCACTGTCGGTTTCCTTCTCAAGGACGGGAGGCTGTGGGTAGCGGCCCTGTTTCTGATTAAGGCAATGGCTACCTTGGGACCAGTGATGGAGGAGGAGGTGGGGGGGAGAAGGAGGTGTAGCAGTAGCCCCTCTCTCTCTCCTCCTGCACGGTTTCTCCACTTTGGCCTTACATGACCAGGTGTGGTTAAAGGTGTGGGGCGACGGGCCCCCTTGCCTCCAGACCCCGGATGGCTGCTCCCTGGCTTCATGGCTGCGTGCCTTGAGACTCCTTTCTCTCTGAACGCCCTTCGATCTGCTGCCAGCCCAGGTTGAGGAGTTCTCCCTGTGGGTTTGATCCTCCAGTGGTCCTCAGCAGCCCCCCTGCGCCCTTGAGGCAGCTAAGGAGTCTTTGCCCATGTGGCCCAAAGGTACCCTGAGCTCCCATGCTGAGTCCTGCCTCTTCAAGACTTTGGGACTGTGAGATGGAAGCAGCCCAAAACTGTCAACTGTGGTGGAAGATGAGGCTGGCCATTCGCTGAGCTTCTGCCTGGTGGAAATTATTGTTTTCAACATGCCGCTGTCTTGTTTTCTGAAACAGCTTTGCCCTCCAATTAAAATAATTGTTTATGAAAACTGCAGCACGCATAGTTCAGAGAGGGAGTCCACTCTGGCTGAAGGCTATTTGATGCTGTAATCCTTATTTATAATTAGTGTGGAAGACGAGTTTGGTCTCAGGAGGAACATGTGTGTGTGTCTGGGCATATGTGTTCAGCCTGACAGTGGAGGGGAAGATAGCATTAGATGTCCCTGAGCCAGACAATGTTCTTGTGAGAATCTGGCCTTCGTGTATCTTCCGGGCTTCTGCTCAAGAAGGTTGGAATCAGCTCATGAAGCCATTCTGACCTGTTACAAGGCAGGGCAATGGTCAACCATGGCATAATTAGATCCAGGGAGAGCATCTGCAGCTGTAGAGTTGATACCTTGTTTTCTCAAGTTTAAATGTGGGATGAACGCCCTTCAAGTGCCCTCTGGATGAAAAATGCAGGCGGTGCAAGACAGTCCAAATCCAGGAATGGAGAGGGAAGAACGAACTCCATTGCATCCTTTTTGCTGGCTTACTCATAGCTCCTGGGCACAAGGCAGAATTGCCCAAGATTGCAAGTCAAGATTGACTTGATGTGCAAGATCAAGGCTCAAAGCAACTGAGGCAACCCTGGGCGGCTTGCAGTGCAACACTGACATTGATTTATCACGCTGCCTTTTGGATTTTAGAAGTCTTCCACAACTTCTCAACATTTAATGGAGAAAACGCTTGCGTAGAATTGTGCTTCTGTCCAGATAGTGGTTTTTTTAAACTGAAGATATATGGGGGAGCACAGCCCCAGGAGTATTAGCATGTGAGGGTTTGTATCCAACAGAATACACTATTTGTCTGCAGCAACACCACAGTATGTGTTTACCAGTGCAAATAGTTTAATTTTGAATTAAAATTGGCTTGTGATCTGTTTTTCCTTGCAGATACAGGTAGTACCCAGGTTAAGAATGCCCGGTTTACAGACGACCATAGTTAAGAACAGAGCCTATTGTAGCAAAATTTGAGTTAAATCCACAAGGGTTCGAGTTCATTACACAATACTACTTATACTGTATTATACAATAATACTATTCTGGCTTACATACAAATTCGATTTAAGGACAGACCTTGGGAGTGGAACTTGTTCTTAAACTGGGGACCACCTCTTGGTATTGCTTATGGTTCTGGATGCAGGTCTTCTCAGTAACTCCTAAAGATCCTTGAGCTTCAGCTGCATGTAACAGCTAAAATACTACATGTGTTGATGCTGTTTTTAAGAAACCTATCTTCTCTAAAACATGGAGCAATGAATGCAACATTTTTAAGAATACTGCAGACATATTATGTTGTGGGAAAAGTGCCCACTTAAGTAAGGAACCGAAGCCTTTGGAGACAGATGCAACGAAGCATCTTTTCTTGGCGTGCACAACCACAGTGATCACTGGGCTCTTTGCCAAGGGAACACAGAAGACCCCCGAAGCTTGCAAGGTTACAGGCTGTACACCCTCTGAAGTGATACATAGGACATACAAAAGCGGTATAAATTATAACACAACCTTTACTGCAGGAACCTGGATCTGATAAGAACAACTTGGGGCGACCCCACTGTGGGCTGACCCGGCGCCTCTACATTCTGCTTTTCTAAGGAGGCCCCAAGCCTGCCCTTTCTACTGATACTAACACCTTCGAACATAAACAGTGTCCTTTATTGTACCCATATATTGACTCTCTGCACAACCTGGTTTTTCTTATCTGCCTCCTTCCCCTCCAGGGTCATCCGGCAGTTTCAGTTTGCCCACTCTGCCTAAGATGCACTTCAGAATCATACATGCAAGGACACAAGATTATCCCCCCGAACCCTCAAATTAGGTAAAACTCTCTTCCTATAGGATTGGAGGAAAGAGCGGGAGAGAAAATTGTCCAGAAGCATGCAATGAGGATGCAAGGCCAACAGTATGTTGTGAACTGGTATAAGGATGAATCTGCTTGGAGCAATGAGGAGCTTCATCCAGACCAAAAGAAACCCTTAATTAAATTTCAGAATTAATTACTTTCCATGGGGAATGAGTTCATGTACAGATTGCAGTTGGCAGAACTAAAACCAGTTTTCCCTATCATGACTCACCACTGACCAAAGAGTTTCTCTTGGTTTCTGTGCTGTTTCTCGTCCTGTTTGCCCCTCGATCTATATTTGCCTTGAGACGCTGTGACTGGACTGATGACCATGGCTTCAGGGTGGCGTTGATGAAAGCTGCAGCTGTATGTTCAGTTTGCTCCAAGTGGCAACAACTGCCGAGCAGCTGAAAATCCCACTGCATTAGGCCCCATCCTTGAGTCAGAAACGTCTCAGCTTTTTATTGGATGGGTTTTGCACTGTGATATCAGGGACCTGTTTACTTCAAGGTCATCTGTGTTTATTTCACCATGGAAAGCATTCTCACAAAGCGTCTCCAGCCAAGTAGCTCTCAAAACAGGCAGCTTGCAAGCTTCGGAGTTTCCTCCACCCGCTTCTCAGGATCTGGGGATTCATTCCATATTTTATCAACTTGAGCTTTTTGCCCTGGTGCCTCACTTCAAACTGAGAAAGAAGCCCCTCAGGGCCAGAAATGACACAGACATTGTAATTACCTGGCTGTCGGGGTGCGGCCTCATTGTGTGGCTACAGACCTTCCCCTGCGCAACTGTGGTCTGCTCCATGCTGCAAAATGTGAAGGCTTAATCGCTGGTGTACATCAGAGTTAGTGCAACGAGCAGGGGACTGCTTGCTACAGATTGATTAAATATAACTGGCACCGCTTCAAAGAACAGAGGAACT
This sequence comes from Liasis olivaceus, assembly GCA_030867105.1. Classification (NCBI taxonomy): domain Eukaryota; kingdom Metazoa; phylum Chordata; class Lepidosauria; order Squamata; family Pythonidae; genus Liasis; species Liasis olivaceus. Next base: position 24,525,499 of record CM061361.1, on the reverse strand, counting down.
GACTCAGCCGAGTAGGAAGAAAGTCTGGGTGAGTCTCTGCAGTGGCCTGGTCTACGTTAAGCACACTGCTCCATCAGATCCAACCCAGGGAGGCCTCCTAATTCAGCATCACGTGTGCCGAAGCAGCAGTCAGATAATTCTAGGGCATCCACTGAAAGGGGCAGGAGAAAATGGCAACTCTGTAGTTTGCCAAATACTCTAGAACTGAGTGGTATGTTGCCTTGGAACAAGGAAGCTTCAGGTAGCCGTCACGTGGCAGGAAGAGGCTTGGGAGCCTGCCTAGATGAAAACCGATTAAGTCTCAGCTCTGTGGAGCGTGGTTCCTTGCCTTATAAGAACAGTGGCCAGACTTCTCTTGCTGAAAACCAGCAGCATTGGGTGCAGGTAGATGTAACTTCCAGTTCCGACAACTCAAAAATACAGAACCAGCAACAAGTAGTTGCCCCAGATGTGAATACTTTTTCCTCCTCCTCCTCCTCCTCCTCCTCCTGTAAAGGCAACCCTATGAGTTAGAATTTGGTGTAAGCAATTGGTAGCTGAGATTTCCTGCAGGGGAAGAGAGAAGACACAGAACACGATGACCACAGACTCTCCAAAAAGGCCACAGAATTGTAGTTTTTAATGCGATTAAAATTTGAAATACAGGATAAATAATTCTAACCAACTGTATTTAATTAAATTAACTGAATTCTAATTAAATATAAACTAAAGTATATGGAAATTAGTTTTTCTCCTGGCTTTATCTGCTGCTTGACTGTATCTCCCTCCACCCCCCAGCGGTCCAAGGCTGAGCGTGGCCCTTGGCTCCAAAGCAGATTGCAGCCTGCCATCGACAGGCTCCTGTGCCCGGCTGAAACTGTGGTCCTTTCGTTGCTGTGGCTGGTTCACCTGGAGCTCTTCCCACCCTGGCCGCGACCCTGGGGAGCTGGCCTGAGGGTGGGGCGCAGCATTAGACTCCTCAGCGGCCGGCCTCAAGCACAGACGTCTCTCCCGGAGTCTCCTGGCCCTGGCCTGGCCACCGGAGTGGTAAAGATATTTCCTCCCCATCTGTTTCTTCAAGTGCATTGAAACTGGAGCCGCACTTATTCTGATTTAACCTTTTTCCTTCTGGAATTGGGTGCCAATTACCATGGCATGTTCACACACCAATTAGCTCATTAACTAGGCAAACAGGAGTGCGTATACACGGATAACACCAACACAATCCCCATCTTGCAAGCCAGCGGGGCTAATCTGGCCACCCAATTTTGCCGATCCTTCCAACGATGCAGAATCAGACTGGGGATCGGTCTGCGGAATCCAAGATGCATCTGAGAAGCTTCCCCAACTGGATGCTCTCTGTGCATGTTGGACTACAGGTACCATAAGTTGCAGTTGGTGTGTTCAAATGCTGCCTCAACAAGGTTACAAGAGGGCAGAGGTACTCACCCTTTAGGGTACTGTGACCCCCTAAAGCAAGAACTCAATTCGTGTGACCCCCTGAATAAAATAACGATTTCCTTGTGATGGGCAAGAAATACACTTTTAGTTGCTACAATTTAATTGATATATTATAGAAGTTCTCAAGCTTTGTGATGCTACAACCACCCCCTGGGTCTTGCACAGGCAAAGTATGGAGAGGAATCCAGAGAATTTCCACTTTGGCTGTTCAAGCCAGATAAGTCTGTTTAAAAAATGGGGTCCCTCTTCAGAGTTGTGTGTGGTCACTCGGGGGCTTGGCACACTGCTGAAGAAGCCCTGAGCCTGGGCATTTTAAAATGGCCTCTGTCAGAGAATGATGCCGCGGCCTTGGCTGCAGCATTTGTAGATCCAGCCGCACCTGCTTGCAACTTTTGTGGCTTACGCTGGTTCAGCCGCTGCAGATTTGGTGTGGAACTGACCATCCATCAGGCAGCCTGTGAACAGCCAAGACTGCCATTTGTAAGTGCCAGAACGGAGGAATAAGCACACGTGTCAACGCACTGCAAAATAACGCCTTCAATAAGGTGGCTGAGAACTTTGTTTAGAAGAAATAGCTCACCAATTGAACTATACGAATCCAGCCGTTCAATTGTCAAGGTTTAATAAGGACTCCCAGACTCTTCTCCTTCCGTATCTTCTTGCTCTCCTTCCCCTCTTCTAAAAAGTAAGGCAGGGTCGTATTTCCAATCTTTCCTGCGTGAAAGAAAAAGCTCGAGGCCTAAAATGCCAGGAAAGGTCCTCAGAGCAGGACAAAATGGGCCAGTCGAGGCAGCATTTTGATCTCAGTCGGGGTTCCTGTATTGATGGGCGCCCCTGTTGTGGTTCTCTGTTCTTGTTAAGGTGCCTTTAGTCCAGGCTGTCTGCCTCGTTTTATGGCTGTGACTGTTTTTATGGTTTCATTTTATTTATTGTTCTTGGATTCTGTAAGTTGCCTGGAGTCTACTGGAGTGGGCGGCTATAACAAATATAAATAAATCAGTTATTAAGGATGATAACGATGATGATCATGATCATAATAATAAATTTAAAACGCATGTTAGCACTCTTAGCCCACTGAAGGGCGAGCGAAGGGTGCTTCGTTGGTTCTTTAACGTTAAAGCTCACACTTTCTCTATCTGTGATTCTTATTTGTCCCTACAACTGCGTTGTATCGAGAATTATCACTTAATTGCACTCACAAACAACAACTGGTATGTGTGTAATGCACAGTCTGGCTATCCTGCCCCAACCCCCAATGCTTGCCTTCATCTTGCAATTTTCCATTAGCTTTAAAAACCCTGATGTCGCTCAAGTTTACTTAATGTTGAAATTTGACCAAGTCCTGATGCTGGCCCAGGACTGGCGCCATATTCAGTGACCACCTGGACCGCTGGCTGGCCGTGGGCTGGCAGCGACATGCTGAGATGCTCCATCCAACATTAATGGAGGATGTCAGATCCTTGGTTTGCGTTCTGCATTCAGCTTACTGTCTGTCTGTCTGTCTCTCATGTCAGACCTCGGCTTGTATACAGATTGGAAATCTTAATTCAGAGCACAGAGCGTTGCACGCCTTAGCTATGTTTAGCTTCTGCTTCTGTGCAGCGAGAGGGGAGGGAGTGAGGAAGCAAGACGGCGATGAGCCCCTCTGCTCCAGGAGGCAGTCAACATTGCCCGTGGAAACTATTTTTAAGATTTGTGTGGGCAATCGGAGAGGCTGCAAAGCGCAGATCGCCGGCAGAAGAGGATTCAATTTCCTTGGGCAAAATCCAGACGGTGAGAGCAGATGCAAGGAGACCAAATGAATTCTGTCAACATCTCATTTTCGAGGGATCACCTTGCAGAAGGTTCCTTTTGTTTATGCTGCAACTCTAAATATTGGCTGAGGGCCCCCGATTTTGGCTGTTTCTGTTCTGGGAATTCACAGGGGCAGAACCCGTCTGCGCACCCCCCCTGGAAGCAGCTTCCCGAATGGAAAGGAGCCACTTCCGCCTCTGTGGGCAATTTAGGGAGTGCTTTTCATGAACAAAAATGAAAATGACCCCGCAGGGAGGAATAACGGCTTTGGACAAGGTTCAAATCCTGCTTAGGGAAAAAGTTCCCTGGGTGATTTTGGAACAGTTCACGTTCTCTTTTCCTTTCTGCCGAGCCATTCGTTGCAGACAAAACGAAACAAGGCTTTTCAGCGAGCCAGCAAAAGTGTCCTGGGCTTTACAGTCTTTAAGTTATGCGATGTATCCCACCACAGATGCAGGACGAAAAGAATGACACGCTTTAACACGGCACTTTCACATGGCAAGTTAGCAAAGGAGGAACACTTGGGATCCTGCTCTGGTTCAGTTTCTTGAGCTGCTCAACTTAGTTCTTTGTATGCTTACTCAAAAGTAAAACTGAGGAGAACCAATCTCAGTATTTACAGCTTGTGTCTGAAGGTGCGGCCATAGATCCTCAGTTGATCTGCAATCTTCTGGGTGACAAAATTGGCTAAATAACACCCCGCAGGGGATTCAAGAATCTGGATTTTTCTCTGCCAGGTCCAAGGGGAAATGCCTGGCACAGGGAAGGGGGCATAAACTCTGCCTTCTGCATCTGCAGCTAGAGCGGGCTGGCAGGACCCGTCAACCACAGACCACGTTGCCACATTGCACGGGATCTGTCTGTTGGGAAAAAGCCGTCCTGCCTTGCCTTCACCACAATGACTGGATCGCCAAAGTGCTTTTAAATGATACGAAAATGCCAACAGCTGAAGGCAGCCCGTGTATTGCGCTTAAAAAATGGGGAACCAGGATTACAAAGCCAATATATGCTGAAGAGAAATAGTCCTGCCTGCTGAGGAAGGGGAGATTAACTTCCTGCTGTCAGCCTTTCTGGGGCTACAGTGCCTCTCATTTGCAGCCAGCCTGGCCCTTGGGCACACTGACTAGAAATGAAAAACGCTTGTGCTCCAGTGCATTTGCAGAGCACCAGGTTGGAGAAGCCTACCCTCAGCTTGGCACCTGGTAGTTTCTTCCAGGATGCGAAGAGAGTTTTCCTGCCCTTCATTCCTTTCCCCCTTGCAGCATTCGTATCTCCTCCTCCTTTGAGGCAAACGTCTCAAGCCCCTTTCCCATGAAATCTTTGCCTTCCCACTTCAGTCTTTGTTCATAACTCAAAACACATCCCAGGACCATTGCTTCGAAAGGGGCTTGTTTTGTTCTGGGGGGCTCCTGCATCTCTGCCAGTTAATTCAGTTTCTGCAGGGGTTCACTGAACTGGATGCCTCACCCTAAACAAACCCATTCCGGGCTGAGATATTGAGATCATGACCAGGGTTCTACTGCTACTGACTTAGTTCTTAGGCACAGTTGGCAAAGTCTTCCTTTTCCCTTGATCCTATTTCGGATTCTGCCTGTTCTCCTCTTCAGGCTGTTGGCTTAGCGGCCCGTGTCCTCTAATGCTCTTCAACAAGCTTGTCACTACAAAGATCACAGCTTCCTCTGCAGCAGGGTTGAAGGTGACAAATCATGGTCTGGTGGTGAGGAAGTTTAGCAAAGGAGGCTGCAGCCCCATCGTGGCTTGGCTCCAAGTTAATAAAGTGTGCGCGGGGACTTTCAAGGTAATCCTCGTTAATGAACATTTTTACTTTACACTGATATATTTCTGTTATTGTATCTCCAAATGTCACTCCAGCTGAAATAAATGCAGCTTAAACTCCAGAGCGCTTTATGAGTTTCCATAAATAGAAGGCCCCAGACAGTAGGGCTTGTGGTGGATTGAATCCTTCCCAGGAAGATTGCATTAAATGTCTATATTTTTTAAATCTCGGTTTTCTATTCCCCAAACTACAGTTCAGGGAGCCGCACTCCTCCAGCAGCATCTTAAAGGTAATAATACAGTTCACAGGTGGCCCCATCTTCACCGAGAAGAGGATCTTTTCAGGAAGACCATCTTCGGAAGAGTGAGGATCAAGTGGAGGCAACTGTTTAAAAATCTGCCATGGTGTCAATTATTTGTCTTCTCCTTGGGCATCGGAAGTCAGTCTGTGGCGGCAGCAGCCCCCGGGACCAGGTTTCTGCACTTGTGGACATCAGGGCTCTCGTGTAGCGGAGAGAAGAGCTTCGGTCTGACGGGGCCGTTCCTCGCTGCGTGGCCTCTTCTCCCAATCGGCCCAGGAGAGACAAAAACGCATTTCCCGCCCGGAGCGCGGAGGCTGAAGGGGCCCTCGTGGCCTCCCTTTGAGCGCAAGCTGTTTCCACCTGTCTGCAATCCTTTTTGCAGCACTGCCTTCTTCCCCACTAAAATCCCGGGTCTAATTTTGCAGAGAATTGGAGAAGGTCTGGCTGGCAGCTCTTAGACCCTTTATAACTCCGTGGACATTGTGGGGGCTCAGAGGACGTTAGACAAGAGCGGTTGGCTTGACGTATTTCTAAAAACGAGCCCCTCTGTAGAGAGGCGTCTGGCTTGCCCCCCTCTTCCCGTGCACTGCTGGCTCCCCAGTTCCAATAAGACCCCTCTGCTTATTAACGCAAAACAACAGCGCGACTCCTCAGCCCGCAGCGTCTCTTCGGTGATTCACATCTAATGGAGCCGCTGCCCTGCAACAAGGAGATGGATTGTTTGAGAGCCGGTTTCCAGGTTGAAGATGCCAACAGGAGAGGGGTGATCTGGAGCGCCCTCCCTCAGGCCCCCATCGCCATCTTTTCCCTTTCTGCCAGCCAGGCAATGAAGGTTTCTGATCGATCCGCTTTACACAACGGAGAGGAAATGTTTTAGCAGGCAGGCTGTTTTCAGACATAAACAAAGCCATCTGTTCTATTGGGAAGTCTGGCAAAACGCTTGCTTTCTCCTTGTGAGGAAGGGAGAGCTTCAGCGGCTGCCGGGGGTGTGGGGGGGTCTTTCCTTCGCTTTCCCAGCAATGGAAGGGCGGGGTCAGAAGCCAGCGCTGGGGGCCGAGGGAGATTGGCCAAGATGCCGCCCCATTAGGAGCCCACTCTTGATGGCTAGTGGGATATTTCCATAATTCTGCTCTGCTTCCAAATGGACTGTAGTGCAGAATCCATCGTGGGCGTGTGTGTGTGTGTGTGTAAGGAGGCACCCCCAGCAAAGCGCCCTGCCTGTTCCACAGCCGCTGCAGGGTATGAACTTTCTTCTTGCCAGGAAGGCGATCTTCTCCTGGGGCTCCCAAAACGAAGATGCTCAGGAGGATCGGAAACCAGGCCGAACCGGGAGACCCCAGCAGCAGCAGCAGCAGCAGCAGCAGCAGCAGCAGCAAGGCCTTGCGCTGTGGAGGGGGAACGGAAGGGGCAAGAATGCTTATTTCCCAATAAACTGAAGGTCTGCTTGCCCCGATGGCCTCCCTTCCTCTGACTTGTTTGGCTGAGTAGAAAGTGGAGGCTTCTGCTCAGTCGGCGTGAAAGGAAAGTAGCACCAGTGTGGTGGGGGCGTTTGGCGTTCCCAGTTGTGCCCTGTGGCGATTTGTTATCTGTCCCTTGTTGGGACTTTTCCTTCAGCGCATTCCCGGATTGCCTTTGCACCAGGACGAACAACCGGACCGGCTCATCCTACTTCGTGAAAAGGACTCATTTTGCCCCCGCCGGACTGGATCGGATGCAGCTCCCGCCTTCCTGGCCAGCCGGGGCCTGTCCAGGGGGGCTGGGGAGGTTGGGGGCTGCTGCAGCCGATGGCCGGGGGTGGCATCCAGTTTGGCGGAGGTCATTTTTGCAGGGCTGGCTTATCTCCTGGAAGAGAAACATGGTCCCTTCTGCAAGGAAAAAGACAGTTTTCTGAAAGCAACGGCAAGGTTCGGAAGATCCAAGGCAGGTTCAGGCCCGTGGGACACTTTGGTCCGGGTAGCAGAACTGACGGCCCAGTTACGTTTTATGGCTGCTTATTTTGTGTGGTGCTTTCATGGGGTGTCGGCCGCCCAGAGTCGCTCTGGCGAGAGGGGCAGCCATCTAAACCGAGGGAGGGAGGAAGTTGCATCCCGAGGGCGCCACCTTGGACAGGAGCGCCCCTTGCAGAAGGCAGCTGTGAATGGATCTGGAAACAGCACGGTTGCCACCCCAGTTCGACTTTAATGCCTAGCCGGCCCCGAGATTCAGCATGAAATGCAAAGAAGGTACATAGACTAAGACTTTCTTGGAATGAAAGAGACAGTGTTTTGCAGAACAGATTAGTCTAGTATCTTAGAAATATGTCAGGCCCTATTGATTGGCTCAAGGTTTCAAAAATAGGCAGGCAAATTGCCTATATTTATTCCTTCTAGCTTTCCGTCCAGTGACTTACTGCGTCTCTTTGTCTGCCTCCTGCTACGGCACGACAGAAACTGCTTCAACAATCTGAGGTCACGGTGTCCTTTGGAGAGGAGGGGTACTCCTGAGTCTGTGAGCATCGCTGTGCAGTCCCCGGTTCATTACCAAGAATATATTGCTGTTGAACAGAAGACGGCGCAGGGCATTTTCCTCTAACATGTTCGGTACCTTGTGGATAGAATTCCAGCACCAGACATCCAGAGGGAACACAACCGCTGCCTCTCTCTTTTCTGGCAAGTACCCGCAGCTTGTGCAAGGGCTCCCAGATCACAATAACAGTTTGTCATGAATTGGCCTTCAGACTACCATATTTAATGCTAATTACATGGCAAACTTCCCACTGGTGGAAACTCTCTGGAAGGGCGTTCTTCGTTCATCTGCTGTTTGCCTCCAGCAGGAGATGAAAAGATTCAGCAGCTATCAGGAGCCGATGCACGCTGAGAGGGATCGCTGGTCCATCTTCCCTGGCAGCAGCCTTGGTGAGGGATGAGTTTGGGGAGGACTTGCTCACTGGGACCAGAAGCCAAGGTTTCTTTGCTCTTCTCCTGCTTCAGGTTGCAATGAATAACAAGGGCATGGTCTTCCAGATTTCCCTCCCTCCTCTATTTCCCCACATAACAACAACCCTCTGAAGTAGGTTGGGTTGAAAGAGAGTGACTGGACAAAGCGAGGGCAGAAAAGCTGCTGCTTGTATCTTGGAAGGAAAGACTAACTTGAAGTGGTGGCCCATCAGTGCAGCTGGATGGGAAATAGGTGCTAAAGAGGCTGAGCAATTTACTGCAGGAGTTCTGGAATCCAACCTGTGAAGCGTTGTGGCTCCCTGGAAGTCTCAGGCCAAAAGGCACTCCCTGCAAATGGGGGCACCGCTTGAGGTGAGTTCCTCCTTAAGACAGGGGCAAAATAGACCGAAAATTCCACCTCTTCTTTCTTCCCTACAATAGGGACACAATCTTCTCTGTTCTTCTACAAGACCTCTGAGGACCCTTTCAACCCTATCATTCTATGGTCCCATCAAGGCTTGCCCCCCCGAGGAAAGAGTTGAGAAAGGTGCCCTGTGTCTGCTTAGATCATGAAATGAATGCTGGCAATCTCCTAGCCCAGGGTGTCCATATTTTTGGTCTGTGCCCCACACATCATATTAAGTCATGAGCTGCTTATCCTTGGTTTCTGGAACAAGCCTCCATTAACTGGATTCATACAACACATAGGACCACATTGCTGCTCCAAGCTCCCCTTTTACAAGTCTGTCTGAATCCCACTGTTGAGAATAGGCAGGATGGACTCCCAATATTTTTGGGTGGAAAACTTACAAACCTTGAGTAGAGAGAGTAGAATAGAAGAAGAGTTCAGGGCAGTCCTTGGAGACCAAAAATTCCCCATCTTCCACTATGCCATCAACCCTGACTTACCGACTACAGTGAATGGATTCACACAACACACAAAGACAAAAAGAAAGGAACAAGCTATGTGATAACTCAGTGCTGTAAAACTTGGCCTTTGTGTCTGCTCTGAATGATGCACCTGCAGGAATCAAAAATGCTCTGGAAAGAGGCCCCTTTTGGTGTGCAAAAGGGGCCAATTCAGCCCTACACACACCGATGTGGCCCTTCTGTGGCCCAGGATAATTCCTGCCGGTGTGCAACGTCCTCAGGGTAACCCCCCGCTAGCCACTGTTTAGACGTGCCAGCGCTATTCCTTCAGTCAAGCTTTGGGGTGTATCGATTATCTTTCCTTGTCGTGGGCTCAGCTGCAACTGCGGAAAGAGAATTGGAGGATAAAGCAGAGGAGATTTTCTTATTCCCATTGTAGCAGGTAAGGATTTACTTGGCTCTGAATACATTTAAAGATCAGAAGAAAGCCTTCGGCATTTGTCAGTCAAATGAACTCTGGAAATCGCTGCTGCTTTACAACTCGCGCTTTCTTGGAAGGGACCAGAAAGAAAAGCTTTGGCGTCCTGAAAGTGCAGCATTTTCCACAGACGGTAGAGAATGTGGGAATGAGTTCCTTGGTTCATGGAAGGGATCATCAGAACAAAAGAGTGACGGGTTTTAAAATGGATTTATTCCTTTTCCTTCCTTCCAAGAGCTCAGATGGCTACCCCTGGCTCCCTCGCCCAGTTTAGCATCGTAATAACTCCACAATGTAGGTTCAGCTGAAAGATATTGACCTGGTTCTCACATCATACAAAGCTGTGGTTTGTTGGCCAAACTATAATTGGTTTCCACAGCATGCTAAGCAGTTGTGGAGAGGGTTGCACAACGTGTTAAATCAAAAACAACAAACCACATTATGGGGTCATGCATTATGCTAAGCCATGGGTTGGGTAGCAGGGTTAATCGGTGGCTTGCTATGGTGCGCAAACCCAACCACTGCAATTACTTAATAGTCTGGTGTATTAAATGAACTCAGGAAATTGGTTTAATTATCAAATAATGGGTTAGCTGTGTGAACTATCTATCACATGATATTGTCATGAAGGTTGCTTGGGGTTTGCATGCAGTGTGAACTCAGCTATTGTGAATTTTTAACCATTGTTACCGGACTAGTATATAGTGATGCATGAATGCAGCCTCTCTGATTTTTCTGGGAAAGAATCACCAGCTTTCCCACCTTGGTGTGGGGGCCTTGGGACCGAGGTCCCTGAAGGAAAATTCCCAGCCAGAAGGGGCCCCTGCCTCCTCCCTCTTGACCTTCCATGCCTGCCGGCCGGTCAGAAGTAGCATCTTAAGGTTCCTACATGCACCAGCAGGAGGAGAGGCATCTCTGGGGCCAGCCGACCACTGCAGATGGCCTGATTTCTCATGGCGGTGGCTCTGCCCCGTGTCCCTCCGTGGCACTATGGACTGTGGTGCCCCCAGAACAGGTGGGCAGGTCTCCACTGCATTAGGCAAAACTCTTCAGCTGTATGAAGAATATAAACTGGACCCTGCTCCTGAAGGCCAGCGAAATCATGCAGTCCTGCAATCCAGGCTAAATGAGCTTTGGGCAGCTGTTTTGTTTTCAGGCTAAACTCGGTAGCTGGCTTTTTCTCTGAGCTCCACGCATGGACATTAAGCAGTGATTAGATTTAACATCAGCAGTGGTAATTTGCTTTTTCCACAGAGGGCTTGAAGCTGTGAAACTGACACCCCCTCTCCTTTAAGAGGGAATTAAAAACTTATTTACCCATGACTTTTAATGTTTGGTTGTAGTTCTTTATATTTTTACTTGCTATATTTTTAAATAATTGGTTTTAATGGCTGTTTAAGCATATTGTTTGTTGTAAGACACCCAGAGTCATCAAGGGAACGGGGAGCATATACAGGTCTTACATACAGGGAGTCCTTGTTTAGTGACCATGATTGGGACTGGCAACTTAGTCATTAAGCGAAGCAGTTGCTAACTGAAACTGCGACTGTGCTTATGACCTGACTTCAGTTTTTCTTTGCTTTACAGACCTGCGAAGGCCGTCAATGTGAGGATTGGTCACAGGGTTACTTTTTCATCACTGACGTAATTGCGAACAGTTGCTAAACAAGGCAGCCACTAAATGTGGACTACCTTGATCTTGATTTCCTGGAATAAATTCTGGAATTGATTGCTGCCCACCAGGACCCTGCTGAAGGCATTGGAACAAGAGAGGATGGATTTGGATTTATTTGGGTGAATGAGCAAATCTAGACTACTTGGACCAGATTCATATGTTGTGCTTGCTTGCTCTTGGTTTAGCATTGCATGGTAAACCTGGTTTATGGTTTAATATTTTGTGCAAAGATAGCCTCTGGACTGGGATGTACATGAGTTTAGCTGTTTCTCCCTGGGGAAAAGATGCTTCTTCTGTATCTCCATCCTAGACCCAAGGCTGCTTTCAAATGTATTAAACATAATTAAATATATTAGTTCAACAAAGTATTAAATTAATTAATGAAAAGTAGTTCCAAGTGTTTATTTAGGACTAAAATTAATACTAAAATAAAAAAAAAAGAGAAAGAAAGCTCAGGTCAAACTGAAGAGGAATTGACAATTTAGGAATATTAGCAAAACATGATAGAGTTTTATCAAATACAGCTCATCTAGATTCATTACCCAGGCTCACACAACCAGAGTACAATTACAAGGACGTGTAATCTACCTTAATCATAGTCGATAACTTGATTTACTTTGCTTTTTATTTCACTGACTATCAGTCCTTGAACTGCTTTTTCGGTGTCTCTGATCTGTTTCAAAATACTGGTCAGTGCCTGGTACCTCAAAGTAGCTAAAAGCATTACTTGACCTCTAGCATGGCGACCTGCTCACCTTCCCTCTTTCTGCAGTGCCTTTTGCAAACGGCGAGCAAAAAGTTCATGTCTGTACTGAATGTTTAGAACAGAGAGAAACCCCACACATTTTCCTCTACTTCCTTACAAAATGTGCACATACATGATGAAATAGCCTTGATAGGAAAGTTGGAACCATACTTCTGCGTTGGCTTTGAAGAGTCCAGACCCAGGAGAAAAAGGCCTCAACTATAACATGGATGGTGCTAATGTTATAGTTAGAATTCTGTGCAGCCTTAGGAGCAGCATTTAAAACCACGGGACTTACCACAGAGACCCCAGAAATCATAAGGCAGACCATCATACCACAGATGAGAAGAACACAGAATCAGCACCAACTCAAAGCAGAGGACAGAGCAGCCCTCAATGGCCTAAGGAAGGACCAAGCCATCATCATCCTCCCAGCCAACAAAGACTGAATCATGGTTATCATGGATAGATCACAATACCTACAAAAAGCCAAAGAATTGCTGGAGGACAAAGAACCTACATCCCAGTTAACACCAGTACAGAAACTAGACAACCTGATCAGGAGAACCCTTAACGGCCTAACCAAGAAAGGCCAGATCACAAAAGAAGAACAGTGGCGGATGAAAAGCAGAGGACCCATCCTCCCCCGCTTCTATGGACTCCCAAAAATACACAAGCCTGACATACCTCTCTGACCAATTGTATTGTTAGCAGGAACCCCAACATACAACATAGTGAAAGAACTACAAAAAAGCTTGGACATCCCACAGAGGGGAGCCAATATTCTATCAACTCCCCACTCCAGTGCCTCCAGAAAATCAAAGATGTGCACATAGATGAAGATGAAATTATGGTCTCATTTGATGTCACAGCACTCTTTACATCCATAAACCCAGAACTAGCAAAAGAATCCATGTCAGCAGTCCTACACAACACACCCAACCTAACCAAATACACTAAGATCGAAATACCCAGAATCATGGACCTCATCAGCCTCTGCCTGGTTCCAGTTTGATGGACAAATATACCAACAAATAGGAGGAACACCCATGGGATCACCACTCTCAGGACTCATAGCAGAGATTGTAATGCAACGTCTAGAAACTAGAGCACTTCCACGCATACAACCCAATGTATGGATCCAGTATGTAGATGACACCTTTGTTATAATAAAAAAGGAACAACTAGAGGAGACACATGAAAGTATCAACATCTTCAAAGGAATAACATTCACAAGGGAAAAAGAAAACAACAATGCACTACCCTTCCTGCATATCCACATCAGCAGAGAAAATGATGGCAAATTAGAAGCACAAGTCTATTGAAAAACAACCCACACTAATCAAGTGCTCCATTGCCAAAGTAACAACCCCACCTCCCACAAGAGGAGCTGCGTAACATTATTCAGACGAGCACCAACGCACTGCAGCAACCCAGAACAGCAGAAAAAGGAAACAGACCACCTATACAACATCCTCCATCAAAATGGATCCTCACGCAACTTTATCAAAACGTGCCTGAGCGCCCAACCCACTGCAGCACAACCAACACAAGCTATGAAAAGGGTCACACTGCCATACATCAGAAACATCTCAGAAACAACCAACAGACTATTACAACCACACAGCATCACCGTAGCACATGAACCAACTAAAGCCTTCCAAAACATCTTAAGTAAACCAAAAGACCCAGTAGCCCAAGAAGAAAAAACAGGAGTCATCTGCAACATACAGTGTAAGGACTGCAACAACCACTTTGTAGGACAGACAGGCAGAAGGCTGGCAAAGCGCATCCATGAACACCAACTAGCAGTCAGAAGACACGACGAAAACTCCTTAATCTCACAACACATGCACAGACTCAGCCATAGTTTCAACTGTCAGCATCTTTGATCAGGCTAAGTCCAAAAACCTGAGGGAATTCCTGGAAGCCTGGTATTCAGAGAAGTCAGCCATCAACAGGCACATAGAGATAAACAACATTTACACACCATTCAAAAGAGACAACAAAAAGGAAACAAAAGACCAGAACATCTCCTTGCCAGCAATCAACACCCAGATAAGCAGGGATTAACACCAGGATTAACACCAGACAAACAATCAAGCAGCAAACAATATCCTAATCAAGGAACTACTAACTCAGACAATCAAGCAACAGCCTAATCAAGGAACTTCCAAGTGGGAAACCACACGTCCACCAACACTTGACAGGGCAAACTACTGCAAATAAACAGAGAGCAAACCCACTCCCTTCTAGCACTGAAGATGTTACCTACTCGGTAAAGAAACATCTGCAAGAAAACCACCAAGCTCAGGGAACCCCAAGCAACCTACAGAAGAAGCCTGGGACAAGTGCACCATCTCCTTCTTTAGTCAGGCAGCGTGGATTTCTCTCCCCGCAATATGTGGGGAAAGACTGATCATAATTTAGGAAGGTTCACCCTTCGGTTAATCTAGTGACATCTTTAATGCCCACTTTTGTTGAGAGAGAAGGGAAATAGCCCCAAGGTACAGCCGGAGCGTCCAGGTGAGATAGAAGGCCTGTTGTAGAGGTTGGGAGGACCGCCTAGGAAGGAGGACCTCCCCTCCACTGCTGAGAAGACCATCACCCTAGTTGCTAGGCAGTCCCCAGGATCAAGCATCTACTTCCCCAGAGCCAGCCAGCAGCCGGAGGATCAGGCAGGGCCCCCTTCAGAAACACAGGAGCCCCTTCCTCAAAGTGAACGAGGTGGGCAGAGGTCCAGGCCGACTCATCCGACTAAATCTTCCAAAGGCATCTCCACACTTTGGAAGCAACGGCCGCTTGGGTGCTCTGCTCCGAGGAAAATCCTCCCCCCAGTACCCCAAAGGCTGTTTTCATAGGAGCCTTGAGCTGAGCTCTGGCAGCACTCAGAGCGATTAAAAACAGTTCTTGACTCAGGCAGACAATGTGGATAAATGTTCCTGTCTGTTCTCTCTATCATTCTTGTAAATGAGTGGATTCATTCAACAGAAATCTCTTTCAGTCCAGCAATCAGGCAATAGCCAGACAAAGCCTTCTTTGTGACTTCCATTAAATGGAAACAGAATTCTGTACTGCAGCAGAGAACAGCACAAGCCACCGAGAGGGGGTTCCATCAGCCACTGTGTACAAACAGTTGTCCTCTTCTGGCCCGGAATGAACTGGCCCGATTCACTGGACCCTTCTCTGGGCTAGGGGGAGCTCGTGGGATGTGGCTTAAAATGGCAAGAAAGCCTATGGGCTCCATATGGATTTGCTGTGGCCAAGGACTGCACTTGCCCCTGGCCACTGGGGCTGCCTGCAGGATGATACCCATAAACGACTGCAGGTAGGTAGCTCTTAAGGGCTTCTTTTTGGGGGGAGGGTACTTCCAATCAGTGTTGCCTCCTGGTGACCGCCTGGACTGTCCCTGCAGTTTTCTTGGCAAGGTTTTTCAGAAGTGGTTTGTCATTGCCTGCTTCCTAGGGCTGAGAGAGAGTGACTGGCCCAGGGTCTCCCAGCTGGCTTTGTGCCTAAGGCGGGACTAGAACTCAGGGTCTCCTGGCTTCTGGCCTGGTGCTTTCACCATTGCACCAAACTGGCTCCCTTAAGGGCTTGGCAGTGAAGAACAAATATCTAACAAGCCTTATTCTGGACGTAAATCCGCTTTGTCATCCCTGGATGCCCCTCCTCTTTCTGCACCACTGGGGCCTGCAAGAGGGCTGAGATGTATGGCCCATGCGCCTGGGTGAGGGCCGAGGCTGTGGCTGCATTCAGACCAGCAGAGTCCTGGTTCATGCAATGCACTCAGCTACTGATTGTTTAACCTTAGTTTCTTACATGCAGCTCAACTGGCTGGGTCCGCACAGCTCTCTCAGGTGGGGTACACGATGACCCCCAGCTTGAGGACCCCTCCCCCCGGGATTGCACGGCAAGTCAGGAGCCACAGCCAAGCATCGCTGGACGTGGCCCTTTGTGGGCGGGGCGCAGCAGTTGCCAGGAGTGAAATGGAGGCTCTGTTTGCAAAGTCAGAAACACCCAATTTTTCCTGAAACCACCTACCTCTTCAAATGGGGTGTGTGTGAGCTCTGGGGGCCCCTAAGAGTGGCTGATGGTCTGTATATGACACCTGGATTGCATTTTGGCCATCAACCATCAACTGCAGACTCCCGTGGCTGGGTTCATACAAGACGCTAAGCCCAAAGAAAGACCCCCGTGATGGCCTGGGGCATCGCAAGTAGTCATTCAACCATCCCCAGCCAGCCAAGTGGTCAGAATGGAACGGGGCCCGAGAGTCCATCTCCAGGAAGGAAGAAGAAGGGTTTACTAGACTAGACCCCAACTGCAGTACTCAAGCTGTTCTGCCCTGTGAGTTGTTTACCAATAGACATCTTTTACGCATTAAGTTATTACAAATCCTTTGTAAGCGATGAAACCTAACTCCAGCAGATAATAAATAAGTCAGGGGCAGAAGCAGTTAGCGATACTTCGGAGCCCCTGACGTTCTTGTACGCGGAGAGCTGAGTGTGAGACGCGTCGGGGCCAGCTGGGAGAGGCGCCCTTGGACCCTTCAGCAGCGGGTGCAGGGCAGGCTCTGTTGTGCGCTGCTCTCAAAAGCTCGCTGGTGCGGGGGATCTGTGCGCGCCTGACTCTGCTCCTGGTCTTCAGCAGCAGCCTGTCCCCGCATCCCGCCCCAGGCCGGCGGAACCGGAGTTGGGGAACTCACACATCCTGGGTTTGCGCGGAGCAGCCAGACGGCCTGGCCTCGCGCATCGGGCCGGGATGAAGGTAGTCGGCCACCAGACCGCGCTTCTTCGGTGGCCTGTCGGCTCGGGGAGCCCAGCCTCGGGGTCGCGCGGCGTGACGGCCGACTTCCGCCCTGCGAGCTGCTCTTAAAGGCATCGGAGCAGATCCGGGCGCTGGGATTTCGAGTCAGTTGGCAACCGCCGCGCCTGCGGGGCGCTCGCAGCTCAAGCCGGGGGCGGCGGTTTCACCTGTTGCGCCTCCCGGCAGGTCGGCTTCGAGCGGCGGCCCTGCCGGGCTGGGGGCTGGCTGCAGCCGGCGACGCGGCCCCGCGCTCGCCTTCCCGGGGCAGCAGCCGCGGGCGAGGCGCCTTTAAGACGAGCGGAGCCGCGGCGGCAGCTCAGCGTCGGGCGCCCCCCCTCCCGGCTGAGCAGCCCCGGCAGGTCACCCAGCCCGGCGGGATGGCTAGCCGGAGGCGCCTGGGAACGCCGCCGCCGCCCCTCGGGAGAAGCCGCGCTGCCGGGGCGCAGCAGCCTTGACCCGCCGCCGCCGCCGCGCTGCCTTCGCCCTGCGGAGCTCGGGAGCCGAGGGGCTGCGCAGCGGGATTGGCGGCTCCGGAGCTGGCAGCGCGGAGGAACCATGGCCCGGAGCCCCGCTGGAGCCCCAGCAGCCCCGGGCGCCGCGTCCGCTCGCCTGCCACCCGTCCTGCCAGGTAGGCTGTGCGGAGAGCGCTCGCTTCTCGCTCGCTCGCGCGCGCGGGTCCTCGGAGGGAAGGTCGGACGCTGCGCCGGAGACGGTCGGGGGGGGGGGGGTCCAGGAGGGAAGGGCTCTGCAGCCTCGGCGGGGCCGGGGGCAGCCGGGGGGCCGGAAGCGGGCGCGCAAGTTGCGGGCAAGGCGGCGGGGCCGGGCTCCGAGGCGCGCCCGCCTGCCTGCCCGCCAGGGACCGAAGAGGAGCCGCCGCAGGAGCCGCCGCTTCGACCGTTGCCCTCCTCCCGGGTAGCCGCTGCCGCTCCTGCCGTCCCGGGATGTCCGCCTTTGAGGGCCGCCGCCGCCACCGCCGCCCCACCCGGTGGCCGGGCAGCGGGAGCCCTCAGCGGCGGTCGGGCTGGCGCTGGCGGAGCGATCGTGCCCCTCGGCCGGGACGCGCCGCTGCAGACCTGTGGCTCCTGGAAGCCTCCCGCCGGCTGGATGGCCGCCCCGGCAGCTCCCTAGTCCCGGCCGCCCCTTTCCCACCTCCGAATCCGAGTCGATCCCTCGCCCGGGATCCGCGCTTGCTCTGGCTGTGACCCCGCGTCGCGATCCAGCCGGGCCGAGCCCGCAAGACACCTCTGCCTGCGAAGCCTCATGCGGGCGTTTCCCGCGGGGTCTCTCCTAGCAAGGGGCCGGAGGCCGGGTCTCGCGGGGGCCGGGGGGTCTTAAGTGGCAGCCCCAGCTTGCTCCTTGGGGTCTCAAGCATTGGCTGCCGGCCTTCTCCAGCAAATGGCGGGGGTTTGCCCGCCCCCCGCCGCCCCCCAGGCTTGAGAGCAACCTCTTTGGAAAGGGCTCAGATTTCAGCCTGCGGACTAGATCCCTTCCTTTAACATATTTGTCACTGGGTTTTCTCCTGCTTCTTGACCCACGAAACGGTGTGCGAACAAGTCTGGGTTGCTGATTAAGGGGCAGTTAAACTGGTGGCGGGAGAGATTCTACAGCACCTGGGAAAAAGCTCCTGGATAGCCGCCCCCCCTCGCCTGGAGGGCCTTTTGAGAGTGAGGTGGCTGGTGACCTGTTTGAAAGCTTTGCAGGGCAGGGGCCCTGCTGGGGCTCCCAGGGAGGGGTCATCGAATAAAGGTGCCTCTCCAGCAAGGCGGGCTTTTCTGCCCTTTGCAGCTGGCGGGTCAAGTGGGCCGACCCTCCACCCTCAACCCCAGCCTTGCCCAAACAGCAGCCTCTGGGGGGAATCTGGGGCTCTTGTGGAGAAACTGTGTAGCTCACAGGAGCATGTGGGGTCTGGTGGAGATCAAAGTGCGATCCTTGGTGGGCCCGACGGCCTCTGCTTGTTGACCTGCATGTTGGGGGCTGCTGTGGCCAGCCTGCCATGGAACACCAATCCTTCTTTCCTTTGGACGTTGCCTCCCTGCATCGCGGTTTCCGAATGATTCAGATCGGTGAGTTTTCCTCATTGGGCGAAGCCAGCCGTGGTTGATGGGGGCTGTGCAAGCTGGTGATGCTGGCAGATCTTCGCTGGGGCTGGCCTTGGTCATCCTTCGGCCTGCCTGCCTGCCTGCCTGCCTGTTTCTCTGGGGCTGGTCCAGCTGTCCCAACCTTGTGGTCAGTTTAGCTGCTGGATGATTGAGCAGAAGTTGAACTTACCTGTGTGTCGAAGGACAATTTCCACACAATGGTTCCTCTCCCCCAGCACCGACCAGAAAACTTCAAATCCTCTGCAAGGGAAGTGCCTTGGGGTGGGGGATTTCAGAGAAGGGAATATTGGATTGAAGGTGCAGGAAGGCAGGATCTTCTGGCTGAGTGACAGGGAAGAAAGGGTGGGCTCCCCTTTGCTGGAGGGGTTCAAACCCAGATATCAGGGAGGCTCCAGTGAGGATTCCTGCCCTGAGCAGGGGAGGGGGGGTTGGATTAGGAAGTCCCAATGCCCTCTTCCACCTTTGGGGTTCTAGAATTCATTACTATCCTTAACAAATGGGGGGGGGGGGAGGAGAGGAAATAAACTTCAGGCTAGAAGGGGTGTGGGGGGGGGGCTGCTCACCTCAGCTGTCCTGTTCTCTGCTTGTTCCTCCACACACCAAGACTCTTCCTGCATCTGCACTTGATGAGGTGATCCCAAGGTGGCTTCGAGCCCTTTTATTCTATGATTCTCGGGCCCTCCTGCCTTGCTGGTTTATTGTGTATCACTAGGAGGAAGCCAAGATGTTGGTGTAATAAATGCAGAGTGTGCCAGGTTTTGAGACATGGTAAATTGAGTGGAGACAAGCTGGAAAAATGCATCAAGTCTGTAGTAGGAAGCACGGAGGTTCTCGACACCACACTAAGCCGTTATATGGCTTGTTGAGTTTTCACAGGGGTGGGGGAGCCCAGTCAGTTATAGTCCGCAAAGCACAATAGGACAAAGCCAGACCCTCAACAGCGTGGTGCAGGGACTGGGCGGAGGGGTGGGGTCCTCCAGACCCCGGCTTTCCAAAAAAAGATGCCTCAGAACCAGTGCTGGTAGCCCCATAGGGACTCCACTCTTCAACCCCCCCATGTTTATGTTTCAGTAGTGTGTGTGTGTGTCCCCATGCGTGCATAGGCACATTCCAGGAAGAAGGAAGAGATGCTTTAAAAACAACGGTCAATTTCGTGCGTGAGGCATGGGAAATTATCATGCCCAATGTCTCCTGCAGCTGATCAATGATATGCCCCCCCTTTTCTCTATATTTAGGAAGAGGCCACATTTATGAGAAATCAAGGCTGGTTCCCATGGGGCACCTGGAGGCATGTGTGGGCATGCTCCACTTCAGGGAAATTTTGCCCACGGGGTATGCGTGAGCCTTGGAAGGCAGCTGAAAACTTCCCTGCCCCAGTTGCCACTGCCCCAACTCCTTGCCCGGGGGCTCCCACAGCAGAGAGCCACTGTGCTTGTTCTCATCTGGGTGGCTGGCCAAATGTGCAACGGCAGCCGCCACCACCGCCGCAGCAGACAGAGGGCAGGCTCTGTGCAAGGACCAGCCAACCACCCGCTACCTTGGCACACGCCGCAGGTGACAACAGCAGCCTGCCTTTCAGAGCGCGCTTCTGTTTTCCACGAGAGCAGAGGCTTCTCTGCGCGGAAGGCGGTTCTGGGGGCTCACAGAGCCAGACTGCAGCAGGGGACGGGAAGACCGGCCTTCCGAACGGGTCTCTCGGCATCTGGCAGCTTTCCAGCGGGAGAGTAACCTGACCCCAGTTCACCCTTAAAGCTACCCGAGATGGAAGGCAGCGGGAAGGGTGATCCGATGGGGAGATGTGAAAGCAGCCGGTCTGGGGCAGAGGAAGACCTCTGGGAAATGGGGCCACGGCATGAATAGGATCCCCACCACATCTGATCCCCTGAGCAGATGATACCTCCAGCCCCTTTTCTGTGAGCGCAAGTGGGCTCGTTGGTGCTGATGAGGATCGAAGACTCTCCCAGCCGGGCTTGGCTGCTTGCTGTGTGGGGCCTGTGGGTTTACTAGCGGCTGGAAGGAGAGGCTGCAGCTTCCACCCGCAGAGGCCCAGGTGCCCACTCGCGGAGCTGCTTCAAAGGTAAGTCTGGCAGGGCCAGCCAGCAGAAGGGCCAAAGGCTGCGTTGGCGCTGTCCCAAGAAACTTTTGACAACGTTTCTCACCAGAAGAACTCTTGAGCAAACCTGGCAATGAGGAGAGGGTTTTCTGCAGGTCAGGAACTGAACAGAGAGAAAGCAGAGAATTGGAAAAGATGGTTCGTTCTCTCCGTGGGGGAGCTTTCCTGAGGATCTGGGCTAGGGCGCGACCTGTTTTATGCAGGTTTTGGAGCTCAGGGTGAACAGTGAGGGGGCCGTGTGCTGATGGTACCCAAGCATTCTGTCTGAATGGCTCAGAGCTGCAGAATGGTCTTGCCAAATGAGGCAAGGGCTGTAGCCCAACCCCAAATGATGGGCAGTGAGGGTGTGTGTGAGAATTCCTAGCTTCACATGCGGGTGATGAGCTTGGAGGGACCGGCTGGATCAGAGGCGGGTTCCACACTGGGGGAAAGGGATGGGAAACAACTGCTGCCTTGGAAGCCCTCACTCAGACCTTGGAGGTAACTCCAACTTGGAAAACTGGCTGAGTTCATACACAGTATGTCCATTTTTACTGTGATTTGGTGAGCAAGCCAGATAGTTTGGTCCATATGCATAAGACTATACCATAAACCATGGTCTGCAAACCATGCTGGGGCAACCAAGCCAAACCACACCACACCACACCACATTTTGACCTGATGCAGTGCATGAACCCAGTTGGACTGTTGGTTCATCTAGTTTAATGTTATTTCCATAAGAGTTAATTCCTGAACCCCTCGTTGGATCCTTGTCCACCTTGAGCATGCAGTCCTTGACAGATTGCCACTAGGAGATGGACGCCTCAACAGAAAAAAAGGGGGTTATCACCTGAATGTTCAGAGGATTTCTCTCTGTCTGGGAGCTCAGAGGAACTGCCCACTTCCCACTTCCAAACACTCCAGACAGTCATTATGACTCTTTCGATACTGACTTAGAATTGTCTACTGGATGGAGACATTCCCCTCCTGGAGGCATAACAGTTGCTGGACTCTGAGGAAAATGGAAATGGGCTACCAATATTTAGAATGGGCTGACAAGAGAGGGCTGATCCATTATAGGAAGAATGTGATGATGCCAGGTGGAGGTGGACATGGGCTTGGGCTTCATAAAATTATCAGTGGTTGATGACATTGATATGGTTTAGGAAAGAGAAAGCAGTTCTGCACTGAGTGAAGATACAATTGATGGGGACTGTTGTAGAAGATGTGGCAGCTGTGGGCTTAATAATAGCCTTCCAAGTGCCCCAATACTCCGGTTGCTTTATTAAACTATAATCTTGAGGCAAACCCTGTAGAGGAAAGTCACCTCCTTGCAAACAGGGAGGCAGTTAGGGATCTGCAGGTGGCAGCTTTCTCAGTGAAGTTCCTCCTAGTCCGCTTGTAGTAGAGTTACCCAAGCCAAAGGCTTCTGGCTTTGGAGCACCATCTCATAGCCCTGGGGCTCCATCTGTGTCATATGCGGGCAGAGCAATGCACAGGCCCAGGGAGCTCCTGTTGGAGATAGGACTTAGGGGAATGCATCCTTCAGAGCACGTCTGCAGTGAAGGCAGAGGGGGCTTCAGGAGGACAACAAGCAACCTGCCAGATTTGCTGCCTCCCTGGAGGAGGATTGAGGGTTGGGAGCACCATCTGGGAGGGCTTCCACTTCTCCTGCCTGAGGGGCTAATTCCCTTGGTTAGCTGCTGGGCGGGATGCATGGTCTCCTCCATGTGAAGAGTGACTTGGAGTACTCCTGAAACCAGCAGGAGGGCCCTTCCCGCTCCACCCCCCTGCTTCTCCACCACTGGTGGCTTCGTGCCCTTGGAATCCAAGGGGCACTGAGCAAGGAATCTTTGATGGCGGGCAGGTTTTTCCTTTTCCTTTCAAATGCATTTGTTGCATAAGGGCTGCTGGATTGTTTTTAAATAGCTTCAGGATATTAGCATCCTAAGCATCTATGAAGAAGATGGTGATGACTCACGTTGCCATAAATTCTACCAAGGTTTTCAGCAAGTATCCTGGGGAAATTATACAAAACTACAGATTTATTTTCAGGACTCTATTATTTTCAAGGCCAGTTGATGTATTTTGAATGGCTGGGTAGCTTCTTATCGACTAGCTGGACAGTTTCAAATGAGGTCCCTGAAATCTAATTATAGACTTTACACGGCTGAATGGCCGAGCCAGATACATGCTGTCCATTCCCTTCTGTGTTCTTAAGAATGTCCCAAAATAATTTGAGTTGATGTTTGGACTCTTAAATGTTCTCATCCCTGTCATGACACTATTTCACAGCTGAATATTACAAAACAGGTAATGTCACTGTGTTCTCCTAAGTGTTTCCCCAACTCTTAACCCTCCAGTTTAACAAATGCCATGCTCACACAGGATGTTAATACAGATTGCTTGTTTTTGCTTAGTATCTAGTACAAACTAACCATTGTGATTTATAAACCATGGTTTATGGCTTAGTGTCATTCAAACTCGGTCAGAAGCAAGATGTGTGGACCAGGCCATTCTGTTAGCAACCAGGCTGAATTCACACACTGCATTAACCATGGTTTGTTTAATAAAGCACAAGGGCTGACCGGCCCGAGATGCTAAGCCAAGGGGGCTTAGGGCAGTGTGGACCAGGCTCTCGTGTGTGAGAGGAATGATCTTCAAGGGAGCTCATCCGGATTGGGGATTCTTTGGAAAGGGGACTCTGGATCTCCGTGCTTGAAAGATTTCATGCGAGGGAAGAGAGGCAGAAATGTTTCAGCTGCAACGCGGCCGTGGCCCTCCATCACACCCCTGCAGGGACGTTTTCTTAGCTCAGATTTGGCTGAGCATCGCTTAGCCAGATCATGGCTGTTTCCTGTTGTTTCTGCTCCAACACAGGTGGTCGCCTTGCCCCCTTCCTCCTTCGCCCGAGACGGCAGGGAGGAGGCCTCCGTCCTGCCCCGTTCAGCGAGTTAAGGGCCCCGGGCGGGACGGGTGGCGTCTCCGCCCGCAGGGATGCTCACGGAGGTCGGTCCTTGGGGCTGCGTGGCTGGGGCTCTGCTGGCCCTTTGCGGCTTCCTCGGCCAGCAGAGATGAAGCTCTTCTTGACTTTGCAGATAACAGTCACGTTCATTCCTTCCCCTGCCTCCTTTCTTTATATCCTCCAGTGAACTTTTCATAAAGCACCGTATCTTTTTTTTAAATGACAATAATGGATCTGATTTCCCTCCCTACCCCTCCCTATTTAATGAAGCATTTGGACTGAAATCCAAATGTGCATTTGCTGTTCTGTTCTTGCTCAGATAACAAAGAAAAATGGGTTTTGCTTTTTTTACCAGATTCCCCACAGAAAGTGCCAGTGCTGTAGGGTTTATTACCCAATTCCCTAGCAGTTGGGATCATTAGCTTTTATTTATTTGTTCTCCCCAGTGTTTTCCCGCAGGTGCAGGACTGCTTTTCTGGATCGACTGAATGTTGACCCGGGCCTGAGCGAGCGGGACTGGCCCATCACGGTCACCCGGCCGGCTTTCATGCCTCAGGCGGGACTAGAACTCACCACCTCCTGCTTTCTAGCCTGACGCCTTCGCCGCTACACCCAGTTGCTTTTGCCCCCTCACATAATGGGGGTTGACATTGCCACTGTGTCTTCTTCTTGTCCATAGACATCTGGCTTTGCCCTGGCCTTGGGTGTCAAAGCACATTGCTTACAGTAGCAGGTTTCAGCGTGCGTGCTTTCCACATCCCGTGAAAAGACCGAGCCAGTCTTGTCTGAAGAAAGCCAGGCCTGTGGAACATCCTTCCCCCTTCCAGCAGAAGCCAGGCCTGGATCTCCCCCACCTCCCTTTCCGACCTTAGAAGGTTCCACTGCTCACCTCTGCCGGTGGGAATCTTTGCTAGATTCCCACGGGCTGGATTCTAGATCTGTGGGTGTTTGTTCACTGCAGGATTTACGGGAGTAAGAGCACGCTGCTGCTCCCCTACTTGTCAGCTGCTTGCACAAATCTGGCTGTGTGCAAATTCCTCTTGGACTTGGTGTTTAGGGCCAGCGAGCTGCAATGCTCGCCTTGGCCATCCCGTATCAGTGAGGCAGTGGGAAGGGGCGTGCGGATGAGGACTGGGGGTATCTCTGCCGCACGATCAGCCTGGGGTTGCTCTGCCATGGTTCTACCACAAAGGGAAGCCCACCGAGCGAGGCTTCCGGGAAGCCTTCCAACCCCGTGGCAGGCGCCTGTGTTTTTTTGCGTATCAGCTGTTGCCTCGGTCCATGTGTCTGCTTTCCCCTTGTGCTGCATCTGCATCTGTGTGGGTGCTGGAGTGTGTGTGTGTGTGGGGGGGGGGAAGCACAGGGTGGGCTGTACATGGCCTGCTCTGGGTCACATGACCAGGAGGTTGGCGGGAAGGGGGCTTAAAATGGAGCAGTTGGCAACCTTCCAGGTTGCTCCCATTGGGGGATATTTTGGCAACTTTTTTCATTGCAGCTCCGGCTGGATCCAGCCCATTTTTGAGCTCACTTTTTCTTTTGCTGGCTTCTCTCCAGCACCAAATTTGGTCCAGTTCTGTTCTGTTTTTGGAGAGTTCTCTTGCTAAGAGGCAGGCGGATGCATAGGCAAGAGTCCCGACACCCTTTACTTTATGTCACTGTGATATTATGTGCAGCTGGAAAAACAAAAATGAGAGGAGGAGGAGGAGGAGGAGGAGGAGGAGGAGGAGGAGGAGGAGGAAGAAAAATGCTTTCCTAGCTAGGGCTAGAACCTGGAGCTGCCCAGAGTCCCTGCTGGGGGGCACAGGGAGGGGGTTATACATCTAAATAAATAACATTTTAGAACACGGGTGGGGAAGTTGCCGTTTTCAGGCTCGCTGGACTACAGTTCCCAGCATCTCGCCATTGGTCATTCTGGGACGGTGTTTCTCAACCTTGGCCACTTTAGGATGTGAGATCTTCAACTCCCAGGATTCCTGGCCAGGACGTGGACTGCTGTGGGTTAGGCTGTAGGACCTGGTCTCTAAACATACCATTACACCTGGTTTACCAAGCACAATGGCCAGGTTGACCAGGCCCTCCTGGCTAGATCCGAAGACGTCACCTTGTGGCTTATTGGGATGGGATATGCCAGTCCATTATAGGCCAAAGACCCACATTCATCTGCCTTCTGAACAGACTGGCTGCAAAGGAAGGGGAACCCACACCTTCCAGGGCAGAATTCTAGTGGGGCGACAGGGAGCAAGACCACCTGTGCTGGAGGGGCTGGAAAGATGCTTGCCTGAGGTTTAGCCAGGAGGTTTCTGTAAATGTAGCAAATGATGCAGGGGAAAAAAAACACTTTCCCCAGGTTACTGTTCAAACTGAGGCAACCATCAGATGTTGTCACACAGAGAAGAAGTGACTTGATGGAAGCTTGGGGACATCGGAGACCCCAAAGCAGCTGCTCAGGCGGGATGAGCGGTGCCTGAAGTTGGGGAAGCTGCTGCGTGCCGGCTGACCCTCGGCTCTCTTTCTGTGCAGCCATGGGGGTGCTTAGGCCATAGAAGGACCCTGGGCTGCACAGATAACTCAGATTTTAAGGGGGAAATGAAGGGGATCTCAGAAGGGTTGTATCAGCAAGATCTTCTGTCCCCAGTTAAGGCAGCGGGGTTTGCCTTGCGCAACTGCAGTTATGTGGCCTGTGAGTTCCAACCGATACAGAGACCCAGATTGCTGATATAACAGTGGTTGCTCTTAAAGAAAGCGAGGGTCCAAAGTTGGACTGAAAGAGAGCAGGATGTTTTAACTAAAGTTGCATGAAACTATCTAGCTCTCCCCGTGTCACGTTTGGAGATCAGGTGTGTCCTTTTGAGGTGTGCAAGAACATAACTCATCCAGGGAAGGGCACAGCTTTCCTGATGGATGGGGAGTGGACCTGCTGCTCCTCCCGCCCCCGGCAACAGTCAGTGGGGTGCTGGGAATAGACTGTTGCCTTGGGGAGTTTGTACTCAACTCCCTTTGAGTCAGCAGCTCCAACATTTGGCTTCAGGCACGACTAGCCTGCTTTACAGAGCTGCTGTGGAATTAACATAGGCTAGTCCCCACATATGCTGCTCCCTCCATCTCTGGAAACAGGCACAGAAGCCTTGGCTTGATGGACACTTGTATATTAGGGGTTTGACCGAACACGTCAACCAGGGCATGTGCTTCTGCTTGGGAAGGTGACGCCTGTTGGCTTTCTTCAACCTCTCTTTGGTTTGCTGGCACTGATTCTCTCCAGAGCAACCACACCAGCAACTGTTTGTCACATTCAGTATCTCCTGGCCCCCAGTTGTCCACTGATGGGAACTCATGGATCAGGTGTGCTCCTGTCTGTTGCTGCTTCTCTTGGGTCACCAAAGAAATAAGACATGCTGGCAACTGTCTTGGTTTTGGCTTCCACTTGTTCTTGCAGGAGGTCCTGGGAAAAAGTGATTTCCCTCATCTCTCTCTTTTTGGTGACCTGGGGGAAAATGATGTTGGGAGACAAGGGGATGAAATAATTTAGCTCATTTTGAAGTTCTGTCTGGGTAATCTAGTGGGAACTGGTCATTGGCTTGAGCACCAACAGGGCTGGTTAGTGTCCTGCTCATGGCAAGAGAAAGGGGTGCCAGTACATCTCCCAAAGTTACTGAAGGCCAGCAGGGGATCATGGAACAAGTGGTACAAGGGAGCCATTCCCCTTTAAAAGCTCAGTGCACCGGCCAAAATTGTAGGAGGCAAGAGATACAGAAGGCATGCAACCCCTCTGATGAATTCATTTGGCTTTTCTACCAATTAATGGAGCTCCTCTTCACATAAATTGTTAAAACCTCCAGTTCATAATGATTAAGCAGAGCCTAAAAGCCTAGTAGCTTGGGGACAAGCAAGCTGATGTAACTGTGTGAACATTATAAATATTCAACATTTCACAGAGCAAATCCCCCATTTAAATAGATTTAAACGGAATTATGACTTGTCTGAAAATTATTAGATCAGTTCCTATCAAAGTAGTCTTTTGAAATCTAACTCCTTTTTTCTCCAGGACTTGATTACTTGGCAATGAACATGCAGATGTAGCACAAGCCTTGTGATTAAGTGTGTGTGGTATGTGTGTGGGGGGGATCCAACCTTTAGTTTTATTTATTTTTGCACAAGGAGGTTCATAAAACCAGAGCCTTTGCTCGGGGATACAGAATGCTTGCAAAGCCACGAAGGCTGCTCTTTAAGGGCTGTTCTCAGATTTGGGGGTGGGAGTCACTTCTGTTGGTGGGGACCTGAAACACTGGGGCTTTGTTGTGATACGTAGCTGCAAGGAGCTCTCGCTTTTTTGCGTTCGCATGATAGAAAGGGATCTGCAGAGCATTGGATCCTGCCCATGGAGATTTCCAGAGTCTTCCCTGGCAAAAACAATTCTTTCCCTGTCTCTCCCTTCTCTCTATGGGGCCTTGCCACCATCTTCCCCAGTGCTCCAAGGGACAATTTTGCCACTCCTCCAACACAATGGCCAGTTGGGGTGACAGCTAGCCTTCGAAAAGCAAAGGTGCTGAAGGAAGAATGAGGGCAGAAGTAGGGCACTAGGTGGCTGCTGTTAATTTGCACACATCCACACCCGTTGGCCAACTGGAGACAGCACCAGCTTCTCTGTCAGAGGGCTCAAGGGGACACTTGTGTGACCACACAAAACTGCTGCGGAGTTAAGAGAGCAAGAGAGACAAGACCAGCCTCTGTGCAAAGTGGCTTCATAGCACACATTTTGGATTTTCTTCCTGGTGCTCCAGGACTTCTTGCAGGACAGTCCATCCGTTTCAGCAACGGACAAATATAGGCCACGTGGGGGCTCGAAGTGCAATTCAGCAGGGGAAGCTTGTTCAGAGGAGATGAAATGACACCTAGATTGAGCTGTTAGCTTTCGTTATCGGGGGGAGACAATTTACATTTGAGACTGGCAGTGAGGAACTGGCAGGCAGCTTCCACATGAATTGTGGCTGATGAAATGCAATTTCATTTTAAATTAGGATGATCAGCTAAAAAGATCTCCTTAAATCAATGGTTCAACCAATTTATTATTTTTATAATACCGGCAGTTGCCAAAGCATCCCGCTGAGCTCAGCTCTTCTGTCCCTAGTTCAGAACGTGACTGCTCTGCCTTATCTTTCAGCAAGGGATCGCTCATATTCTTGAGTGAATGTGTAAGTTGCCCCCAAGTCTTTGAGTTCTCCTGAGTGGGTTTGCCTGTGCCCCCCACCCCCCGGATGCAGTCCTGGTCCTTTATTCCTCAGGCAAAACCCACTTTTGTGGGAGTTTGTGACTAACGTGTTGCTGGGGAGGGTGAGGTAACTTCAGTTATGGCACGGGAGCAAGTGTGGGGCGAAGTGGGCCCACTTAACAGTTAAAAGGAACAACCAGTGTGACCGTCCTGGTGCCAGGTTGGAGCTCTTGGCAAAGGTTGGGCTTTTGCTGTGGAAGCAGGTAGCAGTGAAGCTGAAGTTTGCCTACCGAGAATGTCATACATTGCTCCATGCCATTATGCGCTCTCATGGACTCTGGCTTAATGACCCACCGTAGCTATTGCACTTTGTAAAATACGGCTTATTGATTGGCATGTTGTGTGAACCCAGAGAGTTATGATTTACTCTCTAAAACATGGCTAAGCAAGCCGTTTATGATATATAAATCAGGACATGTTGATTTATACATTGCGCTTAACAATGCTTTGCTTGACACAATCAGCCGTGTTCACACAACGCTCAGAGACAAAGCCACAGGCGTGATCTCACGCCTAGCGAACATACCGAATAAATCTGCAGGATGCGCTTTGGAAGCACCCCGCCGGCCGAGGCTGAGGCCGAGGCCTGCCCTCGGCCTGGGTGTGGCCATGATGGAATTTATTGGCTGTCCCCATTGCTCCGTCTGTGCGACCGTCTCGATGGCAACAAAGGTTAATAAATAGCTCCTCTTATGAAAAGGAGAATTAATAACATTACCAAAGCAATTGAATCAGATCTGAAGGAGGAGGAGGAGTAAATTAAATGCTTTGCTGCTAATGGGTGCCAGATGTCCCTGGGAACAGTCAATTCCGATAATGCTCTGGATTCTGCTAATTCCAAATTAGTGATGTGGCCGAGTAATCCTGAGGAAGCGAAATCCTGTGGCTGCAAGCAATGTATTGGATCAGTCTGGGAATATGTGCGAGTCCGGCCTCTAACGGGGGGTGAGTGGGGCAGGCAGGAGGACAGAAAGATTAGGGCAGGAGAGAACAGTTCCTGGGAGTTGGAGCAAATGTTTGGGGGGGGGGGAATGCAGCAAGATACAGTGATTTTTCTTTTCTGTGTAATTTGTTTGAACTTGGACAAGGTATTTTGTCATTGGCTGATCTTCCTGACTCCTGTCTTGTCTTGTTTATTCAGCAAATTCTGTAAAGCCAGGGTGCATTTATTGATTTCCTCTCACTAGATTTGTGTGATGTCAAGATTATAAAAATCAGAGTGATGAAGATATGAGGGGTTATCAGGAGAAGAAGTGGGTGAGATTTCCTAAGGGGAGCCGTTAACAGAGAGCAAAGACAGAGAGGATGCTCGGGGAGAGATGGGGAAGCCTCTGAACTGCTTACTGTCCTTGCCCATCGATGCTTGAAGGGTGAACAAGGCAGCCAATGGCTCAGCTTTCCAAAGGGACTGTGGAGGACAGGGCAGTCAAGAGGTAATGCTCCTGTCCGAGGTCCTGAATCAAAAGTAGTGTCCTTTACGTGCCAGGGGTGGGGAGCCGTGGTGGCAGACGCTGCTTGATCCAGTCTCAGGGCCCCACCTCTGTCCTTACAAATTCAGGAGAGGGCCTTCAACACCCGGATGGCAAAAGAAGAGGTTGCTCATGTTGATCCGGCCTTTCTACCCAAATGCCCAGGAGAAGTGCCCGCCACTCCCACTTTCAGTTCTATCAACACTACAAGGTTGGGGAAATGAGAGAGGCCAACTGGCATGGGATTTCTTGCAGGCTGGGTTCATGCAACACCCAAAACCAGGAATGGATGTTTGTGGTTCAGAATGCTGTAGAAAACCCAGCACTTGCCTTATGCTGTGTGAATTAGACCATTGTCTGAAGCTGTTGTGAGGTTCTCAACCTTAGCAACTTTAAGATGAGTGGACTCCAACTCCCAGAATTCCCCAGCCAGCATGGCTGGCTGGGGAATTCTGGGAGTTGGAGTCCACTCATCTTAAAGTTGCTAAGGTTGAGAAACACTGAGTTAGGGTATATGCCGGCTGGAGAATTCTGGAATTGCAGTCCCCAGCATTGAGAGGATGTCAAGTCCAGGATGCTTGTTTTTGGACATATGTGCTGTAGCCTCAGAGAGTTTTGTTTGGAGCCATGTCCTTCAGCCTCACAGGACTGTTTTCAGGGCCACGTTCTTTTGTGTCTTTCCTTGAGCCTATAAGCCGTCCCGGAAGAATAGCTGCTCTTGCAGGAGGCAAGAAAGTTGCCCTGTTGCTTAGACAGGATGATTTTGTCAATGCGTGACCGTGGCATGGTGATCCTTCTTTCCGTACGATCTGCGTGGCATGCTTTGTTCTTAACATGTCCGAATGATCCGATGAAAATACCCGAGCAGTGTTTCAAATTGGAACAGCCTGGGCCTTTTGCAGATTCATTTCAAAACTGGCCTGGAGATCGTTGGCCGAAGAGAGTGTTTTGAGTTCTTTCTTCATCTTTGCCCGTCCAGAGTGTGACATTGAGGGGTCCTGGAACCTACAAGCCCTAGAGAATTCAGATCTTTTGGCAGTAAATGCTACTAGTACTACTATTCCTACTGATCTCCAATAGCGGCTAAGTCAATGAGATTAAACCTTTCCTAGACCTTAGGGCAAGCTGGCTTCACTCAGTGGTCCTAAAGACAAGGCGATCCAATGACATCTGGAGCTCCTCAGCTCTGCATTCTGGATGGCAACCAGGTTAGGCTTAATTATTATTATTTGGCTTCGCTCAAAGCAGGACCCCAATCTCTATTCAGCCGCCTGGGCAGTGGCCATGGGCTTGATAAACTGTTAGGAGCCCCCTTGAGGGTTGCTATGCCAATGAAAAGCAGGCAGCTTTCATAGTATAAAAGGACTTGGGGCATCTTTTGAGGGCCGGAGGCCTTCCTGGCTGGGGCCGTGCTCTGAAAAAGGCCTCTGAGGAGCAATACCATGGACAGCTCTTTGTTGCAGGGCATTGCATGAGACTTCGCACTAGAGCGGGGAGAATCACACATCATCTTTCCCCAGTGAAAATATAGGATGTACCGAAAAACAAAAGCATGAATGGGCTTGTGCATAATGTTAAGCTATACAGTAGGGTGGTTTGTTTGATTTGGGCTTGAATGTTGTATGAAGCCAGACGTAGTGGCTTATAAATCATAGTTCATGTTCTGTTATCATGGTTCATTCAAAAATCAGTGGTTCAGAAAACCCCCCTGCAAAGCCAGTCAGTGTGCTCTGAATTAGAACATCCCTTCTTGGGGAGCCAGTGTGGGATGAATGTGGAGGAGGGAGGGGTGCCACATTTTTTCCTCCGCTTCTCAGGGATGCTGCCCTTGATTAAGAAGTCAGAGAATGAACCAGTCTTCCTTTCCAGGATCAGATGAAGCTTAGAAGTAACTATTTTACAGGAAACGGATTTTCCTTTTTTTCTTTCTCAGTTGGTGTGTGAAGATATGGCTCCTGGCCAGAAGATCCAAGTGTGTAAGTGGCCTTGACTGCAGCTGCTGATTTGTTACTTCTGCAGATTAAAAGGGATCTTCTCAATGGATTGCTTTCAACAGCTTCCCTGATACGATGTCTTCCAGATGGGTTGGATTTTAACTCCCATAATCCCCACCAAAGGCCATTCTGGTTGGAAATTATGGGACTTAGAATCTGAAGGTGCCGGAAGGGCGTCTGGTTAGGGAAGAATGATTCATGAAAGTGGAATAAGCCCCTTTTTAGGGAGACCCCCTCGTGCCCTAATTTTGACTGTAGAAGGCAGATTTTCAGCACCATCTCTGAGCCACGTATTCTGAAGCAATTCTTACACCTACACAAGCCAGAGAACGTCATTTGCAAGTTGTGGGTGTAAAACATCTGGATTTTAAGTGTTGCCACCAGAGGCCAAGGATTTGAGGAGAGCAAGCAACGGATGGCCTTGATTTCTTCTCTCTCTGCCTCTCCTCTGCAGGAGCCCCACCATTTCTCTGGCTGAAACCAGGGACCTCTCTTGACTTTGCTGGAGATTGATCCATGGCACCTCACAAGTTGTGTGTTGTTCTTTGGGTCACTATGACTGAGCAAATGAATTATTCCCTGTCTCTCATGATGACATGGGTGCTGTCCTATAGGACGCCTAAACTTCATGCTGTTCAATATTCTAATTACACTTGCAAATATGGTGACCTTATTAGATTTTGGACGGAGGGGAAGGGACCAGTGTCTCCCCAGAGGCAATATATAGCTTCAACAGTTTGGGAAATGCTATGCTAATCCCAGTAGAAATCTCTTCTTGTATAGACTCATGAACAACAAATGCACAGTTGTGAGCTATAGGCACAAAACCTCCTGACATTTATGGGAACGTT
This sequence comes from Liasis olivaceus, assembly GCA_030867105.1. NCBI lineage: Eukaryota > Metazoa > Chordata > Lepidosauria > Squamata > Pythonidae > Liasis > Liasis olivaceus. The sequence continues at coordinate 24,491,962 of CM061361.1, read as the reverse complement.
TCTTTCAAGACCATTTGTAAGAAATAACATTTCGGAATACTGTATTAACCTGCACAACCCTAGCACAGCCTCAAAATGCACAAAACCAGAAAGGCCAACAAGAACAGACGCTCTTCCAGCATAGCTACTGTGAAAAACAAAACTCGGCAAGATTTCTAGGGCTGAACTTCTGTTAGGAAGGACCTTCTCTCCGGTACCGCCGTATCTATTGCAAGCGAGGAGTTGGGCAGCAGATTTTTCTGGAGGTGATTTCAAGGCTTGGAGAAGGCCTCTGTGTGGCAGGCAGCCTTCAGAGGATGTGGTGCTTCTAGGTCATGTAGAGGGATTTTATGCTTATTGTCTGGACAAAGTGCGCAACTTGGTTGGTTGTGCAAATAAAACTGAAACATGCAAACCACCTGTTGACTGGCTGTCCTTAGAGGGCCATATAATTTTCTTTGAATGCTGGTCTCCTCTGTTGTTGTTTTTGATCATTAATCAAGTTTCTTTCTCTTGTAATCAAAATATTGTCATTCTAGCATTTATTTAACCCAAAGCACTATGCCCTGTAAGTTAGTATACCTCCTCTTCCTTCCTTCCTTCCTTCCTTCCTTCCTTCCTTCCTTCCTTCCTTCCTTCCTTCCTTCCTTCCTTCCTTCCTTCCTTCCTTCCTTCCTTCCTTCCTTCCTCCACTACACAATGGTCTCTTTACTAGCACTTCACTGGTAGACATACTTGGTAAATAACCATTTAACTGTTTTTTCAAGGATGTTTTCTTGCTGATACAGAGAGAGAAAAAAGCAGGAAAATTGTGTGGCACTCAGGCAAGAATATTATGATCTGTAACAACCTGGCAAATTGGCTTCTTCATGGGAAACTTGTACTGATTGCTTTGCATGTCTTGATGAAGAATTTTAGAGAATATGATTTCATACCTATAGGCCATCTGTTGTGAGCTGGATCGATAAAAATGGTTACAGCTTCCCTTGAATTCTTTTCTAGACTTTTAAGAAATATTTTAGGATTTTCTAGCAAAGGAACGTCAAGGTTAAATCTGATTGGGATTAGATTTGGGGAGATCTTTGGTCCTTCAGTCAAGATTTCATTTGTTTGGAATAAATTCTTCATTTCTCTCACATACTTTTGTCTGAGGAGAAACCGCCCCAGGTGTCGTTCATTTTGATTTTAGAGGAAACCTGGGCCTCCAAGCCTGCACGCAACCCTTCATGGAAAACGTAGCACGAGTCCTTGTTCCTTCAAAGAAGTTTTGCCTCAGCAGGTTGACGTGAGCTTTGAGTGAAATTCGGGGAGAGTCTCTTCCTTGGCTTTCAAGGTTGGAATTATTGTGGCATTTGCAGCGTGCTTAAAAGAGTCCTTCAGAGAAGCTCTTTATCCAATTAAACCAAGAAAAGGCCAGGTCTAAAAGGGCATCTCGTCACTTGATCTGATTTGGTCTTGAATGCTTAGGGAATCCTCATAAGGACATTTGGCATTAATTCCACCGCGGGAGACCAGGCTGGGAACTAGTGTTCAGTGTAATCTCTACCCTCCGTCAGCAAACAAGATCAGGTAATGCCGGTCACAGTACAGAGGAGAAAGGATCCACTGCTCGATCAGGGATTTCCAGGGAGCCGGGGGACCGCTCAGTGTGATTTTTGGAAGGTTGAAGTGATTGCTAAAGAGTGAAAGCTGGCCAGGGATTTGAGGGCCAGAAACTTGTTAGCACTTTTTATTTGCTCAAGAACAAATGAACGATCTCAAGAATTACTTTCTGCAGAAGGGAAGACACAAGAGGCAAAGAAAACAAAGATTAAACTTTCTTCCACCTCAGGGTGTCTGCGGGGTGTGGTCGAAAAGGTCAAGATGAGAGCCACAGTGGTGTGATTGAAGCTCCACCTGTTGGTTATGCGTGTTGCATGTGCAGTGCTCATAAACATAGGTGAGCTTTGATCGCACTGTTGTGGCCGCTGTCCTGACTTTTTTGACCAGACCCCTGCTTCTTCTGGTGCCCTCCAGATTGCTGATTGCAGTTTGGCTAGCCTTGGTCAAGCTGACTGGAAAAGGGGAACGCCTTCTGCAGAACACCAGGTTGGGGAGTGTCTGAGCAAGATCATTAAATCTGTAGAAAGCAAAGTGCCCCCATAACCTTGCAGAAAGATACATATCCCCCCCCCCCCATCCTCAAGAGCGCACCCTTAAAGCTTTGCATTGGGAAAAGCAACACATGCTCCATGGTTCAGATACATCTCGCTGGGGTGAGGGTTGCTTTCAACAGCCTTCTCCTCTTCCTTCTAGCAAAGGCTGTTGAGGGCACTGAGGCAGAAAGGTGCTGAGTCCTGATGGCTTGAATGTGGGTTAGGAACTCATCAGGTTTATACTGGAAAATGTGGATCACTTTGGATGGTGCTTGGGTACTAAACGCTCTGGAAAATGACAAGGCTGACTGACTGTGCTTTTGCTTTCGCAATTTGGGGTCAGATGTCAAGAAAAAATGAGTATTGAGAAGTTCTCTCTGGCCCTGCTGTGGCCATGACTTAGGTTGGTTGGTTGGCTGGTTGGTTCACATCAGGCTCTGTTACCATTCATGCCAGACATATCTTTTCTTAATGTCAAAGTATGGCAAAAATAATAGATTTTTTGTTAATTCTCATAGTATGAGCAGCAAGATGGGTATTTCAGTAGGAATGCTGTATGAGTTAATTAATCTTGGTATGTTTTAAGTTCATTTAAAGTTTCGATAACCTGTGAATAAATTGTGCAGCGTTAGCATTATATTGTGGTGCATTGGATTAACTGTGGCTTTTGGTGCTGCTCTTAAATGATTTATGTTCTGTAATTTGAACGGGAAGTATTTATGGAAAGTTCTGTAGAAGCTGCCTGTGCTTCTACTCTCAAATTCCCCTCTTCTGCTCATGATGAAAATGAAGTCCGGGAGAAAGATTCTTGGCTGCACCAAGACCTCTGGATCCAGGAGGCCCGGTGAACGTGTGTAACCCACGTTTAGTGGGAAGAGTGAAGGCTTCCTCCTTCGTGGGGGGAGGGAAGCCTGGGGCCGTTTGGATCTGCAGCGGGGTCAGCCCTGGGCTGCCAAGGCTGCCAAGCCACAGCGGTAGCCCCCAGAGACCCTCCTGTGAGGTTGTGGAGGATTGTTAGGGAAAGATACACAAGAGGTTTGTTAAGCCCAAGATTAACCGATCAAGTTGTACACCTTTAACCCTCCCCAGATGTTGGGGAAAAAATGAGCTGGACATTTCTGGCTACGCTCCCAGTGGGGTATTGCATCGATGGACAAGCTGTTGCAGTTCTTCAGGGCCGGTTTTAAAAATGGAAATGCAGCTGTTTCCATAAAAAATACCGCTACCTCTGATGTAAAGGGCCAGATTGGATGGGCACCCAGGCACTTGATTAACTTCTCTAAAGAATCCGGTGCAAGGCAGAGATCTACAATTGGTCTTGGGCAAAAGGTGTGTGGGTCTGTTTAGAAACAAGTCTCATGGACTTCCGTAAGATCGACTTCAACTGCATTGATTTCAAGCAGGCACAGTCATGGGAGGAAGAGCTGGACTTGTTCACATTTAGTTGCCTAGTTAAACAGGCTGATTTTGGAAACATGGCATTTACCAAAGGAAGTCTCTGCAGGTCGGTGTTTAAAGCTTTATTCCTCCAAGAACAGGAGTAGGAAACATTTGGGGTTTGTTTAAGGATCCGGTGGTGTAGCTTTCTTGTCACCCAAATAGTTAGGTTGCTCCATCTACTGTCTGATGAAAAGAGGTACAATAGGAGTGTTGAGCCTGCCCCGGGTCGGGGTGGGGGGCAGAAGGGATGCTGTTGCCAACGGCACCCCCCGTCCTCCACTGCTGCTTGCCGGTGCAGGGTTGTGTAGTGAGCCTCCAAGAAGACAATGAAATCTGCAGTGGCTTTTATTTTCCTATTTTGAAACAAGCTGCTGAAATTTGATCCATGTTCACAGGAAAATAACTGTCATTGCATTGCAGGTTATGGGATCTTGGCTTCAGATGCAGAAATGATTTAGATACCATGCAGACTACACTTAATGCTACAAAAAGGAAAAAAGGCTGAGAATGAACAGAGCCTTTGTGTAAAACAGGCCCCTAGGAAGTTTACTCTTTCTGAGGAGAGGAGATACTCGTGGCCTGGCACAAAGGGGCACCTGACAGGTTTTTAAAGCAACGTAATAGAACAAGGTCAGACTTTGTTTTAAAACAAGGGAGGACTGAAACTTAGGTCTCTTTATAGAAAATCTTGCTTTTCAATTTAGGTGGCACTGTGGGATTCTGTACAAATCACCCCAGGTAGAAATTCTCAAGGGACCCCCAAGCAGTGCCACAAATCGTGGGTACAATCTCCTTCCCTGTGCTGTGTCGGCCTGTGTGCACGTCTGCCCAGGGGCTGGTGGACATTCTTCACTCACAGCTGCCGCAGACGCCACGGAGATGGCTCTGTGCAACACACGGGGGGGATCAGAAGCAGAACCAAGCAGGCAGATCTACCACGGTTACATCTTCTCACTGGGCCATCTGGTTCTCAAGCCATCTGAGCAAAAGATGAGATCGCTTGGTCTCTGATTTACGCAGGATGTGTTGCTAATTCTAATTTATATGTCTCTGGGTTGAGGAACATTTCTTGATAGTGACCTCAGTTTAGAAAAACAATAGGATGTTGATCTGTTTATTGATTACTGGGGAGGCTTCAGGCTTGCTTTGCAGGCACAAGTGCCACAGCTACCGGATCTCCAGTGTTGCACCCTTTTTCTTCCACGGGTTGGTGAGCTCTTATTCGGGGATGAAAGGGGCTGCCCTTTGCCTGGAACCTGAGTGGTCTGCAATTGTCATGGGTCCCGGCTGCAGAATGCTCAGTGCTTCAGCCCCAGTGGGCGGGCAGGGGCGGGCAGGAGCAGCCATGCTTGCAAATGCCTCTGCTGGAAGCCTGGCTGCCGGTCCCGGACGTCAAGCCCAGAGGGTCAGCAGGCAACGAGGCTCGCTCTGGTCAGGCCCCCTCGCAGGCATTGCACGGCTCACAGCGTGCAAAGGCATCTTCTCCGTCTGGCTGCACCAGACAGCGCTGGCCAAGAGCGAGCTCCGGCAGCCGTCCTTCCATTTGTGTTTGAGAAAGAGGGAGGCATCTGGCTTTAACTCTCTGAGGCTCTGGGGTTGGGCTAAAGTTTTCGGCGGGCAACCCCAGGGACAGTCCTGCTGCTTGGTCAGCCCAGCGCCCTGGTGTCTGGCTCCCTAGGCGTGGGCGGCCTTGGCTGAGGCCAAGCCCGGCCTCTCGCTCTCCTCAGCGCTTGGAGAACTCGATCCTGATGCTGCCTCTGCAGAAAAGGGTTATTTGCCGAATTTCTAGGCAACGCCTCACCATCACTGGCCTTGCTGTGGCATCCACCACGATGCCCGGGCTCTAAGTGAAAATGGCATGGGCGGTGCTGACCTGCTACCCAACGAAGTGGGATTCACATCTGCATCAAAGCGCTTCCGAGGGAGAAGAAGGGTTGCAGCAGAGAGAGAGCCAGGCGAGAGCCGGGGCTGAAGCATCGGGCCGGGAAGCCCAGCCTGCCTCCTAGGGTGGTTGTGGGGATCACGCTGGGAAACCGCCTTGAGGTCCCAGGGAAAAAGTGAGGACAGTACATTCAGCCAAGGGCCTCCCTGCACCGGAGCACCCTTCCGTTGCCCATCACGCCCGTGGCCAAGGAAGGCAGCTAATGCCCAGCGTGCTGGGAAGGGGAAAAAGAAAGGAGGGAGACCGAGAGCAGCCACCCCTGGATTTTGGCTGTCTTCCCCGTGTTTCTTTCTTCTCTCATTTACTGAGCAGCTCAGGATAGGAGCGTGCTTGCTCCCTCTTGCATCCAAAGTGCTGGAGCAGGTGGCCCATCAGCCCAGCGGGCACAACTGTTTCAGGCAGTGCCGGCATGTCGGCGTCGCTCATGCAGCACGCAGCACCTGTTCCTCGCGGCTCCCCTTTGTGCTCGTCTTCCGGCTGCCGTGATCTTTTGTCAGGCGCATGAAAACCAGGTGGGGCCTTCGCTGCACTGTCACTGCCACCATCTTGATTTTTTCACCTGCTGGGCGATTCTGATTGTCCGCGGCTGCCCCTTCTCTTCGCCCCTGGCAAGCGAGGAAGGGATCTGCGGGCAGACTATCAGCGGCCGCTTCTTTCCCTGATGCTTTTTGTTATTTCTCACTGTGCCTTATGCCGTTGAGTAGCTTTGGGTGGCCAAGCAATTGTTTTTAAATCTGCATCACTTCTATTCAGCACGCATGCAATTGTGAGACTTAAAATACCCACAGTTGAACCTGCTGGAATGGCAGAAAAACTTTCCACAACTGTAGTGCGTGCATCGATGTGTGGTGGCACCTGTTTATGCTATAAGCGCAAGCGGTCAACAAATACAGCCCTTCCCTCTCTCTTTCCTCTACAGTTGCATTACTGTGCTCCGGACTGACGCACAGACATGGTGGATATTGCGGTGCAGCCATTAATAAAGTCTGCTGAGCAACAGTTCCAGTAGGAGAGGGGAAAACTCTAAGCAAAGGCAAGAAGTTGTAATTTCAGTTCCACGCTCTGCAGTTCGCAGGTGCAGAGAAAGACCGCCTTGGTGTGGTTCTAATGTAAAATTCCTGTCTGTTGCGGATGTTGGCTGGTGTAAGGGCAGAAGCCAGCAAGGTGGAAACCAGTGATTCTCAGGCCAGGCAGAACTGTTATGTAGGCTAAGCAGGTGTCCCCACCAGGAAAAAAAATAGTGGAAAAGGACTAGAATGTAAAGTTTGGAGCAAATGTTTAAATAGAGCTTGAATTCTATGTTCTGCAGTAACCAGATATTCTGCATCTTCATGACTTCTTTCTGGTTCGCAGTCAAGCAACTGACCTGGCTGCGCTCCACTGAAGAAGCTTCTGCCGCGGGCCTATTCCTGAATAGCCGAGGGCTCCAGAGGGGTATGGAGCTTTACGATTTGTGGCCCTGCCTGGTGTGAAAACTGACAGTTGGGGAAGCTGAGGGTCACTGCCCATTGTAGGAGGGCACCAAGTGAGAGTGGGCTCGCTTGGATGTTCAGCTTTTTCATGCATATGTTGAATTTCTATTTTTAACCTACTCTGAGCTTTAAGGTTCATAGCTGTGTACTTCATTGCAGATGATTATCTCTTCATTAGGCAGGGACTGTTGGCTGTTGAGGATCTGGTTTGCAGATGGGAGACAATGCCAGCACTCAGAGCATGGCTTGGAGTGGAGGAGCAGGATTGTAGCAGTGCACGCCTGAACAGAAAAGGGGAGAAGTCACCAGCCCCCAAGTGGTGCACAGACTTCACAAAACGTAATAGCAGATAAAACTTCTAGCTCTTGTTTTTAAAACAATTGTTGAAGACAAAGCACAATCGAAGCCCTAACTCAAATGTCTCATGTGAGCTCCAGCCAGATAGAATCCAGTTTCGGCCATCTAGTTTTCCAAGACTGTGTTGTTCACAATTCTCTGGCTTCACACAACATACTAAACCATAATTCATGGCTTACTAACCACAGTGGCTGGGTTTGGACAACCCATTTAGCCAAAATCAAGCGAATCAAATTAACACAATGTGTAAGTCCTTTCTGTTAGAATTAGACCCTTGGAAAGGAAGTTACAGAACACTTCACTGTTAGGTTCAGATGTAGAATAGTTATTCCCAAGGACTATTGATTTTGCTGGAATTAATCTTCAAGGAAAAAAAAAGGGGGGGGGGGAGAAGACGAGGAGGACCAGCAGCAAGGTGGGTTGACTCAGTTGTAGCAGCAATGGGTGCACCAATGGAAGACGTGAAGACCAGACTGAGGATAGAATATCCTGGAGAAGGTCTATCTATGTGGTTGCTAAGAGTCGATGCTGACTTGGTGGCACATAATCAAATCAAATCAATTTTGAAGGAAATGCACTTAGACTGCAGCTATCTATAGATAGATAGATAGATAGATAGATAGATAGATAGATAGATAGATAGACAGATAGACAGACAGACAGACAGACAGACAGAGATGATAGATAGATAGATATACGTATCTCCATTCAATCGTGTCTGATTCTCGGAGACTGCCTGGACTGTCCCTGCAGTTTTCCTGGCAAGGGTTTTCAGAAGTGGGTTGCCATTGCCTCCTTCCTAGGGCTGAGAGAGAGGGGCTGGCCCAGGGCCTCCCAGCTGGCTTGGTGCCTGGGCAGGACTAGAACTCACATCTCCCGGTTTCCAGCGACACCAAACTGGCTCTCTCTCTACTGCTACAATTCGAATGCCCCAGCAGCCTTTCCTTCTAATGTCCCCACGGGTCCAGCAGGGGGGCAACATGCATCTGAAGTTGGAGGGGAAGAGGCACGGCTTGTCTTCCTTCGGTGGTGGGAGTGGAGCAGTTTAGATCCCAGCCCCTTCACACCTGTCGTGAGCACAAGCTGCTAATGTTCCGTGTTTGCTTATTTTTAGAAATTTGATTTTCTCCTCATGTAAGGTTAGCAGAGAAGAGACACTGAGACTAGAATTGAATTAGCACTTTAGTTTGCACCCTAATCTGTATTATTAGTGTGCGTGTGTGTGTATTTTCCCCGAGAGGTAACCAGGTAAGAAAAGTGTGATTTCCCCCTGCCCGTTCTTGTTTCCACCTTTGAGGTGTGAATTAAACTGAGATAGCAAGACACTGCAAAAGCCCTCCCTTGCAGGATGGGGCCCAGCTCCTGTCATTCTGAGTTGTTGAGCTTTTCTGCTTGCCCATTTTCACATATTTTGTATAAGGCCTTATTTTGGTGTGTTCCTTGGGGAAATTCTTTTCATCTCCAGATCAAATGAGCAATAGAACATTATTGACATTATTCCTGATGCTCCTCCCCTCCTAATTAATGCTCCTCTTCTGCCTCCACAAACAAGGTGTGTTTGTGTGTGTGTGTGTGTGTGTGTAGATTCCATGTCCTTTTAGCTTCTGTAGGTCACTTTGTTGATCTGCTCATGGTTCTGACTGGCTGATTGGTATTTATAGGCAGACAAAAGCAATACGGCACGTATGCATATTCATCACAGATGAGTGACAAGCATCCTTTGTTTCCTCTCACCTTCTGGTCGGGTATCTGTTGCGCATTCTCAAAACCAGGAGCTTCTCTCATTTGCTTGAGAGCTCCACACTCTGGAGTTCATCAGCGGTTTCCTCAGTCCCCGTTGTCGCGTGTCCCTCCTGAATGCTTGAATGCCTCTTCTTCCAATTGCTTTTCCGTGGTCTCCTCCTTGCCTTGCGTGGACTGTGGAGGCAAAACCTAAAGCCCTCTGCCCTTTGTCATTCATGAGACAGCAAGACCGTGAAATATCTGCATCATCCCCGAGCCCAACAAGTACACTGACTAGCTTCACACATGTCCTGAGCCATGATGGGGTTTGATGGCTGTGGCTTAGCATCTTGCGTGAAGCCATTATGGCTTGGAAATCAGGTTTTATGGCTCAGTACAATGTGTGAACCATGATTAAGCAAAACATGCTTTAGCATGTATGAATCCTGCCATTGATAGAGTAACAATGGTCAGACAATCTCCAGATAACCCCCATAAACATTGCCATGACTTACATTTGAACTCTCTTGCCAACAAAGTCATTTCCCTATCCCCAGTGAAGTAATGGTAAGGGGGCTGGATTTAAACTTCTCTCCCCAATGTCCAGATGTTTTTCTGTTGGCACATCAGGATGGGTGTATGTTTGGAGGTGGAGATAGCTCTGGCTGGCCACTGGTGGTAATCTTGGCCGCCTTGTTTGATTTCTCTTCCTCCTGAAGTTGTCCTTCATGAGCATGGCTCTACCCCTGTATCCTGATGAATTTGTTAATCGTGGTTGTCGGTTCTTCCCCATTACAGTTCCTTCCTAATTTATCTGAGACAAATTTCAAGCATCTGAGATGATTAATTGATGTGCTAAATTAAAAACACTGGCATGTTTTGAAAATGCTCAATTAAGTATTTAATCAGAAACCCAGGGTTGATATAGTCAAAGGTGTGCTATTTGAAATAATCTTAGCAGAAGAGAACTGAAAAAAAAAAAGATAATAATAACCCACCACTTCACCTGCATGGAACTGTTGCTTGGATCTAGCATTTAGTCTCACAACAGGTGGGAACTGGGGGCCTTTCAGCTCCATTTCATTTATTCTCAAAAGAGTTCAGTCACTGAACAAAAAACAGGCTTTGGCGTTCTTCAGCCTCCTTGGGGATGGAGCGATTAGTTAGCATTCCTGTTAGGAGAAGCTATATTTTGGTAGTCACTCATTCCAAAATGCCCCAGGGAAGGTGTCATTCTGGGAAAAAGAGGGGCACCCAGGGAGGAGGGAACCTCCATGTCCCTGTTTCCATCTTCATTGCCAGAAGTTCTCCTGAACTTCACCCAGTCCAAAAGCTCCACCCCAAACTTTCTGGCATCCAAAGTGGGAACCAGGAATATGGGGAAGAAAATGTTCTGCGGCCCAGCACTCTGGATAGAAAAATTAACATGCGTGTGTACACTAGGTAAATGAGTAATGCTATACACGGAGCCATAACAGACAGTTTGGGATACAACTACAGTAACTATTTTCAGTGCCTATCCCTAAGAAACAGGTATGCATAGCAAATAGAAATTCCAGTCTTCTAAACTGAGTATGTTGACACAGTTTAGCACTTCCAGTTTTGAAACTTCTATTTTGCTCAGTTGTGTAACATTCTGTGTTCTTAGGATGTCATGCATTAAAAACATTCACAGGTATTTTGCAGAAATAGGTCCTGAGGAAAGCGCTGGGAATTTGTTTGAAAATATTATTTAAACCACATTACATTTGTTTTCACACCCATGAGGGAGCCCAAACCAGCCTTGACTGATCTAGAAAGGTAAGCCAGTTTGGCCATGATGCTTGAATGGGGAAAGCGCTTAGATTCCCTAGAGCAATCTAGGGCTGTAGATCGAAAAAGCCCAAGGAGACGATGGTAACCCAAGGAAAATGCACGGATGTCTCCCTGTCAGTCATTGCTCAAGTTGAAGGTGATTTGTCATGACTTTTAAAAAGGGAAGTTAAAATAAAACATAAGGAAAATATTTTTGTTACTTATTTTATTAGCCAGGTTTATAATTCCTGCTAAACAAAAATGATCCATAAATCCAATCATGGTGGTCTGTGAACCATGGTTTATGCCTTAGTTGGTTCAACAAATCAGGCATGGTTTAACCAGTATTTTTCAAACTTGGCAACTTTAAGATATGTGGACTTCAATACCCAGAATTCCCCAGCTGGCCAACTTAAAGTTGCCAAGTTTGAAAAACACCATTTAAACAATGTTGAACCTAACCATTGTCCCTCTGCCCAATGAAATATTTTAGTCCAAGGACATTTGATTAGGTGGGAGAGAGCACAGAGAAGAAAACATTTGAGATACTTATCACATATTAATTTTAGATTTTTTTTTCCAGTTCACAACTTTTGGAAAATCCCAAGGGAGATGCAACTGTGAACTTGGGAAAGACAAGCCAGTGAGCACCCCAGAAAATTCTTCCAGGGCGAGGGATCTTCCTTTGGGTAGGCAAGATTTTCTGGGTGAGCTGAGAGGAATTTCGCCACCTCAAGTGCAATCTCGGTCCCCTCTCTTTGGAACGGGGAAGACGTATTTGTGGAGAAAGGGGAGGATTTCCACCCAACTGTGACCTTTCCAGATTAAGCAGTGGTGGAAAGAAAAACAGAAACACTTTCTGTTTTATACCAGGGATAGAAGGTCACGCTAAGCATCCAGACAACCTGCCTACAAAACAAGCAGATCAGCTTTGCTGGTTGTGACTCTGAACAAGGAATGGCCTTATTAGAAGAGGCGAGCAGATTACATGCCCCGTGTGTCTCTGGTTCAGAAGGGAGATGTACTTTGGGTTTCAAACTCCGTGGCTCATTAAAGTGTCTGGCAAGGAAATGTTGGGTCAAGTGGCTGTTCACGGTGATGATGCTCTCCGGCGGCCTCCCTAACTGCAGCTGTCCCCGTGGGTCAGAGATGTGAGCGCTCTGCAAGCCTTTTTTTCCCTTCCCTACCTGTGGTGCTAATTCATTCACAAAGGGGCTACCGTCCATATATCCTTGAGGTGGGAGGGGGAGTTGTCTTGTTAATTTGGTTTTTAACCTCCTTTCTCTCTACCCTCATCCTTTCTCATCATTAAACTTCTCCTGGCAGGTTGAACTGAACTCAGTTAGCAAACCCACACAAATCCAGGAACTTCTCCTGAGGATTTTTAATGATAGAAAAGCTAAGAAGCCATTGTGAAAGAATTCCAGCAACTGTTGTGTGTCCAACGTGAGTGCTGTTTATAGTGGAATGGAGGTTGAACGTCTTGCGTCTTTTTCTCCCACCTGAGTTATGCCGCGTGCCTCCCTTCTCTCTGGGTCAGGAGGTCCAGTTGTCATCCTGTTTAGGCATCAGGCGTGGTTCAGATGGATGTTTTCAAAGTTACAGCGGGGTCTAATTACTTAGTAACCTACAATACAGTTTTGGGCTGTAGCCAGATGCAGCTCATTGATAAGCCACCCCATGCCAGTTTGCATGACCACGTTAAGCCAAGCTAAGCAAACCCAGTGGGATCTAGCCTGCCCAGTGACTTGTGCATGACTGGCTTGGGGGCTTTATAGTTCAGCACTCTGTTCTTTCTGGACTTCCAGCTTCCAAACCTCTCCTGCTCTCGCACTTAGGGCCCAGCTGTGCCATAGCCTTGACCCGCCGAAGCAAGAGCAGCGTCAGCTCTCCTCCGCTAAGACACTGGCTCTGGGGTTCTGCTGCATGTGGGCTCAGATCTTGGCACCCCCCGGAAGAAGAAAGAGTCTTTTCTTCTAGACAAAGTGCTCAAGGAGGGCGGCAGAAAGATTGCTGCAGAAATTGATAACGTTTCTGGTGCGTTTTGGAAAAAAAGAAACCTTTCTTATTTGTCAGAAGAAATATACTATTTCAAGCAGCATCGATGAGTTGGGATTGTTCCACCTCATAAGCCCCCCCCTTTTTTTCCAGCACATTCCAGGTTTGAAATTCTCAGCTCTGCTGGCAGCCTGCCTTAGACAAGTTGTCTGGATAACTGGCTTACTTCATTCAGCCTCAAATGAATGGCTGACTTATGCAAAGCTTTTTCTAAACCTCCATGGCATCTGTATCTTCCACTGAGCGCGCTTCAGCAAACTGAGTGAGTTGCAGTGCCCGATTCCTCTTTTCAGAACGGAGAACATACAGGTGCTTTGCTGAACCATGGATCTGCACAAGATTGGGCTTGATTGCTGTGCCAGGTGCCCTCCTGAAAATGAAAATGCTTCATGAAGGTTGGAAGTCCTCTGGAAGCTTAGGTGTGGGTTGGCTTTGCTTTTCTGCACACAGAACCACCAGCGTGGAGAGCATCTGCTCAGCGTATGATTAACAGCAGGACCGCATCCGATATGGCTAGGTCCCGTTCATTCTGGTGAGCTCAATTTAGAAGGCAGTCTAAAGGTCCCAAGTAGAGCCATCTAGAAAACATCCTCTGCATTGCTTTCTGCCAGAGAAAAACCAGAGAACTTGGTTCTGAGATCTTTCCAAGCAGGAGAGAATTTCTGTGAAACACTCCTGGGCAGATTAAGGTAGAAGGGGTGCGTGGACATGTCTGCCATACCTTGGACCACCCTCCCTCCGTGCTCCTCAGCTTCCCAGGCTTTCAAGGGGAGGGCTTGGGAGGCTTTTATCAGACCAGAAGACTGGCCTGGGGTTGTAGATCAGCTTTGTCCAGAGCTCTGCCGTCTGTAGTTCTGTAGATCACACTTCCCAGGGAGAACTGCTGTGCAACTTGGGGGTCCCCTTGGACTCACGGTTCTTGCTGGAAGAGCAGGTGGTAGCTGTTGCACAAATCCATCGTGCCCCCAAGTGTGCCCCTCCTTGGACCAGCAGAGCCTGTTCACAGTCATTCACGCCTTATTCACCTCTTGACTGGATTACTGTCATGCACTCTACGTGGGGCTGCTCTTGAAGACCACGTGGACACTACAGCTGGTCGAGAACTGGCTGCGTGAGCAGTTATGGGTGCAGCTCAGAATGCCCGTGTAGCAACCAATCTGGCCGTCACTTGTAAAGCCATACATGCTCGGAGCCTGGTTATTTAAGGGAGCACCTTTCTCCAATCATCTCTGCTCATCCTATAAGATCAGGTCCCACTGATTACACAGTGCCATTTTGTGGGATGCTGGAGCTGTGCCTTCTCTGTTGCCACCCCTGCCCCTGGAGTACCATCCCTTGGAGGCTGGCCTGTCCCTCACCTTGTCACCCTTTGGGAAAGCTCTAAAAACCCAGCTTTTCAAATGGCCAAAGGCCGGGTGATTTGTGATCCTGACCGGTGGAGGATGCACGATTGGTATTTATGTCCATTCCGCCCTCCCCCCCCCCCCCCCCCCCGATGTGCTGGACTTGCCTATGTGGTTTTATATTGATTTGTTATGCTGGTTGTTCTCTGTGCCACCTAGAATATTTGGATTCAGTGACCTACAAACAAACGAATAAATCTCTTCAGGGTGAGAAAAAAGGGAAAGGTGCGTAACAGTAAACGGCAACTCTTACGTCAGTCCCCTTTGACATCTAGCATTAAACGAAGCTCAAACATGTCAAGAGAAACTCCAAAATTCTCAGGCCCAACACGGAGGCCTGTTTTGCAGGAAGAAAACTTTGAGAAGCTTCAGAAGAGCTGCTGGCCCAGGAATCATGCCCAGGGCCCTGATTTGTGTAGGGCAGGAAAAAGAATTCAGCTGATCCTGCTTGCTCTTGATTTTCCCTTCTGAACGTCTGCCTCCTGTCCTGCTCCTGGTGCCGAGCAGCCCTCGCTGAAGACGTAGCGACCAGGGGAATGCAGGGAGTGGCAATGCCATCTTCCCAGAGGGTAGCAGGCTGGGGAAGGCTGAGAACACGGCTCCCGCATCCTCCTTTGGCATCCACCTGCCAGATTCCCCTGGCCGTTCTGGGGGTGCACATCAGCTTCTGTATTCCCGGCACTCCCGTTCATTGGGTGCCAACCCTGGATGATGGCTGAGTTCTCTCCTGCCTCACTTTTATAGGGACCACGTTGGATTGGCTTCTACAGCACCGGGCACCCCGCTGTGGGCTGTATTCAGTTTGGCGCCAAGCCCACTCCGCTAAAAGGGACTAATGTCCTGGAATGGAGTGATCTCTACTTCCAGGGCTGCAATGCGAGTGATCAATCTCTGCCTGAGCTGTTCCTCAGTAGCTTCCACCCTGCTCGGTATTCCAGCCACGTGCCGTGACATCAACAGTAAAATGAATCTTTGGCGTGGCCCGCTGAATGCTGGGATATCCAGATCTTACAGATACAGATCTATTTTTTAAGGGGGACTCTGTATAATCAACCTGATCAATAGCTCTGTTCCACCCATCCATCCTTCTCCTTTCCACCCTAAATGTGAGGAAGCCCGCCCCGAGCCAAGGTCTATCCAGATGAGTTTATGACTGGCAAAAGACACCTTGGAAAATCTGAATAAATCAGAAAAGGCCTCTTTGCTAAATGACCCCTCCCCAAACTCAAATTCTAGGATGTGGGCAAAATGTGTCTTTGACCCCACCTTCTTAACTTAAAAGGAAGCCGCTTTATACTAGCGGGTCACTACTGAGTCAAGATGTTGTGTTAACTGTTTGCTAGATGTCAGTCTGTAGTGTAAACCTAGCCATGGTAATTTGCAATCCAAGGATGGTAGCTTAGCATGATGGGTGAACCCAGTCAGTAGAAGATGACCCCTAAACCATCTGCCATCTGCGTGCAAACTTTGCCCCTGAGTTATGGGCTTTCCTCTCTTGAACCTTGGACCTCATTGATCGGGAACTGGTTGAATGGACGATTTAAGACTAGAGGTACTTAAGCCCAAAGAGGGAACAGAGGTATAGAATGTGAGGACCTCCATTTTATCTTGTCCCTCTCTAGAACTCAGAGGAGCAGCCTGTGTGAAGAACACCAGAAATACAGGGTGTCTGAATAGGAAGGGTGTGAATAGAAATGAATGCTTCCGTGTTCATTGAAGTCTCCCCCAAGCCTTCCAGGTGGGAGGGAGCCTAAACCTGGAAGATGGGTCGGTACAAGCCACTTATGCACAGTTAGAGTGCTAGAGAACCCTGCCAAGTCAGGGCGGTGGGAATGAGACCTCAACACAGAGAAGGAAGCAGATGCTGGGTTGCGTTTGACCGCCCCCCCCCACCAGCAGGTAGGTTGCTTGGCCAGTATCTTGCATTTCATCAGGGTGAAGACCTTTTTTTGAAATCTCAGTGTGTTTACGAGCTGCCCTCCTGCCAAAAATGGATGCAACGCTGAATTCAGTGGTGCTGCCTTTCAAATGCACACCCCAGGACTGCAGTTGGCTGACCCATGCTGAGCCGTGCTGCTCTTTGATGGGTATGGGTGTGTGGACCCTGGCTTGTCCGGATGGGCTCCTGCATGTCAGTGTTGATCACCGTGCTCCTGAGTGTCCCCTTTCCAATTTTTCCAGTAGTGTCCAGCCTTGCGAGTGAGCATAAGGTAAAGTTGACCACACGTTGATCAGGGTATGACCTGGTTTGTACTTAGGGGGGAGATGATCAGGAAATGCCAGGATGGTCGGCCACATGGAGAAGTCAAAAGAAGATCTGGGAAGAAGACAAGGGCAAACCGCTTCTATATTATGGCCACAAATATCACAGGGTTGCGTCTGAGAGATCTCCAGGAATTAGGCTTGGCTTGAAGGATATTTGACCTGATGTTAAATACTGAATAAGCTCTATTGTTTTCAACTTTCTCTCTCTCTCTCCCCTATATTTTTTTGTCTTTATCTTTTAACTTTAGAAAAATGTCTTTAATAAAAATTATATATAAAAATATTGAATAAGCATAGCCATTACGAGTGAGTTCTAGATCTTTTTATAGAAGTTGGCACTGGGGGCATTAAAATCATGCTATTTATTGCACCCTCCAACTTCTGCACATGCCTTTTATACCTTTCTATTTTGCAGCTGGGACTGAGTGGTTAGCCCATGGAACTGGGGATCAAATTCACTCGGAGGGAGGACATTTAGCAAATCCTGATTAGCATTTCAAGGGTTTCTCTCAGGTTTGATCTGCTTCACTGGAGTTTTAGTCAACAGTCCTCTGCTTAAAAGCTGAGACAAGATGGGCTCAGAAGGGCCATTTGGATAGATAGGAAGACCCGTTGGCAGGGTGGTAAATTAAATATGTTCACTCAGTCCCCAGCTGGCCGTATGTTCACGCTTGGCTTCAGAGTTCCTACTGACAGAATTTGGTTTTAAACACTGCGTTCTGGGACTAATTTCTGGAATATTTAAAGTTATTTTGGGAGCAAATCTGAGGGCTTTTGGTGGTACTTTTTTGTACAGTCTTCTGAAAGGAATAGAGATTGACTGTAGCTTTAAAAAGAGGCAGCAGCAGTAAATCCAACCCAGATTCAAGGTGGCATTTCCCTACATAACTTATGTCACATTACATTTTTATTTTAATCTTATCTTTCCCCTGGCCATGGCCATTAAGTCAGTTAACAGTGCAACAAAATAAAACAGGAGATGCTTAAAATGCTCTGATATGAAAATCATAATGGAAACCGTTCAGAAGACTATTTAAAGAGGTAAAATCCTACATCTTTTCCTAAAATCTGGGGCAGTGAGGAATAAATGCAGCTCCCAAAGGTGTTCGCTTCAAAGCTAGATTTTTAAAAAATATATTATTCTCATAGGATGTAGTGCTAAACTGCTAAATTCTTTTTGCTGTTGTTGGGATTGGCCAAAATAAAGGAAAGGGGTAGGAAAGGTGGATTTGTACACTATCGTGAACCTTCATTTCAGTGGCAGAATATAGTTGTATGTATACAAGACTGAGCTCTCGCTTCCAGATTGGCTGCAATCAATGATCGATCAATCAATGGGGAAAGGAAAGACGAGATCAATGAATCCAAGCTGGTCCATTCTAGAGCAACTGGCCTGGGATTCACAGCACCTTTTCCTGAGGGTGGTCTGAAAGGAAATGGGGTAGCTTTCTTTCATCTGAACGCCGTTGTTCTACCATGCATGGTGCCGATGCATGCTCAAAGATGTTCAGGGGTGTATTAACTGCAAAACGTTATCAAAGAGGCCAGTGGATCTCCCCGGTCCTTGAGAAGCTGTGACTTGGTAGCTCAAAATGCTCTGATATGAAAATCATAATGGAAACTGTTCAGAAGACTATTTAAAGAGGTGAAATCCTACATCTTTTCCTAAAATCTGGGGCAGTGAGGACCTGTTGTCAAGAATGGTCTAGTCATTACCTAGATGATAAGACCACTTTCATATCTTCTTCGTCTTCCTGTGCTGTACCTTTGATTGTCTGTCTGATCCTTCTCATTGTACTGCTTAATTGCTGCTAATTAGGAACTGCCCGCATTTGCAGGGCTATCAAATGCTCTTTCATAATTTGGTGCTAATGAGAGGCCGGTGGGTGTTTGGCAACAACGATTCTACTTCTGCTGCATGGGACGATGGCGTAGAGAATTCTTGACTCCTTCCTACCAAATGGCTCACGCGTGCAGATCTTGGCCCAGTCAAGCCCCATTTTGTGGGTCTTTAACAGGAATCAGTAGAACAACAATGTAGGAGGAGAGCTGTGTTCATCGACGGTAGCAAACAACCAGGAGAAGTCTGGTAGCACCTTTTCCGATGAACACACTTGATAACTTGCATGAAAGCTGATGCCTTTGAATGAAATGGGTTTGTCAGAAAAGGGGCTACCAGGCTCCTCCTAAGTAGAAGAACAAGAGAATCGCTCTTGCGTTGGTGGAAGGGAACAAATCTGCTTTCCAAGATCTGCTTTCAGCTCATGGCAGCCTATGTTCCTCACATTCAGGTTGACTCTGCAGTCATAAAATAAGCATTGAGAGAACTTTGTGTTTTCTGATTTGAAAAAAGTGAGCAAGGTTCTCCCAGCCCTTGGGATTCTGGAGGTAAATTTATTTATGTATTTATTTATGTATTTATTTATTTATTTAACTTGTCCCCGCCCATCTCCCCACAACGGGGGACTCTGGGCGGCTTACAACAACTAAAATCAATACATAATTAAAATTATAAAAAGTTTAAAAGTTGTAAAAATTATATTTATAGAAATAAGGATAAAAATAAAGAAGCTAAAAGACCCAAGATCTTTTCTAAATATGAAATCATGCAGGTGGGCTCATTTTCATGCATTGTCCCAATCCCCTAAAGCAGTGTTTCTCAACCTCGGCAACTTTAAGATGTGTGGACTTCAATGCCCAGAATTCCCCAGCCAGCTGGGCATTGAAGTCCACACATCTTAAAGTTGCTGAGGCTGAGAAACACTGCTCTAGAGAATGTAGAGATCTTGCCTCATCAAAATAAGAGGAATACACTGAAACTATTCAATATGTTTTACACTGTACTGCCTTGCATGGAAATTTGGCCAGAATCTTCTAGTCAGTCTGGAGCATCATATTGTTTCTCAAAAGGTTAATCATATTTTAATTCATGATGTTTCTCCTCTTCCTCCTCCTCCTCCTCCTCCTCTGAAAAGCTTTGCATGCAAAATGCTAGCACCTCAGGAATTACCTTGTCACTTTTTCTAAATTTGGGGAATATTCTTGTTTGAATATTACTTTCTTGAACTGATCTTTGGACCTTCTCTGGATTTTTCTTGTGCATACTCTATGGGATGACCATGGGGAGCACTGTTCGGGGGGCTTCTGGGCCACTGGGCTGATTCTCAGCCTCTTTGCCTTGTCTGTTGGCCACATACGTGATGCTGGAGCTCCCCGTCCTCTTCCAGACTGTCCAGCTAAGAATGAAAACTAGAGAGACGGGCTGGAAACCAGCCCCATTTTCACACACCCTCTTTGTTCCTGGTTGTTACTGTGCTGGTGAAGGAAGCCTAAAAGCTGGCAACTCTTTTATGAATATTCCTCTACTTAACTAAAGTTTTGCCTCAGTGCCTTTTGGACGTTTTCCCCTTGTGGCCAATATTTCTTTGTGCCAATGTATCTCCTTCTGGACCATACCCGGTCCCCGTTTTTGCCTATGGGGCAGTGCCTTCTGTATAAGTAGGTGGGGATGGTAGATAGGTGGTTTTAGCACCTTCCTTTGCTTCTCGAGGGGTAAGGAATGCCCAAATTCTGTACGGTTGAAAGTTGGGTCAGGGAGCGATCCTGAGTGGGGGCATGGGTTCCTTCTGCAAGCACAACGGTATCACCTGTATCGTGCCATCAGTTGCCGTCCTGTGGATCTCTACGTTTTGGGGTGTTTCTAAGCCAGCTTTTGTTTGCAAGTGGGAGAGAGATTATGGGGCCGTTAGTTTCTTAATGTGCTTCCTGCCCTCCAGTTCTGTCTTTCTCTGCTGGAGAAAAAATGCAAATTCAGCTTGTGGGGAAGGGGAGGGGGGCCGATTCACAGCTGGGGTGGGATCTGGCTAATGGGCTCTGAAGAGAGAGCTGAGCTGTCATGCCAAGATCAGATCTGATGGAGCCCCTGTGATCCTTGCCACTGATAGCTGGCTGTTGTGTGCATATTTGCATAGACAATTCCCAGCTGCCGAGGCTTGACTGTAGAAAAACTCTCTTCTTCCAACAAGTGCAGACACTTCCATTTATGATGCAGACACCAAAATATTGTCTGCAAGAATTTCAGAACCCTAAGACACTGCATTCTCCATGGTTTATCACGTTGTGAGAAACTGCAAACTTTCTTTTTTTAATCCTTTTCCAATATTAGGGTGCCTAGATTTTTAACAGGGTTGAAGACCCTGCAGTTCATTTTGTATTTTATGGCAGAAATCTAGAAAAGTTTTTGCAAGTTTTCCGAAACAAATACAGTAACAGCAGTATGTCATGTGACCCAACCCTGACTTAGCCAGCTCCCCTCCAGGTAGTGTCTGTGCTCCAAATCATGATGCACATAATTTCTATTTAATGTGCTTTGATTTACAGTTAGATGTTTTGTTGTGAATCCGGCCAGAACCCTCAGTTACTATTGTTCGTAACCTTCTTAAGGCCAAGAAAGAGAGTCTCCTCTTGAAAAACCAGCTGAATGAATGTTAGGCTTGTCCTGAGACACAGACACCAATTGTCCTCTGGCAGGTGGGGGGGAGGCGTTGGGGGCACTGGAGGGTGCCTTTGAAGGAGCATTTTCATTCCTTGAATGACTGAAGCAGTGAGAATCCAACTCTTCCCTTTTTGAGCCGAGCTGCATTCTTTCGCCTGATTTGGGAGGAATATCAATTAGAGCCGGGAGCGAGCCACTAACTCGAGGCCTGAACGAAGAAGGAGAAAGTTGTGGGACCCCTTGCGTCCAAGGTGCCGGTGACATTTGCACTCGTGGCTTCCTTGAGAGAGCAGACGGCCGTTGTGATTTTCTTCCTGTCGTATTTTTAGTTAAACGTGCAGTACACGTGCACAAGTGGGGCAGAAAACCGGTGGGAGGATGGCCCTGTCCAGCCACTCTGTGCCTGGAGGGAATCTGCTGTCTGAGCAAATTGTTAATGGCAGCAAAAACTTGTGCTCAAAAGCTCCGATTTAAATTTGTCTCCCCCGGCGAGGGTATCTTTCCGATGGCTGGCAAGATGCCAGCAGATGGTGCCAATCACTTTGCAGAGCACCGTGGCTGCATCTTGCCTGGACCGGGACAGAGATGGGTTGTTGTCCCCTGCGGGCCCCTCGCTGCCCAGAGTCCTGCCCTGGGCGATGGCACCCTCCCACAGCTGGCAGCGTTGGGGACACTTCCTGCGCTGCCCCAAAGACCATTTTCGTTTGCGGTTTCGAAGCCGGAAAGGCCCGAGCAGAGAGGGGCATTCGAAGCCTTTCCACGTGGGCGGGATTGTGCCAGAGAATGGCCTAAAGCCAGAGTTAGGGTACCCGCATGGCAGAACTGCTCCCGGGGAAAAAAGAAAGAAGCTGCTTAAGAGGCTTTGGCATGAGCTCAGATCAGAAAGGGGTCTCCTTTCTCCCAACAGTCACCCTGGTATCAACATTTTCATTCCGGCCCCCCGCCCCCATTCTCTATCCCTTTCTTAGTTCCTGCCAGTTCAGACCCAGCCTTTTATTTACTGATTTAGCCCCAAATGTGGATCGCCTGACCCTTCCTTGACCTGAAGTGCATTTGAAGTTCCTCTGGGGGTCTTTTGCAAAGAAGGAGAGGCTGTCCATCAAGATGGCCCCCTCCCCACAGCCCATCGCTGCTCCAGTGCTGCCCCATTTACGTTCTCTGAGAGGTGATGGTGAAGGAGGCCTCGTGGGTCTACCCTCTTACTGGTCCACCAAGCGCCTAAATGCGCACCTTGAATGTGAAGACAATTTAAAGCCCAGCAGGTTCTATTTTGCACAGCTGCTAAGTTATTATAGGACAATTCTGGGTTTTCCCCTTGTGACTCTAACCCAAAAAAAGAAACACCAGCTTGATAGTTTAAATTGGTGGCAGACAGAGTTGAGTAATCAGATGCTGCAGGCGGAGTGGAACTTCCTGCCTTAATGGGGGGGGGGGGCACTCAGGCAGCAACGCTTGTGATGGAAGTAGGAGACATCCCCTTGGAAGCGGGGCCATTTGCGTGCTTTGAGCGTGGGAGGGTTGGGGGTTCTCCCAGCACCTGCGACCCAGCGTTGTGCAAACGGAGAAGTCGACTGCCCCTTTGGTGGGCCATAGAGTCCTGCTTCTCCGGTGAAGGCAGCAGGCTCGGGTGCTGGCCTCCTCTGGGCCGCTCAGCCCTCTCCTGGCCCAAATTCACACTGGGACGGGCAGCCTCAGGGCCCCGGAAGACGTTGACGAGCAGCGCCTAGCGGCCTCCCCTTCTCGGCGTGCTTCTGATCTCCGGCTGCCTTTGCTTCTGGGCAGGGTGCCAGGCCTTGCCACTCTCTGAGAAGTCACGGCTGAGGGGTGGAAAGTCTGGAAATGGCCTTCGTATCCAAGGCTGATTCGGAGCAAGCGATGCCTTGATGGGAAACGGAATTAGGAAGCAGGGCAGGGCAGGCGGGAAATGTCTTGCTGGAAGAGCAGTGCAAAACATGGTGCCTTCCAGGGTTGAGGCAGAAGGAGGTGCCCTGCTGGGTTGGTTCACGTACATCCACCTTCTCTCCAATCTGAGGGCTTAATAGCCACACGCTGGGCCAGGAAGCTTGTAAAAGCTCCAGCCTTTCAGTCCTTGCACACCCCAGTCCTTTTCCCATTAGTGCTCCATCTTGCACTTCAGCCCCCATGATCCTCCGCTAGCATGGCTGATGCATGGAGTTGTGGGAGCTGAGATCCAAAACTTCTGGAAGGCAGGAGGTTGCCTACCTCTGCCCGAAGCTCTCTTCATTTCAGCTCCCTAATTTAGAAGCCAACAAACTCCCAGTATTTTAGGAGGAAGTTGCACTTGTTTGTAGATCTATGGGAAGCCACTGCAAGACCTGCCAGCAGTGCTCAACTTCTCTTCTGTCCACATCTGCTGGAGTCGTCGTTTGTCTGTTCCCATCGGTGCCCTCTAAGCTGTTCTCTCCTCTTTATACTCAGAGGTGCCACCATTTGCAGCCCACGGTGTGTTCCTAGCTTGCTTCGTCTCGTTCAGCAGAAAGAAGGTTCCTGGGGCTGGAAGACGAAAGCCAATGTGAGGCTAATGAGAAAAGACAGGGTGCAGTGCTCCCCTGTCCAGGACTGTGTGCCGTGGCAGCGGCTTGCTTAGTGAAGAGCCTGCTGTCGCATGCCCTGGATGCCAGCTTGGTGTACCAGCTCCTTCCTCATCTCTGTTTGCCTTCGCTTAGTGTGGGGTCCCAGACCTCTCACCACCACCTCCCTTGCAGAGGACGTGTCACAGTTCATCTTGTCCGGCGTGGAAGGCCGTGGCTGTTCCTGCCTTGGAAGGCAACCATGTGGAGACCCCACTCCTTTGCAGCGCTTGGGTGGCTGACAAGATGAGATGTATCAAGGAACCTTTAAATCTTTCATGCATTCAGACAGGGTAAGGGAGAGAACTTGGCTGGTGAGATAAAAATGTTTTCAGGGGGGAGGGCTGAGAGGGAAAGGAGAGATCCTCGCCAAGGTGTGACTCACTTTGGCACACTGAGGTTTTGCACAGAGGGTCAGGAGAGGCATCTTGTGATCCAGGGGGCTGGTTTTGCCACCTGCCAGCATTTCTGCTTTGAAGTTAGAGGGTGGAGCTGGAAACCCGGCCTGGGAGAAGAAGCAGAGACATCATTCAGTGAACTCATCCTTAGCTGGAAATGACCTGAGTGAGCCAGAGGTTTTTGAAAGTCTAGAGGGGCACCTCCGGACCTCCAACAGAGCCTCCCTCTCCTGGACTGTTACCTGGAAACGGTGAAGGAGCTTGAGCACTCCAATGACCCTGAGCTCTACCATTAAGAGCATCCACTCCCCAAAATCGCCCATGATGGGCAGATCACGGAGGAGGGGGCAGGCTAAATATGAGCCACTGGAGAAGGAAACGGCCTCCCGCTCTGGCACTGTGACGAGAAAAGCAAATGGGCATTCACAAGCAGGATAATATTAAAGTGATACTGGAAGATGACTCCCCAGGTGGGAAAGTATCCCGGAGCTCCTGGGGAAGATCAGAAGGCAAGTACAAGTAGCATTAGAGGCGCTTATGACGTGGCTGGGTGAAATCCAAAAGGATGCCTAGCTATGGATGTGCCCAGAGGCAAAAGCAAAGTTTGATCCTGCCATTGACCACGAAGCAAGGCAAACTTGATGTTGTCAGAGCAGGAATGACGAACTGAACATTGACATTCTGGGAACCAGTGAACTAAAATGGACTGGAATTAGTTGCCTCCTGTCGGAGGAGAATCAAAACTTGTGCTGTGGACAAGAAAACCATAGAGAAAACCAAGTACCCATCACTATTAGCCACAGGATGTCAAAGTCAAGGCTTGGACCCCCCCCGCCCCCGTGTCAGAATGACCTCAGCCTCAGTCCAAGGCAAGCCAATTAGTATGATGGTGACGCAAGTCCAGCTTCCAACCCCAGCTGAAGAGGAAGCCAAAGCCGAGCAGTTCTATGGCAAACAGCAGCACTGTTGACACGACAGCATAAATAAATAAACATGGACATAAATAAGCAAATATCATACTAATCGCGGAAGGCTAGAGTTTAACGCTGGAAATAAATAGCATTTGGAATAATGAGAAAATGTGCTGTGCAAAAGGAAGCAGGAGACAGACTAACAGAGTCCTGCCAAGAAAATAAATAGCAAATCCTTCTTCTGACAGCCTAAAGAAAACTCTGCACATCGATTTCATTGGATGGATGACACCAAAATAAAGTTGACTTTATTTAGCAGACAGAGATGGAGAAGCTATTTAGTCATCAAAAGCAAGAACTTGGTACTCACTATGGCTCAGATCAGAAGCTCCTGTCCAAACCTGGAATGCGTAAGAGTTTAGACCTTGCTGGTTAGCGTGTGCTTTTGAGCACCACTGAGTTGTCAAGGGTTTGGCGTAGAAGACCAGCTTCTGCCGGTCATTTCTCCTCCATCCTACAACACCCATAACTAGCTAGACGGATGCAAATTATTTTATTCTAAAAGTGTCCATATTTGTTGATGCTGAATGAGGATATCCTCAGCATGGGTTGTTCTAAGAATAACCCACTCGGGGCTAAAACCCAGTGTCCAACCCATGGACTGGACAGCAAGGGCTAAATGTTTTTCTTGCACCTTTCCCAGGTCTTAAAAATGATAACTTTGCAACCCCAGCCTTAGGCTCAGGCCTTATTAACATCCCGTTTTTCAGCTGCTTTATTTTTGTGTCTCGGTAACCAAGGAGATGGAGCATTCTGGTTATTTTATAGTAAGCAATAAGGAGAGCTTTTAACTGTTCCTTACACTTGTAGAGTTCCCGGGCCTGCATTTGCTGAAAGAGTGTGTTAGTCTTTTTTTCCCTGGCAGTTTTATCAGAAGGGCATAATGCAAGTTGGTTAGGAAAAGACTTTCTGTTTTTGAAGGAATGCACAGTCTTGCTATTTTTTTAAAACTATTGCCTGTTAATTACCATTCTTAGTGTTTCCAAAACTTTGAAAGGTTAAGTCTGGAGGTGAAAAGAAAGCATTGATTCCTCAGACACTGGAGGGCTTCTCTGAGTTGCTCCTGCACGCTCACAATTCTTGTGTCAATGTGCAGTTCTCATACCTGGCGCCCACATCAGCTGCCAAATTGCGAAGCTGGAGCAGCGTGTGGCAGTCCCGCTAAAATTGCAAATCGCTCGCAGCAAGGGTTCCACCTGCCCGAATTTCAGTTGGCCTTTTCAGTGCTTTGCTATTCTTTCCACACGGCCTGTTTGCTTCCCACTTGCACACCCAACGGCCTTGACGTCCTTCTGATTTCTGGCTGTTGGTGATTCACAGGGCTGGGAGGGGAGCAAGCTGCCTTATGTGAGACATCGTGGCTCTGTAGGTGCCAGAGAGGGAAGGTTTTTGAGGATCCCACTGCTGGAGAGAAGGCTTCTGGCTTGAGCAAAGTGGGCAGACACATCTCAGTCCAGCCCACCCCAACATAATCATGTTTTCATTTCATGTTCTGGATATTGTGATGCTTGGTGGTTCTCATCTGGCTTATCAAACCAGCAGTGCATGTTTTCTAAATATTTTTGTAGCTGCAGTTACTGAAACTACCTTCCTTCTTATCGTACCTGTGCTTTTGAGTTAGGCCAAGTTCTACAGAGTCACACGGGTTTGAAGCTGCGTTATATTATAAGACTCATCGGGGAAAGAAATCTGGGGCACAATTGGCAGGTTCCAGTTTCAGCCCTAGAACTTGGTTTGGATCATAAAGGATCTGCCCTTAGTTAACTCGTATTCTGCTTCTTTGGAGTTCACCCAAGTTACACTTTCAAGGCCAGATCAACATTTCTGCAGTGCTGAATGTTTATCCCAGCTTATAGTCATGCTGGGATAAAGTGTTGGACCTCATGACCTCCTTGCGCTCTGTCTGCCTATCTGTGCGATGGGTTAGGATATTTGTAGATACCGACCTTGCCCAATTGCACTCTACACATCAAAAACAGTTCCTCTCAATTACTTTCATCATTGTGTTTTACCGCCTTTAAAAATTATGCATATTCTGAAGTTATAAAATGTCCTGACATTCTAGAGATTTTTCTCTCTGTGTGAGAGATGACATTATCAGCTTTAGTCAAAGGATACCATGCTGGTAGTTTCATTTCACAGTTGAATTTCTTTAATTATCTTTGAAGGTGGATGTTTTTCCAGTTCAGTTTTGACCATCAAGCAGCTGAAACTGCTTGGATGCAAAGAGCAAGACATTTTCTGTGACTGAAATCTTTTTTTTAAAAGGGGCACTATTTTTGTCTGCAGAAATGATGATAAAAAAGGCACTCGGAAGACCATCCATTTGGGGAGAATTCCTATTCAATTGTTCAAAATAATAGCTAAATATACAGCTGTAAATGTGTTATTTTGAAATGCAATTCTGGAGTGTATAGATGGAACAGCAATAGAACATAATGTGCATTTAACATCTCCACTGAGTAGTTAACAGGAAGTAAATATGATTCAAGTGGACTTTTAGATAAATATAGTTTTGTTTTCACCACAACTATTCTGTGGCTTGTTTTAACCTGAAACAGAATAATTTGGAGTGGATTAAGAATACTTTTCCATTTAATTAAATAGTTTTGTAGCTTGCTTCCAACTCTGTGATGGGCCAGGAAAAAGAGAGGTGCGAATCACAAAGCAAAAGCTGGCTGTAGAGCAGTGTCTTTCCACCTTGGCCACTTTGAGATGGGTGGACTTCCACTCCCAGAATTCCCCTGGCTGGAGAATTCTGGGAGTCCACCCATCTTCAAGTGGTCGAGTTGGAAAGACACTGCTCTAGGGCCACTGGGAGTGCACTTTCCAGCTGTGCTACCTGTCAGGTGCGCCAGTCCCTTTCCGACAGCAGCAGTTGGCTTGAAGAGAAGGAAATAGGGCTACATCTCTCAGCACTGACATTGCTCAGCTTCTCGTTTTGCAATCTTACAATTGATTCATCTCATTTTGTTAAAATATTATCGTATTGTCAGATTGTGGTTTGGGAGTCTGAGGTACTGTGCAGAGCCATTTGATTGTGTTAAATAGAACAAATCAACAAAGGTTCACACCTGTGATAAATTTAAAAAACAAGTTTGTATGAAAATTCATTTGCAATTTTTTTTTGCCCTTTTTCAGAATGTGCCGACTTGCACACACATTTTTGCCTAGTGTGACTTTTTTGCCAAAATTATCTCCTAATAAAATGCATTTAATACTTCCTTTTAATAAATATATGTATTCCAATAGAAGAGAATATGGGCACCTCAGGGCTGAACTGCGGAGTCCTTGGTGCTCTCTGAGCTTGGTTGTTTGACTGTAGACGTTTCATTACCCAGCTAAGTAACATCATCGGCGTGAGGGGGTGTGGGGTTTGCTTCCTGTTTGCTTCCTGTGGCCTGCCTTGCCCTGCCTAACTGGGAGACTGTGACCATCCTAGACCAACCCAAATCCAAAAAATGCTAGGAGATTCCTGGAAGCTGGGCACTTAGACGTATCAGCCATCAATAGACACACAGAGGTAAGCCACATTTATGCACCATTCAGAAGAGACAATAAAAAGCTAAGAAGGAACCAAAAAGACCGGAACACATCCTCTCCAGCAGCCAACACCCCAATAAGCAGGGATTAACACCAGTCCCAGATAAACAAAGGTTAACGCCAGGCAAACAATCCGGCCGAAAACAGTACTCTTATCAAGGAGAAAGCTGCACCCCCACCCACACTGGCAGGACAGTGTTTATATAAACAGGGAGCGAACCCCACACTCACCAGCACTGATGATGTTCCCCAGTAGGGTAATGAGACGTCTGCAAGCAAACCACCCAGCTCAGAGCGCACCAATGATTCCACAAATATATGTATTTTTGTATGTACTTTTCCTGTGCACATTTTGGCCCATTTCAGAGAAAACTGCATTTCAGTTTATGAAAGTGCAAAATTAGATAGCTGGCATTCAGACGGTAATGAAACAGGTTTCTTTCCCATTCTTAGGAGTGACATATTTTTCCCAGTATATTATCTCTTCTAAACTTTTTGTTTCTTCTACCTGATTTCCCTTTGTGCATTTTTGTGATGCCGATACAAGTCTCTCTTGATATAAGACGGCCCGTCCCACCAGTCTCTAATCAACTTGGGCTCAGCTGGCAAGCCGTTCGGACAACCAGCATCGTGGTCGAGCAGCCGCAACGTGTTTCCCGAGCAGGCCTCTCCACCTGCTGCTCCGTGGCGTTCCGCCTGCCTGGAGGGCTGGGCTGTAGGAACTCACGGGGCGGTTTGGAGGCCAGAAAACTGTTCTCCGGCTCCCGCTCTGTCTTGGCCTTGCCTCTAGCTTGCCCGTGATGTGCCCTTACCTTTGTGCCATTGGAGCAGAACGGAAGGGGCCAAACTATTGAAAGCTGTCGCAGGCCACCGAATGAGGGCCTGCTGGTCTGACAGAGGGCTCTGCGTGCCACACGGAATGCCAGTCCATCTGGACAACGGCGGCATGGCCATAACGGAATAGCTGCCTTTTCCTAGAAGACGGTTGCCCGTGAAAGGCTGGGTCTGATCCCTCAACGCCAGGGCACGCCCTTTCCCCACACAAACTCCACAAATACTCATCTTGCAGCAGAAAAATACTTTCCCAAAGCAAACTTAGTCAGGGCTGTCTTTCCTTCTCTAGTTGAGCATTCTCCTATTTTGTTAAGTGATCGGGTTTGACAATGTTCCTCTGGCTTTTGCTTTTTAATTTATATCTTCTTTGTGCCACCTGGAGCTTCTCCAAATGCTATGGTTGAGCATTCATTGTTTGTTTTCTCCCCATTTTTCTTCCAGCCTTAGGAATGCAATTTCAGAAATTCATATGAGAGTGATAAGGCTTTGCATGCAGAACTTCCCCATTTTCTGGTACACAAAGTTCCAACCGGCTAATTTGTCAACTTTCAAGATTTACAACCTAATTTCAAAGAAGTTTCAAACTTAAGAAATAATTACAGAGCTGGGAAGCAATTTCCACCCTGATTTCTTAAAGTTTTATCTCTGCCAAAGTAGGCTTGCAAGTTCTGGTGTGTTCAGAATGTTCCATTTGCTTTCCACATTTCATTCAAGGGGTGTTCTCCTTGGCTCAGGATAAGATCACCTAAATGCTGAATGTGTATTATGCACAAAATATCAGTTTCTAGGCAGTATAAAGGTCTAGAACGGCCGCCCCAGGAGACCCTCAACATTAGAGACTTTGCCTTGGTACCCCTTGGCTTAATGCAGATGAGCAGACAGCTTCCCCAAAGGACAAACTATACACAGCTTGGATGGGCAACCCGCCAGCCTCCTTTGCATTCTTGTAACAAGGGCAGTTTGTAGAAATTATCACATCTGATTGTTACTCTGGTGTAATTGTTCAAGCTGCAGTGGTCTTCACTTCCAGTTTCTTCAAGGCACCACATGATTATTGTTATACATAAATCTTTACGTTTTATCCCATTTTTGACCAAATATAAGATATTTAGCCTCAAGAGCAACATCAGGGTTAATCTATCAGAACTCCTCTTGTCCTTTAGCTACATGGATTGACATTTGACATGATCGGAGTTTAGTGGTCCTTTTAGAACCACAGATCTGGAAGTCCACCTCCCAGAGTTGTGTATCTTCTGTAACATTGCCTTTCACCTACCTTCTTAAGGCCTCCGTTGCCTGTAGATCTTTGCTGGGCAATAAGCTATCAGCGATCTTATATCATAGCTACAAAGTCCTGTTGTATCCAAGATTTTGAGGATTGGACCCTCGGCCCCTTGCTTGCTGACTTGGGGTGGGAGCCTCTTGTCACTTTTAATTCCAGTGAGTTTCTTCCATTTCCAGTATTAAGTTCGTTGGCTCATTTCCACATTCACTGATTTTAAAAAGCACGTCCACATGACCACGTTGGCTGGGAATTCTGGATTAGCACAATGTATCTGAAGGGAATCAAGTTTGGGGAAGTCTGTTATAAGGCACGTTGCTGCTTATTGGCCAGATTTAAAAGGACTTCTGTGATGATTCCATCTGATGTCAACTTCAGTGATGACGGAGTGGGTCTCCGAAAGACCATCACTGGCAAAATCTTCCCATGTGGCTCTGTTTCAACCACTTTCTTGGATTTGTGCATTCCTTTGATGTGGCTGGGTTTCAGCCAGAGAAGCTGTGATTGCCTGAAGGAACACCGAGGGCAAAGGTTGTCCTTCTAAAGAAAGCCTTCAAAGAAGTTCTCCAGAGGACAAAACATAAAACACTGAGCTGAGTGTCAAGTGTTTCAGGCCAGAAGAATAACTTGCAAATCTTTCTTAAATAGGCTTTCTAGCCTCTTGGCTTTTAGGTCTCTCTCTTTTCGCATTAATTATAAAAAGCCGACATTTCCCAGCTCTTGTGTTCACTGATTAGCAAGTGCTGGGCAGAAAATTTCTTGGCAGACAAGAGACATCACAGAGTAGCAGGAACAGACCAAGGGCAAGAGGAAGAGCTGAAGAAGCATAACTCAAGAATTGCACTTGCAGGCAGTTTTGATGCTGGTCCCACAGAAGGAGCAGATTGCTGAGAGTTTTGTATAAATGCACAATAGTGGGTGACTCATGTTCCCTGAGCTTTCACTCCAGTATGGTCTACTGCTAGCTTCCTCAACTTGATGCCCCGTTCTGGGCTGGCCTACAGGTCTGCAACTCCCAGCTAACAGGGCCGCTGGACCGGCAATTTGGGGGGCTGAGGACACATCTGCAGGGCACAGTTTGAGAAATACTGCTGTACCATGACTGGTGGCCACCTCCAAGGTCTCAGATTGATGCTTGAAGTCAAAAACTGAACACAGGTTCCTCTGTGTGCAAACTGATCCATTGGCTTTCCCAAATTATTATCTGTACAGCCTTCTTCAGATTGGAATTTTGGTCCATCTGGCACAGTTTTTTCCACCCTAGCCAATGTCTTCAGTCTCAAGCTATCCCTTCCCCACAGTCAGCTAATATAATCCTTTAAGAAAACATTCTGGGCCACTTCTGTCCTGGTGTGGTCAACCAGGGTTTCTCCTAGGAGTGAGTCCAGTCTTGTAGCTGCATGGATGAAAGCAAAGGTCCTAAGAACCCCAGCAAACGTCTTTTGGAGACTGGGATGGGGCTGTCTCAGAGCATGGGGACTAATCTAGCTTGGTTTTCCTGGGCATAAATTGCCATCATTACTTATTCTGGAACTCCACCATGGGGTGAAGAAAATGGATATCATGGACAAGTGCTAGCAAGGGGATGGAAGATGCTTTGAGGTAGCCATAATTAGACAGTGAAAGAAACACGAGGTACAAATGCAACTGCTTTAGTGCCTGTGTGCTTGAAAGAGGGAAAGAGGGAGACAAGAGTCTCCTCACTCAAAGAAGAAGTTGGGTCCCTTCTTGCCAGCTGGGCGGCACCTGGGAATTTGCAGCTTTGCTTGCCAAACAGCCGGGACTGCAACCTCCAAGACTAGGAGAGCTCATTAGTGCAACCTGTTGTCATCCCTCAGGTTAATTAACAGACGTGCCAAAGCCCAGCTTCTTAGCCAAGATCTTATCATGGCACAGTGAGAATGTGATCAGAGAGGTGATGCTACCACCATCCTTTTTCCTCGTTTCAAATTGGCACAATGTACCAGTGGGGAAAATCATACCAAAAGGAATTTTTACTGAAATCATAACATTTGCTTCCAAGGGGATAAGTCATCATCCTTGGTTTTCGGGCATTCCTGATGGGCCTCCGAGAGCAATACCTCAGAGGTCTTGCGAAAGGCTGCAAGGGCTGTTTGCAATAGCTACTCCTGCTCCAATTCTCCTCTAGTCAGGGCTCTTTCTAGAACATTTTTTAAAACCTTCCTTTTCCCCCGCCCATCCCCTGTGACCAGAGGATCCCTCTTGAGTGGAGGTGCTGGGATTGAAGCTCTGGGACCTTCCCTCTGTGGGCAAGTGAGCACTTGACCTCCGTGAGAAGCAACTTTGTGCCAGGGTTCCATCTGTGCCAACAAGTCCAGTGATTTCTCCAACGGGCAGCATGACTTTTCTGGGATTTTGGGCAGAGAGAGGAGGGAGAGAGGCTTTTTCCTGCCTGCCTACCTGAGATCCATTTCTCCAGAGAGACTCTACAACTGGACTTGAATCCTTCGCCATGCACATGCTGTTCCTTCTGAGATATTTCTCTTTGGACACTTTTGGTGGTAAGGCAAGCTTAAAGCTCCATGTTTTTAAGTGCTGAAGAGGCCCCAAGAATCTGTTCGGCAAGGATCAGGTTGCTCTCCGAGGTGGGCCAGCAGGCTCTTCAGACCCATCCGGTTTATGTTCGATATATTGTGCAAAGAATATGTTTTTGGGTTAATCCAGTGGCCAGATTTTGCATGAACCTGATCTTAAATCTTGCAGGGGGCAAGTCAGTTGAGTCTCCTAATCTGTAAACTTCTCCGTTCTTGGAGTTTTCCTGATGCTGAAAGCTCCCACCCCCTTTGCAGCAAGGGTTGTGTTGACATTTCCTACCAGAAGATGAGAGGGACAGGAGCCTCATAATTCACTCTGATTCTCCCTTCACTCTGTTGATTTCCATTAGCCACTTTTATATTTACTGCCTCACATTATCACTGTAGCTGCTTCCTTAATCTTAATAGTGTACGCCATAATTTTCTTTAGGGCTGTTTTTGAAATTGGTAGCTCTCCAGAAGTGTCTTCAGAGGTCTCATATTTCTTCCATTCCCTTGTGCTTGGGGAATTTGCAGGGCACCTCCACTGGGGCTTGGGGCAAAAGGGGGCAATAGAATAGTAATTGAATAAGGTAGTGCCTGACAACCCGCCCCTAGGTCCAGATTTGCCCCAGAATCATGCTCTTCCCCATGGCTCCTCTCTCATAAGTGCTTCTGCACCCAACCAAACCACGTGGCCAAGATCTGAGGTAGAACGCTGCCCTTTGATAGTTGATGGGGCAGGTCTGGGATTCTGCCCCATTTGATTGTGGAAAATAAAATGTCATTAGTTGGAACCCAAGCCCTGCTAGTGTTAGGGACATATCCATCCATGTAGTTTTCTCGGCAGTAATGCTGTATGGGTTTCCCATGGCTTTTTTCCAGGAAGTTTTTCAACTTCCCAATCTAGCCAACGGTCGTGGGGTTTCCTCAGGGTCTCCTATCCAAGTACAAAGTGCAATTATCCCCCTCTTTCCTGCACTGCTTTTCTAGTGGCTGGCTGGGGAATTCTGGACGTTGACGTCCACACCTCTTAAAGTTGCCAAGAGTACATCATGAGAAATGCCAGGCTGGAAGAATCACAAGCCGGAATTAAGATTGCAGGGAGAAACATCAATAACCTCAGATATGCAGACGATACCACCCTAATGGCAGAAAGTGAAGAAGAACTAAAGAGCCTCTTGATGAGGGTGAAAGAGGAGAGTGCGAAAGCTGGCTTGAAACTCAACATTAAAAACACTAAGGTCATGGCATCTGGACCCATCAATCCCTGGCAAATAGAAGGGGTAGAAATGGAAGCAGTAACAGACTTCATTTATTTGGGCTCCAAGATCACTGCAGACGGAGACTGCAGCCATGAAATTAAAAGACGCTTGCTCCTTGGGAGGAAAGCTATGGCAAACCTAGACAGCATATTAAAAAGCAGAGACGTCACCTTGCCGACAAAGATCCGCATAGTCAAAGCTATGGTTTTTCCAGTAGTAACGTATGGCTGTGAGAGCTGGACCATAAGGAAGGCTGAACGCCGAAGAATTGATGCCTTTGAATTGTGGTGCTGGAGAAGACGCTTAAGAGTCCCCTGGACTGCTAGGAGGTCAAACCAGTCAATCTTAAAGGAAATCAACTCTGATTGCTCATTGGAAGGATTGATAATGAAGCTCAAGCTCAGATACTTTGGTCACCTAATGCGAAGAGAGGACTCTTTGGAAAAGACCCTGATGCTGGGAAAGATGGAAGGCAAAAGGAGAAGAGGACGGCAGAGGATGAGATGGCTAGATAGCATCACTGAAGCAATGAGCATGAAATTGAGCAAACTCAGGGAGGCAGTGAAAGGTAGGAAGGCCTGGCGCAATATGGTTCATGGGGTCACGAAGAGTTGGACACGACTTAACGACTGAACAATATCAATGGAGCAGAGTTCTAGTACTTTAGGGGCAGCTTCTGGCTTCCTGGCTTGGCCTACCTCAAAGGGCGGACAGTTGGGTGCTTTCTTCAGGGTGATCAAGGCTCCCCATTGGATCCTAAAAACGGGGCCATGCTTGTTTCACAGAAGCTGCCCCTTTCTCCCCAGCCCTTTCCCACCCCCTAAATGTTCTCCAAGACACACGGCATCTTTGCTGCCTCGCTCAACTGGGCTGCAATGCGTGCGTGTGTGTCTGACTGCCAAATATAAGCTCCTCTCCAAAACGGGCTGGGTGTGAAGGCCAGGTGGCTGCGCATAATTTTTCTCATGTTCCAGAAAAGGTGACGATTTGTACAGCAGCCTTAAAGCCAACTCCTCTGACTTCCTTTGTGGGAGGAGGCAGCGAAGCACGCAGCGCCCCTTCCCAGCCCAGCTGGACGTGGCCTGCAGAATCTTCGCACCTTCTCCTTTCCCTTGCAAGGCTCCGTTTGGAGCTGCAGCAGGGAACATTTTCTCTGGTGCCATTGTCTCATCCGGAGCAGGGAAGGGGACCTTATTTTCTCTTGACTCTCCCCCTATTCAACTGCCAGAGCCTCCCTCCCTAAAGTTGAAACCGGCTGGTGATTGTAGGGAGACAATGGGGGGGGGGGAGGGGAGAATGCCTCCTCCAGGCTCTGCCTCATAAAGGTCTTCCTATGCCCACATTTGTGAAGGAAACAGAGTCTGGGTTCACTGGTCTGTAATCCTTAGCAAGGCAAATGGAAGCGGGGGGGGGGGGGGGGAGGAAACAGGCAGATGTTGGGGAACAATATTTTAGACAATGCTCTCGTTATAAAATATGTCACCTAATTTGCACCCTATCCCTGGTGCAGTCTTCTGCAACCCAGGTCTGTCCCGATGCAATGAGTTACAAGGCCCATCATCCTTAGTGCTAGCTCTAGGTTAGTTGTATTCTGGGTGCCGGCCTGGGGCAGATGGGTCTCCTGGAAAGCTAGACGCAGAAACGTGTTCTCATTTCCCCCAATCCTTCTCTCTCCACTTAAATTCTTAAATTGTGTTTCTTTGGGAAGGGAAGGGAGATGGATTTAATTTATGCAGATGTTTGCACTTGGAAGAGAATTGCCCTGTCATAGCAGACAGGGGATGCAAGCCCATTTGTTCTATCAGGGATGTGAATTATTTACTGTCCATGAATTGAAACGGCCATGCCAGAATGCGCTTCCTCGCAGGAGCAAAATGGATGCATGTCTGTCTGGAAATCAGAATGTGGGTGTTGTGTCTATTTTGATTGTGCCTTCTCTGAATCGGGAGACCTCTCGCTCTCTCCCGCTTCATCGATGGGAGAGGAAGAGGGTCGTTAATCACATGCGGCATCTGCAGCCATCGTTGCCCGGGGGGCGTCCCAGCATAAGCCAGGAGATGTGGGGCTTGGGTGAAGGAGGTCTTCTACTTCTGAGGGCTGGCTGCTCTTCCAGCAACTGCCTCCTGTGAAAGGAACGCTGGAACGATCCTTCCTAACCTAATCGAGGTTACTGCAGAACGACCGGTCCAGAAGATGCCTCAAAGCCACGTTGGAGTTTTCCGTCCTCCACTGTCAAGGGGCAACTGCTCTGCATCTTCCCAAAGAGCGGAAGGGGTTTTTCAGCTGAGGAAGGGTTTTGCAAAGAACATCTCTCCCCCCCAGTGAACTCCCATGAGGTTAGGGGCAGGTGGGCAGAATCCATTCTGGGGACTGCTCGGTGGGGCAGGAGGGCAGGCGTGGCGGCCAGTTCTCTGCGAGGGAGCCCGATTCGAGGCCCACCGGCCTCACCCTCTCCCCTTACAGGGAGGTTCCAGAAGTCCATGGTTAAGGATCTGAAACTGAAGCGTTGGCTGTTGTGCAAAGCTTAAACTGCTCTTTTAGGTAGGAAACCAAACCTCCTTGATATTCTGTTCAGATCCTGCCTGACCTACGGGTGTTAATTTTAACTGCTTGATTCTACTATAAAAGTCATCCTTAATTATGACTTGGTTAGAAAATAAATGCGGGGTGTTTGTGTGTGTGTGTGATGGAGCAAAGCAGTCATCTGGAAAGTTATTGATTTCTCTTTGAAAAAACTGCATCTAGAAGCTGTTTCTAGATTTCAGGGTCCTATTCTGCTGTCCAGATGTGGAGACACCAGTACCCCCGACAGCTGTGCTGACCGCACAGTGGACTTCTAAACTGGCTGCCAGGAAGCCGTTCCTCAACGAGTTTGTTTCCTAAGCCCAGCCTTTCGTGCAAATTCTCTTCTGTATACTTTTCCCTGCCATATTACTCCCACTCTTACAATTATCTCTGCTTAAATATCTCTGCCTGGTTTTCTGGTTAATTAACGGAGCCTTTTGTTCAAGGGCTCAGAGATTTTCTCCGTGTAAAAAAAACCAGTTGGGGCTTTTGGCAAAGCTCGGATCGCATCTCACTTTGGGTGGCAGGTTCTGGAGGCACTTGGACACGCCTTTCTTTAACGGGCCTGAACAGCTGGGTTTGGGAATTGCGCAGGGCATGCAAAGCGCCCAGCGACTGAGCAAGAGAGGCGCAGACTGGGCTCGACACCTGCGTCCACCGCCTCTGCTGGCTGAAGACGCGATAGAAAGGAGACAGTGGCAAAGTGGGCACAACCCACTCGGGTGCGTCAAGTGTGCTCCGCCTTAGGGAGTGGAGAAGTGGACTGCGTGGCTGCTCGCTTGGAGCCAAGTAGTTCTGTGCCAGGGCTGAAGGACACCAAAGGGCCAAAGCATGGCATGGGGCAGGTCTTCTCTGGTCCAGCCCACAGAAGTGCCAACTGCTTCATGCAATGATTTGACTGTATCAGCCCCAAAGTGAGTCACCCCCTCTGAATCTTGCCTAGCCCAGGACTAAGCCCTTTGGGGTCTTCGGGAACTCTGCCTCCTTGGTCCATTGGCCCCTCAGGTTCCTTCAGGCCCACCCCCCACCGTGTCAGACCTCCTGTCCTTCAGTCTCCCCAGCAGAACGCAAGGCCAGTTTGGAAGTAGCGCGTTGATCTTTTCCCTGCATTTTTGTAGTTTGGTTTGGAAAAACCAGCAGCCAACGGGTGGTTGCAGCCCTTGGCAATGAGGCAATGCTGTTCTTTCATGGCTCTTGAATGTCCTTTTCTCTGGATGGTGGAGAGGCAATTTATGAGGACTCTGAGGAGGGAAAGGGCCTGAGAAATCCAGCCAAAGGATATGGGGAGGCGGGGGAACCGCTGAACGCCTCTCTCCGCCAAGAGCAGCGAGGGCCAGGAAGCCTCATCCAGAGCCACCACGAGCTTTCAAGGGTTCAAGGGCTCCTTCCTTCCTTCCCTCCTCCATCCTGGGAGTGGGTGCTGGTGGGCAGGTCTCTGGGAGGCGCACGGGTGGGTGAGGGACCGGGAGGTGAGTGGCCTCTGCAGGACAGAGAGCAGTCAGGGCAAGAGAAGGCGCCCGGGCAGACCAGGGCCATTTGGGAAGGTGCTCTGCCCTTGGGGTGTATGTGTGCGGGGGTCTCTCTCTGCAGAGAGGGAAGGAAACAACCCCGCAGGGCAGGCCGGCTAAGGGAGGGCCCCCTTTCTGGTTGGCATTAAAGGGTGAAGCCCCAAACTTGGCGAAAGACCCGGAATTCAGCTGGAGAGAAGAAAGCGATTCTGCTTCCTTCCCCGGTTGGAGGCTGAATCCTTTAACCCACAGTGGAAGCTGAGGGCGATTCTTTCAGCCCATGAACCGGACTAATCCAGGTTTACGCTCTTCTTCCTCCCTCGTTGGCTGCTTCTGCAGCCGAGTGATCCCGGTGGCTGCTGAGCGCAGAGGAGGTCTCACCTCACGCCGCCCCACGGCGTCCTGTCTCCCGCTGCCTCGTGGAGACCCTCAGCCAGCAACGCGGGGGCCGGGGCTGTTTCGCAGCTGCCTCGCCTCCGTCACAGGGAGTCTGAGCTCTTCGGCCCGCGGATTTTCCGCTCCGCGTGGGCCTGCCAGAGGTCTGCACCTCATGGCTGTATCGAAACAGAGGCCTGGGCAAACGAGGTCGCGGCCATTTGCACTGCGTCTTCCAAAGTCAAATGAATTCACGTTCAAACGATTTCCTTAAATTGAACTGAAGTGCAAATTCAGACGCTAAAGGGAAAACAGACCCTCAAAGGGCCGCCGTTTGTGGTCCGGGAAATAACGGGGTTGCTGAAATGAAAGGCTGCTTTGCGGGCACTTTTGAGTCTTTAGCCTCTGTGAATTTCTCAGACCCTCATATTCACAGCCCGAGCGGCGGGATTTAATTAAGGAAGTTGCCTCTTTCATCTGCGCGCTCATGTGCCTGGTCCGCAAGGGCTGCCGGCGTCCGCTAACTCGGTCCATGGCGGCAGCGGTCCTGAAAGAGCCGAGAGCCCCGTTGCTGGGCTCACCCTGGGCCGCTGGCAACAGCCGGGCCGGGTAGGCAAGTGTGCGAATGCTCCCCTGGCGTAGGAAGTGGGGCAGGCGGTGGAATAATCCCGGCTCGGCCGGCGTTCCCCTCGGGCTGGAGGAGAAAGCCCCGCGTCCAGCTTTGGGCGCAGCAAAAGAACGTCCTGGAGCTTTTCCAGGATCCGCATCCAGACGGGAGAAGCAAGTTGTGGAGCCGCAGACAGTGCCGTCTTCCTCGAGGCCCGTCCGCAGATTTTGCTGAAACAATAGACCCAGCGTAGGATGCGTGCATCGCCCCAGGCCGTAAGATGGTTGGTTTTGATTAGCAAGCAGGGTTTACACGCAGAAGGGTGGACCCAGCCGCTTTTCCTTAGTGAGCAAACCACAGGTTAGCAAATAATGGTTTTGTGTGATGTGTGATTAACCCGTTAGGGAGAGTGTCCCCCGGCCTGCAGTGCTAGGCATATACGGATCAGCTCTGATCCAATTCAAGCTGTTGATCTGACCTGGTTTGACAGTTCAGACTTAATCCAGAAAATCGAGTTTGATTTGACGCTTTGATTCAAAGTGTCAAGCCGGGTTGATTCAATTTTCCCAACTGATTCAAAAACAGCGGATTTGATTATTGTTTAAACAGTCAATCCTGTTCTGAGATTCAGTCAGCGCTACCACATCGGATCCCCAGACTGAATCTCTGTTGGCCCCCAGGAGACCTGCTTGGCCACCCAGATCCCGGGGGCCCCTTGGCTGGGGAGACCCAGGCCCCGCGTGTTTGGGGCAGGGGCTCACGTTGCCTGGGAGTGCAGGGGCTCCGGCGGCGGTGGCGGCAGGCCGGTGGGCCTGTTGCAGCCTCCCGGGCAGTGGGCTGGTTTGCGCGGATAAAGCAGAGGGGGAACAGGCTCAGCCCCTCCTCCCTTAGCCCCTCGCCCTCCACCAGTCGAGGAAATGTGGAAATGGACACACGCTTTGGTGAGTCTGGTTTGCCCTGCACCGAGGCTCTGGGTGGGAGGCAGAAATGCTGCTCCAGCCCGGTTTTGCCTTCCTCGGGGCCGGAAGAGCCCCCCCCCGTGCTTCACGGAGCAGAGCCTCTGTCCCCTTCCCCTCCTCTTGCCTGCGTTCTCGCTACTCCCACTTAGTTTTTCAGGGCTAACAGTGAGTCCCAGAATTGGCTTTCACAGTTAGCAGGAGATGTGATTTTTTTTCCTGTCACTTTTTTTCCCTCTTGTAGCACTTTCTCTCTTCCTAAACTCTTGCTGATGTGTGTTTGTGCATGTGTGTGTGGGGGGTGCTCTGCACAAGCGGTGTGATGGTGCAGCTGAAAAGCAGCAGCAGCAGCAACCCGGGGCAGCCTGGCCTGAGGATCCATTTCTTTACTTACTTATTGACGGGTCACATGGATTCATCGTATTTAGATAGCCCCCCGCCCCACAACCCCGGCGTGCAAGCCAGCAGAGCAGGATGGGGAGGGGGGAAGCCTTGTGGGGCTGGAATGAATTCGAACCGGCCAGTGGGGTGGGAGGAGGACCTGGGATGGCAGACCGGGATCTGTTCATGCAGAAACTATTCAGTTGATTAATCATTTGCTGTAACTTGTAACTGTAGAAACCAAAGCAGCCAGCGAGATGTGAAAGAATCACCAAAGAAAGAAAGACGTTAGAATAAAATCTTTGTTTAGATAGCGGAGGAAGGATAATTTTCAAACCCTTCTCTTTATCAGTCTGTTTTTTCATCTTGTTACTGGGACGCTGTCAAATAAATGGGCTTTTTTAGCACAGGGCTACTACACTGTTCTGAGGCTGCTATGCAGGAAATACAGTATCGCCCAGTCATTTGCACCCAAGTTATGCATATGGAGGCTGCGTATGGCACTGTATAGCCGGAGTGATTGTTACTGTGACACCTCAAGAGATGCACACGTTCTTCATCCTTTTGGATTTCTTTCCCCCCAGATGTATAGGCCCAGGTCGGCTCTGGGAATCTCAGGCGTAGATTTCACTGATGTGCGTCTAATACAATGGATAAATGAATGGGGGGCATTGAGCTTCACCATTCAGTCTGCGAAAGGGACTAGCAAGACCCACAATATTTTCAAACAGTCCTTTGTAGTATTGTGGGTCTTGCTAGTCCCACAGTAGTTTACTGGAGCGTAACCTGGAGCTGAAAATGTGTATTGTTGGATTGTAGGGCTGAAATACTTGCTGAAGCCTCACCTGTAGGAATGTAAAATGATGCCCAAGTATCACAGAACCCTCACATGGGTGTGAGTTGTAGGTTATGTAGTCCAACTGTCTGCTCAGTGCAGGAAGGCGTTAAATTATCCCCGGCAAGGGGCCCTGGAAGGCCCATCTGAAAAGCTCCAGCAAGGTGGAGACCCCCCTTCCCCCTGCTCTTAGCAGGCTCTTCCACTGCTCCTCAGCTCTTACTGTTTGGAAGTTCTTCACACTCTTCCTGCGTCCCTTTTCATTTCAATGGGGGTGGGGTCCTTGCGCTGCTCTTGGTTTCAGCCGAGAGAGGTCCATCGTGTCTTGCCTGTGGTGGTCTTTTAGATATCTGTAGACCACTCCCAGGCCTCGTCTCCATCTTCTCCTTTGCAGGCCAAACACACACTGCTCTTCCAGCCGTTCCTCAGATGACTTGATTTCCAGATCCTTGACCATTCAGGGAGCTCTTCTCTCAACCCAGCTAGCCCTCTGTGCCCAGAACAAGGCACAGTATTCCAAGAGAGGTTCAACAGGGCAGAACACGATGGAATGATTCACGTAGATTTGTGCAAGGGGCATGGAATCTGAGGAACAGCCTACGGTAGCATTCCCAACCTGACCACCCTCCAAACATGATGGGACTGCAACTCCCCAAATTCCCAGCCAGCATGGGTGTTGCAGTCCCAACACAGCTGGAGGGTGCCAGGTTAGGGAAGGATGTCAGCCACATGTGTTTCTACAGCCTCTAAGAAAGATGAACATTCATAGTAAAAGGTATACCTAATGGCACAATTGTTCAGAGCCTACGCAATTATGAATTGCATATATCGTTTGCATTTCAATCCCTCTTTAACCTAGGTGTCTTGACTGTAGGGTATGTGCTGTTAGAAGATACAGTGATGGCCAAGAACTTAGAGGGGTCAGTATGGCTCTCAGAGACTGATTGTTGGTGCTCCCCAGCAGGAGAGGGATCTTGCCCAATTGACCTGCTTATGAATTGCTCTGCTGGTCACAGGACTCTCCACTTTGGTC
Organism: Liasis olivaceus; assembly: GCA_030867105.1. Classification (NCBI taxonomy): domain Eukaryota; kingdom Metazoa; phylum Chordata; class Lepidosauria; order Squamata; family Pythonidae; genus Liasis; species Liasis olivaceus. Next base: position 24,449,222 of record CM061361.1, on the reverse strand, counting down.
TGATCTAGCACTGGAGTTTGTTTCTGCTCTTATATCATGCATGAAGAATAAAGATCTTCATCTTCCACTAGTAGAAGATTTAGGAAAAATATATGATGAGAGGAGAAACAATGTTTGAAAGTTTTTTATGGAGTCAGTGGCAAGGTTGGCCCTAGAATATTACTGGGGGGGACAAGATGGAGGGGTTATCCCAGTAGGGCTGGGAGGGGAGTCTTACTTTGATTCCAGGGTATCGTCACATGAAGGTGGCAGATCCACCAAGCTCTGGTCAATGTGTGCTGCTCATGGGCTGAATGCCTCTTTCTATGTGCTGTGTTCTGGATGGTGCATTCATATGCAGCTCCCGTCTTCTAGCAGAATGCAATTGTCTCTTTGCTTGTCAGCCTCATGACAGCACTGACTCATTTTGGTACCATTTGGGCATTGAGGCTCCTCTCAATTCTCATCCTGCCTCATCTTCCCCTTCTTTGCACTGTAGACATTGCAAAGCTGTTGTGATGCTACGAATTCCTAGCGGGGAGGCCAGGATTCTGCCAGTTGATGCTGCCTAGTGTCCACTCTCCCAGAGACACAACGCAGAGTCTTTTGGGCCTGAATAATTACTGTGATTCCCCCCGCCTTCAGTTACGAAGAATGAAAGAGAGTAAGAACCATCAGGACTACTGCAGGAAAAGAAAGGAGAGCGAGTCTGGATCTATTCCCAAGATCTATGCACTCTATGGCCATTTCATTTTCCTCTTCCCATCTTTTGGCTGTCTTGGCTCTGACTTGGGGTTCTCCTCCATTTTTGGCAAAAAGCGTGCATGGTCAGCCTGCTTTGTTTTTTGTCACAAGTCTTTAAAGATGGAATCCTGGCCTTAGTTTTCCATGAAGAGCTTCCTGGAATGGGGAGGAAAGAGGTCGTCTCTCTTTGTCTGAGAGCTCTCTAGATTCTGCATTAAGAGCATCGTTCTTCCTCACTGCTATACTAAGCTGGGAAAAGAGTAGGAGGGGCAGAAATATGCCTCTTGGAATGGACCATGGAGCCTCCTTAAGCCTCCAAAGCTTTGGACCAAATGCCTTTTCCTGGCCAGGCAATGTCCTCCTCTTTGCCACTTAGGCTGACCCATAATTTTACTGCCACCATCAGTTATGGGGCATGCCCTCTAAACTACAGGTTGGATGGAGGTACATGCTGTAGGGCTTCAAGGCAAGGCCCTTGCTGGGATCTTTCTTTGCCCAGGAGATCACAAGAGCCATCCAGGTGGTCAAAAGCATCATGAGAAATGTAAGAAGTGTCTGGGCTCAACAAGGACTCACCACCCATGTCTACTTGAGAAAGAGACTGCACACCTTATTTATTTATTTATTTTATTTATATTCAAATTTAGATACCGCCCATCTCACAAAAAGTGACTCTGGGAGGTTATGCATGTCACGTTGCATCTCCCTGGCTGCAAATACACCATCCTGGAGTCTTCCAAACCAATGAAGCTCCCTAAGACTTCTTTTAGAGGAAGATGATTAAAAAGATGGCAAGGCAAAGCCCTTTTTGGAAGGATATTGCAAAGCCTGTTGAGTTCCTAACCTGCCCCAAGCTCCTTCTTCCCAACCAGGCATCATTTGATGCACGTTGCCTACTAGGAGTAGGTGGTCTCCATATGCTTCTCTCCATGTCACTTAGCCCCCAAAGGACAGCTTTGTGGCTGAGGTCCTGTGTGCAGAACCATGAGTGGCAGGGGCTGGGGCTGGGGCTGGGGCTGGGGCTGGGGCTGGGGCTGGGGCTGGGGCACTCAAAATTCATGAGACTCAGTTCCTGGCTTGGAGACGTTTCAGGCTGCAGGATAGGGTGATGCTTGTGGGAATGATCACAAACTATGAGTACCAACCAGATTAGATGAATGTTAGGCAAGGTGGACTGGCTTAGGATAACATTGTTTTTTTCTGGGAAGGTGGCCACAGAGGTATTCTGCATTCAGACGTTCCCAGGTTCAATCTTGCAATTTTCCTAGAAATACCAAGGATCAAAAAATGTTTTTCCTGCCCCTTGTATGAAGCAGCTGGCCAGGATGGCCTCCTCTGAAAGAAAGTGGGGTGGCTGACTCAGGTAGCGGATGGAGGGGTGCAGTGGGAGATCAGAGCTTGGCGATTCTGCCACCTTCATGTGTGCTGGAGGATGATACCCTGGAATCAAAGCAAGATTCCCCTCCCAGCCCTACTGAGATAACCCCTCCATCTTGTCCCCCCCCCCCCCATAATATTCTAGAGCCAACCTTGCCACTGACTCTGTAAGAAACCTTCAAACATTGTCTCTCTTTCCATCATATATTTTTCCTAAATCTTCCAGTAGTGGATGATGAAGATCTGTATTCTTCATGCATGATTAATAACTGGGAGCAGAGAACATCTAGTTTTATACAGACGCTCCTTATCTGAATTCATGTAGAAACTCTCTTGAGGCCAGAGAGGTTAATTTTTAGCAGCAGGATGCCATAATGGTAGAAATTTATTAAGAGAGGGAATGGAGCGAGCAGACGGAACAGACAATTTCTTCTGAAGGAAAGTATAAACTCTGCAGTGACTGGGTGAGCAAATTCAGAAGGTGAAGAACAGACCCAGTGGAGCAGGGATCTATCTTCTTCCCTTGGACTGTAAGAAAAAGAGATGAAGATCTAGAAGATCAGACAGTCTCTCCCATTCCCACAGAACCTTGGTGGCCAGGGAGAAATGCCTCTGGAATGGCTTAGAAATACTTTATTCTCCAAATGGCCAGCATGTTAGTGTCTGAACTTGGGCCTGGCTGCTCCCCTCAGTTCTCTCTGCCCTGGAGCGCCTGGCACTGGAAGCTAAGCCGAGAGACAGCGTTGGGGAAGCTGCACAACTGGGCCACAAACTTCACTTCCCAGCCCCTGGACGTTTCCCTGCACAAAGTAGCCTGCATATCATGACACCATGAGAGGCAAGATTTAAACTGAGATTGGCAAGATCTGTTTGATGTATCTGAACAGTTCATTACTGAATGTTTAGTAGTGCACACACTAGACTGCAGTATCTAGCTGGGTATTTTATTCATAAGAAAAAGCAAGTATGTTTGAATGCACAAATGGAGATGGAGGATGGGATAGCTATGGCCCTGGGAATCCCGAATTATTGTCTTCCAGATGCACTGGGACTACTATTCCCAAGAATGTCAACCAACAATGCCAGTGAGAATGTTGGTATTGTAGTTCCAACACATCAGAAGGTACCAGGCTGGAGAAGTCTGTCTTAGAACCTTTTGGCTGGAGGCTGGGGGTTTAATTCCAGCAACCCTTCTAAGATGGATTTGCATCATGTTTCCAGTGACTGGAAGGATGTGATAAGTGAAGCAGCGTGAATTTGTACATAAGCATGAACAGCAAAGAAGAATCCTCTAAGATTTAGTCTCCAGATCTTTTTATTTTTTAAGCATGGAAGAGAATGCCTTCTTCAGCCTGAGAGAACCCGGTCAGGGCAGCTCACCAGGTCCCATTAACTGAGGTGAGAAGATCCACGGAGGACAGCTTCCTCTGTAGATGCTAAAGAGATCTACATTTTCCATCAGCACGATCCTTTCTAAATGCTGTGTCACAAATGCACAGATGTTTTTATAAATGCATATTTGAGAAGAAGTATGTTACAAATCCACATTTAAATGGAAGAGATGGACTTACATGTGAACCTCTGTGAACATGACACAGCATAAGAAACTGGCTACTTGATAGATCAGACAGTGACCCATTTTCTCAGTGTGAGAAAAATGAATCTTTGGGTGAAAAAGATAAGTTTCTAGAGGCCTCAGATGAATGGGATCGCCTTAATAAGATTGAAACATAAAGGCATGTGGAAGCATCCTTGAAGCTGATGTGAACCAGGCCAGTTGTAAACTCCTTATCACAAACATGTTTTAAACACAGAATCCCAGTTGGTTCCCTCGTGAGCACAGAAGGGTTCTCCAGGTGGGATTATAAAATGGACTAAAGCCAAATAGGAATTGTTAGTAGGCAACCAGTCTAGTGGGTATTGCATCTTATATCCTGGCATTTGCAGATAGGCTATAATAAATATAAAAGTAAACAGAGCCATAGTTTTGCTGTGAGGCAGAAGGTAAAGAAAGAGAAACACAGTAAACAGTAAACAATTTGAATGACTGCAGGAGCCCAAGTATTAATATTAAACTAGCAACAAGAGTCCATTTTAAAACTTATCTTCGGAGCTCTTCGGGGTTTCGTGTCAAAACTTCACCCTTCTTCTTTAATCTTGTTTCCCGGGAGCTTTGAACACAATCCTTGGTATTGCTTGCTTCTGAGGCTGGGGCTGGAGTGCGACTGAGATGACTTAAGTGAACCCACGAGGTCAGACCTTCAAGCTTTGCACTGCTGTGAGCTACTGACAGCACTTGGTATGGGCCTCTCCACCTTGGAGAGAGACGGTCTTTCCTTTGATGCACTTTTCGATACACCCAGTCTCCTGCTTGCAACTGGTCAAATGGTTCAGTTTCAGGTAGCCCGCTCTGATTACGATATTGTCTGACTCGCTCTTGGGTTTGGCGCTGCTCCTGTTGAAAAGATTATATAGCATGTAAGTAATTTGACCGTGGGTTAGGGTGAACGCCTTCTGGAATGGGGATCGAGCCAAGGCCCAGAGGCATTGGTCGCCCACGTACAATTTCATAGGGAGACAGTTTCAGTTCCTTTAGAAATGAGCTTTTGATGGCCAACAGTGCCATGGGGAGTACATCTACCCATCCCCAACCAATTGCTTCTACATAGTTACTGAAGGTGCATATCACAATCAATAGGTGCTTCTTCTGTTTACACGGAGGCATGTCAGCAAAGTCAATCTGTATCATTTGGAAAGGATACTGCCCTTTAGGCAGTTGGGAAGGACGTGGCCTCAGTCCTCTCCCCTTTATGTTTCAATCTTATTAAGGCGATCCCATTCATCTGAGGCCTCTACAAACTTGTCTTTTTCACCCAAAGATTCATTTTTCTCACATCAGCTTAAGAGACTTAAGTACTTGGTCCATCAAATAAGACTGTATCAGGAAGCATCACATTTTTACCAAGGTTTCCAGTGGTGAGATTAACAATTAAAGCAGCTCCAAGTCCTTGACTTTGTGGTTGACAAAGTCAAGAATGATGACAACTGGCTGAGCTGGATAGAGTTTTGCAAGATAGAGCTCGGATGGGTCTTTGGTGAATTCAAGAAATTACGCTGTACATTTTCAGTAGCAAGAGCACTCTCCCCACGTGAGTTTCAACTCAGGACTTGGGAGGAATTAGCATGCAGCTTGCCACTGCAGCATGCCAGCAGCAGAGGACAGAAATGGAGATTAATTATCAAAAAGTGAGGGTTGCAAAAACAATATTGTCATGAAACCTTGAGGGAGAACCTCTATCGATGATGCTTTATGGGCTGTCAAAGGGGAAAGCATGTGATCAATCAGGAGACTGTTTGTTAATCTTGGAAAGAGTAGTAGGAATATATTGGGAATTTTATACAAGACCTGTGGAAATAAATGTACTCAGTACAAGAATACCAGTTCTTGGCTGATGTTGCTTTTGTTGATTTCAGAACATTCTTTGCTTATCTTTTTTTTTTCCTGGCCCGAGAGCTCATGGTGCTGATGAAGTAGGCTTAGAGCTAGCCTCTCATTGGCAGCTGATAATAAATCATAATTCTTCAAATGTCAAATTAGTCTCTTGGTTATATGCTGCATCATTTGGGTTCTGTAAGAGTAGTGTTTTCTGGATAGTCTAATATGGTGTTTCTCAACCTTGGCAGCTTGAAGATGTGTGGACTTCAACTCCCAGAATCCCCCAGTTGGAAGATGTATGCATTTTCTTTCCCTTCACACCAGTGTTTCTCAGCCTTGGCTACTTTAAGATGGGTGGACTTCAACTCCCAGAATTTTGGGAATTGAAGTCCATCCATCTTCAAGTTGCCAGGTTTGAGAAACACTGGTCTAATGAATATATCAGATCTAATATGTGGATGGCGCTGTGGGGCAATTATGTCAGACTTTCCTCTTAAAGAACTGAAAGAATACAAGAACAGAAATCCAGTGGTCCTTTTTTATACTTATACAATAGAAGTTTCTAAGTTGTAAAAGAAAGGCCTTTAGATCACTACTAAGAGAATGGTGTCTTCCTATTCTTCAAGTCCTCAACTACTCCACCTTCTCTGTGTTCATTGTTTCTGGCTGATCGGCAGGTGTAGAGAGATGTGCGGGATCTCAGGTTGCTTGGAAGGGTTCAGTATCTCAGAGGGAATACCTGGAGGGGGAACATCTCTGAAGATCCCATGACAGGACCCATCTCTCAAGAAGTTGCTGGCTGATGGGTAAGCTGAGAACATTAGCTGCCAGAGCATTCTCTTTTGGGACTACTAACTAGCTGGTGCTAGTTCTCTGTTGGCCTTGATTTCTGCAGAGAAGGCAACTTATGTCCAGAAAACAGTAGAACCCTCCTTGTTCAAAGTCAGTAGGGAAAGATGTGCCAGAGAATCCCAGTTTGCCACACCTACATTCTGCTGGAGTTAACAGAACGTTTGGCTTGTTCCTGGATGTGAGCGCTCCCTCTTTCTGCCCTCTTTTAGGCAAGATCTGGTGCAATGTCCTCTCTGATACCACAAAGACCTCTCCATTGCGCCTGATCCATCTCCTGCCTCTTCCCACTTGCTCAGACCTCCTGGCAAAGAAAAGGCTGTGAATTCACTGCGGACATTAAGCCATTTGCTTAGCTCAGCTCGGACATAAATTAGGCTGATTCCCGCCCTGCCAGAACTGTTGCAAAAGTGCAGCTGCGGGGATGCCTTGTGAAGACTGGGAAATGCGCACGGGCCCTTGTGGTAATCCAGAGGTGGAACGGTGCCCAGGCTGTCCAGAAGCTGCAGCTGTGCTTAAGCCCCCAGCCCATCTTAAGCAGTTACAGTGCCTCTCTTTGCTTTTTGGGGTGGCGCTAGGGGGGCCTTCAGAGAAAAGGAACAGTAAACCCATGCATTAGCCCTGCCAGCCGGGAGTTGCGGGAGTTTTGATGCAGCACATCTGGATTCAGAGGAAGGCAGCAAACTAGTCTGTGGCATTTGGAGCACGTCTTGCAAAGAGAGCTGCCTCAAAGACCGTGCAAACGTTCAGTTTGGAGATTTGATTCAAAGAGAAATTGATGGAATCGTCCCAGGCAGCTTTCCAGATTAAATTAGAAAATTGACTGGGGTCCTGACTGAATGCCTCCAGATGGATTCAGCCTGAGCAGAAACAGTTTCTTCTGAAGCGATTGGGAAAAACCAAACTGACCCAGTTTGGTAATTCCTCTGGAATGCCCAAACCAAACCAGAACCATTTTCCAAATCACTGCATGGATTTTCCAAATGGAATTGACACTTGGATCACAGTTACAGGGGATGTTTAGGTAGCGGAGAATTTTGGGATTGTGCGGGATGATAGCAGTCTTCACATTTGGAAGAGTGATGCAGAAAAGAGAATGAAAGTCTGCCCTCCGCTATCTCCGAGAATGAGGATAGATCTCAGTCCCCCTCTCAAAGTCTTCGAGCAGAGGCAGGACAGCTGTCTCTTGGACATGGGGTCAAGTTGGACTTCCTCCATCATGTGTGTGTGTGTGTCCTACAGGCTCACATCCAGCTGTAGGATATTGCATCTGCATAGGATTCCAACTAACAACTCTTGAGAGGAGAAGGGAGGCCTCATGATTCTGTACCACAATTGGATATGCAAACATATATTAACCAATTGCTGCTCTAAAGATTGTCCCCAAAGTTTTATTTATTGCATTTTGTTCTGCTCAGGTAGCAATGTCCCTTTTCCATTAATTTTACCCTCAGAACTGCCTTGTGTCGTAGCTCACCCAAGATCACCTGGTGAGCCGGACTCAAACTTGGATTTTTGTGATCTCTTTCTGGCTCAGTAACCACCTAGATCATAGCTGAATTGCTCAGTTGCTTCTGAGCTGTATTCACGCAGATTCCCAACCAGATTCAGCATGAACAGAAGCCTTCAAAAAGAGTTAATTATGTTTATTTTTAAAAGAGAGGCAGCTGGAGAGAATGTTTGTTACCACTACCTAGGATATCCCTCTTTCAACTGTGAAATATTGGAAGTCGGTAATAGTAATAATACAGAAATATTTCTATTCCCACTTTTCTATTTAAAACACCAGACTGATGTACTGCAAATAAAGCCCCGTCCAAGGATATTAAAATAGCACAGGATCCTAAACTGCCATTTAGGTACCATCAAAACCCAATATGTATTTGCTAAAGCTGGCTTACCAGCCGGAGAGGCTTTGGTCCTCTCCAAAATGTTGCGGGGGAATTCCTGGACCATTTTCATGCAATGCAGCCCAGCTGGGAGAGCTAAATTAGCTTGAACTTGAGGCTGACCTGTTGTAAATTTGGGATGTAGACCGTCCTTTAAGCCAGTAAAAGCAGCTGCCTGCAATGGTAAGGGCCACCACTTGGTACATGAACTACATGTAATTTTAGAAAAGCTGGTTTTTATGTTTAATCTTTTTTTTTTTAGCCCTCACAGTTGGATTGAAGATTGAAAATCATCTTAGGTAAATTGCTTTCAGGAGCACTTTAAAGCTGTGCCTGCTTCCCAGCAAATTCATTTAGTGGGAAATTATTTGTAGGAATCGTTTTCAGGAGGAGAGCTAAAAGACAGCTAGCAGGTGGGTGGGGGCAGGAGAAGTGGGGCTTGAAGCTGGCAGCCTCTTCAGAATTACATCATCGCATCATTTGTGCAGTGATATCATGACACGCATGATGTCACTGTGGCTTCTCCTGGACCCCGGGCTCCAGCCAGTCCAAAATCAATGCTCCTCTGCAAGGGGTGAGCCATCTTTCAATCTGCACGCCTTCTGCCTCTCTCAGGAGAAGAGCCTGGGCAGCAATAAATTCATCAGTCTCTTGAGTATTTGGGCTCTTTGGAGGCCAGAATTCTCTCAGAAAAAGGGAAAATAAAGAAAAGTCATCTCCCTAGCCAGAATATATCTCAGCTTAGTTTTAATCAATACCCAACATCCTTCAAGGGAGGTGGGGGGAACCTCTCCGGTGTTTTCTGCTGTTATATTTAATTGCATGTCTAGCCAGAGTCAAAGGTGGGCTTTCCAAGAATTTAAAAATATTTTTTTAGAGAGAGCTATAGATAATTCTGAATAATTAAAACAGGAATCTGAACTCTCTACGGTTCAGGTTCCACTTTATAAACATTAACTAAATGAAAATATGAGGATAGATGATGCTAAAGATGGTAGCAATGGTTGTTCAGTCAGAAGGACCATTGATGAAATTATTTTATTGCCCAAATGGTAACCTTGAGATTATAATTCCCATAATTCTTGGCGGATTATGGGAAGTGCATTCCAACAAATCTGAAAGGCGGCAGGTTGGAGAACGTGGTTGCATTGTGTGGGCCAAACGTGTCCGTGAAAGGCCCAGTCTTGTGGGGTGAGAAACCTGTCATGCCCTTCCTTTCCCTTTGAGCCAACTGGATGCCTCCCTGCTTTCTTAAGGCCATTGCATTGCTATGCGCTGCAGTGTAAAGCCAGAGACTCCTTCATTAACCTTCCCTTTTGTTGGAGTGAGAAATAGATGGCAGGGCTAAAAATTACTGGGAGAGATGTGTGAAGGAACAGTCCAGAATGCTAATTAACACCCAGGCAATGTCAGAGTCACTGGCTATGGAGACCGAGTGAGGGTGCCTTCAGTTGCCCTGTTTGTGTTGACAGAGAAGGAGCACAGGAGTCTCCATGGTGGAAGGAGGGAGTGGAATCTGACTGTATAGAAGATGGATTTCAGCCTGGAATCATTCCAGAAAGAGTGGCATGCCCTAACCCCGTGGGAATAAACACATGCCATTTGTTCATCGTCTCTGGATGCTGCTTGTTTAGAAGGGATCTGGGTATGAAGATTAAAGAGGAATATAAATAAACTTCCTGTTTCACCCTTCCTCTCTGAAAGAGGCAAATGAAGGACCCATGGCATGGAATGTTGCTCCATCTCCAGCCATGATAAAAAAAAAAAAGAGAGAGACAATTATGCCTGATTGTGTGGTATCACAATATGATGGGAGTGAACCACCAGAAGGTCAAATTCAGGTTGTAGAAAAGCATCTTTCTCTGAGGTAGAATCCACCCTGGATGTCTAAATGCAGAACTTTAAAGAGTTTTAAAAGCAATGGTAATCATGTGGTCCATGGAGAAGAAAGAATTCCTAACCTATCATTGGAAATGCCTTGATTCAGTCCCATAAAACTGGAGCAATCAAGTGTGCAAGTTTTGGAGTTCTTCTGGCGTAAGCAAGGGAAGAGGAGGAAGCAAGATGATTCAGCCATGAGATCGTAGCCTGAATGCCTTTGGGAGAGAGAGGAGCAGATTCTCCAATTATTTTTGAGGAGCTGTCCAGTAGTTCAGGACCTAGGTGGTCAAAGGAGCAGAGGAACTGTCCAGCAAGAGATTTGCTAAAAGCCTAACCAGGATAAGACGTTATCCACCACTGTGGGAGCTTGGTGAAGGGCTTTGGCTGTCCTGGTCTGGCCTTTTTAGACTGTCAGCAGAACCTTGATCTAGAACAGTGTTCAGGCATAGCTTCACTCAAGGAAGACACTGTACAGCCGGACAGGCAACGAAACATTGACTAATACATTGCCTCTGCTCCAAGATCTCAGGGGTGATCTTTGACATCCTGGAGGTGAAAGACAAGAACCAGTAAAGGTATCCTAGTCCAGACACTCCAATTTGATCAACTCCAGATGTGTGGACATCAGCTACCAAAATTTCCAAGCCAGTATGGTCCTTTTGCAGAATTCTAGGAAAGGGTAAGCAATAGAGTCTTCCTTTTCCTAAGGAGATCCCACTGGATCTGATATGACCTGGGTGAATAATAATAGAGCCTGGTGGAGTCTCCATCTGCAGCCTGCCTTGTATCCTAGTCTTCAGTTGGTTAAAGGGAGATTTTGTGAGCAATCTTTCTGGGTTGACTCTCTTATCTATTCCTGGGCCAATTCTTGTTTTCAGACAAGAGCCATCCTTCTTAAAGATGAATATCAACTGCTTATTAGATGTTCTTTGGACAAGTGAGAGTTACTCCCTTCATTTCCAGGTCCACCAAATACCAAGAAGGCCTTTTATTTTGCACAAAACAAGATTATATGACATGCACCATTGCTTATTTTGTGAACTGTCACTGTGCTATTTTCCCCCTAGTTAAATCCTTTCTGAGATCCTAGATATTCTATATTCTCTTTCCTGGAGTTCATCCAGGAGTTACATTAGCTTATTAAGTGCTGAATTAAAGAGGTGCAATCTGCCTTAATAGAAGTTGTGCTCATTAAAGAATGTACCGACAATAAGACACCCCCATGTACAAGATGACCCCCATTTTTCCAACCCCAAATTAAGAAATCAATATTTTAAAGATAGTGCAGAACACATTTTTATTTAGTAATTAGTTAACATTTACCTGATACACTCGGTGGGAGGAGGTCCAAACCGTCTCTCTGCAGCTCTATTTCCAGGCTCTTTTGCATAACTGATTACATTCAAGCACCAGTGAAACTGCCGATAGCTTCTCTCTGCAGACAGCCTTCCTCTAATTGGTTTGTTCAGCATCAGCTGACGTCAGTTACATCAGGCTCGTGATTGGAGGAAGTCTGTTTGGGAGACAAGCTATTTCACTCGTGATTGGAGGCTGGCAATAGGAGGAAGCCTCTCTGCAGAAACAAAGTATGGGCAGTTTTGCAACCGCGCGGTTCTCTCTTCAGCTGACTCCCTTGAATAAGATGCCCTTCAATTTTTAGGGTAAGGATTTTAGAAAAAAGTATCGTCTTATAGTCGGAAAAATACGGTATATTGTTCTGATTTTCATTCCTGAGTTTGGGACACTTAATTTGTCTGCCTCGTTCCCCAACCATGCATAGGCTAAATTGTAATTATCCAGATCCAGCATGGCCCTAGTTGGCGAGAATTAGGATTCAACATGCTTGATGTCTGATTGGAAAATGTCCCTCAAACCACTAAAAGAACTGGGGATACTGGGAATGGGTGAGTGAGCCTCTTCGTCTGTATTTATTCCTCCCCTACCAAGTCCTGCATAGTTTCCTAACTGCTCTAGAGCAAAGTTTGGCTGCCCAAAGAGACAGCGATGGAGCATCGCTTCAAGGTGTTTGGGCACAGAGGGAAAGCCAAAAGCATGAGAACATAAAGGTGGGCACCAGCAAACACAGCGCCTTGTTCATTTTGCAGAGCCAGGCCAATCACGCCTATCTTTCCTCAAATGCTTTCTTTATGCCCCGCTCCTTTGGCAGCCTGTTTTGAGGGCTATGCACGCAGGGCCTCTGGAGACTTGAAAATCAAACAGAAGGCTTAACCTCTGCCAGGAACAGTAGATTAAAACTGTTATAAGCAATCAATATCCCCTCATCTGTGATTCTGTGGCTATTTTGCTATTCAGCCCATTTGGAATACCCCCCTCCCCACACACACATTTTCATCTGAACATCTCCTTAATTCTTAATTAAGATCATGGAACAGATGCAGTTGGTATTTAATTTAAATATTTATGGAATTTGCTTAAGCTTCTGAAAATGGATTAGAGCTGGAGTGGGGACGCTGATATCACTGGGCTCATTGTTTTTCCTGTTGAGTCCAATTAAGAAACCAATCAGGAATTAACACAAGAGGCTCTCTGTTGAGGAGCGAAGTCTAGAGCTGTGCACACGACTCCCTTTTTCCATTAAGGAAGCCTTGATGGAGAGTCCCTTGGGAACGGGAGTTTGCCTGCTCGCTCACAGCCACAGCTAGGAGTCCCTCTGGTCAAATCTGAGATGCTTGAGGGCTCTTGTCATTGCAAAGTCTGCTGCGAATTCCTTTGCTCTGCCTTCTGTAAATTGGGGAATGGCACGTGATCATCCTCTGGATTTTGTGATATCGTTCTGGACTTCAGAAGAATTGTACAATCCCCCATCAAAGTGGGTATGTTTAAATACGACGCGTGTACAGATGGCGTTTGAAGCATGATATTGAAACTTGTCTTTTAATGACAGTGCAGGTTTTTGGAATGGATTAATGGATGAACATGGGGGAAATCGACAGGGCTAAAAACAGATCAAATGGACCAGCCTGCTTTGTCTTTATTTAAAAGAGACCGGCATATTTTATATAGTGGCTGATACAATCACAGGCATGATGCACATGAAGCTTCTTTGATTTAACGTTGTCATCATGGAGACTATTTACCGCAATTCAGTGTGTTCCTTTTTACCTTGCTTCCTGTTCCATAAAAAGCATCCACAGTCAAAATGCATAGCCAATTTTTTAAAGCTAAAACAATCAGTAATTATCAAAGAAGAATGAAAGTATACTGAACGAAGGATTAAAGCGATTAAAGTGAACAACCATTTTTTTAAAAAATCAGAGGTACCCATTTAAAATCAAAATCCTTCCTCAGACAGACAAAGAGGAAAAAGAGCTCTGCTAGCCCCCGTCCCTCTGGATCACAACTTTATCACTGTAATGGTCGTGTTTATCATGGATGATGGGAGTTGTAGTCCATTACATCTGGAAAGCCTGAGTGGAGAAATGCCATGTCTGAAAACAGGACAAGTATTGTCTGCTCGGGGTCTCTCTCTTCTCATTGGAAAGTAGTTTTCCAACAGCTGTCAGTGGTGGGAACAGGGCTGAAAACTGAATTGCAACCGGTCAGTAACAATACGGTTTCCTTCTTCTGCAGAGCTGAGACACTGTTTTGGAAGTAGAGGCCCTGCATAATAGCTGTACATTCAACATCTCATTCTCTCCCCTCTCCCAGAATCCTTTGCTGGCCTCTTAAGTCACGCCAACATCTGGAGATATTCACCATGCCGGATTCCAGTGGGAAGGAAGAGCTGAGTTTCAGCTAGCCAGGCCGTGAAGCAGGATTTTCTTGGACTATCTTGGGGCATCTTGACCAGCTTAGGTGGGCCCAGAGAATTTACAAGCAGTCTACCCACTAGCTACCTTGGACTCATGCTGGTTTGAAGGGCAACGGGTGAACATTGCCTAGGTAAGACACAATAGATGTTGTTTTGTTCTTTATCTGAGAGGGCTCTTCAACAGGGTGATAAGTTCCAAAGAGTAGTACATGGTGAGCTTCCCTTTCCTGGGCTTGGTCATACATTCATTTTCATAATCCATATGCTTGTGTAAATGTACCCCCCTCTCTTTTTCTTGATCTAGTCCTACAAATCAGTAAATCCTTTGTGTCTTTTATTGCATGATGAGAACATGAGATGCTGACATGGTCCCACATCTATCAGCTCTCACGTTTTTCCTGCATCCTCACCCCGCAAATCAGCAAAAATTACCTGAGGTTGGTTGAAGATTAAGAGACCTTCATGCAAGGCCTCACTCCCACCTAATCCCCAGAAGCTAGGATCATGAGAAAGGTAGTCTTCCAGAAGTTCCAATTACTTGGTGGAGACCTGTTCCCCCACAAATGACATATCACAGGTTATCATATTGGAGCATCTGTGTAATAATTTCCCAAGTGCAAGGAGTCTCAAGCGACATAATTTCTTGGACACCCGGAATCTCAGGTACCCTGGGAACTTACACACCCATTTTGAACTCTGTCTATTCAGAAACTTAGTTTATCTTTCAAACCAGAAAACTTTTTGGGAGAGAGGCGATTCAATCCATAAGGTAGGTGAGCATTCCAGGGTGAAGCCATTGCTCTTCTGAACTAGATCAATAGCCTCCTCACCCCTCAAGTTCCATCTTAACTGTCTTAAAAAGGTTGGGTTGTCCCACATTTTTTTCACACACCTCTCTGAGTCAATTTTCTCAGAAAGGAATTCAGCTAAATAGCAACTGCAGCAATGCTTATCTGATTAAAGACTTCATTCGTCTTTATTCCTTTGGATTCTGCACATCTTTTAATTACCCTCCCTGCCTTTTCCTAACATACAAGATTTATGATTTATAGTTGTCTTGGCTTGGTTTGCATCATCCGTTTAAAGTTTAAATAGGAATCTCTGTTATTCTTTTGCTGAAAATACCCCATGTTCTCCTGTGGACTTTTGCCGTTCTGACTTCGCCACAACGCTTCATTAGACAGTTGCAGTCAGATTAGGAGCCGAGAGGCAGGAAGAACCCCAGGATGATTTTGCATCACATGTTGTGCAATCAGGGAAATTGGGAGCAAAGATAAAAATCTCATCTTACGCTCAATTTTCTTTTGTGGCCCTTCCAAAATTTAAACATAATTTAATCTAATTGTTGCTACTAAAGGAGAGAGGTGTTAGTTCCAGTACACTGCACTGAACACCTCTTTCTCTTGTGGTAGATTGCTACCAATAAACAAATTAACTAACTTAATTAGATGCAGGAAAACATACAGGAACGGTTGGAGCGGAATTCGGGGGCAAAGCAATATGTTTCTGTGATTGGAAACCTGGAGACGTCTTTACATTTCCTCCGAGGGAAGGGCTGCTGAAACTTAGTGCCTTTGGTCCTGAAAACTCTGTGACCTGCATCTCAGTTCCGCAGAAAAATGCTTTAAGTCTTTCCCTTAAAGGCCCAAGCTCAGTTGTGCTGAGTTGGTCATCAGGCGAGCCCATAAGCATGGTTTATTGCTTAATTCATGATTCGCTGGAGCTTTCCCCATATGCTAAACCAGTGCTTCTCAATCTTGGGAACTTTAAGCTATGTGGACTTCAACTCCCAGAATTCCCCAGCCAGCATAGCTGGCTGGGGAATTCTGGGAGTTGAAGTCCACATAGCTTAAAGTTCCCAAGGTTGAGAAACATTGCGCTAAACTATAAACCATGGTTCACAGAACCACAAAATCAAAGTAAGACCAAACATATTATAGCTTTGCATATTGTGCAAAGCTGGCTTCTGGGGGAACACTGCCTTGTTACACGGAGCTTAGGGTTAGGGTTAAAGACTTGTTTATTTTCCCAGGCCTTTAAAAAGCTTTAGTTTTATTGTTCGTGCTGGTTTTCATTTGCTGCCCTTTCCTGATGTTTTTTATGGAGGATTTCATAACATTTTTGTAAGCCGCCCAAACCTATAAAGGGACCAGGCAGGAAATAAATGTCCTAAAAAAAAGAGAATCCCCAGGGAGGTAATAAATTCTTTGCGAACGGCGACCCTGAATTACAAGTAGTTTATTCAGCAGATTGTCGCCTTCAGAAAGACTGGGCAGCTCCGGAGCCAGCTGATTCCACCGGGCCATCCCGGCAGCCCTGGTCTGCAGGCCAGTGGTCTGATTTTCGCACTGCTCTGGGGAATCCCTGTCTGGCTGCAAGGGGCATTGGCGGGGGTGCCCGTTCCAGCCGTCGGGCTTCTGGTGCTCCGCATCTCCTGGAGTGCCAGAGCTTTTGACGCTCTGCGGTGTTTATCTCAGCTTTCCCAGGAAGATTTTTGCAATAGATCAGGGTTTCTCAACCTTGCCAACTTTAAGCTGGGTAGACTTCAACACCCAGAATTCCCCAGGCCATTGCACGGCTCTGCCTGTTGGCTTGCTGAAACTTAAGGATGCATATCTCTGCATTGGATGGGAGCCAAGGTCTTTGTTCGCTCCCTGCCTTTCACTTAGCCAGCATATATTATCTGCAAGATCGGTTTTTCTGCCAGTTTGGAACGGGCATCCGCGCTGTTGGTCATCTGTCAAAAGCAAACAACAAAGCTAAATGGCCCCGGTGCCGACACTGTCAAGAGGAGGTTCCAGCACCAGAGCTTAATTTCCCCAAAGTCATTTTCCTTTTTCTCCCTGATAGTACAATTTGTCATTTAAAAAAAAAATAAAAATAAAATAATGCTTTGTTTAATTCATGCCTGAATTAAAAGGAAATGACTACGTAAATGCACTTTCCTGCCAATTTGTGTTTCCCCTGCTAATAATATGTCGTTTCTTGAATCGATTAAAATTTGGGGGAATTAGTCACCAATTGAACTTGCTTAATGGTTTAATAAAGAGGGAGATTTGCTTTTGTAATTGGGTGAATGGTTCTCAACCAACCTGATTTCCCTGCTTCCGAGGCTGGCTGGCACAACAGGGTTATGGAGCCTGGAAGCCGAGGAGTGGGGGACCGGACAGGCCTTTGGGGATGGGGATGGGGAGAAGGAGAAGGGGGTGGGTCGTGGGGCCAGGCTGGCGGAGGGGATTTCTCCTCGGCAGGCTGCTCCCCCCCACCCAGGAAGACCCACGCTCAATGCAGCAGGAAGGAAAGGAGGCTGTGCCAAGACTGTTCTGCAGTTTGCAGCTCGACTGGGCTAAGACAGGTCGAGATGAATGGATGCCATGATGGGAACTGAAGTCCAACCCTTGAGAGCAAGAATGGCTGCACCACAGCTGGCTGAAGCTGCTTTCCTGCCTGAGACAAAGCAACGTGGCATCTCCTTTCAAGCTGCCTTGTATGAAAAGCAGGCGGGCTGGTAGTGCAGTAGTCCACCCCACTCCAGGCAATGGGGCGTGTGCTACTTGGGGCACCCACCTCCTTCTGCCAGATGATAGAGCCAGTTCTATAACAAGTAAACGATGGACTGAGAGACATTACTGGCTGGCAAGGAGGGCAATAGGTGGTGCTTGACAGAACGGGCACTTTGCATTTGGGGGAGAATGTGGATCTGGGGTTTGGCCTGGAATTACTATCTTGCCTGGGGTGTGGTTTGCCCCCGTGCTCTTAAGCTCGTGGGGGAGCCTTCGTTCCAACTGCCCTCCGGTTGCTTGACCCTCTCTGCTTGGAAAAGATGATGGAGCACAGTTTAAAAAACACTTTGTCCTGCCAAAATAGCCTTGCATTTTCTGGTTCCCAGAGACAACTGGGGGAAAAGCTGGAAGGGGATGGTAAAAGCAAGAATCCCCCCTCCCCCAGCTCCTTGAAAACTTCCCTATTTACTCCCCCAGCTTTCACTGACAAAATATTTGTATGTCTGCATGTGGAAAGATACTGCCCTAAGCATGGGCTTTGTCATAATCTTTGCGCCCCAAATCCAGCTCTGGCAGAGTTACCGGGGGCATCTCAATTCCATCTGTGTCTTTACTGCCTAATGGAAGTTAACTCTCCCAACTCCTTCCAAAGGTACTCATAAGAGACATCTGCCTGACAAGCACTCCCCCTAATCAAGGGAAGTGAGCCCCCCCCAACTCCTTGCAGCCTGGTGCATCCAAAGATGGGAAATGAAAGCAGAGAGGCCAAGGGACTCCCCCAAGCCACCCCCAGACCTGGAAGGAGCTCAGCCCAAGCAGTTCGGATCTTCGCCTGGCTGCTTTCCTTTGCTTCCCTCTGTTTTTACATCTGAATGGGCTTCACAGACCCAAAGCTTTGGCATCTATTGTGGAGGAGAGATGAGGTGGTTATTATTGACAAGCTTACTGAGCTGGAACTGAAATGCATAATTCTGCAAGAGGAGGAACTAACTGGTCAGAGCAAACAGCTCATGCGTTTTTGCAGACTGCTGTGCCCAGATGTGTGCAAGAGAGAGGAATGGGGTGCTATTGGGACCAGTCTTGTCCTCTTCCTTCAAAAGGTGTATCAGGTGGGAGGAATGGCCTTGAGAGGCAGGAGGAAGAGCCGCAACCAAGACAAGAGTCAGATAAAAGAAATCTGAGTCTGGGGCAGGACTGTAATCTGAGAAAATGTCTCAGACAAGACTCTCCCTACTTCTCACAAAGGTAAAGGGAGGGAGGGAGGGAGGAAGTGCATTCAGACTTGCAAGATTAATGTCAGCCTTTCAGAGTAGACCAGACTAGGAAACCAAAGTCATGCAGCCAATATGACTTTTATTATACAGATAATAGTAACAGAATCCAGTCTCAGGTTTCTTTTATCTGCCTGTTGTCTTGGTAACAGCTCTTCCTCCTGTTCCTCAAGGCCATTCCCTCTGTCCATTCCGTCAGGCCATTTCCCATGGAAGTGGAAGGTGGGAGTCACTGACAGAAGGCAAATGAGAAGGATGTGGCTGACCATGGAGCAGGAGGCTGACCATGCCGAGCGTGTCCACTGAAGCTTGCTTCAGTCTGCCTTGATGAGAAATCATTTGAGGACAAAAAGAACAACAGACCTGTAAGACTTTGGCACAAAGGAGACTTTGTTGAGCTAGCAGGCAAGATGATGGCTGTTCTTTTTGGTGTCAACAAAGACCATTCTGGGAAAAAGAGGAGAATGGTCTCCAAGGTCCTTGATGGTGATGGCTGGTTGCACTTTTGGCGATCAGCTGTTATAAGGAAAGCTATAATGCAGAAAGCAAGCAAACTTCCACGTTTGGTGACATCTTATGTTTCTGAGGAGCGGCTGTTTGTCTTCCTCCTGATTTATCGTGTTCTCAGTTGGCTTAGAGTGGGACGCAGGATACTGGTTTTGGCCCAATCCAGCAAGGATCTTCTTGCATGCCTCTAAATCCAAGGAGGTTGAGGGGCTCTGAAAAGCATTTCTGGGATTCATCAAAGACTCGAGGAATAAAGGGGCACGATTTCCCACATGAGTTATGGAGGCCGTGTCTGTGGGCCTGGCTGGAAATTCTCAAAATGAAAAGGTTGAGGCCATTTGGTTCATCTGTAAACGGGCTTTTTTGCTTCATTCGTTCTTTGACAAAACAAATGTTGATGTCATGTGAAAACCCAAATATGCTTTATTCAAACGACCTTGGCCATACTTGGAGCTGAGAGATCTTGAGTAAACATGCAGGTCTGTACAGGATTAATAAAAAATAAGCTTCACAGAGCTAAGCTGGGTTGACTTCCAACTGCAACACGCAAATATGAATCACAGAGTTGGAAGGTCCATCCTTCGGGTGGCTGGAGAAGTCAGGCTCCTTTTCTTCACATTAATGGGCTCCTTGTACATATTTTGTTGTTTCGTGCTTGTGTTCTCTCCACGACTGCCTTCCTCACCCTGGGCAGATAGTTTGAACAACCTTTCCCAGGGTCCACAGCCAGCACTGCTCCGGCTAAGAATGATGGAAGTTGTAGTTACCCAACTGGGGAAAGCAGTCTGAGATCTGCTTTTAAATCACCAGCCATAAGCTTCATTTGGGGCGGGGTGCGTGTGTGTGCGCGTGCGCACGTGCGCGGAACTGTTTTCAGCCTAAAGATGTGTGTGCATTTTCTTTTTCTTTATGCCAGTGTTTCTCAGTCTTGGCAACTTTAAGATGGGTGGGCTTCAATTCCCAGAATTCGCCAGGCAGCATTAATTAATTAATTAATTAATTAATTAATTAATTCCCGTAAGTTGCCAAGGTTGAGAAACACTGCTTTACGGGGTCAGGGCCCCCTCCTCCGTGGAACTGTGAGCACGTGTGCTTATGCGCCACTGAACTGTGGCGAGGCTTTGGTGGTGGCATCCCTTTATCTCAGCTGCCTCCCCACTCCTCGAGGGACTGTGCTCCCCCAGGGGAAGAGGTTTCATAAAGCCTGGAGGGAGGGGGGACAGTTTTCCTCTAAGCTGTGGGGGGAACAGCCCCTCGAGTTGGGCAGAATCCGAAAAGAGCAAAAGGGGGCCGGACTGTAGCGAGGCAGACCTTGTGCTTTCTAGGGCCCCTTCCCCAAAGGCCGCTGCCGCCGCCTTGGGAACCCCCTGCCGCTCCCGAACAGACCGATGCGGGGTTAGGTCAGTGACTGTGCATTTGCCCTCGCCTCTTTCAGGCGGGCCCCTGGTCGGAGCCTGGCACGCGGGGCCCTCGGATGCCCCGTTCCACACTGTGGCGCGGGATGGGCTCTCCCGGCCGATGGTTCAGGGCCTCTCCCGGGAGTGGGAAGCGGAGAAGCTCCGCGCCGATTTCTGGGGAAATATGAATGTAATTCAGCCGTCAAGTCCTCCAGAAGAGCCGTGTGGGCGGACAGGCATGGTTCCAGCGTCGAGAGGAGGGGCGGCGGCAGGTGCGGGAAAAGCGGCTTCATTGAGGACTTGCAGGGCCTCGCGGCACCGAGGGGGGTCCCAACAGCCGCCGGGTCGTTCGGACGGGGGTTGCAGTTCGGACGGGGAAGGGAGGCAGCCATCGGGAGCCAGCGTGGCTTTCCAGCTCCACAGAGCGGCAGGCGGTGGGGAATGAGCCCGCCGGAGCCGCTGAGGGGAAGGGAGAAGGAGCGCCAGCCCTTGAGTCATCGCAACTTGTGGAGCGCTGATTCATGCCACAGCTGGGACCACCATGTTCCACGGTTGGCGCTTCCGTATTGACCGTCGTCAGAGGCAGCCGGCAATAACTCAGCCGGGGAGAGGGAGCGCCTGCGGCTGAGGAGGACAGGGGGGAGAGCAGGTTTAGCTAAGCTCTCTTGGACCAGAGATGGTGCCTTGACCCAGATACGTGGACATCCTTCTGGGAGACTAAGGATTGCCTACTGGGGGCAGATCTGGGCAGGGGTAGGCTAAGGGGGTTCAGGCTGCAATCCTGACAGTCTGAACTAGCATTTGTGGGTGGCTCGCTGACTGTGGCTGCAGTTTAGCATCATGGGCCTGGCTTGTCTGTGGTCTGCTTTGGAGCCCAAGCCAAGCTCTTAATCACCCACAGAGAGATAACCTAAGAGCATCTCAAGAAGCGAATGGACCAACAAAGACATGGGCGCTATGTTCTTCTGGAAGATTGACTGACTTATTAAACCATGGTTGAGACAAGCCGTGGCTTGATGTGATGGATGAATGAAGTCTGTCCATTCTCTAGGCCAAGATTAGACCGCTAGCAGCAGCAACGGGTGGCACTGTAAGCTTTGCTTGATGGCAACTGTTGGCATCCCTCACCATTGACCACACTGAAGGTTGGACTTCGGTCACACCAGGTTCCCCTGCTGTGCCCTGGTGGTTGAGAAGAACTTCTTTCCATCGCCTGCAAACTGTTCCTTTTGGAGCCACCAACAAGGGCTGGCTGCTCTGGGGGGCGGAGGCATGCAGAGGCTGAACGGCAAAGGCGAAGGGCTTCATCTGACCAAAAAGAAACGCAGCCCATCCAGGTCCAGAAGGGTGGAACCTGATGGTCATCCTGCAGACCCAAGAGAGGTGGGAAGAGGGCAAGGTGCTGGTTTCTCAGTCTCTTCCTCCTAGTTCTTCCTGAGAATGTCAGATCAGATAGGAGGAGGCTTGAGCCAACATATCTAGAGGGCACAAGAGTAGGTACCCAGTACATGCCACGTGATGATAACATCATGGTGCAAATGATGAAAATGAAGTAATTTGCTGCCATGTATGATATAATTCATGTCATTTGCACCATGATGCCACTTGCCAATTTGCTTGAGTTTAGGGAAGCTGCCGTGGAAGGCATAAATTGAAGACTTATCCTGGTTTAAGGTAGCTTCCGGCTTATATATTGGGCAAGCCCTGATCTTTCTTGGTGGAACATGGGCTACCTTAATTGCCACCAGGTCCTGCTCTAGGACCCAGCCTGGAGAACTCATCTTTGCTTGGGCTGGAGTAGCAGTTGGGAGGCTTCCTAAATGAGGACAATTGGAGACAAAAACATCCCAGGTGTTCTGAAAACCTTGGAGAGCAAGGTTTTTGGGACACCTAAATACACCTATGTACATGGATTCTTCTAATTTTGGGGAAGTCAACTGCAAGTGATTAAACTCTGTTTACAAGCTATTTTGTGTATTTGTGATGAGAAGAGACAGGCTGAGATCTGAACTGTGCCAAAAAGGGGAATGAAAATGTGGTGGTTCAGTGGTGATTTCCAGGGCAGAGACCAGTTCTCCCAGCCAAAAAAAAGAAGAAGGAAGGAAACTGCCTTCACTACGATACCATCTCACCTTTTCCTTCTGCAGATCAAAGTTATTTTTTAAAAGTTGATAGAAGCATTTCCTGATAACAATAGTTCTTTGAGACTCAGCTGTGAGAAACCCGCTGCACCTGGGAAATTGGCTACCACTGACTCCAAAATCTCAACAGTTTCTGGAAGTTCGTTTTAGGCAGGACTGTGGGGGATGAGTGGGGCTAAGTTTGATGCAGTGGCCTTGTACTGCCCCCCCCCCCAAAGGCACTCTTTCCTCCTAAAAATCAGCACGTATGTGCACTGCAGCAGGTCAAGGAAGGTCAAGGCTGGATCATTCTGACATAATAACTAGGGTTCTATCAAATACAAGTCGAAATGAATTGGAAGTCATTAGGATGAATATTAGCTAAGGAAAGGGAGAGAAGGTCAAGAGGGTGAAAAGGAGGCTCGAAGACTTCACAACTAATGTTGGCAAGGGATGCATAATTCATGCTTTTATTACAAGAATCATTACATTCTTTTTTTCCTTTAATTTAATGAATTCAGCCCGCTTTAATGAGCTAAGAACAGAGCTTTGCATTCACAGATGCGAAGGTCAAGTGAGATGGGGGTGTTGGACATCCCCATCTTAAATGTTCAACCTATTACTGAACAAGGTGTCAGGAATATGCTGACCTGAAATGAGTATACTCTAAGAGATTTGAGTTTCCTCGCTCTTGTATCCATCTGTTCTAGTGACTAAGGAGTCTTTGCATCCTGAGATTATGACCGAAAGTATTTGAGGGGGCAGGATCTCATCCAGGCAATTTTCAAGTGGTACTTAGCCCGGTTGGGCCAATGGTCGAAAGAAGCTTGGTGCAAACGATCAAAAGCAGAATTAAAAAGGGGCTGTTGTGATATACAGCTTGGAAAGCTGAAAGTGGCCCGTGATCCATGACTTTCTCTGGGTGCAGATGGGGCATCGCTCATCCCCTGAGCATGTCCACAGAAGAGTCCTTTACAGGAGGTCCTTCTTTCCCAGGCTGACTTCCAAAAGTCAGCTAAATCCATTAAGCCATTTTTAGAATGCAGATAAAACGATCCAATTATGGATAAAAGCCTTCGGGCAAGCTAAATATAGCAGCAGGAGAGAGCTTGAAAGCCAGTGAAGAGAACGCAGCTGGAGCGGATGAAAGCCCTTTTGAACAGACAGGGCTGAGCCGCCTCCTTTTGGAAGAGCATCCCCAAGATGTGGAGTCACCACCAAAAAGGTCTGCAAGGTGGGAAAGGAAAAGATTATAGCCGCTTCTTTCCTCCTCCAGTAAGTGCTGATTTCCTCCTAGGCTGCCACGAAGAGATTCCCGCAGGGTCAGAAAAGAACATGGCACCCAGCACTGCCCTTGGCCCTTTCCTCCCATGGATGGGAAGAACACGGACCAAAGGCAGGAGACAAGGTCGGAGGACAAAAAGCCGATTGTGCGGCCTGCTCGCGGAGGACCTGTATTGTCTCCAGCTAAACACGCATAGAAGATCTGCCCCTTTGTTCGATCTTAAAAGGGCCCCTGTCTCGGGTTTTCTTAGTGTGGGGTTGGCTTGGCAAGGACAAAAATGAGCAGGCCTCCATGCGTACATTTTTGGGTTAAGCTTCCCAAAGTGATTGATTTCTATATTGTTCTTCCAAATGTTGGGAGCTGTTCAACAGCACAGGAGCAAATGGGGATGCTGAAAGGAAAGCCCCTCCAGGATGCTCAGAATCAAATGGGGGTGTGTATAAAATGCGCCAGATGCTCTGTGGCTTGCTGTATTATGAGGATGAAAACCTCTTCTGTGGCCTCCCCCCACCCCCCCGCTTTAGTTTTTTTTTTGTTTGCC
Organism: Liasis olivaceus; assembly: GCA_030867105.1. Taxonomy (NCBI): domain Eukaryota; kingdom Metazoa; phylum Chordata; class Lepidosauria; order Squamata; family Pythonidae; genus Liasis; species Liasis olivaceus. The sequence goes on along the minus strand of CM061361.1, from coordinate 24,424,671 downwards.
TCGAAAAAGGCATTGCCTTGTTGGGAATGTTCTTCCTCTATCTTCCTCTCGTCCTCCGACAAACCTAGGAGTTGTAAGAATACAACTAGGTTTGCTAGTACCTCTGTAACTGGGTTTAACAGACCTTCATCAGCCTCTTTGGCTCCACGGTGTTGGACGCATCGGAGAGTCCCCCTGGGCTTAGCTGGCATGGCTGGCAGTAAGGATGGTTCCTCTCCTACCTTCCTCTCTGCTGGGAACGAGTGGCAGTGCCCCCTTGGCTCCATCAAGCTGGAAGCAGGCCCGGGGTTAAAGGTTTAATGTTCCTGCCCTCGTTTGGACACTGATTTAGCCTCTGGCCTTTGCTGCAATTACGCAGGTGCTCCCACCGTCAAGAGGAATATAGAAGCAAGGAGACAGTGGAGATGAGGTGGGGGGGGGGGAAGAGAATGGAACAGCCACCCCCCCCCCCCGCAGCCTTCCCAAAGCCAGCACCTTCCGGATGTGTTGGACCACAACTTCCATTGTGCCAGCTGGGGATGAGGGGCTTGTGTGTCCAGAGTGTGCTAGCTTGGGCAAGGCCGTTCTGCCCCCAGGGCCCAGGAGGGGCCCCTCTGAAGCACCTCGCATTCTGGGTGGACTGAATGGCCGTTCCCCCCTCTCCAGGAGAAGCTCTCCAGTTGGTCTCCGTTTTCTCTGCCGCTTGCTTACGGACTTGTGGAGGAGATGCGATTAGCCAGCCTCCCCCGCATCGTAAGCGCATTTCCTTCTCCCTTTCTCCTCCAGACTTCCTACCACAATAGCACTTCTCAGGCCGAGAGAACTGAACGTGCTTCCCCGCTCAGGTGGATGCGCTGCAAGGACTGCCTTGGGTGACCAGCGGCCCTGGAAGGGAGGCAGCATTGCTTGCCCAGACCCCAGAGAGGACAGCCCACTTCTCCTTTGCCTTCACAGCAGCTTCGGCTGCAGCCATTAGCAGGGGGTCCGGCAGATTCCCAGACGAAAGCGATTCCGGTCGGGATCCAGAACAGCTTTTCTCCTCCTCCTTTGCCACAGCTCAGTGAGGGACCTTCGCTGAGGACAGAGGCCCTGGAGCCACGGGCTGGCAGGCTGGCATTTGAGCTCTGCTGTGCCTGTCAGCCTCCGGCCAGTTCAACCCCCTTCTACACGCTCTCTGCCCTGGGAACGTCTCTTGTTTCTCTGCACGGTGGTGGCAAAGGGAACCCGCCTATTGGTAGGAAAAGTGTGATCTACCCAGGGTCTAGTTGTCTTGCCTCTGCCCCTATGTTTGTCTTGCGGGATTGCCAACCCCTCTCTGGAATTAGACTCACAGTTGAAATTTATTAGCCAAAATGTGATTCTGGGAGAGGCTTGTGCCTTGGATTTCCCCCTTCTTTAATGGCTGTGCTGCTTCTCCTCAAGATGCTCCCAGAGGTCCCAAATGTTTCCATTTAGGGCAATGACTTATTTCTGGCTTTCCTCGGTCTCTTGGAACTGGCTGGGCTGAGAATTCCACTGGGGCAAGAGCCACATTCAGTCTGCTGCAGGAAAGACACAGGATGTTTTGGGGCATCTTCAGAGGTTGCGGTGGCAAAGCTTTCCTGGGCCAGACTGAACTCTTTGCGGACGGAGAGACCCTTCTCTGGAACACTTAGTTCTTCTTCTGTGGGGCACTGTTCATGAGCCAGACAGAGCCAAGGCTTGGAGACCCAACGGGGTTCTTCTAACAAACTTGGAGCTAGAGGAGGAGAGAAGTGAGGCTTCTGAGGATTGGGGGAACAGAGCTGGTGGGAAGACCATGCATCTGTGCTCCAGTCCTGGCCTTGCCCCAGTGGCTGTATAAATGAAGGTGTCTCTTTCTTTCCTCTGCAGAATGCTGGCCTTGAGGACATGCTGGACATTGCTGCCAAGGTCGCGTCACTTCTCGCCAGTTGCCCTTTCCAAGCTCTGGGCCCCGGCCTTCACGGCAGCCTGGAAGAACGTCGCTCTGACTTCCACAAGCCTTCATCCACTATGGAAGGTCAAGCACCTTGGTTGGGCCAGTGCCGTGCCATCCAATTGTCCCCTTCGGTCTTCTCCCCTCTGAAAAAGGGGTTGCTTTGGAGGTGCTCCTGAGGAGACGAAGGCTCCTGTGTGCAAAGGATGAGTGCCCTCAGTGGGGGAGGGATTCTTGGCCTGACCACAGTATCCATCACTCTGGACTTCAGCCTGCACAGCAGCTTGATGGCTTGGCCACTGAGTCACAACTTGACTGGGAATCACAGTTTGCCAACCTCTGATCCCCTGAATTCCTCCATGGGGGCAGACATCTCTCGAAAGTCCATCAGGGAGAAGAACTGGCCAGCCCTCCTGATTCTGGTCATCATCCTCTTGACCATTGGTGGGAACATTTTGGTTATCCTGGCTGTCTCCTTGGAGAAGAAGCTCCAAAATGCCACCAACTACTTCCTGATGTCCTTGGCTGTGGCGGACATGTTGGTGGGCATTCTGGTGATGCCCGTGTCTCTGATCACTATTCTCTATGGTAAGTCTGCCGTCGTTAGTGTCAGATAAGAGGGCTGCAGCATCTCTGGAGAAGCTGCTTTCAGTGGATGGGTGGGCAGGGTTGCGTTCTTCTTCCACTGCTGTCCCCGCTGTCCCTCTGGGTCAACCTGGCCCAGAAGAGGAGTAAGTCTGAGGTGGGACCTGCTCTCTACCTCCCCCTTTGGGGCGTTGTTTTGCACGCACAGCAGGCACTGGCTGCGGCAGCCACAGGCAATGAGGAGGAACTCCAGAGCCAGGAGTGTCAGGGGGTGGGGGTCTGTAGATCTGTGGGTCTTGAGGATGGGATCCTTGTTGGCAGCAGGAGGGAAGTGGGGTCTTGTGGCTTCTCTTGTTCTAGTTGGTGCGTGCGACTGAGAGTTGGGGAAGGCGTTGTTCTGAAGTTCCGGTGCACACAACTGGCCTTGACGATCCTTAGTTCTACGCACCTTTCCTCTGTCCTGCTCCTTTTCTTCTTCTTACATATGCAGCAACATGAAATGGGGGAAACCCTGAGGCGGGTCAGTGGGCTGAGCGAAGGGAGTCCACTGCATTCAGGAGATGCCTTTCCATGTGGAAGCTGTTAGTGAGAGCCCCCAAACATCCTCCAGGAAACCAGAACTGCATTAGAACCACCATTGTGATTAAAATTCTTAATAAAAATTATATTAAAAAAAGAACTGCATTAGACCCAAGGCAGTCCTGGTGCCAACTAACTGAGATGGAAATCAGTCTAAACTAAAACAACTCCATTGTCCTTTGGTCTTTCCTGCTGTTTTGTGCTACCTCTTAGCCTTTTTTAGGCATGACCACAGATCCACTGGGCTGATAACGTGGCTGCAACAGTCCTGGAAATGCAGAAGGAGGCTCTGCCCCAGCGCTTCCAGTTAAAGGTGGTCCCTAGCAGAGCTGTCGAGCAGGCTCCTTTTCTCTCCCTCCCTCCCGTTGGCATCTGCAGAACTGAGCAGCCTCAGGGATTGGCCATGGCTGGACTCACCCAGAGACTTTTGGGTCTGGAGTTCTTTGCCCTAGATCTGTGTTTTTCAACCTTGACAACGTTAAGATGGGTGGTCTTCAACTCCAGAATTCCCCAGCTGCGGAATTCTGGGAGTTGAAGTCCACCCATCTTAACGTTGCCAAGGTTGAAAAACACCACCCTAGATAGTTCTTGGGCGCTCTCTGCTCTATAGCGTAGTTAGTGTCACAACCTCTGGTGTGATTGTCTTTGACAGATCTCTAAACTCTTGTCAGAGTGATCCTTCCAGCCAGAATCCAACATCCCCGTTACAAATGATAGGAAAGGCCACAGAAAATTGCCTCCTCCTTGATAGAGACCCCTTCCCCCCTCCAGTGCTTGGTTCTCAAATGAGCGGGCGGAGGCATCTTGCAAGATCTTCTTGGCACTTGCTGTCCAAAGAGAATAGGTTTTAGGTCCAGGGTCTTCTCTGTGCATCTGAGGATGCAAATGGGTTGCTACTTAAGGTGCCTGCTTGGATCCCAGCCTTTCCTGGAAAAATAGACCCCTTACTTCTTCTGGAGTGGGGGGCAGCTGTCGACACTGCTTTATCCCCCTGTGTCTTGAGAGGGCTGCTCTGGAGGGGGCAGCTGCCCTGCCCACGTGGACTTTCCACTGTTCCTGGAGCGCTCCTTGGATGTTTCCCGGGGCACAGCCTTGCAAAAGCCGCTCTTCCTTGGCTGAACTGCCCTCGTGCCCAAGCACGTGCCGAGGGCGAGGGCCAAGAGAAAGCTGAGGGGATGGGTGGAACAGGGTCCTGACAGAGACCTAGACTCCTGCCCTCCCTATTCTGCTTCCAATCTGTGGGCCCGATTCTTTGGGCGGGCATTTCAGAGGAGGAAAAGCTGCTTGGAGCACTTGGCCTTGCTTTGCCCAGCCCGTCAGGTGCCCTTCAGGTGGGGGGGGCAATTCTGCTGTCCTGCACAGAGGCAGGGGGAGGGAAATGGAGTCCTGCGGAACATGTGGGCCAGCTGCAGGTCCTGGGCGTGGAAGGTGAGCACATCTGGAGAGCACCCGGTTGGGGAGGAGGCTCAGTTCCAGTTTGGAAAGGGGGGTTGGCAAAGGGGCCCAGCGAAAGGGGGGGCGGTGCTGCCCTTGCTGGTTGGGCAACCACACGCCTCTCTCTCGGCACAGGGCTGCTTCCATAGTTTCCCTCGATTCTGCAAACTACTGCCGTTCATTCTTTAAAAGCCAGACGTGTCCTCTCCCCCACCCCACCCTGTGGGTCTTCCCCTGCCACTCTTCGTGCCTCCCTCTGCCTTGCTGCAGAGCCGCGACAGAGACAGCCGGTCCGTCTGCTGCTGGGAGGGCTTGGGGCAAAAGTCTGAAGTGCAACGAAAGAAAAAGGGGGGGGGGGCTGCTCTGCACTGCTCAGGCAGAAGGAGCTGTGTAGGGGGCGGAGGGGGGGTTGCTTTGAAACAGCAGGGCCTGGATGGGAACCAGGGAATTTCTCCAAGATTGTCCTTCTGCCCTCAAGCAATGGGAAGAATGAGCTGAACCCTTCGGCTGTCTGCTTTGGGCGTTTTAACTCCTGTCCCATTTTAGCAAGCGTGGTAGATTTCAGCTGCGCCAAGTGCAGAGTTGGGGCTGGGGAGGGACTTTGATCCCATGGTCAGGGCTGCCGTCTTGACTGCTTGGACCGCCTCTGCCCCCGGACACCCCTGGCTGAGTGCATTCGCCACCGTCCCTGATGAATTCAAAAGAGGCGGAAGTCGAGGGTGGGACGTATATTTGCTGCGGGAAGTCCCGGGTCAGCCCCCCAGCATCTTGGGGTTGGGGCAGGGCTGGGAAAGGCCTCGAAGAGCTTCCAGAAGGTGGGTAGGCCAGATCTTGTGAACCCGGGGCCCTCAAGACACAATGTTCCTAGCCAGGATTATTTTTATTTATAAAAAATTCCCTCTCACCCCTATGGGTGGTCTGTGTCTTCCTCAATCTCGGGTCCTCTACCAGAGGCCTGGGAGTTTGAGGGTTCTGCGCAGTATCTGAGCTGTTCCTAGCCCTGCACTCTTCTGCACAGAGAGCTCGGATGTTGTTCCCGGGATCTGTTGGAGCCACTCTCCCAGCTTGGGAGTCACGGCCCCGAGTGCTCCTACCACCACTGGGACCACTTTGGCCTTGACTTATCCAGAGCGGCTGGATAGCGTAGTGGTTAGAACACCGCCTTTGATGCAGGAGACCAGGGTTCAAATCCCGGCTGGTACCTACCTTACCAGTAGGGGTCCTTGGGCAAAGACCCCCTAACGCTTCACCTGCCTACCTCAAAATATGAGAGTGACACGAACTAAGAGAGTCATGCCGGCTCGGACATCGCCCGGATTAACAAGGTCCGCGTCGGATGTTGGGGAACCAGGACAATCTGATGTTAAGTGGGCTACTGGAACAAACCAAACCATACATGGACGAGACAAGAGAACTTGGAAATGATGGAATGCTACTACAACAGCAGACCTAATGAGAGGGGATATATGAAACATATGAGGGAACTATGGATAGACAGAAGGCCTACATCCACACTAACTGAGAAACAACTAGTTACCCAGCGCTTCAACATAGTGAAGAGGAAGCTGCTCTCACAACTCGAGATAGACCAACTCCACATTACAACCCGGACTCAAGCAGACCTGGAAGAACAAGCAGATGCGCAGCCAACACCTGAAGCTGGAATGTCACTGCCACCCCTTCCATTACAGAGCACAGCAGCTGATATGAGGCATAAGATCATGGATAAACTAGCTACAGTCAACCCTCGAGTCCGATTACCAAGGCTCAGTGGAGAAGTACCATCGGATAGTATGCTAGAAGATGCCAACAGATCCCTCCAGACAATCCCTACTACCACCATAACTGAAACCAATGAATTGGTACATGCTACAGCCGCTGTAATCTTGTAATGCTTGTAACGCTGTAATGCTTGGCTACACGATCAAGAAGAACAGCAGTACATACCCACCCTGGAAAATGAGATTGGAGGCTAAGATCAAGGCAACTCGGAGAGAAGTCAGTCGGCTGGTGGAACTACAGAAGCGTGTGGAGATTAAGGATAAGACTCGGCTACCGAAAAAATACGTGGGCCTGACTCCATCTGAAGCCCTAGAGACTGCTAAACAAAGGCTCACAGCACTGGCTGCCAGGCTAAGGAGATACACTAGAGAAGCAGAGGCCAAGAAGATAAATGCCCTGTTCTCCAAAGAACCATCCAAAGTGTACCCCCAACTGCAGTGCAACCACAGAGTAGCAGCTGAGCCACCAGCAGCGGAAACTGAACAGTACTGGAAGAACATATGGGAGAAAGAGAAGACGCATAACACCAGTGCGAAGTGGCTGCAGGACCTGAAAGCAGACCACGGCAATCTCCCAGAACAGGAACCAGTCACCATCACAGTAGCAGACATCCAACAGCGGGTCAAGAACATGAAAAGCTGGACAGCACCTGGCCCGGACACGATCCACACCTACTGGCTAAAGAAACTAACAGCAGCGCATGAACGCCTAGCAGCACAGATGAACCAACTGCTAGCAGCAGGCTCCCACCCGGACTGGCTAACACAAGGAAGGACAGTGCTGCTCAAGAAAGACCCTCACAAAGGAACAGCACCATCCAACTACCAGCCAATAACCTGCCTCCCCTAATATATATAATATATATATATATATATATATTTATTAAAGAAAGTTTTAAAAGAATAAAAACAATACAAAGTTTGGAAGAGAAAAGTAAGGAAAGGAAAGTAATAAGTAAGTGAAAAAAAAAGTACAGAAAAAGAAAAGAAAAGAAAATGTTATAAAGAAGCAGCTTCCGGTCTTCTTAACAGCAATTGCAAATACATTTATATTTCACCCTCTCCCTCTAAGGTTACGACATAATTTCTTCCTTCCGTGGTCTACCCTTTCTAATCGTCAAACCCATAAATCACAGGTTCATTTTTTTTCTTTTTTCAGCCAAAAGTCCATAAGGGGTTTCCAGTCAGCAATAAACGTAGATATTGTCCTTTCTCTAACCCAACAAGTTAATTTTGCCATCTTGGCTAATTCTGTCATCGTCACCATCCATTCCTCCGCTGTGGGTATTTCAGAGCCTTTCCATTTTTGTGCATGTAATAATCTTGCAGCAGTTATCATATATGAAGACGATCTTCCATAGCTCTTTTCTAACAGTCTATCCATTAGTCCCAACAAGAAGAGTTCTGGTGTTGCAACTTCTAATGCTCCTGATGTGGATGAACGACAATTCCCAGCGTCCCTCGCGTTTGAGCATGCTCCCTAGGGACCTGAGTATTGAAGTAACATCTGGAAGGTCATCATCTGCCTGCCAGACATGTCTGAGCTCACCAGAGCCTCCCTCTCATTTGGTAGATGAGCTGTTCTGACGTTGGTTTACCTTCTTGCCATTCTTCTTCTGTTCTGGCCCCCGTGCTGACCAAGAGGATAAAAGCTCGTTCTCCTTCTCTTGCGTGCCCGGCCAGGAACTAGGATGGAACTGAGTGCCAGTGACACCGACTCTGCTTTTCGACTTACCACCCAGGTCCGAGCAGCGTCTACTCCGGACCCCCCTCCTTCCCCACATTCACGGTGAGGAGGCAGTTGCGGGGTCGTTGCAACGGGCTGCAAAACTATCACTGATCAATCCTGGTTAACTTGGAAGATCTGCTCTCAGATTTTTTTGCGGGGGGGAGGGAGGCATCTTTCAATTTGAAAAGTCATCATTCTAGATAACTTCTTACATGCTTTGTGAGGAAAATCCAGTTTTCTTAGTCTAATTATTTAAGCATTTTTCACAGGAAATACTGTTGGAACTCGCTGTCTTCCTCTCCTTCTGTTTTGCAGCCTGTTGTCAAATTGTGTCCCTCGGTGCCACAAGTCCATTGTGACACCACAGATCTTGTCCTGTCCTTGCAGTTAAGTCATTCCTCTCTGAAACTTTCATTAATCTTTCTCTTGTGTCTTACTAACGGTCAACTTTTACACTTGACGTCTTAAATGTTTTCTGCAACATGCAGATCCTGAAGGACTAATTAAAAATCTGTGTTAATTGATAGAGGCCAAGATAGAGAGACATGATAAAAACTGTTGATTTTGAACTCCTGGAAAGCAGGATTGGAGTGTGAAATCTCAGGAAGGAGAAGGCAGACCAAACCCCTTAAGGAAGGAACATTGTGTGTTTTCTTGGCAAACCATTCTTCAGTCTTTCTCACATATTAGGGCAGAATGTTCTTCAGATGATCTTGATTTTATGGAAGACTATGCAGGAATATGGATAATATCAACAGGAAGTTGAAATATCTCTATTTAGATATATAAAAAAGTTGGCAGTCCTCATCTGGTCTCAGAAGTTAAGTAGAGTTTAACCTTAACCCTAACCCTAACCTGGATGAGAGACCACAGGAAATCTCAGGACTGAAGGTTATCCTGGGAAGTTGAAAAAAACGCCCTGGAAGAAGAGGAGGACCAACTACTTCCATGAGGTTGCCAAGAGAATGTCGCGGATGTGTCCGGGGAGTTCCCAGGAATGGAGTTTGACCCCAGGAGTCTTCCTGAGTTGAGTGCTGTGCCTTGTCAATAACTGGGCTATCTTTAAAATGTAGACTCCAGTTTTTCATTTGACTGAAGACCTGCCTTCCTGCCTTTCTTCCACACCCAACACGAGCCTGAGTTTGCACAGCGCAGAAGACCAGAATGCGGCTGGCTAAACATTGGGGTCAAGAAGTAAATCCAGCCACGTTGGTTAGACTACGGTCCAGTGTGTTGTGTTAACCTTGTTACCTGGCGTAATTATTAGCTTTTTATCTTACCTTTCCTGCAGGAGCTCAAGGCAGTATCCATAGCTCCTCCCCACATCCCTCCCCCCCATGACAGCCTTGGGAGGGAGGCTGGGCTGGAGGAAGAGTGGGCTTCCGTGGCTGAAGATGGACTTGAACCCAGTCCCAGCCCAACAGCAGGAATGAGGGAAATGCCCCCGGAGCCCTCCAGCCTCAGACTTCGCAGCCGTTTGCGTTTAGCTGCTTCACCCGATCTTTCCTTTTTTCGCTGCTCAGCTGTGTTTATTGATCGCTGTTTTGTTTTTAAACGCTGAAGCACTGAGATTCCCACAAGTGGAAGGGCCCACTAGCAGCCACTCCAAACATGCGCAGTGACCTCCTCGGCTCGGCAGCCACAATTTCTGCGGCAGACGTTTTCGGCCTTCGAGGCAAACCCGGCGCATGTGCTGAAGGCAAGCGCCGCTGCGGGCTGACACCACAGAAGAGGGCTGCTTGGCGCGCTGAGTTGGGGTTGCTGGCAGCTCTTCCTTTCAACCTAGCTTCTCCCAACTTTCCTCTTGAGAATGCATGCAAAGCTTGAAATGCCAGGTATCCCCAGACACTTTGCCAATAAACCGCCCCCCACACGGAGACCTCCCCTCACGTGTGGCTTCTGTAGCTTCCTCCTGGGGTTATCAGCTGCAATGTCTTATCCCCGCTTTCGGAATGGGGCTAACAGGCCGTCCCAGCTCAAGCTGGCAGCGGAGGCGGGCAGAGCTGACCGGCCAGGGACCGGCCCGGGGGCAGCTTGGTTGAAGCGGAGGGGTATTTCCAGGCCAGGCGGCTCTTTCAGACAGACTCCCTTGCTCCTCCACCAGCGGAACAAGTTCAGCTTCTTTCTCCGCCTCTCAGAGGGAGCGAAATGACACCTTAATTGAGAGCAAGGGGGATTTGAAATACTGGAAAGCAAAGTCACACCTGCTTTTCAGTTCCTCAAGGTTTTTCACGCCACGTGTAGAGCAAGCCCAGTTTTGTCACTGACAAGGGAGCCCCATCCCTGTGAAATAGGTTGCTTCGTAGCTGCGCTTGCCTTAGCTTCTAGCAAGGAGAACTTTTCTTCACATACCTTACACATATTGCCTTCTCACATTTATGTGTTGAAAAGACCTCATGCGTCTGGTTTCAGAAGCAAAGAAGACCCCTGTGCCTCTGAAGGAGACATCTCTGCTCCCTTGCCTAATGCTGTCTTTCAATGCTGGCTGGGGGATTCTGGGAGTTGAAGTCCACACATCCTAAAATTGCAGAGGTTGAGAAGCACAGGCCTCATGCAATACACAGGGAGGAGGTCTCCCTGTGCAAAGATACCAAGGAACCCAACTCCTACCAATCACGTTCCCACAGCATCCACATTTTGCTTCCTCTCTTCTTTTCTTTTGAAGAAAAAACCCCACCCAAGCACTTTGCTTTGAGGGATGAAAGATGGCCTCGGTGGTGGAACATCGGTTCGTTCCCCAGCATCCAGGCAGGCCCACTCAGCTGCTTCACTTGAAACCCTGCAGAGCAGCTGCCAGGCTGAGCTTGGTGGACTGACCATCTGACTCAGGAGAAGACAGTTTCCTGGGGCTCCTGTAAACCCATTGTTATTCAGAAGCACAAGGACTGGAATCTTGGTTTATTGTCAGGGGAAGGACGAGTCAGGGAACTTGCTCTGAGAGCAGAAGATTTACTCAGCAACAGATGTGTTCAGGCTGAGGCTGGATGGTCATCAGCCAGAGATGCTCGAGTGTGGATTCCTGCACCGAGCAGAGAGCCGAACTCCATGGTGGAGATGACCCTTTCCAACACCTGCATTTTATGATCTCTTGGTGGCAAGTGATGGAAAAACCCTCTGGAGATGACCTGAAGAGCTGCAGCAACGTATTCCCCCTGACACTGGAAGGGCCCTCTTCTCTTGGATTACGTAGGGCATTATCTTGGATTCAGTCCCTGCCTGCAGATGAAGCAGGACCTTGGATCTCATTTGGGCAGGGAAAAGTCCGCAGCCTTGGAGAATCACCAACCACCGGAGAAAACAATCCAGGGCGGAAGGGAGAAAGAAACATCTTGGCCAATTTCTGAAGGAGACCCTGTCGTTCATGTGTGAGGCTATCCTTTAGTCAGAAAGGAGAGATCCGATCTAGCAGACGAGCATCTTCTCTGATTTGTAACAGCCCATATCTGAGCTGGATCTGCTGGGATCCTCTGACTGCCGCTGACCAGCTCCTGGCAGCACGAATCCTCTCTCCGGTGCCTCCGTGTGACGCCTGGAACCTGCTGTTGGGCCGGTCCTTCCGTCGGCCACGCTCAAGAGCTTCCACGTGGAATTGCTTACTTTGTCCACGTGGTTACACTCTTGTTGTCTTTGTCTTGGCACGCGCCCAAACCAGTTACGGGCCAGAGCAAATCCAAGGGAAAGAAAACTGATGATAAAGACAATCAATATCCCAGGAGGAGTTAGGTAATTCGCTAAAAGGGAACGAGGGAGACCTGGCACACGCGTGTGGCCCTGAGCGCGTCATGCTTCGGGGAGTAGAGGTGCAAATCGCGGCTGAGGCTCCCCGCCTGTAGACTGAACGGCAGCACCCATTTGCCTTCGTAGCGGCCGCCGCGTGCCCTCTTCCCGCGGGGAGGACCCGTCAGTCCCTCCGCAGGGCCTCTTCTGGAGAGAGGCAGCTGGCTTTTGAACCGTGTCAGGCGAGCGAAAAGCCATTAACGTGGCAAAGCTCGGAGGTCAGCTGGAAAATTAATCCATTATTTCAGGGAGCCTCTTGAGGGGTTCAGGAGGGCACTTTGGATGCCGGAAAGCAGGGCCGACTTGCTGTGTCAGGGCCTTCGAAAAGCAGGGGGGGGGGGGGGGAGCCACCCACAAGCAGGTGCTTAATTTTCCATTGACTTAAACGTTTTCCTGGCGCCTTGATTGATGGCTACAGGTTGCTGCCTTTCATTGCTCCTCTCTTGCCTTTAGCACTTTGGAGAGCCCCGAAGGGCTGAGGCTATTTTCTGCGTCTCAAAGGTGACCATGTTTTACAGAGATTGATAGTGTTCAGGACATGGGTCATCATTCTACATGTATTTCTTTAATTCATTCATATCTCTTTTGTTTAAAAAACCAAATCCAGGCTGCTTTTAAAAGCACCTAGAACTGAGAATGCGCATTCCGGCTTGTCTCTTTATGCCCAGGCATTCGAAACAGCCTCGTGCATATTCTTGTACCTGGAGAATGAAAACGGCTTCTTGGTGGGGCGCCGATAGGAGGACTGTAGCCCCTGTGAACGTATTTGGAAAAGGTGTCTTGGGCCGTGCACAGATGCGGTCCCTCTGCAAATTCAACCAAGCAGCTGTACTTTTCTAACAAGCATCTCTGCGAGGCCGAAAATGGGATGCTGTTTTTTTACTGGGGCGGTATTTAAGGTGCTCCATCAGTTAAGCGGATTATAAAGTATGGGACTGAAATAAATATATTTGTCTGGGGTCAGTTAACTTTTAAAATAAAATTGAACAGGGATGGGGTGGAGGTTTGTCAATTAACAGGAAGCCCCAAACCCCACTTTTCCCAAACCACGATAGATTAAGTACCGTTCCCCTGCTGCTTCGCTTCTTTCTTCTCCTTTCGTCTCAATTTTCTTCCCTCCCTGATTCCCCAGACAAGTTTTCTGCCTCACCCTTTGCCAATGGCATTGTTGATATACTAAAGTTATTCTTCCAAAGATGAGGAAGTCACATCTGAGCTTCAGAAGAACAGTGGTTTACGGGCTCCCAGGAAAGATAAACCCTCCCAGCGTATTCAGTTTTGTTCAGTTGTTTTGGCAGGGACGCATGGATGCCTCCCTGCAAAGGCTGGCTGCTTTGGGGAAGGCCTCTCCGTTGGGTGTCTGGCGCAGGCGACTAGTCCTCAGGTAGGTCGGGGGATCTAGATCCCCGCGTGCTGGGGTCCTCGCTCGAGTCGAAAGGGTCCGTCCCTCTGCACAGGAGGGGTCCAAATGAAAGCATCACCAACTGCTGGCTCTTAATCTCTGCTTGAGCACACGTACCTCTTGGGCTACTGACCCCGCTGTCAAACTGCTGTTCTTCTTAGAAAGTTTCTTCTACTGTTCAGTTTAAACCTGCTCTTCGGCTTCTTGCCCTTAGCAAGGATAAAGAGCTCTGATATTTTTCCGTATAACACGCGTGCAGAAAGCCCGGAAGAGTGTGTTCCTCTCCTTCCTCAGTCTTCTCAAGGCTTCCTTTAATCCTCCTTCATAAAATTGAGCATCCTCATGACTCTTCTTGGAACCTGTTCTAGTTTCTCTGAAATTAAGCTGAACTGGACATGATACTCAATAAAGCAGAACTTGTACTTCCCATGATCTAGAAGCTATACTTCTTTTAAAAACCTTATTTAAGACTTTAACAGATTTTTAGAAAGTGAAAGACCCAAAACATAGAATAAGAGAAAACAACTACTGATAAAGCAGGAGTGAAGAGCGATAATTCTTGATGCATCCTAAAACTTCCTTTATTTTTGATACAGCCACATCACATTACCAACTCATTCGGCTTGTAACTAACCACTCCCTAACAATGTTTCTATCAACCTCAAGTTACTTAGTGGAACGCACATTTGCTGCAAACACACGCTAGGTTGTTTTCACACAGGAAGACAAATAGTTTTGTCTGTTAACTTTGTCATGAGTTTCTTAAGGCACCACAATTAAAAAATGTTGATTCCTTCACATTCTCTTCTCAGGCTGCCAAGGAAATGCTGCTGACTTAGCGGAAATTTTGTTAGGGACACCCTTTGAATTCCTTTGAACTTCATTGGCAAGCTCCTGTTTGCTCTGTTTATTGACTGACATTCCTCCTGCAGCCTCTGCTTACTCAGCAGGAAGCAGTCACCAAATCGCCCACAGTGGGAATCAGGAACCATTCAGGACATGACCTTTTTACCTTGCAGCTCAGCACACAATCCAGGTCAGGGTCTTCCCTTGTCCCCAAACTGTACAGACCAACAAAATCAGTGACACTGATCAGTGACAGTGGCAATTTCCACACCAAGTTCACTGATGGGCCATAGAAAGTAGGGCTGTACCATGCTTGAGATTCAAAGCCATAAAGATGCTTTGGAGCATGAAAGTAGCACTTATCTGCAGCTCCTTAAACCAGATGCATCTCTTCCCAGGATTGTGCAGCATTTCGAAGCACTGCCCCAACAGAAAGCTAAAAATCAGTGATGCCCTTGAATCTTTTGGCACCACCGTTGAAGGGCTCCCCTGTTTTTAAAGACCAGCCAAGTTGTCTGAGGCCCCACGGCAAGAAAGGAATGGAGGCCTTTGCTGGATGGCTGCTGAGGACGATGGGGGCATCTTGCAAGTCACTTGTTTGGGCATGGAACAGGGATGGCAAGGGAGCATTTCCCGTTCGGTCCCTGGTGCTGCCTTTTAGCCGGAGAAATGCTTCATTTCTGTATTCATAAAAGGTGGGAGTACATAGCAAAATGCCTCTGGCTCTCCCTGAGAAAAATAAAGCGCCGGGAAATTAAAACTCTGTGTAGTTGCTCGCTATTTCTGTCAAGCAGTGGTTGGGCTGAAAACAAAGAGGCCAAGTCAGAGGGCAGTAAATCATGCAGAGAAGCAACGGGAAGATTTGTTTCCCTGACTGAGCACTTGGTCCTCCCACATGCATCTTTATGCAGAACTGACTCCCTCAGTGCTGATTTTCTAGGAAATGTATTTAGAGTCTGGAATATGGTTTTTCTCCTGGGTGAGTTTTATTCCCCTTGGCCTGCCTAGGCAGTGACTCTCGCGGGAGGGGTCCCTTCTCCCAACTCGGCTCCTGGATCCTTTCGCTGGGAGTGGCACCTCCTGCCTGCCAAGAGCTTTGCCCCTGGCATCACCCAAGAGCAGCTCCTGCGTGGCACCCAGGTTGCGGTTGATTGACCGGGCAGCCCTCTGCTCTTCCTGTTCTGGGCTGGTGGTCCATCAGGCATCTCATGTTTCTTTCCTTGCCTCTTCTTTCTCTCTTCCAGATTATGCCTGGCCCTTGCCTAAACATCTGTGTCCCATCTGGATTTCCCTAGACGTGCTCTTTTCTACGGCCTCCATCATGCACCTCTGCGCCATCTCCCTCGACCGGTACGTCGCCATCCGCAACCCCATTGAGCACAGCCGGTTTAACTCCCGCACCAAGGCCATCATGAAAATTGCTGCCGTTTGGACCATTTCTATGGGTAAGCTGTCCCTCTCGGAGACCGGTTCTTGTTTGGCAGCCTTTGTTTAAAAGAATACTCATGACCACAGTAAAACAGTGACTTCTGGACCTTTACATTATCTGGGCTGAAGGGCTGCAGACAATCAACTGCTGCTGAGAACCAAAAGTATTTTCGTTCAGTTGCTTGGAACAGTTTATTCAGGAGGCATCTTTGGACTCCTGGCTGGGGAATTCTGGGAGTTGAAGTCCACACATCTCAGAGTTGACAAGGTTGAGAAACCCTGCTCTAGAGTGACATGTGGCAGCTTCTCACCCCTGTCTTTCCCTGCTTACAAGCAGGAGCCACTCTGCTGCGCGTAGCCCAAGTGCCCTGGGGCAACGAGGGTGACCCGCCCACTCGGGACCCGCCCTGCCGAGAGAGACCCTTGCAATTGCAATTGAAACACAAATGCTTCTGCGGGATGGGGGAAGCAAGTGCGGAAGGGAGATACGGGGTCGGCTCCTGGGCTCTGTAGAGAAAGTTAGGCAAAAGCCTTTGGCTCCAGCAATGTTTCTGCCCAAGATGGCCACCTGCCTTCCCATCAGGGTCATGGGCACCATCTAGTGGAGCCAAGGAGGACGGCGCCCTGTTTCTTGGTGTCACGTTCCCTGCACACGTTGCAGGAGAAGGCATCCATACACTTATCTGGGTTTTGGGGACTCTCCTGTAAGCGAACTCCACCTCTATAGTCAAAGTCATGTGCACGGGGCAAGTTTATAGTGTATTTTTTGGCACTGAATATTGACTGATATTTAGAGAGCAACTGGATTTACTCTTGGTGTAAATCAGTTTGCTTAAACATAGTTGGACTAAGTCTTCACAGGTTGCCCCAGGCCAAAACCAACCACATCCTGGTTTAATACCCAGAAGCAACATGGGAGATGCATGTGCCCACCAGCACCCCTGTGGGAGCCCCTGGGATCTCCCTTAGAGTGGATGAGACAAGGCCTTTTGTCCCCCCCCCCCCTTTTTTTTGTATTTTCCGAGTTTAGGAGGGAAATAGCTGCCTTGAACCTTAAAGGTGCTTCAGGAGCTTATTTCTCCCCGGAAACTGCCCCCCCAAACAGCCCTTGATGCTCCCCACTTTGTGTCTTGGGTCCTTCAGAATACCTGAGCAGACACCGCATGCCCAGTTGTCCTCAGCCAGCCTGTCCTTGCCTGGAATTTAAGCCGCAGAGGGAGGACATCGTCTCATAAAGGGGACATGCAGCACTATGCATCGTGCGGGGCTTGACTGCTGCTTAAGCTGGCCTTCTGCAGCCTGGTGTTCTCCAGACAAGCTGGTGCAGAGAGGAAGGAAGATGGCCTTGATGGAGATAGGCAAGGATTGTTACCTAGGCCAAAGGGGCTGAAGCATTTTTTAAGTCCAGAACTTCCAGATAACATTTGGAAGTGGGTCCGGCTGACACTTCCCTAATTCACAGGAGCACAAGCGGGGGAAGGAAGTTCAGCACAGTCAGACTTGCCAGATTCTGTTACTCAGAGTCCATCTCAATCAAAGTAGATTTAGCCTTCTTGGGGAGTTGATTTCCTGGTCTGGTCTACCGGGTGGGCTCACTGTTGGACTCCAGTTCCCATCATGACTGTTCATTTGCCTGGAAGCCAACAGATTGAAGAATGTAATTCTAAGGAAGCAGAGAGGGATCTTGGAGAGTTAATACCAAGGGCAGTGGGAAGAAGCAGAAGTTTCTTGGTCACGTCATTAAGCATCTCTAAACTGATACCAAAGTCACTCTTTCCCCCGTTCCCCCTTGACACCTTCACTTCCTTTAACTGAGGATGTTCTGGTGGGACTGTTTATTCTGACAATACCCAAATCAAGGGTAGTTAAGGCCAGGTGACCAATCCAATTAAAGTAACAGCCCTTTTCTCCGTGTCTGCTTCTCTTGATGGTCTTTCTTTTTGGAATATCTCCTCCTCCAGGCATTTCGCTGCCCATCCCTGTCATAGGCTTGCAAGATGATTCTCGGGTCTTTGTGAATGGAAGCTGTGTCTTGAACGACGAAAACTTTGTCCTCATTGGCTCATTTGTGGCTTTCTTCATCCCGCTGATGATCATGGTGTTCACCTACTGCCTGACCATCCAGGTCCTGCAGAAGCAGGCATCTATTTTCCTCTATGGGGAGCCCCTCAAGCAGAGGAGGAACAGCATGAACTGTCTCAGGAAAGACAACAATGCAGAGAACCTTTCTATGCTGCAGAACCACGAGGCAGCTTCCCACTTAAATTCTCCGGTCAACAAGGAAGGAGTCCTTTTTCGGAAAGGCACCATGCAGTCCATCAACAATGAGCGCAGAGCCTCCAAAGTCTTGGGGATTGTTTTCTTTTTGTTCCTGATCATGTGGTGCCCATTTTTTATCACCAACATAATGTCTGTCCTCTGCAAGGACGCCTGCGACAAGGGTCTTCTCAGAGAGCTTTTGGATGTCTTTGTCTGGGTAGGCTACATCTGCTCAGGGGTCAACCCCCTTGTCTACACACTCTTCAACAAAATCTACCGCAGGGCTTTCTCTAACTATATCCGATGCCACTATGAGAGTGGCAAAAAGGCCTCACAGCTGCACAACCAGTGCCCCAATGTCTCAACAGCTTTCTACGGGAAGGACCTCAACTTGAACAGTTACCGCAACGAACTCAACAGCATGGAACTGGACGAGTCAGAGGATGCTTTGGAAATGCATGTGGGGACTCTGGAGCTCTCGATAAACAGCTGCAGCGGTGAAAAAACAAGTAGCGTGTAAACTACATGCATATACTCACGTTTGAATTTCACTGTGGCACAGCTACAAACAGTGTTCACGTTAGTCAAAGAACGATGTAAATAAGGCATTACGAACAAAATCTTCTTTGTTTTTCATTTCAACTTTCATACCTGTAGCTCATTGTTTTGCACCATTCTTAAAATTAGGAACTGTATTGGTTGTTGGAAACTGAGCGGGAGTGTCCCCGGTGGGAACTGGGCGGGGGGAGCGCTGCAAAACGGCACCCCTGATTTTGCTTATAAAAATGTTGGTTATTTTCATTCTGGTGCATGAACAAAATACTGTTAATCTCAGGTGTTTCCCCCCCCCCACTCCCATTTCTTCCTCTTTTCTGTTGGGTCTCAGTGGTCAGTTATGAGTAAGTCACATATCCAATAAAGGGATTTGGGCTTGGAGATGTCAACATTTCTTATTCTGATACCCAAAGGAAACACTGGATAAATGTCCGTCCATCTTCTTCACCATGTATGTCTTGATCTTGGCCATGAAAGGCAGTGAAAATGGCCACCTGGCTTGCCAAAGCTGGACAGATGACGGTTGGGAAGATTTCAGGTGTAAACTTGCCAACTGCCAATATCCTATTGCTGCTGGAGAACCTTTGGTGATTCAAGCACTGGAGGATGGGGCTACCTCAGGAAAGGTGCTCCACCCCCAGACCAAGACACCGTGCAGAACCCCCCCCCCCCAGGAGTCTTTTGCATAGCTTGTACACACGTGAACACACTCCGTATGTTCATAATGCAGGAAAAAGGGCAAAGAGGGAAAACTGTAATGACTGCACAGTTACAACATTGGGGGGCTTTCCAACTTTTCATTCTGAAGACCAATAATAGGGGATATGATTCAAGGTTTATGTATGATGGAATGCAAGTGGACAGAGAGAACATTTCCAGCTCTCTTAAAATACCAGAAGGTGGTGAGATCATCCAATGCAGTCGAGACTCAGGACTTTTTCACCCAGCACCTGGTTAACGTCTGGAATTCTCTAGTACAGCATGTGGGAACGATCATCAGCTTGGAGAACTTGAAGAGAGGATTAACCAAACTGGAGGAGGGGAAGGTTACCTCTGCCTCTACTCAAGATGGTCCTAGGCCTGCTGGTCTTGGAGACACCACTGTGCAGGACATTGTGGTTTGCATGTTTTTCCCCCAGAGGATTTGGCCATCGTGGGACCAGAAACTTGGGCTACCGGGACAAATCCTCTAGTTCAGTGTTTCTCAACCTCAGCAACTTCAAAATGTGTGGACTTCAACCCCCAGAATTCCCCAGTCAGCATGGGGAATTCTGGGAGTTGAAGTCCACACATCTTACAAGTTGCCATTGTTGAGAAACCCTGGCTCAGACAATACTTAGGCATATCGTTAGTTGATATGCAGCCCAGATCTTCAAAAGAACATCTGTAACTGCAGTGCTCCTTTGTGTACTTAGAAAGAGGCTCATTTCCTCCAGAGGAAGCCTGCTAACTGAATCTCCTGCCCAGTTAGGAATGGTTTGCTTCCTTTGGTGGCAAAACGTGGCACCTCTGCCATAGCTGTCTTGGGATGGCCTGCCCGTGCAGATTATGCAAATGGATGTTCATCAGAGGCAGTCTTTAGGTTTGGGTCAAGGCAGGAATGTCCCCTCTGCATCAGTGGCCCCATACCCGGGGAACGGATGCCTTGATCTCTGCAAACCAGCGCTTCCCATTTTGCAAAAGGCGAGAGAGGTTTCATGTGAGAAGCCAAGTTTATTTTGGAAAGGTGTTCCCAGGATAATCCAAAACCTGAGATGAAAAGCTCCCAACTTCTCTGAAGAAGTTGTTTCTTCAGCTCCCTTTATCCCCCTTGGCTACTCCTGAACCCTGGGTCTGCAGTGAAACACCCAAGGGCCCACTGGGCCTGTCAAGCGGGCCACCCAGGCATTTTTGACCCCGGGGGTGGGGGGGACTGCTGCCAGGAATCCACTGGAGCTCTGCTGCTGAAGGGGGGGGCCTCCAAAGCCTTCCCTCTTCTTTCTGACAGCAGAGGACAAGGGACGAATGCTAAGTGCACTTGAGAAGTCTCCTTCTGTGCTCTACGTGGCTCTTCTTGCCCCCCTTTTCCCTGGGCTGGGGGCCTCCCTCAACCAACAGCCGGCCTGGGAGTCTGCTGCCAGCACTGCAGCGCCACATATGCAGCCACCAGTGAAACTGGACAGGGACAAACAACGGCCGTTTTCAGCTTCCTTGTCCAGGACAGAGAAGAGCCAGATATGCTCACGGAAGACAGCTGGGTCTGGGCCTCAAACACCGAAGAAGGGAAAGCAGCACTCGGGTACGGAGCCGGATGGCTCCTCGCTGCGCTGCGGTCCCTTCCGCCGGCTTCTTTCACGAGCTGGTTGTTGTGAAGAAGCGGGGGCGATGGAGGGGGTGCACCCCCGGGGGGGGAACACAAGGAGGCCAAGCCTACCTCTACTGTCCCCTTAAGGCCTGGATCGGATCAATCAGAGGAACAAGGCTGGCTTACAGGCTCCCGAGCAGAAATACTGGAACTATTCGACGCATCAGGAATCGAGACACCGAGGCTCAGACGCCTTTCGGTTCAGATTCGATCTCAGGAAAGACTGGCCTTCAAGCACCATCTCACAGTTCAGGCCCACACATTGGTCTTCGTGCTGGCGGGACCCCTAAGGCAGCTGCACCCCGTGAAGGACAAGGGCTGAAAGACCCAGGTGCCTCGAACCGTTCCCCGCAGAATTCAAGCCGAGTCAATCCGAGCACCACCTCCTGCAATGGGCAGGGTGGTTTCAGACCCACCCTTTTCACTGCCACACCCGCCTGGCAGAGGGGGCATTCGCGAACACTTGGCACAAGGCAGCACTGCTCTTCCCCCTAAAACTAAAGCACACCTCCTGCCACTGGATTCTGAGCAAAGGGGCCATTTCCACAGGAACACGGGGATCTTCCTGACTCCTTGGGATCCAGACCAGCAGTTGCTCTCCAAACCTTCGGCCCGATCGGGTCTTGGGGCACTGAACGGGCCTCTCTTCCACGCAAAGCAGACGTCCTACCTTCTCCAGTGCAGCAGCATCTCAGGAGATCACTGGGCAACCTTGCCTGCATCTCAACCTCCCTCCTGGCCTCTGTGTCTTAGTTGGTGGAAGCATTTGAAAAAATGTTCATTTTGCTGAAATTCTCCCCCCAGATCCTGACCCACCTACCTAGGCCAGCAGAAATTAGTGGGGACTGAGAAGGCAAATCAGCTAGCATGTCAACCGAAGCCACCTTTCTGTGTGTTCCCAGCCTAAGAGTTTAAAAGCCTGCCCAAGAGAGACACGCATGTTACCTCGCGGACAGCAGCAGCAGCTATGACAATACCCGGTCATGAGGCCGACACGGCTTCTGCTTACAAGGGTCCCGTGTGCACGGGGCAAACAGAACCCGTCTCATTCATTTATTCGATCCAGGTGTGACGGGGCCTGCCAGGCTCCCCGAGGAACCACCCTCAAAGGCCGCCTGGCAGGGCGGAAGGTCGGCTTCTCGGCAGGTGAGTTAAGAGACCTCTATGGGAAGCAGGTGAGGGAGGCTGGCTTCCAGCTGGACCCCCCCACCCCAAGCCATTGTGTTCCCCGTGTGCGGCCTTGCTGCGACCATCCAGATGGCCATGAAACCTAAAGCTACAGAACACGCAACGCAAAGGGAGAATTACGAAAGACTTTTCATTTTATACACAGAGTATGTACATTAGGGTTATCCATGCAGATTTCAATAGAAAACTCTGTACAAAAGAAAACAAAACAGGACTGTTCCAGGAAACGTGTATGTTGGAAGCTCCAGCAAGAAGATAGTCCGGAAAGTGCCAGAGAGTCATATACAACGTGACGCAAGGGAGAACAGGAAAGAAGAATGAACTTAAAAGGCAAGGTCCAACAGACATGGCGACAGACACAAAGGAAAAGACGGAGTCCCTGGCCACTTCCAAACTGATTTGCATTTATGCATATAAAAAGACCAACTGTGTGAATTTGGCTATAACTGGTGAATTAAAGAAAGGAGATACGAAAGGAATGGATACCAATCAAGGAGGAGGCTTTAAAAAAAAAGGACACCCACAAACACAAAACTAGTCACCTGAACCCTTTTGGTCCATGGAGGTCCCACACAACATTCAACAGTTTGCACAACTCTCTGTTCAACCCCATCACAATTAAGCATCAACGTGGCTTGGCAGGCATCTAAACTCACCTTGTGGCACGCTCACTGTGCTTGGATCGCTACCTAAATTTCAAAGAAATGGAGGGATTTGGGTCACAAGAATGAAGCCTACTATGGACTGGATGTTGTGGAGGACAGTGCCTGTTACATAATCAACCATTTTTATGAGCTAATTATTTACTTATTTGTTGCATCCATGAATTAATTATCTGACTTAGAAACCCCTGCACAACCCAGATATTCTCTGCACAAACAAGTCTGCAGATGAATCATACCGAGGCCAGATTGTGAGAAGGGGAAATTTATAAAGGGACGGGGCAGAAAAATCAGATTCATGAAAGAACAAAATAAAAGTGATTAATACATGGAAGAACCAGACACACCCACACCCGCACACACTCCCATGAAGCAATACGAGTTTGCTTTATTTACCCAATGCCTGGGGGGGGGGAGAACTAAGAATTTCATTTACCTCTATTTTTCCATTTGTTTATTCTTAAGACAGGATGCTTTCCTCTTAATTTAAAAGGAATTAAAATCTTAGCACCTATAACCTTAAAAGCATCTAAATCAACAAATAACAAAACCAATAAATTGCTAAAGACCCAACTTTCCCAGTAAGGCACCCTGACACCATGCCCATACTGGCTGGAGGTTAGGGCAACTGAACTCCAATATATACAGAGAACAACCGACTGGGGAAGGCTGATCTAAATATAAACAAATAATTTCATGCATTTTAATTTAACATGAGCTCACAATTGCATCTTAATGCAGAACAAATGGAGAAGTGAGACTTCAAGAATTCGAAAGACTCAGGTCCCCAAGGACATTTGCAAATTAGAGGAGAAGCCTTACATAAACACTTCTGGGTTCACTTTTATTGAGCATTAGAACAGGCAGGCAGAAATCAGTCTCACGCCCAGCGAGAGCCACCTCCAACGTGCCTTTGCCACAAACCCCATCTCGTGCCAGGGCATTCCTTGGGAGGCTTGAGGATCTGTGGGGCAGAAGAGACGCCTCCTCAGGGACCTCCCAACAAGACTTTCCAGAGTCCTCTGGAGAATTGTGTCTTCAGAGGTGGACAGTTGCTGGTACTGGAAGCAATCTAGGTGGAGAAAGGAGAAGAAGCCTCCTCTTGCAAAGAACCCTTTTTCTCACAATCTATACTGTAGAGGACAGCAAACCATCCTGCGTGAGTTCGGCTGTGGTGTTTTGCCCTCTTAGAAGGATGGACTACAGTAAAAGAAATTCTAGGTTGGAATCCAAACCCAATTTAGACAGAGCACAGAAACAAGCAGGCATCTTTTTGAAGAACAACGGCTCTCTTCCCCCTGCCTCCAACAAGGCAGTCCAAGTCTCAACAGGGCTGTCGTCGTCCGGAGGAACACATCTCTAAATATCATTGGCACAGAAGCCACCCAAAATCAATTTTGGATCCTAATTCTTACTTGGCACACATGTCCCAGAGTAACTGCCCCCAGGAGAGAAGAGGAAGACAAGGATAACAGATATTTACAAGGACTTCCTGCCTCTTCAAAATCCACCTCTATGCAAGTATCATATATATGAATGACACCCACCTCGACTCTTCAAATTGGGCTGAGCAAATCTGCACCCACCTGTTCTTATCTCTCCCCAAATTTTTTATACTGAATTAGACTAAGATTTGTCTTCACTGGGAGAAGGACACCAAACTGCCCTGGCAAGTATCTCTCTATCCCAAAGCAGTGAAGACAAATCTTAGGCCAAGGCAGAATTCATCTGAGCATTTTTCCTGAAATGGAAATAAATAAGAATTTAATTTAAAAACATCCTTAAAAGCTTCATTATATTTAATACATTTTCCATTTGATCAAAGGGCTCCCACTACCTCAGGTAATACTATGCAGGAATGGGGAAAGGTCATGTCAACCCTCGCTTGGCACGTGGGGGGAGAGAGATCGCCGTACGGGCTACCTCTACAGTTGAACCGCAGCCCCAACTTCACCCAACGATAGCAACATCCTTCTTCTACTAACACTGGAATTCTTTGGGATACAAAAAAAGTGCAAAGAAATTAATTTCTTAATTATTTCAACAAGAAGATAAATTAGTCTAACCAAATTACTCTACAGATAAAAGCTGAACCTTAATAACTAGGATGTGGAACAATGGAAATACTAATTTTAAAAACAGAGCAATGCAAATCTTTTTCTAGGCATCTCAAAATGCTATGGGGCAGGTCTCCCTCGAGATGCTTCCCTCTCAGACATCTCATGGGCCCTGGAAAGGGGAAGTCCTCTGCAGAGAAGGGGGGACTCTTAACAGAACTCAGGGTTGGGGACCATCTCTCAAGCCCCCAACTGCTCCAACAGGCAGAGCATAAAACAGTCCCCCAAATAAAGAGCAACACTGAAAGAACGGGGGGAGGGGGGCAGCTTGCGATACTGGCAAAGGACGAGGCCACCACAGATGACACCTCAGGATGAGCTGTCATGCAGAGACATTCCTCCTTCCCATTCCCCCAGCTGTAGCTCCTTTCCACACACACTCCCCTTGCAACCCCACTGGAGTGGGTCTGGGGGGGCAGAAAGGAGCAAGGCAAACTGATTTGCAGTTAGGGGGTCACTGTCCACAATGCACAGAAGTAACAGCTCAATGCCCTCAAACCAGCCAGGGGGACAAAGATTTGATAAAAGCTACTAAAACGTTTTCACTATTTCATGACCTTCCCCATTTAAAAAAAACAACAAAAGGTTGTATGAAGTTGGGAGCAAACTGTGAAAACCTGACTACCACAATATAAACCTGAGATTATTCTTTTTTTTTAAAAAAAAATTTTTTTGGCAGTTTTACTGAAATGCTTTTAACTAATACACTTCTGTAGGATTCTCAATTAAAATCACTACATGTCATTATTTATCCCAGACAAGGAAAATAACTTTTGAAACATCCACTGACTGACAAATACATTAAAAATGATTACATATCAAATTAAATATGATAAATAAAAGCATATTTACATTTTTTTCTAAAAACCAAACTTAATAAATTCAAAGTGTGCAAACTGAAGAACATCCAACATTCAGATGTTAGTCCTTTAAACTTCACGTATTACCAATCTTACAAAAACCTAATATTTAAAAATACGCATTGCATCTATTGAGACATAAAGAAACTGCAAAAATGTTTAAGACTAGTAAAAGAGTTATTACACAGGCACTTCACATGTAAACAATCTACAGTACAACTGAAAAATATTTTGGCACCAATCTAGAATACTGAAAATAACCACACAATTTGTCCTTTATATTGTATACTATTCTGTCATCGCCAGCATACACCCAACTAAAATATTGGAAATGGTACAATAGTAAGAAGTGCAAGAAATGAAGGATCCAAATCTTCTCAAAACTGGTCAAACTGGTTCTGTGATTGCTCATCCAGATTTTCTACTATGCTATAGTTATTTTTTTTTTTCTGCAAATGTACATGAAAATGATATATGTCTAAACTTTTAAGGTAAATGCCATTTTAAGAGCTGCTTTACTCCATAATGTCCCGGACAGAAAAATGCATGTTTCTCAAAATGTCACCAAGCAACTTGTTAGGATCTCCCACCATAAGCATTTCTAAAAGCGATGCGCTCGTCTTTCCTTGTTAAATGTGTGCTGCAAGACCTAAGAGGAACACTAATACAGTTGAATAAATTTTGTATAAAGTCAATTAAAAAAGAAGAATGCAAAAGATATGACAAACGAAGGGGAGAACTCATAATGCGTTCTACCTGGAAAGAGAACCGGATGGCCTCGAAATCTCTTATGGCTCTCGGTAAAAAAAGAAAGTAGGTTGGTTTTTTTTACGCTGCCAGGGAATTGTCAGCTGACATTCAGGTCCCAAACACACATCCAGAACACCTGACCAGCACTGACGTTTAATGGCTTGGGAAGTTCCTCTGGAGGAAGTGGAGATATTTGGGACTGATCCAACACACGTCACGGCAGTCAGTTCATTCTGCAAGAGCCTGATTACAGGCAGGACAGCTGTGATGCTTTAGAGGAAGGTATTTCAAGAAGAGCCTGAACTGTGAGTCCAACTTTAACTAGCCCTCTTTCTTCCAAAATGTGATGGGGCAAGCAAAGTCTTTCCTGGAAAAGGAAGAGAAGCCTCTCTTAATATTTTTCTCCAAAATAGATAAAAAGTCAAGCTAATTAGGAAAAGCACTTCCTTCAAACATGTTATTCAAAGACCAAGGTGTCAAAGGAGGCCTTACTTGAAGGACCCAAAGCACCCTAACTGGAATGTTTATTTCTGAGTCCCCCCAAAGCAAAATTACAAGTTGCTTCTCAACCTCCGCACGGCTTGAGGAACAGCCTTGCTGTCCTGGTGGAACAGGAAGGAGGAAGAGGAGGTGCAAACTGAAAGCTCAACCTGGGTGCCTGGCCTTCCTAATGCCATGGCGCAAGAGACTGTCAGATTTATGGGGAACACTCTCTAAACTCAATTCCCACAAGCCACTTTGGCCAGCCCCAGCTTTCAATGCATCATTTACTTTCAGCCTCTCATGGGAAATTCTGCCACACAAATCCTCTACAAGAGAATGGGATACCAGGAAGGGCAGGTTTCATTCAGGGGACAGGTGCAGTTCAAATGGGTCTCACCGCCATAGGAAATCAAAATGCCCTCTGCCTTTCCCCATGCGACCGTATGTTTTTCTCTTTGAGATGCACAGAAGCATCTACCTTCTTAATACTCTACAGCAGGGTTTCTCAACACTGGCAACTTTAAGTTGTGTGGACTTCAACTCCCAGACTTCCCCAGCCAGAGGTTGAGAAACACTACTCTACCGGGTGTAGTGGGGATCCAAGCTCAAAACAGCACCCCAAACACATCTCTTCTGAACAAATCCATTCTCTGTCTACCCTGGGGAGGGACATTATTAGAGAATAATGTCCACAACAACTGGAGTCATTAAGCACCTTGGCAATTTACCTGCGGCACACCCAGTTTTTTACAAGCATCCAGGAAATTTTCAACGTTTCTTCGGCATTTTGCCATACTGAGCTTAGGCTGTTAAGAGAGAGAAGGAGAACCATCAAGAGAAACGTTCAACCAAGAATGCACCCGGAGGAGCAGAAGGGGCAAAATATGTCTGTCAACTTTATTCACAAGATTAAAGGGGATTTACTTAAGGCTCCGAAAAGGTCCAAAATACGAGTCTGGAACTAGCCTTCAATTAGGAGACCAGGTACACAGCTTACTCACCACAGCTGGTGACGGGACATGAATGCTGGCAACAGACCGTGGTCTTATATGGTTGGCCAGGTGGCAAAGAACCACCCCATCCATGAGCGCAGCTCCGATATCTTCGGGCAAGCTGACTTTCAACCGCGACTCCAGATTCTGTGGCAAAGAAGGAGGCACACTCAAGATAAAAGATCACGGTTCTCAGGCAGTTTTGCAAGATATTAAGTTTTGCACTCCAGCGGGCCACTGGGTACAAGCATTACTGATCCGGGAAAGCAAGCAGCCCCAGCATCTGTTCTATTAAAGGAAAATTACATTGCGCAGCTGCTTAATCTGTTCCCTTTCTTCCCGCAGATGCTCCATTTTCCTTCTCATGGTGAATCCAGGGTCTACAGTGCTGTAGTCTTGACGAGAACGCCCAAACGCTAAAAATGGAAGTGGAACATGTAAAACAAGGTTGTGTTAGAGAACAGCTCACACAGTGCGCTGGCAGCACCTCCCCCCTCCACCATTATTTTTGTTCATCTCAAATTCGATAATTAAAACTGTTTCTACGTATGACAACTGCGTTAGTCAAACAAGCATGGGGGGGGGGTTTCAAAAATGGATGCCACATACAGAGACCACACAGAATTTGTGCAAAGGGACAGAAAGCGGGAGTGCTAGTTGTCAACTAATTCTGTTTGTGTTAAAATAAAGGGCTCTTGATTGATGTGGGAGAGAAACGTCCAGCTGGACGAGAGACAGGCCATTTGCCCCTTACTAGCACAAGCCCGACTTAGTAGTGGCAACCCAAGATCCCACTGCGTCCCTGTGGGGGCTGCAAGGCAGAGCTTCTGCCACCAAGGAACTAACCCTCCGTGTCAGTCTTTCTGCCGGAGCGCCCTGGAAGAGCTTCCTATTGTCACCGTTCTTTTAAAAAGAAAACGGTGAAGTTTCCCCTTGTGTTTGGCTCTGTTCACCTCCTCCGCGGTGCCTTTGGCAACACAGCTGCCTGGTCTTCTCCCACCCTGTCTGGCCCTTAACTGTCCATCCCTTGTTCTAAACTCAACCCCACTGTCCTCAACCCCCCGACACCAGCATCTTCTACGCAACCTGTCTTCTGGCATCCACCGAATTGCAGCCCTCACCTGATCGGGGCTTTAGTCCAAAAGGGCCATGAGAATTCCCGTCTGTCCGTTCATAATCCTGGAAGGGGGCAGGGAGGAGAAGAGAAGCAAAGCTGTTAGAGGGCCATGGAGGGAACTCAAAGGCGTGCAAGCATCTGACATCAAGGTGCTTTAGTCTTCTCACTTGGCTGGAAAATTACCATACAGAGAAGACATCTCCCATTTCCCTCTTCTTGTCTGACAAAAAGAAGCTGGGCGCCCGCTGCCTTGGGGGCCAAAGCACGGAGGCTTCCTGAGAAAGGTGCACTGACTGCTTATAAAATGACAGGCCAGGCCAGTGCAGTGCCAGTACACAGAGCTTCATGGAAGTGGGAAGGGAGACATTCTTTCAAAAGGTTCTCCGAAAATCCATTTGGCAACATGCTTCTTAAAAATGGAAAGGAAAATGTTCAAAAACTTAGAAACCTTAAATAACTTTTCTGCTTCTTTCAAACATATATTGTGCCCAATGCGTAATATAGTTCAGGTCATTCTTCAAGTAAGCTTCTACTCTGTAGGCATCTCCAATTACACAAAAATTGCATGTTTCGGTCAAAATCCACTGTGTGACATTAACACAAATATACAGAGACACATAGACAGAGACTTGTACCTCAGATGACACGGGAGACTGTGGAGACACATTAGTATGATCACTGTCTTGCTAAAAAAGAACAGAACCAAGAAGATGGAAATTATATGATGAAATGTTTTAAAAAGAAAAGTTTGGCAAGACAATATATAAATGTGCACGTGTACAAAAACATATTTTCCCAAACAGAGACAAACTGCTAAACGCATGAAGATGCCAGGCTTGGAGATGCCATAACAGTAATATCTGAGCGTGGTTCCCTTGCAAGAGGATAACACCGTTGGCCAAGGGCCCAGAGTAGCGCGGCAAACAAATGGGATTCCACTATCATCTAAACATCAAAAGGAGCTTCTGCCTTTTAACAAAACTGGCTAGTCAGAAAAGGTGCTATCAGACTATCCCTGGTTTTTGCTACCATGGACTAAGACGCTTCTCCTTCTACATCATCAGCTAAGAAACTTTGCTGGACCAGTATCTACAAAGCTACTGCTGCCCTTAAAGCATTAGTGATATAAATTTGATTTATAAATAAATAAATAAAACTAAACATTACAAATAACTTCTCTTTTTAAGCCTTTTTAAAATGTGAGATCAGTTCCCGCCGATCATCCTAAATTGTTACCAGATTATGGCAGATAAATTCTCTCCTATTTTTATGTTTGGTGATTTATTAAAGTGTGTAGAATCTATCCTTCTGCAAATTCCAGGGCTGCACAGAATTAATAGAAACCTATGTTTAAAAAATGGCAGAACACTGTAAAATCAGCTTAGAAAGTAAGACCAGTTTCTGGCCAGGCCAATTGAGATTTTCAGGAGTGGCAGTCTCAACAGACTCATGAGAATATCACGTTGCTTTAAGCCATATCAAACTCGCAGGCTGTCAATGTAAATTATTCTTAAACACTATTTCTTGGGGGGGGGAGGGAAATACAGGAAGATTCTACAGAACAAGAATTTAAAGTAAGAATGATATTAACCAAATCTTGGGTTTCCACCATTAAGTTTCATTTTCTATTACACTCCTAACTTACCTCATCATTTTCATTTCCACTGAAACTCTTCCGTGAAGACTTGTACTGAAAAACAGACAGCTTTTATATTACGTGGTTTTTGAAGCCCATGTTTTTTTTTAAAAATCACTTCTGATTCTCTGCTTCATCACTCTGACCATGTTGTCAGTCTGTCCTGAGGACAGGACAGAGACCCAGGGCTATTCTGGCAGGGCAGCAGATTCTCAGGATGCTCTCTTTGGGACTTAAAATGCTGGTCAAGAAACCATATCTAATGTTTAGGCTCAGTAACAGAGACAACAAACTGGACTGGCTCAGCAGATGCAGAATTGCATGACTGACCAGCTCTCCATAGAGAAATGTTCATCAGCACATATTCCCATAATAATCCTAGGTGTGTTTCCTTAAGAATAAACTCTACTGCCCTCCAAGTGATTTATTCCCTAGCAGGCATTCTAAGAAGACACTGTACACCTATTAAACTAGGCCTGTATCTCAAGCATTGGCAGATTCCAAGATACCAAGCTACTTGTTCCTTGTGCAAAGGACCTTCTGATGCAGGAGGCTTCAACCAGGCCTCCCCAACCCGCCATCCTCTGGATGCGTTGGGGCTGCCAGTTCCAGAATTCCCAAGCTGGCCTGGCTAAACAGTCCATACTTTTCCTACTCTTATTGCTGTAAAAAATTTCTGCAATAAAGCCCCAGCCCTTCTCTGATGGGTTCAAGGAAGGTCCTGAGCCAGATGTCAGGTGAATTCTTCTCCTGCCTTTGCCCTGGTGACCGAACTTGAGAATTTCATGGGAGAAACGGATCTGAGGGTCAAAACGAGGACCGCGAAACCATTTTGCCCAAAAATGGTTTCGATGCAATTCAGAGCAATCACTTTGCTTTGAACACGGCCTTATTGCGTCTCCCAGACATCCTCCCTGCGTAACTGTCACCAGCTCAATGACAACACTAGTTTCACAAGGCAGGATCTGCTATTCTTCAATTCACGTTGAAGCTTATCACACACGCGACAACTGTATTCAGCCAGGGACAAACGAGTCGGGCTTCGTGCACAGAGAAGACAGGACTGCCCCCTCATGGTAAGTTTTTCCTTTTGGGTTTCAGCTGGTTTCCCTTTCTCAAGTGAGACGGAACAAAGTCTCGGATGCTCTTGATGAGCTGGGAATTCCGGGGCAGTCCCAATACAGCTGGGGCACCAGGTTGGGGAAGGCTGGGTCAAGGTTGTTCACTCACATTGCAAGGGCTGCTAAATGACTGAATCACCCGGGAAAATCCAGACTCTGTTTACACCAAGTCAGACCAACCAAGAGTGGGAGGTAGACAGGAATTTGAGTAAGTCAGAAGGAGAGTATGAGATGTTTTCTGGAAAAGATCTCATGAATGTCAGAAATATACAGCACAGAGCTTCTGACCTTGGTCTGTCTCTCAGTCCAAAAGAGCTGCTGTTTCACCAACCGCTTTTCCCTAACCTCCCCGTTCCATTGGTAATTGGTTTATTACACTGTAAGCTGATCCTTCCATGTAAACAGCACCCTTAAAATATTTGAGGCACTTCCTGTCTCAGAGCAATTGCTGGAACCCACCTTCAAAGCAGTCAAGGCTTAGCTTACGTGGAAAAACTGCCAGACAGACTTTCTAACCTGTTTCAGCTTCAGCTATCTGGAGAAACTGAGCTTGCTGTCCAGGGCAGAAAATCTACTTTGCTTCCAAGCACTTTAAAAGCCAGGCTGCTCTTTGGTCAGTGACTGGAAACCCTTTATGGACTGAAAGTGGGGAAAAAATGAATTGGTGATTTATGGGTTTGATGATCAGAAAGGGTAGATTATGGAAAGAAGGGAGTTAGGGTGTAACTTCGAGAGAGGATAAAATTCAAATGCATTTATAATTGCTGTGAAGAAGATTGGAAGCCATTTCTTTATCCTGATTTTTTTCTTTTTCCTTGTTTTCTATTTCTCTCCTTTCTCTTTCACTTCTATATTCTTTTCTCACCACTTTTATCTTCTTTTTCTTTTAAGTGTTTTTATTCGGTTAAAATTTTTTCAATAAAATTAATTAAACAATAAGAAACAAAAGCCAGGCTGCTCTTAGGGTTTCTGAAATGTTCTCAGGACAGAAACGGGCTTATTTTCTTAGACTGGTATTACGTTAGCTGACGTGCAGTCAGGTGCGCAAAGCGGGGGCCCACCTTGAAGTACTCCCTCCTGATCTGCTTGCTTCGCCGCCTCTCCTCATTCTGCCAGATTACCGGCTGCACCTCCGGCCAGTGCGGATCATCCGGGTGGCCCTTCTGGCCTTCCAGAGACTACGGAGAGAAAACAGCCTGTAGGCCTCGACAATGGCTTTGTATCTGTTAAGCTTACTGGGATCCCCCCCAAACCTCTGATGAAAATGAGCGACCTTTTTCCTGAACTAGCCTTCCTCAAGCATTTGGCTC
This sequence comes from Liasis olivaceus, assembly GCA_030867105.1. Lineage (NCBI taxonomy): Eukaryota > Metazoa > Chordata > Lepidosauria > Squamata > Pythonidae > Liasis > Liasis olivaceus. Next base: position 24,391,801 of record CM061361.1, on the reverse strand, counting down.
CAGGCGGGCAATCGCCAGCCTTCACCCGGCTGGGAAAGGTGATCGTAAAAAAAGCTCTGAGGGCCACTAATATCTTGCACGCAGGGCACTCACGCATGCTCCCTGGCTTCGTGCTTAGGGTGCAGTAAATTGACTGCCTAGAGCTACTAAGAGTTTCCACTTCCAACCAAGGACATGGATTGCCTTTGCAAAGGGTGAAAACAGAACAAAAACATGCGAGCAGAGCAATTCGCATTTCCGCTGAGACTCTGCTATATAGTTGGCGATGGTTAATCCTGCTTCATTTTCTTATTAAATCCAAGTACCTATACATTCGTTGCATACTTACAGGAAAAACTAGCTGACCAGCTGATCTATTGACACACAGATTGATCTCCTGATTTATTCACTGATAAATAAATATGGATGCAGTTCGCTAATTCACCCACCTACCAAACCTAGCAAGGTGCAATTGGTTTGGATTAAAAATCAGGAAATGCCACAAGCAGTCTGAATCTTGAGGCAATCGGCAGAGTTACAATGCAGATCTTACAATGCTGCGACAGGGCAGCGCCAGCAATTGTTTTCACCTTGAGCATTAGTGACTGAAGGGAAAATGCATAAACACGTCCAAGAAAACAAAGCAAATTGTGGATAAATTGCGGCGCGGACAGTTCTGAATGCCCCTAAGGGTCCCATATAGCACCTCCATTACGCGAGCTGCATCGACTGTCCGTTTGCTTCCGGGTCCAGTTCAAGGTGTTTAAAGGTTATCACCTTTAAAGCCCTTCATGGCGCAGGTCCAGAGATAACCTGGACCTCAGAGCCGTCTCACCCCCGTTACACCCAGCCTCCCCGCTCGGCCCGGCAGAGGGGGCATGCTGCGGACCCCGCCAGTCAGGGAATTTCGACTGGCGGGGTCTAGGAGGAGGGCCTTTTCTGCCGTGGCCCCCGCTCTGTGGAACCACCTACCACAGGAGCAGCGTGAAGTCCTGGCCACGCCAGACGGCCTGGGGGCCGGATGGGGCTGGCATCGTCAGAATTGGCTGGTGGGGTAATTGATTCTACCCCCCCATCATCTTGAATGTTTTAGACTTTTTATGTATATAGTCTTTCTATATAGTTTGATTTTTTAACTAAATTAATGTGGATATTTATATTTTTAACTGTTTTTGAGGTTTGATTTTAATTGTGAGCCGCCCAGAGTTACCCTCTGGGGGAGATGGGCAGCATACACATGTAATAAATAAATAAGGCCAGGGAAGCCTTGGGGTCGCATTTCTTCATCCAGTGTTATTGAACATTTCTAGAATTCACAAGCTCCCCTCACAGCAGCCTCATCGGCATTTGGGGTAGTTATCAGATGCTTCATAACGACAGAGCGCTGCACAGCCAGTCGCAAGGGCTGCAGATGGTGCGAAGGAATCCCACCCAATTACCCGGTGCCAGGCACACTTTCAACAAACGAGGCAGCTCACCGCAACCAAAGCGATAAAGAGCGATCAAATATGGGAGTGGAGAAACATTTGTAACGAACGAGCAAAACAATTACAGCTGTCCAGGGAGAGATGCTCAATGCTTATGCATCTCTGCATTACCTGCCAGCCGCAAGGGGAAGATGGAGAATTTGCTTCATCTGCAGAAAGGCTGCACAAAAAAAATACACATGTTGTTAGCTTCAAAAGACCTTCCTTCCTTCCTTCCTTCCTTCCTTCCTTCCTTCCTTCCTTCCTTCCTTCCTTCCTTCCTTCCTTCCTTCCTTCCTTCCCTCCCTCCCTCCCTCCCTCCCTGCCTGCCTGCCTGCCTGCCTGCCTGCCTGCCTGCCTGCCTGCCTGTATGTATATGGCTGCCCACTCAACATGTGACTCTTCACACTGTTACCTAGGACCAAGGCAGCCAATTTCTAATCTGACATGATATACATGAAATAAATATTAATATTTATTTATAACCAGATGACTTACGAATTTTAGGACTGAAAAAAACAACTACTAAAGAATAAGAACAATGTGAGAAATTAAAACATTTCAGACATTTGCAATAAGAGGAGGATTTTTTTTTTAGAGGTCTGCATTTCTTCAACCTCTGGGTGGGAAGCCTTCCCTTTTCTCCTCCCTTTCAAGGGCTACGTGAAATGGAGGGGAGCGGAGGGGTGCTTATGGCACTGAGGCCTACGTTGTTTGCTCCATGGCCACAAAATGCTGACTGCAAGCTGCAGTCAGCCAAACTTTCTATTACAGAACATAGGAAACGTTCAGCTACAGAAAAATACCACTGAAGCAGGATTATTTTCACATCATTATTTGTCTTTGGGACATCAAGAGATCTGGAAACGTATTCTCGGTAGAACCCAGGTGTGTTCCTCTTGATGAATAATCCGCACCGGGGAGCTCTGAAAACTTAACAGCAAGACTAATTGTTTTCTCAAGTAGTCAGAAGCAGGAAAAGGTGTTTGAAATGTGACAGGAATTCTTAATTAATTATGTTTAAGTAAACGCTCTGCTCTGGAGAAGGCAGAGCCAAAAACGAAAAGGGTGGGCTCTCAAAGGAGGGGGAGAAGCAGGAAGGAAATTCCACTGGGCCCCCACTTCCCACCTAAAGAGGACCTAACCCTTTCCTGTCAGCTCCAGAGACTGTAAAAATCTGCTCTGCTTCAGTAGCGTGGAATCTACGGCGTTGGCAAAACAGCTCCTCCAAAGCAGAGTCTTCAGAATCTGTTGCAACATCCCCCAAAGCTATTTCGAGAACAGTGGTCCTCAAGAGCTTTTTTTCCACGGATATTTTCCAAAGAGATGGGTTAAAATAATTTGGGTGACCCCCACGGTGTAAAAGGGTATTTTGTATCAGTGATATTGGAGGGTAATGTGCAGTTTTCAAAGAACAACGATGTCCTCTTCAGAGACCCTTTGTTTCTGCCTGCCCCTCTGCCAAATCATTTCACACAGTGGGGTCACACCAATTATTTCAACCCGCCTCTTCCCACCTCACAAAGCCCAGTACCTTTTTTCTGAGTCCACAGTCTGTTTTGGCCGGTTTCTTGTGCTTGCTGGGGTAGCGTGATTCAGAAGCCTAAAAGCAACAGAAGTGCGCCTGAGTGACCGGCAGGCTCACGTCAGCAGCACGTGCCGTGTCCGCTCTGGTCTTATTCTGCCTCTTCCGAGCTCAGCGTCGGCAGCCTCGTCTGTCAACTGCTCCTGCCCCCTGTCTCCGGAGAGCCTCGAGAAGCCCAGGCAGGCGGTCCTGCCACTCCCCTGCCTGGCTTTGAACCCCACGGACGCCTGTAACTCTGAGGGGAGGCGGCAGGGGACAGTCCCTGGAGAAGTCTGTTTGGGCAAGGTGCCGGAGGAGGGAGGGCGAAGCCGTGAGCGGAAGGAATAGCGAGGAAAGACAGCGTGGAATAAGGAGCGTGACAGAAAAGGCGGAGAGGAATAGCAAGCAAGCCACAGCGCCCTCAACTAGGGTCTGAACGGAATCCCACCCTCTTAAGGGGAGAAGGGGGGACCGGGGCTGTCTTAGCTTCCCCAGGTCTCAAGGGACAAAGGGCAGGGTGTTCTCCAGCTGATTAACAGGTCCAGAGGAGGTTTGCTGACCCCCATGTCTGTACAGGAATAGTCCCTTTTTCTTTAAGTACTGCCAAAGCATGGAAACCGCATTAATTTATCCTTGAAACAGCATTTTCAGGGTCTGGAATTGAGTTTCCAGGTAACAGCTCGAGAGGAAACTTGCTTTGTAATCTGGGTTGCAGATCCCTAAATACATTCTCAGCAATGGGTATTTTTCCAAGCATAGTGTAACTGGGGACTCCCTGAAGCAGGGATGTCTGCAGGTGGGGTCCAGAAAGGCAAGATGGCGGCTGCGATGGTGCAATGGAAGCCCCACCTGATGCACATAAAAAACGGGCAGAGCTTCAACTCCACTATCGTGGCTGCCATTTTGATTTCTTTTTTCACCATACCCTGAGGACCCCCCTGCCCTGAAATCCCATTTCTATGAAGAGGCAGATAAATACTTGAAATAAATAAATAAATACATAAATACATAAGACGGCCATCGAGCTTCTTAGGGAAGCTTACAGTACCCAACATCCTGGGTAAGTCTTTCTTCAATTCCCCTCCTCAAACGTGTCTTCACCGTGAGGACAAAAACATTAGAGGAGGCTTGTGAGGCTGCTGTGGCTGGTCTCCCGCACTATCGTGTGACATCCCCAGGCCACGGGTCCCAAGTACCTGGATGCGCGTCCTGCCACCCTCGTCCTCTGGAAAAGCTTTTCACTGAATGAAGTTCTATAGCTTAAAGGCCTCCGTCTGAATTCGCATGCCATGTACCCCAAGGTGGAGGAAGGAAGCCATGAAGATTGACAGGAGAGCCGTTAGTAAAGTCAGTAGAAAAGAGAAAGAGGAGAGCTGTAACACGGTTAAGTCAGAGAAGGCAAAAGGTTTCACAGCCAGGCTGTGAAGTATAACCCTTTCAAGATGCAAGAACAGGAGAATTTTGAGGACAGGCTTTCAGTAAGACTTTTAGCAGTTGTTTTAAAAGACCGAGGTATGTATTTTAAAAGATAGCAGCCGGGTTAGCCATAAACTAACTTTTTTTCTTTCAAATCCTCTCTCTCAGCTTCGACTGGTCTAGTTTTTAACATGCTATACGAGCAGCAGCCAGGGCTGGCCCTCGCCGAGCTCCCTGCTCCTGGTGGGACCCAGAAGCTTAATACCTGTTCTTCTGCTCCTGCTGCAAGAGCTGGGCCGCAATCTTCCGCAGGTCAGTCACGTCCTTCAGCTCATCTTCTTCTTCGGCCAACGCCTTTTCTTTCTGGATGCTAAAAAAAGGAAAAAGGAGCAGATGTTTCTCTTCGGATTAGGTACTTCTGCCAAACAGATGCCCAGTGTGAATGGTCACCACCAGTACTTCCCGTTTCTCATCCCCAAACCCCGATGGGGCTCTGTGAGGGACCCACCTCTTCTCATCTCGCCAGTCTTCACGGGGTTCGCTCTTCTGAGGCTTCTCAGCCGGCTTCCCTCGCTCCTTACACATGTATTGGGGGTAGAGGAAGGGAAAAAAGGGGTGCAGAAGTCACATTATGTAACTTTTAGAGCCAGAAAGCCTCCACTGCTCATTCGCTTCACATACTTTTAAGCCATGGCTACCTTAACGTAACAGATGGATGGTCCAGTTTGGGGATCTCCTTGGTCACAAGCCGCCACATCCTCTGAGCTGGGATCCAGGTAATCACACACATCAGGGTCTAATGATTAGGTAAAAAGGAAAGAAGGGAACAGGCAGGAGAGGGGATAGATCTTGTTAGACTGAATGTAGAAATGCATCTATCTCTAAGGCTCTAGGCAAATACAGACATATTTCATTCATCTTCCAGCTGCCTCCATATGTAACAGCCCAACTTGGGACTGCTATAAAACCCCAAAGACAAACCCAGCATGAGCTGGGCTAGAGCCCTCTACTCACTGCTTGTGAACTCTTAAAGGTTCGACTCAAATCATCTGCACAATGGCTTGGGAGCCTCAGAGATACCTAGTTTGCCAGTTTCAGTTCTTTGCCAGTTTCAGTTCAGATACCAAAGAGCTGTAAATTTGCACTACAATAACACGTTTTGTCCAACTCTTTCTTCCCCTTGAACAGCCATAAGAAGATCAAACCATTCCTTTTTGCTTTTAAATTAGCCATGCTTTAACGAAGAACGATTGTTAGGTTAAGTGTGCAAAGGGCTTTTTCAGAGAAGGAAAAGGACGGTTCAAGCAACTGTGATGGGGACAGCTGGCTACACTATAACTTAATTATAAGTTTCATTTCTCTTTAATTTCTGAACAGGGATGCATTGGATGTATACATCTGAGGCTCTCCGAGGCCTGTTCCCATATTGCTAAGCCACCCGTAAATATGTCAGGATTGGCTGGGGAATGCTGGGAGTTGCAGTCTTAGCACATCTGGAGGACATAAGGCTGTGTTATGCTCTGACTTCCATTTGAAGCAGGGCAGAGCCTCCCAAAAGAACCCTGGGGGTCCCCAAAACCTAAACATCTGCTCAACCACCAGGGATGTAGGATCTTACCTTTATGCAACTCAGGTTTGTTCCCTAGCAACTGATTGTCATTTCGGAGTGTCTGTTCCCTTGTTGATTCCGACACCTGAGAGTGAAGGCTGACTGTGTCATCATCAGATGGCTGGGGTGGAGGGTAGAAATACAATTAAGGACATCACAAATATATTGCATTTGTTTTTCTGATGAACACTCATTATTAAACAATCTTCTAAAGAGGCCAGTGTGATGATAGGATCACAACTACAGCATTCCTGAAAAAGCAGAAGGCACACTTGCTTCTTTTATGGATCATCCAATTCAGACATTCATTCAGCGAGTAAATGGTTGTCAAAAGCACATCCAGAAATGCTTCAGTTGGTTCTAGTTTCATGTACCTAACCAATAAAAAAGCAACATTTCAGGGAAATTTGATTTTTTTTTTTCAAATCTGTAACCCAAAGTTAATGCGTTTCCTAGCAGCTTGCTCACCAGTTGTGCTGTGAAGCAATTCCTGTGCAAGTTGGCCATACAACTGTGAGAATTGTGAAGTTGCAACACACTTGGAGACACCAGATATGGGGAGGCTGATGTATACTACTTCACTGCATTATAGAGCAACTTCTAACACGTGTAGTGAAATCAAATGGACTGCAAAGATTTATCAGACAATATCATGTACTTCAAGGGGGGAAAAAAAAAAGAGAGATCTTTCCCAAAACTGATGGAAAAGGGGGGAAAAGACCTAGTTCTCTCCTTTTCAACAATATAGAAAAGAACAGACTTACTTCTGTTGTGGATAATCTTTTGTCGCCATTATCACTACCAATTCCAGAGTCTGGGCCGTGATTTTTATTGGGGTAGAAGTCTTCTATACTGTAATAGAGAAGAACCATCTGTTGCTAACACTGGGAAGCTATTTTCAGTTCTCCAAAGAACTGCAAACAATGTCCTGAAGATAGACTGTCTACAAAGGCTTGGAGCAGCAGATGTGAGGCCTGATTGTCCACAGCAGTTGAAGGGCCTGACTTCCCAGTTCCCAGGATTTACCAGGTCTTTGTGCTGGGTAACTACTTCATGCTCAGAACGCCATAGAATCCGACATATATGGATGTATTTCCCAGGGTCAGGTCACAGACTAGAAAAGAACTTCTGTGCTATGAACGTTTTGAGAAGCCTTTGTTGCCACTGTCATCCTAAGTAAATACTTAAAACTTCCTTTATATATGCCATAGACGTGAGGATTTCCTGTCCTGTATGTTGCCCATCATTCCTTTCCATCTGCCTTTGCACTTAACTCTGTGGTGCATCCTTCCAATTAAGCTCTGAAATTACCACGATGCCAAACTACTTCTAGGTTGGGCTTGCACTGTCGGCCCCACTAGGCAGACCAGGCCAGAAAATCAACTCTGAAAGACTAGAACTATACTTTATTGAGTTGGCTATATCCCAGAAACTTGGAACCCGATTGTGTTTCATCTCCCCTCCCTCATATACCCCGGTGAATCAGGAAGGGGCTTGCCTAAGCCACTTCCAGATAATATTTTCCTTCCCAGGATGTAAAGACTGTTTCAGCCCTTGTTGCTTATGTAACGGTTCCTGCACGGTTCTGCCAAGGCCACCGCCCTTACTTTCTACACGTACTGATCAGAGCCTCAGCAGGAGGAGGACCCTGATCCAACTGCAGAAACACACTGGCGTTGTTGTTCTTTAGCACTACAGTTAAGAATCTACTTGCTATTTAAAAATATTTTTCGGCAGATTACACAGGTGAAGAGATCCAAAGTCCAGGATCAAAAAAAAAAAAAAAAGAGGGACAGCTGATCATGATTCTGACTGCATATCTGCAAATAATTTTGTGAAAAAAACTACCCCAAAAGTTCTCAACTGAAGAGGAGGAGTGCTCTGATTTTCTTCCCCTTCTAACTAAAGATATAATGAAGTTGTTTTGGCAGTAGATGGCAGACTTCTCCTTTAGTAAAACTGTTCTGGATGCAAGTAAGTAGAAGAAAACGGAAGAAGAATTTCAGGAGTCCATTTAAATCTTGTGGACGTGGGGAAAGTGACACTTAATGTTAATCTTACCTAATTCCTTGCTCAACTGTGAGGCGAGAAAAGACTTGCCCTACGGCCTACGGTGACCTCCAACTGGGCCTCCATTCTCCTGTTATATGCCCATTCTTCCTTATCCAGATGTTGCTATCATGTACGTAATTGTATTCCCTTCACTATTACCAAGGAACCCAATGCAGACCCAACACTAAAATGGTTTGGCACACAAGAGTAAGTCAGTTCAGACACCCCTCCCTTGCTCCTGTACAGCTCTGAAGAAGGGACTGGACTTGTGGCCTTCCCGAAGAGTGCCCAGCAGTGTGGCCAGTAATGAGAGATGCTGATGACATGGGCCAGGACTGAACAGCCCGAACTGGCTTGGGCACAATGGCAAGCCGCAGTTGGCTTAAACCAGGAAGTGTACGTGTCTAATCTCATCCACACTGAAGAACAGGGACGCCGCTCACGCTCCCCGGGCCCAACAAGCTAACTTAGCTATACCTTAGCAGTGATGATTGACATACAAGGGGAAAAGAGATGACAGGGGAGGGGAGAGAAAACTGAAACACTGAGAGAGGCAGTGCCAGGAATGGGACGACTAGAATAACCTTAGCCTAGGAGTGATGAAGTTCCTGGCATGACGTGGGATTCAGAACAGGCCCCGAGCATTTGCAAATGCCCATTTTTTACCTTTCGAGAAGGAAAGGCAGCTTTACCTGTCTGTGAGCGGCTGAGAAGGGATTCTTCTTCCCAGGGAAGGGAGATCCAGAGAGTCCGGCTTCTTATCCATTCTGAGGCATGCCTGAACACTGAGGAACTTAAAAATGTGTACTTTGCCCTTTAAGCATATCTGTTAAGAAGCAAATGGGGGGGGGGGGGAACCAAAACAGAATTTGAGTCTGATGGGTTGGAACCCTTTCCATTTCTGACAGCCTTTCCCAGATGTGTGTGTGTGGGAGGGGGGCATACTGTAAATCACCCTAAGCTACTGAGCTGCTCCTGGGGCAGCTGGCTGGGCCCAACTTTTTCATCAACTCCACGTGCTGAGATGATGAAGCATTTCCCACACAGCTTTGGTGATTGCAGGAGAGTCCTTCCAGAACCAAAGGTTCAGAGACCTGCCCCCCTCCAGCGATATTGGATGGAGCACTGAGAAGCGCTCAGGCAGAAAAGGGGCTTCCATCTGATGATGTGGCCAAACAGACCCCATGCCCTTTCTCCACAGAGCAGCTGAAGGAAGAATGAAGCTAAATGCCACCCATGCCCCCACCACACTTCTGAACTGAAAAAAAAGGGAGATTAACAAACCTGGGCTGGTGGTATCTGCATTGGATTATTATCCAGAACGATGACTTGCAAATGACGTAATTTCCGGTAGCACACAGGGATCTCTGTGATTTTATTACAAGAGAAGTCCAGCTTGACCAAAGGAAGCTCTCCTAATTCTGTTAATTATAAAGGAGGAAAAAAGTGGGATTCAGACATTATAAGACATGCATCTCCGTGAATCAAAAAGAAGGCTGGAAGAAGATGGAATATTGCTTACCATCGGGTAACATGTGGAGATTATTTCTTCTTAAATTTAATTCTTTTAACGAGTGCAGTTTTCCTATTTGTTGGGGAAGGACCTGGATCTCATTGCAGCTAATATCCTAAGTTAAGGAACAGAGAATCAGAATGTCCAAAAATTTAACAAGCAGTTTCTGACACAAATGACTTAACCAAGGGAACATGCTTCTTGAAGAGAGAGACCTGTTTTTTAAAAGAGGCAAGGAAATGCCTCAGTTTTGCTAGAAAGGGAAGGGGGAGGATTCTCTTAAAACATATGTTTTTGGCTTTGCCTTCAAAGAAGGCATCTCTCTGAAATAGTCAAATAAACCATAGAGCAGCGTTTCTTAACCTTGGCAACTTTAAGATGTGTGGACTTCAACTCCCAGAATTCCCCAAACAGCCATGCTGGGGAATTCTGGGAGTTGAAGTCCACACACCTTAAAGTTGCTAAGGTTGAGAAACACTGCCATAGAGTCTTAGAGTCCAAAGGGCCACAGAGTTCCACCCCCAGGAACCCAAATGAAAGCAATTCCTACAAGTGACTATCCAGCCTCTGCTTAACACATCCAGTGAAGGGGAGCCCACCACCTTCTTGGTTCAACAATCAAACCGGTCTTACTCTTAGGAATTTCTTTGCAAGGCTAAACACACCTAACTCCTTCAACCTCTCTTGAGATTTGGATTAACTTCTTGTCTCCAGACCTTTCTCTGAACTTGTGGGGCACAGAACCAGGCAATGAGAATTCTTGTAGAACTACTGATCCACATATTTTATTCCTGCCTCACAAATAAAGCTTTTATGATGCAAAATGTCCTTTGAATATTATTAACCCTGAACTATATCAATAGGAGAGAAGAAAGCAGACAGAAGAGGCAGAATGTGAGGCAAGAAGCCCAAAGTTACAGAAAAGGTTTCATCACCAAATTTAAAGAGTTCAACATTATAGTAACTATAATGCAATAATGGAGAGCCAGTTTGGTATAGTGGGTTAAGGCACCAGGCTAGAAGCCAAGAGACGTGAGCTTTAGTTCCGCCTTGGGTACAAAGCCAGCTGGGAGACCTTGGGCCAGTCACTCTCTCTCAGCCCTAGGAAGAAGGCAAGGGCAAACCACTTCCAGAAATCTTGCCAAAAAACTGTAAGGACCTGTCCAGGCATTCACTAGGAGTCAAGACTAACTCAATGGTATCCCTCTCACACACACACCAAAAGAAAGAACCACCTAACTTGCAAGATAAAGCATTCTTGGAAACTCAAAAGCTTGCACTCCGTTTTGTAAATCAACAGACAATGACTCAACATAAGTAAACAAATAAATCAAGCAAATGAGACTTTTATGAACTTGGGGCCACAAGACTGGGAAGCCTGAAGCTTGCCCATTACTGCTCTAGACAATTAATTTTTCTACAGGTTGCAGTTCAGTTTGTTGACGAACAAGGGTGAAGCCAAAGGGTGAGGACCAGATGGTTTAAGGATAAAGAAGGGTAAAGCAATTATATATACCAATTCCATTAAATCTTTCAATTTTCCAATTTCTTCAGGAATGGACACGAGCTTATTATTGCTGACAACCAGAACTTTCAGTGGCAGATCAAATAGGTATTTTGGCAATGTAGATAAGAGATTCCGGCTAGAGAGAAACAAAGACATTTGGGGTTAACATCTGGCAGCTACTAATTGTTCGTGTTTTGAGATGCAGAAGCAATTAAAACCACTATGTGCTCCATTTAAATTGACTCAGTGTTTAGTACTTCAGTACAAGCCCTGCTGGTAGATCACGATATATAAAAAGCCTTCTCAGCAATGCTGTTTCATCTCATGAGCACATGCAAGAGCAAAATATTCAACACCTACAATAGCTTAAATTGGGGGTGGGGGCAGAGGGAGAACAGGTCTTTGTGAAGTCTTCCCCCATTTCTCTCTCCTCTCTGTACTCTTTTTGTGAAGCTTAGGGGCAGCTTCACTTTTCTGATCTTTTCTCCTGCCCAACAGCCTTAGTTTTTCCTCCTTTCATGCTAATTTATCATCCTTCCACTGCTCTTTAGAAGTATATAGCATGAGAGGAATTCATGCATTTCACTTTCTGTATCTCCTTTAAGCTCACATGCGAAAGTAGGGATTGTGCATACTCTAAACCCAAAATAGAATACAGTCTATTTGAAAGTAGCAGCCACAACATACAGAACAACATTCCTTTCACTGAGAAAAAAAGGGGTTCTCTAGTACTGTGGTCAGTTCAGCTGTTTTCCCACAAGAAGGCAAGATCAGCAATGTTCCTTCAGCCTTCACTTAACTCCTAGAAACCACAACCTGAAATATCAAGTGGTAACTTTTGCATCTCAAACACTATACTGTGAAAGAGAAACATCAAGAACAAAGGTAGCCTCCCTTATACAATTTTACATTTTGGCAACCTCTGAGCTGTACACAAAAGTGGCAAATACTTTTCTAGTCATCTTGAGCAAGAAGGCTCCCTCTGATGTGAAACGATGAGAAGAAAAATGGACCTACCTGATATTGAGATATGTTAACATCTGTAGGTTTTTAATGGCTTCAGGGATAGATTTGATGCAATTGTGATACAAGTTCAATGTCTCAAGTGGTGCAAACTGCCACACATCTGGAGGGATTTCAGTAAATCTGTTCTTGGAAAGATCTAAAAAGGGAAAGCAGGAGAAGACATTTCCAAGGCTCATCTTCTGATTACCAATCAAGTGTCCTATTCCTGAATGAGATCAAGAGGATGTGTGGATAACCAACTAGTAATTTAATTTTATAAAACAATTCTACAGTTGGAATTTGAGGCTATAAGCTGGGAATGGGTTATCTTCTGCTAGAATGCAGAACCCAACATGCAGGCACAGCTGGAAGCTTACCATGACCTGCCCTTTTAGGAGAGGTAGTAAAGAATTCACTGCAGCACTTTCCCCCAACAAGCCATTCTCCTCCGGTAGAAGCCGATTCCTCCTGACCAGCAAAGGCCGTCTCAGCCCTTGAATCTTCCTTCAAACTGAATGGAGCCCAACCACTTCATTTGGCCACCCCATTTCTGCTTAACCTCATCAGTCCCCCTGCAGCTGAGGGAGGGACCTCTCACCATTTTTACACAACCCTTTAAATACAGTGTGCATGAACGGCGCAGGGTACTACGAAAATCTGCTGCTGCTGCCCTACAACATCCTCTCCTAGCGATCTAGTCCAATAAAACAAGCCTGTGAAATAGCCATATTGTCTTTGGAGAAATTCAATGTGCATTCTTTTCAATGCGCATATTTATGCATTCTTTGCAATGCGCAAATATTTCCACCATCAGCCTAGTGATTCAGTAAGCCTTCCCAAACAAAGGTAAAAAGCAAACAAGAACCAGCGGAAAGCAGCACAGATCAATGCAAACATTACGCAGATACAAGACACTGAACAGGGTATCTTTGCCCTCATCCCTTTGTGCTCTTTGTTGCCACATGAACAGCAAGCACAGAAGGCTGATTAATCCTTCCCAAAGTCACAGCTTCCCCTTCCTTGTCTGCAGACCATTGCTAATTCTTCATTCGGCCGGAAAAAAAGGGAAGCCGTCAGAACACTTTTCTGCTTCACGTACTAAGAACCAGGGCCTTGTATGGTGTTGGAAATATCACTTACAAAACTCCATGCAAAAAGAAATACCATTTAAAAATCCTCCTATTGAGATACCGTCAAATTTGAGAAATGTTAAACCTTAGGATATTTTTATGAGAAATATTTATTGGCCGTACTTGACTCTAGTTGCTCTTGTTAGAATATATAATTTCTAAGAATGGGCAAAAACCATTTTTAGAATATATTAACTTCAAATCTAAATACTTTAAAATGCCAAGTAGAACAAGGCCTTCAAATGGCACCAAGAAGAGAACTTCCACACAGCAGAGAGACTAGGATAATCTCTCTGATTATGGTCTGTCACGTGGAAGACAGGACACCTTCAGGGACCTAGCAGAGGGTCCTCTGGGACCCAAACGTTGCTGCATGGACATGTTACTTTCTTCTAGTGTTGAATTCCTTCCATCTTTTGGAGTGGGGGAGTTAGATCTATACAACTGTATGCAACTATTGTGAGTACCCTTGAGTGGCTAGGAAAAACTATTAAATTTGGGGAAGGGGAACCTAGCTGTAGAAAAAGCGTTGCTAAGTAATGTCCACATGTCTAGTCAAACACGCTACTCTAAGAACTTCCTAGTTCACAGAGACTGATAAGCAGAAGTACAGAACAAGCAAGACAACCTGCATCTCCCACTTTGTTTGAACAACGACCGAGAGTTCTTCAGGGACTGACGCTTTGGTTCTCCTGCTGGACATCCCACAATTCCCAAAAGTACTGCAGGTGAACAAAGAATGTTTGTTTGTTTATTTAACTGCCAACAGCTACTAATCTAGAAATGAATGAGTAATTCCAAATATGTATCATTTGAAAAAAAAAATTCTAGAGATGGAGAGATTACGTCCAGCCCTGTTCACTTGCTTAAAACTCCTTAAAGTTCTTAACCTGGTCATCTCAGCTGAAGAAGCCACCCCAAAGATCTAATCTGTAATGGAGCATCCCTGGAAGTAGAATAGGAAAAAAATTATTTTAATCCTTGAAATTCTGCATATTGCCACCAAAGTTATAGCTAGAGATCAGGGGTACAAAATTCTAGACGTGAAAGGGTGCCAAGAATAAATGCCTTGTGTATCTTGCTACTGCTGTCAAATGATCATCTGGATCTTTGCACTCCAGATCTATGAACTCTACAAGAACCTTCAGCACATAATACTGTGCATTTTTCACTACAGAGACAGCCTTGCGGCTTCTGCACACCTGAATACTTCTTTGTCAGTTCTCAAGCCTAATTAGCTTGATCAGGTTTTCATTCAAACAATTAAGTTCAGATTTATTTCTTTGCCTGGTGCCAAAACTACTTGCCACCAGGATTAGAATCAGAAATGCATTTAATCTTAGTATTCAAGAAGTGATGAGCAGTAGGAAATAAACCAGCAGCAATAATATAATTAAGTGCGTATGTTTAATGGAAAAAAAATTTTTTTGCAAATTTATCCTATGTGCATGTAAACTCAGGAGAAAGTCACAGTGAATTCAGTTGGATTACTTCCTACAAAGTGTGTATAAAATTGCACCTTTCACATGCAAATTTGTTTGTAGATTCTATTTAAAATGATCAGGCTTACTTCTGAAAAGTAACATGCACGTTACTGATGTTAATCAGGAAAGGTTTAGTTTGGAATAGAAAAAGTTCTGCTTGCTTTGCATTACAACAGACGTTCAACACACAGCAATTTCTGCAATCTAAGTCCCGATCAACACAACTCCTAGCATTAATGACACTTGTATTACCTTGTTAAGCAGCTGAATAAAAGCTACCTAGTGGGAAACAGCCACAACAGTTTAGGGTTAGGCAGGATGAGTCTCAGAGTTCGGCCAGTTGTACCTCCTCCCGGAGCCTAGTCAGGACTCTGTTCGGCAGCCAGCGACCCCTACCACGACAACTCAGTGTTTGTGGTTGAACAGCACAGCAGAGCATCTCCCACTGGCTGTCCTACTAGCTGCAGGGCTGCCCTCACTAGATTATAGTTAAATTAAAAGAACCAAGCTCTGAAGTTACAAAGAGAGCATGTTCTTCACCACAGGCTAACTGGCAGTCAACTGGCCGGATGCCAGTCCTTCAAGTCACCAAACCAAGCCTTTCCAGAAGTGCACTCCATTTCTCTTTCAAATGCATATTTTCATGCCCTGGCTCACCTCTATGGCACAGATACGGAGAGCTTTCCACCCACACTGCTCCCATCTATCAGAACCTGCACACGCTGATCATCAGTGCAGCTCTGAGACCCTAATTCTACATTTACACCTTTAAAGTGCGCCAACTGAAGTCATAAAAGGTGCCCGCTTTCAAGGTGCTACCCAGATCGGATGGAATTCCACTCCTGAGAAGCCATCCCATCTATCAACCCTTTCCTTTGTTCCAGGAAAGCCTTGACCAAATCTCATGTTAATAACAGCTCTATTATCACGT
This sequence comes from Liasis olivaceus, assembly GCA_030867105.1. Taxonomy (NCBI): domain Eukaryota; kingdom Metazoa; phylum Chordata; class Lepidosauria; order Squamata; family Pythonidae; genus Liasis; species Liasis olivaceus. The sequence continues at coordinate 24,376,145 of CM061361.1, read as the reverse complement.
TCCTTCGCCAGGCTTAGCAGACATGCTGGCAAACCAAGAGTTAACAATCTCAGAGAAGTCCTGTTCCCTGCAGGAAGACATGGGAAAGGAAGTATAATTCTGCACTTTCCAAAGTCACCAATGCATTTTCTTCCAGTTCAGATTCTAGAGTGGAGGCAGGGGAACACCGATGACAAGCACCGATGGTCAATTTCATCATTTTTTTTTTAAATACTACTTAAAAGTAAACTTTTGGCTAACAGCCCAGCAGATTGTTTAGTTTGAAGACAAAAATATCCCACCTAACTCTGTACAAGAGGCTGAATTTGTCCACCATGGGTGAAGAGGCAGATGTCATTTCCAAAATCTGACATTTTAATTATAAAGTATAATTGTTCTGAATGCAGATAACGCTGGAAAGCTTCTGGGGTGTGAAAGGAGCTTAAACAGCTAAATTACAGCTTTGTGCATTAAGTTCAAGGTTGCCTCTTTCTGTTTGAGGAAACTGTAAATTTAGACTGGATTTTCCCTGTGTTTCAATTGAACTCTATCACTTTCAGTTAACACAAAAGGGGGAGGGATGAAGGGAAGAGAAACATTTTTAATCAATATCCAGAGAAGCTGTGTTAGTCTGCTGTAGCAAAAAACAAAGAGTCTTGTGGCACTGCAGGAATCGTATGCCATAAAACATTTATTAGCCTTTAAGACATTGCTACTTTTTAATATATATATTCATCACAGATGTTGTAGAAAATCCATTGAATCTTCAGCATTAATTTCTTTCCTTCCTGGTTATCTGCCATGGGCAAAAGCAGCAAGATCTTCAATAAGGATATACTGCTTACAATCAAAACAACAGCCTAACAAGCTGCACTGTTGACTTGTCATTTTCACAATGCTCAGCTGTGAAGTTGAACGTGTGTATTAATTCATTTACAAGAAGGAATAGATCTTTCCTGGTTGCTAAGGTTCAAGTCAGGATTTGTTTTTGGCATATGTAGGCCAAGAAACCCAGCGCAAACTCTAAGAGCACCTAAAGAGAAGCTTCTCTATTTCTTTATTGTAAAAAGAAGAAGGTGAGGTAGCGTGTCCCAATGCATCTTGGCTCTATCACCGTAAGCCACAATCTTGGCTTACGGTGATGTGTAAAATAGCCTGAAGGGTTATGCAAAAGGTTGATACAGTGGAAGGACAGCAAGCAGAGATGACATGATCTCTGTCTACATAACAGAATTATTTAGGAAATTGCATCTGTCGCTCTGAACTTATATTCTGGAAATGGGTCAAGGGAAATGTGACCTTCTTAAATCTCCAGGGCACCTTGCAACCTTTTTGCCAACATCAACTATACGATCTTTTTGGATTGCCTACCCAGTGGAAAACAGGAGACACTCTTCTGCAGAAATTCAGTCTCTTAGCTTCAGACTATGGGCTTTTACCTTATATCCCCACCAAGGCTATATAATGTTGTTGACAGGCACGTTGTCTGAGCTGAGATGCTGTAACAGTTGTTCTCAACAAGCCTGCATGCCCCTTAAAGATCACATTTGTAATTTCGGTTATCCACAGCATCTTCCGTGACATCAAGCACCTACCACCGGTTTCAATGGAGACTGGGGAATTCTGGAAGTTGAACTCTATGCATCTTAAAATTGCCAGGGTTGAGAAACACTGAGCTAAAGCATCTTCTACACAAAGGTCCTCTAATCACAGTTATTCCCATCCTGAATACTACAGCATACCATAAGTGGGGCCACTCTTCCATGGCCAGGAAGTTATTATAGTTAGCACTAAATGCGAAAGCTAGGTTACTAATCAGGAAGAAGTACTCAGAATCTGACTCAATGGCCTGGAACCACAGCACAAGGCATTTCTTTAATGTTCTCTTTAGAGGCCCTTCTACGGATCTTTTGGTGGGCCTCTTTTGCTCTGCAGTACTCCTAAGGACAGAAATCAAGGTGTACCTGGTCTGGATGGCAAAGGTAACATGAATGTGCATAAGCAATTGTTAAACCAGTAATCATACAACTAGAGTACTTCAACATCTGCACAACGGAAGAACACTTGAAGACTCTCAGCCTCGCAACTGCCATACAAGGCTCAGAGAAGAGATCTGTTTGAATGCTATTCGTCTGGCACAGCACTTGGGCCTGGCATTTCTCCCAACAAAAAGCAAATGAAAAACCTCCCAAGTTTTATATCCAAACCATGCAGCTACATCATTCAACTCTATTTCACCACTTTTTTCCAGCAAATCTCTAACCACTGGCAGTGGCTATGTTTTCCTCTTTGTGCCTTAAGGAGACACTACCTGCAACATTTAATTTCTCCTCTCTGTAATTATCAGCATTAGAATTCCTTTTAAAACAAGGAGCATTCAGGAAGCCACATTCTATTCCTGTTGAACAAATGAACACACAGAACAGGAACCTCCCTGGACAATAACTCTGCCTGCATAATAACTGGCAGCTAAAGCTTTTGCATTCTGCTAGATAACATGTTTAAAATTTTGTTTAAAAAAAATACATTCAGGAACGCCTTGATGAGCTCTCTGAGGGCTTCTTCATGGACAGCTGCTCCACGTAAGCCCTTCTCAACATTTATTATTATTAGATTTATATTCCACCTTTCCATCTGACAGAACTCTCAAGGTGGTGAACAGAATAACAAAAATAAGTAAACTTTAAAAATACATATTTTAGTAATGAAGTCATTATTAATTCAGATGACCATGCCAAAGATGCGTACTGGCACTTTTTCTGAAAGTAGGTTAAGATTAGAAACGAAACAGACTGAAGAACCAACCCCAAGGAAGCACATTTCATAGCTTGGGAACAGAACGGAAATGTGCCTCCTGTCATCCAAGCTTCTCTGCTTAATATTAATTATGTCTTAGATTTACAGTTAGAAGAAATTCAGGAATGGATCTGACTTCAGGTTAAGCAAGGCCGGATGATACATGGTTTTAGGTCAAGCTTGACTCCTGGGGACTTCAGGGACAGTCAAGGAGGCCCAACTTCGCTCAGTTCACAAGACCAGAACAGATCAGCCCAGTGCTGCAATTGCTGAGGCTGAAGATGTCTATGCTCGTAACAGGTAAGCAAACCTGCCAGTAATTACGCAAACCATAATCTAATTTTTCATCTGACATTCTGATGTTTTCAGAGCAAAATTTTTCTGATGTTAAACAGCAAATTAGGACTCAACAGAAACCGCCACAGCACTGAGCTCTCACTGACAGAAGAGCTGCTCCACCCCAGCGTTTAGAACGATAAAGCTACCGACTAAGTTTTTTTTCAGTCTTGTAAAGTCACTTTTGAGGAACAGAAAAGCAAGAGGATAGATTTAACATAATTTACATTTCTGAAGGATAGCCTGATCCAACTTACATAAAACTACGATTTTGCTAAAGCTTAGGCTTGCATAATATAACAGTATAATAAACTGTATTTTTGAATATTAAAAGTGCAGATTTGTGTAGCACAGTTTCTCAACCCTCCCTCCTTGAGTTCAAAGACACACTTTACCGATTACTGCATTTCAATCTTCAGCCCCCAGTCTACATCCAGCCATATTCATCTACATTAGAGGAAATTGCCACTGATGGCAGCTTCCTCCATCTGCAGTTACTTGTGTCTTCAGACTAATCTGCTATTATCTGCTATAATGACACCAGCCTGCCGTTCCCATGCTCTTCTGCCAAGACCCGCCTCCGTGCCCCTTTGTATCCCAAACTGCACCAAGAACTTCACTTCTAGCTGCTGACCCCGCAAACAGCCCAGCCCACCCTTGGCATCATTTACCATCTTCTCCCTACAACCCGGGCACCTAATCCCGCCCCACCCCACACCTCATCTGCACCCAGCAGCAGAGTGAAACTCTCCCCACTGCTGAGCCAGCCCTTCTGCTCCGATGTGCCCCCCCTTCCTCCTCTGTTCCCACCCGTTCTAGCACACACCTTCCAGACCACCCCACCCCACCCCTGCCCTCCATTCAGCCTCCCTGTATCACCCTACAAGAAGCACCTTAACTGCCCAGCAAATGAAGCCAAGCCCCTGCCTTGTGCCCGCCGCAGCCCTTGCCCCCTTTGCTCCCGTCCCGCAGCAATCCCTAAGCAGCCCCTCTTCTCCCCACATGGCGGGGCCCCATTCTGCACCCGAGGTCAACCAAAGCAAGCAAAGCAAGGGGCCCTCCAGACCCCCCCAACCCAGTCACAGCAGAGACATGGCCTACGCGATAAGACTGTCAGGCAGGGGATGATGGGACCTGGAGAGCAGTGCCTAAGGAGTCGGGGTGGGGATGATGGGGGCTAGAGAGCAGAGTTACGCAGCAAGTCGATGATGGATCCTGGCGCGACCCTTCCGGGGGGCAGGACAACGGAGGCCGGGGGTGATGGGACCTGCCGAGCAGGGCGCAGGGGTCAGACTGGGGATGCTGGAGGGCACAGCCTCAGTCAGCAGGCGAGGATGATGGGACCGCGAGACAAGGCCTAAGGGGTCGGACCGGGGATGATGGGCGCCGGCGCGACCCTCCTGGGGAGGGGGGGGCGGGGCGGGGGGGCCCGGGCAGCAGGGCCAGTCGAGGCGGCGGGCGGCGCCTAGGAGGGCCGGGCCGGGCGCGATGGGCCGCGGGGCGCCGCGCACCATGGGCCCGCGCTCACCGGCCTGCGTGGTGTCGCTGAGGTCGTAGGCGGCGGCGGCCGAGAACTCGCGCAGCTTCCTGCCGCTGAGGCAGAGCAGACCGGAGCTGCCCGCCTCCTCCAGCGTCTTCTCCAGGCTGCGGCCCGGCGAGGGGGCGGCGGCGGCGGCGGCGGCGGAGGCCGCGGCGCCGCCGGTGGAGAGCCCCGCGCCGCCCCCGCTGCCGCCCGCGCCCCAGGCCGGGTAGGGCAGCGTCAGGTGCGCCGGCAGCCCCAGGCCGGGGCCCAGGAAGGCCGGGCCGGGCTCGGCGCAGGGCGGCGGCGGCGGGGGGGGCGGCGGCGGCGGCGGGGGCGGGGCGGGCGGGGGGCCGGGCGGCGGCAGCGACGACGAGGACGCGGGGCCGCCCCCGCCGCCCCCCCCGCCGCCGCTGCCGCCGCCCCCGCCGCCGTCGCCGCCGCTGCTGGCCGTGGGACCGCCGCCTTGCCCGGCCGCCATCGCCGCCGCCGCCCCGCCACAATGCTCGCGGCGCCGGCTCTGCGCAGGCGCGGCGGCGGCGGCGGCCGCGCCCCGCGCGCAGGCGCGCGCCAGGCCCCTCCCCGCCGGCGGGGCGGGGCCCGGGCGGCGCTGCAGGTGAGCCGGCGGGGGCGGAGGCGCCGCCCGCAGGGGGGTCACCCCGCCCCGCCCTCTCGGCCCCGCCCCGAGGAAAGGCGCCCGCGTCGCAGCTGGCCTGGGCAGCGCCGGGCACCGGCTGCGGCGCCCTCACCCTGGAGACCCGCGCGGCTGCCGGGATCCGGGCAGCCCCGGAGAGCAGCCCAGCGGGGAGGGCGATCCGCCCTTGGCCGCCCTCTCGTGGCTTTCCAGACCTTTGCAGGGCGGGGCCGGGGGCCGGGGGCCGGGGGCCGGGCCACCGCGGGTGACACACGCAGAGCAGCTGGAGGCTGAACCGCCACCGGTTTGTAATGAGCGAAGATCATCCAGTAGGGTAGATCGCTGGTGGCTTACTAAACCAATCTACGGAGCCGCCCTTCTCACCGCGGGTGACCCCGGGCGGTGTACAGCGCAGCTGAAACCAGCCAATAAGTACACGAAAAACATAAAAAGCAAAATAAAACACAGAATAACGTTTTATTTAAATACATGAAGTGGGACATATACTTGAAACTCCATCAAAAGGCGAGTGAAATGGAGTTCCCTGGATCAGCTCCGGGGCCCCCAATCAACTTTTCTCGGGCTGGGGCCCTCCAGACTGAATTGGGACTAAAACCCGACAGCCGCAGCGGCTGAGGGACTCTGTAGGGCGAATTATGTCGGGTGGCAGCAGATTGGGAGGACCCGGGCTCCGGGTCTCCCTCCTTGCACGTCTCTGCGCCGCTAAGAGCGTGTGGCCCAGCACCTGAAGCAGGTGAGCTGTTTCCTCCGGCCACCTGCTTCTTCGCTGCTGTTAAAGGCCCAGGAGCAGGGCCGGCTCCAAAAGCAGAACTCGAAAGAGGCTGCGAGGAGCTCCGGAGAAACTCAGCCGCAGAAGCCTGGGCAGACCGTCCGTCCTGCAGAAGCCCGGAGGGGGGGAGCTGAGATAAGTGTCTTCCCTGTTGTGAGTAACATGGTGCCCAGGAAAACTCAGCTGTCCCCAGAGAACACAAGCGTGAGGCTGCAGAGCAACCCTTCTCCCAGCAGGACCCAGCAGAGATTCAGGAAGGGGTTAAGCAAATAATTAGGAGCTCATTGGCAGAGAGAGAAGCACTAAAGGGTCCTATTTATGGGGGGAAAGCTATAAGAGAGTAGCTTGAGATATTTCTGAGAGGGAGTTTTGTGAAGCTACGATGGATGTTGGGAAGATCTCAGAATACCTTCCGGAAGCGGTTACGTGCGCTTTATGTCTGAATGTGTTCAGTGACCCGGTGACTCTAAGCTGTGGCCATAACTTCTGCAGTGTGTGCATCCAAAAGAGCTGGGCAGGTGCTCAGAGCAATGTTCGTTGTCCTCAGTGCCAGCAGAGTTTTGCCAGTGTGGCCTTGAGGCCAAATGGGCAACTGGAAAGCGCCTCGTGGCTTATCAAACAGCTGCAGGAAAAAGGTGTCCTGAAGAAAAGAAGGGGGGGGCTTTGTGAGGCTCACCAGCAGCCTGTGAAACTTTTCTGCCAGGATGACCAAGTTCTCCTCTGCTCCGAGTGTGAGAAGTCCCAGGCTCACGTGGACCACATGTTTGCTTCTATGGAAGAGGCAGCCTATAACTTCAAGGTATGGATGGGTCACTCTTGGATTCAGGTGAACTGAACGAATCTCCCTCAAAGGGACTGGCTTCCCCCTTGCGGTAGACCTGGTGGTGAGGGAGGTTGACCTGGTTGTTGTGCAGAGTTGCCAAGCAGTTAGCCTGTCTTGCCCCTGTGACTCCAGCAGAAATTGATAGTCTGTCTGGGAGCATATATCGTATTAAGATACGAGTTGCGTAACCATGGTGAGTTTAATAAGCCATATAGGTTGAGTTCATGGAACCATTAAGTCAAAAACAAGCAAACCATGTTATGCTTTGGGATGTTCTGTGGTCCTTCCTACACAGAAGTAGCTCAAATTTTTGCTCAGAGTGCGGTAGCAACTTTATAGGATGAACATATATCCCCGAACTTTGCCCTGTGTAGAAGAAAGTTAATTCGTACCTATGTGCAGGCATTAGCTGAGGAACTAGCTTGTCTGCAAACTGAAGTTCAGGGTGCAACCAACCAACTTCCTTCCTCTGACCATAGCTTGGCCAAGGCTGCCCAAACCATTCAGGGCTGGGAGGACCCTCGATCTGGGTCCCTCCATAATCAAACACAGCGTGTGGTCTCCATTTAGAGTAATGGCCTCTTTCTTCCAGTGTGAAATCAATATGCTTTTGGAATTCCTGAAGCTTCGGGAGGCACACGTCCGAGCCAGCTTTTCAGATGTGCAAACAGAAAGACAAAACCTGGAGGTAAGGTCCTTGGTCTGCTTCTCTTTGGGGAAGAGAGTTGCTCTGCAGTGAGATGGGCAGTGACAAATTTGAAATATAAATAAATAAATGTATCCTATCCATGAATAGCTTGAAAGCAAAAATGTCAGGCTTGAGCTTGTACTGGAGAGAGCTGTACTTCTCTCCCTCCTATGGGGCATAGTTAGATATGCAGCTTTATAATTTTTTTAAACTTGTAAGCCGCCTACAGTCACTATACGGCGAGATGAGCAGTGTATGAATTAAACTGGGGTGGGGGGGAGGGAGCATATCACATTGGAAGGCTCTCTGCTGAGGGAGACGTGAATGCGCTCTGGTACTCTGCTCAGTTCCATTGGGGAAGTTGAGGCAACAGATGTTGAAGGTATCTTAGCTTCCTCTGCTGGACAGTAGCTGCCCTGCTGCCCCTTCTTTTTCCACATATTTGCATTGACAAAGCTTCATTCCCGAGTAAAGTTTTAAAGCCAGGTAATGTGGGTGTGGCTCACCAGCCCAGTATTTTCCCAGCCTGGCATCCTCCAGATGTTTTGGAGGTAGAACCCCCCTGCCAGCATCTTACAGTCCAACTCATCTGGAAGGAATTAGATGGGGGAAGCAGCAATGATCGTTGCATCATGTGTCTTGATGAGAGGGGGGTTCATCTCCCCAACACACCAAGACTGCACATTATTTGGCACTGCTATGAATTACAGGTATCTCCTAACGGACCTTTTCCTTAATCATCAACTGTGGTCCAATGGCTAATCTGTGCAACACATCCACAGTTCGTTCATAATCTCAAGAGACTTGCCTTATTGGAATAAGACCACTGACTCACCCAACAGGGTCTTGAAAGCCCAGGTAGAGGTTCTTCCAGCTGTGCTAGCAAGGAATGCCTTTTGAATTGGAGGTGCTGCAGATTACAGTCCTGTGCCATCCCGTTAGCATGTTCTCAAGCTGAACCTGATGTCATGGTTTGACTTGGTGGTCCAACTTGGGCTTCTACAAAAGCTTGGCTTTTGTTCCTGGTGCTCTTCTTCCTTTCTCCCTCCCCCCCTTAGAAAATTATGGAATATGGCAATCAGAGGTTTGTCTCAGAATACAAGGAGCTGTATGAGACAGTGCAGAAGGTGCAGATGGAGCAGCTGACCCTGACCAGGTCAATCAACGAAGACATCGAGCAAGAGCTGCCCAAGCTGGTCAGGAAGTACAACAAAGTGAGGGCATTAAAGAGGGAGCTGGCCAAAAAGAATGAAGAACCTGCTTATGAATTCCTACAGGTAGGCTGGTCAGGAGCCTCCAGGAAGCGGGAGGGGTCCAAAATGTGAAGATGGCCTTGGCAGTGAAATGGAGGGGTGGTCGTTCAACAGATGCAGCCTACTTCTAAGAGGAGGTGTTTGAAGGCAGTGAAGATTTGGCCATATTCCCTACGCAAAAGCTTTTTGACTCAACTGGCTTTTCCCTGGAGGGTGGTGCAGAGCAGTGTGGGGGTTCCCAATGAAAAGGAACTTTTCTTGCATCTCTGCTCGCTGCATTTGAGTAACATAAGACTCCCCTGCATTAGAAAGTTCACCCAGTAAGATGCTTTCTCCTTAAGTGCTGAAAAAAGTGCCCCATTTCTGGGGTCCAAATTAAGGAGGTTCAGGAATGAGCAGTTATCTGCCTGGGTTGATAGAGGGAGAGAGCTGGGCCTGGCCTCCAACTTTATGTCAACCCTTTTTGCTCCTCTGTATTGAGAGACAATTCCATTTCAAGTCTAAATTAAACAACGTATCTGGATGAGAAGGGCAGGACTCTGAGCCTTTAATGCTTGCTTTTGGTGTTTGTCGCTAACCCCGTCTTACAATCCACACCTTTCCCTTCCTGTCTTTCATTCCAGGATATCAAAGCAGTCATGGCCAGGTACGTAACGCTTTTCCCTGTGTGCAGCTTCCTTCGTTGCCATATTAGGTTCCTATGCTATGCACTGAACTTAAATAGGAGGAAATGGACTTGTTGAGTTGGACCAAAGCACGTTAAAAGGATGTGGGCTGCATCCAGTAATTGTTGATGATGGCTAATCCCTGATTCGAGTTTGGGGTCTTTATTTCCTGCTGGAGCTCAGTCGGGCTGCTTTTTGAAACACTTTGTGTGTATGTGAAATCGATAACCAATTGGTCCTTGGGGCAGACGTGGGTAGCAGGCTGCCATCGCTATCGTTCCATCACAGGGAGTGACGAGGTAATTGGCGTATTGCACATGCTGTAGGTGGCCGTTTGGTAAAAAGGCTTTATTTTAACTAACTCTAAGATAGGTGGACTTCAATTCCCATGCTGGCTGGGGAATTCTGGGAGTTGAAGTCCACACATCTTAAAGTTGCTAAGGTTGAGAAACACTGCTCTAGAACCTTGAAGATTTCCTGCTAAGTCTCGCAGGCGGATAATCCTTTCTCTGCCTGGTGTCTCTAGGTACCGAGAAGTAATGACTCAGCCTCCAGAAGGAAACTCTCCTGCCTTCAAAGAGAAAATATGGGATCTCTCTCTCGGAAACCTTTTTATATGTAATACACTGAAGAGGTGCAGAGGTAAGGATTTGCCCTGGAATGGGCCAAAGGCAGAGGAGTTTGGGGAGCTGTCCTTATCCAGAAGGTCACAGGATGCCCTGCTAAGCAATGGGATGAAGCAGGTTGCAAAGCAGGTATGAATAGGACGGTGGGGTTTATTGAAGTGCTGGCTCTAACGTTGGGCAAATGGCAACTTGGGTTGCTTTGCTCTGCCCCCAGCATTTTGGGGGCAAGTGCTATAAAAGCAACCCCATCATTTGGATCAAACAAGCCATGTGAGGAAGTGGGTTGTGGAGAGGAAGCCGATCCAAGGGTTTTGCTAAGTTATTCTCTGTTGGATAAATAAGCCACAACTGCTTGAATTGTGATAATTCAAATGGCTAGAGGAACAGGACCAGGCACGCTTGTAGGACATGTTTCACGTGTGTGGAGAAGGCCGCTCTTTTGTTGGAGTCCAAAGAATTACTCCATGGGGTTGAAGAGCCTTTGGCCAGTCAGACAGACAGAGGGTGGTGCCTTTGAGCTGCGCAAGGGGAAAAAAAGGCAAAAAGGGGGTCTTCTGGGTAGGATGGCACCGTCCTGCCACATGGATTATTAGCTACAAGTAATAGGATGCAAACTTCTGTTGGAAAAAGCGTCTTCCTCTCTCCTCCGTACTAACCAGAGGGAAGGACAATTCTCTGTTTCTTACCTTTTTCAAAATAACTTCCTGCTGTTTCTCTCGTTTTTCTCTCCAGAGGCTGCGCCGCTGGAGTCAGATGTGCAAAGAGGTAAGTCCTCGGAGGGATGAGAGAGGGGATGGAGAAGGGAAAGGGGAATGATTGCCATTTAATTGCCTAAATCAGTGTTTCTCAACCTTGGCTGTTTGAAGATGGGTGGACTCCAACTCCATGGCTGGCTGGGGAATTCTGGGAGTTGAAGTCCACCCATCTTCAAACGGCCAAGGTTTAGAAACACTGGCCTAAATGGAGTCCCTTCAGAAGTCCCTCCCCAGCTCTCCAAACTGGGAGGCAGGCTGGGTTTCAGGGGCTGAAAAGCAGAGGGGAGTGGTCCCCCCCTTGATGGCAGTTGTTCTGCAGCCCCTGCCCAATGCAACCCTCCTGGCACAGCCTGGGCACAGCCTGCCTTTCTGGCCGGGCTGAGCTCTGCGTGATTGGGTCATGGGGGGTGGGGCAGGTGGCACGATTTCACCCCACTAGTTCAGCTGGGGAGACTAGCCTGCAGCCAAGTGGGAGCAGGCGCATCCCTTGACCAAAAAGCAGGGAGCTCGTGGGAAGCTTGGAAGTTCCAGGGACACCTTGCAGGGAGCTAGAGTGGGGAGCAATGCTGCTCGTGAGAGGAAGCTCTGGGCACCTCCGAACTTTTTAGTCCTGCCCAACAGGCAGCCTTGCCGTAAGAGACCCAGAGGGGCTTCCCAACTCTTGAGACCAGCCCTCCAAGGAGGAAGGGGGGGCTGGCCCTGGCTGCTTCTGCGGAGCTCCCGGGTCATTCCTGGGGGTGGGGCAGAGCGGTCCTGGCATGGCCGACCCTTGCTGCACTTGCAGCAGCCCCCAGGTGTAGAGAGAGGGGCCAGCCCGCTGGCTTCCAGGTGGGGAATCAGGTTGCCAAGACCTAATCGAGTCTTGTGGGGCAGGGACCTGCGGCTCTCCAGGGATGCCTGAACTACAACTCCCAACAGCCCCAGCCGGTCTGAGCAAAGCCAGAGAATGGGATTTAGCCTGTGGAGGAGTGGGGGGTGGTCAGCTTGCCTGCTGGGCAAGGCTGCTCCCCTTCCTTTCTGAAAGGGTTTCTCTTTCCTCCTCCCCAAGCCAGCCTGAGCCTGGATCATGTGACGGCCCATCCCTGCCTGCTGCTCTCCGCCTCCAAAAAGTTGGTGACCCACAACTCCACCTTCAGCAGCCTGGTCAGCAGCCCCCGGGCCTTCGACATGATGCCCTGCATCCTGGCGGAGGAGGGCTTCGCTTCGGGGCGGCACTGCTGGCAGGTGGAGGTGACCTCGGGGGGCCACGGCTGGGCCGTGGGGGTGATGAAGGAGTCCGTGGAGAGGAAGGGGCCACTTGTGCTTTCTGCGCAGGAAGGCATCTGGGCTCTGGTGCCTGAACTCCTGCCGCCCGCCTACCGCAAAGCGGGCACCATCCGCTTCCGCCTCTACCTGGATTACGAGAGCGGCACCGTCTGCTTCTTCGAGGCGGCTTCGCGGGACCTCGTGGCGCTCCGGTCCTACGCCGTCTTCCTCGGCGAGCGGGTCTTCCCCTTCTTCATGCTGGGGGAGCCCAACACCCACATGCGAGTGCTGCCCTGAGGGCCAGGCCCAGCCGGCTCCCTCCCTGCCGGGGCCGAGGGCGCGGGGTGGCACCAGGTCTCCCACAGCAGGGTGGGGGTCCTGAGGGGGCGCAGCGGAAAGAGGCACTTCTTGTCTGCCTGCTTGGGGGGAGGTGGTGGCACGTTGGAAGGCACAAGTAATAAAGTGGTGGTTTTGTCTTTCTCTGGATCTGGGCAGTGCTTGCTTTCCGTCCAGGGGTGGGGGAGCGACCAAGCGAAAGAGGTGGGCCACGGGGGCGGGGGGGGGGCTGCTGCTGCTGCTCCTCCGGGGGGAGCCCCAGTTCCAGCAGCGGCTGCGCCTGCTGCCTCGGCAGGTGACTCCTGTGCCCCCCCCACCCCCCACCCCCCAGCGGCTTGCTGGTTTTTTCCCGGCTTCACCGTCCGTCTGTCCGTCCGGGCTCTGCTCCTCCGGACGACTGACAGGAAACCCGAGGACTCTCGGTGGCAAGACCCAGAAGCTCAGCGGGCCCAGCCTCGCCCCGAGGGGAGGCGGCGTGGCCGGGCTCTCGGGGCTGCCTCCTTCGCTAAAGGGAGGTGGTTGAGGGGGAGGCACTTGCTGCTCCGGGGCGGCTTCAGACGGGCTGCGAGGGCGGGCGGAGGAGGGCCCCCTGTCCGCGGCGGCGCGGCGCGGCGCGGCGCGGCGCCTCCGGCCCGGGATGGGGCGGCCCGAGCCGCGCGCAGTCCCGGCCGCTGGCGACCCGCGGGGGCGGGGCGGGGCGCGCGGGGCTGGGCTGGGCTGGGCTGGGCTGGGCTGGGCTGCCCTCCTTCCCCGGCCGTCCCCAGAGCCATGGAGGTGCCGGGCGCCGCGGAGCAAGAGCCGGGCGCCGGCGCCCCCCGCGAGGAGATCGATCTGTCCCTGGGTGAGGATTTCCGCCCCCGGGGAGGGTCGGAGCTGCGTTTGGGGGCGCCGACTGCCCCCCTCGCTTGGGGACGGGATAAGGAGGGCGGGGGGCAGCCGCAGCTGAGACGCCCTCCGGCTGCCCTTCAGCCGCCCGGCAGCCGCCAGCGCGGGGGGGGGGTCGTCAAGGAAAGTTCGTTCTCGAAGTGCCCAAGTCCCCAAACTCCGTCCCCTTCCCGCCGGGGCCCCCAAAACAGTCACCGCCACCCCTCATCGGCTGCCCCCCTTCACTTTCGCCTCTTCTCCTCCGGGACCCCCGGCCCGCAAACGGGCGCCTCGGACCCCTCCTCCCCCTCGGCCTCCCAGCGCCAACGGCCAGAAATAGAGCCGGCGCCCTGCCAGCGCCTCTCTTTAGGGCATGACGGCGCTGCCAAGCATTTCCCTGGCACGGGGTCTGCCGGCTGCGCGAAGTCAGCCGGCCGGAAGGCTCTCCCCCGCCCCGCGGCTGCCCCGGCTGGCTCGGGCGGTCAGGCAACGAGGCCGTGGCACAGCCGCCCCGCCCCGCCCCGCCCCGTCCCCGGAGCGTGGCCTGGGAAGGGTTAACGGCGCTCGCTGCCGCTGCTGCTGCTGCTGCTGGTTGAAGCGGGCGAGGATTCCCCCCGGCCGCCTTCGCCGAAGCTCTGGAATTCGTGGGTGCGGGTGCCGGGTGTCCGGTCGTGCTTCCGGCGAGCGCCCTGCCCGCTGCAGCTGGCGGCGTTGTGTCTTCCACGCACGCGGTCCGGTAGTGGCCCCTGGCAGCTGCCGCCGCCCTCGGGCTGGGCGTTTGCCCGGCTGTTGGCTGAGCTGCCTTGGCCTGCCCTGGCGAGCGCGGCGCCGGGCTGCCAGGGCTGCCAGGGCTGCAAGGGCTGCGTCTGTGCCCTCTGCAGATGACATCATCAGGCGGAACCAGAAGGGGCGAGCCCAGACGAAGAGGGGCAACCCGTGGAGGCGGCGGCTGAAGAGCAGACCCCCTGCCTCTGGGAGCGGGCGGCCGCGGTTCCAGAGCTGGGCCCCACCAGCCCTGCCAGGTGGGCCGAAGGGACTGGCGAGGGAGAGGGCCAGCCAAGCGGGCTTGTGCCGTGGCTCTTCGGAGAGTGGGGCAGGGGGGCTCCCCAATCTGGTGCCCTCCTGGTGTCGTGTCAGTCCAGGTCGCCTTGCTTTAGCAAAACAGAAAACCTCCTACCGAATCGCTGGTGATGGGTGTCCCGCTCTGGAGCCGAGCGGGTGTTGGGGAGCACCCCAGGAGCATGCAGCTGTGCCCAGGCTTGCTTAAGGGGCCCCCTTGGGGGATGTGAAGACTGGATTCAGTGATGCTCTAGTTGGCTTTGCTCATATTAATCTCATAAAAATAGTATAAATTATATATAATTTAATTTATATATATAAATTATATTATACCATATAAAATAATATAAATTATTATTTGTTATAAATTATTATATAATTATAAATCATATAAAATAATATAAGTAAATATTTTAAAAGTCTCATAAAATCCCAGGCCTTCAGGAAAAGCATGAAATCCTGGCCATGCCAGAAGGCCTGAGGGCCTGATGGGGGCTCGCATCACTGGAAGCGGCTTGTGGGGTAATTGATTTTACACACACCCCCCCCCGTCATCTTGAATGTTTTAGTATTTATGTACAGGGTTTGTTTTACAGTCTGACTCTTAATTGATTAATTAATTTTAATTATCTATATGGTATTACTTTTAATTGTTCATGGGTTTCTGGTTTTAACTGTGAGCCGTCTAGAGACACCCACTGGGGGAGACGGGCGGCATACAAATTTAATAAATAAATAAATATTAATGCCCTTAGAAGGTCTCCGATTGGGAAAAACCATCTCATTTGAAAAACTGGCCTGCAGATGGAAGCCCCTCGTGTTAAAAAGAGGACAAAGCCTGGGGGGCCTCGAGCAATTTCTGCCAAAGGGCAGGGATGACAGGGTCAGGGGCCAAGCCCTGTGGGTTAATACAACTCCGGGTCGGCGGCAGAGAATTGGTACTGACCCCAGGGACCCGAATCAAAAGGTGGCGTTCCTTTAGGGTCTAGCCGATTCCCCAGAGGATTCAGGAAGCCGCCGTGGACCAGGAAGCCGTTCTGGAGTAGGACGAGTGGCCCAGGGCCAAGACCAGCTGGGCAGATGCAAGGCAGGAGCCCCCTCAATCGGGCAGCCTTTGCCCCGCAGGTAGGAGCAGGGCCCCCTTCCCCCCTCCAAGGGGCTCTGGGCTGATGCAGCCCGCCCCGCAGAGACCAGAGCAGCGGGCGTGGTGAGTCGCTGCGCCTCTTTTCCAGGCCGAGGCGGGGAAAGCCCCCCCGGGCAGGGCCAGCGACGGAGCCCCCGCGGACTCTCAGCCGGAAGCGCCTGCGAGAGCCGAAGCCTTCAAGCCTGCAGGGACGTCTCCGCTGTTTCGGAGGTGGGTGGGTTTAAATGCGGCGCTGAGGGTCCACGTTGGCTTTTCCAACGAGGCTTCGGCGTCCAGGCGAGGTGGCGGGGAGAGGGTGAATTCGAGGTCCGGGTTGAAGACTGAAGGAGGGTGTCGGTTTACCTGCAAAGCTTGGGAACGCTGACATTTTGCAACCTCGAATAACAGCAACTACAGCTATATTCATTAATTCGGTGTTTCTCAACCTTGGGAACTTTAAGATGGGTGGACTTCAACTCCCAGAATTCCCCAGCCAGCAAGGCTGGCTGGGGAATTCTGGGAGTTGAAGTCCACCCATCTTAAAGTTCCCAAGGTTGAGAAACACCGAATTAATTGGAGGCCCTTTTCTTTCTGCCAATAACAGGCCCTTCCGATTAAACCGAAGATCAGCTTTCCTCCAGAGGCAATTCAGGTTCAACTTCAACAAAGGGGTCAGTTTTCTTCCTCCACTCCCCCAGCCCCGCCTTTGCCTCCTTTTCTGCTCTGGGTGGCAGTTTCACCAGATGAAGAAGAATTTACTAGCCTCCCTCTCGGGTTTCAGTCAGCCTAAAATCCATAATGAGTTAAACAGTGTACAATTACCCCCGTTTAGTATTTTTCCACTGGCATGTTTCCTTTTCCTCTACTCCTTGCAATAATCCTGAAAAGCCGATCATCGTTGCCGACCCGTTTTAAAGATGAGGAGCTGAAGCACGGTGGTCTGCCTGTGGTTACGTATTAAATAATTTTTTTCTCCTCGGCTGGGAACATGCAGACAGTTGTGGAAATATGGCACGACAGGGGCAATTGCCTGCTCTTTGTGTCAACAGTTGCTGCTTCATGGTAGACTGCCTTTGAACATGGAGGTCCCATTCATCAATGTATTTTTCCATACATTTGCCTAATTCTTTTAAAGGAATGTAAGTTCTGGAAAACATTGACTCCTAAGGGGCCAAGGCACCTTCCCGCTTTAGCCTCCTTGATGGTAACCAATGATGTCCTGTAAACATTTTGTTTTCACTTTTATGCCTGTCGTTCCTGTTCTTCCAGCAGCAAATCAAATCGAAAATGGAGGGGAAACTTTCAGGGATGAGAAGGTAAATAGCAGAGAAGATAGATACGTTTTTCTTCTGGAAAAAAGAGAGAACATGGATTGCCTTAACTGAAAAGCAACTGGCTTTGCTGTTCTGGCAGGTGGCGAATGCAGCCCAGTTCTGGGGCTGTCCTGACCATCTCTGTGTCTAACCCCCAGGCGGGCCACTCCACGGGGTAAGTGGCCCAGCATCGCTTTCCTCCTGGGGCACTTGGACCTCTGGGCGCCGGGACTGTGAGGTCCTGGACCAGTTGCCCTTTTATGGCAGCTTTGCCTCTGAGATCGGCAGGAGGGAATTTTCATTTGGAAGCGAGGATGGCGTGAAAGGTGTTCTGCCACGCGCGCGGACCGGGGTTTTGGACCTCTGAAAATGCTCCTCTGCTTCGACGCCAGCGGGCAACCCTCGGTGTGTCGGCGGGAGGAAGAGAGCCAGGCGGGTGGCTTGGCTTTTGAAAGATGGGCCGGCCTGCGCTTTCACCTCCCTGTAGCCTGTTAACAGCTTGACCTGGCCAGAAGCTGGGATCAGTCTCCCTTTTCCAGGGGCTGTGCTTGACATGTAGGACTTCAAGGTCGCAGGCCCTGGCGTGGAAGCTAATGCCCCCGCCTCTTTGGCGAGGTTTCCAGACGTGCTTCTGGCATTTTGAAAAAAATGGTACGAGAAAGGCCTCTTGTGCGTGTTGTAGCTGGGAAAGGCGAAACCCGTGTCAGACCTGCAAGAAAGATTTAGGTGACCTCTTGGCAGGCCGGAGCAGCGGGGGGACGTGGGCTACGTCTGCTTCCCTCCTGGAGTTTTTCCATTTGGGGGGTGTTTCACAGGCCAGGACCCACGCGCCCCTTCCCGAGAAGGAGGAACAGCCAGGCCCCGTACCCCCACCGCCAGCCGAGAGGAGTGCCCCTCCGATTCAACTTCCGTGCTATGGCTAACCAGGTAGAGAATTCTCCCAGGCCAGGAATGTGGCCTTGTGACCCCTCAAGGCATCTGTGCAGCTGGACCCTGCAATGAAAGGAGAGGGTTAGGTGCCCCTAAATATTTTTTCAGCTAAGATTAACGTCTACATCAGGTGTTTCCAGGTTTAACCAGGCAGGGGGTGGGATTGGTCCCATCGCCGTGGGCTGGCAGTCCTGACGCGTTATGCGTCATGGGGATGGGTGACGTGACCGTCAGCAGAAACAAGGAAGCCTTGCAGAGTTCCAGGCCACTCACTGGGATCTCTGGCGTCCTTCTCCCCCCGGAACCGCACGGTGTTCCCCTCTCCCCCAGGATTTCTAAAGCCCAGACCATGCAGCTTTGTGAAGAAGGAACGATATGACAGATTGTCCAGTCTTGAGAATGTGAACCAGGGTTCTCCCCCCGGGGCCCCCCCCGGCATGGCTGTGCTTGCTGAGGATTCTGGGAGTCGAAGTCCCGGAGGAAGGACTTCAGGATGGGGAAGACCGGACGATGCTAATTCCCATTCAGGGAGGGATCCTACATGCATTCCCCCAGAAGGACGTCTGGCTCCTGCTCAGGAGAGCTTCCTCTTAGCTTCTTTCTAGAAATGCAACTTGGCATCCATTTTGTCCCTCTCCTTTAGACTAGCGTGACCCTGAACGAGCGATTCTCTGGGCTGAGGCGCAAACGCCGTTTTGTGGCAGGACGCGGCACAAGCCGGACGGTCACTTTGCCGTAATCCTCTCCCTTGGGCGGAACCAGGCCGAAGCTGGAAAGGGGTCAGCCCTCGAAGGCCGCCCGTTGTCTGAGACTGCCTGGGGAGGTCTCACCAACCGAAGCTTGGGAGAGCCTCTTCAGGGAGACGGTGACCTCCAGAGGTGTCTCGGCATTAGACTTACCAAGCCACTTGCAGGAGGCTCCTGCTGAGAAAGATCTCCAGCTCTTGGTCTTCCCCAGGAGAAGGCTTCGTCCTCAGCATCTGGAATCTGCCTCTCCGCCTCTTCACTGCCTCACGTGGGTGGGAAGGAAAGAGCAAGTCCTTTGTTACCACCAGGGCCACCATGGTGGGTCACCTGAACCTGGAATTCCCACCTTTGCTTGTTTATTTTTTTTGCTTGGCCCGAAAAGCACTTTTGCAGACCCGTTTTGAGGTCCCCACGCCCACTGGGGTGGGGCGGTGACATCGCCGCTGTCGTGCGACCGTTGTGCAAATGATGCCAATTGTGCCACCCATCATTGGGGTGGTGAAGTCATGACGTCTGACCTCATCACTGTGTCTACCAGATGTGTATATTTGGAGGATTGTGTCAAGCTCTAGCAAACAGAATAAAGCTACTTTAGAATATGAGCTAGTGGGGTAATTCTTTGCAACATAATTGAGGGGCCTCGTCATTAAGCAAGCTGGCTGGCTTTGTACCACGCCCTTAGCCAGCTTGCTTTGAAGTCCAGAGGCTGCGTTCGGGCTGGATTAGTTCAACCCGTTGTCCCTGCAGCTTCCTTAGCAGCGTTTACCATCCTCTCCTCCCTCGGGCTGCGAGAGAGGGACTGGCCCAGAGCCCGGTGCACTGCTTGCACTTCGTCTGGGCGTTTTCCTGGCACGTGCAGAATTGCCACCTTACGGCTCGATCCTCGTCGTCCAGGGCTTCCTCCAGTGCCGGGGTGTCTAGTCCCCCAAGGGCCCCGGTCAGATCCTTCCATTTCTGCTTTCTTTTCATCATAACCCAGCTTGGCTCTCTTCATTCTGATTAGGCTGAGGCCTCTGGCTCTTTTCTTACGTTGGTCTCAAGGGTCGGGGCACCTTTGCGCCTGGGGCGGCCTGCCCGCCCGCCCTCCCACCCAACCCTAAGCGGGATCGGTCCTGCTTGGATGGGAGGCCTCCCTCAGGACGGCTCAGGACAGTCTCTTCCAGATTGCCGCCCGGTGAGGGACCGACAAGGGGCAATCAGCGCTGCCCGGAGCTTTGCTCAGGGAATCTGGACCGGTGAGTCTTTGGAGAAACCCAGCCGCCACCAGGGGGCAGCAGCTGTCAGCCACGGGCCCTGATGCCTCCCTGCCTGCCTGCCAGCTGTGCTCTCCTGATAGAAGCTTTTCCACTTGGAAAGTAGTAGCAGCAGTAAAAAATACATACATACATACATACAGCACATTTCTCTTTCCCACAGTGACGTGCAGCACATAGAAGAGAAAGTTGCAAATGGGGGGGGGGATGGATTTTTCTCCCAGGTTCTTCCACTGGCGATAAAAAGCAGGACTTTTAAAGTATTCTGAGGTGTTCTTAAATAATTGATTAACAAAACGCCTCTATTTACTTCTTCCTTTTTTCCTTCTAGACTCAAACAGATACACATATTTCATACAGCCCTTCATGGCTGTCCTTCCTTCACTTACAGATTTTTAATGTGAACGTTCATTCATTCATTCATTCATTCATTCATTCATTCACTGACAATATTTTTAACTCGCCCCAATTTTCCTGGGCTGTGGGTGGGATACAACAAGGTCAAAAGTAGCAACAGAAACTAAGAGGAAGCAGTGAAAGTGAAGCGGTTTACAACGGGGACCGGAACAGCCAGATCCGAAAGCCGGGCACAGGCACGGCGCAGAGGCTTCCCTCCACGGTGGCCACCCGGCTGCTGATGGGAGGCTCAGAAGCCCTTCTTTACATTCTTTTTCCGTTCTGAGAAATGTCTGAGCTCTCTGGCAACCCCAAAACGCTGCAGTCGTTCTGAACAATCCTTGCGTTATTCCATTTTAGCATTTACCGTTAAGATTTTAATGTCGGTGAATCGTTGATGCCTTTTTAAAAGAAGCCTCAACTCTTTGGGGATCCTCCGATGCCTCTTTGGTGGGGAGGGGGCGTCAAGCGGCCCTTTGCCTCCCCAGCTGCTCAGGCCAGTGGACAGGAGGAAGGCCCGGGCGCCTCCTTCGCCGGCCTCCCCTGCGCACGGGTCCCTCCCGAGCAGCCAGCCGTGGAGGAGCCGAGGAGAGAATTCTATGAAGATGTCGCTTGCTTGGCTGGCAGCCACCGAGAGCTGCCATCTGTCAAAGGGCCTGGCAAGCAAACCAAAGTGCATAGCCAAGGCTTGTCCTGTCCGTCTCCCTGTGAGAGGAAGGAGCTACAACACTCCTCTGCCAGCACCCATCAGAGGAAGCTCCTCTGCTGCGAAAGGACCAGAAGCCCGATGGGAATCGCAGCCACTTCCCTGCCGCCCCCCTCGCTGCCTTCCCTTCGGGTTTCCGGCCTCCCCCTCCTCGAGTTCACAGAACGTTTGCAGAATTAACCGTCCGGCCTTCCACGTGCAGGTGGGGAATTTGGGGCGGGGGGTGCACGAAGGAGTTGGTGGAAGTTAGGAGGACTCAGTGCCCTTGTCAGGGAAAAACGATACCAAGCCCAAGGAAGTTTTCAGACATCACATGTTCCTCCAATGCCAGTTTCCAGCGATGACTCAATTCCGCCTTCGGGTTCTTCAAGTTGTTTCTTGCTGCTTGGCAGAAACCTGTTTTATCTTCTCCACACTTTTAAGCGCCACTCCCCCCAGCCGCTTGGCCAACAAGCTGATTTTGCTCCTTATCAGACATCGCCCACTTCCAGGACACCCGAAGGAGCAGCCTCCCCCAAGGCGGGTTCTCTCGTTGCCCTCGGCCCTTCGCTGCAGGGAACCAGCCCCGGGGGCACAGCCTGGGCTACGTGATCCGCCCGAGGAGGGCTTTAGCCCCCGGCATGAACCCAGCTAGGAATGGGTTTCTGTGGGGTGACCACAGTATCAAGGGGCAAACTGAATATAAAAACATTTATTTACAGCAGGGGTTTTGGGGGTTACAAGGGAAGAGACCAAAAGCCTGCATTTCACAGGAACCCCCCAAGCAGGACAGAGGTCTTCTCTCCTGCTCTTGTTCCTCTGATCTTGGGGGGGGGGGGGGGAGCCACTCTGGTGACTGGGAGCCATTGATTGATTGATTGATTGATTGATTGATTGATTGATTATGTGCCATCAAGTTGGTGTTGACCACTAGCAGCCACACAGATAGATTTTCTCCAGGAGGATCTATCTCTAACCTCGTCCTTCAGGTCTTCCAATGATGGCCCCATTGCCATGTGATTGGGTCCATCCTCCAGGAGCCGTACCCACTATGAATTTATCTGGTCTCCTTTACGGTCCTGTGTGGAAATGGCGGTCACTACATCTTCTGTCCCCCAAGTCCACATTTCGCTGCACTATGGGTAGATTTTCTTCCTTTCTCCTCTCTTGTACCTCCTGCCTGTCACGGAAAGATCCCCCTTGACACCCCCTTGACCAGGTTCTCTCCTTCACGTGTCTGTTCTTTAACTCAAAAGCTCTGCATAAGGGGACTTCTCTGGCTCCTCTCTCAGTTGCCCTGCTCTTTTCCTGCACCTTTTCCTGCTCCAAGCTGATGTTCTGCATGAAGAGATGCAGCCATCCAAAAAATTATTCATTGAGACTCACTTTCCACAGCTGCCAAACTCTGGATTTATGTGTCTCCCTCGACTCCTTCTTTTCTGCTCACTCAGACCAGCTCAGGCATCCCTAGTGTGTCCACGAAGGAAGTAGGTTTTCGCCCCAAAGTGTCCCAGTTGATACTGCTTCAACTGGACCAACTGCTTATACCCACCGATGATGGTTGCAACCACAAGATCAAAGCTTCATCCTTGTCCAATGTGCATCACACGCACAACGCATGTAAACGAGGGGCAAGGCTTTGCTCGGGCAGTTGCAGATGCCACTGGGACTTTTTTGACCCCACTGGTGGATGCCCAACTCCCATTTGGGAGATACTCTTTGGGAGCTCATCAGAGTCTCTTTACGAGCTTGAAACCTTTGGTGTCTGCCCCAAAGGTGGGCATCTTGCTGCTTTCCCTTGCCCCTCTTTAAGAAGGCCCCACGTGTTACCTCTTTCTCTGGGAGCACCCAGTCATTGCTACTTTTCTACAGAAAGCCTTGCCAGCGTCTCCTTGAATGTTCATGTGCACAATTGGCACATGACTTAACAATCAATAAACTAGGACATCCCTTTGTGGAAACCAGGTTGGTTCATCTTCAGCAAGATCTGTTCTCCTCTAATGTTAAACTGAAAAAAACTTACACTGAATAAAGTATCTTAACAACTGAGATGTAAGAATCTGTCTGAATGATTTGTTAATTCTTAATTTGTTAAAAAGGCTTTGACTTCATCTCAGGTTTCCTCCCTCCCTCCCTCATCAGTTTAGGGTGCATTTTCAGCAGCCATTGAGAAGACCAGCTTGACCTCACTTAGGAGAAGCGCCTTCATCTAAAGAGTTGTTTTGAACAGTCCTCTTGCTGTCGATTCCTACCTGCATTTTCCTCCCATCTTTATGAACAAGCACCTGGTGTTTTCTTTTTGAGAGCAAGACTCACAACTGCCATTCGTTCATCCACTCACCAGCCATGCTTGTCTGCTTTTAGAAACCAGGGTGTGCTTCCTTTATTGTCACAAATATTCTTCCTCCCTCCTTCTCGGTAACTGATGCTTTTCGAGAGTCCTGTGGGCAGGAAGTGGTAGCACTGCATTCGCTCTGCTACCTTTAGGACATTTTTTAAAATACACACTTTGGAAAATGACACGGTAATTGCAGGAGGAGAGCAAAGCCAAGGGAAAGTGGCGGAGGCCGAATACGCAAGGGTGTCCTCCAGGGGTGTCAAAAAGGTCGAGATGCTGCCACGTGAGGCACGTGGAAAAGGGCGGGGCTTTGATTGCACAGCCATGGCTGCCCTGTGGACTTTGTTGGGCAAACACACACAGCCCCATGGACGCATCTGCAGATAGGGCACCCTTTCCGGCATTGTGCTAAATCCGCTTTTTCTGCCTGCTCTATGAGCGTCCTCTTTCCCCTGGAATCCTGGACCTGTTTTGAAATAAAGCTTGCTTCCAGAAGAGCTCCACCCTTGGTGTCCCCTGGCCATTTTCTCGGATGCACTTTGCACTGTCTACTTCCCTTTCCTGCATCCTAATTGCCCCAAAGGAAAGCATCTTCCCATGCTTCTAGGCAAGCCCTTATACCCCCCGTCCCCGCTACAGCCTCACAACCCAGTTGTGCAGAACAGTGTTTGGGCCCAGCACCCGGTAGACCCCAAGAGCCAAAGTCTCCTGTGCTACCTAAAATCCCGTCTCTTGCCCTCTTCCTTCCTCTTCCTTTTTAAGAGCAGCTACCCATGAAAAGAAAATAAAAATACTGGGTGAGCTGATCTGCTTGATTGTTTACTTGGCACACAATTAAGCCAGGAGTACAAGAACAAAATAAATTGCAGTCACTTGTCAGCTCTGGAGCTCAACCCATTAATCTGGCTGCAAGCTGGAGATTATTTGCACTCCATTTGCTTGCACGCCTCACTTACTGAATGATATGGCCTGCTCTGGGCATCCTTCAGAGGAAGAATTAAAAAACCAAAATCTCGCAGCATCAGAGAAGCATCTTCCTCATTCTTGGCTTTGCCACTTTCTTTTTAACTTGCTTTTCATTCAGCTGGAGCTGTTTTCACCTGAAGCCTCCTTCAGTTGCATTCAGCTCCTGCTGACTTCATGGACACCCCCCGGGAGATTCCTTCACAGCCGTGAGGACGTGGTTTGCCATCGCCTTCTCTCCAGATAGTTTAAATTTCTCAGTCTGGTTTACAGCCCAGGGATGTCCCAACTAAATACTAAGCAGATCTGACTGCAGTGTCCCCATCCAGGCAAGATCAGCCAATTTATTTGCTGTATTTTAATGGGAAGCTGGGTGTCTGTTTTCCCTTACCGCCAAAATAAGGTTGCAGAACGGGTGCAGGCCCTGCAGCTGGTCAGGAGGGCATATTTGCGCAGCAGGCCCACCAGGCCAACTGAACATGAGCAGGTCACTGCATTATTCCAAAGCTCTTCCTTTAAGTGCCCTGGACTGTCCACAAGGGAATCTTGGACTGGGATAAGAGGGAAAACACCACTTCCACACCGGAATACTGAAAGGTGACTTTGGGCTGTTTCAGGAGCAAGCTGGCAACAAGATGGAGTCTGTGTTGCAAGGAAATGTTTTCCACAAGTGACTTCTGGGCACACGGTAAGTGGGACACGTGGATGGACTCTGAAAAAGGGTCCAATTCTAACGGAGCATATTTTCCCAACCCGCTGCCCTGCTGAGAGGTGAGGGGCACCGTTCCTGGATTCCTGTGGGGAGTCACCGTCATCAAGCGTCTTGAACGTACTTGGTTAGAGAAGGCTGTGCTAGAAGACAAAAGGCAGTGCCAACAGCAACCTGTCACTGAAAGCAGATGAGAAATTATTGGACTGAAATACAGAAATGGAAAAAATCCATTTAAGAAATGGAAAAGGCCTTGGCAAATGAAGAGATCTTTGCCTAGTGCCAAAGAGGCCTCTAAACAGGTATCTCCCCCAAGCCCTGGCCATGGTCTGGGGGAGCAGCGGCCACCCAACTCCAAAGTGGGAGCCCCTTCTGGAATTCTTCACCTGCTCTCTTGGGAAGGGCACCTTTGGGAGTCATCCTTGTTTTCACAAAAACCGACCAGATTCCGGCGCATTCCTTGGCTGCAAACGGAGCCAAGTGGGAAGATGCACCTCCCGCTGCGGGTCCCGTGTTTTGGTGTGGCTTTTCTTCTGTGGGGTAGACATTAGGAAGGGGAAGGCCCTGCCTCTCCCCCCACGCCCTGCTGTACCCTAACCCTAACCCCTTAATCCTTCAGCCAGCAAACTGCCCTAAAGTTAACATTCCTGGCCTGCAAACTCTCAAAAGCTAAAAGCGCATCATTCCTCCCCGGCAGAGGTTGGCCGGCTGAGTCTTTCTCCTGACTCTTCAAATCCCCTTTCGGAGATCACTCCTAGGAGCCGGCATTCACCGAGGACAAGCAGGCTTTCCTCTCAGCCACCAGCGGAGCCTTTCCCCGTGGTTTATTTATGCCCTCGGCTTTCAGTCCATTAGATCTCCATTAGGCCCCCTCAGACACCGAGAGGGTTGAAAGCTGGTTTGGCTCGGAGATTTGACACGGAGGCCAGGCAGCCAGCAAACGCCGGCAGATGAAAAGCGAGAGGGGGCCGGCGGGCGGCAGCGGGCAAGAGGGTCAAAAGCCTCGGCTCCCTTTTCAAGGAGCAGAGGAAGAAAACGAAACCTTGCTTATTCCACAGCCTCTGGGTTGTCTTATTTTTAGAAAAGGCCACCTCACCCGGAGGCAGAACTGTGGGCTGGCGCTCTTCTTTGCTGGGTGCGGGATGCCAGCCAGGCTGAGGCCTGCCAGACAAGCCTCCCAGGCAGGGGAGCTAAAACCGGAGGCGGAAGTCAGCCCCCGCATCTCTTGGCAGAACCAGGGCTGAAGTCCCAGTTGCCAAAAGGGGTCCCTGAGGAACCAGAGGGGGGCATTCGGGCATTTGGAGACTCGGCAGAGAGCGAGCGGACAAGCCCCAACCGGACCAGGGCCGGGCATTCTCTGCGTCTGCAGAAAACCGGGAGGGGGGACGGAAGGGAGGATCCAGGAAAAGGGCAGGGCCAGCCGGCGGGAGGATCAGCCCATCCCGAATCCCTGCGTTGCAGTTCCCAGCTGGGTCCAGTTGGAAAGGGGACGCTTTGAGCGCACCAGAGCCCGAGACGGTGCCCCGGATCGAAGGAGCTCTAGCGAGGTGCCGGAGGAAGACATTTGCGGTCAGCTTTGGGATACGCAGCTTGTCTCACGTCGAAAAGAAACCTCTCCGGGAGCGCGCCCCGCTGCAGAACGCCAAAGGTTCGTCGAGAGAGCCTGAAAGGCTCAGCTGGTCGGTTGATTGATTCCTCATGTTCATCTCACAAACAAGTGACTCGGAGCAGGAACCACAAAGCTAAAAATGATAAATATATACAAACAATTATTAATATTGTTATTATTATTTAAAAAAAAAACCTCTAAGGTCATAAAAGGCATAAGCCAAAGAGAAAAATAAAGAATGTTAAATGTTAGGCAAAGAGCAGGTGTTAATTACGCTGGAGCCATCTCAACATTTCTCCAGTCTCCCGGGGACCCCAGGCCTGACGGCGCAACCAGGTCTTGAGGGGTGTCCAGAAAGTGAGAAGGGATGAAGCCAGCCTCACTTCGGGGGGAAGAACGTTCCATAAAGTGGGGGCCACAGCAGAAAAGACCCGCTGCCTAGGACCTGCCAAGCGTAGCTCTCTAGCCAACGGGACCCGCAACATGCCCTCTTTGCTGGACCTGGTGGATGGGCAGAAGTAATCGGGGACGGGCGGTCCCCCAAATCGTTTCAGAACCTCTACACTGTGCAGCACTAAAGTGTTGTCATCCTCTGATGGTACAACTGCTGAAAAATAGTAGCATAACTTCCTGCCATTGGGTAAGTCCAAAAGCAGGCTTCACCTGGCTCCAAACAGTGCCAGGGCCCCCATTTCACTGAAGGTCCCAGAGACCCCCTCTCCACCGTGGCTGCTGGCGTGTGTCGCAGCCTCCTCCCCACTTTGCCTCCTGGCTCCGCTCGCACAGGTCTCCTCCATGCCAAGAAAGGTAAACTCACCCTCCCACGTCCCCCCATCTAAATTGATGCCCACCCTGAGCAGTTTCCAGGGTGAATGGCTTCTTCAAGGAGGGTTGCTGAGGTTCAAAACGGAAGCGGACGTTGCTGAGAAAATCGCCCGCAGAGCAGCCAAACCCCACAAGCTAAATTCGTACAAACGTGTGACACACAAGTAAGAAAATAGTTGTTTCACAGCCCAAAATAGCAACAGGAGGGAAAAAGTCCCCCGTTAGACAATCAGGTCTTTGCAGAGGCACCGGCTAACCAGCAGGTCCCAAACCCTGAACGTTTTCATATCAATCCCAGAGTTGGTCTCCTGCTATTTTTGGACACGCCGAAGGCTGTAAATGCTGCACAAGCTGGAGATGTAAGAATTGCTTCTCATCTCCCCAAACCACAGTTGGGAGAGAGGATTTAAATTTGGCCCTTTTGAGGCAGTTTTAAAAAACCTGTCTGCCAGTCCTATTTCTGCACCAGTCCGGATGCAAAAGAAAAGGCTATATCCAGACCCTCTCTTTAGAGCTGATGTTTGGATATCCTGCCCTCAACTCGGTCGCAACAGAATCTGCTCAGGGGAATCCGGCCCTGCCTTGCCAGGGCAGTCGGTGGGGAGGATGACCTGCCACCTCTCAGCTCAAAGGAGAATCAAAAGAGGAAGGGGGTTGAGAGAAGGGTCTCGCCTCTCCTCTTTCCTTATCACCCAACCAAGAACTAAAAAAAGGTATGTTGTTTCTCAGCTACCTTTTGGCTGGTCTGAGAAAGCTGAGCAGGGCTGAACCAGGTTTGTACTTGGATGGGAGACCTATAAGAAATCACGTGCCTGTAGGCTAGGCTGAGAGATCAAAATAAACCTGGAATTTATCCATAATTTCTGTAGCATTGCCAAGAACTAGCAGTTGAGTTTGACTCAAAGGGGACTTGACCATTTCCCCCAACTCTTCATATCTGGCAACAGGGATATCTGCAGGGTGTGATCCTCAGGATATGGTCAAAAAAGTCAAGATGGTGCCCACGGTGATGCAATTGAAGTTCCACCTGTTTTTTATGTGCATCACAGAGCTTGGATTGTATCATTGTAGCCATCATCATGACTTTTTTGACCACATCCTGTTGACACCCACAGTATGAAGAAAGTAGCCCCAACTCAGCAGCTTAGCAGCTTTGCTAACCTAAACGTGTTTATAGAGGAGAAATGGAGATGCTGCTGAAAGGACCATGAACTGCAAAATTTCAGGAACCAGGGCTAAGACTTATATGTTTTGAGCATGTTTTGGAAGTGGAGCACAGACTAAAAAGGGATTATATCTGGCAAAACTGAGGAAAGTAGAGATGCAGAGGATGAATGGGATCACAGACAGTTTTGGAACGTCCTTGGATGAGCTACAGGGTGGCGGCTGCTGTGAAAGCGAGACCAACACGGGAAGCCTTTGTCATACAGGACCATGAGCTGAGCCCAGCAAAACGGTGGGCATTTGCTGTGTAGCTGTGAATAATTGCACAGTTGTCATTTGAAAACATTTGGCTTGATATTTCTGCTGAGGAGGGAAACTGTATGGGCACCCAGCTGAAAGTCACAGCCCCAAACGAGAGGAAGGGAAAACACGGGACTCCACCAGAGGGGAAGAGAAGAAGTTGCCGTTCTGCAAAGTTTTCCCCATGAAAACTGGGGACTTTTTAACAGCCACCTGAAACTGTTACATCACCCCGGCTTCTTCTGCAGGCGCCTGTGCCATAAACACAAACCACTGAAAACACCGAGGCACAACGCGGCCTCCGCATCCTGTGCTCCAGGTCGGTGCTGGAGGGTGGCGGAGCTGCTGCTCGGAGGAGGAAACAGGTCCGGGATGTTACTCCAGAGGCCCAAGAAGGGATGGAGGCAGCATCTCCCCCGAGGGGGAAGTGGGGAAGAAGGGCCGCAGTTGGGAAGGGAAAGTGGGAGGTATCAGGGGAAGGGGCCGTGCAGCTTCCTCCTTCCGCCGGCAAGAGGTCCAAGAGCAAGGGGCCTTCAGAAGCTGCTCAGCTGGCTTCACAACGACCTTTGACGACAGCCGAGGAGGAAAGTAGACAAACCGTGGTTCAGGAGGGAACATTTCTCCACGGCAATTATTTCAAAACCATTTTAGGTATATATAGTTTTGCCTCCTATAGCTTTTAGCCTCCTATTGATTAACTCAGAGCTGGAGGTATGTTTTGGAAGGCTTCATCAAGTGCCCCGCTTCCCATTTCAGTCCCCTTGCTGCTTTGTCAAGGACTTTTCATCTTTGAGAAGGAAAAGTTACTCTGAAAAACAGAACACGAATGTTCTCATGCACAATCTTTTTTGTTCCTTCTTCTGCTTCTTCTTCCCTGGGTTCCGAATGCCCACTTTGAATGCCTTTCTCATCCTCCTTTCTCAATTTTTTATTTACTGCTTCTTGCTACGAACGCATTTATAATTTCTCTTATTCTGTCTGTGGGTTTTCCTTATGGTCTTTTCCATTCTCAGAAGCTTTGAGAATGGAATTAATAATCACAACTATTATTATTAGCACCGAAACAAAAAGGGAATTTCTGACCCATATTGGACACACTGCATCCCTGTCCTTCCACAGACGGTCCTTGAGTAACTTCCTCTGCTGGAGACTCTTTGTGGAAAGTTGCCTTTCCTTCCTCCAGAGATGGCTGAACTCTGCTTTGAAAGCAGAAGTTGGCAGGTCTTTTGTTAAAGCTCTGAAGGGTTGGCCTGGGGCCTGGATTGCCAATCCAGATCATCAATACCAGCACAGATCTGCTGATGTGGCCCGAGGCAGTTTCCACTGTCCCTACCTTGAGTCAAGCGGTCCAGCATATCCAAGAGGCGCATCAGCCCTATCAGTCCTTTGGTGGAGTGCTGCTAACTTAAGCCTTCAGGCATGATTCGCAGAAGTGAAATCCAGACTCCAAACTGTGGAATTATCCAGGACTTTCCTCAGACCTTCATCATCTCTGGCTACCCACTTTAGCAGGTGGATTGAGGGAGGAAGTCAAAATGTGGAGCAACTTCAGGATACTTTTCCCACCAGACTTCCTCAAATCCTCATGCTTTCTAGACAGGCTGAGATGACAGCCACAAGAATTTCCAGCTGGCATGACCCAAATTTGGGTATTGGAGGAGTTGCGGCCCCAAAGGTAAAGGACCACGTTCCTCACCATGTGCCACCACCCCTTCCTTGGTCATCATCTTTTTGGGGATGAAAACTGTCCTTTTACATCTAACCAAAACTTAGTTACTTTTACTTACATCGGCACAATTCATAGTTTCCAGACAGGAATTTAAACTCATTCTGAAATCCACATGAATTTTTAACAACCGGCCTCCCACCCTGGCACTTGTCTAGCAACATTTGGCCAAATAAGGGGCCTGTTTTCCCTCCTTGCTGGCGTTGCTGCTCAGCCTGTGTCTTGTGTGACTGGAGAAGACATTGCTCTCCTCACCTTCACATCAAATCAGGTCAAATCAAATCTTTATTATGGTCATAGACCAGTATATCCCTCACCTTCAAATTCTCTTCTCTCCCAGTATGTATTGCCAAAGGGGACAGGCCACTGAGGCAAGGCTTGCTCAGAAGTCTAGACCATCTTGGGTAGGAAGCTGGTGAAGAAGAAGTGGGTGTGCATCTTTCCAAACTTCCCCAAATGTTCATCCAAAGTAATCACCTGTTCAAAAAACGAAGAGCAGGAGCCAAGTTTGAGCTGAGCTATCTAGATCAAGGTGGCTGAAAGGAAGTCCTCCTTAGAAATAATGCCCAGGGAAGGGATATCTCTGTGCAAGAATGCAGGAATTGCTCTGAGCCAAGGGCAGGGCAGAACAGGGCAGCTTCCAGAAGCATTTCTTCTCAATCAAGAGCAGGACTGACTTAGCTTGGCAACAGGTGCGGTGATTTTTTTTTACAAATTTCTTTAGAAATGCAGCTGGAATGACTGAATAAAAGGGTGGCGTCATGGCTGACAGTGGGGAATGTGTCAAGTCAGCATCCTTGCTCTAACCAGCTTTCTCCAGACTTTCCCCAACTTGGTGACCTCCAAAGGTTTGGACAGTGATGGCTAGGGATGATGGCAATGGTGTCCAGTTCATCCAGAAGGTCCTGGCAGACAGGAGCTTGTTACTGACATTATTTCGTGAGGATTACAAGTTCTAGGTGAGATGCCAACCGCTGATTTTCACTTTCCAGAGCCCAGCAGCACAGGAAAAGCTCTGAGGTTGGATCAGGCCAACAGCCCATCTAGTCCAGCATCCTGCAGCCTCTTGGCTGCATTGTAGAAACAGAAAAGAAGGTCATCATGCTCCTTCACCATCACGCCCCAGCAGCTGACCTTGCCTTGCTCCTAGAGGTGGATCTAGCCATCAGATGTTGCAAAGATTGGGAGCTCGGTCCTCCATGAGTTTGCTCAGTCCCTTTTAAAACCATCCAACCATCTCTCTGTAGCTCTTAGGTATGTATATTCCATGATTTCCTTTTATTGATCCTGCACGATGGGTGAGCCCTAGTTCCAACCTCATGAGTGAGGGAGAACACCTTTTTATCCACATTTTCCACACCAAGCATGATTCTGTATCCTTTGCCTCCTTTGCTCCAAGCTAAAAAGCCCTCAAATCTGAAGCCTTTCCCCATTAGCTTCCCTCTTCATTTGAACCATCATCTTCTGTATCTTGTCCAACTTGAGGATCTCCCTTTTCAAGTGCATTGACCAGAACAGCAAATAGCATGATAGTTGCACCTTAGATTTTTGAAAGGGAATGATTACATTGGCAGTTTATTTTCAGTTCTTTATTATATCCTATAACGGGGTTTTCCTCTCTTCTTTTTCTAGCAGCCACCAAGGGGTAGACATTTTCATTGTGTAGAGCCCTCCACAATGACTTCAGCATCCCTTTCCTGATCAGATAGACCAGGTATAGGTGAAAGAAGAGTTTCTAGAACTTACATCTCCATCTACCTGAACTCTTCCATGCTAGAAAGAGGTATCTTTGATATGAAGAGTCCTGAAAACGGCCAAGATGGGCACAGGATGGGATGTAAAACTCTTGTTCTCTTTCCACCAAACTCAAGGTCTGTGTGATTATCCAGTCTCTGGCAGAAAACCTGCCGTGTTCTTCAGCCCACATCTGTTCAAGAAGGAAGGGTGTCTGCAAGTCTGGACCAAAGGCATAAACCCAAAATATCTGGAACTGAATTCAGTTTACTCTGTCTGAATTTTCACTCTCCCCTTCTTCCCCCACCTAGCAACAGTGCTGATGTCCACATGAATTTTAGGGAGGGGGATTGAATGCTCCCCACCCAACTTTAAGTGGCGTGTTATCTGAAGAGAGAGGGGTTCTGCAAGGTGGGTGAGGGGCCAGCTCTTTTCCTTCTCTGCTGCTTGGAAGCTGCAAACCAAGAGCTGCCCTGAAGCCGAAGGAAACCACAGGAATGCATTTCTGTCTCTGAAAAGGAGCTGGGGAGAGGCGCCTTGCATTTGAAAGTAACAAGCCTGTCCTGCAGAGACGATGGAGGGAAGGGCATCCTCTTGTCCCGCTGGGCACAATCACTGGGGATGCAGATCCCGGGGGGGGGGCGTATTTGCCTTTTTCCCCAGGAAGGGAGATGAAGTGGGAGGGGGGCACGTTCTGTTTATTACATTGTAATAACTTTCCTCACTGATCGCAGGGAGCAGTTACCAGGAATACAGTCAACGATTCTGCTTCAGGGTTTAAGTAGGTTCCTTGGTTAGGAAGAAAGTCTGTTCCTCCAGCCTGAGACATCTTGTTCCCTGGCTGTCAGAGCCGACCGTGGGAAGAAGGCTGAAAAGAACCTTTAGCAAAGGCCCAGAGAAACCGGGTCAGGCTAGGAAGACAAGGAGAATGACCAGGGAGGGCAGCTGAGCCCTCCTGCCGGGGGAGAGGGAGGGAATTGGGGGTGGGGGTTGGCCTTGCCCGAAGCTGAGCAGGAGGGTGCATGAGAGGCCCTCTTCAGCAGGTTACGCTGAAGAGAGTCAAGACCTATTGTCCATCATTCCAGAGTGTGGGATCCAGGAGAATGGGTTTAAATTGTCCTTTCCAGCTTTCCAAGGCCCTTAACATGGTTTTGCCAATGAGCTTGGGATCCCAGGATAGAGTGGAGCCTGTCCGATGGCTGTATAATAGTTAACCGACGCACTCGTGTACGCTTTGCCACCGTTCTGTCTTCTTTTCTTGTTTTCATCTTGTTTTTCATTTTAATTCAAATTGTGTTTTTAATGGGTTTTATGTTTTTGTTTTATTATGTCCACTGCCCGGAGTCACTATGCGAGACGGGCGGCTATGCCAATGTGATAAGTAAATAAATAAATGTACTATTCTGAGTCTAGACAGGATGGTGATGATGATGAATTACATGCTCCCAAATCTATTGGGTTTATGGTGGCTTAAAACAATATGACATATTATAAAAGATCTGCAGAATGTAAAGAGACCCTCAACCTCAATAGTTCCAAAATATTATAGCATCACATAGCGGCAGCAACAACAATTAGACTTCTTTCTCCAAGCCTGGTACCTTCCAGATGAGTTGGGACGCCACTCCTATCTTTCCCAGCCTGCTAGGCGGCTGTGGGACTCCAGCTCATGGGAGATGTAGTCCACATCTGAAGAACATTAGGTTGAAGAGAAACCATTTTCATCCAAGTCCATCCATCAGTTGGTCTGGAAAAAGAATTCTGGGCTGAGAGGGTCAGAGTGAGGCCCCTTCATCATACATATATTATCTGTTTTCTGGCTTTTTCTAAATGCTCTTCTTTGGAACTGAATCCAAAATGTAAAAAAAAGGATCCTTTCATGCAATGTGGTTGCTACAGGGGTGAATTTTCCAGAAGGGCAAGAAGAAAGCAAGAGAGAGAAAGAGAGAGAGAGATGCTGAAAACGAATCAATTTCAGACAAAGACTCTTTAATAAAAAAAAAAGACACCCTCGAGGTCCCTTGCTTTTGTGATGGAATTAATTTAAAAAGTTAAAAAAAAAACCCAAAGTAATGAATGTTTGATTGTAAAATTTCAGTTTATTTGATGCTCAGATGATTAAAGATTAAAGAAGCTGGATGAAATGGAAATTAAAGAAATATGGTAAGGATGGGGAATGGAATTTAAGTTAAAAATTATTCAAGATGGCTTAGTTTATGTCAGGGCAGACAAAAGCAAAGGATTTTTGTTTTTATTGTCCCTGGTATACAATTTGTTAGTGTGTGTTTGCACATGCGTGTGTTAGCAGTGAAGTTGAACAGCAGTTTAAAAGGCAAGTCTTGTAACCATGTTGTCAATTATTTTATCCCAAATAGAATTCAGATCAGAATCTGGGTTTTCTGAAATTCAGAACTGAAGTGATCAGCATATTCACTGCATTCATACAACATCTTGGTTAGCTGCTGTTTTGAAGGGGCTAACTGTATTGCAGGAGCACGCTCTGATCAATTAGCGCTTGGTTTCTTATTCTCTGCGTATTCAGAAAATGAAATAGATCAGGCCAGCATGTTGTTTGCATCCAACCGTCTTACGCTGCATTTTCTGCATCTCTGCCCAGTTTTCTCCTGCCCTGGGAAATTATAATCCATTAGAATGGGCCCTTTTTAGAACAGAAGAGTAAATTACATATGTATGTCTGTATCCAGTGAAGTGGGCAATCATCTATCAGATAAAGCAGAACCGAAAAGGAAATAGATTCCCCAGAAAAACTGCTGTTCTAAGCTGTCAAAATGGCAATGTCTGTTTGAGATAAGCCACAACCAAGTTCCTACAACAATCCATAGGAAGCTGTGTAATGAAGACTGGAAGCTTGCTGAAGGTCTTCAGGTGTTCACGGCCTTCGAACTGTCTTTGGTGATAGACAAGAAACCAAGGGCAACAGTCAGGTAAACCACGAAACTGTCCAGCCAATCCAGGATTTAATCTCTTGCATTTGCTAGTTCTGGACTAGTCAAGAATGAGGACATCATTCGCAGCTGGGTTCATGTGAAAGGGTGCGCCTGTGGTCATTTTGGCCTCTGGCCCACAAGGAGACTCGTGGTGAAATGCAGCCCGTAGGGCTGAACCTACTATGGCCCTTTCTTCACTGTTGGCTGTCTTTTCAAGGAGCTGTCTCTAAGTCAATGTATTAGTTCCAGCTGGGGCCAAGGCTGGGGCAGATGTGGCCCCTTCACCACACACTTTACTACCAGCTGCCTCTGTCCCTCCATGAAACTGGTTTTGGAAGCAGGAGCACAGCCCTGCATGTCCAGGTCAGCGACCATTTTCTCATCAGGCTGCCCAACGTCTCCGGGAAGGAGGACCACAAAGAGGACACTGTGCTGCCCCCCACCCCCATGTATGTATTTATGTGTTTATTGGGTTGATATCGATATTGAGGTGTGGAAATGCCACTGTCTTAGCAGGGAGTATTTACTCTCTTTTGCTAACCCCAAATTTTGAAAAAGAAGATGACTGCAAAAGCTTTGATTTGGAAACAAAGAAGTAGATCCAAAATATGGAAGTAAAATATGGAACTAAAAAATTGTGAGCTTCCCGATTCACAGCTTGTTCCTAATGTGAGTTAAAAATAAGACTTGCTTGACCAGGGTTTCAGTACCATGATTAGAGGGTTAATTCCATCAAACTCATATGGAGGAACCTCTGAGTGAACATGTTTTGGGCTAGACTTTCATCTTGCTGAAATTTCGCCTAAGCTCTTGCTGAAAATCCGTTGGTAGGCTATCTTTTAGACCAGGGTTTCTCAACCTCAACATATGCTGGCTGGGGAATTCTGGGAGTTGAAGTCCACACATCTTAAAGTTGCTGAGGTTGAGAAACCCTGTTTAGATGATAAACCCTATTTATAGCTTGCTGCAATCAAATGGCTCTTAGGAGCTTCCAAAATATACAGTACAATAATAGTTGAAACATGTATTGTGAAAATACCAAGATATATGACAAGTCAAATGAAAATAAATAAATAAATAAATAAGTTGTAGGACAATAAATCAAGAATATCCCCTCTAAAATAACTCAGTTTTCAGTATCTTCCTGAGGGCCAGCAAGGAAGGGGTGAGTCATATCTTCAATGGAAAATCATTTCAAAGCAATGTTGCTATCACAGAAAATCAGCACCACTTCACCTCACCTCACCTCACCTCCTCTGGAAGTGTAGGACCACCAGCAGCTCTCCCCTACAAGAACTAATGGGTCCTGTCAGCAGCATGAGAAGGAAGAGTCTTGAGATGCACTTCTGTGAAAAGGTCCTAGTTCAAGTTTTACAGCCCCTCTTGGAAAAAGAAGACAAGACAGAAGTTGGGCAGGACTGCTGGAAAAGGTATTTGGCTAAGTTCTTGGAGAACTGCTGCCAGTGGGAGAAGATGGTGCCCTTGTCCAAGGGAAGCTCAGATGGAGTGAATGAAGCCCAGAAAAGCTCCCGCTGGCTGTTTGCACCATTTAACTCAGCTGGACAAGTAAATCCTGCTTGATGCTCTTGTCTGAGAACAGAATTCCCAGCCTTGGGATTGCAGGACCAGCCTTCCATACAAAGTCACTCCAAGAGTCCTGAGGCTGCTGCTGTGGCATTTAGAACCAGGGACTGGGCGGCAGTAGATGTGTCAGGGTTCAGGGAAGGGCTCCTCACCAATTCTCAGGCACATTCCCCTGGTTTACAAGCTTTGGAGCACTAACATCACCTGATCTCCAGACAGGATCTCCATCTGGGAAGAGATGAGCCATTCCCGGGAGAGTCAGTCCCCTATAATAGCCGTCACATTGGGAAAAACAAAACCATTCAAAAACCTCAAGCTGCTACCTCTTTTGCTCATAACTGGCATGAATTTCCACTGCATTTATCAAATGCCTTTTGTGTGTTAATAAAACAAGGAAGTTCAGCGTTTCCCCCTGCTGCTGATTTTACTTCCCTCTCTGTTTCAATGGCTTTCCTTTTTACTGGTGTGACTTGGCTGATTTCCTTTTCTTGCCTTAAGAAAGGCAGGATTTGGGGGGATTTTGCAAAAGAAAAAAAAGGTGGGGCAATCCCAAGGTAAAATTCCTAAGTCAGGAGTAAAGTCAAACGAACATTTTCTTCTTTTATGAAAGCAAGATTTATGAAGAACCAATGCAACCCTGAAGGTCAGATTTGATGACAAGACATGATAAATTGCTAAGACAATCTAAGACTTCTTCTTTACGAGTTTTAGAGATGGAGCACCCCTCTTTACTCTTCAGAAGTTGAATTTGTTAATGCTGATTAGGTCTTCGGTATGGGCTTTGGAGACGTCAAGAAGCAGAGGCACTGCCTATGGGACGCTGAGCTTCAGTGTTGTCCCTCTTGTCAGTTGTAATATTTCTGTAGTGTTGGTCAAGTCTTTGAGTATTGCAGTCCTTCCTCCCTTTTTTTTGCAACATAGGCATTGGGGTGGAAGCCTTCTGGCCGGGCTCAGATATTGATTTACACAGACTCCCCAGAAGTTTGGAAGACTGTAGGAAGTGACCCAGGAGACTTTGGAAAAAGATGTCCTATGTGACAAGACTTCTCAGGAAAAGCTGCAGTTATGGTAAATAGCAAAATACTAGACCCAACTGGAGGGATATTATAAATCAACGAGACAAAAATCTGGTGTTCCTCAGCATTATCTTTCTCCAGAAAGGACCAAAGCCAGCCCCAAGTCCACTCCAGATGGATACCACATTCTGTAGAAAGCCAATGACGGATCCATCAGAACCCACAAGATGGACGTTCCCTCTCTCCGATTCCTAATACAGGTCACCCACCAAGGGAATCCATTGACCCGAAGCTGTACTGAAATGGATCCAGAGAATTCATATCATCCAGAAAACCTGAAGTTTAAAGCAATCTGCACAGTGGGACACCCGACTTAAGAGTAGTCAACTGGAGAGATTGCATGAAGCTCTGTTGATGGGCTAGAACTATTTATTTCTGCATGTTCCTCGTGGGTGGAACTGTTAGGGTGGCAGCTACAGCTTTGATCCAGAGCAGCCTCAGGACAGCCACCTCTCTCCCTGGGCCTGTGGATCTTTTAAATTTAATTTAAACAATTTAATTAAACAAAGGTGAATTTAAATAAATTCACCTCTCTCACGGGGCCCAAGGTAGTTGGATATGGCAACAGATGCTCCTTGTTCTCAGAAGCAGTGGCCCATAAAAGTTATTCTTATAATTACTGTTCTCTCTCTGGTAATTATCATTGGCCAATGGCGATTGCTGTCCCATGGTAAGAGATCAGATTCAGCTCCTACCCGAATGTTTTTTTTTTTGATATGTCACAAAACGGTTGTGGCAAGAATGTGTGCGTTTAACTTTGCATATCTCTAGCTTTATTCACATCTTCTGTCTCAAGCTGTTAACACACCAGTTGAGCAATGCTCTTTGGGGGAAAAGCACCCTCATGTGTAAAAACCACATCCTCTGGGTTTGCTCCTTTTCATCACCTTTTAAGTGCATTTCTTGAGGCCCCAGGAAATGGGAGGGTCTGTGACACGAAACAGCAGATCAGATGTGGAAGGTGATCAGATACTCGGCACTGCGTTATCGGCATGTCCTAGGCCGAAGTCATTCTTAACTCAAAGAATGGGGTCAAAGTTCACCTCCATCCTGCTCTTCCCCTACTAGCCATATCAACACCATTGTGCAGGGAGCAAACCTCAAGGTTCTCCCCCTGCAGGGAAAAGGCCTGAGAAGTGATCAGCTGATGGGGCCATTGTTTACCACCCTCATGATCGGGAGAGCCAGGGAATTGGAGCCTTCTCCCACAGTGTGCAGGCATTGTGTCTGGGGGTCTTCTGGATATAGCCATGACTACCTCAGAAAGGAATTCTGGAAGAATCCCAGTTTGGAGAAAACTAACTCGGAATGTTTGCGACTCCAGAAAAACACCACCTGTACTTTCATTTCATTTCTGCTTAGACCTAGAACTCCTTGTGTCCCTCCCATGTTTGAGAAAGACAGTGCACAAATATTAGTTCCAGCTGAATATGTCTGTAAGACTTAATTGTTCTAAAAACCACCAAGATTGTCTTAAAACCCAAATATCAAAATGTTTACTAGTTCATAATCCCTTTTTAATCATTGATCTTAGTATTTGTCCTCATTTGTTTAAATTCTCTTCTCCCATCCCCATTTCCAGCAGGACCGTCTGGATACTATTTTATTGCTCCTGTTGCGTTGCTTCTGTAGCATTGCTATTTCCCCCCCCTTACTACAGACACTGTGCTTTAATTTTTTAAAAAGCACTTCTGATTCTGTTGCCTCATGTGCCTGCAAGCACAGAAAAGACTTCACAGCAGAATCCCTGAACCCTGAGCCAGGTGGAATGGAAGAGAGGAAGAGAGACAGGTCAGAAAGGATGGTCCCGGTCTGTTTAATCCCAACCATGATGCGGCCAGAGGCAACTTTTCCTACTCCAAAGGTGTCACCTTCCAAAACTTCTCCTCCACCTATTTCCTGCAGCGCCAACACCAATGCCAAGCTGGGTTCCCAGTGGCACAGATGGCCATTTGCGGCCACTCTCCCCTTGGCTCCAACCTCCGCTTTCCTGAGAAAGCAGTGGCCTCTTGGAGCAGGCAGCTTGCCTCCTGAAGATCCACAGCAGAGCCCATTAGCCTTAAGCCGCGGGCACCGGACCTGGCTGGGTCTCTGCAGAGCCTTTAGGGAAGTGGTGACGAGAGAAATGGAGCTGAGACAGTTGCATCATGAGAAGAGGGAGAGGATCAAAATGATGGGGCAACGTGCGCAGGGGAAGCGGTGTTGCTTCTCTCTTTTTCAGTTTAGGAGAGCAGCCCGGCAGAGGTGTGATGGAAGCAGAGGGCTGTGGAGGCAGGGCTGATGCAGAACCACTCTCCACGTGGGTATCTGATGCCCGAGGCTGCTTACCGATTGGCCTGTTAGGCTGACATCTGCCTTTCCGGCAATTGTTCTAGGATAGGTTGGGCCACGAGAGCGGAACTGGCCCCAAGTCATCCCACGAGGCTGGTCTCCTTGGCCCTAGTGCAGTGCCTTGACCACGGCACCATGCTGGCTCTCATTTCAGAAAAGCTTAGTCTAATACTATAGTTGGCCAGAATGCTTTAAAAATGGCTTTCGCCAGGGGTGTCCACTGGGGGAAGGTGTCGAAAAAGCCCAAGTGGCAGCTGGACTTTTTTAACGCTTCCCCCAGATGCTCCTGGCCCCAGCCAATCTTCATCCCCACCTTGATCTCCAATTACAGGAGGCACCGATGGATGGCTTGGCGGGCTAAGTCCTTGGTGTATTTTTCCTGGCCATGTTCCCGGTGCTGCTGCGTTGGACCCTTCTTCTCGTGCTCAGCTGGAAGACCCTGAGGGCCCCACCTTTCCCCTCCCCGAGCCTGGGTTTTGTGTTCCTGCAACAGCTGCTGAGCAAGCAGCTCTCCCTGTCACCATGTGCGGGTCGGACTGCTGCCAAGGGACTCACATGTGAGTTACAAGAGAGGAAACCCCATGCTTGTTTCCAAGAACAGGAGATGTTTGGGGTCGATGAGATGGAACCTGTCTTTGCTTCGTGAGGGCTGTGAATTCTGCTGTCTAGTGCAGGGTTCCTCAACCTTGGCAACCTTAAGACAGGTGGACTTCAACTCCCAGAGCAAGGCTGGCTGGGGAATTCTGGGAGTTGAAGTCCACCTGTCTTAAAGTTGTCAAGGTTGAGGAACCCTGGTCTAGTGAACACAAGTCACGGATTTGCACCATAAATGGTGCCAAGGTGCCAGCAGGGTGTGGTCAAAAAGGATGGCAGCCACAACAGTGCGATTAAAGCCCTGCCTGTTATGACACTATCGTGGACCTCTCTTGACATTTCTGACGATCCCCTGTGGATACCCTCGCATGATGCCGTAAGGTAGAACTCTGACTTCCTTGTGTGAACTCAACCCTGCAGCTTCTGGACTAACTGCGTATGTGTACCCAGCCACTGATGGCTTATTGAATAATTGCATTTAAGCAACCCACGATTCCATGGGATGTATAAACCAGGCCAATACAAGGAATGAAAGAAAATGCCCCACTCTGCAGCAGGAGAGGATAAATGGGCAATAACATCTTTGGGAGAAGAAAGCAAATGGTTCAAGTGGTGGCCACGTTACATCAAGTAAACCCACAGAATTTTAAAGAAGGCTCCTGTGTGAGAGAGAAATGCTCGACCTCTTTATGGGGCACTTGGGAATCTCCCGGTTTTGCTGATCTGCAACTCACCGAAGCTCCAAGTGGCCGGGCGCTCGGTGGACCATTGAACCTTCTGCAGCCAGGTCAGGCCGCTTGTGGTCATATATGAAGGTCTTCAAGGGACTTTATCGGAGAGGGTTGGTTGTCGCTTTTAGTCTGAGCTGTCTGATTTAATGCTTTTAGCTATTTTTATGTTTTCTCTAGTTTTGTACACTGCCCAGAGTCCGCTG
Organism: Liasis olivaceus; assembly: GCA_030867105.1. NCBI lineage: Eukaryota > Metazoa > Chordata > Lepidosauria > Squamata > Pythonidae > Liasis > Liasis olivaceus. The sequence goes on along the minus strand of CM061361.1, from coordinate 24,334,496 downwards.
GAGTTGGCAGCCAGTGAATTTAAATAAATAAATAAATAAATAAATAACGGAGAAACTTGTTTCAGTTCGTTTTTACTGCAGCAGAGAAAACTGACTGCCCAAGTGTGTGTACATACAGATAGTTTTTTAAAAAGTCAGGCTTGCAGGCAGGCAGGCAGGCAGGAAGCCCCACTTGAGCTGAAAATAACATTTGCTCTGAGGTTGGGTTTACCAAAGAGGAGCTTAAAAGGACGACAAATCCTCTGATTCTGTTGTTCTGCAGAGCTCACTTCAGTCAGTTCTTCCTCCAGAAAAACAGCTGACAATCCAAGAGGGCAGGGATTTCTTTGCTGCTGTGCTCTGCACATCCTGGGAGGAGATCAAGTGTTGACACCAGAAGAGTCTTGTGACTGTCCTGCGACGATGCTCTGGCACTCACGGCTAAGTGGGGAGAAGCACGCTTCTCCGTGTGCAAAATCCACGGTTTTCCACTTGGCTACAGCACCACAAAACCTGATATTCTGATATTTTACAACATTGTTTAACATTTCTAGCTTTAAATAAAGTGATCTTACTTGATGGTAATTACCCAGCATGTTCTTTGCCAGCTTTCTCTTCTAGGGCCTCCAACCATTCCTAGCATAACTCCTTTTTCTAAAGAATCTGAATGCATGGCACAACCAAAGTAAGGCAGCCTCAGCTTGAGAATCTTAGCTTCCAGTGATATTTCTGCTTGGTGAGGTCCAAAACTTCCTTGTTCGTTATTTTGGCTGATAGATGGATGAGAGATAGATGTGTTACAGCCCATAACTTTCAACAAGGAGGGCTACATCCTGCAGCGGATTGACTTGGAAGAAGTAGACGTAGATGCCACCCTGAAGTTGGGTCAAGCTGTGGCCTACTTAAGCCAGCATTCAGTGCCAACCAAGGGCATGCTGGAGGCACCTCATTGTGGACAGGAGGGCATCTATTGATACTGGCCACCTGTTCAGTTTCAGAAGAAAATACTTTCCCCAGAAGGACTCCTTTAGGCCCCACTGCTAACCACGAACGGACTCGTCTTGGTGACTGCGCTGCTGACCGACTGCTTGCCAAGAGCCCCCACTTAGTGGCTTGCTGGCAGAGAGCGAGTGACCTCACCTTATAGCTGGAGAAGGAGGATGCGGGGAAATGCCTTTAAAAAGCCACCTCCATGAAAAGGAAATAGATACAGAAACCCGCTCGGCTAAGAAACAGGAAGGAGAAGAATGTGCAATATTTAACAACAGCGGCAGCCTGGAGGAGGGGCAGGAAAGTCCAGCGGGGGTTCAGAGCGGCCCCCACTTCCCAGCAGGGGGACGGCAGCCCTCGGAGCGGGGGGGCGCGGCAGGGCACCCTCCCCCAGCCCGCTCTGGCCCCGGGAGCTGCGCTGGGGCGAAATTGCCAGCGCCGCGGGCGGCCCAGGGCTCGGCGGGGGGGCCCGGGAGGGGTCTCCGGACCCCACAGGCGTCCCGCTCAGCCGGGCCGAGCCCCCAAACGGCGCGGCGCCCAAGGGGGCCAACCCTCCCGCGGCGAGAAGACCCGCGCGCGAGCCCCGGCGCCCGGCGGGGCCCCTCCCCGGGGACCGCGCTCCAGCGGCAGGGCAGCCGCGGGCGGGGGGCGCCGGCCCCTCCCCAGCGCCCGCCCCGGCCTTGACGGGCGGCCGCTCGGCCAATCCCACCCCGACGGGCGGGGCGGGGCGGGGCGGGGCGGTCCTGGGCGGCGGCGGGCGGGGAGGGCGCGCGGTGCCAGCCGGAGCGGAGAGCCGCGGCGAGCGCAGCAGCGGGCGAGCAGCCGGAGGGCGGAGCGGCCGAGCCGTAAGTGGCGCCCGGCGGGCAGGCGGGCGGGGGCTGCGTGCAGCTGCGGGTGCCGGCGGGGCGAGCTTCGGCCGCGGGCGGCGGCCCCGAGCGGGCGCCGGGAGAGGAGCCCCTTCGGTCCCGGGTCTGAGAAGAGCGGCGATCGGAAGCCTCCAGCTGCAGGGGCAGTCTACCTCTGCGCGTGCCCCGCCAGGCCTCTGCCGCCTGCCGCGGCTGCGCCTGGCGCGGACTCCGAGCGCCCCTTCCCTGCGCTCCCACGTGGGGGCTGCCGGCCAGACGGGCTGGGGCGAGGCGGCTCGAGGGCTCCCGGCGTTGCGGACGGCGGCGGAGAGCGGGGGCGGGGGGGGCGGGGGGAGCGGGGCCCGGAGGGGCGCGCCCGCGCCCCCAGCATCTCCGCGGCCGCTCCTCGGCCCGGGCCAGCCTCAGGCAGGCGGCAGACGCGCCCCCCGTCGCTCCGGGCCGCCGCGCGGTGGAAGACTCCGGGCAGCTGGGCGTCGGAAGTTTCCACCGGGCGGCCAGTCCCCGGCGAAGCGCGAAGCGGCCCGTGCCGGGTGTTTGCGTGGGCTGCGGGAGAGATGGGGCCGTGCTTCCGAGGGCGCGTGGCCGCGGCGCCCCTTCTCCGCTTGGCGGGGCCCGTGTGCGCAGGGCTCCCCCTTTCAGTGATGCCCCCCCGGGCTGGCTGCGGGGGCCGCTGGCCCCTCCTTGCCCGAGGACCGGCGGTGGCCCGGCCCGGGGGGCCTCCCGCAAGCCCGGAGCCGGCGGAGCGCCTCGGCTGTCTCGGGCGCGGGGCGCGGGGTAGCGGGTGCCAGGAGGGGGCTGCGCGTGGTTTCCGGCACATCCGTCATCCGGAGGTGGTCAGTGGAGGCCAGATGGGCGCGCCCGCAAGGCTCAGCTGCGCCTCCTGGCACAGAGGCTTCCCTGCAGAAACTCATCCGCGACACACCTTCCTACGCGGGGCTGCTCTCTGCTGCACCCCAACAGCCGGGGCGCCCCGCGGCTCCTGCCACGGCCTCCCCCTTTCCAGACTCTGCCAGGGAGCTGCTGGCATCAAGTTCAGGGTTGAGGTGAGCCTGGCTTTGCGGTAGCCTCTCTTGCGGCACCCCTCGAACACAAGCCTTGCTCCCGGATAGCCGTGTGTACCCCGGAATCGCTTCCGTGGCTCTTGCCGGGGATCCTGCTCAGCGTCCGAAACTCCCCCCTTCCCCTGAAAGAGCTTCGGTAGCCAGGAAGCTCAAGGAAGCTGAAGCACCCCCCAAAGTTGGGGTGCAGGCAGCTCCTCTGGGGCCTTCTGCAGCACTCCTTGGAGCCGGGGCGTGTCCCCTGAGCCCTTGCTCAATTGTCTTGGGGGGAGGTGTGGGTCAAAGGCCCCCATCCTGGTCCTGGTCCTCGCCAGGGCTGCAAGCTTGTGGCTCTGATGAATTCCAGGCCTCCTTTTTAATGCAGGAAGCCCTAATCCTGGTTAAAGGGTCAGGATTGAACTCCTGCTGACTTTGGGGAGGGGGAGACACCCTCTATTGTCACCCGGGCATCTTCCTCAATGGGCTGATTCAGGCGGAGGTTCCCCAGGTCAGGCCCTCCAATAGACCCTCTCTTGAGCCTGGCAAGAGAAAAGCTTTATTCTCCGGAGGAGGGAGGGAGGGAGGGAGGGACGGAGGGGGGCCGCTGGGGCAGCAGGAGAGGGGGCACCGATGGGAACTTCGGGCAGCCCAGGCGCAGCTGAGGTGCGAAGAAGCAGGGGAAGGCGGCCCTGAGCATTTGGGCAGGGCCATGCGTGAGGCTGCTCCCGGAGCTTCTTGCATGTAGTTTAATTATTATTCCGATGTATGTAACTGCCCCTCTCGTATGTATGGCTCACACACCATTCCTCTTTTCTCTTTCGGCTCCTTGCCTGCGTAAGATTTCCTGTCAAATGTCAAAGCTGGGAGAGGTTCAGAGAGGTTGTAAGCTTAAACGTTAGAGCCCAAGCACCAGAGGAAGGAGTTATGGCCAGGTTCGCTCCCGAAAAACAGCTGCCGCCGAGCTGCACCCAGACCCGGAGGTGGAATCAGACCTTCCCTTCGCCGGGAGGAAAGTCGGCCTGGGAAAACCCATCGGTGGTTTTGCTCGCACCTCAGGACTTTTCTCCCTAAAATACTACGGACACCTCCTGAAGCAAACAGCGCCGAGCAAACTACAGTTAATATATTGCATAACCCCAGTGGAATGTGAGGGTATAGCCCCAAAGGGTGCTTCCTGTTTTTATTCTTTTCTGCGGATAAAAACGCCGTTCAGTACAGCAGGCGCCTCCGAATTTACCTTCTTGAAAAGGCAGCTTTATGCCGGAGAACTAGACGTGAGGAACAAAGCAGAGCACGTTTTTCAAAGGGTATTTGGGGTCTTGGTGGCGGTTTTTAGAAAACAGCGGCAGAAGTCCCAGTATCGATCAGTGCTCCCCACTTGGCTGCCTCTGGATGGGCTAGACAACAAGGGCCATCCCGCCCGGCTGGTTGGGGATAATGGGAGCTTGGCCTGACGCCCTGGGAGGCTGGGAAATGGGCTCATAGAAGGAAGAGGGCACAACACCCACAGGGCTTGCTTTAGAAATCAAGAGGACTCTGGCAGCACCTTTGCAGGCCAACCCATTTTAATAACGTCTGCCAGTTTAAATCACTACTAGAATAAACAAAAAGGTTTTATTAAACCTTTTAATAAAATGGGTTCGTCGGCAGCATTGCTGCCAGAGTCCTCCTGAAGTTTGGCTAACTTTGGCTCTCCTCTTGGAGACCTTGTTTGAAGAGAGAGTTGGGGGACAAAGTAAACTTGCTCAGCGCTGCTGCTGGAACTTTTGGACGAGGCGGAAAGGGCGTTCTGGCCTCAGGGAAACACTTGCTCAGAAAGGCGTCCTGGGTACCCAGGGCTCTCTTGGGGAAGGCTGAGAATCTCTGGCACATAAACAAGCTTTGGGTTGTGCTGGAGGGGCCAATGTTTGTCTTCCGGTCTATACATAAATGGATTTTACCTGCAGACAAGTAGGGCAGACTTGCTCTTGGCAGAGGGGATGTTGGGAAGGGATCATAAGTTGTTCGATTTGGGGGTAAGCCCAGCCATAGCGGTTTGCACCCCTTGGTTTATAATTTAATGTGATACATGAGCCTAGCCAATGGTGGCTTATTCAGCAAACCCTGGTGTGGCTTGATGTGTGAACGCAGAGAATGTGTCCAACTTCAGAGAGAATCTTAGTTCTTACAGGTGTATCTCTGTACCTCTGCAACTGAGACAAATTCTGGGTGAGCATTGAGGCTGAATTGATTTGTGTAACAGAATAATGCCTGTGAAGCTCAGCTGGACAGTGTGATCTAGAGGAAGATCTAATAACTTTTGCATATGATTAGAAAAATGACAGCTGGTTGCAGGGGTGGGGGTGGGGACACATGATAGAGGTGTTTAAAATTATGCTCTAAATGTTGAATTGCAGCTGGGCTCCCATCACATCTTCCCTCTCGGCCTTGGTCCCAAATATGTGACCTTGTCTGGAGACTTTCTGTTCACTGCTGCTGCCATCTTCAGACTGTAGATGGTCATCCGGAGAAGCACCTTTCAGGAGACCTCCATGCCATGAGCAGCCCGCCTGGTCCTTCCCTTGCTCTTCTAAAGGGCATTTTAATCTCTCTCCCTCTCCAATTCAGGGCTCTTGAGTTCTCTGCTGTTACCTGCTGACAACCTTTTCTTCTGCTGGAAATCTGTTTGTGCAGTCCTATATATTACTCATGAGTAAGGCTCTTATTCAGTGGGATTTACTTTCAGGTAAACTTATGGAAGATTGCAGACATTTCAGATATGAACCATCTTGCTTACTTTATTATGTATTTTACATTTTTTTAAATGTAACTGTACATTATGATATTTCTGTTTTTAGAAATGTGGTAGCAAAAATGCTTATTTGCCAGAATTACTTCTGGTTTGGTAGGTAAAACTGTTGAGCTGAGTTGTTGGGACCTCTTGTGTGTTGTTCTTAGTGGAACATGGTCATAGCAAAGATACTTTATTTTTATGTAGTTCCTCATTCCTTGCTGATGTAAAGCAGATGTGGAATATCTGAGGATGTTAGAAATGCAGCTGAGGCTGAACGCTGACTCTTATCTTGCTGGTCTTTTAAGAGGGTCCCTGGAAAATACACAGGGTGGGCCTTTTTCAGAGTGAGTTGTCTTACTATCCTCAGACTTGGTCAGTGGGAAATATTTATGGTTTAAATAAAACACAGTGGTCGATATGTCCACTCATGGTATGGCGACTTGGATAATGTCCTTATTAGGGCTAATCAAAATGGCATAACAACGTGGACCTATTTTTAACTTCTCTTGAGAGGTGAGACATCACAAAAACCAAGAGGTGGGGGAAAGGCAAGGGAACCCCCCCCCCCAAAGTAAGCCAGATATTCCAGCTAGGAGGTCTGCAGTCCAGAGCGGGCTCAAGATGGGGATTGTAGTCTGAAAGCATTTTTGCCAGGTTGCGCATAGTATTTGGGAAAGAAGGAAGTAGCTGTTCTTCTCTGCTGGGGACAGTTGAAACATGCTAGTCCCATCCTGTCTTTTGCCCATGGGCAAAGCTCTCTCAAGCTCCTGGCTTAGCAGAAAGCACCGTTTATTTAAACTGTCTCCTTTCACAGTTCTACAGAAATACCCACTCTCGGTTTGATTTCTTCTCCATTTTCCTTCCATCCGTCCGTCCGTCCATCCATCCATCGCTTTGTTGGCAAAATCTGCATCTTCCTAGGTTTCTTTGAGTTCCAGAACAACACCTCTGTCCACATTGCATAGAAAAAACGTCTTTTAACCTGTCCGTGGTTGTGATGGGAGTTGTAGTCCAGCTGATCTGGGGAGGGTGCCAGTTGCCAAAGGCAATGCATAGACAGATTTATGCAGGTGCTGCATTTGTCAGCAAGCAGCTGCAAAGAAAACCACTTCCTTTGCTGCTATTAATGAAACGGCATAATCTCAAACACGGTCTTGCAACCCATTTTTATCTCCCTCCAGTGCAGACCTTCTGCATTTCCTGTTATATCTGATATTCTACCTACAGGATATTAGGGAACATCTACCTTGACTCCTGGAAGTCAGCAGTATAAAATAAATAGATAATCTGCATCTTTGTCTTAAACAAGCAGTTGTGATGGAGCTAATGGCAGGGTGCAGAATGTACCTTTGGAATACTTTTAAGTGGTGATTCGTCTGTGCACTGAATTTCCTTTGCACGGGCTGAAGGATTCCTAACAAAGGAGGCAACGTTACATTTCTTTCGACCTCCCTTCCTGTCCGCCTTGACAGGGCAAGACTGCTGGAGCTAATGGCTCTAGCAGCTGGCAGAACCTGGGAGGGAGACGGGGGGGGGGGGGGGGGGGGGGGCAGGATATGAACATTGTAGTCATCTGACTGGACTAAAGGAACTGCTCCATGCAAACTGTGGGGAAAAGTGCCATCCGATTATGCAAACGTGATCAAGCTCTGTTTTACGGATGGGTACGCTTGCTTTTTAAAAATTTTGCTACTCACTGATCGTAAACAAAGGCTCTGCACCTTCTTTCTGAAATTGTAGGAGTTCTGCTCTGCAGCACTCGGTAGCTTGAGTTGTTCAACACAGCCGCTAGTTTCGAAATTACAAGGTGGTTTTAGGCAAGGCACGGCCTTAGCGTAACCGAATTTGGAAAGTTGTTATCCCTTTGAATTGGCAACTTGGAGGTGTACTGTAGGGATAATGGCCAAATTTTGCGAGAAAAAGAGCTCATGAGATTTTAGCTGTTTTTAATATATATGTGCACGTGCACATTGTTCTCCCTCGGAGAAATTAATACAAATTAAATGAAATCCTCCCTTAATATGTCCTCTTCCTTCCTTCATTTCAGTGGAATGTGATTTGAAACCAAGGGCATTACTTGGTGGAATTTATTTCCAAAGGCTTTGTAGTGCATCTGTCCAAACACTCCCTCATCTTAACAGCCTTGTGGGACAATATTAGCAATGAACAGCAGTTGTCAAGAGATATTCTTTGCAAGTCCTCAACTCTACCTCGAAGGCTTAGCGGTGGCTCAGAAGCTCTCCTTTTACCCCACACCCCTTGCAACAAGTGTTCACAGCAAAGCCAGTCTTTCTCCTCCTTACAGCAAATGTGGCAAACAGCTGCTTGTGACACACTTGTGTGCAAAAAAGAACAGCCGCATGGCTCTTGGTGGCATTGCATTCTCTTGCAGTACAACTCAAAATGTACACAGTTTGAGAAACGCAGATATCCAAAAAGGAAATGTTGTTTCCACATGGGAAGCTTTAGCTCCAATCCAGCAAACTGCTAAATGGATATTTTCTATCTACAAAGTAGTCTTTTTTCTCCTCATCCTTAAATCAAAGCTTCATTTTGCTAGTTTTTATTCATTCATTCATTCCTTTCCTACCTCTCCTTTCTCCTCAAATAATCAAACCAAAGCTGTTCCAGTCATATGCTTAAGATGAGAAATATCTAGGGACTGTGAAACTTGAAAGAGAGAAGTATGCATTCTTGCCTTTTAAAAACAACAAAGAGATTTGACCATTCTCGAGAGAGACCAACTTCAGGTGCCCCAGAATAATCCGAAGGAGCCGTGGGCCCGCCCCACAGCTGCTCTGCCCAAGCAGGTCGTGTGTTGTTGACATCGGTTCTCAGTTCGCTGCATCAGGGCTGAGTGACCCATGCAGGACTCGGTGGGCAGCCTTGGGGGACGCGTTCGTGTGGATCGGTGGCTCTTTCTGGTCTTTTGGAAAGCTGGCTTCCTAACGTAGGGGACCTGGTATGCACCAGGCATTTCTCCCATATAAGAGCCCTGGAAACCCTTGGCAGTTACCTTAAATGGCTTGGCCAGAAACGCATTTTGCTGTGATCCAGACATGACCTCCACCTTTGATCTGGCTTCCTGCTTGCATTCCTTTCTTGAAATGTATAAGTGCTGAGCTCATTCAGGGAAGTGACTCTTCAGGCCGCTGAAAAACTCAAGAGGCCACTGAGCGCTGGTGCTGAGAGTCCTCCTCCGATCAGGCCTCCCTGGATCCTTCCTCCCCTGGTGTTTTCCAGGCAGGTTGAACTCTTCCCCATCACCTTCAGTCAAAACACGGCCATGGGGGAAGATGGAGTCTGACATAACTGGTAGGCTTCCCTGAAAGCTTGATGCTGAACGAAATAAGTAGAAATAACATTTTATAGGCAAGATTATTTTCTTAAGAAGGAACTAGGAAGGGATTTACTGCCTCTTTCTTTCTTTCTTTCTTTCTTTCTTTCTTTCTTTCTTTCTTTCTTGACTGGTGAGTATGAAGCTGACTGTTGGCTGGTCTTCAGTCTAATTGGATAGATCGAGGAGTACATTAGGAGCATTAACAATGGGTGGTTTCTTTGGGTCATGCACAAATGGAAGTTAATCCTCTTTCTGTGGCTCATGATGCTTTTCTGAAGAGGTGGCCCCTTCCCTTCCCTGTCAGTATCCATATATGGAATCTGCACCTTTCTGATTTGACTAGGTTGATCTGAGAAGGGTTTCAAGTATCGCTCCAGTGCAGACCTGAAATGGAACTGTTGCCCCGTTGATTTGTTTTACATTTCAAACCTTCTGCACACGTACCTTAACGTAGATTCAGTCGGAAGAGGGTTCATTTTTGCTTTGCCCTGAAAGGGGCATGTGTAAGGCCGGCAAATGCGGGGGGCAGCTTAAAGATAACACCCAAAACAACCGGCCAGTTCAGAGCTGTCTCCGGTGGAAGGCCGGTGGACTTTCTTCTGATTGGTACTTCTAGAGATGTTATTGTATTTTAGAACCCCCAAAGCTATGAGGTCATTTTCCCTAAATATCTGAGAGGTGGATCTATAAATAAAGGTCGCCAGACTTTAGTCTTTGGGAACATAATGGTTATTTTGGCCTCACTGGAGTCTCAGGCACACCCAGATGGGGGTTTTGCAGAAAAAAATAACATCCTTTCCTGTAAAAGAAGGAGCTGTTTACCTCTCATTTCCATACGGGCAGAGGATTTGGAACAGGGTAGACCGAAGAGGCCCCAGAAGAACGCAACCATTTGCTGAGCCAGGTAATCCCCATTAAACACTGGCTGATTTTTGCTCCATTCTGGGAGGATCCAGGTAAACTCCTTGAACCTCACCTGGTATTCTCTGCTTTGTCCTGCTGGACCTTTGGTTTTGGGCAGAGTGGCTGAATGAGGACTGAATGAACAGAAGGGAACCCTCACCAGGGTGCATCCAGCGCTAAGAATTGGCTTGCCAGATTTAATGTGGGTTGACCAGCACCCTCTTTCCTGCAGCAGCCCACCAGACATATTTGGGGAGCTTTTCCCAGGGGTACGTCCTTAGCATTCAGCACTGGGAGCCCTTGGGTGCTGCCGAAGCAAAGGGATTCTCTTGCCAAGAGAGGTTGGGTGGTGGTGGGGAATGAATCTGGCAAGCCAGTCATGCTCAGAGTAAAATGTTGACTGGGTGGCTCCTGGTGGTAACACATTCTATGTTTTGTTTTGAAAAGGCCTGGAGCATTTCTCCTGCTTGGGTTGGGGAATGGAGAGAGATTGCCCAGGTTTTTGGAGGTTTATCCAAATTGGGGGAACTCTTGGAATTTCCTCTCTTTTAATTTTCCTTCTGATGACCTCTCTAGCCCAGGGGTGAGCTGAGCAGGTTCCGTTCACCCTGTAGCTTGAAAAGCAGCAGATCTAAAGGATCATTGGGCACAATTCCATGGTAGAGAACTGAGAGATTTCAGACTTTGTCTCAGAATCAGCTCCTCCAAATGTCCTTCTTGAGATGGAGAGAATGCCAGGAACCCCTTCTGGGGATAGCGATCTGGAAGCTGGTGCATAATTGTTTTGTTTATCCCTTGCTCTTGAATAAGTCCTATTCCTCTTACGGAAGGTGCCGTGGCTGTCGATAAAATTCAGAGCGTGCTGCTAGGAAAGAAGCTCTACTAAAAGGAAGAGAAAACATTGCATTTTGGCCTCCCTTCCAGAAATCCCGGATGAAATAGAAATCCGAGCTCTCCCTCTTCAGACTGGAGGTCAGTGTTTCTCAACCTTGGCGGCTTTCAGAGGGGTGGACTCCAACTCCCGTGCTGGCTGGGGAATTCTGGGAGTTGGAGTCCACCCTTCTGAAAGCCGCCAAGGTTGAGAAACACTGCCTTGGGGAAAGGCTCCGCAGATCAGAGACTCACCTTTCCCGTGGTTACAGGCATGGGAAGGGAGAAGGTGACAATGAATTCCATCTACCTGAAGTCATTTGTTTTTCCTTTTGGGAAGGGTTTTGCTTCATTTCATTTCGTTTTGTCCCAGCCTGAAGTTGTTAGACCCCAGCTAGAACCAGGGCCCTCTTTTCCTACGCGGGACTTCCGAAGGCTGCTCTTTCCTCTTTCCATTCGGTGGTGGATTCGTCTGGAGAGAGCCTTGTCCCTTCTGCTTCCAAGGGAATGAAAACACCCCCCCCCCCGATGTGCGGAAGGGATAAAGACCCCGCTCCTTCAGGACATTCAAATGCTCTGGAAATGGGGGGGGCTTTTTTGCGGAGAGCAGGCAGGGCAGTCGAAGGGCCTCTCCCCGGATGCTCGTATTGCTGAGTGAAATGCAAATGTTCCCCGCCATGCACAGAGGAAGGAATAAAGGGAGGGCTGTTGTGCCCAGTGCGATGTGGTCTGCGAGCCAGACACCGGTGGCAGCTCCAGGGTTAGCGGCTTCCAAGGGGCCCCTGCCCTGCCTCACCTGGGAGAGCCCCCAGTTCCTCCCCTCTCGCGTTGCATGTCCCCGAGCTCCCGTTTTGGAGGAAGCAGACATGCTGCAGGCAGACGCAGATGCAGGCGCCGGGGAGGTACCTGCTCGGGCAGGTGACCCCTGGCTTGTAAAGATAAGCCCCAGACGGCTTTGCCGGGCTGGTTCTCGCACATGTCCTGCTTGGGGCCACTGCCCTGGCTCATCTGCAAGCTGCCCCCCAGCCCTGAGACTCCCGGCCCTTTGCTTCCTGCTCGACCCCTCCGAAAGCTTTCCACTCTCCCGCTGCAGAGACAGGAAGCCGGGCCTTGTCACCAGTGGCGTTTCCCCTCTTCTGGCCAGGTTAGATCCCATCCGGGCCCCACTGGGGCACAGCGGACTGGGCATTAGCCGTGGGAGCGCCAAGGCTGTGCCGGGGGGAGATGCCCGCCTTCCCGGCAAGCAGGGGCCCTTTTTAGCCCATCCATGCCCGTGGCGGTGGCTGCATCTTTGGTAGTGAATTCCGCCGGTTAACCAAGAGCTGTGAGAAAAGTTTCTCTCTGCTCCAGAGTGCAACTCTTCCACCATTCAGGTGAAGGGGAGAAGCATTTGCCCCCCGCCCTGGCCTGTCTTGTTTTCCAGCCCCAACGACTGCAGCCTTCCCTCGCGGGGGCGCTGCAGAGTCACCGTTTTGACTGTGCCTTTTCCGACTCTCTGGCGCCCGTTCTTCCCCTTCCCCGTGCAGTAGGAAAGCCGTGTGGGATTCTTCCCTCGGCTTGCAGCTGCAGTAACGTAAAATGCAGGAGCTGCTTGAGAAAAGTCCAGAGGGATAAAACGTGGGGGTCTGTGTTCAGATCTCCACTCCAGTATAAAGGAGAAGCTGCCATGTTGCAAAAGGGGGTATCTTGTCTGTTGGCGTGCTCTGGTCCACATCCTTTCCCTCACCTGCCACCCAACCCTTTCCTATAAATTGGGCTTTCTCCGGGCAGACTGGCCCAGCTTCCCTCTCCAGCAGCATTCCTCAGCTGTGCCTTCCAGATGTGCTGGACTACTGATCCTGTCCTTCCTGGCTTGGCTCTGTGGCTTGCGGCCTAGCAGGCAACTTTTTAAATATTTTACTTAGTTTACAAGTAAATCGGGGGATAACAACAGCCCTGCTTGTTTGACTCCCTTCTCTCCTGGCCAGAACTGGGGAGTTTGGGGACCTTTAACAAGGTTAGATCCACCGCCGAGAGCCTCCCCGTTGCCGTCGCACAGACCTGCTTTTACTGGTACCGAGCAATTCAGAATTGTGGGGCTGAAGGCCTCATCTGAGCGCAGCGGCAACAAACGTCTTTCCTGAAGCCTCTAATAAGCTGCTTCGACCCATTCATTTCCTGATGCTGCCAAACTGAACAAAGCGAGGCATGGTTTAAATTTAGCTCTGAGTCACGGGCAGCACTACTCTGCCTCAGAACGCCGGGCAAGGACTGGGAGAGCAGCTACGGAAGTGAGAAACGTGCCCGTATTGAAGAAGGCCTGGAGGCTGGGCTCCCTTCGCTTCGGTCTCGCGGATGGACGGAGAAGGAAGCACGGTTCTCTGGATAAGGAGAGTCGATCTGCCTGGTCTTTCAAGGGCTGGAGTGGGCCGCGGTCCTGGGCACGGCTGAGATCATAGATGCAGGGGCTGCAGCAGTGTGGCTCCTTGGCTCCAGCCGTGCTGTGCGGACAGGGCAGTCCCAACACTTAAAGGTGGACTTGCATGGCGTTTCATGTGGAAGCCCAGCAACAGGCTCAACCCAGTTTTAGGATGGAATGTGCACACGTGCGCCAAAGCAGGGGTATGGTCCTGCCTTCCTTAGCAGTGTGGCTCCCTCCATGGACCCTAGCTGGACGCCTCCGGAAAGTCAAACCCTCTTCCGAGCCACCAAAAGGCCGCTTATCTCAGGCTCAGATGTTTAAAGATCTTAAGTGATCGCAGCCTGACTGTCTGCAGGGTTGTACCCTAAATTATTTTGGGGAGGTACCCCTAACAAAGACACCCATGAGCTGGTCCATGCTTGGTCCCTGTGGAAAGAGCCTTCCCTTGTGACTCCCTGATGCTGAGGAGGAAATCCATTTATTTTGGTGAGGCGGTGGTGGTAGAGCTGGGCACTTTCCATCCTTGTGGATGGATTATTTAAAAGCTTTTTGCTTCCTTTGGTCTGTCCCAAGTGGCCCACCGTTTCTTCTTTTATTCCGACTTCCCTCTCGTTCTTTCTGGAGGCCACCACCCTGCTTGCCCTCCAGGAGATGACAGACCTCTTACAAATAACATGATGGCGAGACCTCTTTTGCTCCATGCAGGGTTCAAGTCCTAGGGTTTGGAAGAAGATTCGGGATGCCTTCCGTCCCTGGCCAAAATCTGCAGTCTTTCCAGCTAGGGCAAGAAATCCTCACCGTCCCGGTCTCCCTGCAGGGATGGCGAGGTGGAGAAAAACAGGGCTTGCTGCATGGCGTCCGTTCAAAACTGCTGCGTCACCCTTTCCAGGAACAGCGGAGTGTCCCCCCCGCCCCCGCCTGTCTCTGCGCCTCTGGAGGGATCGGAGTGCCGGAAAGCAAGCAGCCTTTTCTCCGGCAGAGAGGCCACGCTTGCTGAGACACGTTCCAGGAGGTGAGAGGGGAGTGCTAGGAAAACGTGTCCTCTCCTGGTCCAGGGCGGGGCTCGGGAAGCGATGTGAAAGTCTGTCGAGCTGACGTCCCGATGCCGTTTCCCGGCCTGTCATTTTGGCCGGGCGTTCCTCGGGCCGGCTCCTTCGTCGCTCTTCTGCACCTTTCTCAAAGGTGGAAGTTCCTCCAGGGCTGCCTGCCTTCTCGATTCCTTCCATCTCAGTCTTCCAGTCTCTGCCTTTGCAGGATGCCTTTGGGGCGTGGAGCTGGGCAGCGGGTCTTGCTGTGCCAAGCAAAAACCGCTTGCGCCTGATCTCAGGGTCCCAAAAGTCTTGAGGGCTTAGCAAGGCCCTGCCAAGTTTCAATGAGGAATGGTTTCCCCAAAAAAGACCGAGCCTCCCCAGTTTTTCTTGATCTTGATCAAGAACACTTGTCCAATTTTAGTTGAATGCCTCTATTGCAGCGGCCCAGAATTCAAAACCGTGGATTATCTGCATATTTGGGAAGCTTTGGGCCACTGAAGATTAGCTTCTCTTTCAAGGCCAAACCACACTCGGCACAAATTTGATTGGAGAAGGAGGGGGAAGCGGTAGTACTAGCACTAGTAGCAGTACTAATGGTAGTGGCGGTATCTTCTGCCATCAGCAGGAAATGGGAGAACTTGACTGAATCCTCCCTATTTTTCTGATTCAGGATGCTGTCAGCCTTGCAGCAGAGAACAGAATGGAGTGATCCTACCCTCTTTTCCTATTTTGTCCCCAGTTGAAAATCTAATAGTAATAGTTTGGGCATTAGAACATCTACACTGGTCAAAGGGTTAAGACATCCTGACTAATGTGTGGCTGGGGCACCAGCCTTCACCCCAGAAGTCTTTTGAGCAATCTCCGAGGCGCTCTGCTGGGTGGTACCGAGTCCTGTAGCACCTGAGTGATGTTCTGGAGTGTCTTCAGAACAGATAAATCAGCTTCATTGTTGATTGCTTGTTTGCAAAGGTTAGAAATGAGAGCCACGTGGGCGTGGCTGATCCCACACTGGGGAGAAGACCCTTCCCTTTTAGCCAGACGATGCTCCTGGAGTTGGCAAAGGCGAAAAGCAGCATGTTCCATTATACAAGGATGCATGTGCCACCAAGTTATTTCACCCTGCCCCGCGTGGAGCAGGACAACGCTGACCTTGGCTACTTCCGAAAAAAGCTAAGCAGGGTCAGCCCTGATTCCTGTTTAAAAGAAAGCCACCAGCGGGTCCCAGGACGGCGGGATAGACTGGGAAGTTGAGAAGCATCACAGAAGAAGACCTGCAGCCCACTCGGATGCTGCTGCCCAAAGAATGGCCGGGAGCCGTTCAGCTGGGCAGAGACTGGCTGCTGCTGAGCCCTCTCCGTGCCCCGACATCAGGCATTTCTTGGTGCATTAGCTTTCTGTCTGTCCTGCCGTTCAGGAAGGTGAACAGTGGAGTAGGCGGGTGAAGGGCTGGGGTGGAACCGGCCTTTGAATCTTTTGGTGGTGTGAGGTGGACCTACGCGGGAGACCCGTCCCTTGCTGGAAGACGCCGATGGGGCGTTCAGCCCTCACCCGCATCCCTCCAACGGCGCTGTTTTCGCGTGCCTGGAAGCCCTGCGAGGGCCTCCGCGAGGGGAGGGATCCCCGGGGCACTTTCAGCGGCACCGTCCGCCGGTAGCTCTCACCGAGGGAGGTACCCTGGCACTTTCAGGTGCGCGAGAGGGCGGTGCTGGCTGGTGCCAGACGCGCTCTTGAGAGCATCACGTGGCCTGGGAGGACTCGCTATCCCAAAGCTCTCCCAGCCAGACAGCAGTCTGCCACCTGGGTCCTTGGTGGGGGGATGAAGTAAATACAACCCCCATAATCAGGTGATGTTGGCGGGGGGGGGGAGAGGTGGCAGCCCTTCCCCTGTGCCCAGGCTTGGCAGGGCCTGCTTCCGACTGCTTGCTGAGACTTGCTGCCTAAGGGGGATTCCTGTCACGCAGGAGGAATTTTATTATTGATTTTCCACTGATTTCTGGGCCTTCCCCCAGGCTTCCTTATGTTGGGGTGTGGGGTTTCTTTTGCTCCATTTCTTCCCCCACCCCCACAACCAGACTCTCAGCGAGAAGGAGAGGGGCTTTCCCCGAGCTCTCAGATTCTGCAGTGTAACAAAAACCAAACATTTCAAAGAATTTAAAGAACTGCTGAATAAATCAAAATAAATTTAAAAAAGGATTGCTCAGGAGATTGGCAGCACAAGGAGGTAAAAATATGAATATATTTTACAAACCGTCCTGGGTCTCTAGTTTGCGCTTTGAGACACTGGCTGAAGCCTTTAAACATGATTCTCCGTGGCTGTAATAAATAAAAAAGTGTTGGAGAACAGTTAAGAAAGACTCTCGCGGGGTCTTAAAAAGCCAAACAGAGGCTCAGGACAGGCCTTCTGCAGCCAGCAGAGGCTCCTGCTGAAAAGTCATCCGCTCCTTGATGGGGCACTAGGAGATAGAAATTGGAGGGGGGGGCTGACTTGCCCGGTCTGGCCCTTCAGGGCTTTCAGTTGAGTCCTGGCACCTTGACGCGAGCCCGGTGGGTGCTCTGAGCCCCCCAGCCCCCCGAGTGGCTTTTGGGGGTGGGAAGGAGGGCTTGGAGCAGGAAGGGGGGGCGGAAATTCTTCTGGGCCGTAATCTCTGAAACGCTTGGCGCCCAGCCCCGGTCTTTCGCACACATCTCTCTTCCTCCCGAGGCACCTTGGCACAAGTCCACTTTTTGAGAAAGTAGCAGTTAGATTTCTAGGTCAGGGCTAGGAAGAGCCGTGCGAAGCTGACTCACTTTTCTGGAAACCGTTTTGGCTCTCGGAGCGTCTTCAGCAGCGTGAAACCTTGGGTGCCTCCGTCCGTGCGCCGTGGGGTTGGCAGGGCCGAGAGCCTTACCCCCGTTGGGGGCAGAAAAAGGAGTGCGGAGGGGTGGAAGAGAAGCCCTTCTGAAGATGGGCACCAGTGGTGTGGGGGGGACACCTGCGGTTCCCCAGCAGCCCCAATTGCCCTCTTCTTGCAGTTACAGATATCTGATGCATTCAGCAGCGCCGGCTTTCGGGGAAGCCGACGCTGCTCCCGGCAGACGAGATCTATGATTTGTCTGCGGCAGGCGAGGAGAGGGCGGCGGGTGGTGCGTGTGTGTGCGCGCATGCAAGTATTCAAGTTCTGCTGTGTAATGCACGGTTCCAGACCAAGAGGGCCGTCAGCAGCAGCCTTCCCTCCGCACACCCTCATTTGCTGGCAGGAAATGTTTTGACTTGCTTGCCTAGAATTACAGCTGTAAAGAATGCTGGGCTTCCAGATTTAACTTTCTGGGCGTGGGAGAAGGTCCCATCTTGTGCCTGGGCTGGGCCGAAGAAGAGCCTGCTCCCTCTGGGGTCCGACCGGCCGAGGTAAGGGGGATCACGTCGGCCGGGTCCGAGCCTGGCCCGGTTCTGCCGCAGCGCGGGAGGAGGAACGTGGGCGCCTCGGCTGGTCGGCCTCCCTCTCCTCCTCGCACTTAACTTTTCTTCTGTCTCCTCCACCCTCGACTCCAGTCTCAGGTTTCCTGCCGGTCTGCTTGATAGCAAGATGGAGGAGAGGAGCATTGGATGAAAAAAGGGGGTCCCTGTGGGGTTTTTTCCTTCTGTGGCGTTCTTCCGTTCTGCTCTGTTTGGGGGGCCTGGTGGGGTTCACTTGGCCAGAGCCCTGCTTCTGATCTGCTTCCTGTTGAATGCCACGGGAGGGTTGCCCTTTGCTCACAGCGCTGCGGCTGGGTGGACGGGGACGGTAATGTAGCACATCTGGAGAAGGTCTGAGACGGGGCTGCAAGTCGCCTCCCTTGGTAAGGAAAAACATCTGGCCGGTGCGTTTCTTTTGAGCGACCCAGCGGATGAAGCAAGAGCTGCAGCCGCTGCCTGGCGGCTGCCCTGCTGCAAATCCTGGGGATCAGAGCGACCCAGAGGGGCCCTGAGCCTCGAAACGCCCCAGCGGCGCCCTGCGAATCCTGACCCGCAGGTGGCGGAGGGCCGTCGTTTGCCCGGCTTGCTCAGTCGATACTGTGCTGGCGCGACAGACGGTTTGTGTCTCGTAGACAGAGGTGTGTCGTTGTTTTCCAGCAGGAATTAAGTGCGTGGGTCATGAGGTAATGGCATATGGAAAACAGCTTTTTGTGTCTCTGGTTCGGAAACCGGTAATGTGATGCCCAGCAAGGACAAGCACCCTTAGCTTTGGGAACAAGACAGGGGAAGGGGGAAGGAAGCCGCGCTGGGCTCCCGAACGCCGCCTCTGCTAGTCGTGAGCTTTGCAACGGCCCCGGGCCTCCCTCCACGGTCTGAGCTTGCAGCCCTGCCCGGCGCGAGTCCCGATGGGCGCCTGGGCACCGCCTGCATGCCTTTTCGGGTGGTAGCTCGTCTGGGTGACCCCCAGAGCAGACACAGCGTGTTAAAGCAAAATGGAGACGACCCCATTGAAAGTGGGAGAAACTCTGGAACAGGCTGGGGGGGGGCGGTCCCGTGCTGTCTTTGGTTCTACAGAAAAACAGCAGAGCCCCGAGTGACTTTCAGGTGCCAGGAGGCCCTTTGTGGTTTGGAACAGAAAGAGTAATAAAGCTCTGATTTCTAAAAGCTGGAGAGGAGAAGTAGATCTCTGGAAGTGACTCAAGGCTGTGTTAATACCAGATAACATAATTCTGAATATTGATGTATCCCCAGTTCTCCACCCAGGGAGGGGCGTTGCATCTCTGGTTGCTTTGCTGTTCTTATTCCGAAGAGGCTTGAAAATAAAGGCCCCAGGCTCTTCGTGGAGCAACCCCCCAGTCTGGGGAATTCTGGGAGTGGAAGCCCATGCATCTTAGAGTTGCCAAGGTTGGAAAAACCCGGCTCTGCTTTATCAGGCAGGATCTGTGCCTGCATCAGACTGAGATGATGGGATGTAGGTAGAGGTAGTGAGATGACCTGTGGAAAAACACATTGTCTGGAATGCTTCGGAACAGACCAGATTGGACGTCTGATCCTGGACACTCTTGCTTTTGACGGGCAGGGAGGGAAGCCCCCCCCTTCCTTCCAAAGTGGCACCCATGCAAACAAATAAATAAATAAAGATTATTTCTGGGGCATAGCTTTGAGTCAGCAAGCACGCAGCGGTGGGGAGGCTGCTGGATGGTGGGAGAATGTCTCCTTTTCTTCCGAGGAATGTCTTTGCCAGCACAGTTGGGAATTCTCCCCCCCGTCCTTCCCCCCCCCTTCAGAATGTGCTTTCGATCATCAGCAGTATTTGGGCCGTGTTGATATTTATCTATTTATCTCGTGATTGTGGCAAAAAGACTGCTTCTGCCTGACTTCTGGGGAGGTGAATGACCTTGCTGGAGGAAATGTTTTCTGAGAGCATTTCCCTCCTTGGGAGGAGGCAAAATAAATAAATGAATGACTGAAATGAAATGAAATGAAATGAAATGAAATGAAATGGAATGGAATGAAATGGAATGGAATGGAATGGAATGGAATGTTTTGGAAAAGAACCCACGAAGAGGGGTGGATGGGGGGGTGTAAAGCCCCTGGCTAGTTCTCCAGGTAGGAATGTGAAAAAGTGAGACTTTCCTAGGGTGAAGGCAGTTCAGGAAACAGGCTTGCAAGAACCCTGTGCGATGCTAGTTCCCCTGCATCGTTTGCGGTGCATTACCTGCTGTTGCTGCTGCTGCAGCGGCATCTAAACAGTTGGGAGATCCAAGAGATTAACCTTCCAGATGACTCCAGATTTGGTTACCGGACGGGCTTATTTCACAGGGTTACCTGGAGAGGGAGCACCCTTCTCCCAGGGGATGTGGGCTATGGAGCATGCAGGTGGCCTAAAACGAAGGGATAGGTTTTTTCTTGGACACCCTTGAAAAAACTGAGCCCTTTTTTTATATAAAAAGAAGAGCTTTTGATGATGCTAGCAAAGGTGGACTTTCCATGTCCAAAGCAAATCTCCTTTTCATCTCCAGGTGCTGAGAACTTGTAAAGTATGCTAGTGGCAAGACATAAC
Source organism: Liasis olivaceus (assembly GCA_030867105.1). Lineage (NCBI taxonomy): Eukaryota > Metazoa > Chordata > Lepidosauria > Squamata > Pythonidae > Liasis > Liasis olivaceus. The sequence continues at coordinate 24,314,310 of CM061361.1, read as the reverse complement.
CGCCCCCCCCCATCTACCTGCCTGGGTTGATAAGAGCGCAAAGTGTTTCCTTCCCAGGCTGGAATTGGGGAGGGGGCTGGGGTCACCCCTCTCTCACTGGAGCTGATCTTAGAAGGCTCTAAGGCAGTGTTTCCCAACCTTGGCCACTTGGCATATGCTGGCTGGGGAATTCTGGGAGTTGAAGTCCACCCATCTTCAAGTGGCCAAGGTTGGGAAACACTTCTCTAATGCACTTCACTCCCCCTGACCCCACATCTCCCAGCTGTAGGAGAAGATTGGAGCATTAGTAAATGCTCGGTATATCGTTTCCAGAGGACTTCCGTATTTGGCCACCCATGCATGGATCCTCCTCCCCCTCCAAACCCATTTTGGCTGTTGCGCATTCAAAATATGAAAGGAATGGTGGTCCCCCTGACCAGAGCAGGCCTTGGCATGGGAAAACCCTGATTATGCTCAGCCTTCGTTTGAAGGGCCCCACCACCTGTTTCAAAATATTTTGTTTTCTCCCTGCACTGTGTTTGTGAGAACCCGTAGGACGAGGTACATCTGGAGAAATCGGTTCAAATTCCTCCTGGATCTCTCTCTTTAGTGAGATGTATTGGAGTTGTGACGCAAGGATTCCTGCAGCTGAACTGTTTTCAGTGGAGCGCTGATATATCTTGGTGTGCGTTTGGGTGAAGCTTCTCTGAGGGTTTTTCTCACAGCCCGTTGGTGCCCCAGAGGCGAGGCGTCTTTCTTCACTGATAATGGGGAAGTTTGCAGCTGGTTTCCATAACTGTTGCTTGGATCTTTATCAGCCTGGGAACCAACACTTACCTATGGGTGGCCCTCTGGGTGCTGCAATAGTGGATTCCTGCCTTGGACAGGGAGTTGGACTAGAGCAGGGTTTCTCAACCTTACCAACTTTAAGATGTGTGGACTTCAACCCAAGCATGCTGGGTGGGGAATTCTGGGAGTTGAAGTCCACACATCTTAAAGTTGCTGAGGCTGAGAAACCTCGGACCCTTGGTTGCTCTCCAAGAGTTCTAGATGACCCGAGGGCCCACTTCTCCTTTTTAGGGACTAGCTGTGTGCAAGAAAAATCAGGGATGTGCCTGCTCCTTTCCATTGTGGAAGAATGGGAGACTTTCTCTAATGAGAGGTGTTTCAATACCCTTTAAGCTGACATTATTCAGGAGCCCAGAAATGTTAAAGCTGTTATGTGACATACAATAAAAACCGTGGTTCCCCCACAAAACATTCCAAACCCTGGAATGGAAATTTCCCAAAGAAGAGCATTGGATGGGCAATCTCTGGCACTGGTCCTCTGAATACTCATACTGAGTACAGTTTTTTGGGTGGGAAGAGAGGAGAATTCCTCTGAAGGTCCAATATTATTTAAATCAAGTGATCACCCAAAGTTCTTCTACCGAGAATGTCAAAAACCATGAACTTCTGCTGTCTTGCTGCTGTGTCTTGCTTTGACATTAAGGTCCCTTCCCTTCCTTTTTCTTTTTCCTGCCAATACCAGTGGTGTGAACCCCCCTCCCCTCCCCTCCCCTCCCCTCCCCAAGATGCTCCTTGGCTTTGGGGAGACCTGAGTCTCCATTCAGGCGGAGGTCCAGTCTCGCTTAGACCTCCCACCCGCTCTGCCCTGTGTCATCACTTCCATGTGCGAAACAGAGAAACACAGGCCACCCTAACTTCGGCAAAGCCAAAGGAAGTAGCACATGAGGAGAATCTGGGGAAACAGGGCTGGAAATTAAAAGGCGCAGAAGAAATGCTTATCCTCTCACAAGGAGGCCCTTGCATGTGACTTTACTCGTGTGCAAAACTGAGCTCCCCACCAGGGCTCAACAGCCAATTACAGTAACAGAGAGCAATATCTGCAAAGTCCTTTCGTGCGATACACACCAATAAGTAACTTAGTTTCCCCTACTAATGCCCTCCAGAAGTCTAGGACTGCAACTCCCATCACCACCGGCCAGCCAAAACCCAAATGTTAAAAGTCACGGCCATTTGGGAGGCGAAAACAGATATTGGCTGTTCCATGCCTGTTGGCAGAGAGAAGGCCATCTTGACTTTGTCCTGGCTCCTGTCCTGCACATTTTGGTGCGGCTGTTGGTGGGTCCAGCCTGAGTCAGGCTGATGTCATTGGGGCTGGCTACTCCCTCCAGATTGTCTTCCTTGCTGGGCGTTCCCTGACCTTGTGGTTTACTCCTACTAGTAAAAGCAACACTTAACTAATTAGCGAATGAATACCTCCTTGGGTTAAATACACAGCAGTCTTGTCACCAGGACCCTGGTTAGATTTATTGTCTGCATTTTTGTAAGTGGTAAATTCTATTCAGTTTTCCCGAAACTGAGTCTGGGGCTAACCTGATGGGGTGCATTTTAAAACTGGATGATTTCACTTAGCACGTGGGCCACGGAGTGTTGTGCAGTGATCTCGCACTGGCTGCATACAGGGACAGACAGCATCTGTGGTGTAGGGAGAATTTAGCAAGCAAGGAAACAGTTCGTCCCTTTGGGCTGCAGAGAGGCTGCTGCAGAGAAGTGGGAGTGGGTTCGTCCACAAACATGCCCTCCCACCCCCATCAGTTTACCGAGAGGAAGGTCTGCTTGTGGAGAGGAAATCTCCCTACCCCACAAAACCCCAAATTCGCTCCAGATTAGAGGTGAATCCGTCTTTCTGCCTAAGAAAGGGAGAGAATTACCCCTCTCTTTAGAGCCACAAAGGAAATGGGTGCCCCTCTGACTCTCTCGAGAAGGTGAATTGTCTTTGGATCACCTATCTGCTCCTCCGCCTCAGCTTTCCAAAAATATTTGCCTACGGTTTGGTAGTTCTAAGTTTCTGGTGGCCCTTTTCCATTTCCTTCAAGTAAAGGCCGGGGGACATTATGAACTGGTGGGTCCTTTCTCCTAAAAACTTCACGGCAGCGTATTCCTGCGGGCTTCGGCTCTTCTTTTATGCCTTCCTCTCTCAGCGGGTGACCCCCACCGTTACAGAGCAGATCAGGAGGAAGAGCACCTGTTTCTGATCTCGCGCGCTCGCCTGCTCGGGTGCTAGACCGGGTGGGCAGAGGAGGGAGTTCTTCCTAGTGAATCTGGGTTCTTTTCCTTCACCTCTGAATGCAACTATGAATGGAGAGTTCCCAGCGCCGACAGGCCTTCCACCTCTTTGTGCCTCGAGTAGCGTTTCAGTTTGGGGACGAGACTGAAGAAGGGCAGCGCGCCGGCTCCTGAAACACCGGAGCAACAATACCCAGGACGATGGTGGAGTCGATGATTCTCTGGGTTGCAAACACGTTTGCTGCGCTGGATGGCTTGCAGCTGGAAAATGTGCGAGGGGGGAACTGGGCTGCAAAGAGGCAGGGGAGGCTCCCTGTGCCTCTTCCAGCAAGACCTGCTGGCAGGCAGGCAGCTTTGGCCACGCAAACGGACTTGTCGGTCAGGGCTGTTTTTCAAGCACGCTTTTCCCTGACCAGAAAGGTCCACTGATGTCCCTTCCTGCTCTTCGTGATTCGAGTTTTTCCAGCTTTTCGCCAGGTTGCTGAGATGGGTGGGCTGGGCCTGGGCCCAACGGGAATCGCTTGCTTTGCCAAGGGGGGTAGCTGACTTTAATCCTGGGTAGTTGCTCCTTCCCAGGGGGAGGAGAACCTCCTAAAGACCTCCCTGCTGACACCCCTTAACTCCCGGCCGGCCTTGGGTCGGTTTCCGTGCTCAGTCCAGCCCGCCTCCCGGCTCTGTTGCATTTGTGCTCTTCGTGGGAGGGTGGGTGGGGTAGAAATGGGAAGAACAAACAAGGCAGGATGGCCGAGCGCTTGCTAGGACCTTGGGAACACAGTCTGCAAGGCTTGTTTATTTGCTTATGACCTTGACGTCCCTGGGCAACAGAAAGCCAGGACTGATAAACCAGTTTGAAAAGATGATGGAATTACAAGTGGATCTTTTCAGCCAATGCAAAGTGGCTGAAACAGCTTTTCTTTTAGAGCTGCCGCGGTTGTAAAAAACAAGGTGTCCCTGGTGGTTAACGGATCCCAGGAAGCATCGGTAAATTTCAGGGTTTACTGTGGCAAAAAAGTCCGGAGTCTGGTAGTGTCTTCTTTGATTAATTTTGTGAGCTGTGGCTCTCCATCCCGGGGTTTGTAATGTAGAACCTTCCTCAAAACTCAAGCGGTACTGAGAATTTCTCTGCGCCGGGTGGGAGGTGCAAGTCTTTAGCAACGGAATAACATAACCCTGGTGAAGTTAAACAGCCAGACTTCTCGTCTGTTGGGTTACCTCTGTGGATTAACGAATCTCGTTGGATGTGGGGTTTGTGTTCTTCACTTACTGATCTCTCTCTCTCTTCTCTCCCTCCCCCTGCTCCTTTTTTTAGGTGTTGTGTTAATGCACAAAAATGGCCAACGTTACACAGATATCCAAAGATGAGTTGGAGGAACTCAGGGAGGCGTTTGCCAAAGTTGGTGAGTGGTTTTGGGCTTTCCAGCATCCTGAATGGTGCATTTAGGTTGGAGTGATTCCCTAGAACAGTGTTTCTCAACCTTGGGAACTCTAAGAGGGGTGGACTTCAACTCCCAGAATTCCCCAGCCAGCATTGAAGTTGAAGTCCACTCCTCTTAGCGTTCCCAAGGTGGAGAAGCACTGCCCTAGAACATCAGTTTTTGCCATCACGAACATTTTCTGATGCCTCACTTGCTTTTCACCAGCTACATTTATTTAAGTTCTGATTTGGGTAAAGAAGTCATAATGCTCACCGTTGACCTCAGTAGTTTGGGCGCCTTTGATAGACACCCTTCACTCCCAAGAATTCTGCTCTTCAAGTGGGGTCAGCCCCATTCGCCATCTTGAGAGGGAAAGAACCACGATGGAGCCTGCCTACAGTTTCTCTCGCATCTTCTGAGCGTGGATGGCGGAAGAGCGGATAACGTACCCCGCATCCTTTCCGTCCCAAAATAGCCTTTCTAAAAAATGACGGCTGTGTTTCCTGGCTGTGCAAAAAAAGTACCTCTTTTCTCTCTGGGTTCATTCTGATATGAGTCACAGAAACCTGAATGTATCAGCCTTGCAAATAATTCTGCAGAACTTAATAGCTCCAGTGCACGTTTAGTGGTCAGGCTCGTCGTAGGTGCTTTGATGAGAAATAACATTCAGAAAGCCACTGCCGATTCTGAGCTCTCTGCACAGTGACTGGCGGTTTGGAAGACTCTCGGGAAGGATGCCAGCTCGAATTGTCTCTCACCTGGTGCCAAGTTGCAGAAGAGAGAGGCTGCCCGACTTGAGTCCGCTGCTGGGTTTAAACAGAGGGAATCTTGGCATGCAACCCAGGGGATGCAGGCCTGTTTTTCCCAAAGGCCAAGACCAGAATCACCCCTGTTTTGGGGTCCCAGTTCAGAGCCTACCTGTAGGAAAACCTAGAACCTCTGCCATGATGCCCATGGCTTTTGGGAAGCCAGGTGTGGCGGCTTTGCAGTGCCCCTTGTGGGCGAGCTGGACCCAGAGCAGAAAAGGCAAAACGCAGCACCTCCAAGGACACTGGAAAGCAGAAAAGAGAAGCTGGCCACAGTCTGGTCAGCAGGGAACTGAGGTTGTAACTGATCCATCATCAGCATTTGTTGGGGGTTTTTATCTAAACCACCTTCGCTAGCAGGGGGTTTACAGCGGTATGTGAGCCCAGCCTTGAGGATCGCACAACAGGGTTTATGGCCATCTCCAGCCACACTCCAGATGCGTGAACTCAACTCCCAGAATTCTCCACGGTGGCCACGTTGGCTGAGGAAGGAGAGTATCTGGGTTTGGGAAGGCTACTTTATGGCTTGGTAGCAACTGATGCGTTATCGTTGATTTATTATTGTTTGTCTAAGGCCCCTGTTTTGTTTGATTTTTGTTGTCTGTAAGATTACTTTAGTCTGGGCTGCCCGTTTGGTTTGATATTTTATCTGTTTTTATGGATTTTCCTGTTTTGTATACCACCCAGAGTCCATTGGAGTTGGCTAATAAATTCAAATACATAAATAAAAATAAATTAACTGGATCTGGTACTCGCAGTTGACCAGGAAGTGGCCGGTGGCCTCAGATGGCTTTGGATGGTGGGCTTGTGGGACAAAGGCAGGACTAGGGGGGCTTTAGATCAGACCCCTGCATTGCTCCGGTCCTTACTTACCATCTCCTCTTTGTCTTTCACCTGAAAGATCTCAACAGCAATGGATTTATCTGCGATTATGAGCTGCACGAACTGTTCAAGGAAGCCAATCTTCCCCTCCCGGGGTACAAAGTCAGAGAGATCATTCAGAAACTCATGATTGATGGGGACAAGAACAAAGATGGAAAGATCAGCTTTGAAGAGTTCGTTTATGTAAGGCTGAAGCCGTTCTGATGTCGGTCCTCTGCATCCACCCCTCTGATCCCCAAAACTCTGAGCGTCGGCTTTTCCTGGGAGACCATCCAGCTCTCGTTCTTTCAGTCCTTAATCCATGTTTTTATTCAGCCTATTATTATACCACCCCGTTACAGCAATTTTCTGGGTAGAGCACAACGCAGTTGAAACGTATGAAGCAATAAAACCATATTGAAAACAGCAGAGCAGACACAACAGAGCCAGCAATTGGGGGGGGGGGGGTGCTGAGAATTAAAGTTATGCTGGGTTAATGCAGAACCTTGCCTTTAGAAGGTTCCCTCTGGCCTGTTGTTTCTCAAAAAACGTTGCCGCTGCTCCCGAGACCTGCTGCTGAAACCGAAGGGACCCTCGGAAGAGTCTTGGGGGTTGGGGTGGGACTCTTCTGCTGCCCGGTTCCCCCCTCGCGTCATGCCCAGAAGTTCTTCTGGGTTGTATCCCAAGATTATACTAGATCCTACCTAGTTAGGACTTTGGCATCTGTGAAGCAACACAAAAGCCTTCCTGGAGTTTACCCCAACCCTCCTCGCCCTGGTGCCCTCCAGATGCTTCCGCAAGTCCCTCTGGGCCCTGAAGTAACGGTGCTCATTTACACTTCCAGATCTTCCAAGAAGTGAAAAGCAGCGACATTGCCAAGACCTTCAGAAAAGCCATCAATCGGAAGGAAGGCATCTGTGCCATTGGGGGCACTTCGGAGCTCTCCAGCGAAGGGACCCAACATTCGTACTCAGGTACCACCTGGGAGGTTCAGCTCACCTGACTGCCTCTGCCAGGAGTGTTCCTGGACGAGGCCCTTTTCTGCCACTCTTGCACCTGCCCTGAACTTTTCCCAACCACCCTAACACGTTCCATAGACAGCACTGCGCAGATACTTTCTGTCACCAAAGTCCTGATCGTTAAACCCCTTCCAGTTTGTTTCTCTCGTCCACCTTCCTTGACAGACCTAATATCCATTATGTCGGTAGTTCTGATTCTTGAGTGACTGACCGCAGGGATAAAGTCTGTCTCGGGATGGCTTTAATAATTAATGCAGCATTGACTGAGGTGTCCGCAGGGGGAGAGGGGGCAAACAGGGCGAGATGGTGGAGATGGCATTGCAACGCAAACCCCTCCTCTTCAACATCAGCGCCCTCGCAACAAGGGGAGGACGTGCATCGTGCGTCACGTCTATTCTCGTGCCTTTGCGAACTGCTGTCCTCCACCCCCGGGTGCCATTGGGCTTTGTGCGTGGTGCGTTCTCACTGGTGTCACTCGGGCATTAATCTCGGAGCCTCTCTCTACTTTAGAGGAAGAGAAATACGCCTTTGTGAACTGGATCAACAAAGCTTTGGAAAATGACCTGGACTGCAAGCACGTCATTCCTATGAATCCAAACACGGATGACCTCTTCAAAGCCGTTGGGGACGGGATCGTGCTGTGGTAAGGCCGCTGCTCCAGGGTGGTGCAGGTGGCGGGCGGCGTGCAGGGGAACCGCTCACGGAGCTGCTGAACCTGAGGAGAGGCTGTTTGCAATGCCCTCTACGCCAGTGTGGGTATTTACTTTCCTTCTTGCCTCCCTTCAGTAAAATGATCAACCTCTCTGTTCCTGACACAATTGATGAGCGAGCCATCAACAAGAAGAAACTTACCCCATTCATAATTCAGGTGGGGATCCATTGTTTTCCAGGTCTTTCCCTCCGCCCCCCCCCCCCCACTGGCTTAAATAATACCGGATTTGTTCATTAGCCAAGGGAATGGCTACGGGAGAGTTGGGCTTTGTATGCTTTTAATTATTAAAAGGGGCTTTTGTGCTGTCTCTTTGTTGGGTATTGAAAGCAGAAGCCTTCCCAACAAAAGAGATGCTGCTCAGTAAATATTAATTGCGATCAAAGAGGGAGACTGACTAAGGCTGTGCTCGGCACTGATGAAAGCGGAGACACTCTCTGACCAGCTTTTCAGTTAGCCCCCTTCCTCTCTCTTCCTTCTTCTGTCTTGTCTTCTCTCTCTTCCTTTCTTGATCAGTTACCAGAGTCTCAAGCCTTATCTTTCTCCGGCAGAGTGACAAAGCTGCAGGTTTCTGTGTTGCTTGCAACTTGCTGTCACTGTGTTCAAGGTTTGCAACACAGGGAATTTTAAATATTATGTTCCGCGAGGCCTTCGTTGGATGCCATTCGTCTGGGGGTGGGGGACCGATCTGTGGTCGTTTCAGGCGTTACCATGAGCTGATCTGAATAGAGCCTCGAGGCTCCATGTGACATCCTTCTAAATGGCTCCTTCGCTTGCAGGAAAATCTGAATTTGGCTCTGAATTCTGCTTCCGCCATTGGGTGCCACGTGGTCAATATTGGCGCAGAAGATTTAAGGGAAGGAAAGCCCCATCTGGTCCTGGGCCTGCTCTGGCAGATCATCAAGATTGGCTTGTTTGCAGACATAGAGCTCAGCAAAAATGAAGGCAAGAGAACCCCCTCCGGGCAGGGGACAAGCCCTTGTGCAAATGGCTGTGTAACTGTGCCAGTTTCTACTGTTCATTGTAGAGGGCACCTAATGGGTGGGAGCATGGCTGGGAAGACTTGAAGGACGGGATAAAAATGTAAAAGGATGGTAAGAGAGTTGTGCTTAACGCTGACTTATCTAAGCACTGTGCAAGGAATGGGGTATGCCAGCAGAATGTCTAACCCAGTGTTTTTCAAACTTGGCAACTTTAAGATGGGTGGACTTCAACCCTCAGAATTCCCCAGTCAGCATGGGGAATTCTGGGAGCAGACGTCCACCCATCTTAAAGCTGCCAAGTTTGGAAAACACTGGTCTAAACCAATGTCTATCTATCACTTAAACCAAAGTATCTCCTAAACTTGCTAATTCAGAATTGCATCCCACTTCTTTCTAGGTAAGCATGGGATGGCAAACTTTGTTTTCTAAAGGCCAGCCTTTTGGCAGGAGAAGTTTGCTCCCTCCCTCTTAGAATACTAAAGTAGATGCTCTCTCTCGGCCAAATCTAATAAATTGGCTTTTGCTTCTCATAAATTAAGACTTTATTTGGTTTATAAATTATTATAAATTATTGGTTTATAAATTATTTGACTTTATTTTGGTTTCATAATCCAGCATAATCAAAAAGGAAAAAACATCTGCCAAGGACATAACCCTCAAAGCTGTTAGTTTGCTTCCCTTGTAAATAAAGTTAGAGATCAAATCTAAGGACTAAGATTTAGCAGAGACCATTTAAAGTCTTCTAGTAAACCACTGGGTGCTAAGTTGGTTTCTGTGGATGTTTCCAAGAGCCAGCATGGTGCTGTGGTCAAGGGGTTGGACCAGGACTGGGGAGGCCCATGTCCAAATCTACCCTTAGCCCTGTAGGGTCATGGGGTGACTTTGGACCAGTTTATTTATTTATTTATTTATTTATTTATTTATTCAGCTTGTATGCCGCCCATCTCCCCCAACGGGTGACTCTGGGCGGCTCACAATAAAAGTTCCCTCAGCCTAGCCTCCTCACAGGGTTGCAGTTGTGGGAATCAAATGAAGGGAGTTCTTCATGAGCTCCTGGGGGAAATGAGGGGTTACATCCAAGGAAGAGAGAAACGAAGTATGTTCATCGGGGAGGGTGGAACCATGAATTGGGGGCCTCCAGTGAGACTCCTCTCCGTTCCTGTGTTGCTTCTCTTTTCAGCTTTGGCTGCCTTGTTGCGTGATGGAGAGACCTTGGAGGACCTGATGAAGTTGTCCCCAGAAGAGCTTCTCCTGCGGTGGGCCAACTTCCACCTGGAGAACGCTGGGTGGCACAAGATCAACAACTTCAGCTCCGAGATAAAGGTATTGGGGGTCTTGGTGGGAGTATGCCCAAACAGGTCTTCCCTTCCTCTAGAGGGGAGCTCTAGAGTTGGACGCCCTGCCAGGGAGCCTTTGCCTGGATATATTTGCCCTGGTCTGGATTAAGTGACTTGGACAGTGCTATTATTGGGGTAGCAGTAGCCACTGCCTCTACTGGGGGCCTAGGTGGAACAAATGTTGCTCTCCTCTCATCCCTCTTCTGAGTAGCTGGGAGCACGGTCAAGGCTTCCCAACAGGAGACCGGGCCCACATTGTCTTGAGGGGTCTTAGTTAAGATGCTGCTACTCTGCCAGCTATCTACGGCATTTCCCAAGACGTGGGTGTCCCGGGGCAAGGAGCTGTATATCTGAGACGGAGGCTATTGCTGGAACTGGGGTGGGACAGGGGGATGGGCTACGGTCTGCTTCCTCTGTCAGCTGGAATTGGGGAGATGTCTGACCGTGCCATCTTTCTCTGGCGAGTGCAGTCCGTTGCTCCTATCTCCATCCAACAGGGCAGCTATGTTGCCAAAATGGGGATTGTGCCCCCAAGGTGTAGATCTATCAGGGGCTGAGGCGTGAAAACCTTGGTCCGTTCCTTGCTTGCAGAAGTGTCAAAAGGTTGGGTGCACGCAGCCTCGGCCTTCTCTCCATCCAAGTGATTGTCCGTCTAATGTTCTTAATTCTCTTCTCTCCTATGCTGTCCGGACTTCCTTTCACTCTCTCTCCTTTGGTTTTTTCCCCTTTTGATTTTACAAGCTTTCCGACTTCCATAACTCTGTTAAGGTACAGGAACCATTCCTCCTTCCAATTAACATGTTCCGTCGCGTGGGATGAGTTCATAGCATTGGGCTGGAAAAGCCCAGCTGCGTCTCATGCCTTTTTTCTGATCCTGCCCCCTCCAGGACTCCAGAGCGTACTACCACCTCCTCAACCAAATTGCCCCCAAAGGACAGAAGGAAGGAGAGCCGCAAATCGATATCAGTATGTCAGGCTTCAACGTGAGTATGGCCTGTTGGGAATCTTGGAACTCCTGGGCCCCCAAAGGGTCTACCTTTCAACGAATAGTTAAAAGAAGCTGTATTTCCCACCAAATGATTTCTGTGGCCAAACTTTTGTGGTTATTACAAGATTCTTCCCAAGTTATGTCGATTGTCTTCTGTTTTCAGGTCCTCGCTCTTCTGTGCAGCCCCTAGGAACCTTTAATCCAGGGCACAATGGCTGCTTTTTGCCATCCAAATACATTTAATGGCTTATTTGAAGACCTTGTAGAAGGGGAGCCATGTTAGTCTATGGTAGCTGTTAAGGAACTCCTCCCATCAGGAGCATCCCAAAGGCAGGATTGGCAGCCTCAGTCGTGTGATCACGGCTGCCCTCTTGGCTTTCTTGACATCCCTGTGGGCCCTGCTGCCCTCCAGATCTCAGAAACCGCCTCTGAAAAGACTCGCTCCCAAGGCAGTGGCTTCATCTAATCAGTGTTAGAAAGCCCCCCCATGCCATTCCTTCCTTCCTTCCCCCACAGGAGAAAGACGACCTCAAGCGGGCCGAGTGCATGCTCCAGCAGGCAGATAGGCTGGGCTGTCGGCAGTTTGTTACCCCGGCAGATGTTGTGAGCGGCAACCCCAAGCTGAATTTGGCATTTGTGGCCAACTTGTTCAACAAGTACCCAGCCCTCACCAAACCTGAAAACCAAGACATTGACTGGACACTGCTGGAAGGTGAGAACTTTCTCCTGCCGTGTGATTAATGGAAGGGTGGGTGGAGAGAAGGAAAAAAGGGAGGAAAACACATGTTTCTGGAAAGGCCTGCAGTCAGCCCTCCCTTTCCTTGCCCCTGAAGTCCTGGGCCAGCTGGGACGTTAAGCTTTCCACTTTCAACGCTTCTGGAGGATGCCAGGTCATCAAAGCCTTCAGTGGTCCTTCCTCCAGACTTCCTCCCTCTGTGGATGTTGCTGTGGATGCCCTCATCTTCAGAAGATGGTGGGAGAAGGGCCTCTTTGGAAGCCTGTCTGGTGTAATCATAGCTACCTCTTAGTTGCTATTTGCATCTTGGTGCACCTGAAGATTTACTTTCCTCCTTTCTTGTTTCAAACGTTCTTAGGACAGTGGCCTTAGTTCTGGGTCTGTAGTGTCATCTGTGTGTAGAGAAGCAAAGATAGATTTCTTAAATAAAGTGGCTCTTTGTATCTTAGGTGAAACCCGTGAAGAACGGACATTCCGCAACTGGATGAATTCCCTTGGCGTAAACCCTCACGTGAATCATCTCTATGCGTAAGTCTTGTTTTCTTTCATGAGGCTTTGTTGGAATGACCAGGATCCCATCGGTCAGGTCTTTTTTGAGAACTAGACTGGTCATTTCTCAGTGAGTAAATTTCTGCTTTCTGTTTCAGTGACCTGCAGGATGCCCTGGTGATTTTGCAGCTCTATGAAAAGATCAAAGTTCCTGTTGACTGGAACAAAGTCAACAGACCTCCATACCCTAAACTTGGGGCAAACATGAAGAAGGTACTGAGGCTTGTTTGCTTCTAATCTAGCCATTTTCAAAGTTCAGGGAAATCTTGTTGCTTTAGCCTGTGTTTTTAAAGTACTTCCGTGTGCTGTCTCAAACCTGAATAGTGTTCTGCCCGTCACTCATTCCACAACCAGGCAGAAGAAGGGAAGGGCAGAAGAGCCAAGGAAAGTATTTTCATCCTGGAACACTTTAACCCCAGGGCACCCCATTCCAAAGGTTTTGGAAGTGGCCTGACTCTGTTTTGAAGTTGTAACACTTGGAATGGCCTCTTCCAAGGTCAGAACATTTGCACACCTTCAGAGGTAGGACACAAGGGTGACTGCGTCCTACTGAAAGACCCTGAGAAGCTTCTGAGAAACCCATTGGGTCACAGTTTGAGAACTGCTACTTTGATTCATAGTTTTGGGGTCACAACATTCTTCTGTACCATGGTCTTCTCTTCCCTCTGGATGGGCAATCTCTTGGTGGCCAAGGGGCTTACTTATCGAGAGGGGTTGAGGGCTCCAGAGTGGATGAAACCGCATCATAAGCAAAGTCTATGTTCTTGGAAGTGGTGAGGAGGATTTTTCAAGTATGATATACCTATTTTAGGGTGTATGCTAGTGTTTTCTGATTTTCATCTCAAAATGGCAGGAAAGCATGCTTGTCTTTTCAGCAGTGGCTCCGAGGGCCACAGCAAGGGGAAAGTGGGACCCCACGCAGGACTAGGCCAAAGAGTTGACTCCCATCTTGCACTTATAGAAAAGGCCAGCTCTTGGGCATTTCCAGCTCAAAAGACTTCTAGCAAGGAGGGATGAAAAGGAGACCACAAAGATATAAGTATAAAGCAGCTTCCTGGCCTAACCTAACATTTAATTCTGATCCCTCTCTCTCTCTCTCTCTCTCTCTCTCTCTCTCTCTCTCTCTCTCTCTCTCTCTCTCTCTCCCTCTCTCTCTTTCCCTCCCCCAATTTCCTTCTCTCTCACCAAACAGCTGGAAAACTGTAACTACGCTGTCGATCTAGGAAAGCATCCAGCCAAGTTTTCCTTGGTTGGCATTGGCGGGCAGGATCTCAACGACGGGAACCCGACCCTCACACTGGCTTTAATTTGGCAGCTGATGAGAAGGTACCCTTGCATCTGAGTTGTCTGTAAATGTTGTTCTGCAGGAGCGAGGCCTGGGGACTGGTGGCATCTGGGTGGATGGTTGAAGAAAGCAAGATGGCAGTCACTGAAGCACCATTGAAGCCCTGCCCCCTGTGTACATGCATTGACCCTGGGGACAGCCCATTTTTCTCCTTGACTCAGGAGAATGCTTGCACGAGGGCTCACGACTCTGAGGGCTAAACGATCTGCCCAAAGTGATTGAGAAGAAGATAGAACTGAGCAAGATGGAAGGACAGTCCTTCTGGTCTAATGAAGTGTCTTCAGTTCCAAGGAAGGCCACCGTTGCCCAGAAAATCTAGCCTACAAACCACTTTCCTGACATCATGCCACTTAGTTCAAGCCATTTGGGGCTGTTGTTCTCCATGAAAAATGTTACATTTCTGGGGGTCCAAACACACGTAGCAGTCTCCTTTGAAACTTTTCCCAGTTTTTGTGTGGTGAGAAACTCTTCTGTCCCTCCTTTGTCCAGATACAGTCTGAATGTTATGGAGGATCTTGGAGATGGTCAGAAAGCAAATGATGACATCATTGTAAACTGGGTGAACACGACCTTGAAACAAGCTGGGAAATCAAGTTCCATCCAGAGCTTTAAGGTGGGTAACTTAGTCTGTCTCTTGCCTGGTTGTTCTCTTCCTCTTTGCTCCGTGAAGCTGCAAAGGCAAATGGATTCCTGAACTCCTTGAGCTCATGAAAACGTGCTTGGAAAGGTCAGTGGCCCTATATCTGCAGCCTTGATCTCCACCACCAGCCAAGGTCAGAGGCCACCCCTGTTAAAAAGGGTTCATGCCCTTTTCTTACATGAGATCTGACACTTCCCATGCTGGGAAACTCCTACATCCATTTCCTGCTCTGTAGGCCCTGTTCTCACAGAAGGGGCCAACTCGTGACCAGGAGGGGCTTCCTTCGGTTAGCGAAGCGAATGAATTGGGATAGTCGACGGGCGTTGCTCTTTAGATCAGGCCCTATAAAATTATTCCCCCGGTCCAGCACCTGAATTTGTAAAGGCTTACTGAGCCTCTGAAGACAAGTTAAAATAAAGGAGTTTTGTGATAAAATAATACTTAAGAGTTTCTGTTCGTTTATTTGAAGGACAGTAATCGTTTTCCTGTCCATCTGTAGAAAGCTGTCTGGTTTCCAGAAAACAAATTGTTGGAAAATTTACCCCGGATGCCCCAGGAAAAGTTTTCGTATCTTTGCCGCCAGAAAAAGAGGTCGGCTGTACTTCCCACAAACCCCATAAGTGCATAGTTCTTCCCGCCACACATTTGAGCCTTGCGATAAGCAGACCGGATGCATCGCCGAGAGACCGGTCCCCCTCCAGCGACGGGGCTCCACCGTGCTCTCGCCGCCCGTTGAGCTGTGTGGGGCCCGTCTGACGCGTCCGCCGTTCTCACTGATGTTACCCGGTTTTTCTCTTCAGGACAAAAGTATCAGCAGCAGCTTGGCGGTGGTGGATTTAATTGACGCGATTCAGCCCGGCTGCATAAATTACGACCTCGTGAAGACAAGCGATCTCTCAGAGGAAGACAAGCACAGCAATGCCAAGTAAGGCGCCCAGATTTAGTTGCCCTTCCGACCTCCTCTTGTGCAAGGCTGGCTCGGGCATCATGCTAGGCTGGTTTAACCACGGTTTGGTGTGGAAGTCCTCCTAGCTGGTCACGCCCGAGACTGAGCCACGGCGTTAGTGGTGGATTGCAAGTCATAACGGCTTCTGAGAGTCAGAGGCGCTCGGCCAGGATCCCTTGCCAAGCATTCCCTTCGTCAGGGCTCTGGTGGCGGGTTGACCCACCCTCTCCCCACTTATCCCATGGGAATTCGTCCGGTTCAGGATCAGGGTCCGCAGACGGGAGCTTGCCAGAGCCTGAAGAGGCTCCCCTTCCTCCCTCACTCCCAGGTACGCCGTCTCGATGGCGAGGAGAATCGGAGCCTGCGTCTACGCCCTCCCCGAGGACGTGGTGGAGGTGAAGCCCAAGATGGTGATGACCGTGTTCGCCTGCCTGATGGGGCGAGGGATGAAGCGCGTCTAAGGAGCAAGGGACGCCACCTCCCCCCCGCCCCCACGCCGCGGCCCCGACTGAAGCGCACTCGCCAGCTTCCAGAAGGGCGGGCCGCTCCCTTTGGTTCAGGACTCTCCGTTTTGCTTGGCAAGGCAGAAAGCGAGGAGGGGTCTCGGAGGGGGGCGGGAACCAGCCCAGCCGCCCTCCGCCTTCCCCGGAATCGCAAGGTTGCATCTCCTCAAGTGCCCGCGGAAACAATCTGTGCTCGTCCCGGCTGCTGGCACGCCGACCAAAGCCTCCTTTCGCCATCCCGAGGGCTAGTTTTCTGGAGAGGCGCCAGTAATGGAATTGGTCTCGACGGTCACGTCTGACTCTTCTGTCCAGAAAGGAAGAAGGAAGGAAAGGCCTTAAAAAAAAAAGTTTCTAGTGGTTCAGGGGTCTGAGATGGGCTTGAGTTTGTTTTATTTTAATTTAGCCAGCTGTTAGGTCATGGGTGCAAATGCAGTAACCAGAGTTGTGTTTTTAAGCCACTCCTTAAAAGGAAACAAAAACAAAAGCCAGTTAATAGAAATCATACAAATTAGGCAAGATTGCATAATCACTCTTATTTTATATAATTTATCCTGCCATTTTAAGCTAGCTTGCACACTCCCTTCTGCATGATTTAGCCATGGAGAGGGAGCTGTGCCACCGAAAGTCTTCTGAGGTCCCAGCTCTTTCTCGCTCTCAGCCGATCTCCCCCTCCCTAAGGACTAGAAACTTGGTTTGGCTTTGTTCTGATTTCAGAGTGAGCTTCCCACCTTGGGCAGCTGCATTCTGGGCCCAGCGACCCCTCGGGCACTCCTGTGGACTGACGGCGTAGGGACTGATCTGGCACCTGGTTCAAGGGGGCGAACCTCAATCGGCTGGTGAAAGGGTACTCGCCAAGCTCAGTCTTCCTGCAGTATTCTTGAAGTAACGGTGCTGCTTTTATTTGCCTCTCCAGCACAACAACAACGTTGTTGCTTCCCTTTTCTGACACAAGCGCAGTAGGTTTCCTTTTGGGCGAGTTTTTCATTCCCATGTTTTTCGTTTTTGCGCGAGGTGCCATCTTCAAGGTCACTGCCTTGCCCCCAGCTTCGTTGGACCCAGAGAACCCGTCGATGCGGTTTCATGTGCTGTCTTGGTTTTGTTTTGTATTTTGCCTGGACGTTTTTTTTTAGTTTTGTTCTTTTCCAAAATCTGCGCGAAAGCCATTTTTAAAAACAGATATTTAAGTTGATCCAGATGTTTGCTAGAAAGTGTGTGAGAAGGGTGCAAGGGATGAGACCGGGCCTGTTCTCCAAAAGGCAGGGACTAGTAATTGAAGAGCAGACTGTGCTGAGATTAAAGAAACTATTTTTTATAAATAAAAGGAAAGCATTATCACCAAAGAAAAGTCTTTTGTCCATAGGAGCAAGTATATCCTGGCTTTAGCAAGCTGTTAGCTACCCTTGAGATCATCTTGTTACATATTCACAGCAATGGATTATGGTGGCAAAGCAGTTGATGATGAAATAAAATGGTTTATAAACCTGCCATCTGGATTTCTTTAGCAAAATTCTTTTCAACTCCGCTCTGGCTTGGAATCCTCGCTTCAGCTGTGGGTGTCTTATCTATCTGCTCTGCTTCCTTCGTGGGCCAGACCAGCAGCGTCCTGGTTTGCGGAACATATTCCTGCCAGTTAGCCGGTAAACTGGGCTGAAATCATCTTTTCGTCATTAAAAAGAGTATAAACGGAATGGGAGTAAACTCCCCCCCTTTGTTTCCTTCACTCTCCACACTCAGAGGCTGGGTTCACACAGCTAGTTAAACGATGGTTTGCATAATTATAGTTTACTGGCTAAATCACAATTGGATAGGCTCGTAACAACACATTTTGCCTTGAACCCTGGTTCATTCACACAATGCCTAGGTTCACCCAACCCACTAAACCAGAAGTCAGTCTGTCGGGGGCTAAAGAACATTAAAAAATCCCCCACCCCTAAAACGGTGAAGTCCAAAATCAAAACTGGCAGCTTGTTACCCATGAGTAAAGGAGTTTAACCAGGGAGTGAAGCATCCTGCAAGAACAATGCAGATGACTGCCGCTGGAGTTCCTCTCAGCCACTAGGGGGCGCCCTAGACTTTGCAGACAGGCAAGCCAGCTCTGGCACCCAGATTGGCACTCTTATTTTTATTGCCCCAAATCTCAGCCCCATAGTCTTATCGGGGCTGGGTGGGAATGTGAGATGCACATTCTCCTAGGAGGGGGTTGAGAGGTCTCACTCCCTTGGGAGGCACCAGCACTCCAGGGGGTTTTCTTACTCTTAATCTGGGCCAAAATGGTTTCTCGGCGCCGCAGTCTTGCAACAGACAAGGTTGCCCTTCTCTGGAAGTTCTTCAGCAATTTGCAAATGCGTCGGATTGACACGCTCCTGTTGCCAACCACTTGGCAGTCCTCCCAAAACTCTGTTGAAAGAAGGGGTTAGGTGGTTGAGAATTCTTACCCAGAGTCATGGTAGTTTGGCTGGAAGGCGCATCTCATTCCTGGTTTGTTTATCTGCTGTTGGTTGCAACAGAACTGAGGTTCAGGAATGTTTCATGTTTCTCCTTTAAGTCTTTCAGACTCATAGCACAGATTGTTCTGTTTTCTTCGTTGTGTCTCTAACCTCAAAAGTCACTTGGGCTGGGTACTATTTAAATCCTGGGCTTGCTCAGAAAATCTCTGGTGTTCAGATTTGCTGAATTTCAGCATCAAATGTGAACCAAGGTTCTAGCCCTGAAGATGCTGGAGGGGATACTGGACCCTCTCAGGACCCAGAACGTTCCTGCCCTGCATTTCTTGCCTGTTCCTGTAAGAGTTGTCCTATTTGATGCCTGTCGTGTCTTTCATGAAAATGGGAGCATGGATGGATCTGAAAGGCTGAGAATACTGGAGCGAGAAGAACGGATGATCTTTGAGCATTCCACATCTGGACTCAGAAACGGTTTAGAGGGGAGGTTGCTGGATGTTTGCCAACCTGGTTTTGGCACAAGATTGCTCCATCATTTGATGTGGAGTTTGACAGCTTATCGGACAAAGCACTTAGTCTGAAAAGGACCAGGTTTGAGCAGTCTTTCTTCCTCTCCACTCTGGAATTGCCTTGACGTTTGAGCCCCATTCATCCAGAGAGCCCCCTCTTGCCTGTGTCAAATTCTATGCATTCCTTGGCAAAGCGCCCCCCCCCCGACTCCCTTGGTTCAGTTTTCTGCTGCTTTCTGCCCTCCCTCTTATCTGTACCTCCCTCCCACTCCAGTCCCGGTGCCAAGCACAAATGGGTAACTTTTTTGCAAAGCATGCATGAACCCACATACCCAAGAAGAGTCAGCTAAATTTAGCCCACATTCTGAATCAGCATCCCTGAATCTGGGGTTCTCCAGACGGTCTGGACTACAGCCAGTCTGGCTGGGGATGGTGGGATTTATCAACCGGTATGCCTATGTGGGTACATTTTTTTCCAAGCACAATTGCAGATAGGAAAATAAAGATTGCGATGTTATTCAAAGCTCCATAGGTGAAAAATAGCCTCAGGAAAAAAGTCGGCCATGGATTTTTGTTCTTCTTGGCTTGAAGTTACAAGACAAGAGACTGCTGCAGAACAGGCTCTACACCTTCAAGATCACTCCCAATAATAAATTCTGCAAGAGTTATATTGCTTGTAATGCTGTTTGATTGCAACGTGCAAAGGTAAATACAATAATTCAGGGCATTTCCCATAATCAAAAGCACCATCATGAAAGTAGTTTGGAAAAACAATGGGATAGAGAAGGGAACTCATCTCCCAGAACATGAGATGTTTACGCCAATGTGTAGCATAAGAGGTCGAAATATCAGATTTCAAGATAAAAATCCTAGTGTAGAAATTTCCCAGATAAAATGTTTCCTGGGAAAATTTTTGCTTAGATTTAATCAACCCAAGGCTAAAAAAACAAAGATGCCATTGCAGATATCTGGTCTGCTTCCAAGACTAGCTGCATCTTCAGCCCTTCAATCTGCAGAAGCCAAAGTGTTCTAGCGACCTACATTTGGTGCAGTTTCTGGGGGCCGCTTGGTGGAATATGCTCCTCCTAAGTCCTGAGCACTAACTTGCCAATGCTTTCTCTAGTGCAGTGTTGTCCAAACTTGGCCACTTTAAGATGAGTGGACTTCAACTCCCAGAATTCCCCAGCATGGGAGTTGAAGTCCACTCATCTTAAAGTGGCCAAGTTTGGACAACACTGCTCTAGTGGGATCCCACACAGAGGACTTGGCCCATCAAAAGAGTTTCAGTGGCGGAGGACAGAGAGTTTGACCATCTCACGAGAACATTTTGAAATGTGTGCTGTGTGGAAACTTCCATGAAAGAACAGCAATTTAGCCCATCTCTCTGCCAAAGCCAGGAAACTCTGTTCTTGTTTAGACATTTCTGCTGAACTAGAAGCAACCAGAGGATGAACAATTGAGTTGGAAGACCTGGTAGGTTTTTGCAAAGCTCTTCGCAATTAATTATCTTCCGTCATACCTCATGACTAACCACATCATTTCGCCAAGTGGAACACAACTCTCAAGTACTGTGATGTTTTGTTCACAGCTGGAAACGGGGCCAACCCCACCCTCCAAGCATTTGGTAATTAGCAAATTCTGAATGGCCTAACTTCGGTCAACTGGAACACAATTCATCAGCTGCAAGAGCTGTTTTTCTGCACTGACAACTATTTTCTAGATGGATTCAGAGAAAAGAGGAAGGAATGGCTTCAGGATGTCCAGTTCAGCCTCAGAAGAAAAGATGGCTTCCT
The DNA here is from genome assembly GCA_030867105.1 of Liasis olivaceus. Taxonomy (NCBI): domain Eukaryota; kingdom Metazoa; phylum Chordata; class Lepidosauria; order Squamata; family Pythonidae; genus Liasis; species Liasis olivaceus. Next base: position 24,293,679 of record CM061361.1, on the reverse strand, counting down.
GAACCTCTGGAGAGCTAATACCATATACTACTAAGCTGGGTAACAGCTACTACCAGGTTCCCTCACCACTGTTTGTTGTTGTTCAGATCCTTTTAATTAAAGAGAAATAAGCGGGGAGCTGCCGGGATGCAAAGCAAAACACCAGCTTCTGCCCCCTCCATAGTATTTCCAAAAATGGGCCCCAGAAGAATTCTGAGAAAGTCGATCTTCTCTCAGAACTCCAGTTGACCCCCTCACAAGTTTGCCCCTCATTATGCCACCCATTTTCAGGCACGTGGACCAAATCTAAGGCCCACGCAGTTCCAGTTGCAACAGCTGTTGGTTTAGTTGCCAACCAAGAAAACTGGAGGGCAGCTAGCTGGGAAAGGAAGGGCTGGGTGGTGCCCACAGTCCAGAGAACAGAACACAGTAAGAAGAGTAGCCTGACCTCTAAAATGTAATAACAAGACAAATAAAAGTAGGAGCATGCCAGTTTATTTATTTGCTTATTTTTTCTGTTTCTGAAGTTTTTATCTTAGTAGCTGGGCAGAAAATCTCAGAAAAATGCTCCTGGGTTCACTTCAGATGATATGTCCCATCCTAGGGGAAATCAGATGATGCTTTGTGAATTCCATTTCACCGTTTTCTGGATCCCGGGCAGTTTAGGGAAGGGGTGGAAGGGGCAGCTGGGAGTGGGCATTCTGAAAACAGCGCAGACTCGCCGGCAGCGCTGGACGACAGGACAGGCCCGGGGTCGGAAGCTCCACTGGTGCAGAACACAAAACAGGCCGTTTTCAGTGCCCCAGAGAACAAACCGACCGCTCTTTCGTCAATGGCAGGATCTGGTTTTTATTGGGGGGGGGGGGTGCCCTTTAAAATAGAAGACCAGCCTGTAAAGACATCCCAGGCACCGATGGATCGGAAGTCCCCACAGGAGCCAAATCATTGTTGCTTGAGGCTGGGCTGGGTTTTCTCATAGAGCCTCAACTGACCCTAGTCCTCGGAAGGATCACCGATGGCTGTGCCCTCTCAATAAACTCCTGAGCCTCCAGTGAGACTCCCCAGTTGCATTCTTGATCCCACCCCCTTTTACAGCACCCGTTCTTGCAAGACAAGAAGGGTGTGAGCCAAAAGGGCACTGGAGAGAGTAAGAAGATGACCTTGATGGAGAGTTGCAGGAAGCATTGCCTAGGCAAAGGGGGCTAAACCGTTTTTTGAATCCAGAACATCTGGATAACATTTGGAAGTGGCTCAGACGGACAGCTCCCTAATTCACTGGACTGTAAGGAGGAGAAGGAGGAGGTGCAGCACAATCAGACTTCCAAGACTGTTATTCTAGCCAATTTCATTAAAGGTAGTTTTAGCCTTCCTGTGGAGTTGATTCAAATCTGGTCTACTTAGTGGGGCTGACAGGCACATTGGGGTCGCCATGTAATTCATTCCATGACTTTGGATCTTGCTTGCAATCAAGGGAAAAATAACTTTTTCTGTCTAATTCTGCTCGGGCAACTAAGTTGTCTGTCCTCTCAGCAGCCATCTCAATGGCTTTTGAGGGCTGGTGGCAACTAAGGGCACTTCCATGCAGGAACTTCGCAATGCTCTAGAATCAGCTGCAGACCCGCATTGTCCCATCACTGTCGGTATTGACCAGCTGAGTTTGTCCACTGTTTTCCAGCTCCACTTCAGCATATTTGAAATCGGTCTAAAGGCAAACTTGCCACCGGAAATGCTGAATCTCTGCAGAGATTGTGAGCAACAGCAAAACCAAAAGGAAAAAAAAATCTTTTTCTTCTGTATGGAGTAGAAATTGGATCTTTTTCCAGTTCTAGAGACCTGCAGAGCACCGATTAAAGGCAACTGGGTTTTGCAGTCTCCCCCTGATCAGCTGGAGGGAGACTTTTGGACTTCTCAGCCGTCCAAGGCCAAATGCTCGAGAGACGCTGGGCGATAGCAAAAATGGTAAGAGGCAGAAACGCCAGACATGATGTTGGATAAGCTCATTTTGCTTCTGTGGCTATTGGGCTAGAGTGATATGTCTGGAGGTTCCTTGCTAACCCCAAAAGAGGATAACATCTACCTTTCTGTGTCTGATGGGGGCACCACTAGACCACCTGCTTTGCGTGGCAGGGGGCAGCAGCCGATCAATCTGCCTTCCCTGTTGTGTGTAGCGAACTTGGCCTCATTCAAAGGAAATTGAATCGGCCAAGTTCGTGGCTTTCTATCACTTGATGGAGAGACCGACCCAAAGCAGAATTTGTGTTCAGAGAAACCACTGGAGGCGTTCGAAGAATTTCCAATGCTCTCTGCCTTGGGCAAGAATTAAGCTAGCCAGGAATCCTGGGAGCTGTAGTCCTGAGTCCCAGGAGGGCACCAGAGAAGGTGGAAGTCCCAGGAAGTCCCAAGTCCCAGGAGGGCACCAGGGGAAGGTGCTATTATTTCAACAGGCCGGGCACAAAGTCACCCAGGTTGGTTTAGAGCAGTGTTTCTCAACCTTGGCAACTTTAAGATGTGTGCATGCTGGCTGGGGAATTCTGGGAGTTGAAGTCCTCACATCTTAAACTTGCCAAGGTTGAGAAACACTGGTTTAGAGAGTTGAGATGTTTTTTCCAGCTGCTATTTGTGGCTCTGGAGGCCAGTTTGGACCGAAATAGCTCTTTCCACCGTGTTTCCTTCCCAGAGGGGGCCAGTGTAAATTCCATGCATTTTAGCATTCCTCCCCAGCTGGGCTTTGGGATAATGCCAGCGCCCCCTCCCCACCAATCCTCCCTAGGAAATGGGGCTTGGAGACGCTGCCCCGGACCTGTGTTCTCCAGTGACCCTGCCCTATGCTGAGCTCCTCCAGGTGCAACGTCCTGACTTTGGCCATGGAGGCGGGAATCCGTTCCGCGCAGCCCCCCCAGCCCCCCAGCCCCCACCCCACGCCTGGCTCAGCTTGGCCGACTCTCCTCACTTTCACCCCAGCTCCAAGGCAGCAGCCGAAACAGATGCCACGTGGAAGTGTATAAAGACGAACTTAGAGCTTTAAGGGATGGAAATGATGGCGATGGTGATGGTGATGCAAAAAGGGGGTGAAGAAAAGTATGCCCCCCGAACATGGAATGGGTTGCTGGAATGCCCGCCCATTTCCCCGTCTCCTGTTGGCTGTGGAGAGCGATGGGCAGGAGGCGTCAGTCCCCTCCCCAGGAGCTGCTGCGAGACAGGCGGGGGCTGCAAGCAAGGCAGCCCCACTGCGAACGACTTCCTTTGGGCCGGGGACGGTGCTCGCTGCTATGGGGAGGCCCGGGAGGAGGCAAGTCGGCCCCAGCGGACATAGCCGTGGCCAGAAGACAGCGGCAGCTCTTCAGCCCTGCCAGAGGAGAGGGACGCAGGAGAAGGAGGCAGGAACGGACATCCGAGGTTTCTAGACGGAGCCCCCCGCCCTGCCCCGTAGCAGATTTGCAGACTCGTTCGGTTCCTCAGCCCGTAAGTGACGGCTCTGCTCTTTTCAGCTTCTAGGTTTTCCTTCAGATGTTTCCATCCCTTAAAGGATGGTACAGATTTAGCATTATTTGTGTTCCTGTTTGTACTCCTCATCTACTGAAGCATCTGGACAGCATCCAGCACTTAAGGGGGAACCGCTTTGCTGCCATCCGATTTCCTCTCCTAGAATACCTGCGTCCTGTTTTCTACTTTCCCTCTAATATATTCAGCGACTGGCTCTAGTTTGCAAATGGAGAATATTTCTGGTGCCTCAGGCAGGAGAAAATGTGCTCTCTCAAAGCATGTGCTAGAACGTCTTTTAAGAGAACTAAAACTGGAACTTTCAAAAACTGGAACTCTGATCTATCTCCCGTGGATGAATTCTAAAACAGCGTGCTCATGCTCTGATAATTGGAAACTTCCCCCAGTGCAGAACTTTTTCTTAATATATCTAGAAGTTAAGTCAAATATTCTTTAGTAAACCTCACTAATATTGCCTTGTCTTTCACTCTGTGCATTTAAAGCCTTTTTTTTTAATGGATTAAAAAGCACATTTCAGTATTAGCTCTAACTGGTTACATAGAAGCTGCTGGGGGAATTATGACTCATTTTAATTTAAAAAGAAATCACTGAGTTGCTCTAACTTATCTTTTGTTTAAGTTTTGGTATCCCTGCAATGGATTAATACAAATTAATTAAAAGATAATCTTTTTGAACTGAATGCTAAGAAAGTAATTACATATATGTATAAAAGAGAATACTTCAAAAATATTATCAACTTGTGTATTAACAAATACACAAGGGCTTTTGACTGTTCAGACAATTGGTTGCATGACCAACTTATGAAGTCTAGGCAAAAGGTCAAATGCAACATTTGCTGGGATTGCGTAGTTGTGCCACACAAGCATGAGAAAACACACAGCTTTTTTAAGGAGCTGCAGTGTGACAGGAGTGCCCCCGTGCACTCCAAATCCTCCTTCCCCCTTAAAATCCAGATCAGGATGCAGCTGTATTGCATGTATGTTCCCACTGGCCCAAAGGCCAGTCCAAAACTGATATTAAGCCAGTGACAAGGAACGTTCCTCAGAAATGTGCTGAAGAGTCATGATTCATGCTTCTGTTCTGTTGTCATTCTTTCTTTAAGAGCCAACAGCATCCCGATCTGGTAGTGCAAAGCCCAAGGTTCCATGTCTTGGAGTTTCCTGCAGGCCGCCTCTTGCTATCTGACCCCAAGATGCATTTCAGGAACATCTCCATCACCCTCGCCACTGAACAGACTCTGCAAGACCTGTCTCCCACCAATGTCTCCACCAGGGAGGCCTGCCTCATCAACTTTTCCAGCCACCAGTTTGTGCTCATCCCAGTGGTCTACTGCATCATCTTCACCCTTGGACTTGTGGGCAACAGCATGGTCATCACTGCACTGTGTCAGCAGAGGAGCCCAAAGACCGTGGCCAATGTCTACATCATCAACTTAGCAGTGGCTGACTTGCTGGCCCTCACCACCCTTCCATTCTGGGCTGCCAGCTATGCCTATGGGTACAACTGGGTCTTTGGCTCCATGATGTGCAAGCTCTCCAGCTCCATCCTTTGCTTGACCATGTTTGCAAGCATCTTTTTCATAATGTGCCTGAGTGTGAACCGTTACCAGGCCATCGTGCGCCCCTTCCAGTGCCAGCAAGGAACTTTGGAACGGGCATTCATTGCCACATTCCTTGTTTGGGGACTGGCCACCTTGACCTCTCTGCCCACCTTCTGCTTCCGTGATGTCCAATACATCAACGAGCTGGGTGTGAACGCTTGTATCATGGCCTATCCCTCGGAGAATTACTCCACCTGGTCAGCCGTAACGGCCTTAATGAAAAACATCCTTGGCTTCCTGGTCCCAATGGCCATCATATTTGGGTGCTACATCTGCATCAGGGTGCACTTGAAGAAGGCCCAAGGGTTCACAAAAAGGATGAGGGTAAAGGACCGGGTGCTGAGGCTGGTGGCTGCCGTGGTCGTGGCCTTCTTGATTTGCTGGCTCCCGTTCCACATCTTCACCTTCCTGGATGCCCTCTCCTGGATGGAGGTGATCAGCAGGTGCCACCTCACCTCCATGATTGATGCAGTCCTGCCCTTTGGGCTCTCCATGGGCTTTGCAAACAGCTGCATCAACCCTTTATTGTACTACTTGGTGGGCAGGCAGTTCCAGGATAAGCTCCAGCATTTATTCAAGCTGAGCCTCTCCCAGTTCAACAGCAGCCGGGAAACCTTTTCCTCCAGCAAAACCAGCTCCCTCAAAACTGCCGAGTCCCTGAAGGAGGCTGAACCGGGAGGAGACGTGGAGAGGCCACCGACCCACCCACCATGGGTTCCCTAATCACCATCTGGAAACACTTAAGCGGTGGTTCTTGTTTTTCTCTGGTTTCCCTTTGCTCATCTCCTTGGACAAACCATCCACTAAAGACCGTGTTTTCAACTGCTTTGTGCTTCGGGAAGGCTGTCATGTAGAGGGCAATTAATTGTCAATAAATATCTTAAGAACATGACTAACCCAGCATATTTCTATGACTGAAGTTTGTTTTTCATGCCCCTGAGAAGGAAGAGATTGCAAAGAAACTTAAATTTGAACACCAGAGTTTCCTGCTACAGGCCACCTTTCTATTTTTAATATACTGAAAGTCCATTAGGGAGTTTTAGGATTCCTCCCTAGCCCACGTACTTGTTTTTCTACATCAGTAACTGTTCTGCGTGTTTAAATTATGCTTGCTTTTTAAAAGTCAGGACTGAGTTCCAACACATTTTTTGCCATCTTTCTCAGCTTCTGATGAGCCGTGATTACCAAATCTCTCAATTCATCCCTTCACAGAAAATTATTTCTCTCTCCCTTTCTCCCTTGTGCCCAGCACCCTTCTGCCTCCTAGCCCCCTTCAGAAGTCCCTGGATTGGTGCTGGCTGGAAGCTCCAGCAATCACATTCCCAGCACATCTGAGTTTTGACAAGCTGGTACACGTTCAAATTCTGCTGTCGGCTCTGAGTGGTGTTGTCCTCCTGGATAAACAAGGGCCTTAGGATTACCTCTCCCATCTTCAAGAGGTCAATTGTCCCAGGTGAGCTTTGCAGAAGGCAGAATTTTTGCAGTGGTTCCGAAAGGTTGGTTGACCGAACCAACTCATGCATATGTTCCTCCAGAACAACTCAAGGACACTCGGGCAAGAAGGAGCCAACAAGCTAATGGTCCAGAGCAGTGTTTCTCAGCCTTGGCAACTTGAAGACCTGTGGCCTTCAACTCCCAGAATTCCCCAGCCAGCCATGTCTTCAAGTTGCCAAGGTTGAGAAACACTGATCCAGAAGGATGTAAGCCTGGCCTACTACCAAGGCACCGTCATCCTTAGTTTAAGATGAAAAAGCAAGGAAGCGCATGTTTTAAAATGCCAGTTACATCAGTGAAGGAAGGCCTGGTTCATTATGGATAGTTAACCCGATGAGGCCTGGCATGGAGAAAGAATCTAACCCTTTCCTCCCTGCTCTTCTTTTTTAAAAAAAATCTCGTCCCCCGAAACCAGATGGGTGTCTTTAGGATCCCTCCAAGCAGTTACCACGAAATGCGGACTCCCACAAAGCTGCTTGTTTATGACGCTTTTTAACGTAGGGAGAAGGAAGCCCCCCAATCTGCATTTGCTGGTGGCATGTTGATATATTGGGCAAAGTGGCATGTTTATCCCTTGAATGTGTGGCTAGTAAACCCTGCTTGGTACAATATGTTGCTTCCTCCAGGCACCCACTCGGGTCCAGCCCGTTACCGCAGCCACAGCCTCTCTTGGCTCCACTCGGCTGCCCGTTCACTCTGACTGATTGCGCAAGAGCGACCCAGAGTCTTGCCACACATCTGCAGCCAGATGGATGTCTGTAGGACTTTCTGCGCCCTCCGTCAAAGCATTGCCAGTCAGCGTTGCTCTCGTGGCCACCACCCAGCACACACCGCCGTTGCTGAGCCCAGTCATTCCAGTGGGGGTTGAAGGCATTACTCTTAGCCAGAGGCAACTCTTTCCCCCCTTTCCTTTCCTTTTCTATTTCTTTCTTTGCAATTCTTTTTCCACTTACTACTTTTCTTCCTTTACTTCTTTCTTTCAAAATGTGTATTGTTTTTATTCTTTTATATATATATATTTGGGGCCCAAAGTCCCACTATTTCACTGAAGAAAGATGGTTAGAAATGTCACATAAAATAATGGCAGTCCAATGCAGGTTGAGGGAAATGAGAACCTCATTTGCACAGGTGAAATTCTGCAGGGTTCTGCTGCAAAAATAGCAGAGAGTTCTGCAGCATCTTAATATTTGGTGGCAGGGCCTCTGGCTAATATATATATTATGAGGCTCTCATTTAATTTGGGGACTTTGGGCCCCAAATTAAAAACAAAATGTCCTATTTGGTATCCAGACCCCAGAATTCTGCAAGCTGTCCCTCCCCTCAACCTTGCCAACAAATGGGTTTGGAAGACCCTCCCTTTGTTGCCAACTGAGGACGAGAGGAAGAGAGAGACGGAAGGAGCTGTGGCCGGATGGGGAGTCCACCGCATCTGATCCACAAACCAGAGGCTTCCCACCCACCCCAGTGGCTGAAAGCAGAGACAGTTGTATGGATGTAACTTTTGTGACCAAGCTTTGGGTTCTCCTATGCTTCATTTTATTGATTCTGCAGGAGATAAAGCACGGAAATGTAATCTACCTTGCTGATCAGAACAGCAAGTTCTGCAGAACAATGAAATGGCCTTCTAACCACCAAGGCTGGGAATCTTCCCAAATCAAACTCTGACATCCCCGGGATCTCAGGCAGGGTGCCCCATAGCCGCAAGCCTCATTTTAGGGTCCTAAGTCCCAATGAGCAAAAGAAAACAGGAGTTGCTCAGGAAGTCAATGTTTCCCACAGTTCCACATTCTCTGTTGCTGCTGCTGTCCCTGTTTTTCCCTGGGTTGCGTACATTGTGTAGAATCGTGCAGGTGGCGTCCACCTGGGGTTGCTGGAGACACACGTTTGCTGTCCCAGTTTGAAGACTGGGATAAGCAGTCTTCACACCGCCCCAGTTTGACATACCAGATTACGTGAGGTTGGACTGGATGAACGTTGCGAAGTTTCAGAGCTGCCTCTCTTCCAAATCTTTTCACCTGGTATCTTCCTCCTAAGCCAGGCACTCACTCCCTGGCCGCTGCTCACAGGACCCGCTCATGCCCCTTCAGAGACAGTCAGGAGATTTTATCAGTAGATGGTTTGTTTTGGAAGTCTGTGTTTCTAACCAGGGCATCAGCTTCTTTGAGAGTAGAAAATAGCAAGCAAGGTTTATTTCAGAGGTGCAGCTAGAGTTTCTTCTTGGAGGCATGGCTGGTGGGACCACCACCAGGAGCTTCCTCTCTTCAAAATCTTCTACTCATCAGAAATTTAGAGCAGCCAAGTTTAAAGCTGGCCCTGCCCGAGTCTTCTTCATAGAAGCCTAAGAGGCTACTCTATGCAATGCTTCTACAAGCTATTTTCAGTCCTCGCAGAAGCCCTCCGGGGCAGCTGGCATCTCCTGCTCTGCTTTTTCTGGCAACTAAGAAGCCTCATGCAAGACTCTGACCCAATCAGCTGTCCAGATCAGGGTTAGTGGGACACGGGTTGAAGAGGCCACTGCTTTATGGACTGTCAACTGCTTTGATGAATGGCTTTGGAGCTTCTTCCCCAAACACATCTCTTGGGAAGCGGTGATCACTCACTGTGTGCCTCCGCAGCTGTTTCGCCAGACCCTTGCGGCAAACGGCTGTTCCACCTTGCACCTGGTTGGTGGTGAGGATGCAATCAAACCTCATACCCCAGGCTCCTCCGGGGAAGGCAGGCTCATTGCAGAAAGGGGTCACACGCAAGGCAGCGAAGGGCTCCTTCTACGGCGCCTGGAGGGTCTCTGTAGCTCCAGGGAAGGCTGCCCACCGAGTCTGCAGGACATGCCAGGTTCACAATCCCTGGCATCTCGTGATTTCTGATTGACAGGCCAGCACAAATGTCCTGAAAACTAAACTACTTGCAATTCCCCCCGACACGGCAAAAGTCTCAATATGAACTTTTAAGGGATAGAAATAGGAATAATCTCCTTAATTAATTTGGGTCGAGGCCTGGAAAATCACAGCCACTTGCTCAGGGATGAAAAGCTTTGCAGGGTCCTCCTAGTAAAAGGCCAAGCGTGATCTCCTGCCAGCTGATCCCCAGGGGATCCACAAGGTGTGGTCAAAAAGGTCCAGATGGTGGCATGAAAAGGGGTCTGCTCAAGCGGATCCCAAGCTGGCAAGGGCAAGCAGATTCCTCCACTTTGCAGGCGTGACCTGCCTGCTTCTGTCCTCTAGCCTACGGTGACCAAACTGCCCCCGGGGCTTCAGCAATACGGAGCGCAAGAGACAAGGGAGGTGAGATCCTGCTCTGCGGCTCACAGCCTCCTGGCATCGTGGTGGCTTCTTCCCCGCGCTCCCCAGACCTCTTCCCCTCCCTGCTGGACCGGCTTCTAAACAAGCAACAGCCCTGCAGTCGCTCTCCCTTCTTCAGGCCGTGTTGCAGCAAGAACTGGCCAAGATCCCAGCTGGGCCCCTGCTTGGGAAAACAGCCCTCAAGTTCCGCTGGGCTTTGTTTGAAAGACGGTGGATTTGCAGTAAGCCCTCGGAAAGCCACGTAGGAAAGCAGAGCGCGTCCCGCGGCTGAAGTTCTGGCCCCCAAGGAGAAGCCCCCCGAGGAACCAGGGAGCAGCCCGGAGGGGGGCGTCAGGAGACGGGAAGGGGAGAGGTGGCGCTTCGGGGCTGCTCCTCTGCTTTCTCCCACCACTACCTTTAAAGGCACAATTGGCTCGTACTCCAAAATCAGGTGAGGCCAAGACAAACACTGCATTTAGTTTTATTTGCTGCACACACGCAATATCATCAATCATGTATTTAACAGTTTCTTCCTTCTGCAAATTAGATCTCTGGGAAACACACCCAAAGCTTTCAGGAGTGCACACGGCCAGAGGGCTTCTGGTTCTGCCACACACCCCCTTCTCTTTCACTGTTTTTGTAGTGTCAGGCCTAAAGCTGCCTTTTTGCTGCCAAGCCAGATCCTTGGTGTATTTTTGCACCGCGTTGCTTCATCTGCCTGAATGTGGCTTTTCAGGGCTTCAGAGGCAACTGTGCTTTTCCCAGCTCTGCTGTCCAAGAAATTTTGCAACATGAAGACATTCGCCCGGGACCTTTGGGATGTGCAGCATCCTCTCTGTGGCTGAAACATGCTGCCTCCCTTCCCCAGCCCCACTTTGGAGGGTTTGCCTTCCTGTAGGGTCCTCCGAATGAAGTCAGAATTGGCCGTTTGCAGCAGAGAGGCCCATCCCCTCTGCCTTTTCCCGAGCCATCCTGAAGACGTTTTGAACCTACTCCTTGGGATGCTCAAGAGCCTTTCTGCCTGTTCTGCTCATGCAATTGCCTTATATGGGGAGGACACCCTTGGTGTCCAAGCCCCCCCCCCCATTGCCTCTTCCGATAGGAAAACATCTCTTCCGAATTTTTGGCACAGAGAAGCTGTTCTTGGCACTGCGAGCTTAAATGCATTTAGCAGGGAATGACCAAGCTACATAGGGAACTTTCCGCAGGAAGACATGCGTGCCACCAATTTTCTTGCACCAAATATCAAGCAAAGGGGTGTGTGAAATGGAGTGTCTGGGAATAAGGCCAATTGGGCGGGCTGCCTGGTCCCTAAACAGGCGCCTTCCACATTTCTGTTCGATCTCTCTTGCTCTCCTGTTGCAGAGGCTGAGGATGAAGCGATCCATATGGCTTCCCCAACCAGCAGCAGCCAGTCCAGATGTCCTGTGAGGAGAGGTTTCCTTTCCAGACAAACCCCAAGAGTTCAGCTGACGTTCCTTGGCATCTGCTGCTGGAAATGGAAACCCCGCACAGCAGGGACTTCTCTCTTCAGCAGGCAAGAGCGGGCACTCCGACCCCGAGCTTTTATTCCAGACCAGTCTCCACAGAGTGTGGAGAATGCCCCTCTTCTGGGAACAGCACTGTCTGATATTTCCTGCTCTAAGCCCTGAGCACGCGCAAGGGGAGTGGGGGGAGCTGGCTACAGAGGGGTGGAATTTCTTCACTTTTCATTTGTATAGGACTCACCCAATTCACATTCAAATAACGCCCGTGTCTGTTCTTTTCTGAGCTTTGCTACGTTCTGCATAATGAAGTGTGCAGAAAAACGGGCAGACATTAAGAAGAAAGGACACGCATTAGGGAAGATTGCTTGCAAACTGCACCCCAAAAGGTACTTTGTTTGGGGGACACACATACAGAAACACATTCAAAACTGTGAACTCCTCTTTGTGTAGAACAACAAACTGAGCAGAAACAAAAGAGTGGGGAAAAATAGTAATGATGAGACTGGTCTATCTTGGAGTTATCCTTTAATCGAAACTCCCCTAGTTTCAGAACATTACAAATATTTACCTTGTTCAGGAATCAGCAGGTAGCAAGCAATATCAGGCCAAAATGGTCTGGGCTCAGAAGCAAAGAAAACAGGGTTGGATCTGCGAAGCATTGGGATGGGATTCCACCAGGAAATCCAAGGGCTGTCAGAGGGAATAAGGATGTGGTGGTGGAGGAGGAGGAGGAGGAGGAGGAGGAGGAGGAGAGCAACCCAAACCATTTCCAGATGTTTTGCAATCTTTGGACAGGTCCTTGTCCCGTAGTTACAAATCAAGCTCAGTTTGAGGATACAGCCCTTCCCCACTAGGGGGCAGCACCCAATTAACCTTGAGGATCTTATTAAGGCTCTACCCGAGCTACACAAGATCGTTCCTGGCTAAACACTGGATGGGAAATCACCGGCAAACCCAGGGCTTTACATTAGATTAGGAAGTCAGCTCTGGTCGCTAGGAGTTGAAAACAACTTGATGACACATAATTTATTAATCAAGGGGGTCAAAAATCATCAAGAAGGAGGCAGTGACAAACCATTGTTGTGTTCTTGTTAACAAAACCATCTGGATGTATTAAAGGGACTCAACTTTACTTACATCGTCCAAGGACACGGAACACAAAGAGTTATTCTTTAGGGTTTTAAATCACTGGGAGACCAGCTGTTAACCAATACTTCTTTACACAATGTGTAGCTAACCTAAGGAATCAGACAGAGCCATGGTAGGTAATAGCATCCAGGGTCACCTGGCCATAGTGGCATGTGGACAACATCTTGGATCAGAGGCAGCTTGCTTTAAATACTAGCTGCTGAGAAACTTCAGCGTTTAGGGTGTCATCAAAGAATTATTGTGGGCTTCTGAGAAGCGTCTGGCAGAGCACAGAGAGAAGCAACCTACTGACCTAGATGGGAACTCAGTCTTATCCACCTCTAGGGCTTTCTATGGTTTAAATAACCATAGAAAAATTAAGCCCTGGCTGAAATCTCTCCCAATGAATTCAGTCAGAGTCTGAAAGTATTTGAGTGGGTAGATCAGCTCCGAGCCATGGAATGCCATCCTGGATGCCACGAACAGCTGAAGAATGAAGCTTTCTCAAATGACTCGGGTCACCTTTAGCCCCTTCTTTCCCAGGTTCTTCGAGGACCCAAAATCCAGCACGATGTTCAGTGAAGGACCCTGGAATGTTCCTTTAGCAGCTGACCTCTGAGCAGAAGGGAGGCTAAAGTTTAGCCCGTCTTGTCCGACTCCGTGCTCAGCGCAAGCCCATCCACGGCTGAAACGCCTCCAGTGGTCAGACTGCTCCCTTCTGCTCAAAGATCTCCAGGTACTGGGTTCAGGCTGTTACGGACTTTCAACGCTAAGCGGAAATGTTTTTATTTACCTGGCTTTGCTTGGTCTGTGGATTGTTGGAATTGCTGCAAGATAAGAGTTTCTTATCTTATCTTAAGCGGAGGAATGAAAGTGTATCTGGAGGCTCCCTGAATAAGCTCCCCAGTGGCCAGATAAAATCCATTCTACTGTATAATTTTTTAATCTCGAGCAAGGGGGAGGGAGTTAAAATTAGAAGGGGGGCTCTTTGACTGGCTTCTCTTTGGGGATTAAGATAGCGATGCTTGGAAGAATGTTGGTTATCGTCCATTCTTGAAAACGGGGGGGGGGGCGGGGGGGGGAAGGCTTTTACCGCAACTTTACTGGATTGGTTGTTTGCAAATCTCATCCTGGCATGTGGAATTAAACCACCCAAACTTTCTCTTCCACTTTTTTGAGCATTCAAAGAACAGTCAGCTGCCGGGAATGAAATGTTGTCACTTAGGGAGCACCAGAGGTTCACAATATGCAAAACAAGAACACTTCTTAACTTATCACAGACCCGACCATACCTGAACCCTCGGAAACCTTGCAGCTAGTTTAGGGTAGGACTAACACGCTGCTTGAGGGGTGTCTTTTGGGAGACTCCCCTCTCCTAACACCCATGCAGTGTTCGCACACAAAGGCGGGGCATTTTGGGGTTCAGAGTCTTGCCATTGTCTGACTTGTTACACGTTAAACTGTGATAATGTTTTATCCGTTCACCTACAACAAGTGTGCTTTCTTCAGCTGGGATCAGGGTTTGAAAGTGTTGTGTGAACCCAGCCAAAGTGTCTAATCCTCCTAGGTCCTATTGCTTAAGAATATAGATGACAAACTTCAGTGGAAGGTGTCCCTTTTGTCGACAAATGTGTGTGGACATGTATCTTGGGTTAGCAGAGTTAGAAACACTGTCTAGGAAGGGCAGCTTGAAAATAGCATTTCTCAGTTCTTTTCTTTCTCTCTAATTTGCTGGAAACTGATGGAATACAGGTAGTCCTCAAGTTCAGCGACTGTTCAAAGTTACGGCAGTGCTGAAGGAAGGGACGTACGACCCATGCCCAAAGTTATGGCCATTGCAGTGACTCCACGGTCACATGATCAAAATTTGGGCGCTTGGCAGCCTGATCACACTTATGGCTGCAGGGCTACTTCAACTCCCCCTACCCGTCTTTCTTCCCCCCATCTATGCCCTTTTGGCCCCCTGTTGCCCTGTGCTCTGCCACCCCAGCTGACCTTTGCTGTTTTCTTGCTCCTACTGCTGACAAGGCGTGCCCGCCTGGCAGCTGGGCTGGGGCTTCAGTTGCAGGGGGAAAAAAAGCCAAAAGCAGCCCCAGAGCCGCAGTGTGGCGCGAAGCCCAGCCCCAGCCCTGCCCAGCTGCCAGGCGGGCACACCTTGTCAACAGCAGGAGCAAGAAGACGGCAAAGGTCAGCTGGGGTGGCAGAGCACAGGGCAACAGGGATCTCTGAGTGCAGGGTGGCGAGTGCAGGGTGGCAAGCAGCCCCAGAGCCGCATGGTTCTGGGATTGCCGTCACTAAGCGATGCAGTCACGTGACGTCTTGCTTTACAACCACATCGCTTACAACGGAAATTCTGGTCCCAGTTGTGGTCGTAAGTCGACAGTGTCTGTAATATGACAAGCTGGATCTAGCATGATCCACCCATTCCCAGCCAGACCCAGATTGCAGATACACAGTCCGGCAACTGGTCAGGGTCTGGGGGTGCGGTGGAGCCCCCTGCTCGGACTCCTTCAGAAGGTGGGGCCAGGAGTACGAAGAGCAATGCAGAAGTTTGCAGCTGGTTTTGAGCTGAGAGTTCGTTTTCTTTTCTTCGGTTTCTTGGCAGAAAAACGCCTGAGAGTTTGCGCTGAATCCCATCACAGTACAGGTCACGAATGGAAGCCCAGTCACTGAAAATTGCATCCAGCATCTGGGCAAAATGCATAGGAGAGAGTCCAAAGACGCTCAGACCAACATTTCTCCTAAATTGGGGCAGTTCCAGATGTTGATGTTAAAGCCTGCCCAGAATCTCCATGCACAGGGAGTAAGCAAAGGTCCTTAATACCGTCTTAAGTTTCACTTGTCAGGAAGATGTTGAAATAGGAGCAGTGTACAATATTTAATAAGCCCAAATGCCTCATCGGCCTAACCCTAATTTTTAATCTAACCAAACATTCTTTCCTGGGCTCACAACCCTGTGGGCAAAACCTTTCCAATAATGTCAGGGTCAAAGAGCATGCTATATTAGCAATGGTTTCTGCTTTCTTCTTCCTACACAGCACTGGCTGCACTCGCTGATCACCAGGACAGGGCTCGTGCAACTATCCTGATTTGACCTCTCAGGAGCTTTTGATACCATCAACCATGGTTACTTTCTGGACCGCCTGTGGGGATTAAGGGCGGGAGACACGGTGTCCCAGCGGTTCTCCTCCTTTCTCTGTGGTTGAGTCCAGTTGGTGTGAAGTCGGGGGACAGACTGAACCAGAGACCCCCCTCCTATGTGGGGTGCCTCAAGGCTTGGTGCCTTAATATATTCACCAATAAATGAGGGGTGGGATTTTACTCCTTCGGCTTCCAAGAGTCTACGTCATAACGCTTTTTCTCCTGGCAGTCCAGAGGCCGTGCAAATCTTCCTTCCTGGGCTATGTGTTGACACTGGGTGATGCAGAGATCGTGCAGAGGGCCTTGACTGGCAAGGCTGAGCCCTGCACGGCGGGTGTGGCGCATCGTGACCTGCTTGCCAAGACGGGGAGTTTCACCACCTCTCCATCGGTTAGCGAGCGGAGAGCTTCCCAGTCTTGCCTGCAAGGGCCAGGAAGAGCTCCTTGGCCAACCAAGGGGCTGAGTCATTCCTCAGGTAATCTTTTCATAATCCCGTGTCTTTTTTTAGTTTGCTTAGTTTTGCACTCTGAAGAGTGGCGGGTTTGTTTTCGCCTCTCAGCCTGCCTGTTTGCTCTGTACGCTGATCCAGGCCCTCGGATACCCACACTGGAGGTTTGCGCTGAACTTCTATCTCCCCACCCCTCTTTTATGCCACCTACCACATCTCCCTTGGGAACCACAGTCATTTGCCGAGAGGCTCGGGGTAGGACTGAGGGAAGTGCCTCTGCTCGGCAGCCACTATCTGCCTGCCAATTCTGCTTATCTGTTTGCCAACCATTGTAGTAGCTGAAGTCTTTAATAAGCTGGGCAAACACGGAGGGGAATAAAGGAAGCCTAGTTTGAAGAGTTATGGGGGGAAAAGTCAGGCAACAATTCACTTGCAGGCAGAGGCTCACGACAGTTTTGTATCTTTATACTTTCAGATCTTTTGGGGGGCAAGATTACTTAAGGGTCAAGGTGCAGGAAAAAAAAGTTGCATCTACTCCAGACCCTCCTTTCCTAACCAGAGGATATTGACAGAAACCTTCCAGAAATGTTAGGCGGGTGCAAATGTGCCTTTGGGGCTGAGCAAACAGCTCCAGATGGAATTACTGACTGATCCATTGCATATTTACTCAGGTATCAAAGCCGCTTTCCTCCATTACTTTTATGTCCTCATAAGTGAAGGTTTGGTAAACAGGCAGGTTGTTTAACAAGAAAAAGAAAGCAAATCTAATATAGCCCTGAAAAACATCTCCGCCTCATCTTTTTTGGCTATAAGTCTGTCTCTCAAAATGATCTTCATCACCATGTGCTTGTTGCAGATTCTACTAAATACACTTCATAAGCCGGACAGAGATTCACAATGAAAGCTTAAAGACATACCTCTAGTTGCAGTCACTCAGAGCCAGTGCTGTTTTTTGTTCCTTTGTTTAAACAAATGTACGAAATCACAGAATTATGCATAGTACTTTTTTTTTGCACTAGACCCTTAAATAATCTTACCCCCCAAAAGATCTGAAAATATAAAATAAGTCACGTGACATGGTGAGAATAATAGCATATTTTAAAAGGCAACAGGGCCAAGTCGATGTGGAAAGTTACATGTTTAAAACTGAATGCATTAAAGTCAACTTGAGTTGTCGAAAGGCCTGTTGATAAAGCAATAGGAGCGCTTGAAAGAGACAGGCTGATCGGAAGGTTGCTGGCTTGTCCTGGGCTGCAACTGAAGCCAAAGACCAAAAAATTCTTCTTGGCCAACATCTGTCTCCTTGGGTGTCTACTCCAAAGGCCACATTGAGTCCTGAAACACTTTTGAACCAAGATTATTTTTCTGGGAGAAAGAAGCTTATCAGGAATATTTTCAGGTTCCTCCTTCTAAGATTCATTCCTGCAGGCCCATTTTCCTCTGTTCACACCAAGGCTGACAGGAAACCTATTCCCAGGCTGTAGTTGCTCTGCAGACAATACCCATAAGCCAAATGGAGCTTCCCTAAATAAGTGTTGCTATGGTTAATAATACAACTGAATTGATGATTCAGCTCTTGGTTCTACCAGTGGACCAGACAAACCAGTGGTGAACCCCAGAACAGATTGGTGCTTGCTGGAACAGATTGAACTGAAGTTCTTCTGTCCTGCAATCATGTTCTCAGGGTTAGTTGGAAAAGTTCTTCCCCTAAACAGCTGCCCCTGCTGCTGTCCTTACACAGCAGGGTTCTTTTAACTCAGCAAATTTCCCCTCTGAATCCTGTGCCAAAGAGGAGGCTGAAGAGCTATCTTCACAGCGCTGCAGGTGTGCTAAGAGGAGCCCTCAGTAGAGAAGAACCTCACTGTTAGCTAATCAGCAGGACTCCAGGTAGAGGGAAATGCCATGGCTTCTGCAGCTGCACAGAAGTCCTTGGGACCTCCTGAGCCTGTCTCACTTCTGCTTCCAGGACAATTCCAGCATTTGATTGCTCTACTAACTATCTCCCCCAAGCTCCAGGATAAGTGGGTTGCCTTTCTGGTGAGCCTTTCGTGTGCGTGGAGCAAAGATAACCCATTCTAGACATGGTCCTCTGACAAGCTGGTCAAGTGTGTGGACAAGCGGGGTAATGTTGCCCAAATTGCAAGATGGAGTGCTTCTGGGGCAGAGCCCACAAGACACCTTGGCAGACCAGTGACAATGGAAGGTCATAATTTGAGAATTGGGTAGCATGGTTGTTTATGGTATGATAAAGTGAAAGTAATTGTAGATTTTAAGAATCATTACCCGAGAAACATGTTATTAAGAATATGGAACAAATATAAGCCCAGACTTTGCCCAAAGTACACGGAAGGTAAGCATCTGTGGCTGGGCCAACCTTTGGTGATTCATTGATGATCTCCACTCAAAAGCTTCCCCAGAAGAAAAACAGCCAATAAACAACAATGATTAACATATGCGGATTTATAAATACAAGTTAAGGACGAAATTAAGATGAAGACAAGAGAACAATTAGCAACAGAAGAACACTCTTTTCAATGGTTTTCTTATTATCAGATGAAAGAGAGGTTTAATGTGGATAAAAGGACAATTGGAATTGAGAAGAACAAAACTGAATTTCAAATAGAATGATATGCAGATAATGATCATATAATAGCTGAAATGTATAAATTGTTGCTAAGATTTGAAGCAGAGGATGAACAGGTTGAAGACTATATGGGGAAATGGGGTAAATTTTGGTTATGATATGCACAGGGATATACGGGAGAAAATGTGGGGGACTGCTGTTAAATTTACATTGTTCTGTAATTTAAGAGAGAACTTTTACAAAATGAAGTACCAATGGTATACGATACTGGTTAAATAGTCTAAAATGTATAAAGGAATATCAGATCAGTGTTGCAAGTGTGGAAAGTAAAAGGGGACTTTTTATCATACATGGCGGACTTGTGAAAAAGCAAATAAATAAATAAGTAAATAAATAAATGGTGCAAATCCATACCATAGGGCAAAAGATATTATGGACTAACATCACAATGAAAGCAGAATTATTCTTATGTACTGGTCTTATGGACAAGGAACCAGAAAAGAAATATGGGAAATTAATATTGTATATGGTAACTGCAGCAAGACTATTATATGCAAACAGCTGGAAAGGCAATGAAATGCCTACAGTGGAAAATTGGGTTATAAAATTAACTGAACTTGCAGAAATGGCGAAGCTGACCCGTTTTGTCAGAGAAAAAATGATCAAGACTTTTTTGAAAGACCGGAAACCTTATATGGACTTTTTGTTGAAAGAAGAAAAAGATGATTTCAGGGTCTGGGGATTAAAAAGGGGACAAAGAGGTTGGGGAAAAGTTGACAGAAAGAAGGGTGAAAGGGTTTTTTTCCTTCCTTCTTTTTTAAAAAGTTCCTTCTTGATGGTGCTCCATTCTCTTGGACCCCGTCAGACCTTCAAATGGTTCTGTTTCAATCTCAGTCATTCCTTGCTCTGAAGATGCTCACTTCTGAGTCACCATCAGGGGCTACTGAGAGCATGAATGACCTCATGACTGCAATCAGTTTGGGGTTTCTCGTTGACATGTTTACCCACACTGCACCTGCAGAATGCACGAAGCTGAGCCTCTGTGGCTGGGCAGCCTTCGGTGATTCATTTGTTTTTAGGCATGGGCTGTACACAAAAACTTAAAAAAATAAAACAAAAGTCTTGTCATCAACAGTCCAACTCCATTTCCAAAATTATACCATTTAATTACCCAAGAACTGGATTCGTCATCTCCAAAAATCTCAGATGATTTTAATGAAGCCTGCTGCAAAGTAGGTTTTTATTGTCTGCACAGTAGTTAAAAGGATGTGGCTTAATGCTTTAAGATTCCTTGCATGGACAGTAGCTCAGGGGAACAATTCCCAAGCCCTGGTATCTGGAACAGGCTGTAAAAATTCTGATTCCAGTTTACAATGTGCAGGATCTCAGGTGAGGAGTGCTCTAGAATGAAAGAGTAGAACTTTTAGCACGTGTGTTTGGAAGTCCCATGCGGTTTTGGCTCCTACCTCACATACAATAAATATGTAAGTGCATCTGAAATGATTAACTGTGGGGCACGATCGTCTGATAATGTCCCAAGTGACTGAAACAGCCAAGTTCAGAATGACTTGGCTCAGAGTTCGATCCTCACCAACGCACCAAGCCCTGCTGCTTCTGGATCTCCAGGTGGGATCTTCTGCTCAAATGGAGGAGGGGTCTGCCTTGGCTGGGACAAGGCCCCTCCACTCCAGGTCCCTTAGTGCGACACAGATTCACTAAAAAGAGACGCCCAGGAAGCGTTCTGCTCCTCTGGGACAGGGGGTTTTAAATGCAGAATTCCTCCAGAAGAACATTTTTCTTAGAGCCTGGCAGAGAAGGACAGGGGCGATCTGAAAGGTGAAAGGGGCCTCTCTGTGACACTCCCCACCTCCCTGATTACAGGCTATGTACCTGCCATCCACTTCAACTTTCCGACTCAAAGGCCTTCCAGGAGAACAAGACATTTCCTCTGCAGTCACTGAAAGCAACTCTTCCTCAACTCTTTTTTACTTTCCTTGAAGGTCTGACTGGTGAGAAGGAGCTGCTTGTACACATCTGTTCTTGAACTCCCTGTACCTATTAAGAGACAAGGAAGTCAAGACTGGTGTGGCCAATTTGGGTCCATTGTGCATTTCCTGAGCCTGACCTTACGTGAGATGGGAGAGAACATGTTGCCTGCATGTCTCGGAGCACAGGAGGAAAATTAAACACAGAGTAATTTGTCTTTGTGACTTAAGCCTTATTTTAGGGACAATAAAACTGTCACACCAGCAGATGCCAGAGAATGGAAACCCTTTATTTTTCGTCTTTTAAATCAATAGCTGCTACTACTGAATAGCAGATTATTTAATCAACACATTTCTGGTCTGAGGGAAGATTACGTAACATCAGGTGTAAGAAACAGTTCTAGGCATTCCCACTTGAAGAAACAGCCTTTATGCAACATGGGACAGAAAATAATGCCAGGAAAGTGAACAGTCCAGGTGTGTTCAATGAGCTAAGATTACATACAAGTTACCATAACTTTCTAGACACCATTTCTCAACCCACAATCAGAGTTCTCTACCTATTCTTAGAAACCTTGGAGAAACCAGAGGTAGATTCAAAGGTAACATTTACAAGACTGATTCTCAAGTGAAATTCTGCATTCTGGGAAATGAAATGAATGAAAGAGCAGAGGGGGTACCCATGGGATAAACTGAAAGGCAGAGAAATGTCCATAATGAGAACAATCTTGGTCATTTTTCATTTACTATTTGAACCAATTTGCTGCAAAGCTTTGAATGGCACCCAAATCAGCGTGGAAGCCTTGCCCGGAAGCTCCTGCAAAGCCTTTTCAATATGGCAGCTTCCAGATGCATTGGCCTCAATTCATATCATTCCTGCCTTCAGGGCCATCCCAAACTGGAGTGCACCAAGATTAGACCTCTCCAAAGGGAGACCACTCTGAAAAACCCCTAGAGATCATTTTTCTACAATTCCTTGTTTGACCTCTGAAGATGTGGACATGAATGAAAGTGCATTTGAAGAAACGAAAACTGTGATTCCATTGAAGGTGGTGGACCTTTCCTCAGAAGCTTCTTCCATTGGCAGTGGATCCAAAATGGAGAAACCTGAGAATGGTTTGGGGCAATGTCTGAAGGTGGAGTCATAAGCTTCTTTCTCATGGAAGTGCCTTAAAACAGAATCAGAAAGAACACCAAGCTGAGAGCTAATATAGTAAATGGCTTTGCCCCTTTGCTCCAAAGAAAGGGTAGGAAAATGGTGCCCTCTCACCCTCTGCTTTGGGCCGGCTGTCCAGCTTCACTCAGACCAGCAGACATCCAAAGATATTGCTGTTGATGGCTCCTATTGCAAATATTATGGGAGTTGGAAATACCAAAGAAAACCAGCTACTGCGGACTCTAGGACTCAGGCCATACGAAGCAAGTCCCATGTTACATCTAGATCTCCCCTGGCACGTCCCACCGAGCCCAAGCCCTCCATTTCTCAGCAGGAGAGGGGAGTAGCAGTTGAGACCCGTGCCTTGTCCATGAAACAGACTGGTCTGGTCCCAGGAGCTTGGCTTCAGACCTTGTCTGCTCCAGCCCTCACACCAGCACAGAGAAAGAAAAGGTCCTGTTCCACATCTGAAGCTCTCCGTGGACGTCAGTTGTGCCCGAGCTGGGTCTCTTTCGGGCTGCTTGCACCGTTTGCTCATTCTGAAGTAAAACCAGTTACAAAAGCAGAAAAACAGGGAAACTCTCAGCCATAGAGACCAGCCAGAGATGTGTGAGTAATCCCACAACCTGGATCAGGTGACAGGATGAGGATTATGTATGGGCAATAAGGGCTCCGTGTCCAATTCTTCCTGTAAAAAGAAATATTTCTCATCAGTCGCAAAGACAACCCAAGAATGTGATCCCAGGACAAGGAAACCAACTGTTGAGCGTTCACAAAATTCACTCAACTGGGTCAGAAAAAGACAGAGCAGCCTCGTTCCAGTGGCATGCTAAGCTTGGTTGTGGTTAATCTTGGTTGTTTTCTGTGGCTAAACGTCTTGTGTGAACCCAAGCCCATTTGCTCAATATACTATTGTGTGAACCCAGAAAATGGGTTCAGTAACCAGATTAAGTGTGCTGTGTGAAGGCAGCTACAGTGTCTTCCGAAGCTGGGAGCTTGGAATACAAAGCAAGCCAGCAGCAATTGCTCTGTGTGTGTGTGTGTGTGTGTGTGTGTGTGTGTGTCTTATTCCAACTCCTTGGCCCTTAGTTGGGTTGCTCTCATCGTTCCAGCAGACTTGAGCCAAATTACCCAGATCTTCTGCACAAGATGTTGCCCTCTTAGCTTCTGTAGGCCTTGTCCTCCACTAGGACAATGTTTCTTAAGCTTTTTTGCTCTCAGGACCCCTTCCCACTTTTAGAATTATGAAGGACCCCCAAAAGAGCATTTGTATGAGTTATATTTATCAATGTTTACCATATTAAAAACTAAAATTGACACATTTTTAGAATATTTATTTACTGAATCATGTAAAAATAATAATGCTAAACCCATTAGATATTAACATAAATAAAATATGTTTCATGAAAAAACCCTATATTTTTTAACAAATAGAAATAATAACGAGGACAGCGACATTGTTTTAAATTTTTGCGAATATCTTCAATATCTGGCAAATATTGAACATTTTTATTGTTGTTAGTCGCCCGCAGTCACTGGTCTGAGATGGGTGGCTATATAAATTGAATAAACAAATAAATAAATAAAAATAGTTTTCATTTTACGGACCCCTGAGACGGTCCAGGGGGACCCCCAGGGGTCCTTGGGCCACACTTTAAGAAACACCGCTCTAGGAAAGCACAGAGAGAGGGAGACCAAGGAGGGAGGTGCTGGACTGTCTTCCTGGGTGTTGCTGTGTTTGTTCACGTGCTTCAAAGCAGAGCTGAGGCCAATTTGTAATTAAGAGGGTGGGGAGGAGAAGCAAAGAAAGTGTTTTGGTCTTGTGGGCAAACACGTTCATCCTGCTCACTCTAGTCAGTCCTGGAATTACAGATGGGCATGTGATTTTCCAGCTGTGGTAGGCTTGCCAACTTGAGAAAGGAAGGGAGCAAAGCTGGACCACAGTCCCAAGGTCCAAGACTAGCCCCTTCCCTCTTGAATGGCTCCTCTGTGCTTTTTCACATGACCCAATGAAGCCAATGCCAAGCAAGGTCCCTTGAAATTTAGAACAAAGCTGGGGATCTCACATGCAGGCCATGACGTCCACGGGGAACATTACAGTTTGAATGCAGCCTCTTATTGAA
The DNA here is from genome assembly GCA_030867105.1 of Liasis olivaceus. Classification (NCBI taxonomy): domain Eukaryota; kingdom Metazoa; phylum Chordata; class Lepidosauria; order Squamata; family Pythonidae; genus Liasis; species Liasis olivaceus. The sequence continues at coordinate 24,269,775 of CM061361.1, read as the reverse complement.
AACATTGGAAAGAGATGGATGTGAAGGCTGTTTCTATGGTCTTGCAACACCCGAGGCATCGAGATACCAAAGGAAGAATACAGTTATTATCTGGTTCCCCAGGTATGCTCAAGGATTAACTCTGTGCATGTTTCATAGCTCCAAGGACTTGCTCACGTCAAGTCTCAGCCAGGATATTCTGTCCACGCAGAAACTCCAGTGGGAGGAAGCCAAGGGTGTGGACATTGCCACGCCTCCTCACCTCCTCCCTCTCTTTCACTCCCGGTTGAAATTAAATGGAAGCTCACCCACAAGACCCAGCAGTTGGTCATGTCTTGATGTTTGCATCTGTGTTTCTTCCATGCTTACAACCGCTGGACCATCCCTTGATAGATGTAAGATTCTCTGATGATGAAGACAAAGAGTTATCTTTTATGGGGGATATTGCAGTAATCTCTAGAGTTATCTTACTTTTGAAGCAACACTAAGAAAGCTGCCTTTCTCTGAAACTAGAGTGCTGTAATACTTAGGCACCGATGACATCACAGCCTCCCTGTGTTTCACATTTATGGGTCTGACAGTGTCTCATCATCACCCCTCCCTTGATACTTGGCATCTTGCAACTTGCCTTGAACCTTGCCAAAGCATCAAGTCATTTGCATGGGGTGATTAACATTGGGCTGTCTTTGAGCATTGCAAGGTCTCCCTCTCTGAGGTTGATAAACAGCACCTCTCTTCAGTTGTATTGAGTCTGTGCATTTCAAACTATCCATATTCTGCGGAGTAGCCAGCCAAGGTGAAGAACTTTGCAATCAGTAGCACTGAGGCCCATCATTTGCACCCAAAGGATGTTCAGGTTCACTAGTAACTGGCAGCATTTCTAAATGCATCCATAGGAAGGAACGGATTGACCCCCACTTAGTTTTCTCCAACCTGGTTCCCTCCAAATGTACTGGATTACAACGCCCACTATCCCCAGCTAGCAAGGGCCTATGGCTCTTATATCAAATAAATTTTGACTGCAGGCATTCCTACTCTGTGAACTAGCTTCCTTTTCTCACCCCATCACTCCAACTCAACAACGCAACCCGGCCTGTGGATTTGCCATACAATGTGGAATGTGTTAATACCTGTATAGGCCCATCCCACTGACGGTGGATTTTAAGAGTGCTTAAAGGCCTGAGAAGAGGCTCTTTATATGCCATGACGTTATCTTCTCATCTCCGGATCTCTTTTCTGAATATTACCATTAAAAAAACAAGCATACATATTCTTTTCGGAGAATTTCCTCCTCAGCTGCCTTAAAGCTTTTTGAAGTTACAAGTCAGGATGTACATTTCTCAGCTGAACAATAATGTAATAAATAATAAGAGTTTCAGAAGAGACCAATGTTCTGCTTTCCATAGAGATCCAAGAAAATGTCTCTAGAAAAGTCATACGCAGTCACAGAGGGCAGTGCAGCTATCATATCCAAGTATATATAATACTTTAGGATCCTCAGAGAAAATCCCGAAGCGTGTTATTATAAAATTTATAATTAAATCCATCATTTAGCAAGCAGAATGCAATAAAACAATCACCATGCTTCATCCATCATTTGTCAGCTCAAAACTGGGCAAGACCAAACTGGATCCAACCTGAAGTCCATTTTGAACGTGGAAGCCTAAATCAGACTATGCTTCTGTGGAGGATGGATCACTTAAGGTCTTCATTGGAGCTGCTGGGAGTCTCTGGAAGAAGCCTGAAAGAGGCACATCGTGTGTAAAAATAAACACAAACAATGCAGACTCAACCTCCTGACTCAAAATCCGGAAAGCCTTGATATGAATCACATCCCCTTCTTGAGCTCAGAAAGGAGCATTTCACCAGGATATCAGATTTTGCCACCTTCTGGACACAGAAACTTTGAAGTTGGCCTCAAAAGGAAAATTCCCCGAGAAATGTGATGAAATCAGGGTGAGAGTTACAGATCTCACTCCTACAGTGTATGAACAGCCAACATCCCTTATACGCAACCCCTACTTTATTCACCGTCACCTGATCCCAGGGCTGATGCCATCTTCTCTGGTGGGCACCAAAGGGCCCATTCCTTCTTTCACGTATCACTCAAAGCCAAAGGGGGACACTCGAGGCTAAGTGGGGGAAGGGGGGAGACACTGGAAGCAGGCTCAGTTCTCATTTTAATTTTGCAGGGGAAATTTTCAACAATCCCACTTCTCTTCCCGTTTTCCATGAGCTGCTCCTTTTACCCCAAGGCAGAATAACGAACAGCCACTCTCCGCTTAAGGCAGTCCAGCAGATACTGTTTCATGGCTCTTCCTACACCCCGCACGGTCTTAGTCCTCTTTCTCGTTCACATCCAGAGTCCCATTCCAAAGTCCGTCTGCTCCCTCCAGGGCGGTTCTGGTGGGTCTCGACTTCTTCCAACAGCTGACTCCTCTCAACGTGACAGAAAGACAGAGCCCCCTGCCACCCAAGGGCTAAAAGAAATAGAAGAGAAGCAACGTTACTCACAACCTAGCAGGGCATCAGATGGCAAGGAGACCTGGTCTGGCATGCCGCACGTTCAAAGAACTCTTCTTCTGGCGTCCAGAGAAAGCCACAGCTATTACAGTTTCACTTCAAGGACTGCGCTGGGACTTTGTTTGCATCTAGGTTGCCACAGCTGAAGTGCTTTTATATATGTTTTGTAGGCACATCAGCCAAACAAGCTGCTGCAGAGGAGTTAATCCGTAAGGGTACTCCGAAGAGAAAATACTTACGCTAGGGCAGACAAGTGCCAAGTCCCTGAATTCCAAGCCACCGTGCTGTATAGCAATTCATCTGTTCGTCTTTCCTCAGCAGATAATCTGGCAGGAGAAGGCATCTATTGTCTTGTAACTTGAGTTTCTACCCCGCTTGCATAGCCTCTGCCGGACAGGTTTGCACGCTAAGATGATTACAATACTAGGCTGTTGAGTCGAGGTTGATTGAAAAAGAAAGGTTGTATCAACAAGGAAACATTTCCCAGAACTGCACATACCGAAGGATGGACAGGGGCTGTCAGAAGGAAGTTGGAAGAATTTCAGAAGATAATGCATGGTTTGCATGCCAACAGTCCACTGATTCTCTGTTAGACATGTGCCTCAGGTAGCCAGGTTGAAGAAGGAACCTTCTCTCAGTCTAAGACTCTGGAATGCTGAGATTCCTGAATGACATCTCTTTGGATAGCTGAAAAAGTGCTCATGTGCCCTAGCTAGATTTTGGTGGATGTGCCAGTAGAAGGAGAATCAATGCATGCATTTCCTCACCCAAAGCCTTTGAATATTGCCTTGTCTTTTGGGAAGTTTGATATTCTGCTGCTTACATGGAGCATAGGCTAACTCTGATCTTGGTCTTTTCCTTCCATGAATACCAGATATCCTCTGTAGCAGATATGGATGTAAGAGATATTATGATTTCTTGTTCCACTAAAGCAATGCTGGCTAGGGAATTCTGGGAGTTGAAGTCCACACATCTTAAAGTTGCTAAGGTTGAGAAACACTGCACTAAAGAACTGTGAGCATGGCTCACAAGATAGCTGCCAGGGTTGGAGAGAAGAGATGCTTTTCTTTTTTGCTTGTGAAACAGGCACTCGTTAGAAACAAAGCTGGTTGAAATTGTGACTAAGGAAAGAGCCAGGAGGATTTTTCCCATTGCAACGGTCAGTGTGTGGTAAGAATGTCAGGAATGAGGAAACAGTTCAACATTCCCTGGATCTGTGTCAGCCAAGATGTGAAACTGCAGAAATGGAAAGGAAGGCCACAGCATCAGTGGAAACATTTGGAGTCTCAGGAAGAGGAGGCAGAGGACGGATTTCTGGAGAACTCAGAAATGATCTAGTCATACTATAAGAATGTCAAAAGGGCCATGAGGCTGGATCAGGCCATTGCCCATCAAGTTCAGCACTCCAAGTTACACTGTGGCCAACCAGGGCCTTTCGGAAAGCTTGCAGACATAGATAGGAAGGATGGAGAGAACCTTCTTCCATTGTTGTGCTCCACCCGCTGGTCTTTAAGGGTTCTTGGCTGGGACACTAGAGGTAGCCATCAAGACTAGTGACCATTGATGGCTATCTCCTCCCTGAGTGTGTCCATTCCTTTTAAACCATCTAAAGTGGATGTGGCTATCACTGCATCCAATGGCAGAAAATCCCAAGTTTAGGGTATAAAAAGAATGAAACCCTTTTATTGTTCCTGAAAGTCTCAGCAGTTCTTGGACGTTTATGACTTCTAGTGTTGTAAGAGAAGAGGGGGGAACCCTACTCTTTATTCACATTTTCATGTGTGATCAAGAAGACCCAATTCACACATGAGTCCCAGTGAATCTGGGCTTATTGTCCCATCCCATCATGCAAAATGTCTGGTTCCTCCCCAAAGTTTTGGTGGCTTTGCAATGCAAAGTCTGAAGCCCATTAAAGCCTCGTCATGGGATCCAGCATCGATTTCTGAACTAAGAAGACTTGTAGAGCTAAGGAAATGTGCTGACAAGGAAATAGTAATAGAGTTGTAGTCTTGGGAAACTTTGCACAGCACGTGAGGAGGAGACAGTGAGACCACAGAGGGTTACATCTGGAATTCGAGACCATCCTGGCCTCTGAGAAAGTTTGAAAGAACTAGGAAAAGCTAGACTTCTTTAAACCTCATATGTGAAGGGATTCTCTTTTTTAAAAAGAACCTTAGGGTTTGGGCATAACCACATTGGGGATCCCTCACCTTCCCTAATCCAGCATCCTCCTCTTCAGCAGGAGGATGCTTCGGTGGATGGAATTCTGGGAGCCGTAGTCCCAACCGAGGTGGTAGGCTGGGGTTGAAGCAGGATCCCTTCTATCTAGTCCTAGCAGCCCCACCCAGGACCCAGAAACGGTCTGAGCATACCAGAGGCAAGGAAGCCAAATGAAAACCTAATTGGGCACCTGGATGGGAAGGTCTCAGAGGAAAGGAAGATAAAGTTCCCAGGATGAGACCTGGAGGTGACTAATCTGCCAGACGAATCCATCAAAGACTCCTCATGAGGACCACAAGCTCTTCTGATATCATGATCTTCCTCAGAGAGCCTCCCAAGGATGCCTCCTGGCCTTGGCCATACACGTGAGGCTCACAGAGGGAAACACTTCCCTGGTGGAAGCTGCCGCGGGGAAATACCTTCTCCCTAGAGAAGCCCCCCCAGTGCCTCCCTGCCCCTTGGACCCCAGGCAAGGAGGGCTGTTTTATTTCTCCAAGCTTGACAGAGACAACGTCTGCTTCCTGATGCTTTCATGCTTCTTTCTGTGAGTTTGTGGCCCTTTGGATTATTGTTTTATGTGGGACGACAACGGCAGGGCAGTAAAAAGAAAAAGAAGAAAGCAAAGCAGTAACTGCTTGGTGGTTAATGATTAACTACAATACATTTTAAAGTGCTAAATAAAACCAGAGATGATGATCCATGGCTCGTAGAAGATACATTACTTTATATATTAGAAAACAACATGGAAATCTTTTAAATGAGTGCCTCTTGCTCAAAACATAAATTTCCCCCCTTCTTTTAGAACTGCCACTTTTACACGAAGCTGTTGGTTTCATTGATGGATGCTAATTCTCAGCCGAACATTAGAAATTCAACACGCTCATTCTTCCGAGTACGTGGAGAAAAGGATTCCCTGATTATAAAGATCTGTCGAGGGGACATCAGAAATAAAGACATGCCAACTAAAACCCTCCCCCCCCCCCCCCGATGCTAGTTTGGCTTAAAACAGGATGACCTATACATAGAAGTATATATTAAAGAGTGTGTGTGTGCATTACTCCCCACTGCCCTCCCCATCGAATTTCCACCCGCTGCTCACCTCCTTCCAGATTAGAATGCCATAACCCTCCCATGCCATTGAAAGAAGCTGCAGGCACAACTACGGTCACCCATACGGGAGGCGCGAGCGAGCCGCAGCCTCCTCGCAATACGTTTCTGCATCCAGGGAGCAGCTCTTCAATCAGTGAAGGCATTGTGCTGATTACTGCAGGCAGGGAAGCATCACAGAAGTAATACCCGCTTCCTCTCCAGAGAGTCGGCTAACTGGGACCGGGGAGCAGAGCTGCTAGACAGGTTTAATTCAGATGACTAAGGCTGCAAATGTTCGTTCACCCCTGATGATCCCAATGTTCTCCAGATCTTTGAGTTTCATGGCTAGAATCTAAACATGGTCTCTGTGGGATAGCTTTTCCACTCAACCCACAGAGGGGCTAATCGAATCATTCTTTCCTAGGGCACGAACTCGTAATTTGGAAGTACGTGAGGCCTCCATGCATGCAGGGGAAGGGTCTGTTCTTGAATGCGTCTAGGTCTAGATTTGCTTTGACAAAAATGGGGCCATTCCAGCATTTATACTGCAATGGGCGGTGAGAATAACCTTGAGAGACTGGAAGAAAGCCACAGCGTAGACAATGGTCTGATAAACGAAATTTGAGCCCAAACCAGAAATGTAACTTGAGAAAGCAATCCTGGACAGGACCCTCCCATGTTCTCGCAAAGATAAAGGGAGGGAAGGGGAAATGCATTCAGATTTGCAAGATTCTGTTACTGTAGCCTTACAATAAAAGTAGCATTACCGTTCATGACTTTGGTTTCCTGGTCTGGTCTATCTCCAGGGTTGACGTATACACACGCATGCACCCACCCGCCAATATGCGAGGGTCTCCAGCAATGATCCCAAAGGCACCTTTGTTCTGCTTAACAGAATGAATGGCTTTGTAGAGAGATTCCTGAACTTGTGGAAAGAGTTGATAGAAAGCTGCCCACGAGAGTCATCCTTGGTATGTCTTTCTTCTCTGTGTGAGAGCACACATCACCCCCTGTGGATAAGGAAACTGATCGCAAAAAAAAAAAAAAAAAATTCAAAAGAGGATTTAAGATGCTATCAAAAGTAATGAGATCCCACAGCAAAGCAGAAAACCAACCTGCCTGTACCTGTTGATTTCTAGGGAGCTGACTGAGAGGAAGATTCACAGAGATCTTGCGTTTTATTGATGGGGTCCTGCCTTGCTCGACTGGACTTTGATCAACAGCTTCAGGTGCTCCACGAGGCTTAGATGTGAGGGACTTTAACACCATCCTGCTGCAAGGTTGCCCCAAGAAAAGGAGGGGCGAACGCCGCCTGGATGTGGGGCTGCTCCTAGCCAGCTTCAGTGAGCTCCTGGTGAGGGCAGTCAAGCGGGCACTTTTCTTGGCAGCAACATGGGAGTGGTTCGGTGAGGCTCCTTCTGGGAAGTTTCTTCAACTGCCCAGTCTCACCTACAGCAAACTAGAGGCATAGCCCCAGGCTGGGGACTTACAACATCCACAGACAACTGACCGTTAGGCACAGCTCTTGCAGAAGTAGAAACTTTTACTTTGCATATAGGCTAGGGAAGAGGAACAGCATCTTTGCAGGCCTGTCATGACTTGCTTTTAACTGGGCTTAAGCCTGGAACATCTGAATGGGCCAATCTGCTCATTGCAAAGATGCTTTGATGGGATAAAGCCACCCACAGTGGTCACAAGGCACGGGGGTGGCTCAAAACAAATTGTCCTTTGTTTCTAGGTTGGCCTCCGGAGAGTAGAGATAAAGTGAGCTCCTTATTGACTAGGGACAGGTCCTTGGGTGCAGAGAGAGCACCAGAAAGTACGTAGCATGTCCTTTACCCTTCACTCCACGCTAGCTTGGCTTGGTGGCCATTGCTCAGGGGAGGTGCAAGTTCTAACTCTTTGGCCCATTCAGGAGGTCTGGTGCACAGTGCAATGCTTGCCCTGACCAGTTTAGATCCCAGGCGTGACCACCATCCTTTCGCTGACAGAAAAATATCCCCTCTGAGCCTATTTGGGCTCAGGTTAGTGGAACTGTTACCAGCGTGCGATCTGGGTCTTCTTTGCAACCTTCCTCTTCTTAAGATCCATGGGAGCTGTTTAAGCCATGGGCAAGGGGGATGTGAAAGGCCCGGCCACACCCACCTTCTTGGAATGGCCCTGCCTTTGAAGTCAGTCTCACCTTGTCCTGAAGGTTCTCGTCACTTACTCCATTCTTCTGATAGGGGCTCAGAAGAGGAAAAGTTCCTCTTGGCATGGCGTGTTTGACTCTGTGCTCTCTCCATACGTCAGCACTCTACAAAGCAGCCTTTCCCTGTTTGCAAGGTGGGGCACCCGGCCCAGCCCGGCCTTTTCAAACTCACCTCCTTAGTAATCTGCATGCAAAATTCTGCTATGAAGCAATGGTGTTGATTCCTTTATGGGGACACATCTCCTGAGCTGCAGGAAATTCCCACCAAAGGAACAGGTGGCAATCTACTTCACTGGGTTGATTCATCCCACAAATCTCACTCTCTAACGTCTTGAAGTCGAGGGGCTGGGAATCTTCCCTGAAAGTCCTGGGGATGAACCAGCTTTCAGTCTGACTCCCACCTTAGGCAGGAAGATCAAGGTGAGAGGAATAACTCTGGGCAAGGAAAGGTGTGCACGGTTCCAATGCCACCAAAAAGCTTAAACTGGTCTGGTGTGAGGAGTCTTGGAAATTCCATTTTCTCTTCCTATTTTCTGAAAGCAAGATAATGCAGCTGGTGGCTGATACAGGATCTCTGGTCATCTAGGAGGGGAAAACACTTCCTTCACATTTTCCAGAAAGACAACATCTCTGCACCAACATTATCACATGGACTGCAGAATCACACAAAAGTTTGGAGTAAAGTAGAAACATTCTCTGCAGCTTCACCAGCCCCACTCTGGATCTTGGCTAATCGGTTTAATGATCCCCAATAGGGAATTCAGCATGTCCAGACTGTAGATGTGGAAACCATCTCAGCTTTGAAGATTCATTATTCCTGTTTCAAACCTTCCAGCCTTGAGGTTCTTTCACTGTTGGTAGACAGGATTCAAAATCAGGATGACTGGAAAGCATCATTTGGCAATAAGCCGTTACCCCTCATCTAATCACAACCTCTGAGACTAACCCAGGCCAAATACGACCACAAAACATTCTCATTTTTACAATTAATATTATAGAAGGATAGTAACAGTGAAATCAGCAGAGTTACATTTGTTGTTGTTCGGTCGTTAAGTCGTGTCCGACTCTTCGTGACCCCATGAGCCATATTGCGCCAGGCCTTCCTACCTTTCACTGCCTCCCTGAGTTTGCTCAGTTTCACGCTCACTGCTTCAGTGACGCTGTCTAGCCATCTCATCCTCTGCCGCCCTCTTCTCCTTTGGCCTTCCATCTTTCCCAGCATCAGGGACTTTTCCAGAGTCCTCTCTTCGCATTAGGTGGCCAAAGTATCTGAGCTTGAGCTTGTTCCCTTTGTGAAATGCAATAAAAAGGTGGTTTCTGGAAAAGGTGAATTGCCAGGTATTCAGGCAGTTTCCTGGTAGGCTAACAACTGGCAAGCCAAGTCATCGCTGAGGCATTAGCAAACTGACAACTTTAGAAGAAGAATGTTTAACTGATAAAGACCTAATCCTGTGTAGCTGTATCTGGAATAAACCCCATTGACCCCATAGTCTTACTTCAGAGCAGACAGATTCAGGTTGGTATTTTTAACTAAGAATTCAGTTAATCAATCAAGTTATATTTAAACAAAGGGGCATCTTATGAACCTTCTAACCTCTTTGTTAGAAGGAAAACAGTTTAAGAAAGAAAGAGAGAAAATGTAACTTCCACTCTAAGGAACCTCTCTCTCACTTCTTTGCAGACTGATGGGTTCGGTGGCTGTCCCTGGCCAACCATGCCTGATCTCAGAAGACCAAGGGTTGTGGAACCTGTTCAGGAGTGAGATGGGAGCCCATGACGATCCCCAGACTGTAGGCTGGACTAGTCAAAGAATTAGTCAAGAAGTCCAAGAATTAGCCTGGATTAACCACATCCTTCCTGCTGCCAAGTTGAGGAGATGACAAGACATGGTTGTGTCCATGAAGTCACAGGAGGTTAGCTCAAGCAGAAGACTTTATTGTTAGAAAGCATGGTAAAAAATACTTCTTTTTTTTCCCAAGATACAGGTTACCAACACTTTAGAGTACGTGAAGCAGCAGGGCACCCAAGTCTACAAGTAAATTGGAGCTTCACTAATACGAAATTCTTTGACTGGTTAATCAAGGTGTCTTTGGCTTATTAAAATACCATGGCGTTGTTCATTCATTTTTGAATTAATGAAGGCTTTCAGACTTTTGAAAGAAAGCAGCTGTTTTAAAAGGTTTGCTACTCAGCTGGAGCAGCCATCAGAACAGAATAGGGTGAACAATCAAATCAATGATCACATGATGGGAATCTCACCCCCTCCCCGATTCTTCCCTAAAAGTAAGCAGCTTAAAACGGATGGGCCACGGTAGTCTCCCTCCTTTTCTTTCCCCATCACCTGAGGTTTGCCTGCTGAAAACAAAACACAGCCCCCACAGCTGCAACTTCATAACATGGCAGCACACACTTTAATCCCAATAAATAGAGAAGTTGCGTCACTCGCTGCAAAAAAGTATATTTAGCACCACATAAATACAAATTATCTAGGATGAGCCTTCTTAGTAGAGCTCACATACCCTTTGCCCTATTCCGAAAGGTCTGATAACTAAGCCCGAGGGCTGTCTTTGGCCTGGGTCTAACACTGCCCGACTTAACATCGCTGGCGTCCTGCTCCGTGGCCACGTTGAGAGCTGGGCTCAAGAAGCAGCATTTCTGCCCCAGCAGGCTGGTAGGCCTGTGGGTGTCCTACCTGCACCCATGGCCCATCGGGGGCAGTGGGCAGGAGACAGACTGTCCTTGCCCTGCACTGTTGAAGCCAATCTGCAACAGTGACCATGTTGGACACGCGGAATGGCTCATTCAAGCTCTTCGACGGCACGAGGGTTCTCCTCGCCCCCGGCCTCCTGTGTCTTTGTCTTAGGGTCTTTGTTTATCTTTTGTTGGCACCAACAGGGCAGAACTGGTGCCAGAGTTTGATTCTGAGGGATTCGTCAGAGGCCGCCGTGGCTCAGAGGCTGGCAGGTTCTCAGTTCCACTTGCTTGAAACTTGAGAGCAAAGATGTTACAATGGGGACTGCCCCGCGAGACCTAGTTGGCCACAGTGGAAACAGATTCCTCTAGTTCTTCCTGCTGCACGCCCCCCTCCCTAGCAGTTATGCCAGTGTGTGGCAGAGAAATCAACACATCCTGTAAGATTAATCGCCAAAAGACTTTTAATCAACTTATTTGCTGTCTCACCATTCACCTTTCTCCATTTCATAAGCATCCTATTATTTTCTTTCCAAGGTCATAGAGGACAAATGGTTCCAAAACCTTGCTGTGCAGGTGTCTTCATAGCAGATGTATGCAGGTAATTTTCTTATATATATTTTACTTTAGGAATTCATGGCCTGCTTGAAAGGGCTCTCTCACCACGGTTCAGAAACATGAAAAGAGACTCTCCATTATTAAACAAAACCACCTTCCAGGTCAGCCGGGTGGTTCCAGCTGCCTCTTGTGGCAGCCGGTTCCAGCTCCTAATTGTCCCACGTGGAGCCAGGCTCCCTTTTCTCTGCCCTGAATTGACTGCCCGTCAAGGAGATTGGGTAACCCCGGGCCCCGGAGCAGGTGGCAAAGGAAAACCGGGCACCCCTTTTGGGCCAAACCTTCAGGAAGGGCTCTGAGTAATGCATCTCTAGCAATGGTCAGCAGGGCACAAACAAGGGGCCTTTGATGACTGGCACAGGAGCTGTTTCTTCCACCCCTCCATAAGGGCTGTTGGCATTTGCAGAACAGAGGTTGGGTGACGGCACCTTTGCCCGCCACTCTTTCTCTGAACAGCCGTCACGAGGAAGCGGCTGCTGCAATACCCCCAGAGAGATGTATCTCAGGAAGGGGTGACTTGCATCTCCCCCATTTCCGCTCAAAAGATGGTCCTCCCCAGCCCGACCCCTTGCACAGGGAAGGAGAGGGCAGGAGCTCCGGTGGGAAGGCCAGGGGCGATGAAGCAACTCGGGGGTTTCTCCCGGCCGGAGTCAGGCTTCCTCCCCAGCGAGCAGATCAGCTGAGGGTGAAGCACATCTTCGCGGGTGGGTGGAAGGAAGGGCGGGGCAGGATGCTTTGCACTGTTATGGTGGGAACTGGCCCTGTGCCATGGCCCCACCCCCCTCACCGCCAGCCCGCGGAGGGCGTCGGGGCGGCCGGGCTGCTCCGGAGTGATCCGAGGCCAGCGGAGAAGGCCGGGGGGACGGCGGGAGCCTCCCCGGGCTTCCTCGCGGAGCGCAAAGGGAGGAGAGCGCGCAGAGACGGAGCCGGCGGGCGCGCTTTGCCCCGAAGCCAGCGGCAGCCGCGCGGCCAGCCGAGCGAAGCGCCGGGGGAAGATGCGGGCGCTCGTCTCAGCCGCCCGGCGGGCGCGGTGCCAGGAGGCCCGGGCAGGCCCGTGGGGCGAAGCAGGGGCCAGCGGGGCCCCTCGGAGCAGAAGCGGCCGCGCTCGCCCTCCGTGCACCTGCCCTCCCGCCCCTGCCCGCCCCCTGCCCGCCCCTCGGCTCCACCTGGCCGGCCCCGCTCCCGCAGCAGCAGCAGGAGGAGGAGGAGGAGGAGGAGGAGGAAGGGGCTGGCCCGGCCGGGCCCGGCCGGCGCTATAAAGGCTTCCACCGGACGGCTGCGGCCGAGAAAAGAGCACGATGGGCTGGCTCCGGGTGCCCAGTTTCCTGCGCTGCGGCCAGAAGGTGAGCGGGCGAGGAGGAGGAGGAGGAGGAAGCAGGGGGGATCCCGCCGCAGCACGCCCGAGGTGCGGGCCCCTTCCCTCTCGCGGCTGCTCCGCCCCGACTGGAAGCGCCTCGCGGCAGAGCCCTGGCTGCCCGGAGCCGGAGGTCTGCCGGGCTCCCTCGGGGCGACGCAGGCGGAACCGGGTGCGGGCGCTTCGGGGCCGGCCCCACTGCAAGCCCGGCGAGCGAGCGGCACCCCTGGCGAAGGGAAGAGCCCCGGGCGGAGCGACGGGTGGGGGGGCGGCGCAGCGCCCTGGCAGACCCGCGGCGGCGGCGGCGGCGGCGGTCCTGAGCATCCGAGGGAGGGGCCGGAGCCCGGGAGGCTGCGGGAGCCTCTGACCGCCCAGCCGCGGGTCTGCCAGGCGCTGCCTCCCGCGGGTTCGGGCTCCCAGGCTAGCCCGCAGGAACCTCCCCCCAACTGGAGCCTCGGGGAGCCTTGTTCCGGGGCAGCTCCTGAAGGCGCTTCTCCTGCCGAGGCGGCTGAAAGACAGCCCTGAAGTCTTAAAAGCTTTAAGGGTCAGTGCCAGCCCCTGCAGGAACACCAGCAGCAGCTCCCTGCTGGCAGGTCTCTGGGCCACGCTCCAAGCTGCCAGCCCGCCTCACCTGGCAGGATCCCTGAACAGACCAGGGCGCCATTTTTCTCTGCCCCGGACCGTCGGGGACCTCAGGAGGGGAGCAAAGGGCAGGAGGTCAGCTGTCCGGAGGAAGATGGGCTCACTGGTGCTCTTCTCCTTCCCAAAGGAATTCACTTTGTCCACTGAGAAAATTGCTGATGAAAAGGATGAGAATACCGAACGGGGCAACTGGTCGAGCAAAGCGGACTACCTCCTCTCCATGGTTGGCTACGCAGTGGGCCTGGGCAACGTCTGGCGGTTTCCATACCTGACCTATCAGAATGGAGGAGGTAAGGGGCTGTCCCACGCATCGCCCTGAGGCTTCCCCATCCGAAAGAAGCCTTCGCATTGCCAGAGCAGCCGAGGGCATCCCAGGGACCTTTCAACAGCTGCTCACCTGGCTGGCTGAGGCGGCTGGCTCTTTCCCCAGGTGACCAGGCCAGATCTCAAGGCATCAGCCAGCCAGCCAGTAATAACAGTGGTGGCCCATTAACACCCTGGGTTTCTTTGCAAGGCTCGTCTTAGAGATATTGGTAGGCATTTTCCTACTGTTTTATAGAAATCCTTCTGCTGTTATTACTAATGGAGAAGGTTAAGAGAATTCCAGCCACCCCCGGCCTCTGATCACTGAGCTCTTAGTAGGTTTGGAAGTGGGAGGTTTAGGGGATCCTGGGATCGCACCACCAGGCCATTCTTTCGGACACCCCCCCCCCCATGCTATCTCCCTCCTCCCCCTTTTTCTGACTGTTGGGTCAGGAAATGAATGTACGGACTGGGTGCAAAAAGTTGCACACCAAGGAGCATACCATCAACGGGTTATTCTGGCATTCTCAGATGTTTGGGAACTTGGCATCAGCAACTTCTGAATTTACAGATGTGCCCAGACAGGCTTATGTTCTGACTCCACACTCTACTGGGCCTTTTTCAAAATAATCTCAACATAGTGCAGTGTTCCTCAACTTTGACAACTTTAAGATGGGTGGACTTCAACTCCCAGAATTGGTTGGCTGGCTGGGGAATTCTGGGGGTTGAAGTCCACCCATCTTAAAGTTGTCAAGGTTGAGGAACACTGACGTAGTGAATCTTCCCACCAAGAGCTAGATTTTCCTCCCCTTCCATTGGCATTTGGGCATCAGCCAAAGGCTTCTGGGCTTCTGGACTTGGTGTTCTGCTGAAAGGTTTTATGGCTACCCTCAGTTTTCTCCTCCCATTCGTTAACTTCTGTGTGTCTGTTTTTGTTTTGGTTTGAAAGATAGAATATAACAATAAGAGCAACCATAAAACAAATATTCCTGGGCACAAATTACTACACACCCAGAGGAACACAATGGCTTGGGAACAAGGCACGGTTAGTGTGACTCACAGGCCACACTCAGCTCCTTTCTTCCAAGGACAGCCAGGTTCATCCCATTCATCGGGCAAATTATGCAATGTGTCTGAAGGATGGCATGGATTGTCCTTGAGGGGGAAACCACCCTTCTGGCATTGGCACACAGATCAAGCTTCAGTTATTTTTCAGGACAAACTGAGCCCAGCCTGGGATACAGGCACCCCAGGTCTCCTCTCTAAACCTCTAGGCAGGTGCCAACAGGTTGGCCTGATACTAAATGCTGGCTTCCCTAGATTTTTGGCTGTTTAGGGATCTCTGCTCATCACAGTTAGTAGCTGTGTCTTTCTCTGGCCCTTCCACAGGCTGGTGCCCTTGAAAGAGGTGCTGGCATGCGTGCCCACGCTGACTCGGCCCCTTGTGAAAAGTGGCACGCTGAATGCTCACCCTGATGCTGTTTTCTTGCAGGAGCCTTCCTGATTCCCTATACTATCATGCTGGCCCTGGCCGGCCTCCCGTTGTTCTTCATGGAATGCTCCCTGGGACAGTTCGCCAGCTTGGGACCCGTTTCGGTTTGGAGAATCCTCCCCCTTCTTCAAGGTCAGCTTCGTTATCCACCCTGGTTTTTTTTCTGGATGAATTCCCAGGAAAGGCTCTTTCTGCAGTGCTGGAGTTTGAATCCCAGAGGACGGGTGCGGTGCTCTCAAAGAAAAGTGCTGGGTCCATGGCTGGGGCCATCCAGCACACTAAACTCTAGTGGTTTGCTTAAATCTGGTTTAGCATATTGTGTGCATACCCAGCCATTGCGGTTGGTAAACCATGCTTTAGGATGTGCTCGTGAACCCAGCCCAGGGTAGTGTGTTCCACAAACTGTGGCTTAGCGAAAAGTGGGAACTCAGTCCGTGAGGGTGGTGGATCTAGACCAGTGTTTTTCAACCTTGGCAACTTGAAGATGGGTGGACTTCAACTCCCAGAATTCCCCAGCCAGCATTCTGGGAGTTGAGGTCCACCCATCTTCAAGTTGCCAAGGTTGAAAAACACTGGTCTAGACTGTGGTCCGGCATCACCTGACGCTGTGGCTGAAGCACAGGCCCGCCGTAGCACTGCCTTTAACTTCATCGTCCTTCATACTTATGCCTCCCAACAGTTCAAGAGAATTCCTTTCACTCTGCCCTGGCACATGATGCACTTTTAACTTGATCCCCGGTCCCCTCCTCCCTTTCAACGAAGTTAAACATCTCTGTAGTTTTCCATGAATGCTTTTCAAAAGTTGGAAGACGTATCAAGCGGGCAGAGAGAAGAAAGGTTTTGGTCCACCTGAAGATAAGGGTTGCTCACCAAAAACCAGGCAAAATTGGTGTGTGGTGCCCAAGTCGTGCGTTTCCCAAGGCATGGGAGCAGGGCCGGGTGGTCGTGTTATAACCGGGCATTTTCTGCAAGTTCTTTCGGAGCTGATGTTCTTCGTTCCTCTTTCGCCGATTTTGACCTTGTAGCATTGCACAGTCCATCCCGCGCTGCTTTCTGGGTTTTGTTATGGATCTTGGAGGAAATAAAAAAATATTGTTTCCAGACTTCTTAGGAGTGCATGTGAACTTAACCATATTGTATTTTCTTCCTTGAAAACACCCAGGGTTATCTTATCAGGTTGATCGTGATTGTGAAAAAACAATCCTGAAAAATGTCTAATGACTCTGATTGTTTGCTTTGGCTGAAACAGGTGCTGCTTGCAATCATTTTATCCTTTCAGAGAAAAAGAAAAACAACATGGACCCAACTCTTGCATTCATCAAGGCTTGCCGTTGTTCAAGCTAACCAGGTGGCCCATTGCACTCTTAGAAATGCCTTCCCCCATTGAGAGCAGGTTGGCAGTTCTGAAAGAAGGAGGAGGTTCCTGGGTGCTCCTAGGACGGTGCTCCTCAACCTTGGCAACTGTAAGATGGGTAGACTTCGTCTCCCAGAATTCCCCATGGCTGGCTGGAGGATTCTGGGAGTCGAAGTCCACCCATCTTAGAGTTGCCAAGGTTGAGGAGCACCGTCCCAGGAGCCGGTGCGCCATCTCAAAAGCACATCTTCTGATGGACTGACCTGTTTTCTCTTTCTGGCCAGGAGTGGGAATCACCATGGTGATCATTTCCACCTTTGTGACCATTTATTACAACGTCATCATTGGGTACAGCCTCTACTACCTGTTCGCCTCCTTCCAGCGGGTCCTTCCGTGGGCCGAATGCGACAAAACCTGGGCAGATGCGGGATGCAGCAAGACGCCAATCGGTAAGCCGCTGGGAAAAGCAAACAATTCTTTGGCCAAATTCATTAATTACAGTTCTCCTATGTGCGGAGCCGTGTTTAGAGGTAGGATGCCTTGTGCAGTGTTTAGATTAGATTAGAGCTTCTGTTCTTTTCATAATAAAGCCACATGGCCAGATTGCCAGTCTGAGCAAGACGCAGCAACTGGGGCGGGGACATGCGAAGGAGGGGGTGGGGCTATGCAGATGAGCACCGTCTTGGTCATCACCGGCTAGGGATCCTCGCCGAGCAGATCTAGACGGGGGCCTGCCTATCTTGCACCCGTTTCCAGCTCCTTGTACTAATTCCCATCTTTCCTACCTTGGGGTTAACAAAGCCTGCTTCCGAAAGATTGCATGAAAGCAGTTTCCGTTCCTTTTGTCTGGTGTTTGGTGAACAAGCCTATGTCAAGTGCTAAAACACCACACAAAGGGAATCGTAATATACGTGGAGGTGTCACCACATCGAGTCTGCTCTGTTATCCGAGGTCCAGGCACGGCTCCCTGGTAGAAGAACACTCCTCGGGAAGAGGTGGTCCAGTCAGGCCTACAAGCCGTCTTCAGATTTCTTTCCTTTTTTGGGCGGGGGGAGGTAGTAGCAGGTGTTACCCAGTTCATAACAGTCACATAGAGGAACGTGGAGGGGAAAAGCAGAAAAAGTAAACCCTGAAGCAAAAGGGTTGTGCTGAGAACTTACAAATCTGGGACTCTGCTAGCAAATATATTAAATTAAAGCAAAACGGCTACAAATTACAAACCACTGTTGGAAGGCCGTTTCTCTTCCCGCCCCTGCACGCCTCGCAACTGCCTCTTCTTCTCTTTTCAGTGTCATTCTGCAACGTTACGCTGAACAATATCATCACCCAGGTGAATTACACGTGGGTACAGGATCATAACCTCACCTGCATCAACGACACAAAGGTGTTTGCGGATACCCAGGTTCCCAGCGAGCAGTATTGGAAGTGAGTGCCAGCTTGGTTAACCTGGATCCTTTTCACCGAACACCTGCCACGCAAGTGGCATTGAGCCCGCCTGCCCGCTGGGAAGGGCTGTAGCCAGCACCAAAGACTAGCTTCGCTTGCTGGAGATCCCCCACGTCTGTGGGGAAGATGCCCCTCTGGAACCTGGGGAGCCTCTCCATCTGTTGCTGTAGAGCAGTCTTTCCCAACCATGGCAATTTCCAGATGTGTGGACTTCCAACTCCCAGAATTCATTCCCAGCAAGGGCTGGGCCAGCTGGGCGGTGCTGGGAGTTGTAATCGAGGTCGTCCAGTTCAGGAAATCCTACAGTGGGTGGTATTGAATAAAGGGGGCCAGTAATCAGACAGGTTAGAAAATGGCTTGCCTTGTTTCTAAGAACAACAATTTTGGAAGGAGGAGTTTTGTTCCCATTCCACAGCTGGTGTCCTTCCGGGTCTAGGTAGTCAGAAATAAGCCCCCTCGGGAGGCTTCCTTCCAAGGACCACGTGTTGCAGTGAGGGCCTCGCTAAGGTCCTTCACGAGAGCGTGGTGGTTGAAGTAAGATCAAGTAGCAGCTGGAAGGAAAGAAAGAAGCCTGTTACTAATTATCTGCCCCGAATGGCGGGGGGGGGGGAGCCTTTTCTGAGTGAGTTGGCATCGTTGACTTAAGCTTAGGGACCAATCTGCCCTCTGGAGTTACCTAACCCAGGATTCCGCATCTACGCTATCTTCCCCAGAGCAAGTCTTTTATGCAATAACACAGGAAACATGATGCTATTTGCAGAAGTGTTAGTTGCACCATGACTAGTGTGGGCCATCATATCTTTCCCTGATGATGACTCAACTACGCAAAGCCAAAGAGCAGTGAGACAGTATGAGACACTGAAAAGATGTGTGGGTAGATGTGCGAGTTGGAGAGAGGTTCCTCTGCCTCCAGAAAAGGGGCCTGCACCACAGCCGTTTTAAAGGCATGAGAAGGGACTCTGCAATTAACCACCATGCCCCATGGGGAAGATTCGGGGAAGCAGAGCAGGATTACAACCCAGGGTTAAACTAGCATTTGTGCTAAGCACAAGGGTCTTTGGAACTAAACCTGAACATCTGTCCATAGTTAGGCCAGCAATGGGGAACCACAGCTCCCGGGAGTCCCAGCCAACATGGCCAGTGCTGAGGAATGTTGGGGACTGTGGTTTGGCAGTACCTGGAGGGCCACCCCTCCTTCAGCACTTCTCCCTGACTCAACCACGCCCCAAGCCTATCCTGGTACAAAAACAGAGCAAGCTGGGACAGCTGGATTTCGTCAGTCCGGGTAGAGGCCGTACAGCCTTCCTCATGCTTTTCTTCTTGCAGCAAAAAGGTCCTCCAGCGGTCGGACAGCTTAAACGAGACCGGGGAGATCGTGTGGTATCTAGCTCTTTGCCTTCTCCTTTCCTGGCTGATTGTAGCAGTGTCCTTGTTCAAAGGAATCAAGTCTTCTGGAAAGGTAATTGCATGAGAACTGTGCTGCAGGAGTCTCATTTCACCAGCTAGCAGCGTTGGAATATGTGGGTATTTAAGGCTCATTTCCTCAACTTCCTTGGGGTGAAGAAGATCCTCGGAAAGCATGTGCCAAGAAAGCTGACGGCGCCCACGAGCTAAAGTGGAGGGTGGCTGGAGGCACGGGCACTGGGCATGTGGCTACAGTAGGGCAACTAAGGCTTTGGTCTGAGAGCAAAGAACTGGTTCCATGACATTCCGAGAGCACAAAGGATTCCCCAAAGTGCCAGGAGAGGTGCCAACTCCCTTCCTGTTCTGGCCACTTTGGAGGCGCTGAAGGGCGGGCCCACTAAAGAAAGAGCCTTGATGTAGTCAAGCCAAGGCCAATTCAATGTGACTTTCGGGTCCTCCCTGCAAGGAATTTGGGAGGTAATTCTGTGGGTGTGTAGAAATAATTTGCTACGGGATAGTCACCCAGGGATGTTTTCTGGAGGAGATCCCAAGCTCGCTAAAAGGACTTAGTTTCCTGCAGAATATTATTTCTAGGAGTGTCTAGAGAGAGAGAGAGGGAGAGAGAGAGGGAGGGAGATGGCGCACGCTGATGTTGTCACAGTCACAACACAAAACAGAAGCTCGTGCACAGGACATCTGTGTGGCAGACACAGCTGGGAGGCAGGGCCCCTCTCCTGCTTGGAAATGTCTCGGGTTGCATCCCGTGGATCTCCAGTAAGAAAGGGTCAAAGAGCAGGCAGGGTGTCTCCAGAGGGGGAGTCATAATCTGCAAGATGGCAGGTCCCTCGCTGCAATCAAAGCCCCACTCAGCATCTTGCAGATTTTGACACCCGCCCACACCCTGCAGCTGCCCCATTGGGAGGGCCTGGTTGAGAAGGCTGTATCTGGGGACAAAGAGTTGTGGGCGAAGAAACCCAGAGAGATGCCGCAGCGTGCTGTGAAGATCAGATCCTCCAGTGCTGCCTGTATCTGAATCTGGGAAGTCACTTGTGGTCCCTTTATGCTAAAGAAAAATGAAACAGTTCCACTGGTCTTTCCCAAAGCTTCTGGCTGGCCTGTTTCTGAATTCCCTTTCTCCTTGCAGGTTGTCTACTTCACAGCCATCTTCCCTTATGTTGTCCTGATCATATTGTTGGTGCGAGGAGCCACCTTGGAAGGTGCCCGCAACGGCATTGAGTACTACATCGGGGCTCAGTCCAACTTCACCAAGCTGAGCGAGGCAGAGGTGGGTACAACTCAGCCCATGGAGGGCAGACCGAGGGCAGCCGGACAGGACATTGAGGGATTTGTGTTTGTGTGAGCTCCTACAAAAGACAGATACACAAAGGTCTTCCACTCTCATCCTAGGATGTAATTTCAGAAAAACAGGACCGGCCTGCCAGGAGGCAGTGCTTAGCTGACCTCAGACAAGCTAAGCAGGTTAAGGCTGGCGTAATACTTGGATGGGAGACAACAAGGAAGTCTATGTACCGAAAGCTAGATTGGGAAGTTGAACAACAAAACAAAGTCCTGGAATAAAATAATGGAAGACAACTTTCATGCTTTTGTCAAGAAAACCATATGGATGTCTGCATGGCATCACCCAGAGCATGTTCTACTAGTCGAGTGCCTTACTGTAAGAATTAACACCTTAACGGTCTATGCTAAATGTTATGACCAAATAGGAAAAGAGCTCTATCAAAACAAACTATGATTATTTTATTTATAATTGCTTATGTAACACAGAGACATCCATGGTTAAGTAGAAGGGATTACGGAAGCTACATCCCATATTTCCTCCTCTTCTTTTTTCAAGGTATGGAAAGATGCAGCAACACAGATCTTCTTCTCACTCTCCGTGGCCTGGGGTGGGCTGGTGGCCCTCTCCTCCTACAACAAATTCCACAATAATTGCTACGCCGATGCCATTTTTGTCTGCGTGACCAACTGCCTGACCAGCGTCTTTGCCGGCTTCGCAATCTTCTCCATCTTGGGGCACATGGCGTTCATGGCAGGCAAGGAGGTTTCCCAGGTTGTGGAATCAGGTGAGCTTGACCCGTTTGGCCGCCAAATGCGTTGTAAGCTTCTGGCCTAAAGCGGTACAGACCGAACGTGGTGGAACAGATGAAGGGTGGAATTCACACACCACAAGGAAGAGCCTCTTTGTCTCTCTTGAGCTCAAACTGGAAGGCGACCCAAGATGGGAAGAAGCCACAGGGGGTTCTGCAGGAGCCACATGGTGAAAGCAGCGTTATGGCCTCACAGTACAAGCCCTGCCCCTTTCTCATATGCGTCCAAAGTCCGGATGCACACACAAGGGACAAAACGTGCATTGCAATGCCACAATTTTGCTTTCTTCCCGGGTCCCCCCACTCTATGACCCTCCCTGAAGATGCCTCTGAAAACCGAGGGGATTTTGCGGGGGTCCAGAAAAGGGATCCTTCTGAGTGTCAGTTATTGGGGAGAGATCACAGTAGAGGAGTCGAAATCAGGCTAGATTTTATCTGAATTTCAAGCCGTTTCAGATTTTCAAATGCGTTAAAAAAAACACCAAAAACCTGCTGTGCTTTGTCTTGGACTCTGTGTGCAAACAAAAGAAAGTTGCTTTCTGAATCTGCAAGCTGAGTCCAGACCTATCCAGACAAATCTGGAAGCTTCTGATTGGTTTTGACCCTTCAAGTTGCAGCTAAAATTGTACTCAGAAACCTGAATCAAATTGTCCAATCAATCAGACTGAATATTTGCACCAGACTCAACAGCCGGCATGGGGTTTGCTATCATACTCGGCTTGGGTGGATTTCTGGCCACAATGGGAAGTTAGAAGCTGGAGCAGATGTGATCCAGGATGACTCTTTTTACCCTCCAAGCTTGATGTAACACTTAGATCCTTGTGCTAAATGTGACCTTCTCCACCCAGCTGTCTTCTGTCTGTGTTGGGCTTCAGCTCTCCTAAGTTCACCTCCGATTTCTGCCAAACTGGCTGGAGCGTGAGAGCTGAACCCAAACACACCTGAAGGACACCTTCCACCATCACAGAAAGCTGCTGTAACTGACCTCCGATGGCTCCTGGCTGTCCACCGAGATTGCCACGCTTGGCCTCTGTTTCACTGAGAGAGAACGTCTCCTGATGGTGTCCTTGATTTTGCTCCCCTGCAGGATTTGACTTGGCCTTTGTGGCCTATCCTGAAGCCCTTTCCCAGCTACCGGTGGCTCCTCTGTGGTCCTTTTTGTTCTTCTTCATGCTTCTCCTTCTGGGTCTCGATTCCCAGTTTGCCACCATAGGTGAGTATTGGTTAAGGCAAAGGGAACCCACCTCTCAACACAAGGATGCGTCGTCTTTGTCAAAAGGCAAAGGTCCGGATTACCCACCCTGCCGACGGAGCATCACATATTCTGCCGGCCTGTTTCATTAGGGACTTGCAGTATTTGAGCTGTTGCATTTATGCATCTCATAACATTTAAATGAATGGGAGGAGGCCTACTTCAGTAGCTTTTGCACAGTCGTTAGAAAAAGGCCACCTCTTTCTGCAAGATTCAGTCTAAATGACATGCAAGGGAACAGAAAGATGAAAAAAGCAAGCTGAAAGACCAACTGAAATGCATTCCAAAATAACAACCATCTAGACACGGTGCAGGGAGACGAAGCCGGACGGAGCTGGCCTTGTAGCAGCCATGAAGGGATGGCCCTGCTTCCCTTCTCATCTCCCGCTGCGGACACTAACTATGCTCCCTCCTCGTTCTGCAGAAACCATCACTACCACCATCCAAGATATCTACCCTGCAGTGATGAAGAAAATGAGAGTTGTCGTGACGATGGGGTTGTGTCTGCTGCTGTTCCTGCTCGGGCTCGTGTGTGTGACCCAGGTATGGTTGGAGCTCAAGCAGGGTTTCAGAGCGGAACTGCTTCCAACGCTCTCCTATGCTGAGTGTCAGAAGCCGACCAGGGAAAACGGAGAGCCTTCTACCGGGGCCAAGAGATAACAGGTCACCCCTTTCTCCTCTGCTCCCACAGGCAGGAATCTACTGGGTCAACTTGGTGGACCATTTCTGTGCAGGCTGGGGTATCCTCTTTGCAGCTATCCTTGAACTGGTGGGAATTTGCTGGATTTATGGTAAATATTTCCTGGGATATCCTCCAACACCCCCAGACCTCCCACCACTCCAAAACGCTGAGGGCAATTGGACTTTTAGCATCATTTCAACCTCCTCTTGATGAACAGGACAAACAATGGTTAACTTCAAATGCTTCTGAAGCATTCTGAAATGCTTCAATCCTGTGACAGGCATCCTTGTCGGTGACACTTGGTAGAGCAACTGCTTTGCTGCAAAAATAAATTAAAAGGGGAAACATCCCAGGTTTAAACCAGGCAGCAAGCGAAAGGAAGCTCCTTTTCCTTCCTGAGACTCAGTTCCAAACTTTTCCAGTGGGATGTCCTGCAGAGGTGGAGGTGTAGCCCACAGGGAGACATCCAGTGTGGGAAAGATCATCTGGAGCAAGTGGGTTTTTCTGTCTCGTGTAGGATAGTGTTTGAGCCCAGACCCCAATGTTCAAGAGGCACAACTCATTTTTGGCCAGGCGTCAGGCAAAATGAGTTAAGCCCATGCTGGGGATAACTCTGGGAACCAGAGGCCCTGTTGCCAAGGCCGCGCTCAGACGCAGCACTAACTCCATGGCACGTGTGGCTGGTTTTATGCAGGAGGAAACCGGTTTATTGAAGACATCGAGATGATGATTGGGAAGAAAAGCTTCCTCTTCTGGCTGTGGTGGAGGGCCTGCTGGTTTTTCATCACGCCTTGCCTCTTGCTCGTAAGTAGCCCATAGATTTCAACTGTTTGAGTGGGGAAGCTTTGGAAAGTCCAGAGACGTCCCATGGGGCTGCATCTCAGTTGGAAGGCCTCTTATTCTTATGAAACTGCACGCCTTTCCCAAAACAGAAGCTCCTGTTCCTTCTAAGTACGTTGTTCTGCGAGTGCCAATGATTTTCTAAGTAAAACAAAACCACCCGTGACCAGCAGACTTGGAAGAAAACCAAGGTGTGCAGGACTGAAAGAGCAGAGGCCCGGAGTGCTGGGCAGGGAGAATAATCTCTGCTATTGTCACCCATCCTGCTGTGAAGTTCCTCTCCCTAAATGACCGAGCACTTCTGGAGCGCTTGGTGGCTCTCCCGGAAGGCAGAAGGAACGGCTATCTTGGACCCTGGCTGGGTGCCCCCTCCCAGAGGGCTTTGTCTTTGACGCTGGGCAAACTTTAGTGGAGAACAGAGAGTCCCACGGGCCATTCTTTGGGTGCCAAAGGGCAGCTGTCCCTTTGCTGGGGGTGTTTACTTTGAAAACCAGAGTCCTGGGCATGGTGAGGTTCAGCAAATACACAGGTAACTGCTGGCCAAGTTTGCAGGAGAAAAGCTACCTGCTTGCCTCCCCGCCCAAAGGAAAAAAAAAAGAGGAAGCAGTTTAGCTCTGACTTTCAGCAGGAGACCATGAAGCGCTGATAAACTGGGTTATTATCTGCTCCTTCCCACATCCAAGCAGCCAGAAGTTCAAAAGGTAAAGCTGGCAGATTGTGGCTCCTTTAGGCTTTTTTTCAACCCTCAGAGAAGCAGAGTACCTTGTATAAGAGACGCCGGCTGAGGGTGATGGTGTTAGAGCCCAACACGTCTGGAGGAGGAGCTGCTTCGGCACGCACAACCTCCCTCTGTGCTGTTCTGAGTCTCATTCCTCTCCCTCCTCTTTCTCTAAAACAGGCCATCTTGATCTGGTCCCTGATCACTTTTGCACCCCCCACGTATGGCAAAAAAGAATACCCGCAGTGGGGCACCGCCATTGGCTGGTGCATGATAATGTTTTGCCTTATTTGGATCCCGGTGGTGGCCATTTACAAGATCGCCAAGGCGAAAGGGAACTTGTGCCAGGTGAGTGCCGCCGGCTGGGAAGGCGGGTGGGGGCGGCTCCCACCGGAACCTGGCGAAAGGGCCCCCACACCCTCCGGAGAAGAGCCCCCGGAGCTCGGCACGGCTAGCCGAGGCTGGGAATCAGCCTCTCCTCCTCCTCCTCCTCCTCCTCCTCCTCCTTTCAGCGCATCGTCTCCTGCTGCAAGCCCAAACCGAACTGGGGGCCGTACCTGGAGCGTCACCGGGGGGAAAGGTACAAGGACATGGTGGGCCCGGCCAAGAAGACAGACGTCGAGATCCCCACCGTGGATGGCTACATCCGCAAGCTGGAATGAAGAGGGAGGCGAGGCCGGGGGAAGACCCCACACCGCCCTGAGTGGAGCCAGGGGTGCCAAAGGGACGCCGCGCGACTGATTCCAAGGCCTTGAACGATCTGCTGCCGAGCCACGGCCGGACCCCCGGCCCGCGCGGAGGCCAGTTCTGCCGAGGCAGGCCAGGCCGCGGTGGGAGGGGCAGCCCAGGGACGGCCTTCTAGCTCAGGGGCACTCCCTGGGGGTGGGGGTTTCCAGCCCCTGCCCCGTCAGGCCCTGTCTATAAAGAGCTGGCAAATCCCCCCCCCCAAAACAAAACCCTAAAACCTCTCGTCTGGAAAAGAAGGAGTTCCCTCCCTTGCGGGGGTGTGGTGTTGAAGGACACACTTCGGCGATACTGTGAGGCTCTTTAGAGCCATCCAAGTGCCCAAGACTGGAATCCTTTGCACACTTCACTGGATGTGAAGCCCATCATAATCCAGGGAGATTTACTTCAGGATCACTGCACGACGCTCTGGTTGTGTGCGCACGCGTGTGTGTATGGGAGAGAGAGATTCCGCACCTAGCATTTTATTTGCATAATTTATTCCTTGAATTTTATTTGGGATGTAATTTATTTTTGTTTTGCTATAATTGAGGGAGGGAAGCTTCTGAAAACCTCTCCCCCAAACAGCTGGCAGTCCCACTGAGCCGTCAAGACTTGGGGCAGACGTTTCTTGTTTGTTTTCAAGCGTATCTCCATAGCCATAAGGGCTAGAAACTTGCTTTAAGAAGAGAAAGAGGGGGAGAAAAGGAGATTCCGTAGAAGCAGAACCTGCGTCTGGTACGCCCTGCTGGGCCTGAAGTCCCGGCTGTTCTCGGCTGGTGCAGACAGCTGGCTGGCCAGCTTATAAAGTCATCTGTCCAGACTTTGCTTTTTGTGGCGGCTTCTTCTTCTTCTTCTTCTTCTTCTTCTTCTTCTTCTTCTTCTTCTTCTTCTTCTTCTTCTTCTTCCTCCTCTCAAGCGAGGTCTCTTCTTTCCCCGTCTTTGCTCTCATCCTTCCAGTACGCCTAGTACGCTCCGCTGTGTTCTGCACTCATCCGGGGCACAAGAGGTCTTCTTTTTCGTAAGAACGAGCGAAGAGCTAACGCGCTGGGTGCGTCTTTCCGAGAGCCAGTCGTTGTTATCACCCTGTGCAGCAGCTGAAGACGCCAGGCGCTGAGTTGGTGCTGGGCTGGTGGGCCAGTTACCGGGGAGCAGACGGAGCTGCAACGGGGTCTGGCAGAAGCACCCCAATTCTTCCTTATTAATTCAGATGGAGGGTGACGTCCTTCCTCTTGCACAATTCGCAAGGGGTCTTTCTGGGACCTTCACAAAGAGCAGTTTCTCCGATTATGCACGAAAGTGGGTCAAGAAATGCTTCTCGACAGAGCCCTGAGATGCAACCACCTCCTTCAAGACACACCGCCGGGAACGCTTCGCTCTCCCCCTGCAGTTCAGCGTTTCTTGGATCAGCTGGAGCTTTCTAAATCTCCAGCAGGTCCACGGGCCGCGCGAAAGAGGGCGGGTGGAGGATGACCAGTGGCCACACGAGGGGCCTCTGCCCTGGTGGCCCACCCTGTGGCCATGGGGGCGCTTTTGGTCCTGGGGGCCTTTTTATACTGCAATTTGTTTTTTCCCTTGCTTGTTGACACCAATATATTGCTGCCTTCAGTCAATAAAATGCCGGTTTGTATTTGTTCAGCTGAGCTTCTTTAACGCAGCCCGTTTCCAACTTGCCACTCTGCAAGCCTGCATTTCCGGGGTTTTCTTTCGTGGGAGGGGTAGGAACAGCAGCCAGATTGCAGAGCTGTAGATAACCCCCCAAAAAGCAAATACCTCTACATGAAAGCATTCACAAACCTTGCCATTTCTACCTTCAAGTTCCCAGAAAGTGATTAAAATGTTAATTTTAGCCTTTAACCCAGGAGGCCGTGGGCTGAAATGCCGATGGAGCATTTCAGTGAAAGCTAAACGGCCACCTGTGGGGGAGGCTTTCTTCAGATTCCTGCACCGGCACGGTCTACACGTTCCTTCCAAATATGCAGTTTTACTAATATTTCATTCCCTGGGCACTTTGACACCGCTCTCAGAAAGCCTGCGCTTCGGGTGGTAAAGAGCCGTGTGGGTTCTTGCTGCCCTCCCTCGGTGTGTAAACAATGCTGCCCCTCTTCGTGCCACGCCACCCCTTCCCTGCTGGAAAGAAGCATCCAGCTCAGGGCCAGACACATCGGCTGACTCTTGGGCTCTCCCGACAGGCCCAGAGCGTGCTTCCGCTGAAGCCCCCGCGCAGCCGAGGACATGGAAGCATTCCAGGACTGGCACAGGCTGGAATGTCTTCCCGAAGGCAGGAAGTTTTGACAGTTCTGCTTAGGAAAGTGTTTTGGCCCCTAGAGGGCACCCTCGGCCTGTAGCACCATTGGAGCACGTTTGGGGTTGTGCCAAGCAGAGGAAACTTTCTGCACTTTTCCCCCCAAGCAGTTCACCGGTTGGGTGGAACGCCGTTGGCTGCAGACGTTCCTTCCAAAGGGGGAGAGAATCTTGGAGACCTTTGCACAGGGAGGATAGAGTATCCTTGCCCTTATTTAGTGAGCAGTTGGCACAAGGGGGGGCCATTCTTGCACAGCCCTCGCTCCAGGAGGGTCTGCGGCTTCTGGACTTCCCTCCCTTCTATCCCCTCGGGAGGGATCTCTGCCCAGAAGGCTCTTCAGCTGTGGGGCTCTTGTTACTACTAAGGTAAAGTCCAGCCCTGGGGAAATTGCTGGAGAATTTCTCCTTCTCTTGGATCTTGTAAGAGAGAAGAGGTGTTCCAACTGGCCAGTTTTATCCAAAGGCAGAAGTGCAGCCCGTAAAAGTTTATATCTTTTAATAAAGTTGTCCTCCCAATTCCCCATCTACAAATATGGCAGACAATGCCCCAAAGTGACCTCCACTTGGCCACATCCTCCCAAATACTCTTCCCATCTTTTAGCCCTGCCAGCTGTGCAACCGGCTTGCCCAGTACAAGTCATTCATACAGTCAAGGGGGCTGAAAGATTTCAATGGGACCCGTAAACAGCCTCAGGAATGCTTCAAAATGCTGTTCTGAAAAAACGCCTAAAACCCACAATTTTGAATGAGAAGGAGGAAAATGCAGAACAGAGAACATTCTGTGCCCGGTGGCACCTGGCAGAAGCAGGTCCTAAGAATTTTCTCTTTCTTTAGGTATAAAACTGGAAGGCTGCTTCAACCTAAGAAGTGGCCTTCATGAGCAACAGAAATAATACAAGGCATCATGAATGGAAATCAATGCATTGTGTGGTTAGAACGTTGTTGTCAGCCCACGCTAGATGTCTGGCCTATCATGCTGCCTCCTGCAGGGGACAGAATCAAATCACAGAACATCACAGGGAACCCAAAGAGTTCAGAGAACATCGGTGGGGACCCAAACAAGGGCCATCCTGGTGCCTCCAGAAGCCACAGGGACATCTTCTCCGAGTCGAAAACTAGGGTGGTGCTGCCCTCTATTGGCTGGTTCTTGGGAGTGAGCTGTCCAGAAAATCCACCAGGGCTGGTCCTCAACCCAGAATGATGCCTTCTGGTCCTGCGTTCTTTCTGTTCCTGTCATTCCGTTGCCTTCCCACAGCCCACTGCATTTTCATCACCTGATTGAGAGAGCCTTAGCCACACAACAGCGATACCCTTTCCTCTGTTGTGTTCTTTCTTACCCATTTGGCTTCTTACCTCGAGATGTTTAGACATTTTAAAAACGTGTAGACTCTCCCGAGATTGAACACTGTCTTGTGAAGTGAGTGCATTGGGGCAATTGTAGCTCGGCATAACAACCTTTCAGGAGGTTTGCATCCCCGTGGGTGGAATCTGAAATACGGAGCAAAGCTGTCCAGATGCCCCAACCCCTTTGAGTAAGCCAATGTGGACATTGATTAAAATGCAGACTAACAGTGTCTGCAAAGCTAACCTTTCACTTCAAAATGTTCAATTAGTTTGATTCCAAACTAGCAAGCAGCTCGTATTAATTAGGAATGGAAGCTTGGGGTTTGTTAAGCTAGAAAGCCACTGAAATGATTACCCTTTTCCAAACAGGGCAGGTGTGGGGGCGGGAATCATCTGCTCAGAGCTCTCTGTGTTGAGCAAAGCTGTCCTCCGCTCTTTGTGGGATGCTTGTCTAGAAGTCCCTCCGGATCAATTAAAGGATTGTGAAAGATTATATCAAGTTCTACCCATTAAAAGCAGCAAATGAATTTTATGAATTCGTTTCTTAAGACTTAACCTACTTACGGGCATAGGGAAAATGCAACTAATCTTTGATATATCATCTTTGTAAAAGGGATGGGCAAATCTCCCCAACCTCACTTTTGCAGACATGTGCAAAAATTCATAGGAAAACTTGCATATACCTTGTGGGCACTCTTCCTAATGTGTGGGGTTTTGCACGCCTGCCTTGTACCAAGAGCTTCTCTAATATTATAAACCTTATTAAGTTTCCTGCATGATTTCCCCAGATATTTTCTGCATAATTTTTTTTTAATTTCTGTACTGCAGAATTAGGAAATATGTAAAATTTATCATGCATGCATCCTCTGATGCCTCTAAAAGTGTGAATAGAGTAAATGCATCTAAACATTCAGATGGAGGGATTTTCCTATCTGGCCTTATTTGGGGATGGTTACAGTGGGTGCGTTGGTTAGGGTTAGGGTTAGGATTAGGGTTAGGGTTAGAATAAGTCCGACCTCTCTACAATGTGACTGCCCTTCAGCTATTTCAGGGTTTCTCAACCTTGGTGACTTTAAGATATGTGGACTTCAATTCCCATAATTCCCCAGCCAGAATATGGTGGCTGGGGGATTCTGGGAGTTGGAGTCCACATGTCTTAAAGTCACCAAGGTTGAGAAACCCTGAGCTATTTGAAGATAGCTATTATGTCCAGCCAAGCCATTCAGCACTTGGTCCTCTACATCAGATTCTCCTGTTTTAATACCAACTTTTGGGGAAAAATTTTTTCCCCCAATTCTTCCCAACACCACATCCAGGCTGGATTCTAGTTGCAATGTTCTCCCTGGCAGGAAGCATCACTTCTTCCTTGTGGCCAAGAAGGAACTGCTAATATTCCCTTGGGTGTCAGTGGAGGAAATGCTAATGCTAATGCATTCCTTTACACCTCTTGAAATTCTCTTTGCAGCTTTCCAAGCTGATTAAATATTTGTGGTTAAACATAGAAGTGATCATACCCATAGGACTGGTAGATAAATGCTGAAATATTTGCTCTGAGCTACATTTTTCTGATGTCTGTTCAAAAATAACTTCAATGAAAACAAGGATTTCCAAATACTATTTTCTTATCACCAGTTCCAAGAGATTACTCAGGAGATCTCTTGGGTATACGTTGCAATTCTGAATGTTTTTCTTTTCACTCCCCACCATAGTTGGGAAATTAGGAGAGCACTTTTGTAAACTGTGGAACCCCATTTAAAAGGAGGGCCCTCGTAGAAGAAGCCCACGGTGGCCTTATTTGCCAGCAACACCAGTGTACGAACCACCAGTGGCCAAAGGCTTATTATTCATGCTTTTATTTCCTTTATGCCTGTGTACTGGTCTAAAAATAAAGCTTTTGATTCTTATGGAATAATTATCTAGTTTGGTGCAGGAATCCAGAAACCCCAGCCTAACCAAGTAGCAAAGCCGGAGCCACAGTAGGCGCAGCTCTGCCACATCCCTCCAGTGAAGTGTCTTCAAGTCCCTCTGGTTGAGATGCACCCCCCCCCTTTCCTTCCAAAGAAGATGGGGACCATCTCACCGGATAACGGCAGAGTTCCCAACGGTGGGCATCCAAATGCTTTTGAGCAGCTAATGTGGTATGAAGTGGAGAGCCAATTGCCGTGGAAGATGATTTCAATATACGATGACTGTGGCGAGATTACTATGTGCACAGAGGTAGAAAGATTCAACGCTCCCCACTACGGAGGAATGGTTGGTGAAGTTCTCGGATTTTGCTGAAATGGACCAACTGACTTCTTTGATTAGAGGGAAGACATTATCTACATTTATTGGTGACTGGAAGCCCCTTATGGACTTTTTGCGTAAAAATGAAAAAAATGAACTTGCGATTTATGCTTTTGGTGATTAGATAGGATAGATTATAGAAAGAAGAGAGACATGATGTACCTTCAGAGAGAGAGGTTAAAGTATAGCTGTACTCATAACTGCGGTGAAGAATATGAGAAGCTACGTCTTTATAGCTTTTTTCTTTTCTATTTTCCTTAGCTTTTTTTTTTTCTTTTCTTTTCTTGCACTTTTTGCTTTTTTCTTTGATTTCTTCCTTTTTCTTCCTTATGGTAGTTAGCAATAGTTTTTATCTTCTTCTTTAAGCGTTTTAATAAAACTTACAGACGTGAAGTGAAGGGCCAGTTGTGCCCTTGGAACCTGATGCTCTGAAAGCCCCTCCCTGCAAGGAAGGCCCGTTGAGCATGTAGAGGAGCCGTGAGTTCAGCTGAGTCCCAGGGAAGCCTCGCAGCAGAGAAGTGGTCGCGTCCAGCATCTTCTCTGCCGCAGCCCCAGCGGCTCAGGTGAGCAGGTCGAGGAAGCCTTTGCTCCTCCTGACCCTGAACGCCTCGGGACCCAAACAGCTCCACTGAGAAATAGGAGGCGGACTCAGGCTGGTGGGTTTATCTAAAGGGACACAGAAGATGATAAAGAAGGGAGTAAGTTCAATCTGAAAAAAGATGAGGCTCGAGGGTCTCCAAGAGGCAAGTGGACCTTTTCAGTTCAAAAGCAGGCACCGGAGGAGCTGAGGAGCTGAGAAGGCATCGTCACATTTATTACACGGTGCCACTTGTCTGATAGACACCTCTATCAGTATGCTTTGTAAAAACCGAGGAAGGGTTGCCAAGCCAATATCGAGTGAATTTCATCCTGTTTCCTGAACTGGGTCCAAGTGTTGTGGAAAGACAATAAGGTTATGACGGGAATAAAGTGGGCGTGACATTCTGTTTTCCGCCTTTGGTTCACAAAGTGGTGTGTCTAAGTGAATATTATGCAGGGGGCGATAATCGGTGTTAAGTCATTAGCCAGGCTGTTTAATTTACTGTTGCTCTATAAATGAATCGGTGTTCATTTGCATGCATATTTTGGTGAGGGGGGATTAAAAACACTCACTCACTCACTCACTCTCTCTTTCTCACACACACAAACCAGAACTCCTAACGACAACATAATGATGTTATGATGACACTAAGTGAGAGCAAAAACTGCAGCTGTCGTTCAGAGCTTAACTGCTTGTTCATTAAAAAAATATAAACACTTTATAACTAGTAGAGATTTTTAAAACGTAGAGAAGATCTGTTGCTGCCATTGTCGAACTCAGCAAGAATGCAGTTGCAGGGAGCAGGGCCCTGCTGGAGAACAAACCTCTCAATTAAACCAGGGGATGGGGGGTGTACTTGTGCAAGGGTCACGAGTGCAGAGATTACTTGTGTGCAATTTATGTAAAGAACACTTCTGGCCCGCAGCCCCTCCCCTTCTTTTTTGTGGACTTTAGAGCAATCTTGAACCACAAAGGACTGGCCCAGAGTAGCCATATTTAAAGTGGTTCTCAACAGGCTGGCCAGCTGGCTGCGGGAGGAGACACTGGCATTTCACAACATTTCTGGATGAATCTGTGAGTTTCTCTTTGCAGGATCTCCACTGACCCCCTTCTAGCTGCTACAGAGGAGCTGGTGGTCAAACGGAGCAGGAGCCAGGGGAAAAGTTGGTGGTCCTTGGCACAAACACGGAGCCAGGGATCCAAGGGCGCCTCTCTTGAACTTCCACCAAATCCCCAAAGCAGGAATTCTGAAGAATGCGGGAAGAGTAATATGGGAGCATATCAAAAGCAGATTGTGAAGATATTTTTAAAACCATCCTCTGCACTGTCCCACAGAGCAATGGCCTGAATGAATCTGGACATCTGATAATCCCTCGAGAGAGGAACCCTCAAGTCCTTCACAAGAAGTTCTGACGGGAGTTCAGAAATTCGATCCCGTTCGCAACTGGCCAATATTGTCAGCCTGGTTCTGGAATGGGGGGGGGGGGGCAGGAGGGCAAGAGGGCCCTGTTGGTAAAGCAAAGAAGACCCTCTTCCCTAAGGCACCTTGAAACTACGGTTCAGTTCCTACATCTCCCCCCGGGGATGGGCAGGGTCACCTTAGAGATGCTGTGGGGTTTGTCCATTAGGCGCTGGCTCCATTATTCATTACTCCAGAGGATTTCTTGGGGCGTGTCTCTCCCGTAAGAAGCCATGCCATATCACTATGGCGGGATGTTCCTGCTTGTTAAGGCAGGAAGAGAAAAACGGGAAGGGAGTAATAGGAGAAGATGTGGAGAAGGAAAAGCTCAATGCATCAGCACTGAAAAGACTTTCCAGGGATGTCCACGGGGGGTGGGGGGAGGTCAAAACAGTCAAGATGGCTGCCATAACCACGTGAACAAAGCCTTGCTCTTCGTTATGCGCATCCCCTTCCCTGCAGACGCCACTCGCTGAAGATCTGGCTCTTTGGCCAGGGTGGTTGAAGCCCCCTCTGAGTATTGTACATGTTTCTGTTGTTGTTCAGTTTTCCTGCCTTTGCTCCTTTGTCTTTGTTCTTATATGGTTTTATTAATAACAATAATCCCGCATAGTGATGTGGCATGGCTTTCTGTGTTTTTCACTGTGTGAACCAGCAGCCACCCAGAGTTGCTGGGAGCCAGGCGGTGTACATTTTATGATTATTGCGATGATTATTATGGGAGAGGCTCAGGGACAAGGCATGCTTTACAGAGACCCCCTTCTTAAGAAGAGAGGCCCACTGTCACAGGAGAGAGTCACAACCACCGAAGAGGCACGTGCAAATCCACACACACACCCCGGCGGTCCCACTGCAGCTCCTTCCTCCAGTCGTGGGCAGAAAGTTGTGCCACCAATCTGGATGCTGACAGCTCTGGTTGCAGCTGAGTTGCTTTAAAGCGGCCTCCGAGAAATCAGGGCAGGCAGGCAGCGCCAGGCTTGGGGAAAGGTTGCTTTTCATAATGAGGAAAAACCTTTAATGGGAGGCAGCTCCCTGCAGAGGGAAGCATGGAGCGTCAAAGCCAGGGACCAAGGAGTATCTGTTGAAAAATGAAAATGGCGGGGAAAGGGCTGGGGAGGAGGAGGAGGAGGAGGGGAAATTTGCTTGAAGTAACCATACCGAACTTTAGTGTTTGCCCCATTGGAAGAAAGAAGGGGTGGGTAAGGCAGTGCGCATCCTTGTCTTTACAGGACATGCGCTACTTATGACAAAGGCTCCCATTTTCTTCCATCTCAAGAATGTCCCACAGTGATCTTTTGAGATAAAAGCATAATATCTTGGATGGATGGATGGATGGATGGATGGATGGATGGATGGATGGATGGAGGACCCTCAGTTGGCCAGGTGTGCAATGCCTTCTGAATGCTGCATTTGTATTGATTTCCTTCCTTGCTCACACAATGCATCAGCTGGAGGAAGGGTTGCCCCGCCAGGGTCAATCTGTCTAACCCAGAAGCCTCAGACTGAGTGGACAGTGAGGCTGAAAAACAGCTGAGTCCAAGAAGCCAATAAATGCTAAAACTCAAGTGCAAAGTCACCTCAAAAGCCAGGCGAGCAAAGTACATTCAAGCTTAGACTGATGTGAGACCCTAGTCTGGGTGTGACTGGATCAGTGGGCCAACACTCCAACGTGTTGTTGGACAGGACTCCACGTAGAGGGAGAATAATCTCTTTTTTCCCTAACTAAACTTCCTTCCCCAAAATTCTGCATCTACGACAAAAATGCACCCTTGGATAGGACAGCGTTAAGTAAATAACTTACACGCGAATCAAAATAGATCAAATCGATCTCCAAGGAACAGTATCTATTCAATTCCAATACATAATAAAGTCATCCCATTTATCTGATTTGTCCAGTGTATTCCCACTTCAATACGCTTCATATCAATTTTACTTGTTTGCTGTTTCCTTGTCCAATGCAGCTTTTCTCTGTCATTTCAATAACGCCTCTTGAATTGATGAGATCTGTTCCTAGGATTTTGCTGAAGCCCTTTGAAAAATGCATCGCTGAGGAATATTAGCTCGGCATGAATTAAAAAACCAAGGGTGGGGGTCCAAGGGGGTTCTTAAAAGTTGCAGAACTGTCTTCCTGTTTAGCCTTCGGTAATCCTGAACTGATAGCAACACCATAGGATGGCACCTTGTCCTTTGAAGACCACGTTTCAAAGGTGCGGATTAGCTTGGGAGGGAGATGTCATCTCCTACAGCAGTGTTTCTCAACCTTGGCAACTTCAAGCTGTATGGACTTCAACTCCCAGAATTCCCCAGCCAGCGCCACTGGCGCCACTGCCTCCAGAGTCATTCCCTGATCCTTGCGAGCTCTTTCCCCCTTTTAACTATTTGTTAAAACCTGCAGAACTGGTCAGCCCAACAGCAGCTGGGTCTTATTACACCAACAGGGAAGAATGTCTTCCAACCCCGACTGTTTTAAATGCAACTATCTTTCACCAGGCAGAGGAGAGGGAAGAGACAACGCCTGGAATATTCGCCGGGAGAATTCAGCACCATTAAACCTGGAGCTGTCGAGGGCTCTCGGAGCGCAACCGAGGGAGCCGTTGCAGAGCGAGACAATGCATGGGTGTCATTTCGGTCCGCCTGGGGGAGAGGAAGAGAGATTGGGTTTTGAGGGAAGGGACCTGCCTTGATTTCCTGAATTCTTGCTGTTATAGATCACCTGCATACGTGTGTGCGGGTGTAGTCAAACGGTCAGAGGGCTATGGGGAACGGTGCCAAGGAAAATGGCCCTTAGCGTCAAAAAATAAGGTGAGAAGGCAATGCTTGAAAGCCCCAGGATGAACCAGCCCTCCTTTTCCAGTTGCTGCAAATGCTGTTAACCTGCTCCCTCCTCCAAGGGGTGAAAACTTCTAGGAGCAAAGCGTGAAAGAGCCATCGACGAACGGGACAGGCTACCGCAGGCAGACGACTCTTCCCCTTCACGGGAGGTTTTCAGACAGAGGCTGGAGATGGTGGAGTGAATCCTGCATCGTGCTGGGGGTGGGGCTTGATGGCCTCTCAGGTCTCTCCCCACTCTGATTCTAACCTGGTTTGTTTCTGGGGACTTTACACTCCAGAGAGAAGCTGCGATCACATCACTGGAGGAGGGAGAGACAGGAGGAAGGACGACTGCGAGGCACACATCCTTCGGAGGCCAACTCGGCTGGCGCTCTGCAGGTAACGTCAGGATTACGGCTCTCAGAATTCCCGACCAGTTTGCCTGGGACTCTGGGAGTTGTAGTCCCAACACCTCTTGCAGCAGGTGGGAGATAGCAGGTGTCAGATGAGAAAATACAGACCACACTGGACGGGAAGGTGAGCGGGAAATGGGTATGACTACGGTTTCCCTTTGCTGACTGGGCCTGGGGACAGAGCGAGCCTTTCTGCACCTGGAGGCAGACCCTAAAGCCAGGGCCGGCTGACGTGTGGAGGAAGAAGGGTCACCGTTGTCTCACGCCGGCTCCCAAGAGGCCCCGACGCTCAGCTCGAGCGGTTCCCTCACACCCACCCCAGAAGCCCTCCCAAATTAATCATTGCAGCTAAACTGCCGAGTCTCTAAAAATTTAATGGGGTTATCCATGTAAATGGTGCTCCTGGCATGGTTTGCTCGAAGTGGGAATTAGCTGGCATTAAAACTTCAGCTTGATTATTTTAACAGCACTGTGATCGTTTCAATTAGCAGCCTTCTACTACTCTTAAGTACTTCGCGGCTTCTTCCTCTGACTTTCCCCCAGGCAAGACCTGGGCGGTGGAGGATGGAATGAACGGGAGGACAGCGAAAGGGAGACCGGGGTCATTGCCCCCTCCTTGGCTAATTGGGGTGGAGGGGCCAATGGCCCCCTTTGGGAAGGAGCCACCCGTCCTAAGCTTTTTACAGCCCACATCTCCTGACCGCATTAAACATAAATTGCATGGCCAGAGGCCTCCACGGTAATGGCCCTGGGCTTGCATTCTGGAGTTAGAGGTGGCCACGGCAGCCCTAAGAGTGAGGGGTGGCCACTGAAGTTTCGTCCTTCTGTCTAGGGGGCAGTTCACCTTGCATCCTTTGCAGAAGAAGCCTGAGGCGTTTATGCATCCCCCATCCAAGTGTGCCCATGTGTGTGTTTGGGCATACAGGCATGTCCACACAGACATACTGTATATATGCGCAGGGAGCTGCTCCTTTCCTTCTTTATTGATTTATTAGATTTATACCCTGCTTTCATTCAGCAGCTCAAGCAGGGATACAAGCGAGCACGCAATTTTTTACACTGGCATGTATTCAGAGAACTTCCAGGAACAAAGAGTGATTTTTCAAAAAACTGCGCTGAAAAGGAAATAGGATTGACAGTAGAGCCACGGCGAGTAAGAAGCTTTCATAGCCCAGTCCATGCTAACTTGCCCACGAATCCTTTATATTCCAGGTTCCTCTTAGAAAAGTCCCGTTATTCTCCACGGCCTTCTGTGGAATCTCCCATCTGGGGACCAGCCCATACGCTGTGCAGATGTTCCCGTACACGATGCCAGCTGCTTGGTTGTGCGGTTCAGTGTATGCTGTTCCCGCCTGCATCTCACGCCCTGCCACTCTGCGTTGGGCTGCCTCTGAGGCCTCTCCGCCCAGTCTGCCCCTTGGGTCCTGCCGAGCGTGGCAGACCCTGCCTCGATGGATCTGGTGCTTAGCGCCTGTTCTTGTGCTGCTGTGAACAATGCCTCAGTGCTGTCTCTTAGTCCAGCCCTTTCCTGCCACTGGTGGGATTCCCAATGTCAGCCGCATCAGCTATCTGTCGATGGTGCATCCCGTGCCTTGCCATGGCGCTTCCTCTGCTTGAACTTTCTCCCATGTCTGCTGCTGCCTCGGGCATTCTCTCAGCAGCTCATCTTTGGGTGCCACCTTGCTGATGTACTCCCAGATGCTCTGGGTTTCGTCCAGGACAGTGGCTTTGATGTTCACCAGACCCTGCCCACCCTCTTCCTGGCTGGTGTACAGTCTCTGGGTGTTGGACTTGGGGTGGAAATCTCCGTACCTTGTGAGGAGCTTCCGGATCTTCACATCAGCAGCCTCCATGTCCTCCTCTGGCCAGCTCACTACACTGGCTTATATATACTTTCTCATGCATATATATATATATATATGATAAATAAATAAATAAATAAATAAATAAATAAATAAATAAATAAATATATTTCTCATATATATATTATAGATATAGCTATATGTGCAGAAGTCTTTGTTCCATTCCAGCCGCTAAGGAACTGGCAGGGAGGGAAGGAGGCCGGACCTGCTGCTGTCTCCTCTTCAGAGTGGGAGGAAAAGAGGGCTCGGTGTGGAGAAGGAGCTGGTGGAGTGGGAGACCCCTCACAGACGCCACTCAGATCAGAGAATATTAACAGCTATTCCCCAAAAGGCTCTGTTCTCTTCAGGCAGATAGTTGTTTGTTTTAATCTCTTAACATTGTCTTGGAAACTTGAGCAGCAAGGTTGTTTATAAAAGCATTAGATAAATAGATGGAACTCCGGGTGGTTTAAGAGCAGACTCCCTGATGTACTGTATAGTCAGAAAACAACCTGCAATAAAACATTTCTGTGGGGAGTGCACGAACCTCTAAACAAGCTCTGTCATTCTAAGTTGTTCCAGCCTCATAAAACATCATCTGGTGAAGGGAACACACTTGCTTTCCAAAATAGGCAAGCCTGGTGTAGAATTGCTACGGGCCGGTTAGTGATGCGTGCATTGGAACGAGTCCACAGATGGCTTGGTCTTTGAGATTTGAGAAGCTCCTTGTTCCAGTCACCGTGACAGGGAGACCAAGTTCAGGGGGATCATCAACACACTCTCGAAGACCTCAAGTCATGACGAGTGACTTATCTGATATGTTGAATCACAACAGCATTGGACAGCCCAGCCAAAGGGCGATCTCCAAAGACTTGGACCAGACATCTCTTGGCTTGCTGACGGAGGTGCTGGGGGAGCTGCGCTCCTAACACAACTGAAGGTCATGAGGTTGGGTCGGGAAAGAATGGCTTAGACAACATCTTGACTTTAGGCTGGGTCAGTCAGGCTTCTGCTATTTCCTCCTGCATCCTAAGTACTTTTCCTAGAGCAACCTAGCAATGTGGTGATCTTAGCATGCAGCTATGTAGCAGGATTGTCCAGCTTGCATCTTCGGGGTAAGAGCTTTTCCAGCCCATGCTGCTTCTGATCAGAATGGCACGTGTTCAGTCACTGCACGGAAGAGCCAGAAATAAGCTCCTTTTCCCACACGCTCAAAAGAGGAGCCAGTCCGGTGCAATGGTGAAGGCCCCAGGCTAGAAGCTGGGGGGCCGGGAGTTCTAGTCCTGCCTTAGGCCCAAAGCCAGCTGGGAGGCCCTGGGTCAGGCTCTCTCTCTCAGCCCTTGGAAGCAGGCCAGGGCAAATCACTTCTGAAAAACCTTGCCAAGAAAACTGCAGGGACGTGTCCAGGCAGTTGCCAGGAGTCAACACTGACTGGAAGGCACACGTACATACCTACATTCCCACATGGTAAGGCAAACCAGATTGTGTATATGTGAGCAGGAAAGGAGCTTGTATCACGTATGCTGGGGAGGGGTTGCTTCCATCCCCTTTATTCCCTTGACCGACTCCTATTGCCACGGGGAGCTGTCTCTGGTCCTGATCCTGGCCGCCTCCCCTCGACTCAGACAAACTTTGGCAGCCCGGCTCTGATAATTCAAGCCTAAATGGTTGTGTGAAGGCTCCATGCTCTTGGGCTTTGGGGGGGGGGGGGGGATCACTGCCGATATCTCCCCTGCATCTGGACTCCTAAGGCACCCTGAAGCACCAGCTGGCCAATGAGGTTACACTGAGAGATCGTTCAAAGCCAGAAGACAGGGCTGAGAAACCATGGGTATGTTATCCATGAGTAAGTCCATTAGGCAAATATAATCTGTGTCTAGTCCACTCTTCCCCTAGAGCAGTGTTGTCCAAACTTGGCCACTTTAAGATGAGTGGACTTCAACTCCCAGAATTCCCCAGCCAGCCATGCTGGCTGGGGAATTCTGGGAGTTGAAGTCCACTCATCTTAAAATGGCCAAGTTTGGACAACACTGCCCTAGAGGATGCCCTCCAGATGAATTGGGACAACAATTCCCATCATCCCCATTCAGCACTATCATTGTAAAGGCTGATCTAAAGCCTGGGTTGTCAAAAAGCTGGCTTTGCATGGGTGCAGTGGTGCTTACGCACTAAAACACATAGGCACTATCTTTTGCCTTTTGCACTTCCTCATGACTATAAACCACTTCTACTTTGGTTAGGATAGTATTAGAAAGTAGTCACAAATATCTGCTTCAGCTAAGTGGCATTTTATAATATCTGGTGTCCTGGAGCAATCCAGGAAGCCTTCGTTCCACGGGGAGGAAGACATCTGGCAGTTTGTAGCATGGAGCAAATGGCTTCTAAGCCTCCACTTCTGAAGTTGCAGATTGCCTGTGACGTCTTCTTGCCATCAGGAAAACCTGAAGCGCAAGATTGCTCTTTGCACCATCCCACTTGTGAAGATGGATTCTTCCTCACCACGCTGTCTCTTTGCATTTGCTCAGAAGGCAGCCAGTGATCTCCCTCCTCTTCCAGATCCAAGCCCACCAAAATGTTCTTACCCAAACATCCCGGCTGCTAATTATGGATCAGGTTGTGCCCTTCAAACAGTCCACCACTAAAACACCCAGTTCCTAATTAGAAGGTACTCAAGGTCCCTGGCATCTTTCTCTTCCATTTGGCCATGACGTGCCCAGTAAAAAGCAGTCAAACTTTTTGTCAGTTCCTTCTGTTCTGTGTAAATCTGGGAGGGAATTAACTTTTGCAATCTTTAGCTTTTGTAGAAATCCACATTGCCAGACTACAGTCAGATTTTCGCAAAGGGGCTTTTAAATTAAAGGTGAATCAAGAGGAGGACTTTTTAAGTCAAGGCAAGCTCTTAAGGGGTCCTCATACAGGAAGCCAAAACTCCTCTGTGCTAACTCCAGAACCCAAGTGATTCTTTTTCAAAGCAGAATCCATTACATTTTTTTGGAGGGGGATGTCAGTTTGTCAAGTGAATGAAGTTAAATTGCACTGGAGATCCTTAACCAAAGAAAGGAAGTGTCTAGGAGTGGAATTCAGGGTGGAATTTGTTGTTTTTGGTGATGGTGGTGATAATAATGTTTATTCCCTGGATCAGAAAAGTTCTCCCTTTGGTCTTTGATCCAGAAATAAAGCGTGCAGAAAGTACCAATGAAACAAGAATGGCAAGAACGTAGGTTTTCTTTCAGATGACATTCGCTGATGTGCGAATATGGAAGAAGCCACCCTTTCACCTGCGAGCTAAATTTGGAGAACACAAAGAGGACAGAGAGATGAAACGATGCTGTCTGTTACTGCCGGCGAGGCAAGGGAGCCGAAGCCCACTACATCTCCCCTATGCAATTTAAGATTTTGTGAAAGATTTGCAAATGCTGTCAGATTAACATATGGCAGCGATTAAAAAATAATAACAGAGCTGTGAGAGAAACAAAGCGGAGCGATGAGGCCCAGTGCCCGACTGAAGTGTCGTACGGTGAAGAAGCGTCAAGTGCCGAGAAAAAACACTTTATGTCATTTATATGGCACAGGAAAAAAGTCTCCCAAGTATTGTAACCAACCAGCCCCGTAGTTTAGGCTGACTCTGAGATTTTTAAGAGAATGCTGCATCCCCCAGGTTTCCTTAATCTGGAGCACTAGCAAGCTTTACCTTCAGTTTAAGAAGTAGATTCACAGCTTCTCTTGAACCGTTACGGGACTGATTTGTTCTGAGTTTCACACGTTGTGCAAACCCGGTCTCTGGGGCCAGTTCTGGGGTTTGCGACCTAGCGCGATCTGTGTGTCCCAGTCAGTTAAAAAATGAGTTAGCACAACATGGGAGCCCAGAAGAGCTCAGATTTTCCTCTCTTATTTTCATATTTAACATTGAACATACATTTGACCAGATTAAACCTGATTTTTCTGGCATTAATATGAACGAACAACATTGGTGTAAGAAAATGGGAGAGTTGGAGACCTCAGCTTTTCATGGATGATCTCCCATTTCAAACCCCTGAAGATGCCACCTGATTAAGATTTTTTTTAAAGGTTTGGTGGTGGTGGTCGTGTTGTTTTTTAACGCTGTTTACTAATATGAATGGCTGCCACTTGTTATGGCTGATTTGTCATTCTTAACCAAGAAGAGAACTTCTTGGTTAAATGGCAGACCATTTAAAAATGTAATAATATTAATAAACTCTTGAGATTTTTTTTTTTTTAAATCCTATGGTAGCTTTCTATTTCTTTCCCTTGAGTCATCTTGTCTTGAGGAAGAAAAGGAGGAAAAACATTAAACGACTATGATAAGTAACTATCTGGAGACTGGACTGGCTCTTGGAGACATTAGTAATCCTTGTAAGGCATGGTGGAAATTTACAGCCAAGTAGGTCAGCCTGGCTGCTCACTGAGACACCTTTTTCAAAATAAGGAAACTGACAATATCTAAGGATTTATTCAGCCCGCCCCCCTCCAAATCTCCTCTTGATCAGACAGTGAATTAACAGCCCTTAGCTTCAATTACCAGGCCTGGTGGAATGTCAGAAAGCATTAACTTGGAGAGCTATAAATTCATAATGGGATGCAACGGGCATAACTGCATCTTGGCTTTCAGCACAAAGGATTTAGACCATTTCCAAAACCGTCCTATTTAATTTGGGGAAGTGAGACTAAAGACGTGTGTGGTTTTCACCAACGTTTTTGTCTGGAAGGTGCCCTGCCTTTCCATCAAATATATGTCCTATTCCCCAAAAGGTTTGTGTTCTGGAAAAACACTCAGGAAAAAGTACTCAGAGGCGTAAGGGTTCCTTTGGGAAAAGAGCTCAAGAAACAAGGCATTCCAGCTTCGGTGCTGCTCGCAAAATTCTCTTGGGATTAGACAAAATTGGCCACTGCCATTCTGAGAAATTGGAGGTGGCCATAAGGGGGATAATTTTAGCTGGAAGGCTGCCGGCCTGTGGTGCACCCTTGCAATCTAAGTTAGATCTTTCTCATTGCTGAGGATAAACTCCCAGCTTTTCTCCTTGTTCGTGGTAGGGGAAAGGAGCCGTGGATCAAAGGTGTCTCCAGCCCAACAAACCTAGTTTCATTGGGCTGTTTTTGGCCTTTGAGACTGAGCCTTGAGTTGGATCATGAGGGTTTTCCCCGTATCCCCCTTGCCAAGTTGGGGAGAAAGCTGAGCCGACTCTGATGTTGAAAAGGGAGCGACATTCCATCATCCCCAGCCAGCATGGGCAAAGCATGAGCTGGATGGATTGATAGGAGCTTCAGAATGATAGGCCAAGAGGACATCAGGTTGGGAAAATGGACAAGAGGGGTCATTGAGCTGACCTGCAGGAGCGTTCTATATTCTCAGTGACATGGAGCTTTGTGTCACCTTAAAGATAAAGAAAGGTAAACAGAGATAGATAAATACAAGACAGCATACTGTTTACACATCATAATATGTACTTTCATGGCCTATAAGCTTCATTAGATGCATCTCTCCTGTAGTCTCCTGTTTAGCCACAATAAATGTGTTCATCTTGAAGGTACCAAAGATTCTCGGTAGCTTTTGCTGCAACACATTGGCTGTGATCCCCCTGAAACCATTCTTAAGCCTGTCCCAGCCTACGGCATCATAAATTGGGCACACGTATCCAATTATCCTTTGGGAAAACAACCGGCCACTTTTAGAGGTGAGCACGTGCTTTCTCCACCCGCAGACACACATGGCCTTCGACTTCAGGCCCTTGTATTCAAATGCAGTGACCTAGTCAAGGTCACCCCTCTATCCTTTGCTGCTGTCACAATGAGCCAAGCCTTTCAAATTAACTAAACTGATATTTGCTGCGATTAAGGAAATAGGAAAGGAAAATCTTTTGCCTCCTGGCAATTTCTTCTGTGCCACTGGAAGGAATTTGTTCTGAACTCACTCAGTCTTGGGAGGAGAACCTAAAGATACATCTGTAATGAAAAGATGGCTGAGCTGGTGCTTAAGCAGATACAGTGAAACGTAGCAAAAGGAGTCTTCTTAAGCCAGTTCCTGATGCCAAAGCAGCCACGCGCACGTAACCGAATTATTCCTCCAGGTTGTACAGAGTTACCCCCGATGCCAGCTGATCTGCTGTACTTAGTGGGATCCTATCCTCTCCTAATTCTATCAGTAATTCCAGCCTTCCTGCATGGCCAAGATGTGCAATCATGTAGGATTGCACATGTATAATGCGTAGGCTTAAAA
This sequence comes from Liasis olivaceus, assembly GCA_030867105.1. NCBI lineage: Eukaryota > Metazoa > Chordata > Lepidosauria > Squamata > Pythonidae > Liasis > Liasis olivaceus. Next base: position 24,224,876 of record CM061361.1, on the reverse strand, counting down.
GGGTGACCCTTGGCAGATGGGAGCCATAGAATTAACCAGCTGGACCTGAGCATTCAAGCAAGACTTAAATTCAGGGTGACTAAGGGAAAAGAAGATTTGGATGTCTTAAAGAGAGAAGAGTATATTGTAGGAAACATCCGTTGTTGGTTATGCTTAGCAGAATGGCTAAACTGGAGATAGGGGACCAGCTATTCCCCAGATGTGATTGGACTCCATTGGATATTGGAGTGTGTAGAAAGGAAAGAGGGTGACCTTGACAGAGAGAAGAGAAATACATTAGCAAAGCAACAGGGAGCTAAACATGGCTTGAGTCCAAAACAAGAAAGAATGCATAAACATCTCAGATGGAAATCCCCCTAATTCCCAGGAGTATAAGACAGTTGGGGGGCGCAGGGAAGCAAAACATAATCAGATGTGCAAGATTCTGTTTCAGTAGTCCATCTTAATCAAAGTAGTTTTAGGCTTGGCTGGGGTGCATTTCTTGCTCTGGTTTACATCGTGGGGCTGACAGAATGGCTAGCATCAGGAAAGAAGGGAGCTGTAATGTGAAAAGCCCCATGCTGGGCTAAATCTGGAGATCCATACACTCCCCACTATCAGGATAGAGAGAACATGGAGACAATGAATATCCAGTTCAAGAAACAAATGTCTTGGAGGCAATGGAAATCATGAGAGCATCTGTCTGGGCATTGTGAGGAGCTGAAGACTGGATAAGATGGTGCCCCAGATCAATACAAAGTCACAGAGCTTTATGGAAGGGCATTTCAGTTGATTTGAAATGGCAGAACAAGGAGTCTTGGTGCACTACTAGGATTGGGGGAGTTAGAGAGGGTCCATGACTAAGCCCCTCCTAGCTCTCCACATTGATTTCCTCCCTCCTCTTGCTTTCACGGGTCCCAGAGAAGCCATCTTCCTGGCTTCACAGGGAAGGTGTCTCGATCTAAACATCTAGAGCAGCTGAGATCTAAATGTCCTCTTTCCCATTCTCGGCACAATTCTTTAGTGAGTTCAGCTTTGGCTCAGTCCAAAACACAGAGGAAATTGATATACAGCCATTTTATTCAATTCCTATCACATCAACCATCTCACTGATTCCTCAGGGGTTATCCTTTGCTCACTGATGCCAATCTTGCAACAGAGTCAGCCCTGGAATTGTGTGTAAGAGAAATCAATCTCATTTTCAGCACCTCCAAGAGTCCAAGATGCTCTCCATTTAGAATCCAGCAAGTCATCAGCTTTCTAGCCAGAAATACAGTCAAACGTGCATGTGAGCAGAAGAACAATCTCGCCTTGGGTTTGTATTCAGTGACAGGGTCCAAAGAAGTGAGAAGAAAGAGAAGGAATGTTGTTCTTCTAGGAAAGAGCTTAGGTCTTCATGGGGGAAAGCGGGGACTGGTGAGGCCAATTCCCTACCCTTGAACGTGGCTGCTCAGCAAAGGTGGTGGAATTCCAGTTGGCTTCTAGAGATGGTCAAGAGGGCTGCAACTTTGTAATCCTAGAAGTAAGAGACGAAAGCACATTTTTGGCAGCCTTCCTGGGCATGGCTCTTTCTGGACTTGCAGACCGCAGATGGCAAAGCCACCCCTGGCTGCCGCCCAGGAAATCAACGTTCAAAGCTTGTCCCTGAGAGGTTGCTTGGTGTGTGCAGAGAGTTTGAGGGTCGTTTCTGTCTGGGAAATGTCTAATGTCCCACCTTCTCCCCATGTAGCCGGAAGTGGTGCAAATCACTAGAAATACACCACACGGAGGAGCTAATTGTCTACTGCGGATCCCTCATCACTGGTGTTGGAGGCTGAACAGATGGCAGGGCCTTGGAGATTTACAAGTTAAGAGCTTTTGCAAATTATTTGGTGCTGGTTTTGGAAGATCTTTTAAAGGGAATTGAAATATTAATGGGAAAACTAAAAGAATTTGGTGCGTCAGCAGGTTTCAAGATTAACAAACAGAAGACAAAGATGTTAACAACAAATATGAAGATACAAGATCAAACAGAATTGATGAATAAAATGGGTTTAAGATTGAAAAGAAGGTAAAATACTTGGGTATTACTATAACAAATATGAATTGTATGCAATTTCAAAATAATTTTGTAAAGACATGGAATGAAGTTAAAAAAGATATGTTAAGATGGGAGAAAATATAACTGTCATTGTTGGGGAGAATTTCTGTGATTAAGATGAATGTTTTGCCCAGAATGTTATTTTTGTTTCAAACAATACCTGTTTTGACAACTGATGTGCCAGTTAAACAATGACAGAAAGATATGTCTAAATTTGTGTGGCAGGGGGGAAAAATGAGTTAAATATAAAGTGTTACAAGATGTAAAAGAAAGAGGAGAATTGGGTTTACCTGATTTGAAATAACACTTTGTAGCTTCTTGTTTAGTTTGGATGAAAGAGAAATGGATGAAACACAAATGGCTAACTTATCGTGACATATTAGAATTTTCTCAAGGAGAATGTAAAATAAAATCAAGAGCAGATCTGGTGGCAGAAGGATACACTTGTCAATGGTTTTCTTACGTACAATTATTAGAAAGATTTAAAGTAGACGAAAGAACTTTTGGTTTTGAGTGGTGTAAGACTGAGTCTGAAATAGAACTGTGTACAAATGATGAACATGTTATTGCTAAAATGTTTAAACTTCTACTGAAATTTGAAATAGAAGAAGAAGAAGTGAAATGAGGTATGATAAAGTGGGCTAAAAATGTTGGTTACAATATACAAATGGAACACTGGGAGAATATGTGGTTGAAAGGACTGAAATTTACATTATGTTATAATCTTAAAGATAATTTTTATAAAATGATGTACCATTGGTATTTGTCACCAGAGAAACTGTCTAGAACGTATAAAGGTACTTCAAATTTATGTTGGAAATGTGAACAACAAAAGGGGACATTTTATCATGCCTGGCGGATGTGCAAAAAAGCCAGAGAATTCTAGATTCAAATGCATGTACTAACTCAGAAGATTTTAAATATTAATATACAACTGAAACCAGAGGCTTTTCTTTTGGGACTGATCAATAACCAGCTGCAAAAAGTCGTGGAACTTTGTTTTTATACATGATAACTGCAGCGAGATTAGCAATGGAGGCGAATAGGTGTAGCTCAGGGTTGAACTGTGGAGTCCTCGGGGCTCTCTGAGCTTGGCTGTTTTCTTGCAAATGTTTCGTTACCCGGCTAGGCCACGTCTTCAGTGCACAGAGAACCCCAAGGACTCCACTGCAGCGAGATTATTATATGCACAAAGGTGGAAAGATTCGACATTACCCACAATGGAGGAATGGATGGTGAAGATTTGCTGAGATGGCCAAATCGACATCTTTGGTCAGAGAAAAGACATTATTTAAGCTCATTGCTAACTGGAAGCCCCTTATAGACTCTTTGCATGAAACAGAAAAAAAATGAACTTATGATATACAGTATGGTTTTGATGATTAAAAAAAATAGATGATAGAAAAAGTGAAAGTTATGCTGTAACCGTAGAGTAAGAGATAAATGTATGCCTATAACTGCCGTAAAGAAAATTGGAAACTACTTCCTTCTATTTTCTTTCTTTTCTTCTGCAATTTTGCCTTTTTTTCTTTTTTCTTCCTTTTCTTTATTCTAAATATTAGTTTCTGTTAGTTTTTATCTTCATTAACATCTTAATAAAGTTATATGAAGAAAAGGAACGTTAACAACACAAACGAGTTTACGTACCCATCTCTCTACTTCTGTGCTCTTGGTGGAAACCTGTCTGTATCATAAGTAATCAGTTATAGGAGCGCGAAGAGAAGCAGGACTGTGCTTCTAATTTCCCTTGTTTAGCTGGCTTTAAATTTTTAATCTCTATGCTTTCGATGGAATTAATTATTAAAGCATATTTTCTTGCACACAGTTGCATTGCTTATGGCTCCTGTGTCTCTACATGCCTGTCTGTGGAAGAAGAAACATCCCCCTTGGACTCTGCTTCCTTCCTCAGTGAGCTTCACTCTTTCTCTGGGGCTCTTCCCTGAAAAGGGTGGGGGGAGCAATGCAAAAATAGCATACCCCTCACCCCACTGCTGAAACAGGCTGACCTCAAAACACATCATGCATGTACGGTTGGGGGTGTGATTTTCCAGAGGGCTTCCCTTGCTCTGACGCTACACCCCATTGACAGCAGGCTGGAAGGGAAGACCAGATCTGCTACCAAGCGTTATGCTAAGTGTTGAAGGAATAACTGGGAGGGGGGATGCATTTCAGACCCCCACTTGGGAAGACAGAAAGGTGTCCCAAGGACCGCTAGTGCGACCCAGCAGTCAGTACTGCCTATCCTTGATAAGAGTGGCTTTTTGAAAGATTCAAGGGTCTCTCTTTGTCCCAAAAGAAGACGGCCTTTTACATGCAAGCAGATGTGCTGCGATTCAGGTACATCTCTTGCCAAAGGCATCTGCTATTCTCTCTTTCCAGCCATTTGGGAAAGTAGTGGAGCATAGAGAAGCTAAGAAGCCATTTTGAAAGAATTCCAGCAGCTGCTGTGTGTTAATTGCGAGCCTCATTTCTGGCAAAACCAACATTCAAATCCTATTCCTCTTTCCCCCGCAAGAGCTACACATTGGGCTGACAGGGAGGCCCGGTTTCCACTTATCTCTTGCTTCAGCCTAGCCACATCTCATATCAGATTTTTTTTCTCCTCTGACCACATGAGAATTCTCACACGGAGGGCTTAATGCCCAGGCACCTCAAGTGGCTTCACAACATTTTTGTAGCCTCCAAAGCTCCTGGTAACAACAACTGTGGAAAACTGGGAGCAGGTACCTGCCAAGCTGAGAAAGGGAAACCGAGAACAGACCTAATGCAGTTTTTAAAAGCCAAGAAGGAAGATCTCCAAATCCAGGAGGACCCAAAATGATCTGGCTTTACCCACACACATAGCTAACCCACCACCGCCGCCGCCATTCATATTATCACCCGGCCTTCAGAGGTCCTGATCCTGCCTCAAAATGTCTGGGTGACAACCATTACAACAGTTTCCAACTTTCTTTTTATTTTTATTTTTATAAGCCTGAGGATCAAAGGATAGTTCACTGCTCCTCAGCTGTTTCATTCCAGGAAGCTACCACGACATGTTTTTAAAAGAGACCAAGTGGATGAGTGTACACATCAGCTAAGACCCACACATACAACTCCCCAAGGTTAACCCTAATCAGGTTTAGCAAGTTGCATCAATGCAGCCACTGTCCTGGTTGAACATAGTGTATTGAGTGAACGCAGCTATTGTGCAGCTACAATAAGAACAGAATACAATAGAAGCTGATTTCATCTATGCAGCTTACAATTGTTTCAGTTTAATATAGTTCCTTTATTTGATACTGCCTACATAAGGCCCATGTTTGGCAACTCAGAAGAAGAAAAGCACCTTCCTAAATTAAAGGAAAGTGTACCCAAAGTGCTTGTTTATCAAGTATTGTTCACGCAATGCAACATTCTGTGGCATTAGGGAAAATTGTGTTGTAAGCAACATGAAAATATGTACACATTCTAATTAGATCCCCCCCCCCCCCCAAATCCATAAATAACTGTAGAAATCAGATTGACGCAGAGGGTCAGGAACGTGAGAAAGGAGGGAAAGTGAAATCCACAGACGCCCTCACCTTTTAGTGTGCAGACTTCAAGGGTGGTGCAGGTTGGGGCTCCTGGGTGTGACAGATAACACGCAACGTGGTTGTTGTAGCACGGTCACTGTGCAGTTATGTTTCAGTATTGAGCTTCTGCAAAGGTTTGCAGTCTGCATAATGCGTTGATGGATTCAACGTGGTGCCCCTTTCCCCAGCCTCCTCCCCTGGGGCACCCCAGATTTCTGCTGAAGTTTGGGCTCTGCTCCACACTGGAACGGGGGGGGGGGGGCAGAGAAAGCAATGCAGCACTTTCGCCCTTTGCGTGGCGTTCTCCAGCTGTGGGAGTTTATTAGTGTTATCGTCCCTTGTAATGAGTTCATTTCCTTTCCCATCTCTAGACTAATTTCAGGGTCTAATAAAATGCATTCTTTCCAGCTGAATTTGGTGCTAATTGATTGGACTTATTTGTTTCTCAATCTCGCTCTCCCTTGTGGGTCCCAGCGAAGGGATTCCAGCTTGCAGCTTCTGGTCCAGCTGACGCCCTTTGTGTTTCTCCCAGTTCCCTGTGGACCAGCGTTTCTCGACCTTGGCAACTTTAAGATGGGTGGACTTCAACTCCCTGAGCTGACTTGGTTAGTTGGAGGCATTCTTCAGCTGTTGGGGGAGGTCATTCCACGACTGATTTTTTGCAGAATTGGGGCAATTAAGCTTTTTTCCTTGGCTTGCTAGATTTCCAAATGGGAGGGCTTGGTTTGTCAAAAGGAGCCCTCAGTCATGCGCAGCCAAAGATCTTCTGGCTTACACGTGACTTCGGGAAATGTAGTGAGGGCCCAATAAAAAAATTCTAAATAGAAGAATTTACTCCATAATAGAAGTACTTAGATTTGAAACTTCTTTTTAATCGTTCCCGCTAAAAAAGCCATCTTCTGCTTGAGATGCCCTGCATCCTACCATCCTCACTTTCTCCAGCTGGTCCTGATGTTGTGCTGGAACATAGTTCCCATAATTCACAGCCTGGATGGCCAAAGGCAGGCCCCCTGGACCAATCACAATATGCTTTATTAATTTTATTACTTTTGTTTCCAAGAAAATGTTACTGGACTTAGGAATGCTCAAAAGTCATGTATCCAGTAAGCAAGGAAGTGTTTACAAGGCGACCAATGTGAACATTTCATGTAATTTACATCATGAATTGTCTATGGGACCTGACGTTTGGTACCCCCCGTCTATAAACATCTGCAGTGGCAACAGCTTCTTACGTACTGTACATTAGCTAAGGCTAATATGTTCCTGCAACAAGGAGTTTTAAAAGGATGCCCGACCTCCCTTTTCTAAGACGTCAGACATTTATTTTCTCATCTGCAGCAACAGCAGCGTGGCGTTCACTTCACAAGCCCCGCTTGTGCAAACCACTTACAGCCGTCTCTAATGCTGGCAACTGAAAGGAAGACGAGGCAAAGGAACCGAGCGCATCATTTCCTCGTTGTCCATCCTGGCTGAACTCAGACGGACTTTGCGCTCAAGGCTTTGGCGAGAGGGAGCCGCGTCACGCAGAAGGAGCATCGTGTACAGCGGGCATCCTCTTCTTTTCTTTCTTTTAAGAAGACCGATATTTTAAAAGATCTGCTTTCTCCCCACCATTCAGTTCCATATATTCAATTACTATAAATGTTTAATCAATGAAATGATGAATTTTAATTTTTATGATGATTGTAAATACTGTTTATATTTTTAATGTATTCATTGACTGTTTTTAGCTTTGTTGTATGCCGCCCAGAGTCACCTGTGGTGAGATGGGCAGCTATATAAATTGGTTTAATAAATAAATAAAAATACTTTATTTCCCATCCACTATGTCTTTTCTCATTTTCTTCTTTTTTCTCTTCTGCAGTCGTTTATTCTTTAAATGTTTTTAAAGAAATTTATAAACAAAAAGAGGGAGGGAGGGAGGGAGGGGAAAAAAGGCTTTCTAGCTGGGATTTGCCTCACCTGGGTCTAAAAAATTCCTGCTTCTTAGGAATTTCCAACCTGCAGATCATTCTCTTAACCCCCAACCAAGATTTGCCAATGTTGAACTAAGCAATTTCCACCACCATTTGCTTCCTGGGTACCAAAATGTCTGTGCACCTGTCTTTCCCTCCCTCCCTCCCTCCCTCCCTCCCTCCCTCCCTCCCTCCCTCCCTCTTTCCTTCCTTCCTTCCTTCCTTCCTTCCTTCCTTCCTTCCTTCCTTCCTTCCTTCCTTCCTTCCTTCCTTCTTTCTTTCTTTCTTTCTTTCTCAAAGATTGCAGATTTGAAACTAGCCCCGGGCAGGCAAGGGCTCAGCTGAAGTTCCCCACTGGGGGGTGCCTGGCTGATAGACTAGAAGCTTTTGCTCTCGCTGAATGATTCGTGCCCTGTTTCTTTTCCTTTCTTTCTGCCTCTTGCTCCCTCACCTGCGTTCTCGTCTTTAAAAAACAAAAGTAGTGCATCCTTTCTGATTCCCAGCTCTTTGCATCAGTTCAGCCCGCCCCTCCCCCAGAGAACCGTGCTTCATAAATGCGCTTCTTGTAATAAAGGCGGATCTCCATCCAGCCAGGCCAGCGAGCTTCTCCCTCCAGCAAAGTCCCTCCGTTGCCAGAATGGGTTTCCGTCATGAAGCGGCTTCCGCCCTTACCCTCCCCGCCAGCGTCGACCTCTCCCCCCTCCCCATCCCCACTTTGAGCAGCTGGTTCAGGTCTGCCTTCCGAAAGCCAGCCGTGGCCCCCTTTCAGGCGGGAGCAGAGAGGGAGGGAGGGAGAGAGAGGGAGGGGGCCACCATCTGCACCCACCGAGGAGAAAAATGGCTGGTGAGAAATAGACCACAAGCTTAAGCGTGGCAGCCACACAAATGCAGACCGTTCTCTGCAGCGACACGGATGAGTTGCGTGAACCGATTATTCATTCCCAAGTCCACAAGGCTCCTCCTGATCCAGAACAGCTCAGATCCTTGTCTTCCCTGCAGAGAGAACATTAACCTGAATATTGTCCCCAGGTCTCTGGAAGCTCTCCTTCTCCTGCAAAAAAGGATGCTTGAAACATTCCTTGAGGTTTCCGTTGGGGAATGTGTTTAGGTTTCCTGGGTTCCTGCAGGGCGGAAGAACGTTTAGGCCTGGTGGTCAAGTGTGTTGCACTCCTGTGGGTGCTGACGCTGCTTTGGGGCTTCTTGGGCTTCCCAGAACTCTCCACAGAGAAGCTGAAGGAGAGCGGAAAGGAGAAACGCAGGACGGAAACCCAGCAGAAACCATTGTGGGGTCAGCTGCCTGACACTTCAGAAGAGAGCAAAGCCCTTTCGATGACAACAACGTGGTCAAGCTGTCTTTGTCGTGACCGTTGCTGGTGGCAGAGGAACCCTTCAGAAGGGTTTTGGCCAATCCCCCTGGGCAGCAGTCGGAGGGCAACTGCTCTGCTCCTGCCCCCCGGCCCTAAGGCCGGTGCTGCCGTTCCCAAGTAGCCAGAAGGAGAGTCGGCTGAGCCCAAACATCGCGGGTTCTTCATCCCGGGTCCCTGCAGAGACGCACTTTTCGTTACACCGACGTCACTGAGCCAGGCAGGTAAGCGAGAGCCGGGGGTGATAAATAGTTCATGTAGCGCCTGCAGGACGAGGAGCAGGCTCCCGCTGAGGCGTGCAGAAGGCAGATGAGGCCACATCTGTGTGCCAGTGGCTGTCTGCCAGTGTGTGTGTGTTTGGCCTGCCTGCTGCTAAAATCTACCTTCTTCCTTGAATTCTCCCTTCTGCTCCTGATGGTACGCCAACACCCACAATAGCTGGGCATTGCAGAGGCAAAGTCCAGCACATCTGGATTGTGGGAGGGCTCCTGGTTGGAGCAGATTGTAAGACACCTGAGAAACCACAAAGCCAGCGGTTTAGAGCAGGAGGGCAAAAATGCCATGCTGGTTGGGGGCAAATACAACCCCCAAGCATTTCTTTTCATCATGAGGCCAAATATGTGGCCTTTGGTTAAACATGTGGAGGGCTTGGGTATTGTAAGGCGCAGGTGGTTCCCCAAATGGGCACCATTTTGCCCTTTTAAAGCCCCTGAAGCCCACTTCTGAAATGGAGCCAGCCAGCCCTTTGTGGAGACACAACCCTCCGAGCCTGCTGAGACCCTCTGAGGAAGTCACTACATGGAGCAAAACTAAACAATATTCGAGCCCCTGAATCTGGGCTCACCAAAATACGAACAAGCCACAAAACCAGATTTGCTCCATCTCTACCACCATGGCCTCCTTCCCACAAGATGAGAAGCCAAGGCTGCTGAATGACAAACACTCAGCTCTGGGTTCATCTGGTCTAGTGTTTTTCAAACTTGGCAACTTTAAGATGGGTGGACTTCAACTCCCAGAATTCCCCAGCCAGCATGCTGACTGGGGATTCTGGGAGTTGAAGTCCACCCATCTTAAAGTTGCCAAGTTTGAAAAATGCTGACCTAATCTCATGGGCTGCACCAACCTGGCCTGGGTGTCCCGCAGCTGCCCTTCTGGGGGTGGACAAAAGCCACATTAATCTATGGGGTGGACAAGAGCTGCAAATGTGGGGCTCATTGAACAGTCAAAATGCTGCTGAGGAAAAATAATTGGGCCCCACAGGCTTCCTTTTCAGTAAGGGCTGGGAGAGCTGCTGTGGGGCATGAGAATCTGGACGCGATTGTGTGTTTAGCTGGCATATAGGGGGGCATGGGGACGGCTGGCCCATCGGATGCAGACTGCCAGGGAAGATCTCATCACCATCACACCTTTCTTCTCTTGAAGCTCTATGTCTGCCCTGTCCATTTGGGGAAGGGGGAGAAAAGCCAACTCAATCTTCTGAGCTCCAAGTTGCCACTCCTGCCTGTGCCAAGCCCACCCGCCCCTCCTGGCTTCCCGTGGCTCCGACCTTCCCTTTCTTTGTCCAACCCTCCCTGCTTGAAAGCACCTGTGCTCCAAGCTATTTGGAATACTTTAATGCGCAGCCCGTCCCAAGTGGAAGAAAACGGATTTATTTGCACACAACACGACCTGATGAGAGAAACATCTCTTTCGCGCACTGTCGGGGTCCATGTCTGGGTCAGTCCCTTTTGGGCTCCGCTTCCTCATCCCTAAAGCCACACTCCAAGAGGGGGTGAATTGGCCCAAGTGACCCCACGCAAGATCTCTGGGCAGCCGCCAGCATTCCGGGTGCAAGGCTGCTGGATTTTAAACGAAGTTATGAAAATCTTGTGATATTGAGCATCAAAGCAAGGGAGGGAAGAAGAGGGACATTATCCATGAAAGAGCAAAGGATATTAAACCGCTTGTCTCTAAGGTGCTGTGAGGATCTTTATTATTTTTTCCAAGTTTGCATTTTAAAAAAGCAAGTTTTTACCATTCCTCCCATGCACTGCCATCGCACTACACCCAGGAGAATTTCTTCAAAATTCTTTTCTTTGAACACATTTCAAAAGCAGGAGAACGGGGGAAAAGAAGGAGTTCTCCACTCTCTTAAAGGGAGAAGTTCTGGGATGGCCACTTGAGCAAATCCGGGCTCCAGAAACCAGAATCAAGACTTTCATAAATTGGTTGAAGTCAGTGAAACTGCATCTGTGTCCTTCCTCTGCCTGTCTTAATTCTCAATGCACTTGAGTGTCTTCATTGGAAAATATTTTTTGCTTACATTTCCTCCCTCCATCTGATTCTGGTCTATCTTCATTTTCCAAAGTCCAATATTTAACAGGTATATCAAATCATCTGTAAATTGTACACCAAAGCATAAAAATACACCCACACACACACACACTTTTTTTTTTTAACAAAGGCAGGAGCATTTGTCAAGGCTCAGATTTCAACATATTTGCAAAGCATTAAGGGAACCTGCCACTTATTCTATTAACTGGGCTCATGCTTAAATTGACACATGGAAGGGCTACCAAATCCAGCAGCCAGCAGAGAAAATGCTTTGTTGCTATCTAGAGGTGTTCCAGATTTCTGCAGCCCAGATCTGATTGCCTGGTGAATGATTTTAAGTCAGAAATCCTTAAAAAAAAAGATTCCCTCCTCACATTTGTTGGACTGTTCTTCACAGCCACCTTTTCCTTTGTCATCCTCTAGGACAGGACAGAGACACTGATATAAATCCACAAACATCAGGCCCGTTCTCCTTTCTCTTCCTTTCATTCAGTTCTTTGCACTTTTGGCCTCCAATCAAATTCTGGAGTAGAAGATTTTGATAAAGGATAAGGTTGCCATGACAATAGAGTAACCACAACAAACCCAAAACTTTTAAAGCTGTGTTGGGGCGTAGATGCAAGATTGCTTAACCTGGATTGATCAACATTACTCACCCTGTTGATAATTAAGGAGTTGCGTATAGGGAGAAAATCTTCCCTATTGTCCAATGCATGACAAAGGAGAATGTTCGCAGAAGAAGATTGTTCTAACCCAAGGGAAGACACGCTGTTGGTGGGATATCTTTAATTATTTGTTTTTTCTTTAATAAAGGAAGCATGATTCCATCTAGCAGCCTTAAGACTAGCAGGGGAAAACCATGGTAACCAGAACTTCTTTCCTTCTTTTTAATACCCTGTCACCTAGATATGTTCTTGCTTGCTGTCAACTCCTGGGGAGAAAGAAATGCATTTTTCATAAGTACATGACAGAAATTAGCATCATGAGAATTAGTGTTCTTAATTACTGGCAGAGAACAGTGGGAACTGTGTCGGGAACACTAAGCCAACCTTATTTACAAGACTTCTCCATTATTGAGCAAGATCAACTCACTGGATAGGTCCAATGGCGGTGGGGGGGAACCCAAAAAGTCAAGAGGGGGGTGGCAACTTCACCATCACAGCAGCCATCCTGATTTTTTGGACACGCACCCATGGATGCTCCTGAGTCTTGACATTTCACACTTGAGCGAAGTGGACCTCCTCTTTAGCTATGTAACACGTTTGCCTGCTCTACTGGAAATTTTCTTTGGATAACTTTTCTCTGTTGGAAGAAGAGATGAATTAAGAGTCAGTACCAATTTTATTCACTCTTATTAAACCGCACATAACAGCCAGCCATAAAACAACTGTTCTCCTAATTTAGAGATGCTCCCCTAGGATCGCTGCCTATTCTACGATGTTGTTCTTTCAAGGAAAGTCTCAGGACCCCAAAATGGCTCTGTTGTCGGAGGCGTGTGGTTTTAATGGAACAGGAACACAAAGAATCAGCAGGCAGGCTGCGCTGCGCAGACGACAACTGCGGATAACTAAATGGGTAATTGGGGATGTGTTAATTGATATCTAGGACGTATCATCGCCCCATTAGGGCTGTTAACAGAGAATGAGAAGCCGCAGTGACCTCTCGGTGCCCTCATTCGTTGCAAGACTTGGCAGGCGCTGATTTGAGCCCAATTAATTATTAGTGTTATAAGTAAATGAGTTATTAGCATTCATGGATTCGAGAGCACGCCATTGGCTGCTGTGCCCCAAAGCTTTGGAGAACCTGTTTTTACGGTTTCTTAGCACTGTAACCATAGGAACTAAACGGTTGGCAACCCAGCCCTTTGCAATGAAGGCAGAAGAGTTCTCCCCCTCTCAAATGTCAGGGAAGGACATTGAAGGCATCTCTCTGGGTGGGGAGGCGGGTTCTTCTTCCCAGGGGAGGGGAGCAAGGGACAGAGCTGCACTGTGCTGGTGGTCGCTGCTGACGCCGTTACGTTGTTCTTCGTCGCATGGGATGAGGAGAGGACCCACAGTACGTCTCCCCAGCCAACCTTCCGCTTCCTTTCCTTCCGGCTTCCCATCTGTTCGGTTCCGCAAAGGAGCCCCACAGCCCCAGGTTCACCCTTCCTGGACCGGGAGTAAGAGAGGGAAGCCCACCCGTTTCCTGGAGGAGGCGGAGGGGCTCAGATTTTGGATGGAGTGGTGCACCGAAAGAGGCTGCTCCCTCTGGTCTTGCGGGGAGAAAGCGTTAGTGCTTCCCTCCCCATCTCTCGTCCCCATTTTTTCCCCTGGATAAGCCCTCTGCTCTCCAACGCTCCTGAGCCACGAACTCCTCGGGGCCCAGTCAGCTCTCCCTCCCTCCCCCTCAACAAGAAGGGGGCACCAACTCAGCGGCCAGCCACCACCCCTTCGCTTCTCCTGACTCTGGGCTGCTCTTGTGTTCCCGGCGATTTAAATAGAAGGACACCATGAGGAGCAGCTTTGCAGCCGCCCTTGGAAATGACCAGTGAAAGGGCACCGTGGTGCAACGGCTCCTTTGCTCCGGCTGGGAGCCGGACAGCGGGAGAAGGCAGCTGTTCCTGCCCCCGGCACACTGTCAGCTTGGAAGGTCCAGTGGCCCAACAGCTTTGCAGCCGTTCCCCCTGTGCTACTGCTGGGGTGGACATTAACAGCCTTGTTGCCCAGGGGTGGTGAGTGTGTGACGGTGCAGTCCAGTGGTTCTCAACCTTGGCAACTGGAAGATACGTGGACTTCAACTCCCAGAATTCCCCAGCCAGCCATGCTGGCTGGGGAATTCTGGGAGTTGAAGTCCACGTATCTTCCAGTTGCTAAGGTTGAGAAACACTGGTACAGTCAAAGACCTGATCTGGGGCAGCAAAATGTGTCCTGTAAGAGGTCTTCGGAGTCTGCTTTTTCATTTTTCGAGCTGTGAAAATGCTGTTGCTTAAGCAAAGTTGGGAAATACCGGGGTTTGAGATGACTTGCCTGGTTTGGGGACAGCTTTCTTCACATGCCTGCGGTAAAAACAAACATCATCTTTCTGGAATCACGCTTAGTCATTCTAAGCACCCCAGCTATGAACATACCGGACTTAAATGCAGAGTTTCTTAGAACAGAGATTGGATCTCTTCCTTCAAGGAATTGTTGGAGGCATCTAATGGGATATTCCCTTTTCTCAAAACAAATTACTTCTTGCATCTTCGTTTTTTTAATTACGATGATGATTTTGTCTCTATCCGGCAGGTGTATCAGACAACAACAAGGACATTGCATCTCCAGTTTGGATGCTCTCCAGCTATGGGGCCTTCAATTTCCAGAATCCTCAGTAAAAGCCACATTGGCTGGAGAATTCTGGGAGCTGAAATTGTATATCTGGAGGCACCCCAAAGGGGCAACGGCTGGGTTCACTTCATATGCTTAACCAGGTGCGTGAAACCTCGAGCACTGGCATTCACCAGACATGTGAAAGTTGGTTATGCCTAAGCTTGACGTTGCGTTTTGGTGCAACTGAGATGTGAACCCACCTTAATTGTTCATTTCTACTTTAATATATTGTGGAAACCCAGGAAATGGGTTCATTTGGTAACTTGTTTGCAAACCCAACCATTGTTTTTTAAGTATAGCTGTGAGAATACAGGTTGGCAGCAGATTTGCTTAAAATCTTCACAGCACTTCCAGTATCCTTGCTGGCATGCTGTTTATTTTTCATTGATTAAAAAAAAGTGGCAGAGCTCGGTGGGGGGATCCATTTATCTATCTATCTATCTATCTATCTATCTATCTATCTATCTATCTATCATCTTTCTTGTTCCCTAGTCTGAAAATGTCCTCCTTTGTTCTAGAAAGCAAAAACAGTTCACATCTGAATAACTCAACATCTGCTCCTCCAGCTGGCAAGAGGATTCTCCAATTCAGTGGCTGGAACTCAAAACTGCAAAGCAGCTCAACCACCCGTCTGAAGAAGCCCAGCGCTGGTTTTTCTCCCTGCTAGTCAGAGCTGCTAATGAGGTCCTCCGATACTTGATAGCTGCCTGGCCGTTGACAATCTGGCTGCTTTCAAAAGCCCTTCACTTTTAAAAAAAGCCAGACGTGGCACGCCACTCTGCCCAGGGCACTTTCTCCATGCAAAATGTGTTGCAGGATATAGCCTGAACCAGCACCGAGATCTCCAGTGGGCCCGGACCAGGAGGACCATGTCAAAGAAAGGTTTTCTCGGCCTGCATGCACACAGTGGAGGTTTTAGAAATGGTGGGTTTTGCCCTTGGAAAGCATAAAGGTAGAGCGAGCTTTCCAAGGGAATGCATCTGGAAGGGATGGCTATGAACCAAGTTTGAACCATCTTGAAACATACAGGATTGTCCAAAGTGAGGCAGAAGTGTGTACATGTGAGTCCTGCCTGGTGGAAAGCCCCCCCTTCTGTATCTAACAGTAGAATGCATAAATAGATGATTGGCTGGAAGGAGAAGGGGACAGATCATGTCACGCAGGTAGGGGGACTTAGAAAGGTGGGCTAAAATCCCATATAAGGGAAAAAGTAGAGTTTGAGCCAATTGTTGCTCATTTCCATGTTCTCTTGTTTTGAAGTGGTATAAAAGGCTGACGTAATCGGCGTTCGGGGTCTTGGCTCCTTTCGCTGCTGGGACCCTTTCGCTGGAGCACTTCAATAAAAGTTTTTTAGAATACTGCACCTTGTGTCTGGATGTCTCAATTGGCTTTGGTGCCAGGCAAAACCCATTTTGGGGACAACAGTAGGAAGGACTCAACAGTCACTGATCCACTCCTCCAGAACGGCGACTTGGTTTTTACCCCCAGCTCCCTTTGCTTCACAGGACATGGCCCAAATTTGAACCGATGCAATTTGGAGCCCAAGCCCCTTCCTCATGTGGCCCACCTGCTGTTGATGCAACACATCCCAGGATCCAGGGACTGGATCAGCTGAAATATGAAGGGAGCCATGGAGGATCCATGACTGCATGCTGCTCCCAGCGCACGTACCAGCCTGGGACAGGACTTGGATCCTGAATGGCGACACCCCTGGGAGGCTGGGTGACTGCCAAGTGGGGAGAAATCCAGACAGAGACCATAATTCCCTTTCTGAATTGGCAAAGCCAATAATGGCTTGCAAGAGACATTTTGCTATTAAGGGCCGAGTAAAAAAGGCAGAAAACCTGCAGTGTTTTTTAACAAGTTGGTAAGGAGAACTCAAAACATTTTTGAAAAAGGGAGAATCAAATTATTCCCTGCTAGATCATTCCACTTCGGTTCCACATTCTACGATGGGAGATTTTTTACTGACTGACATTCCAAACGGACTTTTTTCATTTCTACTTCCATCATGAGTCAAGGGCATCCTGGCCGTAACGTAAAGCACCGCTACAGCCTCCCCCCACAATGGAGTTGGCCTTTCATTCAGACTGGTAATAAGGTGGTTAAAATAAAAAACATGGAGTTAATGATGCATTGTTCAGAGCACTCTTAAAGGTAAAAGCACTGCAAATGTTGGAGAAATCAATAATGCTGCTCTCCTTCAAATCACCTTGAAAGCAATAACAAAGGACTGATTTATGTATGTGACAACAGAAGCTTGCAGCCACTTAACTTATTAAAAGCATTAAGTGGTCTCTGTCCCCACCCCCAACTTGTGCCTCTTAATAAGAAGTTGGATTTTTAAATCACTAAGGAACAGAAATACATTCCTAGCGTAGATGTAGAGCAATCAGGTTAAGCAGGAGGGGTTTTGCTCCCTAGAATCCCGTTCTTTCTCCTGGAGGGGGAAGCACTACAGCTGATCAAGCCAATAACAGCCCTAAATTCTTTTAAAATATTCCAACTGACAGGGGATCAAGAAGCTTGAGGACACATCCAAAACTCAAAATAATGGCCTGCTTTAGCAACGTTTGCAGAAATAACAGTGTTTTGCTTCAACATGTTTACATTGCAAGCCTGTCATTTACATTGCAAGCCGCGCCAAACATTGATTTTATTATCTTTTTCAGTCAAAAGGGTTTGCACTGCCTACGCGCAGAAAGGCCTGCAAAGAAAATACACTAGGAGTCTAGTACGTTATGGAATATCAGAGTGAGCCCTTAGCTCTTTCCATAATTGTATTTTGATTCTGTTTTAGTTTGGTATGTTTTGAACCCGGTCTTGCTCTGTTCCTGTGCTTGCCTGGAACAATAGTTCTTACCCCACAACAGAAATTGGGTCAGCACATCTGGAAAATCGACACACACCCAACACTGCAGCACCTCAGAGCACAAAAGGGTTAAGGTGGTAAAAAATGTCTCGTCAGTTCAGTCGGTGTTGGTGAAACCTTATGAAAAAGGGCTCTTAGTTTCCATCATATTTACTTCTTTACATTTGAAAACCAAAGGGATAACACAGACACGACATTCATGAATCTTCACACATTTCTCTCATTCAGACATCCTGTCCCCATAAGGGTTGAGGCCATAAAGACAAAAGCGGGGGGGTGTGTGCCCTGAACTCTGACTAGTATCCAATAGGTCATCAGGAAGATAAATTTCCCCCAATAATAAGGATCCAAAACTTATGCCAATTTCAACCAATCATTTGTTAATTGCTGTATCTCTTTGTAAGAAACATGTATAAAATTGTCTTCTTTGGGCGGGGGGGGGGGGTCTCCTCTGCCTTAAGCGGGGACCCCAGCTGACTCAATTGGCTTACTTTCAATAAAACTTTAAAATCTCAGCTGGTACTTTCGTGTCTGATCTTCTGCCGGACTGAATCCTAATTGGGGAGAGTCAGAAACTCTCAAATTTTGCTAACATTGGCTTGGAACAAAATGGACAGGCTGCAACACTCAAGTTGCCTGCAAACTCCCAAATCCGCACGAGCACTGAAGGGAGATTCCCCCTGCCAAAGCAAAGTCATTCTGGTGACTCTGAGACGTTGTGCTGGGGGCTTTTAGCTAAGCCAGGACATATTCTGCCCCCTGTCCCCGGTGCTCTGTTTTGAAGAGGGGTTTCCTCCTGCTTCCTCTTCTTTTAGCTGAGCATCAAAGGACCAGGGAACATGCTGGCTGGGGAATTCTGGGAGTTGAAGTCCACACCTCTTAAAGTTCCCAAGGCTGAGAAGCCCTGGTTTAGAGGCTTCTGCTTACCTATCTTTCTCATTTTTATAAAATAACGCAGCTTGTTCTAACCCCCAGCTGGCTGGCTCCCACGCTGTGGTGTTCAAATCTAAACACCGCTGTATTCCCCGATAATAGAAAATAAAATATTTAATAATGCCAGGTTCACAAACATCCATTTTGCCCCAGCCGAGCTATTAGCGTGCACTTCCATTCCCCATAATCTGATGAATCCTGCTTGACAAATTCAATTTGCAAATGTGGGCCTTTGTGGGAAATGGATATTGCCATCCGTGGGGGAAGCAAGTGGAACGAGCAAATGCAGAAACGGCTACCGGTTGACAGGACACCCCGCGTAGCTTTATGCTTTGAGTATCTGTGCCAAAGTGAATCAAAGCCGTTCTTAAATGAGAAAATGATGGGAACTTCAACATCCTGCAAAAAACTCAGGGTAAATCCAGCACGGTCTCAGTTTTAAATTTTCGCTGCCTTCCCACTGAGTTGAAATTAAAGTTTAAATTGCAAGGGAGAGGAGGAGGACTCTCAGGACAGACACAACCCTGATGGATCTGTATACTAGTACCTTGGGATAAAGCTGTTGGTCTTTCTTGGCTCCCTAATCAGGAAATGCTCAGAATCATTTATGAACATTATGTGCCACTGTTTTATTAAAACCTACAAGCATCCTCAATGAGATTGACTTTTTCCTTTAGGGGTGCCATTTCCCTATAACTGCTGCCCGTACCTTCACTGCCATGGCAGATCCTTGCAGGGACATCAGGGTAGGGGGTGGGTGTCAGAAAAATAAAGATGGTGGTTGTGACCATGTGATCAACACTCTGTTCCTTTTTATGGGTGTCACAAGCCAACCTGACTTTTTTCACCTCCTGCCCCCCACAAATGCCCCCACTCCTTTGCAGCTGCAGCAAAACCTCTCTTGGCAACATCTGAATGCTCGCCAGAGAGAGTCTAGGGGCTTTTACACCAAATGCCCTTCTGTCCATTCCTCCTGTGCAGCATCTGGGTACCACAGGTGCCTCTGCTGCAGACACCTGGAAAGGTAGCCAACTGAAACTCAGGCACTTAGCAAGCTCATCTTGTTCATTAGCAGGTTTCTGATTTGTTCTGGGTTCGTCCTTATGATGCATGAAATGTGTCTGTTAACCAATTTGGGCACAGATCAAAAACTGTAGAGCCCGAGGGAAGAATGAAAGATGAGCTCCTTTCGAAGGATCCTTGCTTTAGATATGACGGAAAATTTCTTTCTGGCTTTCAGATCTTCCGTAGTTCAGTGGGGAAGCTGGTCTTTTGCACATGTTGGGAATCTGTAGGGTTTGAAGAAACCCAAGGTCATCAGTCTGAATCTGAGGCCTTGGGAAAAACTGGAGACCCCGTTCTGGCTGTCAAGCAAGGGGAGCCAACCAGCCCCATAGCGAACAAATAGGGGTGAAAGTGGGAGTGCTAGACAAGAGCCCAGAAGAACTTAGTTCAATTTCCCAGCCAATCACAAAACTCACTTGGAATTTTTTGGTGTGTACCTGGCCAGCACCACCAACAGGTGAGTTAGTTTAGACACAAGCAGTGGCTGAACTCTTCGCAGCTAAGGAGGACCTCCTCCTCAGACACATTTAGCCCTCTGATCCAACAAAAGGTGGCATGTGAAGAGGGCCACTCTCTCTTCATCTAACCAACCTCATAGGGCTATAGCAAGGAGGTGAGATGCAAGATCTTTCAAGGTAGGGCAGAGACCATTCACATCATGTTAGAATAACAATAACAGTGACTGGACTGGGAGCTGTAGAAGGATGCGGTCTTTTCCACGTATCTTTTTAACTTTGGATTGGAATATATGAAGAAGCCAGGGGTGAAAGAGTGTTGCAATTTCATTTTTAAAGATCCCCAAAGAACACACGGCCTTTGCATTCAACCCTATAGCCAGCCTGACATAGAACAATATATAGGTGCCAGAAATGTGTATGCAAAGCATTAATTGGGATGGATAGAATAATGATGGGTATTACTCTGGAAGTAGCAATTTTCCTAGCAGCACTTAATTTCATAGGTGTAATGGCATTTGTGCTAGACTCATTAGTCTGGCATATAGGACCTTGTCTTCACAGTTGGCTTGGTCTGTTTGTAAGAAGGCATATTTCACTGGAAGATCCACAGGAACAAATGAGTCAATAATGGTGTGCCAGAATTGGTTTTGCAATGCTTCAATGAAGATTCAGCAGCAAAGGTCTGATGAATTAGACCCAGAAGCCCATCTAACCCAATCCTGCCAACCTCGGACCTTCCAGATGGGCTGAGATTCCAGCTGCCTGGAAATCATTCCAGCTGGGAATTTGGGGAAGAAATGGCCACAGATATTTGGAGGAGGCCAGGCTAGGCACAGTCTTCCTCCAAGAACAGATACTGGGAAGGTTTGTGCATTGGGTTAAGCCATAAATCATAGCTTTAAAGGCTGGAATCACGTAAGATACGGAGCCAGAAACAAACCAGGTAGTGTGTGGGAGCAGTCTGCAGGCATGCAAGTTTGTTCCCATCACACAGAGAAAGCTGGGCCAAGGACTGCCCCAAGCTATCTTGAGAAAAAGAACAAGCAAGCCAGTCCCCACGTTTGGAAGTAGGAAATCCAGATGCTAAAATAAAACCTGTTTCCATCATGAATGGAAGACTGAAGGAAGATGATTTAAGCCCTTCAACACTGGGTTCAAGGGTCCCTTTAATAAAAATGTCCTGGCTCTGCTCTGCACGGTCTCTCGAGTAGCATAGCAACAAGGCTGACCTCCTCCAAGCAAAAGTTGGCAAAAAGGTGGCCCGCCTTCTGTTGACGGTCTGATGCCAGTTTGCTACCTCTTGAAGTCATTGCGGCTAGGAATACGCTGGAGAACCTGCTCTGGCCTCTCGGTGAAAGGCAAACAGCTTTAGAGAGATGGTTGGCCAAAAGGGAGGCCAGCCTCCTTTATACCAGCTGGAAGGAGTGTAAAAATGGAGTGGGGGGGAAGAGACCAGTCATCCTGTTGATGACTAATTGAGAGAAGGCAAGGCTGAGTCCTTTGCTGCACGCCAACAGGTTCGCGCTGCCCTCCAGCTCCTGTGGTCCATTCTGCCTAATGGTGGGGCCAGCCAAGGGTCCCCCCGCCAGACCTTCTCTGCCCCTGCTCTCACTGCCAGAAACGTCTCAGAGAAGGACAAAACAGACCTGAATGGCTTTTTGAGTGAAACAGGGAAAAAAATGAAATTATGATGTATGGATTTGATGATTAGAAAAAAAAATAGATTGTAGAAAAAATGTAAGCAATGAGGTAACCATAGAGTAAGAGGTTAATTTATATTTATACTTATAACTGCTGTAAAAAAAAATCAGAAATCATTTCTTTTTTCTTCTTTTCTCTTTATTTCCTGCACTTTCAGCTCTGTTTGTTTCTTGTTTCCCTCTTTCCGTTCCTTTCTTCATTCTAAATATTCGTGCTTGTTAGTTTTTGTCTTTCTCTTTAAACTTTTTAATAAAGTTACGTTAAAGGAAGGAGGAGGGCAAAGCGGCGCAGCTCCGGCCCCCGAGCAAACCCTCAGCAGAAGTGAACAGAACAGGCCGTTCCCCGCCCCGCTCAGCCCGCACGCGCTGGGCTTGTCTTCTGCAGCCAGCCTCAGAGCCAGGCGCCAAGGCCGGTCGCTCTGGGGGCACCTGAACCGCGGGGGACCTGCCATCGATTCGTTCAGCAATAACTGCCGGTCAGTTCCTGAGCAGCCAAGCTGAGCCCTGGCTCGCAGCTCGCCTGTCAGGTACTCTCCCAAGGCGTTTCGACCTTGACGGTCCCCCCCTCCAGGCCTCCCAGGGCAGAAGCAGGCCCAGGGTGGGATTCTGGTGGCTCAGAGACAAAACTTCTCGGAGGATTTTTAGGCATGCAGAATGAGATCTTGACTCCGGTCTGGAGAATCACTCTTTAGCAGGGCAGGATGTAATGAAAAGACACTCTTCTGCCTCTCTGTCCAGCCCCCAGACACTTTTTGCCCACCACCCACAGCGAGCGCCTCATCAAATCGAATAGAAGCCACCCACATTCTTCGGCTGCCGTAGGAAAGTACTTAGTGCTAATAGCCATCCTGGTCACAGCGGAGGGCGTGCGGCCTTTGTTCTCTGTATGCGCTCTTTTTCTCTGCTTCCTTGCAGCCAGGCAGAGGGGCTTCTCATCTCCTGACTTCAGGTGTAAGAAAAACAAGGCAGAAATGACACAGACAAGAGCAGAACTCATGCTTAGTGGGATGACTCTAACCCTCCCTCCCTCCCTCCCTCCCTTCCTTCCTTCCTTCCTTCCGCCATATTGTGAGTCTCCTCTCAGTCCCTTTCCTTCCAGGAAGATTTCCTTTGCCTTAACAGTTGAAGGAAACAGGACCAACCTCCAACATCTCTAGGTCAGTAACATCTTCAGTAGGACCCTTCTTTATTCCACAGGGATAAAGAAACAGGCAAGCTGTCAGGATCAACAGAACTCTTCATTGGGAGGAGTATGACAAAATATGGGGTTGAAAGAGAAGCAAGGATCTCTAAAAAATGGACCATGATGTGGTCTGCAGTTCATAGTTAGCCTCAAGGGGGAGATGGGAGACCAAATGTGTTTGCAAATCTCACAGCTACAACACCAGCCTAATTTTTGGACAGCTTTTATTGTCAGTTGGCTCATCCAGAAGACTCATCTTCTCTGCTTGTCAGGGGTTTCCAGGAGTGGTAGCATCACCCCTTTCTCTAAGCTATCAGGTGGGACATTTGCTTTTGGCTTAGCATGTGGTGCAAACCTCAAAAGTGTGGTTTCTGGCATTAGTAGAACTGCAAAGCAGGCCACTGTGGCTTGGCTTGTGTAAACTCTGTCGTTGACTGTTTCTAGTTTCCATTGTGCTTGAAGATGATCAATATCTGACAACCCTTCTTAAGGCTCATTTCCATTATCATTCAGGGCTACTCTGCTTCTAGTTCCCCACCCCAGAAATCATGCTTCATCTGAGAGTAGAACCAGAGTGTGCCCCCACTGCATAGTTCCACTTTTTTAACTCACAAGAACCAGGGTCTGTTTGTTTCTCTCTGGCATTTCATAATGTGACAAATATTCCAGCAGCAAAAAGAAAGAATTAAGAATTCTTAATTCACCGCAGCCCAACATTTGTTACCATGAGGCGGTCCCAGGTGGGCAAATCTGCCCCCGGTGTGCATCACACAATTTCTAACTGAACGTGTCTCTCCTCCCCCATCCATGTGCCTTGTGCTCATGCCACAATGAAGCTAATTCTAGATGGGCTTATGCCAAGCCAGGAGATAGATGTGCAAATTCATCATTGCCCATGCATAATTTAGGCCTTATTTGCATAGAGTAAACAGGCCATCATTCCTGAAATGTCAGGCAGGTGGTGTCACTAATGAAAGAAAGGAAGAGGTTGGGATGAAGGTACATCTTGAAGCCTTGTGTGCTTTGCTGTTCGTTAACAAGCAGGAAGGGCAACCGAGGAAGGGGAAGCTCCTGTTCCCTTAATTTGAAATGACAGCCAAAAGGGCAGGAGGTCCTGAAAAGGAGTTGGACAATTCCACAATAGGAAGTCACATCTTGGAATGGTGGGGCCACTGATGGCTGTGTTGTCCAACAACATCTTGGGATGGTGGGACTCCTGATGGTCCTATTGGTCAAACCAACATCTTAGGATGATGGAACCACTGACATTCCAGTTGGTTAATATCAGCTTGGGATGGTGGGACTATGGAGGCCCTGTTGGACAGTTAGGTTACAGAGAAGTTGAAATCACATCTATGTCCCTTAAGAAGCTGTCCTGTGTCACAACACATTAAGGGCTTCTCAAGTTCAGTCCTAGACGATCAGAAGGCAGTGATGGTAGAACAATTGAGAAAGTATCATTCAACCCAAGCCAACTATAGCCCCTTGAACTTCAAATGTCAGCCTGAGATTTTGTGCTTTATCTCTAAGCAAAATCAATCTTGCAGAAAGTCAATCCAAAAGTCTTTTCACATTTCTGAGTTATGTAACAGAGAGTTTGTCACAACACGGCTTCTTCCATGGCTGTCAGGAGATAAAGCCGCGTTTGGAGGCTTCTCTTGGTTCTGATTGAGTAATTCCTGCCATCTTCCACATATCTGGAAGCTTGAAAAGATTTGTTCTGATTCGCTTCCAAACGTGGCCTTTAGCCATGCCTGCATATACTAAAGGGTGATGAATGCATCATGAAATATGTGCTGAATTTATCCCATCCCACTGATATAGGTCTCTGTCACAATTCAGAAGTAAATGTCAGATCTTGCTAGCTCAAATATCCTTCAAAAAAAAAATTAGGTTGAAAATCAGAATGTCTTAAATATCAAGCAGCTTGCCCAGTTGAGGGTGTTTCAGCAGGACAGTAAGGAAAGGGGATAGGAGAAATCAAACCTCTTTCCTGTTCTCTCCACCCCCAGCACACACCTCGGAACATGTAGCTGACCTTTACATAAACATGCGCACAAACCCCGTCCCTTTAGATCTTGCCCTTCAGTCCATCCTCAGCGTTGACAACATTGGAAGAGCATCGCAGAGAAGCAGGACCCCACAAGGGGACTTTGGCGCCCTTCCAAAGTGCCAACGCTTCCCTGGGCCAGGCGCAACACAACACGGAGGGGCCTGCGTGGTTCACAAACCATCCGGAAAGACATGGTTCATCATGGAGAGACGTTAAAAGAGCAGTTCAGGCTAATTTTTGTGTAGCCATCACATGAAAGCTATGTCAATAGTGCAAAGGGTGTCTGTGTGAGAGCGAGAGCGTGATTTTCAGCGATTAACTGGCCCAGAAACAGCGCTGGGCCGGAGACAGAGAGCAATGCTGGGGCTTGCTCCGTCCCACGACGTTTTGATGGCGCAGGCAGCTTCACGCGCGCAATGAGACAGCGCTGCCGCGGGTTCCAGGATCAATCATTCATCCTCTCGCCGCTTCTATCAGGGCGCAGACAGCCGCCCTCCCAGCGTCTGCGGGCGGGAGGAGAGCCGCCTCTGCTTCCACGAGGGGACTTCTCTCGGCCGTCGCTGCGGCCCCTTCGCCCTCGGTCCGAGCCGCCCCACTCCCCACGCGCGCCCGCGAGCCTCTCGGGGAGCGGCCTCCCGCCCCGGCGCAGCCGAGCAGCGCAACAAAGCCCGCGCGTCTTCCCGGAGGGCTCCTCGCCTCCAAAGGAGCGTTTCATTCATTATGCACAACCGACGTCAGCGAATTCCAGCCCAGCCATTCATGAAAAGGTTACCCCCTTCTCCGCCGCTTGCCAGCGGGCTCGGCCACCCCCCAGCTCCTCTTCATGCTTCCCTTAATCTCTGTTGGCCTCCTCTGACGAGCAGCCCCAGACTCATAAAGCTGACATTTGAAATGCAAGACTGCGACTTTCACTGTGGCTGGATGGAGCATTGCGTCAAGATCTGTGATCCTATTAACCTGTGACCCAGACTGGTTCGTCATCCGGATCTGCCGGAAAGACTGCCGTGTTGTTCTTTCTCACTCCCACTGAATCGCAGGGCGGCAGTGGTGGATGGAAGGGACGGGGCGCAGCAGAGACGGGCAGCGTCCTCCCTTCCTGTTTTCATTGGGGTGCGCAACTTGCAGGCCCAGGCGGCCCCAGACCTCTGGATTGGGGGCTCCCCTCCAGCTCCAGCACTCGATGTTGGCAGGAGGTTTTGCCTCTGGCCTCTGCCTTCTTCCAGCAGAGACTGCTCTCTTCCCCAGCTGTCCCACAGTCCTGGGATTTCGTAGTGGTGTCCCATCCACGCACTATCCAGACCTGGCACTGCTTAGCTCTGAGATCAGCCAAGGGCAGCTAAATGCTGCCGTCCGCTGCAGCCCCTGGCATAAGACAAGCTGGTAAAGCCTCTCTCCGCCTCTCCCCACAATCCAAGCAGGAGAATTACAAAAATAAATGGAGTAACGCACTTCCAGCTGCCTTTCCAAAGGCACTTCCCCCCCTCTGCAGCTGTGTCTATCCCAAAATATCCTAGCAGGCCCCTGAAGGCTCTTTCCCCAAGACCCCCAAGTGATGGAGGCCCAGGGAAGCAGAGGTGGTATTGTGTGTGTGCCAGGACAAAGGACAGGCCACCCAAAATACGCATGTTCCATAGATTTCGCCCCCTTATTATTAGTATTAGCATTTCCATGCCATTAACTTATTCAGCATACAATTTTTATTTATCTAGTAGAATAGAAACGGAAGGAAAGATTACTTCTGGTGGCTGCTCCTTTGCAGCAATGGAAACCAAAATGCCCATTGCCCCCCCCCCCCCCGCCCACTTTTTCTTTACCTGATCTCATCCGCACTGAGCTTAGCTTAGCTCAATTTACCCCAAATATCCTACAGGAATTTAATCTCCAAAGTCTTTTGCAGGTTGAGATTGCAGTATCTCCTCTAAGCAACCCACCCTAAAAATCTCTTTCGGGTTAGCTGTTTTTGTGGAAATGAGACTCTATTAAGTGTATTAAATCATCCAGCATCAGGGCCAAACTTCAATCTCTCGCTGTTCCAGCCTTTTAATAATAATCTGGCACTAAGAACTATGCAAATAAGTGCAGAACTCCACTTGGCATCGTTCAGAATACGCTTTAATGGGGTGTCACCTTTTAACCCCCTAGGCTACAGGCAATCAAGATTATTCATCAAATGGCTGGTTTTTCTCAGATGCTGGCATTACCCCACAGCAGGAAGAAGCAGCAAGGAACGAAAGCTTGCTTCTTGGTCATTTGGGAATGGGCCACGTGGATCAGCAGCGGCTCCCAACAGCCTTCTTGGGCAGCTGAGTTAGCCTGTTACAGCAGGAGGACATCAGAACATAAGCCATGCCCTGCTGGACTGGACCCCTGGCCCATCTAGTCCAGCAGATGTTCTCCCACTGGCCAACCAGCTGCGCGAGGAAGCCCACGAGTCTCCCAGCTGATGGCCCCAGAGAGAGTCCCACGGCCATGAAGGCTCACAGCCCTTCATCCCCAGCAGAAGAACAAAGGCTCTTGTGGAACTTAATGATCCATCTATGTTGGAACAACATAACCAGTCTTCCCCCTGAAGGTCCTCCAGACCTTCCAGGAATCAAACTGATCCCATACCTTGGAATCCAGTTCCTGGAAATGCAGATGCTCCAGCAGAGAATGGATTACTTCTTCAGGTGCATTGGATTCTTAGATGCTTTAGGACTGGATGAGAAGAGAAAGATGGACAACTGGAGGAGGAAGACTGGGACGGCCATTAGCTGGGCATGGGGAAGGGATGAGGGGGAAGCCTAGGAACATCTAGGAAGTGGGGGCACAATATCTGGAGACCTTTTGCAAAGGCAAATCAATCACGGGGGAGTTCAGGGGTGGGAGGGAGGATGCCCATGGGGGCCATTCCAAATCCTTTAATCTGAAATAAAGCTGGGTACAATCTGTTCAGGATGAAAAATGATCTTGGTAAAGTTGTACCAAAATGATGCATATCTCAGCACCTGGATCAGAAAGTAGGCAGGGTTGGAGGAGAACATTGGCCTACCATTTGCACAAATCTTTGTGCAGCTTATTGGGATTCTGCAAAGTGTTGGCTAGAAATACGTGGATTGGACTAACTCCAGTCCCTGTTGGTGTCACGCGTATTTCCCATTTTGCTGTGTCCCATTTTCTGTCCATCTTTTAAAAAGACCTTAAAAGCCCCACCTACATTACAGAACGCAACTTTCTCTAATAAAGGTAGGTATGCTCCTAACCTCTGTTATTGTTGTTGTGGTGGTGGTTAAATGCCAGTTTCTCTTGCTTTCTGAAATGCAGGCTGGCACCGAATGCTTTCTTCTTTTTGCCGCATCAAATGCTAGGAACGGCCTGCAACTTTGCCGTGGCCCTGAGGTGTCCAGCTGATGCTTTCTGGAGGGTGCGCATTGCCCTCACTCTGGTGCTTCGTGGTCTTGCCTTCGCAGGAAAACTCACAGTGCACATTATGGAGAGAGGTACAACCCCCCCCCCCAAAAGCCATTTGCTGCTTTTCCTGCAAAGGGGGGCGGTGAAGAAGAAAGGCGTTTTTTCATGAGTTGGTTCCCTGCTCCCACAAAGCAGAAAATTAGACTGACATTTAAAAGAAATGAGTGTTTGTTCCCAGATTCCCCCCCCCCCCCGCCACCACACACATACTTGTGTTTAAATTAGATCCCAGCTCTCTCTGCCCTGATAGGACTTCGTGCAACGTTTCTGGCTCCTGTCGCAGAGGGAATGCAGAATTCCCGCTGTGCCTGGCTGTTGTTGGCTCCTGACTGACCAGACCCAGAGATTCTGAGACCGTGTGAGAGAAGGTGGTGGCAAGCTAGGGGGCACCGCAGTGAGCCCCAGTCTGGGAAGCCAAGTCGCATGAGGCTGGATAGCGTCAAGCCAAGGGTTCGGGGTACATTTTTCAGGAAAACAAAACCCTTGACAATAACAGTGGAATCAAGACGGAGGATGAAAAGGTTCAGGAGTGGCAGATGAAGGTGGAAGTGTGTTGGAATTGCAGGCTTAGTACAAGGTTACTCTTGGGGCCTTTGAATTGGTTAATGATTCCACCGGGCTAACATAATAAAATCTTAAAAGCCAAGTGTGCATCCTTGGAACTGGTGGGAGCGATGCCCTTGGCCCATTAACAGGCTTTATCCCCTGGTCCGAGTTTGTGCCTTCCACTCTTTAGGCCAACCGGCATTTTTGGAATTCTCGGTGTGTCGTGGGCACGCTCCCCAAGTGGCTGCCGCAAGTGGGCAAGCCCTGCCACGGGACCCGCTTTTATTAGGAGGCGAGTCTGGAAGAAAAGATCGGAAAGGACAAGTGACGTTTATGAGGGCTAAGATGGGGGCACTGGTGTCTCCCATCATTTGCAGCAAATTGTTTTGAGGATTTAACACAGTGTTTCTCAACCTTGGCAACTTGAAGATGTGTGGACTTCAACTCCCAGAATTCCCCAGCCAACATGGCTGGCTGGGGAATTCTGGGAGTTGAAGTCCACACATCTTCAAGTTGCCACGGTTGAGAAACACTGCTTTAACATCCGCGAGGCATTCCAAGCAGGGTGGCTTTGGCACAGCAGGGTGGGGAAACCTCGACTGCAGTGCAGTTGCTAAAAACCACCAAGTGTTGGCCCCGGGCAAAAAGGAGTCACCTGGGTCTGCACGGCCAGATTCACACCTGGCACACCTCCCTAGGCTGGTGTTGTGTTTCAGCTTGTTGGTTAAGGGAACCAGCCGCTAATGTTGCATCTTACCTGAACCCACCTGGGAAGGCCTCCGATGGCTTGCTTAGCAGGTGGGAAGGTAGCCACTGGCTTCTGCATGAGCACAAGCAGAACCCTTCGCTCGCCACAGCTGTTTCTGCTGAAATCAGAGATCGGGCAGGGCCGGATGGCTGGAGGCCCCCAGATCATCCACACAGTTTCATACGGAAGCATGGCAGGCTTCGTATTAGCTGCAGCACTCATTAGCAGCGCAAAACCAACCAAGTTCTGAAACTGAGGCTTGGGAGGACAAGCAGCAGCATGTTCTGACCTGCTAGTTTTGCAAATAGAAAATCTGACTCCCCATTTTTTTTTAAAGGGGAGGGTCTATTACCCCTATCTGATAGCAGAGTTCCTCTTTGGCTCAGTCCTGTCCCCAAGCCTTTAGCCAACCAGGCCATGCTTTCCAGGTTTTAAATTTTCAATCAAATTAATTACTCACTGAACTTCAATCAGCTTGACCTGAAGCCATGCGGGCCTTGATTCCAGGGCTGGGAATCTGGTTTCCGGGCTGGAAGCCAGTAAGTCCATTAAGGAGACAGGGCGAGTTGCCTAGAAAAGAGACTTCTATTCCCAAGAGACTTTTATTTCCAGAGGCCTCTCTGTAGCCCCCACATCAACAGTTGAGCCAACAGACTCTCCCTGCCCAGTGGCAAAGGGAGCCCTGTTTCTGCTTGTGGAGAAGCCCTGTGGAGGACTCTTCCCCCACCACAAGGATTATACCCTCACACTCCAAGCTGTGCATTGTAGTGCTGCTGCAGACGACCACTGTAAGGGCAAGGAGGTTGAAGTGGTGCCCCCCCATTGTCCCCTGTGCTGTCCTGTGCAAAATGGCTTCTCTTCTGATGTTGGTGCACAGTAGGGCTGCTTAAAGCCTTAGCTTTTCCAAAGCACAGAGACTTTGATTCCTTTTAATTGGTCAGTTTCTCACAGTCTGGCTCAAGAGTAAAACGCTTGGTCAAGACCAGCCACTTGGCAGGGAGGGCAGGATGGATGGGCTGGTAGGACCTCACATCAACTGTTGAGAACTACTAGTAGGAACACCACCTACTCCCTTGAGCAACAGGTAGAGAAAGGGAAGACGGATAGATGTACACAGATTGACATCTCAGCTGAAATAGCCTTGGGAATTATTCCAAAGCATGGCTTCCGTTGAAGCTATTGATTAGGGGCACCCACAAGCCATATAATAAACTTACATTTTGTAAAAGAATAAGAGATGGCCACCAGCTGAACTGTTTTGAGCCCTAGTGCAGACCTAAGCGGAGGGTCAGGAAGTGGACCTGGATGGAGATATGCAGGAACTGTTACCTAGGCAAAAAGGGCTGAAACATTTTTATAGTCCAGGACAATGTTTCTCAACCCTGTCAACCTGAAGATATATGGACTTCAACTCCCAGAATTCCCCAGCCAGCCATGGATTTAGGATTTCAGGGGATGAGAAAACAGCAGCCTCGCCCTGTTAGGCACATAATTCAGAGCACTGCTACTCACTCACAGCTGAAAGGCTGAAGCCACTGCTGTTGCAGCAACACTGCCAGCAATTCTACCACCATTGAATGGAAGGGCCTGCCCAACACGACACAATGAAGGTGCTTGTTACAGAGCAGTGACAACCAAAGGCCACAACCCAGATCCTGTTTGAAACCTGCAACCCATCCACGGAAGCCATGATTAGCTTAGAGCGGCTGTTTCAGAAGACTCCCCTTTTCTGAAGACTCACGGGCAAAGATGACACTCAGTCAGCAAAGAGAGAGGGGAAAGGGGGCAGATGAGGGCTCCCAGGATACAGGACTGGCTCTACCTGGGTTCATTTCAAGCCACAGCTGGCACGGAAGGTGGCAGAATACGTTGGCAGGGCCACACAGCCTGTGCAACAGCCCTAAACATTTGCTTTTAAATGGAGTCACCTTGACCAAACTCCAATTCTGAAGACTCAACTCCTAGCCCCATCTTTCTGTGCACACTGAGTTTCTGCTTGAGATCAGCATCATCTCCTGATCTGGAACTGGTGGACACACTTTTTTTAACGGTTATTTCCCACTGCTGGGCCTCCGACCTTCCAGGGAGTCATAGAAGGCAAGGGTGGCACAGAATAAGCTGCTGCTTCTCTTGGTAAAAGCAGCTTTCTAAAGGATTCGGCAAGGATCAGTGGGGAGAGAAAGCTGAATCCCCATTTCTGCAAAATACAAGCTGGGAAGAACCGCCAAGCCGCTGTGGGAAAACCCATGGCTGAGACAGCAAGACGCTGTACTGAAGGGTTAGGGTCTGCTGTGAACTCCACTGAACAACTAAGGAAGAGGCCAAAGCTTCTGGGGGGCACAGAACAGTGTGCGATGAGATGAACAATCTGTACACCAACAACATGGTGAACTTGGATGCAGCCACAATTGCATTCTCCACATGAAATAGTAACATCAGGACTCTCTTGTGCAAATTATTCTGGGACGCTGGCAGGCAAAAGATAGAAAGTTAAGCTGCGTGAATGCCCCAAACCAACCTCTGTTGCTAGTGCAGGGTAATCCGTACGTGTCCCCACACAATCATCCCCTTTGCGGCACTACCATGCGGGTCCACGGCTAGAGAACAAGAGGCAAATTTCTCTTTGACAACGTTCAACTTGGATGAAGAACGTTTAGCACTCCAAAGAACGTCGTCTTCACATTTCAGATATGCTTCAGGGAGGAATTTTTGGTAAGCCCAATTTGTAAAGTAAATACAATCCTGGGATTGTGGTACAATACTGATGGAAGACCTGAACGTATCGAGTCAGACCAAGTACAAGGGAGACCCACAGACCCTTCCCTGCAATATCCTGCAGAGTCCCAAGAGATCAGGTGTCGGCAGCTGGACGAGCAGCTTCCTGCAGCTGTGCTCAGCGCCATCGGTGAAACAGCTGCAACTGGAAGAGCTTAAATATATAAGGACTGTAGAAGCCCCTCTTCTCAACACAGAACCCTTCCCGAGCAGCTGAGTATGCAAGGAATGAGCGCCTGAGAAAGAGGCGGCAGAGCAGAGGTCTGAAAGAGAGAGACGCCCGCGCCCAAGCTCATACCGAGGACTAGAAAGCAGGCAGTGGATCTAAACATTTGCAAAAAGCTGAGCCTTCCAACTACATACAGGTGACTGGAGGTTTAGAACGTCCCCACATAACCTGGCCTTACAGGTGACAGGATCGATGGCCATCGTGAATCGCACAGGTTAGAAACCATTCCCAGTGTTGACAAATTTGCAGCGTCCTTTGCCAGGCCAGTCAGAGCTGCTAAGAATTGTATTTCGGCATGTCTGGAGGATCGCAGTTCCTTGCTTTTGCCATAATTCTAGATAGTAAGTGCAAAATTATACAATTGACCCATTCCAATTTTAGGGGAAATCCTATGGACTTGTCCTGTGGCTGTTCAGGGTCCTAGTTCCTGACACAGAACTCCAGCAGTATTTTCTCAAAATTCTGCTTGTTGAAAAAGAAAAGAAAAAATGAAGCGCACACCAGACTCTGCTTTGGGACTAGATTGCCAAGCTCACCCCCCACCCCCAGGAGATGGTCCTCTTGACTCACAGCAAACTAGTTCATCCCCTGCCATGTTAGTACCCTCTGGGTTTCTGTGCCTGGCATTTTTGGATCATGAGGCCAGCAAACAGTTCTGCACTGCACACGGTAACACTTGAATGAAGCAAACCTAAAAACAACTTCTGTATTTTGAGAAGGGAGGGGACGCTAGGTCTGAAAGAAACCAGAAAGATGGGACTGCTTAATTTTGCTTTGATGAGAGCTCTCGATACGGTGTTCGGGATGAGCCCGGGGCATCAATCCCCCGATACAGCACCTCTCTTCTCACAGACAGCCCTGCCACCGAAGCCCCCCCACACCAGCGGAAGTCCAGCCTTTTCTGCTCAGCCTGGCAAAGCCCTGCTCTGCGCAGCGCCCATCCCTTGCAAAGACAGAATTCACCACGGTTTTGCTTGGGCATCCCGGGGGAGTTTTGAGAAAAGTAGGTCAAACCTCCCATTTTGGAAACTCCTGCAGAACTGGGTCCCAGCAGGTTGTGCTTCCCACGCACCACACAACATACACAAGTGTTACCTGGCAACAGGAGGCGAGAGAACCAGAAGAAGAGAAAGGAGACCTTTCTTTAAAGAACAAACTCCCAACTAATTGCAGTTAAAGATTTTATTGAACAAAAGAAACAGGGTAGTCTGAATTCTCTGAGCAAAAGCAGCTCTGTCCAAGCTGTGTTTGTGCTAAATAACCGTCTTAACTGGGATTTTATACAGAGGTGTAAGAGGCAAAAGGATGTGGGGGGTGGGGGAATGGGGCAAAGACAGATTAAATTTCATCCAGAGGAAACTGTTTGGTCAAACTTTTAGTGGCTTAACAAGTAAGAGTTCTAGCCCTTGTCTCCTTAAAATCCAGTGTAGGCATCTGACAGGGTTGCAACACAACCCAGTCCCCAAATTGCTGAATTGGGGGAAGAGGTGGTGGCTGGCTGGGGTGGGGGAAGGAGAGAGGATGGGCAAGGAGAAGGAAAGAAGGGAGGGAGAGAAAAATGAAAACCCTCAGTTAATGCTTCATTTTTTTTAATGTAGGGGGCCGGGAGAGGGGAAACCCACCCTGATGTACAGATCCAAGGTTTCCACAAGGTGCGCTTCTTCACTGGTTCCAAACTCCTGGGTTTCTCCTGCCTTTTCACGTGAGCCTCAGGTCAAGCCGGCCAAGAAGTCTAAAACACTCCATGAGAAGAGGGAGGTAGCTGGGGCCGGAGAGCGGCTAACCCTGTATCGGCAGAGGCGTCCTCCGATGAGGAAGCTGTCCTCCAGCACCGAGCTTAGCAAACCAGGGCTCTGTTCCTGCAATCCACCCCACCTTCTTCTTCACCTTACGGTGCGAGTTACGCTGCCCCCAACACGTAACACTGATGCGTCTAAAGCATTTTAAAAAAAGAAGACAGTCCCCTTGTTTTCCTCACTTGTTAAGCATTTGGCTCCAAGAGACATTGAGTTCAGCATGTTCGAGGCCTACCGCAAGAAACACTCTAGATCAAACAGCACATGGAGCTTCACATCTTCCTTCTGAGCCCCCCACCCCGCCCCACCCCACCCATTATTTGCCAGCGGCTTCAGGGCAAGCCTGATAGAGACTACTGAAGACAAAGAAGAAGAGGACCCATGACGCAGCGCAGCAGGATTGGAACGGCACAGCGAGCCCCAGGGGATCGCTTTCAAGGCGCCGAAAGAGGCGACTCCCGCGAAGGCGACCCTAGATTGTCCTCGGGGGGGAAGACTGTCAGCGTGCAGGCCCGGATGCCCCCCAGGGACTCCGGAAGGTCAAAAACCTTGTGCCACTCGTCCTTCTCCGGGTCATACTTTTGGACTATTTCTACCATGCAACGGTTGTTCCACGAATAGCCTCCGACAACATAGATTTTATTTTCAAAAACAGCCACTCCAACATCACTCTGGCCCCGGAGCATAGCCGCAATCGGAGTCCACTGGTCCAGTGTCGGGGAGTAATATTCGCAGCTGAGGACGTCATCGTAGTCACTGGTGCCGCGGAAATGGTTTCCCCCGATGACATAAAGCTTATCGCCCACAGTACACATGCAGTGGAGGCCTCTCACGGTGGTCATCGGGGCCTTCTGCGTCCATTTGTCCGTGTCGGGGTCAAAGCACATGAGCTCCTTCTGGAAAGTGTCGTGGGTGATACCACCTGGTGGGAGGGGGAAAAGCCAAACACTCGGTGAAAAGCCAAGGGGGGAAGGCCCTGGGCAAAGACGGACAAAGCCTTGCCTATTCAGAGGTTCCAAGATGGCCATGACTCACCACTTGGGCAGCATCATAGCTCCGTAAGGCCCCAAACGCGCCATTTCAGAGTGAAAGTGCAAGTATTTAAGTCTCTGCCCGCTGCTTCTCCAATCTGTGTGTCATCCCAACCCCGGGATTGAGGCCTGAGCCTCAGTTTTGTGCTGTTTTATGGCCAGGGACCAAATGCCTATTTTCATCTTTTACTTTGCTTCCCAAACTCCTCCTTCTTCAAGAGTTTGGATACTTTAATGAGGCAGAATTATCCTACCCAATAAAATATACCCTTTCGAAGTATCTTGGAAGCCAAGATTGGAGGTGTTCTAAATGCTACTGTATTCCTTACACGTGTGTGTGTGTGTTATTTGAGCGAGCAAATACAAAAGCCGCATTCTAGGGAAATGTACAAAGGTACATGCATGACACACACAAATAAGTGTACTGGTTCCGGGCAGATTTCTTCTAAAAGTATGTATCACAAACAGAAGTAGCCAAGATGAACTTTTTGAAAGTGAGAAACTATGTGAAATAGATTGGAAGGACTACGTTGGGGAAGCTCCAGC
The DNA here is from genome assembly GCA_030867105.1 of Liasis olivaceus. Classification (NCBI taxonomy): domain Eukaryota; kingdom Metazoa; phylum Chordata; class Lepidosauria; order Squamata; family Pythonidae; genus Liasis; species Liasis olivaceus. The sequence continues at coordinate 24,188,899 of CM061361.1, read as the reverse complement.
TGCTGCAATCGGAGATCATTTTCCCAGGAGAAGCAGGGGACTGAACCAGGCCGTCAGCGTGCAAAGCCAGGTGCCAGGGCAGCGTGCAAGGGCCTCGCCCCCACAGCTGAATGGCTGAAGCACTCTCCAGGCTCATCTCAGCCAAACCCTACACGTTTTGCTTCAACCCAAGAGCTCGGTCATGGCAGTGGTGAAGGAACGAGGTGGAGAGGCCACTTGCTGCCCTGGCATCCAGACCCCACCCCACCCCACCTGCCCACCAAGCCCTGGAGAACACAGTTGTTCAGGGGATGGCCATCTTGCTTGCTCAGTTGTTCTCACATCCCGTCGGTGCAGAGCAGGCAAAGGGAATCCGCAGACTCTCCGCTCTCCCTCTCTCATGAGGAAAACACAGCCCGTTCGTTTGGTTCTAACACTTCTAGGAGCTGAAGGTCATGTCTGCAGTGCTCCCACCGCCTAACTTTCCTTCAACAAGCCGGTTAGGTGGGTTGGGCTGGGGGGGTACTGGTAGCTTTGCTGACTGGGGAATTTTGGAAGTTGAAGTCCACCCATCTTAAACTTGCCAAGACTGAGAAACCCTGCTCTGTGGCTAAGGAGGGACTAGAATCTGGGTCTCCCTGCTCCTAATCCAGCACCTTCATCACTGCCACATGGGCTCTGGAGCTGCAGGGGGGCTGGCCCAAGTCCCCCAGGGAGCTTCCATGGCTCCTATTTCCCCATTGTTCCACGCTGCCTCTCGGTGTACATGGGATTTGATTTCAAAGATCCCCAACTCTATGCATAAGGTTCAAATATTTATCCTAGCATTTGCTGGATTTGCTAGGCTACACAGAGATACCTCTTATCCCAGTGAAAAGGAGGAATTTCTCAAAGTAGGGACACTCGTAGGATTAGATACAGAGTGAAGGCTGGCTTGATCAGGAGTGAGCAGGTTAGGAATGTGACAATAAACAAACACAGGAACAGATGGATTTCCCTACAAACAGACCTGTTTTTAAAGGATATTATTGCAGAAGGCAGCCTGCCAGCTGAAATAACTGTATCTAAGAGGAAAGCTGGAGATTTAACCGCACGTCTTGTCTGAACAGTCAAAAGTAACAGGAGCGAAAGAGAACTAAGGTCTGTTTGAGAATGAAAGATTACCGGAATTGGAGGTTTGGAGGGGAGGAAGGATGCTGCTGGGAGCAGACATGTTTACAGACCCGCTCACCTGAAATATACATCAGCCCCCCGTACACAGTTCCAGCGTGGCCATAATGGGGCTCGTTCATCTTTGCCACGTAGCTCCACTCGTTCATTCTGGGATTGTAACACTCCACTGTAGCTGTCCAAAAAAACCCACAAAAAAGCAACATGAGACAACTCACTGCATTTCAGCTTCAGTCCAGCACCTCAAACCTCTGGATTCCACAAACAGCCTTTGCCACTGTCCTGAGAGGAAGGAAGACCGTTATTCCCAAGCCCTGCACTGAAATTTTGGCCCCAGGAACAAAGGCCAGAAATAAATGCTGCTTATGAGAAAGAGACCATTTGAACAATCCGGGGGGCAGTTCCTGTTCCCGTGGCCATTTCGTTTGGGGCAACAAACCCTTCCTTGCCATCATTTCAGAAAGGGTGGTGAACACGATGCTTTGCTCTCCTGGATTTATTTCCACAACCCAATGAACAAAAACGGTTCTGCAGATGGTTTGACCATCAGCATCGGAAACAGCCTCTCTCGCTGCCACTATCATGTTCCTGAAAGGGGTGCCTGTTCTATTTTCAGTCCGCTGATGTGAAAACGGACATGCAGAAAACTTTTTTACATTGGCTTCTTTTTAAAGAAAGCACATGCATATGGACAGGCCATATGATCGGGGGGGGGGGGGCATGTATGTCAAAACAGTCAAGATGGCAGCTGTGACTGAGTGATCAAAACTCCACCCCTTTTTAAACATAAGTTGCTCTTTTTACACACACACACACACTGCAGACACCTCTGCCTATTACCTTCTTCCTTGCTTTCTTTTTCAGATACACACATCTGATAGCTAGCAACAATTAAATCTTTAAAAGATGTAAGTGTGCAACTGTATTAATCTTTGCACACACCATGGGCCAAGCAAGGATATTCAGATGCGGAGTAAAAGACCCCACATTTGTTGCATTTCATAGCAGAAAAATACAAAGACTGTACTATAGTAAACATTAACCAGTATTAAAATAAACCTCACATCTCAAAAAAGGACTTTAGAGAGATTCCAAGTGAGCACTTAGCATGCAGCTGTTCTAACGGCAGAGGTTTTATAGAAGGGACGAGGTATTTATGCATACCTCCCCTACCATCCTTCCATTTACAGTTCAAGGTGACCTGGCCACCAGAGTTGAACCAGGTCATTATTTGAAAGTATAAGTAGGCTTTCTACTCTTAGGAGCAGAGGCAGGCTTCCAAGTCCCACAAGTGTTCTTTTAATGGTCTCCCCAAACTACTAAGGGCAGCCAGGGTGGTTGCTAATACTCCTTCACCCACTGTGCCCTGTTCCCCCACCACCACAACAGCATCCCACTAGATGCTACAGCTGGCCTGAGGCCTCTGCTCTGCTGCAGTCGGACCACCATGACTTCACTCCTTCCAAGCTTCTAAAAATAAAAAATATGAAAATATACGCACAACGCCAAGCTCATAGGATGGGGAAGGACGGGACGCACAGTTAAAATCTCAATTAAGCTTGAGCTTCTGGAAATATAAAAGAATATCAGCTGTACATTTTCTAACTGGGACTGCAGAGATGAAGGAAGCTGCACGCGGTCTACTTCCAAAGAAAACACATCTTGGCAAACAGAGAAAGACATGTTCCACCCTTTAAACAGGGAAGAATTAGCTGCTACTGTGTTTGCTTTCATTAGCCCCTCTTATATTCTGTTTATTAGATTTCAACCGACAGGCAGACACAATTAGGAGGGTTTTTTCCCACATGCCACATGAGTGAGCTTCTGACAGCAGGAGCATCCACAGCAATGTCTCTTCTGCGGATCTTAATGGCCAGAGAGGTTTGCACAGAGGCAATTCCTCAGACAGTCAAGCCCAAGCCGATTCCAGCAACCGGTGCCAAGTAAGCCAAAAGCAGTTAGTGTGGGTCTTTCCTACAGGCAACAAGTGGTCCCTGTGCCCCATACCAGTTAGCACCCTAGCTACCATATTTGAATAATTTTCAGGGGCGGCCCCATATACAGCATGATGCAGCTGTGGTATGGAGAATTGTCACCAAATCCAACAAGCTCAGGAATAGTTGTGCTGTAAATCCAGGGACAGCTGAGAATCAAAAAGCCCTCCCAGACTGCAGCAGAGCTGGGTGATATCAACATACTGAGAGCATCCTAAACCAAAGTTTCCCATGATTGCCCTCAGGGGTTTTATCTAGATATACAAAAGCACAGAGAACAAGTCACATCCCTGTGGAATACCACAGATCAACAGCCTAGGAATTAACAGTAGCCCCCAGTACCACCTTCTGGACACAGCTTGAGAGGAGGAACTAAAACAATTGCCAAACAATATCACCAAGTCCCAATCTTGCCAGATGATCCAGAAGAATACCATGATCAATGGTATCGAAGCTGCTGAAAGGCCTAGGAACTCTAGCAAGGCCTCACTTTCCCCTTTCAGTCTCTGGTACAGGTCATACTCCAAGGCTACCAAAGCCCTCGCCATATGATCCTATCCCAAAGTCTAAATTGAGATGGGTTCATATAATCAGGAGCACCAAACTGTGTCCGGAGATGTAAGGCACTCTACTTCTGATTGCCCTTCTCAGCAGAGGTTATGTTTGAAACTAGCCAAAAATTGGATGGATTTCTCAGTGGCCAAGAATGAAATCCTTTTCACTGCTCCATTGTTTCAGATGAAGGCTTCCATGTGCTTGATCTGACCCATTCTGAGAGCTCCCCCACACACCCCTCAGATGACAACTCATCCACTTTATTGCTCTCAGCTCCCTAATAAGCCAAGAGTTCACTAGTTTTGTGCAAGGTAAGTAAGTATTTAGGAATGATCATATCAATATATTATCATACACAATTAGAGTGTAAGCATTAGAAAAGATTTTGTCATCATCTAGTCCAACCCCTAGTAGAGGAAACCACAACTATAGCAAGACTGTCTCCATATTCCATAGGTCAGGCAGATCTTTATAATTACAAGGCTTGTTACTAGTGTTTTTTACACCTTTTTTTTTATGGCACTGAGATTTTTCCATGTTAAAACAAGATCTACTGGGCAACAGCAAATAATCTGTTTACGCTCTTTGGATACTCGCAAACTTGAGAATTTCATTTCTGCTTCATCTCTTCCTAGACTGAGTTTTTAGTAGATTTACAGTTAATCATTCCTGCCTTTGGGAATTTCTGAAACATCAACTTTTGTAGAATCTGTCTGACAGAGGTTGAACTGCTACATCCATGTTTCTTCACATTATTCCAATTTTAAGCAAATAATACTTGCAAAGCAGCAGTGATAACGGGCCCACTCGCCTTCAACGACAGAAGACAATCTAAAATGTTTCTTGCAAAATTCTGTGTTGCAGCCTAGTACGGTCAGGGAGCCACATGGGTATTTGTTTCATATGTTTTTATACCAAGAATGCTAAATCCAATTCCCTGCAATCTAAACATTATTAATAATTAATAAACATTATTCATTTTTCTTTCTTCCTAGCCCTTTGTTTCGCAGTAAAAAAGGAAAAGTTACAAGGGTTCTTCCACCTTCTGCTGCAAAAAAAATCCTTGAAAGCTGCAGTAAAAGTGAAAAAATTACTTGCAATGCAGTTAATGAAAAAGGAGAGAGAATATTTCAATCTTAGAATCAACAGTACAGCCAGCCAGACACAAACTATCATACAAATGGATTGAGCTCATTATGGAAATCAATGCAACTATTTAACAGCCCACAGAATGTTCAAGGTAACTGCTGGAGACTAAACTAAAAAGTGACAGGGCGTATCAAGTAGGAAGAAATCAGAGGAGGACTGTCACGCAGGAAAGGAGGTGCTCGCCTGAACATGGCTGCCTGCATTCTGTGCTTATCAAAAAGAGAGATTCTAAATTACCAGAACGAGGACTTTTAACAGACTGCAAGATGTCATGGAGATGGTCCTATCCCTTCCACAAGCTGTGCGGAAAACACACACGGGGACGTTTTTCACACTTGCTCTATTCCCTATCTGGCTCACAAGGGGGACCAGGAGGTGATCCTGTACTCAAGATCAGACTACTTGAGAGCAACAGTTATTTCTTCACACAAAAGAAGTTTAAAATAAACTCAGATCAGTGGTACCTGCATAAAATCGATACTGATTTCATTGGTTCAGAAGAAACGGGACCTTCTGAGCATTCATTGTTCTCCTTGACATGCGGGAAGATTAATTAAACTCTGCAGTATCATAATAATATACAGCTGCACAGTTATTATTTCCAAACACTCCTTTTAAAAATATTATACAGGTTAGTATACAATACCATTGTTACTACATCCCCATGGATTTATCAAGAGCAAGTCATACCCAGACTAATTCTTTCATAGATTGTGGGAATGTTCTTGCATAATATATCTTGATTCCAGAAAACCATTTGACAATGAATCATGACATTCTGATTAGCAACCTATTAAGCTTTTCTGCATGAGATGGAACTTACCTAATTCTCCAGCTGCATTTCGACCACCAACTGCATACAAATGTCCTTTGAGGGCACTTAGGTGGAAGAAGGTTCTCTTTTCATTTAAAGAAGCCACTTGCATCCACTTATTATAACGAGGATCAAATCTGAAAACTGTGTCAACAGCTGTCTTTCCTTTTGTGTCATAATTGCTCTGCCCACCAACAACATATAGGAAGTTCCCAATTACAGCGATGCCGTGCTGGTATCGGGGTGCATCCATGGGGGCCAGAGACCTCCACTCATGTGCTTTCTCATCATACATCCGCAGTTCCTTACTCACTACCAGCTGCTGCCGGAGGACTCCTCCCAATGTCACCAGGTGGGTGCTGTCTGAACGGATGGCCGTCCTCTCCGACTGCATCACTGGCTGCATGTAGGGCATCATTTGATAGTTACTGGCTTCCAAAAGCAAGTTGACGCAAGTATTATCAGTTCTCATGAAATCCACGGTCTGGACATAGTTGATTAGATCCTGTGGCGTCATCAGAGGGAAACGGATGTTTTTCATGAGCTTTGCGGCGCATTCCATACGTGGCTCCTCATACCGCAGCCATCGGCAGGCGGCCTTGAAGAGTTCCAACTCGGTACAGTGCTTAAGGCTATTACTTGAAAGAACAAAGGCAAGGCGCTCAAAGGGGAGCTTCACAAACTCCCCGGTACTTAACAGGGCTGGGAAGTTCTTGAGGATGAAATTGTTCACATATTTATCCACTTCGGTGAGGTTGTATGTATTGGCGATCCGCCCCACTTCTACGCAGTTCTCCAAGGACACCTATGAAGACAAGAGAAGACATATTAGCAAGGAGGGGCTTATCATATGGTGATTTAATACTATCACCCCCAATAAGCCATTACACCAGGGGTTCTCAATCTTGGCAGCTTTAAGATGCATGGAGTTCGCCTTGCCAGCAATGCTGGCTGGGGAATTCTGGGAGTTGAAGTCCATGCATCTTAAAGCTGCCAAGGTTCAGAAACACTGCTTTAGACTGAAGAGTACAAGCGCAAAACAGCAGATTTTGAAGAGAGGCTTCAAGGAGACTGCCGCTGGGGAGGGCTCAGCACTTGGCTGCCCTCAGAGAGGAATCACTTTAGGCACCCCTCTGTTCAGCCTGTCTTCTTCTGTTCTCCTAAGGCAGAGCCCTGGATCTGTGTTTGATGGCCCTGCACAAAGCAGAAAAGACTAATCTCTGTGACTGGCTCACCACTTCTCTACTGCTAGAATTCCTCTTCCTCACTCAGCCTTACTCAGAAGCTTTATTCAGCTCCTGGGACTGCAGCACCACCGAGCCAGAAGAAGCTGTTGGCTCAGGTGCTGGTCCCAGAGCAGGTTGGGAATGGGGCAATCTGACTGCACACGCAACTTTTATCTAATCCCTGCTTGACACTGAAAAACGAATTGTTGTTAAAACCCTGTGATCGGTCTCAGCGTCCTTTCAAGCGATTCAGCTCCTGCCTCAGAAGCATCCCAAGTGATTTATCTCAAAACAATAAATTTGTTTTCTTACGCTCCATTTTGTTTGATATACCAACTGAACTGAATCCTACAGAGCACGCAACAGCATAGAGAATTATTTTAGGCCATGTTTCTTCTTAGACCACACTATCAGCTTTCTTGTTTCAAGTCACAGCATTCCAAAAAGAAACAGTAAAACAGACAAGAATGTCATCAGATGGTTTATCCACAGGCCCTGCTAGAGGTGTAATCCAATGCATGTCCAAGGCATCTGCTTGGGAAGTCTGGCTGACCCATTTACTATCTTATAAATAGGCTGGCTACATGGTTTTATATGGCAGATGTAAACTCTTTTACGAAATCCTTGAGCCTACCCTGCACCTCAGTCCCAAATATGTTTGGTTAGAAGTCCCTCTTTTCTACAGGATAGTCTTCCAAATAACTGCTCAGGTTACAGCCGCAGCATTATTCTCTCTCTCTCTGTTGTAGAATTAACTATGGGATTATTTACTAATCACATTACATTGAATAAAAAGATATAATCTTGATAGCCAGATGGTGGTCTTCCAAAAACAACCCAAAAAAATTAACATTGTTTTTTTTAATAATACCAAGAAACATACACGTGTTGCAGAAGTCAATAAAATTCTTTGCAAAAAAACCCTGACATTGGACAAAACTACAGATGATCATATTGGAACCTTGGACACGTTTGGGCAGTGATTAGATGCACCAACTGGCTGCAGGAGAAATGTGGCAAAAGAACTGCAACACTCCACAACTTCCTTTAAAGAGGCCACCATCAAGCACTGGCTGTACCACCACAGTGCTCTACGTTTATCTTTCTAAATCATCTTCCTATATTTCTCCCCAGCCACTGTCCTTCTTCTGCATCCCTCTGATGTGGTACTGCATTTAGTGCTTCACCACTGGTCATCATTGTCATTTGTCATCCCCATCCCTTTGTTGTCTTCTTCTTCCTTCCCTCTCTTTCTTTACTGTATTCCCCTGTCCCCACAAGCTTTATAGACACTCATTTCCCGAGTTTGACAGCAGGAGTAGCAACAGTGTGCAAGGCTTTCATTCCGTCAGCGATTATTTGCGCATTGAACAGCAGGTGCTGGTAGCTACAACAGACTGGAAAAATTGGTGCAAACTCCAGGTTTTGCATGTGCCTTTCTCCAGGGAGAGGACCAGCCTTCTCCTGCCTGTTGCATCAGTGAGACTGCAAAAGTCATCAATTTCCACAAGGAAGTGGATACTGGAATACACTGAAGATCCACACATTTGAGGTGGATTGCAGCAAGGCAGCAGACTCTTTTAAGATTTTCACTCTCAATACTGAAAATGCAGTAGGAAAAAAGCTAGAAAACCTAAATAGGATTTTCTTGAAAAGTAGCTGAAAATTCTCAGTTGCAACATTTAGAAAGACAGTGAAGGGGTGGCAGGAAGCATCAGATGCAGCTAAAATTGAAAAGCAAGAGGTAGAAGCAACTGATGATGACATCAACCCCAAGTACCACAGCTGAAGGCAGGAAACTGAAGCAGCAGTAGCCAAAATGAAAAAGGAGATGATTTACAAGACACCAGCAGTTAATAGGCTTGCCAGCAGAACCAACATACTGCTAATGCTGCAGCCCTGTTGCTAAATCCAGGGATAAAATATATTGATCTTCCTTTGCTTCTTGAGTCTCCCCTGGACCCCCATGTTCAGATGTCCATAATTCAGACATCCTAGACTACTTTCAGGACCTGAATTTTCTTACTCTGTATAGTACTAACATTTGACCAGGACATTTGGGGACTTAAACACAGACTCTAGGATCACATACCTCAGAAAGAAAACTGACATGTTCATTAGGAAAGGCGTGGGGAACCTGTTCCCCTCCACAGCTAATGGTTCGGTCCCATCTTCCCCAGCTGTTGGCCATGGTAGCTAAAACTGATGGAAGTTGGAAATCCAACAATGTTTAGAAACTCTCTTTTTCCCCCTCCATCACTGCCATGAATGGCTTGTATTTTCATCACTTGTAACTTTGACAGTACATGTTTTAAAATCCACCGGTTTCTGAGAAGCTCACATTGGAGGTCCTATTAGTTCTTTTCGTTCTATTTACAGTACATGCAAGTTGCTGAATGCTCTAGACATTTCTGTCTTTTCAAACACAATTCTAATCCTTGAGCATCCATCAAAATACATACCCCTATTTCCATCTTATGCTGTTATCCAAACCATGCTGCAAATGAGGCTTGCATAGCACCTTGTCCTGAAGAACCCAGCTATTATACAAAGAAACTGAAAATAACCCTCCTTTGCAGTCAAAAGCAATTTACAATGTGCACCTTCTGATCTCTCACAACTGAGAACCTCCCACTTGGCAGATCAACTCCTCTTATATTTCAATAAATTGTTCTACCTCCAGGAGTCCTATTTGCAGGACTATTCCAGAACAGTTTATATAGTTAATTGACCATTTTTCCCATTAAGTACATTGACATAAGTGTTAATTTAATTGTGTGATATGGCAGGCATATATATCTAGGACTAGTTTTGTATACAAGAGGCATATTTTGTAGGGAGCTGGTTTGCAGAACTACTCCTCTTCTAATAAAGCAACATGGACCAGCTCTTTTGGAAAAATCCTTTGCGAGATCAACCCACTACAGTTAAAAACAAAGATAACGAAAAAGGCGATTCTCTAAGCGATAACCTATGTTTCTCTTACCCCAGATATAAGAAACACTTTACAGAAGTCCAGCACGGGCAATATCTGCAAAAAGCTGGCCGCTTCTAGAGTATCCTGCAGGTTGTCCATGTTGAGGGAAAGTTTTGCCGTATAAATAAAATCAATGATCTTCTTTAAACCTATTTTGTTCACACCATGGAGCTTAATGCACATTAAATCTTGTTCTTTCATCCCACCTGGGAACAAAATTTAGATAAAGTATGGTTAAAGCTAGTCAGAGCCTCCCTAGAATGTTTTTTCCAAACTAGAGAGAATGGCATTTCATAACCAAACATTAGTTGAACCCCCTAACCTGGAGAGGGGCCGCCCACTGGCCTCGATCATTTGTGCGCGGCACATGGCCCAAGGGCAGAGGCAGGCCTTAGCACCGTTAACTGTACCTGTGAACATGGCCTTGAAGTAATCACTAGCGGATGCCATCATTGCCCTATGGACAGCGAACACTTCATCTCCGTCGCCTGGCACTAACGTCACGTCACAAAGCAACCCTTCTATGCGCAGCTGGTCAAAACCCTGCAAAAAAGAACCCCACGTCAGCTTTGGAAACAAGACCTGCCTCCCCCTGAAGGAGAAGCTTGCCCACAGGAAGCCCCACACAATCGGATCTCCTGTTCTTGGTTCAGCAGAACCACCCAGGCTCAGCTTCACTGCTCAAATGCTGTAAAATTCTGCTCTGCTCCTGCCAGCAGGAGGAGGAGGGTTATGTGACTCTACAGAACAAAAGGCTTCTGACCAGAGCAAGCTCCCAGAATACAGGCACAGTCCTCAGAGCATCAGCTCTGCTTGGCCATCCACTTTGGAAAGCTTTTGAACTGGCCTTTACATGGCTGCAAGCCTTCCCCAGGCCTGTGCAGGTCACCCTTTGGGTTTGTGGTGGTTCTGCAATCTGAATCCAACAATTTCCTACTCTTTAAAATGTTGCAGGAGGAAAGCCGTGTCAGCCAACAGTGGCAAACAATGCCAGGTATAGGGTTTAGCCTCATTTCACAGCCACTGCAAACGCAAAGCATGGGCAAACGGTGCAGCAAAGGTGGTTTCTAGAGCCAAACTCACAGAACGTGCCTGGACGTCTGCATAGCATGCTGCTGGATAATGAAACTGAATTGCCTGTCGAAACACACTCCAAGCCAATGGAAGAAAAAATATAGGAAGAGCAAAATATTAACACTGAAAGGCAGTTTCACCTGACAAATTCCCTTGAAGGCATTCAGACACAATTTGCAGGCCAACGGCTTTCCCTCTGCTTGGACAATGTCAAGCTCGCACTGCGGTCTCCTTCAATTACGGGGAAAAGCCACGTTCCTTGGCAGTGTCGCCGATCTGACTGAAATGTTTAATTAGCAAGGGGGAAGGGAAGGAAAGTCCTCAGAAACGAAGAAAGGGACTCAGTTCTGTGCTTCCTTTCAAATCGCTTGGTGACCTGGGCTGCAATGATACTGCCACAACAAACACGTTTTTGGAGGAAATTCTCCCCCGTGAAACGAAGGACGCTCTCCAAAAGAAAACACAGCAGGCCGTTCTGCTCAAGGCATTCACTCACCTGGAGGACCACAGAACTGTGAGTGTTGCTGGTGAAGAATCTTGTGGTTCCAGCCTTTGATGCCTGCAGGTGAGCAGACACGCCCATATCGCTGCTCCCCAGAGTAACTTTCATGTGAGGGTCTTCCTCTTCAACCAAAGATCTAGGAAGAAGAAAAGCAGAAGAAGACAGCCTTCGGTCAGAGCCTGTTTGCTCCTCCTGCTACATGAGTGACAACCACCATGAAGGATCATTCAGGAATCCAGTCAGAGATCTGTAAGCAAATCTAAAAGGGAGCCTGACCAAATTTTTGCCATATTATTATTATAGACATGGCAATTTCTCATTCTGAATTCAGGCTTCATTGTAAGAAGCTAACAATTACTCTTCCATTTCTGCCATAATTAAGAAGATTTGCAAATATATCCTGTTTCCAAGGTGTTGGTGTTCAAAACCCTTCCACCTTCTAGGAGTCCAAAAACCTTCATTGCAGCTGAAAAGGAAACTGGGGGGGTGGGGTGGGGAGAGCTTACAAGCAGAAGTTCTCTCTGTCCAGATCTTAAGTGCTCGATATGTGACATGCTGATGCCATGTGCCCATAAAAAGCTCAGGGATATTGCATTACATATGGTAGTTGGTGTGTACTCGGTGCACGTGCTGACAATTAAATTATCCACTCATCTTCAGAACGTTTAAATTCAACTACCAGCTTCTTTATAAAACATCTTATCTCTTAACATGCAGGTAAAACATTGGCCTCAAAAGCAGTTTCAGAAATTACTTCAGCAGCACAACTGGTCCCCATCATATGAGCAAATTTTAACCTCCGATATTTTCGGGGCCTACATTAAAAAATCCTAATTCAAAACAGATTCTGTCAACTTGTGCTTGCAGCTGCTATTTATTTGCTTTGAGTAGGGAAACTATGGTTATTTAAAGAAATTTCTGAAACTTGAACATTTGGGGGTGGTAGTGGTGGGGTTGTTAGAAACACAAATTGTTTGGCGAGAGAGACAGCCATAAACAAAACTTTAAACAAGTACTTTTGACTACACAGAAATGGTGGTTTGATACACGGGTGTGAAATACATGGAACACACAATGTAGAAATGCAGAACACATTTAGCAAATTCCTATTTCAAATGTGACTAGGTAATTCCTCACTACGAGGATCTGTGAAGATTAAAGCTTCTTTCTGAATGTAGTGCTGTGCACTACAATTAACAACCCATAAATAACCTGAAATGTCTCATGTCTCATCTTGATTAATTGCATAAAACCTTTACACAGCCCTAAACCCCAAATCTGATTCTTTTAGTGCGTTCATACCACTAAAGGTTGGAAAAAGTTTATTTTAAACCAATCACAGACAGCAGATGTTGGTACAATGACTGAAACAGTTTTGTCAGAGAAGGCCTTCCAAGTACGATGCACCCCCTGTTATTTTATTACAGTGCTCAGATTTGCCTTTTATAACAGCAACAATAACAAAGAATTTCCAATAGATTAAATCACATTTTTGTTAGAAATTATACAAAACAATGTGGGAGATGTAGCATAAAACCAGATTGCTTTCTTGTGGTTCAAGTTGGATGGAATAATCCACATTCCAATCTACAAGTGGAATTTGAGCTCTCACTATGGTTCAAGCCCATCTCCTCCACATGGAAAGAGACCCAAGACTTCTGAGTGCATTGCAAAAAAGGTGAACTCAACACGAAATAAATATTTGCTCCAGTATCACTGGCAAGGTGTTACTCAAGACCAGTTCCATTAGGATGTAAAGATAGAGGGAATTGTGCCAAGGAACAGAAGATTGGACTAGATCAGATCCCATACTCTTATTACCAGCAGCTTTCAGGCTACATAGGGTTTGAAAATCTGGGGGCTCCCCTCCCCTCCCCCAGTACAAACAAAGCTTGCATTTCTGGAAAAAAAAAATCTAACCTAGTCATCTCCTGGCACTAGAAAACTTTTCTAGGTTATGTTCTGACCTTCCTCCATGTTGTTTACCAATACTAGCAACTCACACTTGAAGATTGGTGGATCCCAGAGACCAAAACTCCAAAGTAGTACATTTCTTCAATTTCCTGAGCCATCTCATTACACCAGCTATGCATCCAAGAAAAAGGTTTAATGAAGGGATATTCAGTTTAGACATATTTACCAAGGGTGTTTTATATACGCTCATTAAAGCTAACATACTGACCACTATAAATAATTAGATAATAAGGAAAGTAAATATATTGATTAAGTTTTCTTGGTGATAATGCTGAATTGCTACTGTTTCCAAGAATTCCTCATAAAGTTAATTAACTTTCTAATTATTCCCATAGCTGTGATCAATAGATGGCATTATATTAAAAAAGAGAACAGTTGGACTTTTAATCCACATTAAATTCTGTAAGAATCAGGGCTACTATAACACAAGGAATCAGAGGAGGAAAAAACCAAACCAGGAAAGAGCCCAGGATCCAAATATCTACTTGGGCAGGGAGGGGGTGGAGAACAAGCATGCAGGAGTTTTCTTTTCCTTTTTTAAGGTAAATCAGTTTCTTACTCACAAATGTTTTGGGAACTCTTCAAAAGTAATTCAACATAGACATGGACCCTGTTGTCAACTCCAAAGCTACGTAAAAGCTTGGGTACAAATTTCTAACTCCCTGGAATTTTTTTTAGCAACTGCACGTGTGCTTACCTTGCTGATCCAATTTTTTATTTAAATTAAAGCCAGCGTTCGGTGTAGTGATCCCATATTTCACCACTCTGTTCCACCCTCCACTGCCCTGTTTCTCCCCTTGTTTGAAATATGAAACGCTTGGGTTATATTTGTACATACCAGTTTCAGGTTGATAATAAAAGATACCCGAGTCCATTTTAGAAGCACTCTAAGTCAGTTCAAGCTACATACTTAATCCAAAGCTTGCTTTTAAGAAAGTTGGCTTCATTTGTTCCAACTGCAAAGCCCTTGACATGCTTTAGTCTTACCTTGAGTTTACATAAATTATTCTGTTTTGCCTCACTGAAAAAATGTTAAAGGAACAACCTTACAGTATCACCAGCTAATCCAAATTCCCCAAACGGATGCATAGGTTAAACATTTGGATATACTTTTTATACATTTACATAAACCTCATTCTACTTCAGTAACTTCAGGTTCTTGGTCCAGATACAACTTTTTACAGCGAGAGAGGCAACACAGGAACACACTGAACATTTCCCCATTTTTTAAAAAAATCCGTAAGCCAATTCGATTTCCAAATGTTATTACTAAAACAGCTTCCTTGATCATGTGCTGCAACAGATGGAAGTTCTTTAAACACCTTAATTTTGGTCATGCTGCCTGAGCATTGTAGTCTGGATGGGCTGATGCAACTACTTATGGTAGGTAATTACAAACTGAGCTGCCCTAATTCCAAGCACTGGCTACCTTTATTTTTTATTTTTATTTATTTATTTATTCATCACATTTGTCACCGCCCATCTCGTGAAACAACTCTTTACTACCTGCTATCTACCGACTACGCTTGACTGGTTGCCTGAAGCTTCTAAGAATCATGTGATTGAATGAAGCAGCTTTCCAGAGCACACAAAATCCTCCTGCTTTAGGCAAGACGTGAGTGGGCATGTGGACAGACTCAGGGATTCCTTTTGCTGAAGTTGTTTCGATCATCTATGAACTGAACCTTCAAATGAATCTACTGTGGCCCTCCTGAGAGTCAATGGACCATTTTGGTGGGTTTGTCCGTCTTGATCTTGTAAGCTGCCCAGAGTCACTTACGGGAGATGGGCAGCTACATAAATCTCTCTCTCTCTCACACACACACACACATATATATATGTATGTATAATGTGTAACTGCTAGGTTACACATTTTGATGCTTCTGTTGAAAGCAGATATGCATACATACGTACGTACATATCTGCTTTCAACAGAAGCATTAAAATGTGTAACCTAGCAGTTGCTATACTGCAAAGGTGCTTCCTGGTGCAACCCCTTGAAGGATCACATTGTAATTCTCTTAATTAAGACAGAAAAGACCAAACTAATTTCAGCTTCACTGAGTGGGGTAGGTAGAGACCCTCCAGGAAACAGGTGGCAGCCCACTCCATACCCCTAAGCTTATCAGGATTTTCTCATGGGAAGAAGGTCATCCCGTTCCCTATACAAAAACAGGTGTCGAGATTATTCTATGAAGCTAATGTAAACAAAGAATCTTGTGATTCTGTTATGCTTTTTACTGCCACCTACTGTAATGTGTATGTTAGTTATTCAGTGTGGGGGTGACATGCTGGCAATATAATGGGAGGGCTAAATGCCCAGCCTGTTCAGTCAGTTTGTCTTGTATAGTTAATCATGTAGGTTTTATAGGTTATGTAGTCTTAACTAGTAACCAAGTAGCGTACCTCTTCTCTGAGAGTGTTTTTTTAGCTAGAGACTTTGTTGTGGATAAGTCTTGGAAGCTAAGGTGAGAAGAAGTCTTTGTTATATCCTATATTTTGTATGCAACTTGTATTTTATGAAGTTTTGCATTTTTATCAATAAAGACCAGTTAGTTTATATTTTCTGACTGGATTTTCTTTGGAGAAGCAAACTATGGATATTGCATTTTGCAAGCTCTCATGCTGATGTGTAATTTTCCTGAGAGCAGGATTTTTTGGGACCTTTTGCTGCACTCTGCACAACAAAGCTATCCTCTGCAAAAGCAGGGAACTATTTGCTATGAGAAGGAATAGAAGAACGATGATGTAAATCAGCTGGTGAGTAAGCGATTTCAACTCCATAGATAGATAGATAGATAGATAGATAGATAGATAGATAGATAGATAGATAGCAAGCCTTTTTCTCCGAATAACTGACAAAAGTCAATAATTGCTTAGGCTGCCCTGACTAGATAGGAGGCAGGGCACTCAGAGGACATGGGGGGGAATCTGCCTGCCTACATTTCCCATGCTACTCTCTTAACTGGGCATTTGACAGGCTTCTGCTCCTGAGAGGCAAGGATGACTCAGTCTCAGCCAGGACCCAAGCAACCATGGCACATCCCTTGCCCACAGAGCAAGCCAGCCAACCTTTTCACCTTACCCCAAGCCATGCAAGAACAGCTATGCCCGCAGCTGCCACCCTCCTTCCTTATTCTCTCTTTTCCGGTCACAACCCCCCTGCCAAGGGGTGCAGAACAGCAGCATTCTCAGTTCTCAAAGACGGGGGAAAATAACCTGAAACTGTGAAGCTGGACGGTTAGGCACACAGCTACATGAGCAGTTTTGCAGTGCAGCAGCCTCAGAGGATGATACTGCAAGCAACCAACACAGCTCATGCATGAAACCTCTTCCATCAACCTCCCCTACTCATTAGTTCTGACAGGACAGCAGCCAAAATACATACCCCATGACTTTGCTTAGGGGTGAAATTAGGTCCACATGAGACAGTTCTGGTGAAATAAGCAGAAAAATTCAGCCAACGGTCAAGACTGGGGTGAGGGAGCCAGCCTGTAGGGGAGAGACAGCACCAACCAACCTGTTGTGAACAGACTCCCTTTGCCATGGGAGGGTCTCCTCTTGAACCAGCAGCCCATAGCTAAAATCACACAGAACTCACCCCAAAGACAATATATAAACTAAGCCTAACCCTGTTGGTGTACTTCTTCCAACTCCACACCCAGGACAGGCCAAGCTGTCTACTTTGGTCTCAGTAAACATGCATGAAGCTCTGTCCCACGTTTGAGGTACAGATGTGATGGTGGGGAGGAGGCAGCAGTTAATTAGGAGTTAAGAAGGAAGCAAGAAAGTGGACAGGGGCTCACAAAAGCTTGCCTGTTTGCTTACTATTAAATTTGTACACCACTGGCTTCAACTGACTTCTGGCGGTTTACAACACAGTCATATAAAATCAGTGCAATAAAACAACAAACAATCTATTCATAAAACCCATAGCATCACTCCAATAATTCATAAAGCCACCAAATGCCAAATGTCCTGTGGAAGAGCTTCATCTTCAAGGCCTTTCTGAAAGATTCCAAGGTAGGTACAACTCAAACCTTGAGAATGGGGTGGGGGAGGGGGAGGCTGTTCTACAAAATGGTGCGTATAACAGTATAAGATGACCTTCAGGCTCTCACCCCATTCACCTCACCACTATGGGGGCAACCTAAGCTTCTTTACCTGGATGAACACCCTGGATGGGTCGGTTGGCTGCACCTTAGTCAATCCATTTGGCTTTCAAGGTGCCACAAGCCTCTGTTGGCTTTATTGTCAGGTAAATATATTCAAGAACGAGTTTTTCAAGAACAAGTGTCATGGCTTCAGACACTTTTCCGAAGCTGCAGTATCAGATGTTTAAATGACAAACTTATCCGCTCCCAATGCTTCAAGCACCGTCAACACTTTTCAGAAAGATGAGGCGGGTAAGAATACACTTGACACTAACACAGAAAGATGTTCAAGTTCCCCTTTGGGATGTTACACGAAGGCAGAGAAACAGATCTAGGTATCATTCATGTAGCCACCATCCATATGCTCATGAGCCCATCAAAGGAACTCTGGATTATCAGTGAGTAGTTACCACCCTCTTTAAAATAGTTGTGTGCTGTGTTTTCAGTTTCACTGATATTCAGAGCAGCTTACATAATCTTTTCCTAAAAATAAAGAACCACATCCAGATCTAGTAGCAATCTCCAAAACTGAGAGACTGATGGTAACTATGAAGAACAAACTGAGACTCAAGAGAGGCACAAAAATGCTTTAACTTAGCAGGCCAAAAGATGGTTGAAAAAACCATTTTTTCACCCGATGAAAAAAGCCATCCAAGATGGGACCAGGGAGCCCTTCCTTGGGGAACTCCACGTTCCAGGAGTGGCCATGCTTCCCCGACATTCTTACCAACTGTACCTCAGCCAAAGAAGGGAATTAAGAGCATCCTTCCATTTAATGAATTTACTATTTTAGCCTGTTTTTCCATCTGTAGACACATCAAGCCACTTACAAATGAAAATATTATCCTTTCAAAAAACTAGTGAGCGAACAATCACAAAAAATGTAAAAACTGAACAATTTTAAGGTAACAACAGATTAAAAAAAACATTTCTTCCTCTTAACCTCTTTGGCACAGCTAACGGAAGAGATGGTCTTTAGATAACCTGACATCTTAGGAAGACCCCAAGCTTCCTCTGATGGCCCCCAATACTTTGCTGCTTCTGAGATTCTGAATTTTGATCTTAAGGCAGAACCTACTTTGTTTTGCATCAATGAAGCAAACAAAAGTGAACGTGCTACTACACCACCTTCCCCATCAAACTGCAGGATGAGGACACAACTCAATATTATGCATGGATGAGCTCTTCCCCACCCATTTCTAAAGGTTTGCAAAATCCAAGAGGTTCAGTTGGTATTTAGTGTCCAAAGATAAACTGGTTTTGAGGAAAAAAATGAAAGTTTGACGACAATAAAAATATTTGCTGAATTGGGGTGAGAAAGCACACTGACGAGTGGCCTTACTCTTTGGGAGCACTGCTGAACAATAATCTAAAAATCTAAAAACAAACAAATAAGAATTAAGAGCACATTATGCAAGACTCAGTTCCAAGATTTATATTGACCAAAAAAAATTGCTTACCTTAGCATGAAGTGAAGAAATGATTACTTTGCTAATGTGACTGGAACTATTTTTGACACATTGCAACAACACTGCACTTGGAGAAGGATAGCAATGCTGACCCACAAGAAACAGGCCAGGATGTGGAAAAGACACCTCCTCCTTGGTGAAGCCCAAAAGCAGCAGGGCTGCTCTTGTCGTCTTCCTCCTACTGAGAGCACACCCAATCAACTCCTTGACTTGGTGCAAGACAAGAGAATCAAGTTTTGACTAACTTAGCATGGATAGCAAAGTACTGGCCAAAACAGGAGTCATCTAAAAAAAATCTTGACACTGTAGCAGATGTCCAGAATGGGAAGGATGGGAATAGTCATCTTTGTAGCTAGAGAGGTAGGTAGTTAGAAGCAATGCACTCTTCAGAAGAGAGAAGAAGTATGCCTCAGGGTGCACTTCACAGCTCTAGAATAAAATCTAGGAAGCAAAGTCCCTTTACCATACTTGGACCCACCTCTGGCCCAAACCACAGTTGATACTAATACTCATCGTGGCCTAAATTAGAAGTGAATTCCACCAGGTGACACTTTTGATTGACTAGTAGAATATTGTTTTTCATTGTCATTAACTCACCCCGACCTATGCATACATCAAAAGGCTTGGGTGCATAGTCTTCCTCAATTCCACACAGTCACAGACAAAGAGAGAAGCAAGGGTAATTTCACAAGCAAGAATTTCAGAGAGCCACATGCCCTACTTGCCCTGAGTCAAGAGACTTAAGGGACATCCAGTCAAGCACTGACCAAACTACATCATTATGATGCCAGGTGCAAGGAGAAGAGATAAATTTTTTATCCCTTCCTCCAGTCAACAGAGCTTCCACATAGGAAATGACATCCAATCTATATCTAATCACCACATCACACAAACGTGTACAGACAAGCTCTTTTGATCTACAGCTGGACACTGCTTTCTCTATGTAAGCTAGATTTTAGTTCAGGGGGATCTCCAATCCCCTCCCTCCTCCCTCTCCAAAACACACAATTTGCTCTATGCAGAACAAGTATTTTATTCTGGACATTAGTGAAATACAGGTTAATTAAAGTACAACTCTCAATATTGGTAATCTTCCACCAGCTTGACTGAAATCCATCTTTTGATCCACGGGTTGACCATGATGCAAATCACACAGATTAATCACCTGCACCTCTTCTACCTGTATGTGGATGCTGTACAACTGATCAACAAAATAGATGGGGGAAACTTTTTCTTAGTAAGAAAAATTATACACCTTACCCACAATATTTTAGTCAAAAAGAGTAACGTAAGAACAAGACTTCAGATGGCTTGTTTCTTCACTTTTGTAATTAAAGACTTGCAGAAGCATAGCTGGGAGTGAAATTCAACTGCTCGAGGAAAAGTGGAGCAAAGGAGGGGCAGAGAAGGAGCAATATAAAGCTAGGACCTATAGTGCTTTGACAATGAATCATAAAGCACTATGATTTCATATTCATAAAGACTACAAATATTTCTAGTCTTTTTAAGGGTATACTGTGCCAAGCCTATACTTATCAAATATAGTCTCTTCCTTAGATTTTAAAACCTTATCAGTCTAAACATCAACCACAAAATGCATTCTACTAAAGAAAACAAATGAACTTGACAAGCATGTTTTAGGTCTGCAATTGCATAAATCGTTATGAACTATATATATCCTGAACTGCACGTGAAAGGTCTTTTTATCTATTTACTCATTTAATTAATTTATTTTATTACATATATTTCTATACTACCTTGCTTCCAAGACTCCTTTCAGTTCATGGTTTAACATACACTGAATTAATTGAAATGTTGCATTCCTAACTCAGATTAACTGGACAATGCTAGTCTAAAATTTCCTTTCATGCTTCAGATACGGGAAAAATGCTGTAATTGTTAAATGCTGAAAGTTTGTGGGATGCTTTAAAAAAGAAAATTAAAAGCAATATGCAGCAAATAGATAAATATATACCTCAGAATATTACTGTCTTCTACATGTGGGGGAAAAAAAAAAGAAAGAGATAGAGAGGTAGGCATGTCTATCAAAATCTTGGATGAGGGGTGATTTGTCCAGGAACAAGCTAATATAAAAACCAAAATATCAAGATACCCCATTTCATTCACACAACTTCTAAGGAAAACAGATTCAAGGCTATGGAGAAATTTCATATTTTTCAGACATAAACGCTGTGACAGGTATTCAGATCAGAATTCAGGGAAGTAATAAGCATTACCAAAATCAAGTTTACTTTTTTTTTCATTTTAGCATACCATGTGCTTTGCTCAGCGTCAGTCAGAAATACAGTTCTTGTCTATGGAAACGTGACAGTGCCCTTTACAAACCTGAAATCCTGACCTGTACACCCGGTAGGTCTCGCAGAGGCAACGTTTAAATGTTGACTCTGGGGGAAAAGAAATCTAACCAGAGGAAAAGAGGAACAATTACTTGGATTGAAGCACTAGAT
This sequence comes from Liasis olivaceus, assembly GCA_030867105.1. Classification (NCBI taxonomy): domain Eukaryota; kingdom Metazoa; phylum Chordata; class Lepidosauria; order Squamata; family Pythonidae; genus Liasis; species Liasis olivaceus. The sequence continues at coordinate 24,167,394 of CM061361.1, read as the reverse complement.
TTTGACAGCCAGTATCTCACAACGGAACCCCCCCCCCACATCACAATACTGAAAAAGACACCTCAGTGGGTGTTTTAGTGTATCGAATGATGAAAGGCAACTCTAAAAGGGAAGGGCTGTGTGTCAATGACTCCGGGGTTACTCATCGAAGATCTGCATTGTAGACCGATGACCCACACAAACTTCAACAAAGGGTACTGAAAAAGAATTATGAACGTGGGCAACTCTGCACCATTTCTCTGCTTTTTCCAACAAAGGAATGACTGAACACGACACCTATCACTGGGGTAGAGGAGAAGAAACAGAACTGACAAGAAGGTTTGAAGATCTGACATTCCATGATAGGAGAAATGCAATGTTAAAAATGAAAATTCTGAGACCAATGTCACATCAGAGAATACAGCACCACAAAAAAAAAAGGGGGGGTGTTAAACTGCACAAAACAAAATCCTGCAAGGGGTGGGGGGTGTAATCTTGCAAAAGAATGCCCACCTTAAGATACCCTCCGTTCTCTCACTTACATGTATGCTGGAGAAAGTGGCGATGACCGGGATGTTTTAAGCACAGGAACGGGGAATTTCCAGCTAGCAGGCGAACTCGTTTTCCATTTCAATGGCATGTTGGTCACCACGATACTACAATAACAGCAAACAGCGTTTCCATAACAGACTACCAACTTGGACTTCCATTCCAGACGCACGCTCCTAGCAGGATAGTGGCTGCTGCTACGGCTGGGAAGGAGCCAAGCAGCCTTGCCAAGGATCTCACACCGACGCTTCCAGTCTGCAAGAGGGGGCTGCGAGGCATCTCCTTCCGACCCCCTACCGTCCCCTAACGCGGGAAGGCGATTCTATGGCTCCAACTCACAGGTAGGGCCGCCTCGTTAGAGAAGGGCTGACTGCAGTGTAGATTAAAAAAAGCCAGAGAGGGCGAGAGAGAAAGGGGGAGAGGCTGCACGGTACAAGGCACCACAATGCAGCTTTCTTCTATAAAAAGATTGCCTCTTTCTTCCCCACCCCAAGACCAAGCTTGCACTACTATTGTTCCACCTTCTCAGTCACACTGCAGCACTGTACTATATTCCATACCTATTAACCTGCTTTCTGGCCAATAGTAGCAGGAAAACAACAACAACAACAGCAACAGAGGAAAGGGGTGTGTGGGGGGGACACGAGATGGATTCCATAAAGAAGGCAAAACAACCTACCGGCTCAGAATACACTTGTCATCCTCTGAATATTCTTCGCTGGAGCTGCAACAGTACAAGTGGGAGAGAAATCTCAGCATAGCCTTAGGCCACAAGAGGAAGGGAGATTAGTGACCAAACCCAGGAGCCTGTTTTCCTTCTGTGCAAATCAAACAATGCAAGAATGCCATTATGGAAAAAAGGCTACTGCAAAAAAAAAAAAAAAAAAAGGATTTTGAAAGAGAGAGGGGAAAGAAAACGGCAGTCTTTGCTAATCCATAGTCAGAGCGACCAAATGAAAACGTGAGGGCATATTTCTGCAGATTCCTGCATGTTCTTCCAGCCTGCTTTGGATTCAGGGCGCTCTCGTTTTTTCCTGCCCTTGGCTTCCAAGATGTGGCGAGGAAAAGACCTCATGCATTTTACAGCATGTTCTGCGAACATGAATATCGTTCTTTGCCTTCTGTTTGCAGCTGGGAATTGGAGAGCAACGTGTCGCTAATATCTGTCCTTGCCCAGGGATGCAATCAACACTCAGATAGAGCAGCCCCCCCCCAGCTCATAAATTGCCTGAAGTCTTGACAAAGCAGCCGGCTTGCAGGTGTCTGTCACAGCTCTCACCCCACCAACCGAAACGCAATTCTACGGTCTCTCTGCTGGTGACCCCAAGGGGCAGGCAACCACCAGGGATGGGCATATGTGCCCCTTTTTCAAAGCACCCCTGAAGAAGCACACTATGGACCAACTTGAAGGCGGCAATACTTCCTGGAAAAGCCATTCCAACAATTTAGTCCCAAACCAGGAGGTGCCTCAATCAACATAAAGGAGCATCAAGGCTCAGCTGCCATGTGGCAGAATAAAGCTTCTCGGGCTGGAATGGGAGGGAGGTTCATCAGAGGATTTCCAGTTTGATCTTCATGGACTTGAAAATACACACCCTTCCCTGTGGTTGGGTGCCCCCGGAATGATGGACTGTCTCCTTATCATGGAGAAAGGCAAAACAAGTGGAGTGCTTTTCATTTAATTTTTACAGTTTCTCCTTCGTTTGTAATTTAGGTGAGGAGGAACACGAGGAGAAGCAGCATCTTCTAAATATTCTGCTTTCAAGTCCCCAATGGAACTGAAAACTCTATAGTCCCAAAAGATGCCTGGCCATTTACCCAATAATTACCTAAAGTCCCTCCAGACTTGAGGTGTGGATAAATCGCACAAATAAATAATCCTAACTCAGGGAGAACAGAGTGCTCAAGCAGCTCTCTGATGGCCACTGAGGGTGGAAGAACAATGTGTTAATGCTGCAGGCATGTTGACCCAGACTTAGCCACATATTCCATGACAATGGCTGGGGGTGGGGGGGGGGAGAAGAAAAATGAGAGCAGAGATGCACATAATATAGATGACCTGAACCCATTTGTTGCTGGTCTTTAAGCGTAAAGAAGAAAAAGACAAATCCTGGTGAATCTCATGAGCTGGTTTCCTTGATAAGACCAATTCAGACTCACTGACTGCAAAAGCAGATTTGCTGAAGCGAGCAGCTACCACCAAAGTCTCTGCACGAAATTGGACTGCTCTCCCACATTTACATGCGGAGCCATGCCTACTTTGAAAGAGCCGCGCTGCTGACAAAGAATGAACACCGCCACCTTCCATGAATCCTTTTCATCAGGCCCCCAAGAAACGTGGGCTAACCAACACACACGTGATATAACACCCTGCTTTGCCCCCAGATCTCTGGGCGCTAAGAGAACAATCAAGACAAATGGGTGCCATTAACAGTAAATGGGTGCCTCCCCTCCTGTACCACACACAACAGAGGCTGAAGGACAATGAGGTCATCAGCTGCTCAGGCTTAACGCACTGCCTGCCACTCACCAGCAGACCCCAGACTGCCTGCTTATGGGGGAACAGAACTAGCTAATTCTACCAAGGATCAGCTTTGCATAAAGGCTTGAGGGGAGAGGGAACAGAGGGTATAAAGGAGCAGTATTCAAACCTCCATCAATGTCCAGGCAACTTAGGTCAGTTAAAGCTCCCAGCCGACTCTCTGCTACTAGAAAAAGATGGAAAGGCTAGGATAACGCAGATAATGAAGAGCATTGCTAGACCAAGCAGAAATTGTTATCTTATCAGCTGTGAATCCTTGAAAGCGCAGCACAGTGTAAAGCCCTCAAAGTTGAGTTTCTTCTGGTCTCAGAGGCTCCTAAGCAGTAGAAGGCAATGTCTAACCATTTCTGTACTCTTGCCAAAAAACCCAGCACGGATATGTCCATGTAGTCGCCAGGAATCAAGCTTGATTTGAAGGTATCTTTTCATTTTACAAGTCTCAACTGCTATAGACTAAACAGCTGTCAAATCTTTCTATCTGACTAACACTAGCCTTACAAATCTTACAGCTCTAAATGAACACTTCTAAAGTTAATAAACTACCAATTAATAAATCTGCACAGCAAACTGGAACAGAGATTTAGAAGAAAGCTACTTCAGAACCAAAGATAAATAACCCATGTTGAAAATAACTGGTGCGGGAAAAGGGCCAGTAATATTTTTTGCTCTTGCAGAAGTAGTCAAGGAAACACATTTATCTGGCATTTTCTGGAACAGCAGTTTCTCTACTGTATTTTCCAGTAAGAAAGAAGCGTATAATACTGAACATTCAACTGCGGAGGATCAAGATATTAGGCACTGGGAGGCTGAAGACAATTTCTTGTACCAGGACCATCAGAAACAGTTTGATAGGACATCTGGCTCAGTCCTCTGAGTTATTTTGCCAGACAATTAGCCAAATGTTGCAACCAAAGAAAGGCTGTAGATGTTGTGTCTCAGCTATTTAAAACTGCTTTATCAAGTATTTTGGGCTTTCTTGTTTCAACTGTCACATTGCTGGAAGTCCTTAGAAAGCAAGAGCCGACAAAGCACGCCATGGCTTAGCGGGGTGTGTTCTACCACTGAAGAACAGCCGTTCACAGGGTATGTGTAAAGAAAGCATCATTTGATCCTATCTTGTGGCAGGAGGGCAGTCTAGATGGCCTTCCATTTCCTTTCAATTCTACAGCTCTAAACAGAAATGAAAACATTACATGCATCAGTTCAGACAGCTGCTGGCTCATCTTTCTTTTGGAAGCAATCTGAACAGATGGCGTGCTGCATTTTCTACATGGCGCCACATCCTCTTCTACCACACACAGAATTAACTGCAGGAGGGAAAGGCAGGAAGACTTCTGCATTCTTTATCTGAATCAAGAACAGAAATATGGAAATGGTAGGCTACAATGTGAAACCGAAACACAGTTTTTCCATATCTGGCAGCTGAAATGTTTAACACGAGAACCACAGACCATTGGGGGAAGAGAGGCTATAGAGGAGCTCAGTATGAACTTGGACTAAGAGATCCAGCCAAACCTCACATCTGAGCTGGAAATGAGTCACTTAAGGCCCATCAAGAGCCAAAAACACCTTGCACACTGCACACCCACCTCCTTTGTTTTTTGACAAGGCAGATGTGAACCATCAAAAGCTGCCCAACCTAAATGGGAAAGAAGTGACAGAGCACCTCAAAACCCAATGTACTTGATGCTTCTGGAACTCAACACTAGCCTGGCCAACTAGACTTTGACCTAGGAAGGGGTGTGTGAGTGTGTAAATGAGTAGACTCACAGTTCAGAAAGTGAGCAATAAAAGTTGCAACCCAGCTTCTCTGTCTCTAGATGAAAATCCACCAACAAGTAACATTGCTGTCGCCATAAGGATTCTCCCTAGTCCTCAGTGCAATACTATTGTTACTGTCAAACTGCTTTGATTTCTCAATTAGTATCCTAAAGAAGCAGAATACTGTACTATACTTTTTAAAACATATATTGGGGAATTAACATCCAGTGCAGACCAAGGACATGTCTGATAATGCACTGCAGAACTGCCTAGATCCACTGTCAAGAAACACACAGATATACATTGGCATACATAAGCCTTCCAAAAGGCCTTCTTCCAGGAAAACAACAGGTGTAACACCTGAGAAATGACACTGTTCACTCCCCTCTCACACAAGCAACAACTCAAAGGAGAATATGCTCAATAAGGAAGTCATTTAATAACAATGCTTAATTAATACACCAGACTGAGAATGCGTTTGTTTTTCAGAAGATATGCCACTGCTATTCTAGAGCATAAGAACAAGACATAAATGTTAACTTAGCTTTTAATTATGTTTTCACTCTAGACATTATGTGAGCAAAAGTTCAGGGTTTATCTAGTTTTCCAGAATATGTTTGCTTCTCAAACATTGAACATCCCAAACGTCCCCATTTCCCTCCCGCTCTCCTTGCTTATTCAAGCATGATTACTGCACATACTTCAGGGTCATGACTGGGTCCCTTCCCCCCTCACCACAAACATGAAAAATGCCCTTGTGTGAAATTCAGTCCTCTCATTTCCTCCCACCCAAGTTGCTGGCACGTACAACAGGAGCATCTGGGAAAGTCATTAGAGTCTGGGGGCAGAACCCACCAACCTTTCCATAAGGGGTTTCAAGGCACATGGGGCCCATGAGTTTTTCCAGCTAATGAAGGCTGGACTATGACATTACTGGAGTGGAGAAGAGGATAAGCTGGTCAAAACTTGGGTGAATACTTCTGAGGAGCAAGATGCAAAAATATATTTCAGAAGTTTAAATTACTCTAGGATATCTCCAATGTAATCATTCCCTGTTTCCATCCTGCTGAATGTGGCTGAATAAAAGACCACATATTTAGGGTTATCATTAAGTACCTAGAAAGTCAAAATGTCAAGGTTTCAGATTAAAGATGCATGGAAACTCAAAACCACAAGTGGGAATCCTACTTCAAGTATTAATCAAGCTGACTTTTGAGTTTTTGCTGTACATTAAAACTAAAAGTATAAACTGTTATATCAGGAAGTAGGTCTTTTATTTTTGTATTAGTTTTTATATATATAAACTCTAAGAAAAATATTATTTTAAAAAAGGAATTATGCTTTACTGCACATTCAAATTATCCTATTTCAGACACATTATGCAAAGACCTACCCCTCTGGAAAAGCTCTAATGCTGGGAAAGGTGGAAGGAAAGAGAAGAGGAGGATGACCAGAAGCAGGATAGAGGAACTCAGTTACAGTGGCGATAGGTGCAGCATTGGGGGACCTGAAGGACCAGGTTAGGGACAGATCATCCTGGAGAAAATCTATCTAGGTGGTCGCTAAGAGTCAACATTGACTTGATGGCATATAATCAATCAATCAATGCTTTACTAAAGCCAACAGGACCTACCATTTACAGTTAGGGACTCCAGAATCCCCAAATTTAGCCCAGTCCTCACTGACCTAGCTACAACTTTTGCATTTTAAAAATCTAGGAAGCACTCCTGATGAGCTTACAAGAATTAATAACATGGCAACTTCGATTAAAGCACATCGATCTGACTGCTCTCTGCATGTCAGTGAGCAGCACTGTAACACCCACGGGCAACGTTTATTACACAATGAAGTTTTTGAAAGAACTAAAAGTGAGGTAATGCGCATTCAAAATCAGTAATGCCACCTTCTGGCGATGATGTGAAGAGATTAACAGTAGGAACTCAAGACGGATGTTTAGGGCTCCCTTTTAACAGGCCAACGGCAGCGGCACGCCATGACCCACTGCACGCCATGGGAATAAAAGAAAGAAATGGCGCCTGAATTAAGCCCTTTCAGACGTTTCATCAGGAACAGGCGAGACAGCAAGAGCACTTTTATGTCCTTCTCTTCTGCATTATTTGAGGAAGCATCGAGATGAACAGAACCTGTTTTCCTGGGGCCGGGGGCAGCAAAACTGTTCAGCCAGCCCCATATGGAAGAGAGGAGCAGGTACTTTCAGTGTTCTACTCAGTTTAAGAGGGCCTTCAAAGCTGCTAACCATAAACTTACTCTTGACAGATCATTTCATATATTAAACACAAATACAGTAATTTGGAATTTATTACCCCACTAGATAATGCCAAGCAGGTGGAGAACAAAGAAGGGGGAAGTCAAAAATCAAATACAAAAATTGTTTTTAGGGATGTTTTGCTCTTTTTTTTTCTTTTCTTTTTTAAATATTTGTAAACAATAATGCAGTGGAGACATTGTAACTAAGCTCAAACATTCGTAGTACTTTTTTCCTTTCCAATATTATGAAAACGCTTGATATCTTTTATTAATATACTGAACATTAATTGTACAACTGTAGTATCTGTATATCTCTAGTTTATGTTTTTTAAAAATATATCTCTTCTAAATTTTAAAAATTAAAAAAAATGGAAAATTTCACACCTTGCCAAATCTTTATGCCAAAGCAAACCAACTACCAATGAGCTTAAACCCCTTGGTCCACGAAGCCTTCCTAAAAAGGAAGGGTCCAAACTTGCAGCAAGCCAGGGCAACAACTCTCCCAAGGAAGTTCAATTTAACTTCTTAAACTATTGTAAATAAAAATGCCAACAATTTAAAAATAATCCAACCGCAGGGCAGATGGCGGCCATAGCCAGGGAGAAGGAAGAGAGGAAAGATTCCACCCAGGGAGCCTCTGGGGCACCCACCTTCACACGCACGCCCCTTTCAGAGATCTTCTCCACAGGAGGGGGAGAAGATGCATTCCACAAACCAGGGCTATGCAGACTATAATTCAGCAAAGGATCAACCCAGCCAGAGACCTTTCAACTGCAATCCAGACTAGATGGCCCAATATTCTTCCAGAAGAACCTGGGTGGTTACTTTGTGGTTCAACTCGCATCAAGCTGGCTTGAATTCAATCTATTCACTGCACCTCGGATTTAATTTTGGCTGTTTAAACATTTGTTGTTCAAACATTTTTAAGAACTATGCCATGACGGCATGCAGTGAAGTGACGGGATACAAACACTTTACTAAATCAACAGGGCAACATAGAATAAGGCCATCTTCACAACACACGTTACTGTAAGATGGTATCAAAAACTTTACTGTAACAAAGAAAAAGGCCAGATGCATTCAGTTACCGTCAACCACAAACTGGAATTTGAAGCTCTGCTTGCAAAACAGCCAGGGTTCGCTCTTCTGCATTTTTCGCCTTTCTGTGGGGATACAGATTTAACCCTAATATTTACATTTCTAACAGCGCAGGAGAATCAACTCCCTTTTACCGCCAAGCTTGCATTTTTGTTTTGTTTTGCATGTTTCTGTTCCTGCTTTTCATCTATTACCTTACAATCTCAGGGTCTTAAAAGCTGTTGGTCTTGTTTGCAAAGAAAAGCTTCAAACATTTTCTCTTACTACACAGAAGATAAGGAACTATGCTTAAAATTATTTTCAACTTCAGATTCTCCTAGTTAACTTCTGAACTTGTGGGTTCAATTCAAACACAAGACTATGATTAAGTTTAACATCCTATCAGCCAGTTCAGACTCAATTATCTTGGCCTAACATCACAACCTGCAAAGGAGCATTGGAGTCTTACAGCTTCTGCCCCGCCCAATAGCCAGCATTGGCATATCCATCCTGGTTAGTTTAAAGACTCAGAATTCAAGTTGATCCCCAGCCTTGAAAGCCCACTGAGGGATATGGGGCCAGTCTCTTCTTTCCAGCACAACATACCTCGCTGGGAGGGAAAACACTGAAGGAGGAAATGCTACGCACAGAAGCAAGGAGTACCATAAATCTAATAGGTAAAGTAAGAGAAACAAATTCCAGTTTCTTATTAAACCTTAACTGGGAACATCTTAACCTGATTAGCTACACAGAGAGCCACAAGGAAGCCACGGTTGCCCTACTTTGAAATCAAAGGAGGGAAGAATGGAGAAGACTCAGGACACAATGTTCATTCATGGGTGAAATCATGATGTTGGCTGCAGAGGCTGGGAGTTATTTAAACTGTAGTTCCGGCCCATCTGGAGGGCAGCAGATGTACACAGGGTATTTTGTTGCCTAATTTTCCAGGTGCACAATATCAGATTTCTCATGAGTTTGTCTGAGGAAAGAAGATAAGTCATTGGTAAGGAACTCATGCTAAAGCAATCCGGGGAGCAAGGAATGGTTTACACCCCAGTGCAAGCACATTCCCATCAGCAGAAAAAGCCATGCAATTGTTCATAGGTCACAGGATCTGTGACTTTCTCTAGGTAGTCATCTTGGTGAACACAAGTCTGATATATTTTGCCCCATTTGTCATGTCACCAAAGCTTGGATTCGAGGTTCATGGCAAACCCAGGGTTTGATGGATGTTTATACTGATGATGTTTTGAAACTTGACCCCAGAAACTAATTCACACATTGCCTCATGGCTGATTTTACACCCACGACCACCACAGTGTTAAAAAGTTCAACCAGCATTGTCTCCAGTGAAGTGATGAATGAACAGTCCCTACGGCTACCGTCTCGAAATTGCACCTGCAGCCGATGCCGGTGCCAGGAAGCTCCAATGGGCACACACTGTATTAGTGCAAATAATGCACAGATTTCAGCTCTGCAGAGAAAACAGTATTCAAATGTGCAATAGGTTGGCTTATTTATATGACTCCAGTGCTATCTTTTAGGTCCTGCTGCATGCTCCTCTGTCAAGAAAAACTCTTAAATTCTTGCATTTGACACAGAAGCAACTTTATGGCCATTTGACTTGAGGCTCTGGTTTTTAAGGCATAAGAATGAGCACGGGCCAAATAAAAAAGCACGGAGAAAAGATAAGACATGTGTGCCTTCACAGGGTATGATTAAAACAAATGAGGCCATTTAGAGGACTTTAACCATTTTATAATCAGGAGACAGCTGCAATTTCAGTGACATTCTAACTTGAAATAATTGGCAAATAAGAGCTGTATTTTCAACAAAGACAATCAAAATGCAATCAAGGGAGAAAGTGGAACCTTTCCCAACGATGCTGCCAAAATTACTGATATTAAGTACTATGGCAACACACACAAAAACGCTAAAAGGGATAGATGGACAACCTTCAGCCTCTGCTGACCTATAAATTAGAAACATGTGCCTTGGTCCTTGTGCTCATGAGTCCCTCATCAGCTCACCACATTTCACCTCCCCTTTCAAGACCAGGCTTTAACAAACATCACACAAACTATAATTGATTTGGCAAGAAAATCACAACAGATTATGGATAAACATGCCAGTGACAGACTCAGCGCTGGCTGGCATACAAAGCACCATTCTATATATCTGCTGAAATTTTCTTCTAGGTCTCGCCCTCCAACTAGAGGCTGATAAACAAATGGCAGACTCTCTGAAATCGTGCCTTTAATTTCACAGAAAAACCAAACCCATTAACTGACTTTCTGTTTAGCCCAGTTGTATTAATGTCACATCAGACCTAAACCTCCAGATTTCAGGGGCAAAGCCAAATGTCTTAATAAGCTAGTGACCAAACTCTTACGCCACACTGACTGGACCTAAAGGGGAAAGAACTCTGCATATTTGTTTTGGAAGGAAGGTCCGTTGGCCCTGCAACAAGGGCATGAAGGTTTGAAGAGCAATCCTTTGGGGGCAAACACATACCTGTCATGAAGCACTGGGGGCCTCTCCCTTCTGAGCACAGATTGATCCATGCTGTCAATGTTAGTAACTCCCCTGTTAACCAAAGGAAATAAGACTTTAAGGCTTGCACTTCTTTTTTAAAAAGGAGAAGCCTGGCATCCTAATGCCCCGCCACACTTTAACAGATCACAAGGGCAGAGCTCATTGGAAGAGGATAACAATTCACCCATGGAGCCAGTCACCTCCTCTCCGTGATGGAAAATGAGGCTTTTGTTTCTCTGCAAGAAGACCCAGGGCAAAAGACACCCTATTCGCTAGAATGCCAGAGAGTCATCATGATTTCTCCTTCTCTGCTCCTCATTCTTCTGACACGCTTGCCTGGGCTCTGGCCAGTAAAAGGGCAAGGGCTCCCTCTGCATTATAGAAGCCCAGCACAAGGAAAAAAATCCTTTTTGGGGGGGAAGCCACTTAGCAGAACAACTGTGTCAGGCAAAGAGGGTCATCCCTGAAGACAGCGTTCTGGGCACCACTGAAAATCCACATGACAAAGCAGCTTAAGGAGCTTTGCTGAGGCTCCCTTTCTCCTGCCCAAGCAGTCCTGCAGTGACCCTTGGGATGACCCCTGGCTTTGTTTTTGGAAAAGCTTTGTGAACAGAGCCACTAGCCCCATATTCATTCTTTACGATGGCTTCTTTCCTGCAGGGATGCAGCCCTCCTCAGGCTGGCTGTGCATTCTGCACTGGACCTAAGAACCCCAATTTTATCCCCCCAGCAATTTGGAAGCAGCTGATGCAGATCTGAAGCTGTTTTTCATAGCTGGCTGCTAATCTGATTAGTGAGTGGATCTGAATTTCAAAGAGGAGGGAGAAGAGGGTGCCACTTCCCCTCCATCTTCCCCCCTCCTTTAGGAAGAAGAAACCGTCACAGAAAAAGCCTTTGCTGGCCAGTACAAACTGCAGGAAAAACACCAAAAATGATGGCCCTTTTTTAGTTAGCAGAGATCAGGTCCCAACAAGAGAGAGATCAGAGAACATAGATCTTAGCAAGTGCAAAACACTCCTTCTCTGCCCTCAACCTGCTCTTTTGATATAAAACACACTTATTTGGAAAAAAAAGTCTTAATTCACTATTGTATTATGATCTATGCCAACCAGAAAGCCTCAAGAGGTTTGCCCAGCAAGATCACATGTGATCAATGACTCCTCTATACAAAGGCGATGGGGCTGGTCGCCACGCAGGAAAGAAAATGACGAGTAAGCAAATGTATGCACAGAACACTGGATGCCCGTTGCACCAACATCTGAACCAGGGAGCCAGGGAGGGGGCAGAGGGAAGACAGCAAAATTTGGTGCAGGCACCTCTATGTCACATCATAAAACCATATTCAGTTCTGACCATAACAGGTACCCTCAGCTTCCAGTATAAATATATGCAATCTCATTTTGCAAAGTGCTCCCATTCAGCAAGGGCAAAACAATGTATTTCAATATTTGAAACTTAATGCAAAATGGCACCAGGGTATAGCCATCGGTTTGCAAATCACTCAGACACACACAGCAAGGGGAAAAAAGAGATCTATAATAACACAATAGTCCCACCCATTAAGAATAGAAGAAGAAGTCTCAACTCTATAAATGACTTGTCAAGTGTTAAAACTTAATGGGCTCAGTGGAAGTAATACTCAAGGAAGCATAAATTTAACGGTTAAAAGAGGGCATAAAGTCAGTAAATAGAAATTGGACATTAAAACTCTACAGTTCCTTAGCTTCTGCTTTTGTGCTGCTTGTTTATAAAACAATGCCCTTCAAGATCTGCAACTAAGATATGCCCTTTCAGGGCAACTCCACTAGCTGTGTGTGTAAAATAACTTAATGCTTCCGGCAATAGCAAATATTCAGAAGCTTTTAAGGAGAACAAAGAAGGAACAGGAGGCGGCTGCCCTCTCCTCCTCTCTCTCCTCCCCCTGGAACTGCTAATCTCAAAATTGCTCTTGACAAACCCAGCTGCTGCAGAGCAATTTGCATTTAGTCTGCCACAACATTTCCAGGGCTGAGCTAAAATACGATTATTTCATTGCCTGAACACAAGAGATCTGCCCTCTTATGGGGATAGGCTCTTCCGCATGTCTCAGCCGCAGACCTTACAGGGGCAGCTCGCTGACCGAAAAACTCCACTGATTTCATTGCCGAAACGTAGGATGACACACTCAATCACAAGAACAATCCATCTGCTGGAAAAGAAACGCAGTTCGGCAAGGAATGCACATAAAGAAGAGCTTGCTGCAGAGAGCCATTTATTTACTGCACAAACCAGTGCCCAGCTCTTCAGAGGAAATCCCATTGGGTTCAATGGGATTTGCCTCCAGGCCAGCTATGGTTATATTTTGTGAAGTGCAAGATGTACTGGAATGATAAAAGATAGATTTTCTTAGTGCAGACATTCTCAAATTCCTTTATCTAGCTACTGCTTTCCTTTCATCTTCAGAGCTACTGCTGGTTTCACTTAAGAGTTTCAACAGAAGAGCATCTCTGTAGCTCAAGGCTGAACTGCGGAGTCCTTGGTGTGCTCTGAGCTCAGAGGTTGGCTTGCAGGCGTTTCATTACCCAACTAGGGAACATCATCAGTGCGAGGGGGTGTGGGGTTTGCTCCCACAGGGAGCAAAAACAACCAAGCTCAGAGAGCAGCAAGGACTCCATTTAAGAGTTTTTTACAGCTATCAGTACATATTACTAAACTCTGATTATTGCTTTGTTACTGAAAGTCACCCCAAACAGCTGTTACCAAAGAAGGATATTATCGATGGTGAAAATAAACAATAAAAATACAAAACCATATTGTGTGCCATTAAAAGCAGTAAAGATACACAAGATAAGCCATGGGGTCGCTACCTCATTGCTGAGCATACATTTGTGCTGAGAAAACTACCTAGAGGAACACTTAATTGAATACTGCAAATGCTAAACGTTAAAATCTTCTGCTGACCTTCTGCTCCAGAGTTCACCCCAACACTCAGCTGAAATGGTTTGGAACTAAAATATCTTACTAATGTGCTGGTTTTTGACTGAACTATATTGTTATTATTCTGTGTATTTTGAACTGGGTTGAACAGTTTGCTGCATAGCATCATATAAAATTAATCTAATATAAAAAGGTCCTATCTTTATCTTAAAATGAGTTACACTGGAATGAGTCAGGCACAGCTAAAACCTACTATTTTCCATAATCAAATCAGGTTTGCTCTGCCATTAGCTTAAACCTGTTAAGAGCAGACAGCACATAAATTTTGTAAATAAATAAAATACATGCATGCAATTTCTTAGCAATATAGGGATAAAGTTAAGCACTTCAGTTTCGCACAGTCACTGTTTTATGTAATACTCAAATGGTTACTCACAGAGTGTCTCTCCACATCATCTTTGACACACTAAAATGCCTCCCTGGCTCCCTGCACACCTGCAAGTTAAAAAAAAAACAAGAAACAGAAACTGTTAGAAGACGTTCTCACTAATGGCTTTGTAAGACTGCCCCAAGCCCTCTCTCAGCTCTTCTGAATCTGCCATCCTCCAGGGGTGTCCCACTTCAACTCCTAGGAGTCTCCAGCAGCATGGGAATCAATGACTAACACATTGGGGAGGCAACTGTTGGGGGAGGTTGGTGTATTATCTGAGACTGGGGCCCACCAGGAATGTAATGGGCATCATCAGGCCAACTGGGAAGTTGTAGGTAGTTCAAGCTCTTTGAAATCTTTGTAGGACTGCCCTACCCACGAACTGGGGCTAAAAAGCACTTCACCTTATCAATCCCTTTCTGCTCCATGGAGTTTTTTCTCCTTGAGAAAAGATTGATACGTATGGAACCTTTTTCTACATTTTCACCCAAGTCCAAGTGAACCTCTACCCAGAAGGATCTATGTGAACATCACTGGAATCTGAACTAAAGGAACTTGTTATCATACTGATCTTTTCAAAGCTGCTACACCATCAGTTAAGAGTAAAAGGTGAGATAAGGGAAAGCCAGCTTAGTATGGTGGTTAAAGGCAGTGGACTAGAAGCTGGGAGACCATGAGTTCTAGTTCTGCCTTAGGTATAGAAGCCACCTGGGTGACTTTGGACCAGTCATTCTCTCTCAGCCCTAGAAGAAGTAAATGGCAAGCCATTTCTGAAAAAGTTCCCAACAAAACTGCATGGGTTTGTCTGTATAGTTGCCAGTAATCAAGACTGACTCAAAGGCACCCAAAACACAGGGGAGAAGGGAGGGACATTACCTCCATTGGTAGAAGAGACATTACCTCCACTGGGAGAAACAGAAAGAGAGTTGTCTAGGAGCCTAAATCAGCGTTCCCCAACTTAAAGCCCTCTTGGTATCTTGGATCACACTAACCAGCACAGATACTGGCCATGCTAGCTGAGCTTGAAGGAGTTGCGGACCCACATGGCTTCCTCTAAGCCAGTCCTTCTGGGTAATGTAAAGGTTTCTTGCAAGTCTTCCTCAACTATTTTCCAGCCACATGAACTATCAGAGAATGAACCTAAATCTCTCTCTTAAGGGATCATTTGAGCCATTAACTATGAAGTGAGTGGCACTTTTCACAAATGTGCCACCAATTTCAGATGCACAGAGAACCAAACTAGCAATCTTGGTGGGTTTCTCTGCATGAGGGGGTTTAGTAGAACTCCCCAAACAGCCCAGCTCATGAGGGCACCAACTGCATCATCTTAAAACGGAAACAAACTCTTCCACGCACAGTAAGTTGTTACAGTCAAGTGTGAAGGCAAAAGAAAACAGGTCTGGACAGTTTTAGCTTGATAACTTAATCCCCAGCCAGCTGCTTCAATTATTTCACAAGCACTTGTTCCTGAAACAAGTTAACTTTGAAAAACAGTGTGTCACACTCCACAGTCACACTGGATCTGCCAAAATACCCTGCTTGTAGAGGACTTCCATTTACCCTAAGTGACTGCCTGCCTTTTAATACAGTTAATTATGCATTATGGGCTACTAGAAACAAATATAGAAAAAGATTCTAGGGCAGCATCAGGTGATCCAGTTCCGTGAAAGATGACTGCACTTTTTTGCCAGATGTGATCAAGTCCTGCGCTCCCATTGCTCAAGAATGTCAAAGGTCCAGTTTGCTGGTGACATCCTGGCGACCTGTCCTTGAGGATTTTCTTGACAATGGCGCAGAGGTGTTTCTCCCCATTACCTTCTTTCAAGAGATTTTTTCAATCTCCCAGTCCAACCTACAGCCCTGGGATTTTCTGGTGATCATATATCCACCCCGTCCTTCTAAGCTGTTTAGGTTCAATCAAAATCAGTACCCTGAGAATTTTACTTGTTCAGTAAGCTCTTTTCCTGGAAGTCCAGATCTGGCCAATACTTTAAACCAGGGTTCCTCAACCTTGGCGACTTGAAGATGTGTGGATTACAACTCCCAGAATTCCCCAGCCAGCTTCTGGGAGTTGAAGTCCACACATCTTCAAGTTGCCAAGGTTGAGGAACCCTGCTTTAAACCAGCAGATTTAAGTTTCTTCTCTACTAGGAACCCATTCCAGGGAATCATTCAGAGATGGTCCTTATATATTGGCAAGGAGGCCCAGAACACTGCAAAAAGATATTAGGCACGTTTCAAATACAATGGCTATACCCAATGTCCTGCTGAATCAAGAATATTGAACTTGGCTTCCCCCTCAAATACTCTATTCTCCACGTACAGCACGAGAAAATTGAATAAGAGCGATGCACATTTGCTGATTATTAAAGAACTCCCAACAGCTTTCTAAAGAATCAGTAGGCTCCCAGATCATGGTCTAGAGACCTCCACCAGTATTATAAAAATGCAAACATCTGGCTGATTTATTAATTTCCCACAATGAAGACATTTTTGGCCACTCTCCTTGCAATCAGGACAGGAATGGGCCCTTTATAGATTCCCCGTAATCGTTTCTCAAAATCAAAACGTGCTGACTTAGTTTATATTTTTGAGCTATGAACTTCCAAGTATCTTAATAAGGAGCCTGAGTATGCCAACCACAAAATCAGGTATCAGACTGATCTCAGGCACAAAGATGCTGTTATGAAAAGATAATATCCACAGGAGAACACAGAAAGATTAGCAAAACACATGTAAAGAATCAAGGAATTCACCGAAGTATAGCTAGCTTCATGCCAGGACAGAAGAATATTATTACAGGCTTTGGAGTAACAGACAATATTTTACCACTGCCAGATACTCAGCTTAATGCCAACAAACAGCCAGCTGCTCTTTAAAGAATATCTGGGTACAACACCGCCACCCAACCCCAATTTTGATTCTTAGGGTTATTTGGCTAAAGAGGAGATCCTCCCCTTGGCCCAAAACAAACATTTCCTGCTTCAAAAAAAATTGCACACCTATGATAATATTATTGTACATTTTCCCTGTTTTGTCTAAAGATACAAAGTAAGGTAAGATGATTAAATACTCTGACACAATAGGATCTTGCCTTTTTTTTAAGCATTAATTTTTATTGAAAAAAAAATTTGGAAAGAAAAAAACAATACAAATGTAAAGAAAAAGAAGAAAAGTAAAGAAAAATGATAAGAAAGAAAAGGGAAAAGAAAAAGGGAAAAAAAGATATAAAGATCTTGCCGTATTTCTCAACTCACACCATTTTGTAGGCAGCCACCTTTACAGCAATGTGCTCACTGAAGTTGTTAGTAATTACACGGACCCAAAAGATGGGATGCCTGTAACTGTTGAACAAATAGTTCTGCACGGCATATTGTGTCAGTAAGAACAGTGCCATGCTAACTTTCCCAATATTATAACGGATCTCTATTTTCCAGAGAGTTTATTTTTTATACAGAAAATAAAGTGAAAATCTGCCAGTTTAGACTTAGTTTAAGTCTACATTTAGAGGCTTTTTAAAATCAGTCAAAAGGAGATACACCGGATTAAATCACTGGGTTTCCACCAAGAAACCTTATCTTTCTCTTAGTCCTATCCAAATGCTTCTTTGTTTTCATTAAACAAAAGTGAACCAGGATACGCTTCCATAAAGCTAAAAATAGATTCTACTCCTGAACTACATATGAAAATTGGTACTGACAGCATGCAGATGTTAGAAAGTTTGCACAGTCAAGTAGAAATGCCACCTCTTTTTTTCGCAGGAAAGGGAATCGTAACGCATCTGGAAGGCACCGTATCAAGGGGGTTGCGCTAACCTACTCTCAACAGTACCACAATGTGCTCAAGGAGAGGGATAAAGATCTCACAGATAACATTTTTTGAGGTGAGTTATGCTTCCTTTCAGAGCAGCTGCTTCTCATTAGAAATTCACACGTTAGCCGCATCCCAGCAAAAATGATTTCATTAGCGAAAGGATGAAGAAATACTGGTGATGTAAACCAGGTGGAAATCTGCCAAGTCATTTCTAAAGCAAGACAACTCTGAGGCATCAAGGCCACCGCAATCCTTTCCCTTCCAAGCTCACTCTGCAGGTGACTGATCTGCAGGACACGCTTTTGGCTCTCCTCTTCACCACATTTAGCCTTCGACGCTTCTTAACCACTAGGCTGTGCAGAGAAGCCCAGTACCAATCTTTGTCGAATATCTCACACCAGTTGCTCTGCAGAACCAACCACAGAGTCGCAGTCTTTCGCTCTTGCCAGCCCACCAGGTAGACTAGACCACGAATCAACCCTACGGGAAGGCCAAGACCACCTTCGTTGAGATTGGCTCTAATAACAGAATCTGGCAAGCCCGACTGTGATGCACCTCCTCCCCATCTCATGCCCATGTGAATTACGGAGGTGCCTATCTCAGCCCTTTCCACATACTTTCTGCTTGTTTGGGACTTCAGCCATGTTTTTCTCCTCATTCTGGTAACAGATATGACCTATTTCTGTCAAAATCAGCAACTATTATATGAACGCTGGGCACAAGAGAGGATTGTGGGAGTCAACACCAGCCTCTGGATTTGATTAGGCGATACTCTGGAGAGAAAACGTGTCTTTATTTTGCTTGGTTGGGATGGTACACTGGTGCGCTTGCTGGACTATTTGTTTTCCTTTACAGGTTATTTATGATGGATTCTAACCAAGCACGCAAAGAGATCTGTGAGGTAAATGAGACTGTCGTGTGCAACGTGTGAAGATTTGCACACTGCAAAAGCTCAATGAAATCTGCATCTATGCAAAGGTTATACATTTATTTGATAATGGAAGAACTGTCTTCTTCGCCATTTTTATGGCAATATGGGTGGATGAGCGGCTGGTACAGAGAGCATCATTCCTCCATGTGATTATGACTAGAAAGTTTTTGTCGATGTTGTTTAGCTAGCTTATGTTATAAACGTTAAGCTATTGTTTTTCCTGTAATGTTTGCACTATTTGGTAAGCCGCTTCAGCCTTGTTTGGATTAAGCGGCATATAAACAATAAATAAATGAATGAATGAATGATCACCTCCCTTACTCTGTACATCTCTCTACTTTTATTTCTCATTCCAGTCTATCTGCAAACATCACTATCCTCTTGCCTAATCTTTCTCTGTTTCCAGCCCCTGGTCCAAGCATATCTGTAATCGTATCACTCGAGCTGACTGCCCGTTCAGTCTTCCTTGTGGTTGGAAATGCCCTGTCAGCTGCTGCAAACGCAAAACCCTTTCTCCAAACCTGTGTATTCTGCAAAGAAATAAAGGTTACCTCCGAACCTGGGAGCTAACTATCAGTTTTAGCAGGAGTAAACATTCACCAAATGAACATGAGTTTATAAGCCAAATTACTCCCAAAATAAGGACTAAACTCACTGCCTAGATATCAGGGCAGGCAGCCCCAAAATACTGCACAACAATAAGCTTTATGCATACTCTGGTTATCCTTCCTATTCAAACTATTCAAAAAGCTTTCATAAGAGAGATGGTTTGACCTTGCAAGGGTTCAGGAAGGAAAGAAAGGCAGAACTCGTGGACTGAAGTCCAGCGTTTCACCTTGGGGAGCCTTGCCTTCTCATTTCCAATCCTGCCTCTTCCCTACACATGAAGGCAATAAACCCACCAAAAACCGACAACCTGCCATATCAGTACAAGAGATATGAGTCTCCACTGAGATCCATGTGAAACCACCAGCCTCTTATTTCAGGCCGTAACTCATTCCCAAGCATGCTTAGAGCTTCTAAGGAGAGACTGCAATTGATTTACCATCCCTCATTGCAAAAGGAAGCATACGGATTACCTCCTGCACCTCAAAGGAGCCACACAGAGCAAGCCTTGAAGGATGCCAGCAAGAGAGTGGGGCTAAACCTGGAAAGGGGTGCCCTGCCACCACCACCTTCAGAGTCTCCAGGAGCCACCGTGGCAGCCATTACTCTTGGTGTGGTCTCTCTCAAAAGCCTGGATGCAAGATCTGGCTGCGCAATAAAGAGAATCTCTCCCCGCTTGTACAAGGAGGAATTATCCATGCAAGGATCTTACAGCTGAATGCCCAACTGGGCACTATGGTGGCCTAGTGCAGCACTTATTGCCCATACCAGGCCAGGAAACCCATTGACATTCAGTCGTCCTATCAGCTGCACTGGGCAGGGGTTGGAATAGGTGGTCCCTTCCAACCATTACATTCTATGATCCCTTCACACTAGTTCTTCAGGTTACATTTCCCCCCAGTTTCCTTCAACTGATATTAGGCCTTTGTACTTACAACTTGCTGTGTCAATAAAATGTCAGGATACTATATAGGGAATCAAAAACATCCTCATATCTCATCAAATTGCTGCTCATATCTTCAAAGCTAAGGTCTATATGTGTGTGTCTCCATGGGAAGAGGGGGGGAAACAGGTGGGAGAAAAATCTCTACTAATAAATGAAAGGAGGAAAGTGAGAGAGAAAAATCCCCATTAGAGTTAGGAGGAGAAAATCAAGCACTCCAGCCAGAACACCTAAGATTTTATTCCTGGCAGTGGAAGATCTACACGCTAGCAGGCGTCAGTTCTAAGAAACTTCTCTGTATTCCTGGGATATCTGAAAAAGGCCTGTGTTGGAGAATCTTCCTTCCTGGGCCACAAACACTTGCACCCACTGCGCATAAAATTCCATCAGAAAAAGCCAATTTAGTTCTCATAAAAGAGGAAGACTCTATTCTCTTTTAATTACACAAGTCTTCTGGTTTAGGAGGAGGAGGAGGAGGAACTGGTGATTTTAAGAAACTATTATAGAAACTACCAAATATACTGAGCAATCATGAGACAACATATTCATCCTTTGTAATTAACCTCAAGCCAACTACTTCCTCTTAAGTGCTGAAGGCCCAAAGGAGGACTTGTGGTGCTGGTGTCCACTATCTTAGGGATGAGTACTGAAAAATGTCCTTTATACAATTCCTATGCTATAGTGATAGCTATGCACAAGCCACTGGTCAATCATTAATATTTACCTGCCCCTTGGAAAACATAAGTCTCAAATAAGGGAAGCATGGTCTGGTTTAAACAATTATATTCTAGAATTATTCTCTGCCTTTCTTTCAATGCTAGGCTAGGACCAGATGATAACACCTTACATGTCTTATATCATTCCTACCTAGGAGACCCTGGAGGACAAGTGTTTCCACTTGTGCGTTATTCTAAAGATGAGAAGTCTAACTTTGTAGACCTTTACCACAGATGACTTACTGGCTCAACTTCCACACATCCTAAATGGCTCTCTCATCAAATGATCATCCAGCAGATTTCATCTATGGGGCAGGGAATAAAAAAAGTCTTATTGACTGTGTAATTGGGTCAGGAAACCTTCAGTTTATAGATGTATTTCAGGTTTCCACATGCTTTGATAATGATCCCCCGCCACTGACTATCTACCTTACATCTCTGTCTGCATTTATGCAAATGGGAAGACTGTATCATTCTAATGTACATTCTAATGGGAGAATCTGCTGGGTTAAATGGTCTGCATATTTAAATGCTGCCGTCCCAGAACATTTGAGCTCTGAGCTCTTGCAGAGAATCCGTCATCTAACACTCTTCTTGATCTGTAACTTCTTTGTATGCAGCTTTCATTCATTCAAGATCAGCTTCTGACTCTATCTCACAGGATATTCTCTGGAAGAAACTGAAAACATAAAACGATAGATAGGAATCCTCCAACTTCATGAGAATACATGATGTATTCTCCCAGGGCCACCTTACCAATTCAATTCCATTGGAGAATGGAGTCAAACTAAGCTGTATTTTAGCTCCTCTCTACTGATTAATGTCCATATTAATAGCTTAGTTGACCAGTTGGCTAATCCAGATTATCTTCCTCCTAAATTGGCTGGGAGGTTTATCTCTACTTTCTTGTATGCTGATGATGCTGTGAACCTCTCCAGGATTCCCACTGGCCTTAAAACAGCTTTTCAATCTTTAGTTCAAGACTGCAAAGAACACCAATTGCAGATAAACTATGATATAACTAAAATAATGGTGTTTGCTAGAGGGCCCCCAAACTATTCCTTGTGTATCAACAAGATTCCCATTGAACAAGTGTCATGTTTCAAATACCTGGGGGTGGCATTTCAGGCCTCGGGTAGTTGAAGGACACAGGGCCGCCATGCTGCCTTGACTGTTCAAAAGAGCTCTGTGGCCATCTTGCGATTCTACCGGACAAGGTGGGGGGAGGAATGCTGCCTCACAGCTGCCCTTAAATTATTTCAGGCTAAATCTTTGGCTCAGATCACGTATGCAGCACAGCTGGGACCATTTTCGAGCTCTGGCCTCTTGGGACGTCTTCGGTCCAAATTCCTCAGGGCAGTGTTTCAGGTGCCTTGTCCTATTTCTAACGCCCCCCTGCATCTTGAATCCAGTGTGATGAAGGCAGACCCTACTGGCTGAAACTTGTCTTCCTACCTGAGGCCCTCGCTCCCTTGATACACTCAGATAATTATAGACCCTTTTGGGTGTCCTCCCCTGAAAACAAATTGCAGAAATATGGTTTTTCCATGCAGGAGGTACTAAGAATGGGCTCCGAACGGGCAACATCATCTATTAAACAACATGCTAGGGACGTGGAGTAGCAAAGCGATTTAGGCAGGGTCCCCAAACTCCCTGTGGAGGAACAGATAAGGTATTGTCTAACACCCGTATTAGACCTTATGCAACTAGTTTATGTGGGCCATAGAAAAGCTTTTACACGGGCAAGGTTGGTGTCCTTCCTTCAGCGGTGCTAGAAGGGAAATATAAAAAAAAGAAACCTGATTCAGAACGTTCGTGCCCTTGTCAGGTGGGGAGGGGGATTCAACTCAGCACGCACCACTGGCCCGCCAATATTACAGGCATGTATGCAGCACTTATATTACACTCCTGCTAGTAGATTTTCCAGGTCACCCGAGGCATTTCTACATGCTGCTTCTACTGTCTGATAAGACTCTTACCATAACATACAACGTGGCAAGATTCTGTGGGGCAGGACAGGAAGACGCTGGTGCCCACGAGTTTGGAGAACAGCTCCTCTTCTCAGGTTTTGCTTTTTCATTTCATGATGTGCCTTTGGCAGCTGCTTTTACACGCCCTTGCTTTGTGTATTTATGTTCACTTGCCTTATGCACTACTTTACTTATACAGGGAATTTTTGCAAAAATATAAATTTTAACCACACGTTAACCTTATTTTTACACGGGCTTGGATTCCCTATGGTGGGTCCTGTGTGCCAGGTTCCCCCACCGGTATCATCCTTTGCCTTCCAAATTAGTTTTATAGTTCTATCGCCTTTTATACATATTGTTTCATACTGGTCTTCGGCTGTAATAATGCTTTTGCTTAAGTGCTGTTATTTTGGAAGTGCTGCATTCGCATCTGTACTATGAACTAAATGCCCCCTTCTGTTTTGCAAACAAGAGCACCGAAGCTTTTAAAAAAACACCTCTTCTTTTGCATTATTTTGGACCTGACTTTTTTAACATCAGTGTTATACGAGAGAGCACAAGAAGGCAACGTACAAGACTGACTCCTTAATGGCCTCTGGAGAAAAGCAGACCTCAACAAGGCTCCGTTAGGTGGGCTGACAATCGAAATGAGAAAAACTGCAGTTCTTCAAGCGACCAGAAGTGAGCTTGATGGGACTGGTTTGCTGTTGGACTGAGCAAGTAGCATGAACTAGCCATTATGGTCTACAAACATAGTTATCAATGTGTGAACCCAGCTAACTAACTAGTCAACAAGCTATGGCTTAATAGGATCTGTGAATGCAGGTGTACTTTAAATTAATCCACGGGAATTAAAACAACTTACACCCAAGGCTCAAAACATACATGAGTAATGGACAAACTCTTCTGGACTGGGGACTCAGACAATTCAGGCTGCAAGACACCTTTCAGTATAATATGCTCATCCCCAGAAGGAACAGGATGAAAACATCCAATACTTTTTTATTTGGAAGTGTTTTGCCTTGTATTCTTATTCTCATCATTAAAACAGCCCTCAAAATCATAAAAAAGGGAAACTTGTCCTGCCCCAAATCACTGATTTTGCCATCAAATTTCAATTTTGGGGCTTGCAAATAGAGCGTTGTGGCTGCATGTAGCTCATCCACTGGTGATAAGCTAGGCAGGGGGAACTTCCTTTCTTCCAAAGGACACCCAAGAGCTGGACAGAGCCTTCTTCTATGCAAGACTCTTGAATTTTCTTTGCCGAAAGAAAATCAAAAAGCAGTCCCCTCCCCCCCCCCCCCCCATAGGTAAACCAACTAGCAATGAATGCCCGGAAGGAATTACATTCATGTGATTTCATTCCCCACTATAGACTGAATAGGAAAGTTCGGTCTCCACCCTCTAAGGGGGGGGGGGGGGAGAAGTTGCTGAGCAACTTTTTAGGACTTGCCAAAAGGGCCCCAGCTCCATTTACTACTTTTCTGAGTGCCTGCTTAATTACTATGCACAATTCTGTTTTTGCTCAGCTTTTTAACGGACTGAAAGAAACGTACTTTAAAGGAGGAAGACTTCTTCCTCCACACAAAGCAGCGATTAGCAGAGCAAATGGAACGAGGTAAGCTATCCTCCATTAACGCATTAACTAAAGATATAATTTGCTTTTACGTTAATTTATTGAACAAGCCACGGTGGATGGCCGTAGACAGTTAAGCCAACTAATGCGTATAAACGTAACAGAGAGAACCCTACTGGGTCACCCAAGAAACCTCTTAGCAAACACGTGAATTCAGTCCCCGGCTGGCTTTCCGAAAACCACCCTCTCAGCCAGGATCCCCTCGCCCAAATCTGATACGGAGGGCACGGAGGACCAGAAAGCGAGACGATTAATCGCGCCCAGAGCGCCATTCCTAACAGCACCACAGACCGTCTCTCCCAAGGGTCGCACCGCGGCTGGCTTCGGTCACGCCGGAGCGGCTCCGACGTCTGTTTGCACCCATCGCCCTGTAGTTCAATCCGCCCCCACCGCGCTGTCACAGAGCGCCCTTCAGCCTGGACGGGCGCCCAGCCTAACCCTCTCCCAGGACGGCTCTCCAACTGCCTGCTAACTCCCGTCGCGGACGGCGGAGGGGACGGGACGGGACGGGACGGGACGCGGGGCTGCTCCTCCTCCGCCTCCGCCTCCGCCGCGGAGAAACCCGGTTCCAAACCGCAGCCCGCCTGGGGGGGCGGGGGCCCGGGGGCCCGGGGGCCCGGCTTCCGGCCCCTGCCCCTGGGCTGCACTCACGCTCCGGGCACAGCACTGCGCCCGCCAAGCCGCGTGGAACCGGCTTCCCCTCTTCGCCCTGGCAGCGCCCCCCATAATGCACCCCTTACAATTGCCAAGCAGGGCGACCCCCACCCCAGGACAGCCCCCCGGGAAATCCCAGCCCCGGGGAGTCCCTACCTGGGCCCCTAAGCATATTCGGACAACATATCCTAAAATGCCAAGCCAGCCTGGGCTGCGAATGCTGAGCTTTGTAGTGCCAGAGCCGAAGCAGGGGCGCGTGAGCACCTTCCCTCCCCATCACCCGGCCCCGCCCACCCGACGCTCCCGCGCCAGCCAATGGCGTCGCCGCCGCGCTCCCGGAAGCCAATCAGCGAGGCGCCCCATCGAGCCCCTCCCTCGCGGCAGCGATCCCGCCCCCAGGCAGTCACCGAGGGGAGCACAAAGCCTCCGCCCTCCCTTTTCCCTCACGACGGGCTCCCCCCCACATGCCTGCCCGCCCCCCCGCCCGTCCTTCGCCGCCGCTCCGGCCGCTCCTCCGGCCGCTCCTCACCCGCGGCCGCCGAGTCGGCGTGCGCTCCTGAGGCCCCCGGAGTCGCGCGGCCCGAGGGCAGGGCGACCGCGAGCCGCTCCTCTTCTCGGCGGCGGCTGCGGGAGCTTTTCAAAAGTCCTCTTGAGGCCGGAATTGGGAGCCCCGCCCCCTTCTCCAGGCTCCCCGCCCCCTTGCGTCACCAAGATGGCGAGCCCGGGGGAGCAGTGCGCCTGCGCGTCCCGGGTGGCGAGGGGAGAGGGGAGGAGGAAGGAGCAGCGCGAGGTCGGCGGGTTCCAGTTGCGCTGCCGCCATTCAAGCCGATTGGGAAAGGAAACCAGAATTCAAATGAAACCAGGAGAATTGAAGAGAAAGGAAATCAGAGGCGAATTCAGATGAAACTAGGAGAATTCAAATGCAGTGAAATCACAAAATTCATTCAACTACAGCAAGTTGCTGATTCAAAGTCTCTCTCTTTCTCTCCCGTGGGTGATGATTTGGGCTCACTCAACAACATTTCAGTGTTCTGAACTGACAACTTTTTATTATGCTTAAGGATAAATCTGGCATTTTCCAACAAATGCAAAGCATTCATAGTGCAGCACTGTACAACAGTGCACTGGCCGCAAGCAGCGTTGTGTGGCCTACTGGCCTTTTTTAACAGATCTGCTGCTGCCAAACGTCACTGCTGCCAGGAAGGATCCACCACTGCCACCTTTGCCCTGAAAGACACTGCCAAGCATCTCCAGGTCTCACCAGCATTCCCAGCTCCATCAGTGCCACTGTGTCAGCGACTATTTTTGAGGTACCACTGTTGCCCTTTCCCTTCCGTGAGTTGTGCAGGTCTGATGTGCAAGATTACAAATTGGGGGGGGGGGGGGGGGATATATTGGAAACCAACATCACTAGTGCCAGGGCTGCTAGACCTCTATTGGCAACTGAGTGTGTGTTACCATGGCAGTTTTTCTGGTGTATTTCTGCAGCATTCTGGACTGACTTAAAAGCCACAGAGAATTAATAATTTTTTCCCCCATATCCATCTCGCCCTAACATTTACATTTTTGAATGCAAAGCACAGAGAAGTTTGCAGTCCAAAGACAAATTGTTTCCAGATTTGTGGATTAAGCAAGTTCTGTTTCAAAAGTCAGATGAAACTGCATTTTTCCCTACCGTCAGAAGTTGGACTTGAACGGGCCTGATTGTGCAATTTCAGGTGTCATCTGCATTTGTTTTGCAAGGCAGCTGGGCCTGGCTGAGGAGTGGTTCTCTACACAGAACAGCCATAGGTATGAAAGCTCCTATTTTCCGCTCCAAACCTCGCCTATCCAGGGAATTTTAACTGCAAAATGTACCTTCTGTTGATAAATCAATAATACCTCTAGCTCTAGTAATCAGCTCTTGGGCTTTGCAGCAATTAAGCACTGCACAGAATATAAAATAATTATTGATTGCTGCCAACAAATAAATTATCCAAGTGGGATCCAAAGAAAGACAGATCACTGGTGCTGAGCACACTGGGTAGAGAAAGTGTCATGGCCTGAGAGCTCCCATTAATCACTCTGTCGCTGTGGGGGGGGGAGGGGGAGGGGGAGGGACAACATTTAATGTACATGCAGCGCCATCGCTCTGCAGCTCCCGAAGTGAAGACCATCATAAGAAGCTATTGCTGCAGAAAGAACAGCGGGGGGGGGGGGGGGGGAAGAGGGGGGACCTGGAAAGAGGAAGACCACCAGGCAAAAGTTTCAATGTAGGGAGGCCTCTTCCTTGACTTAATTTGTCCTTATGGGAGAGGAGTCCCATAGCTGTAAAAGAAGCCTTTGTGCCCTTGGAATTTTATTTCAGTTCAGTTCCTTACATTCTTCTCCAGGTTTTCTCCTTGGGGTGCCCAAGGCAGTTAAATTGCTTGCACCTGAAACACCTGGAAAGGATTCAGATAACAGCTTCTTCACTGGTTAAAATAAGTGATTGCTAAGGTCAGCTACATGATCCTCCCCCTCCACCAGAAAATCTTTAGCAAGAGTGAGAATTCCATGTGGCTTTTTAAAAGCAGAAATAATAATTCACAAATTGCTTCCTAAATGGAATTTTGTGAGAATGGAGTTTGCAAACCATTGCAGAAAAAGATCAGATGGACACTGGGTTCCTAGCTCATAAATGGTTTAGCTAGATTCCCCCTTAAATCAAGTCAGAAAGAGGCTTAAATGGATCAAGGAGGACTTTACTTGCTGATGAAGAGGGGTGCATAAAAGCCCAGTTTCCAAGTTTCTGTAATGTTACCATGTTTTTAATAAACCTGAGTAATAACATTCTGTAAGAATCTAACTTTCTTGGTTACGTTAGGGGACTTGACAGATGGTTGGAATTTGAATTTTTTAACTGAAAAAGAGGAAAAATCTATAGTGGCCTGGACCATAAACCATTATGAATCCAGGACTGTACTTTATTCAACATGCTGTTGTTAAAACAACCCGTAGCTTAAGGTATTATGGAAAACCAGGGTGCTGGCTGACACATGACACTAAGCTCTAAAGTACTGGTTATAAACCACCATGCATTGTATCAAACTGTACTGTGGCCTCTAATCAAGCAGAAGCAGCGAGAGGAGATGGGCTGAACAGGAACCCAGACGGAAGGGCCCCAAGGAACCATGGCATTGCAAAGGTCTGCAAAATTAGGGGAAGGTTGGCTGTGCCTGCCAGACCCTCCGGTATTCGAAAGGGTGGTGGAGGAAGCCCTCTGAGGGTGCAGGGATGCCTGTCGAACTGTTGCCTTCCCCAGGCGAGGTCAGCCCCCCTCGCACACGCACACCCCGGAGGCTGAGGGTCAAAGAGCGTCTTCCAACTTCGTTGTGGAATTTTCACGGCAAGCAGCTGCCGGGCTGAAAGCCACGCGGCCACTTCTCCCGCAGCCTTCCAACCACCTCCGGCTGGCTACGTCCCCTCTCCTCCCCCTGCTCATTCTAGCGGCCTTCCTTTTACCCCATCCCGATCGAGTCCTAAAGGAGTCAGACAGCTGGCTGTGGCTGGGGTGGGGGGCACCCGCGTTTCAGCCCCAGGCGGCCCAGTTCAGGACCTTCCCCTCGTGGATTCCAAGCCACCCACCCCGCCGGCTCGGGAGCCAGGCCCGTCCGCTACCCCCACGGCCTCTGCGGGACGGACGTGCGTCGCGAGTCCCCGCGGAAAGGGCGGCCCGGGCAGGCTCCGGAGCCTCCGGCGCTCAAGCCCGCGCGGGCAAGCCTGCGGGAGAGGGCCGCGCGCCGGCGCCCCTTTCGCAGCACCAACCGGAAGCCGGAAGTGTACGCCCGGGGGCTTCCGCTTCCGCGCATCCGGCTGCCCAGCTCATTCCGGCCACGCCTCCTCCCGCGCTCTCGCGAGACTTGCCGCGCGGCCCAGCTCGGTCTGCCGCCGCCGCCGCCGCTGCTGCTGCCCTCACGGCGCCGCCGCCGCCGCCGCCGCCGCCGCCGTGATGGCGTCCGACTCCGACACGGAGGAGCTCTTCTACGACGCGTCCGAGGACGTCGCCCAGCACGGAGGGACCCCGTCGCCGTGAGTCAGCGGGGGCGGGGAAGGGAGGGGAGGCGCAGAATCCGAATCGAAGTCTTGCTCCGGATTAGTTACCCCGGAGGCCGAGTCTGTGGGACCGGGCGCGGCGGCCCCCCTCTCTCCCTCGCCTTTGCTTGCGGAAAGCGGGGGGGAGAGAGCAGCAGGGCGCCCTGCACCCCCAGGGGCCAGTCCGGATTGAATCCGGATTGCGCGAAGTCGCCCCTTCAGCCCCGCCTCGGGGTGCGTCTCCCGGCGCTCTTGCCAGTCGGGAAGGGGAGAGTCGGGATCCACCTCCAGGGCGTCCAGCCCAGCCCAGCGCCGGGGGAGCCTTAGGTCGGATTGGCGTCGATAGGCTAGCCTAGCCGAGTCGCGCCGCTTTGCTGGCCCTGCTCGCCTGCCGGGGTCTCTCCCTCTCCTCCTCTCCCCCTTCCTGCCGCTTTCCACTGATTCCTGCCTCCCCTCGCAGGAATTTACCCATGCGAGGTAAACCTCCCTTCTGCTCCTGAGCCCCGCGGCCAAAGCTGGATTTCCCGCATCTCTTGCGGGGGGGGGGGGGGCGGCGGGGGTCCTCGCCTCTTGCTGCAGCTTGGCCTCTTCTTCCTTCTTTTCCCCAAAAGAAAAAAAAGCCACTTACCCCGTTTATCTGCCCCCTCAAGACTCATCTCCTTTGGGGTCCAGCTTGGCGGTGGCAGCAGCAGCAGCAAAATTTCCCTCTGGGGCTTCCTCCAAAAAAGGAGCCCAATTGCCCCCGCTTTCTGCCCCTGGTGTGGCTGCCCCTCCCTGCCCAGCCTTGGGCACCAGCTGGATTGCCCCAGGAGCATCCAGCCGCATCTCTTGCAGAAGCAATCAAGCCGGCGAAGGTTTTCTCCTACAGCTTTTCTCCTGTGGTGTGGCTTCCTGGTTCCCCCCTGCTTGCTTTCCATCCCTCTTCTCTTGGCCGCTTCGCTCCGCAATTGTCTCTCAGTGTTTCTCAACCTGAGCAACTTTTAAGATGTGTGGACTTCAACTCCCAGCATTCCCTAGCCAGCACATCTTAAGTCCACACATCTTAAAAGTTGCTGAGGTTGAGAAACGCTGCTCTAACTTTTCCTTCCTGTCCCATTTTACCCGCAGAGCTCCCGGTCACCTCTGGGTGCCCCATCCCTCCTGTCCCTTGCCTTTCACACATTCTCTTCTCCCTGGATTCACTTCAAGGGCTACTTGTGGGAAGGCAGACACATCTTGGAGAGGCTCTTCCCAGCATTTGGTTTTCCTCCAAGAGCTTCCCGTTTAATTCCTTACGCTCTTGCTTTTGTTTTTCCTCTGCCTCTTTGCCTGCATTTGAATGTTACGCCTCTCTAGACATGAGTCCATCCCCAGAATCCCTCTGTCCTTTCCTTTGGCAAGCAAGCAGCCCACCAAAAGTTTTTATGTTCCTCCTGGTTTCCCTCATGTTTTCTCCAGCCGAGTTTTTTTTTTTCAGGAAGGGCAAGTAAACATGCTCCTTCCCCCTTTTGTTTTTCTCTGTGGGTTATGCCAGACTCAGTTTGTGGTAGCAGGTGATTGGAAAACAGCGTGGTGCTTGGATAATTAACTTCTTGGAGCAAGAGGTTGAGCTGCGTGGACTGAGTGAATTAGAGTCTCTTTCCCTGCTGCTGGTGGCAGCATGGAGGGCACAGCTCTTGCTAGCTCAAGGATGGGTGCTTGCCTACAACCGGACTTCTCAAAGGAAAGTCGCGTGGTGCTGAATGTTGCAGCCCATGTCAGCCCTCTTCCACACAGACAGCTGTTTCTTTCAGCCTCAAAAATTCCACAGTGCATGAGAGGAGGAATGATTCATATTTGTTTTCATGAATCAGATTTGAAGTCAGCATTTTTTCTCTCCAGCCAAAAAGTTCTTAAACCAAATTAGAGCAGTTAGATGCACTTTTTAAAAACTGAAAGCAAAGCACATTGTAACTCTGGCTAGTTCTTTCACGCGCCTTTCCTTATCTTAGACTAACCCTAACCCTTGAGAACTTGCAACACGATTTGCTGCTGATTATGCTCCTCCTAGAAGTGGTGCGGCTCATTTCTGGCCACGTCTCTTTCTTGTGAAAATGAATACTGTAGAGAAAAAAGGACATGAAAAAGCGTTTCCATTTTCTTGTGCTGTCTTAAGAAGGAGGTTCTATGTTTTAGATGAATTGGTGCAAAAAAAAAAAAAAGACTGATTTTTTTCTAAAAGGCACTACTTAAAAGACGTTTGGGTATGTTTATAGAATTGTTATAACTTGTAATTTTTAGTTTAACGCCCAATTTCAAACACTTCAGCTTGTTTAGTTAAAGCTGAGTCTATGTACATGATGTAGCCAGAAGCTTTATGGGTCACTTGTGAGGAGATTTGGGTGTTTAATTTGAATAGGCGGGATATATGCTAAATGAATGTGTGGTCTGTGCATGTTGGCCTTGCTGGGTAAACCAGGTAGGAATCACAACCAGATGAGCTAATTCTACTTGATTATAAAGTTACATTAACAGCATCCCACCGTCTCCTTTACAGCCCCAGAAACTAAGGAGGGTCCCTTCTGAGCCTCTTGCCCCACCCACTGTCCAGCTGCAGGCTATGCCCTCCCTTATCTGACCATTCCCTAGGCGGCATCTCATTACAATGCATGACACATCTGAATGATAAAATCGTGGATTATGTAATGAGTTTGAGAGGAAAGGTTCTGGTAATATGGCAGTCATTTTATCTGTGTTTACAGTGCCTGATCCAATTTTACTTTTTAGCAGAGAAGGGCTCCCAAAGCAGCTTGTGTCTGAATCTATACAAAGATGCAATAAGTAGAGATAAAAAGTCATGATATCTTCCTGTCTATGGCAAGTAATCATCCGATTTCCAGGCCTTTCCCTTTATTTAGCAGAGTATAAAGAAGTACAGAAGGAATTGGGTTGGTTAACAGCAGATTTTCCAGGCTCTGCAAGAAGAACATGGGAATTGCCTTGTACCATGTCAGACTAACTCAATATAATCTATATGAAGATGGTAGCAACCCTCAGGTAGGAGATGTCCCTAAAGATGGTAGGGAATGAATCTGGGATGTTCTTTGTGCAAAGCGTATGTTTGATCCCTTTTTGTAGTCCAGAGCTGGGATGATGGACAGAAGGCCAACCCATAGAAGCCGTTTAGATGGTGATCACTGGATCTTACAGTTGGAGAGAGAGTCCAAGTTTCAAGTTCTTTCCTCCAGAGGAAGAGGGCAGCAAGAGGGACAGGTAGACTAAGGAAGCTCCATTTGCAGGAGAAATGCCAGGACCATGGCAACACAGGTCCCCTTCCTCATCGTTGTCCTTGGTTACCTATGGCAAGAAAGAATGACTTCCAGATGACTAAGGTAGACCGCTTTTCTTAATTGGCAGGGGATTGAATATTTTCCTTTCCAAATGACCTAAAAGAGCTAGACTAAAATATTTCTTCTGGGAATTTGAAGTATAGGAGCATTGACTGGAACAGCCCATTGGCAGTAGTAGAAGTGACTATAGGACCATCAGCTCTTAATTACCCATGTTCATTAGCTAATTTGCCTCTCCCAACCTGGATTTTAACTCCCAAGATTCTCAGACAGTTCACTTTCTCAGAAAAGTCTCATACATCCATTGCTTACCAGAAGGGAACGTGTAAAGTGTGTGCATGGGGAAGGGTTCCTGTCATTCTTAACTCTCTTATTATGTCCCTTAATAAAATGTAGGCTGTAGGTCTGGATTGTATAACATCAAACTGAGAGGACAGAACGTACAATAAATGCAGACTCTGCAGAGAGTTGAACTGCTGGTGGTTTTGGGGGCATGTAGGCATCACATTTGCCTTGAAGCAGTTCCTGCTGGCATCAAGTTTTGTTTCCTGATCATGCCCTGCAGGAGCCCTGGTGGTCTTAGGCGGCAGAAGGAGCGGGCACTGAAAAGTCTGCCTTTGTTTTCTGAAGAACAAGACCGCCCCCCCCCCTTGCCCTTTGCCTTCATGAACTGCCTGGGATCCCGGATGCCAGGATGGAGGCAGGACCACTGGAGAGGCCGCCAGACTTGCTTCAAAGCGGCCCGAATCACACGTAG
This sequence comes from Liasis olivaceus, assembly GCA_030867105.1. Classification (NCBI taxonomy): domain Eukaryota; kingdom Metazoa; phylum Chordata; class Lepidosauria; order Squamata; family Pythonidae; genus Liasis; species Liasis olivaceus. The sequence continues at coordinate 24,133,950 of CM061361.1, read as the reverse complement.
GCAAGAGGATTGGGGGTCTGTTTCGGCTTCTCTTTTCAGAGGTTCCTTTGAATTAGAAGCACCATGAAGAGGAGTCAACAGACAATGCAACTGGAGGTGTTCTTTCAATAGACGATTTTTACAATAAATACTTAACGCATTTTAAACTTATATAAAGGTAGGGTTGGTTTGTGCAATGTGCATTGCATAAAAGCATATTGCAGCAACAACCAGAAGCTCTCAAAAGCCACAAGAGGAGCTGAGACCCAGCAGTTCTGGCCTGGTGTTCTGAGGGACTCAAGAGCTTTTCCTTCCGTTCTTTGTCAGAGTGAATCTGCCAGGTTCCCATCCACTCAAAGTGCCTTTCTGAGTTGTACAAGCATTTGGGAGCCACTTCTGATGTGGATCTAAAAGGGAGGGCAGGTTGCAAGGAAGGAAAAAATACAACACAAACTTGCAGTTATAACTGAGTGAGTTAATGGGCCACTGTAAAGCTGTACCAACCTGACCCTCCCTCCCCCCCCATCATATTTCTGAACATATTTATAAATATGGGTCAAAGGAGTTTGGGGTGAATGAGGGATCTTCAGATAGGATCTGGTCGGTCCTTCGTTGCCGCAGAGAGTTTGGCCCTTTGAGTCTGAATCTGGGAGAGTTCGGGCAAGCCGTCATGGTCAAGGAGATTCGCCTTCCGAGGGGATTTTTCTCACTGCTTCTCTGCAAGAAAAGTACCTTTTCTTCTTCTGCAAAGAACTGGCACACAAGAAGCATTGTTTGCAGTTGTGATTTTGTCTGAATGACCCACAGCGAGGTCTGGTTTTAATCTGGCAGTTATGCATCTTCCTTGAATAAGTCATCTGACCAAAGGTTGGCATCTGTGTTTCACGAGGTGTGGGTGTTTGAACTTTGGGTGTAAGAAGTTGCAAAAGGAAGCTCTCTAGCGAGGTTGGCGAGAGAGGGCCCAGTGCTGAATGGAGTGGAGTTGCTGGCACTGATAGAAATTAGATGAATGTTATAAAATACATAGTATCTCACTACATAGTCTTAGCAAATCACCTGTGTAGCGGCTGACACCGTGCAAAATATTTTGTGTGTCTTCTTACTTAGAGGTTACTTGCTGCAGGGAGAAAGAGAGATGTTAAGAGCCCCCACAGTTTAAATGTTTTCATCTTGTTCTCCAGATGAGATGAGACCAAATTGTGGAAGTGAAACCATTCAAAGAGCAGAATAACTGATTGATACATTTGAAGGTTTCTTTTATCATTAATCACAAAGTCAGTTGCATGACAGCTGCATTAGCCGTCCCCAACCTGGTGCCCACTGGATGTCTTGGACTACATCTCCTAACACCCCAGCTAGGCTTGGGCGTGCCTTGGCTGATGGGTGCTGTAATCCAGTCCATTGGATGGGCTTCTGAAGCCAGTGCCTGGAGAGTTTATAAATAGGAGGAAGCTTCTGTTCCAGCTCACCCAGACCTCCCCTGAAGGAAGAAATAAGCATAGCCACTGTAGTAGTTGTGCTTTCTCTGTGGGGTCATGAAGTCCATTTTGGGGCTTCATCATCAGATCTCTGAGATTTTTTCTCACACTTCACAGGTAGGAAACCCAGCCTGGTGTGTGTATTTCTTGGGAAAGCTGCCTTTGCAGTTGGGACTCAGAAGAGCAGCAGTCTTGGTACATCTTTTTCACAGTCGGCAGGCATCTGAGGAGCTGGTCATCCAGATTCTGTGGGCCATCAAATGGATGCCGTCACTGAGACAGCAAGAGGCAGACGCTGTTTCTGAATATTCCCCCATTCAGAAATGGAAGTGGGGGGGGACATTGGAGAGAGAAACATATTGGATGGGGATTTAGTGTTCTGATTTTCTTTTGCAAGATTATTTTTATTGAACAGACCTTTGAAAAACATTGTGCAGACTGGACTACTGTATTCTTGTGTGTGTGTGTGTGTGTGTGTGCGCGCGCGCGCAAAAGCCTCTCTATTTTGCTAAAGAAGCTGTTCATATGACAACCATGATAGTTTAATGGTTACAGTCTTGGACAAGGAATTGAGGGCTTCTGGTTTAAGTCTACCCTGAGATAACATGTATGTGCTGGATAACTTGAGTCTTTCTCTGGCTCAGCCTTCCTCACAGAGCAGATAGAGAACAAGGTTGTATCTTTTCTGATTGCATTTTTGCATCCCTCGTTGTTTTGGGAAGAGTCACTTTGGTAACTTACAATTTCAGCCAGTTGAAAAATTAATCTGGTGAAGGGCCTCCTCTCTCATTTAATGACCCGGAAGTCAACCTTTCTGAGGAACCCCTCCTTAGAACAGGTCTCAGATCCACTTTGGTTGCCCGCCTTGCTCAGGTCTCCTTTGTAGCAATGATCACCCTCAGTGCTCCCCCCTCTTGGTTGTCCTCTCTGCTGGAAAGGAGCAGGATGTCCCTATGCCTCCTTGTGCACAAGTATACCCTTCAGCATGGATCATGAGATGCCTATTGCTGCTTTCCCCAAAGAGGCTGAGAGAAATACAATCTCCTAAATAACTTTTTATGGTCAGAAGACCTCATCCTGTGCCAAGAGATGAGGTCTGTGATTCACAGAACACTGCATTGCTGCACATCTTCTCTCATCCCAGAGGCTGGGATGGCATTAGGCTTGGTCAACTCTTGGGTCCCAGTGGCGTTTGGCAGGTACTTGGAGCGGACAGCCGTCAGAAGTCTCTCTTGGCCTTGGGTCCTCCTAATGCAGTGCAGGGAAGGGTAGAAATTCTGCATTCAGAGGCTACATGGTTCCATTCCCAACGGGAGAAGGAAGCAATGGGGCCGGCTTTGTCTCTGACCCTGGGAAGTGTCAGCCAGCTAGGATGGACACAGCACAGGACTCAGGAAAAGCCAGGGGCTTCTGTTCCTACAATCAGGTTTTGAGCAAAGATGCAAGCAAATGACTTGCCTTCGGGGGGTGTCTCAACTGGGACTCCCAATGGAAGGCTACCATTTCAGCAGGTTGCAGAGAAAGCTTGTCCCTGTTGACCAACAAGCATTTCAAATTACTCTCAGCTGCTGAAGAAGCTAAAATAGTTGGGCAGTCTTGGGCTTCTTTGGGGTTCTGGCCTAAGAGGATCCATAACGGTAGAAAACCTAACCAAGAAAATCCAATGAATAATGGGGCATTTGGGCTTGGGTCCCCACAGTGGGCAGGTCATGCAGTGAACCCTGCATTAATTGGAGGCAGCAGGCAGCCTTCATAACAATGTGCCCAGGTCTTCCACAGGGACTGGCATAGGCTGGGCCATCAGGAGCCGTGTCACTTAAAGTGCAGAAGGGCAGGAGAAGGGATCTTGCAATTCTTAAATGGCTGGTGGGTGTTTACCCTTCTGTCTTATCTGGTCCATGTGTTTGTCTGTTTTTCTCTAATAGGTCACCAACCAAAGTCATTGGGCCGTCGGTACTGAAGGTGCGTCTCTTTGTGTCAATGTTTGTGCCATGCAGCGTCTACATCTTGAGGGCAGCCAGGTCATCTCAGTCTGAAGGCATCAGAGCTACAGACCCTAGGTAGACAGGGCCAAACACAGAGAGGAAGCCACATGTTCTTCCCTTACATCTCTTAACGGATGTAATTCAATCTCCCCAACCAGCTGTCCTCCAGCCTGCTGACTAGAGGGGTGAGAGGAGCTGTGGTTGGGGGCCCTATGTTGTGCATGCCTGTTTCAGTACCTTTGACGTTGCCTTAGACTCAGCCTGATGGGAATGGAAAGAGCCTCAGCTGGGCCCAGCCACCCTTTGCTGCGTTCCAGTATCAGGTCCCGGGAGGAGCAGAGCTCCACGTTAAAAAGAAATCTCGCCGACTCAGGAATGTTTGGGGAAGGGGGAGTCAGCGTCTGGTTAAAAGTGCTCAGCACTCACGGAAGTGAGTGGTTTGGCTTGGCTGCTGCAGGCGGGTTCCTATTTCTGCTTTGTGATTTCCTGCTCCGCAGGTGCCTTAATGCGATGTGAGACAAAGCTAGAGCATTCCTCTTTGCAGAACCTTCAATTGCACAAAAGCAAGCGCTAAAATTAGAGCATCAAGGTGGAACTGCGCCTTCCCACACAGCCAATTAATATGCAGCCACCGCAGGCAGCAGCAGCAGCAGCAGCACCGAAAGCTGGCAATTATTATTCAGTAGGCCAGGATCTGTGTGCCTTGGGGGTCAGGGAAGTGGGGGGCAGAACCCAAGTCTGTCTGGTGCAAAAGGCTGGAGATGGTGTTGGGCTGTTTCTCCAAGGCAGACCCGTCCGAGCCCCACAAGTTAGCGCTCAAGAATAAAAGCTGCTCTATTTAAAGGACTCAAGCTTCCCCCTTCCAAAATTGTCCAAGGCAGCTTAAAAGGAAATACCGAAACATCAAAAGCATCTGATGAAGATCAGAAGATTGCACCAACAGATGTAGTCAGTAGCTCTACCTTCCCAGTGGCGATAGGATCATCTGGATTGGGTTGGACGTCCACGGGGTTGTGGAACTAAAGTGACAGCAAGCTTTGCAGCCGCTGCCCACCCAAATCCACTACTGAGGCCCAGTGCAGAACTAGCACTTGGCACCTGGCATCTTTTGGGGTGCCTGGGCCCTGGCAGTTCTCTAGTGGTGCCGGATGGTACCCCATACCCTCTAAGGTCTGCTCTGCTCGTCTGCTGCTGGTAACTCTCCCCCGCTATCCACCATGAAAGAACGGGCTAATAAAGTGGGATCAACCATCCCATGGAAGGTACTGCATAGAGCCTCCGTTCTTATCTGCTCTTGGATCCCAGATGCAGCGCTGCTTTCAATTTTCTGAGAAAATGCAGCCGATGCCAAGATATTTAGGGGCAACCCACCTGCTTCTAGTAATTCAGTGCTATCAACATTGGTCTCCTCCAACCTGGTCCCTCCAGCTGGGTATAGGCAGCGGTTCTCGCCCCAGGCAGCCCAGCCATCCGGACTCAGGTTCTTGCAGCCTCCTTTGCTGAGGCCTAATTATCTGCAATCCTGTTTTCCAGGAGCTGGGCGGAAGTTCTCTGGTGGCTGACCATGAAGGAAAAAGTCTGGACATCAAGCAAGATGACCCCAGAGAGGTTTGTTCTGCAGGACCTGAAAATACTCACCAAGGGATGACAAAGGGCTGTTGAGTGGCTTTTCTCAGCAACTTATGGAAAAGCTGTTTCACTTTCGCCACCTCTTGAGCCTTGTGGTTGAAATGGTTTATGTTTTGTTTGGCAGTACTTTTTTCAGAATAGGATGTGCTGGAGAGAGAAAAGATAAAAAGCTGTTGTGTTCTGAAAGAGTTTAGGGAAACTAGATCTATGCCTTATTTGGGGGTCTGCCAAGTGGGTACGGGGATCAAAATCATTAAGCTGCTAATGTTACAATGCGGCTGTTGTTAAGCTAAAGATTTCTTAAGGTTTTATGTCTCCAGAGTATGTAGTTTGAAGTATGTGCTTTTGTCTCTGTATTATTAATCTATAAATATTTATAGATAAATCTGAACCCCCCATTAAAAATGGAATCAGCTGAATAAAATGTAAATATAACAAGAATAAAGAATTAAAGCAAGTGTGGGCTGCACTCCTGGATTTTCATGGTGGTCCCCATCCAAGTGCCAAACAGCTCTGATTCGGCTTAGCTTTTTTCAAGGTCAGCCAAAGTTGCCAGGGGCTGTTGCCTGCTGTGGCTGCGCCTATCCTGATTTACTATAAATCTTTTCTTTTTAAAAAAGGCAATTTGGTCTATTTAGAAAAGAGTTCCAGTGTCTCCCCAATACTGGATGCTTGCGATAGGAGGTTTCTTTCAAGGTTGAACCCTGTGTGGTAAACCCACATGTGTGCTTTGTTGAGCCCCTCTGAAGCTGGGGGCCGGCCTCCTGGCGACCCCCAGGTAGTCCAGCTAAAACTGCCCTTTCTTGGGAGGAGAAGAACAAGCGTCCGGAGCTGTGATGCCACGGCTGCTTTTGGTGGGGGGAGGCTGGCGTTGCCCTTGCATTTGTCCGGGTGATGCTGCTTGCCTGAAATGGCCCCTTCTGGAAACGTGCTAGGAATGTCCCCAGTTAGCGCCAGCCTTGCTTGGGAATTTGCTGATTGCGTAGTGCCTTTGTTCGCTCTTTAGATCATTGACAATATCATAGAAGAAAGCCAGAAAGCCCACCAGCTTGAGGATGACCCCTTGGCTCCCCCGAAAAAGGAACTGACCAACTCGTCACACGCGAACGCATGGATTTCTGAAACAGATCTCCTCCGTCACATTCCCGAACTCTTGATTGCAGAAGCCACACCGCAAGGGCCTCGTGAAGCCCCTGCCGGTCTGGCCAACGGGGTGGCGTCCCCGGAGGCCCCGCCGCCTCCCAGCAGCGAGGGGGCAGATCGCCCCAAAGGGGAAGATGCTGCCGTCTCCACAGGAAGCCCAGGCGAGAGCCGAGGGCGGAAAGCAGCAGCCGGAGGAGACCAGCCAGAGGAGGAAAACGACGAAGTGGCCGACCTGAGGCAGGCAGACGGATTTGACCAGGCACTGCCCTCAGATCTCTTGCCTCCCCAAGGCAGCTCGGCCGCTGACGAGATGCCTCCAGCCAAACCCCCCCGGCAGCTCACCGCGGAGCCAGACATCGTCGCCAGCACAAAGAAATCTGGCCCGGCCCGGCCTCCCCCTCCCACGGGACTCCCACCCCCCAGGCCCCCACCCCCGGCCCGGCCGGCCCCCCCACCAAGGAAGAAAAAAAGCGACTTGGAAATCGAGACCAGCAAGATCCCCAGCCTGGAAGGCAAGTCTCCGATTCCAGAACTGGCTAGCAAAATCCTTCCTGGCGCCTCCCTGTTGATCGGATTCCCTTCAACTCTCCTGTTCTTTCCACAGTTCCTCGGGAGCCCTTTTCCCTGGGGGGCCTTCTGTCTCCAAATGCCTCCCTGGACTCCATAGCCAAAGACTCACAGCCTTCCCTGGACTTGGCTAGCGCAACCAGCGGAGACAAGATTGTCACGGCTCAGGTGAGCAAATGGCCCTTGCGGGGCAAAGGGGTGAGGAGAGATTGGTGAAAGCAGATGTTTGGGTTTGGGGAAAAGGATGTGCTGCCTTGGAGGGTGGGGCGGGGCCACCCAATTACAGGGCGGCCTCTTAGAATCCTCCCTCACATTAATAGTTCCTTGCATGTAGACAGCCAGCACTTCAGGGGAAAAGCTGGCCGCTGTCCAGCTGAAGCAGCTGCTGTTTTGGGGCGCTCGGCTGGATCCAGGAATACCTGCTTGTTTGGCACACGCTGTATTTTATTTGCGTTTAGGGGTCACCCTGCAGTGTTCTAATCCAGAGACGTGTTTTCCCGTCTTGCAATCCTGTGCATGTTCTCTCAGAAGTCAGTCCCCGCGTAGTCAGGGGTGCTCGCTCCATAGAAAATCTGAAGGGTTGCAGACTCTCAGCTTTCTCTTTGGTGCTGGCTGCGGAAGTAGGTAGTGACAATGCCCTGAGCATTGATTGTCGCTCCCAGGAAGCCCCATTTCTTGTTTCTTGGTGTGGGATCTGCCTCGACCCTCTCAGCAGCCCCACAGGGTAGGTGGATTGGTGCCTTCCCTCTCTTTCATTTTTTGGTAAGCAGACACTCCTCCTGTCATTGCAGGAAAATGGGAAATCAGCAGATGGCCAGGTGGTGTCGAGTGAAGTGATCGGACCCCAGAGACCCAGATCGAACTCGGGCAGAGAACTCACCGATGAGGTACTGCTTGTCCCCTTCACTGGTTGTCTTTGCGGATCGGAGGATCTTGTGCGCTGAGAACAATGTGCCCCCCCCACCCCACTGGCTGGCATTGGGCGTTAGGCAGGGCTGCTCCCAGCCGTTCCCTCTGCAGAGCTGAGCTGCGTCCCCGTCCCACGGCCTCAGAGCAGCTGGGAGCCACTTTGGGCCAAAGAGACCGGCTCTTAACGGGTGCAAAAGGTGCCCTCCTTTCACAACGGCCTGCAGGGGTGTTCGGTGTCTGACCGCCTCCCAAGGCAGGGGCTCCAGCTTGCCCCTTTGCTGCTGCTTGACCCGAATCCATTTCTAGCACTCAACTGCAGCCGTGGTAGGTTCCAGAAGGCCAAGGCTTGCCGTATGTCTCTCCGGTCCTTCCCCGTAGGAGATCTTGGCGAGTGTCATGATCAAGAACCTGGACACGGGAGAGGAGATACCCCTGAGTTTGGCCGAGGAAAAGCTGCCCACAGGCATTAATCCCCTGACGCTGCATATCATGCGGCGGACAAAGGAATACGTCAGGTAAGAAGCCAGCGCGGGAATTCCTGCGTTGCTCCAGATGTGCCCTTCCAATTTCTCTTGCGTGCACTGCCCAGCAACTGCCCCTTGAGCATGAATGGAGCTGCAGGGAGAGCGCATGAGCCAAAGAGATGTTCTTCGGAGCTCCTGGCCCTGTTCACGGTGCCATCTGCGCCGCCAGAGGCTGAGTCTAGCGTACCACAGGCAGGGCAGTCTTTTCTCTGTGACGCCACCGAAAGTTTGGATCCTCAGCCGCTAACTTTGAACCTCCTTGGTTTTGCACAGTAACGACGGGGCCCAGTCGGACGATGAAGACAAAATGCAGTTGCAGCAGAGTGACACCGACGGGGGCCGCTTGAAACAGAAAACGTGAGGCTGCAGCTTCTGGGGGTGTTCTTCTTTCTTTGTTTTAGCGGGCCTTGGGGGAACATCGTGACTCACACCTAGATTTGTGCTGACAGAAATAGTTTCAGCATGCAAACCAGATACCTGCTTTCAGGAACATTTAGCTATCCCAGTCTTTGTCCTCTATCTCAGAGAGTTCTGGAAAGTCCCCCAATTTTCTCAAGGATGTGAGGAGTCCCGTCTGGCCCACCAGCCAGACCTCTCTCCAAAACCTGCAAGTCCTTGCCCCCACATTTTCCAAAACAGCGAAACAGGACAGGGTTCCGGAGCAGTCACGGACTCGTCCCATTGCAGAGAAGTCAGACTTCAAGGTTTTTAGTTCTAATCCTGCCAAAGTTAGCTTTGCCCCATAAATGCCTCAGCCCAAGCATGTCCGTCAAATGACTGAACAGGCACTTGTGGAGTCAGGAATGTTGCAGAGGTGGGGTGAGCTTGGGGGTGCCAACATTAGTCAGTTCCTGAATTCCCAGCTTTAGTGTTTCTGTGCACAGCAACGGGCTTTTTCTGAACACTCAGAGAGGAGTTGCAGTGAGAAAAAGAGAGTGCGAAGAAGTTGGGCAAAAGAAAGATCAAACGGCTGCTTCAGGCATGCCCTCAGGTTTTGGCCCCGCTCCATCCCCTTTCTGTGCAGCTGTTAAATAACCCCCCTCCCCCCCAAAAGCCCCTAGGTGCAGATAATTTCATGTTGGACTTGCTCTCTTGTAGCTTTTCCCTGTTTTCCTATAAGCTGCTTGGGATTCTGGATGCTGGGATAGAAGATCAAATGAAGAGCATTTTGACCTGCAGCCCCCCCACCCCCAGCAAAGGCCTGTGAGCCTTGAGCTGCCTCTGAAATTAGCGTAGCTGTCAGAGATCTTTGCTAGCAAGAGCAGGTTGCAAAGGAATTTTTGTTTCTATGTATTTCTAAGGACGCAACTGAAAAAATTCTTGGGCAAATCGGTCAAGAGGGCCCGGCATCTGGCCGAAGAGTACGGAGAGCGTGCCGTCAATAAAGTGAAGAGTGTCCGAGATGAAGGTGGGTGGGGCAGAGTGTCCAAGATTGCCCCCTACTCCGAAAGGGGACGGTGTTGTATTGGCGGTGTTGTGCTGCCTTTGCTCCTGGCGATCCAGATCCCAAACTCATCCAGTGGTGCCACTTGTTCATAGCTTTGGCCCTGCCAGCTACCATGCAGAGAAAACCACCTTACCCAAAGTCTGTCACAACGACTGAAATAGAGCTGCAAGTGTCCACCACGGGTTTTGCAGGCCAAAGGCCCCGTGTCCCCTCTTGGCATTTCCAGGTCAAAACGGGATCCAAGGACAGGAAAAAGGCCATTCCCCTTGGTGTAGAACAGCTTTCATGCCCATCTCACCATCACTTTGCATCAAAAAGTGCCGCATGAAGGCAGAATCATGGGTTTTTTGGTGGAAGGAGGGTTTTCACTGTTGCTGGTCTTCAGGCGTAACTCTGGAGGCCGTAACTGTGGGAACACAGAGAGGACGCGGCTCTGATCCTCGACTGTTTCCTTAGTCTTCCATACCGATCAAGACGACCCGTCGTCGAGCGACGATGAAGGGATGCCCTACACCCGGCCCGTGAAATTCAAAGCTGCGCACGGCTTCAAGGGGCCATATGACTTCGAGCAAGTGAAAGTCGTGCAGGATCTCAGCGGGGAGCACATGGTGAGGTGCAGCACTCGTGGCCGTGGCTCGTGTTGTTTCTGCCGTGGCCTGGCTGGAGGGAGGGGGGGTGCGATCCTTTAGCGCAGCGCTCATTCACCAGGATGGCCGTTTCTCCGGGTTCTGGCAGGGGGCCGTCTGGACCATGAAGTTTTCGCACTGCGGCCGGCTGCTCGCCTCGGCAGGCCAGGACAACCTCGTGAGGATTTGGGTGCTGAAGACGGCCTTCGACTATTTCAATAACATGCGGTTGAAGTACAACACCGAAGGTGCCGTCCTCTTCTGCCGGGCCCCTTTCTCGGCCGCGAGGAAGCTGGCCTGCGTGGCTGGAGCGGCAAGTGGGAGGTTCTCTCAAGAAGCCTCTCTCAGCTGGTCCCCCGTCTTGCTTTTCAGGCCGCGTGTCCCCCTCCCCATCTCAAGAGAGCCTGAACTCAGCCAAGTCAGATAACGACACGGGGGTGAGTCATGCGGCCTTGCCTGCAAGGTTGGGGGCCTCCCTGAAGCTTTGCGTCCCTGGACCGTGTCCTCCACCCCTTTACCCTTCCGACAGCTCTCCGCAGCCCCCGCGGTAGCCCTCATGTTCGTCAGCTTTGCAGCTGGTGCTGGAGTTCAGGGTCTGCGTGTCTGAAGGGGATTTGAGTTAAGAAGAAGAAGAGAAATCTCTTCTTCCCAGACAACGGGGAATTCATGCTGCTCTCGTAGTGTGACCTTGGACTTGAAATCTGGAGGTAACGAAATGTTTTTAGGCTGCCCGAATCAGCTAGCTCAGTCGCTACTTTTGAGAACCTTATTTAGAGATAAGGTTGATCCTGTGTGTTCTCCGTGAAAATTCTGTGCGTGTACGAAAGGAGGTACGGGAGAGCTTAAAACTCACATCAGTAACACACCGCTTGATGAGGGTGGGTTGTACTTTTCCCTGTTTACTTTCATTGGGGACCTCAGTTGGCTTCCAGAAGGTTGCCCCCAAGTGTCCTCCCTCTTGGTGACGCAGCAACGTCAGGCAGCTGGTTCAGACTCAGTCCCCCACTTCTCTCTCAAAATGGGTTTCTAGCCCTGATTGGTTGCAGGGAGGAATGGCTTTAAAACGCACCGCTGCTTCCCTGGTCCAGATGTGGAGGGCTCAAATCAGTTTTCCTTGGTGGGGATGACTAGGAATTGAGGGACTTGAAGTCCCCCACATCTGAAAGCACCAGGTTGCTGCTCTACCTGCCCGCATGCAGGAAAGGTGGTGGGATGTAACTGGTCGGGATCCTCTGTTCATTCGTGTGTATCTGCTTTTCAGGTTTGTAGTGGGACCGATGAGGACCCCGATGACAAAAGCACACCGTTTCGGCAGCGGCCATTCTGCAAATATAAAGGGCACACAGCAGATCTCCTGGATTTGTCCTGGTCTAAAGTAAGGGGTTTCATTTCCTGTTGCTGTTTATGCTTTAAAGTAGCCATGATCTCACGTGCACTGGGAATTGTATTTAGCCATTGCATGGCCCTTCCCCAAAACAGCCAGCAAACAGCATAAAATGCTACAGGGCACCCTCCCTTTTTACCAAACAAGGGGGGAGAGATCAGTAACATTAAACTATGGTTTACCTCAAACCCTGATTACTTTGGGGATTCCAAAAACAGATCGGAATGCTCCTTTCTCAATTATCAGCCCAGTTATTGGTGCCCGTGAAGTATTATTTTGCTTCTGTATTTCTTTTGCTGGAATAACCACAAGCATTAAGGGCCGTCTCCTGCACTCAGAACACTAAGGCTCCTTCTGTAGTTTGAACACCACAGAAATCACGGGTGCTGTTTGGTTCCTGTTCCGCAGAATTACTTCCTGCTCTCTTCATCCATGGATAAGACAGTCCGGCTCTGGCATATATCCCGGCGGGAATGCCTGTGTTGTTTTCAGCACATCGATTTTGTCACTGCAATTGCCTTCCATCCCAGGGTAAGTGGCCGTGGCGTGTTTCTTAACTTTGCAGTAAATTTTCAACACAGTTTGCATGGAAAGTGGGTTTACATGCCTTGTCGGGGGGGGGGGGGGGGATCCAGCACGCCCAGTGCACGGTTGAGGACAGGGGTTGACGATCTCAAGCGTCTTCAGTTGTCTTGGAGCAGAGTTGCCCCAAGGATCGTCCTCTGGCAGGTGCCCAGTGTAGCTGCTGAGATGCATCTTCCCAATCATTGTCCTGGTTCTGAGTGGAAAGGGCTCATTCCTTCTGGCGTCCCCTGCCCCTTTTAGGATGACAGATACTTCTTAAGCGGCTCGCTGGATGGCAAGCTTCGACTCTGGAACATTCCTGACAAAAAGGTGGCGCTCTGGAATGAAGTGGATGGGCAGACCAAGCTGATTACAGCTGCAAACTTTTGCCAGAATGGCAAATACGCCGTGATCGGCACCTATGATGGCCGGTGTATCTTCTATGACACGGAGGTGAGCCCCGGGGACCCCATCTTGGCCCGTGTCCCCGATCAGCGTCTGGAAGCAAGCCCCTTCCAGCTCCCCATCCCTTTTTCCTTGAGATCTCCACAGGACCCAACTCCGTTTCAGTTGTGGCGCTCTTCTGCAGCTCGGTGCACCTGGGAAATTTCCTTTGCCCTTTGCTTCTCTCTAGCATCTGAAGTATCATACCCAGATCCATGTGCGGTCGACTAGAGGACGGAATCGAGTTGGGAGGAAGATCACTGGGATCGAGCCCTTGCCGGGAGAAAACAAGGTAGCGACAGGCCGTGCTGTGGTCTCTTGGGATTTGGCCCCGTGGGGGTTGGGGCTTTATGTGGGGCGGCACGGGTGGTGTCAAGTCGTATGCCTGCTGGCAGATTTAGCCAGGAGAGGGAACATGGCCAGGAGTCACGGCCTCTCCCTCCTTGAGCTCCTTCCTCTCCCAGACCAGCTGGTTTGCGAGAGACGCTGCTGTTGGCTTCCTGAGGACCAACCAGGCCGTGCTCCAGGACAACGCCACTTTGACCCGGGGAGACTGTCCCTCCCGGTCTTTGATAGTTAGCCCTACAATCCAAATTTTTCCCTCTAGAGAAGAAGCTGCAAATGGAATTAGGCAAGGTGACAGTCGTAACATCAAGCCGCAGAAGCAACTCTTCTGTTGGTCTTAATAAAATTTGTAAGTTAAAGGCCACGTGTTAAACTGCGCTGTAAGCTAAAAATAACAGGGCCGCTTAGCAAACCCATCACCGAGTCTTGTAGGTCAGTTACAGGAGGGCCTGTAAGCATGTGCAGAGAGCCTTGCTTTCCCCACCAGCAACTTCCAGGCATTCGGCACGGGGGGGGGGAGAAGGAGTGGTGTTGGATTGGCCTACTTGTGTCATACAGATCCATCTCCATTTGCTGTGAGAAATTAGAATAAAGTTGACTGCATCCATTGGTTTTTATTTTTTAAAAAATTAAGAAGTTGGATGATAAGTAAACCCCTTGACTTCCCAAAGTAATTCAGACCACAGATCTGATGATGCGTATTGCAGCACTTAAAACACAGGTTGATCTGAGCACGGCTGGCTCTCACCCCGGGCGTGGCGCAAGAGAGCATCCGCCGGCCTGGCTCAAAACGTGCCACCCCTGACCGAAAATGCCGACTTCCCTCGCTAGATCCTCGTGACCTCCAACGACTCGCGAATCCGGCTGTACGATCTGCGGGACTTGTCTCTCTCGATGAAGTACAAGGGCTACGTCAACAGCAGCAGCCAGATCAAAGCCAGCTTCAGGTGAAGAAGAGCTCCTGGGTGGAAGGGCAGGAAAAACGTGTCATAAATGCAAAGCTTGGGACCGCTCACATTGCTGAGGCTTCTCTTGGGGCGGGGGTGCAGAGGAGAACTTGATCTGGAAACGAAGGTGTCTCCTTTCTCCACCTCCAGCCACGACTTCACGTACATTGTCAGCGGTTCGGAAGATAAGTACGTTTACATCTGGAGCACCTACCACGACCTGAGCAAATTCTCTTCCGTCAGGAGAGATCGCAACGATTTCTGGGAGGGGGTCAAAGGTAAAGTGCGCACGCACACACCCCACGCGCACACACCCCTCGGGCCCTTGAATTTGCTCTGGGAAGGGTGGATTTTAGCTGTCCGAGGCAGTTGGTCTAGGACAAGAGGAAGTAGCTGGCAGATCACAGTCCGGGGCCCTCAAGAAACACGTTGCAAACATCAGCTTGTACAGCCCAGAGCTGGAACCAGGGGTGCGTTTGGGGGCGCAGGAGCTAAAATATTTTTTGTGAATTGTTTGTGGGTTTTCGTGAGAAGTTTAACCATCACTCAAAACACCTCTAAGTTGCCCTCAGGGTCAGAAGCTTTCCAGGATGACGTACACGATAAAATCCCCATATCAAAGTAAAACAGCAGAAAT